>JANUYF010000001.1:433236231-434683731 GCA_026167975.1 Phrynosoma blainvillii | reverse complement strand
GGACAAATTTGTATGAATTCATCCTTGGCTGGAGTGCTATTTCACAAAGATTTATAAACCACATAGTACATCATAACTTCCAAAAGTGGGATGTCTTTGAGATGAACTGACTAATCATCCAAGTAGTTGAAGAGGGGTGTTTTTTCTTCTTCCAGGGGGAATACTGGCATGTGGGTCTCATTTGTCCACAGAGGTTCCCCATCTGGCTGCTTGAACTTCTCCCTTTATCTTAAGTTAATAATTGGAATCAAATGTGAGGAGAGCAGGAGATCTTATCTGTATGTATGTAGCATGTAGCAGGAGATCTTATCTGTAGTGCTGGAAGTATTTGCATGGCACAAACTGCAAAGGGTTTGCATAACTGGTGTGTTTATCAGCTTTGCTTACTGGCGAGGGTTTGCATGGTACATGAGCTCACATTGCCGGACTGATAATTTATCAGTAATAATTTATTAAAATTTTGATAAATTTAATTACTTTGATAAGAATTCCCTCTATTCAGTCATACAACTCATTGATAAAGATGTTAAATATCACTGGGTGCTATTCTGTAGCACCCTACTAGTCACTTTTCTTCAGGATTAACCAATTACAAATCCTCCTAACAGTAGCATTGTCTAGCCCACATTTTACTAGCTTGTTTCCAAGAATATCATGAAGGACTTTGTCAAAGGCCTTACTGAAATCAAGATGTGCTACACCAACAGCATTCCCTTCATCTACCAAGCTTGTATCACTATAAAAGAAAGAAAGAGATCAGATTGGTATGGCATGACTTGTTTTTCAGAAACCTATATTGGCTTTAATTGATCATGGCATTCCTTTCTAAATGCTTATAGATTTACTGATCTGTTCTAAAAGGTATTGATGTCAGGCTGACTGGGTGGTAATTATTCTTCCCCCCCCCCTTTCTGATGATGGGGACATTTGCTCTCCAGTCTGCTAGGACGTCTCTTGTTCTCTAGGAATTCTCAGAGAATTAAAGTTCTTTTAATACCTTTGGATGTAGGTCATCTGGCTTTGGATGCAGTTTCAGTGGACAGGTATTCCTATGCTATCTCTTTCCCTATTCTGTGCTGCATTTACCCTACTACATCATCTGCTCCATTTACCGCAGATTGTGCAGTTTTCCTTTATGCAGAAGACCAAGGCAAAGAAGGTGTTGAGTAGTTCTTCCTTCTCTCTGTCCCCATTAGCATTTTGCCATCTTCTCCATGCAGTGGCCTTAGCAGGAAACAGAGGTTAGCAGAGACAGAGATGTTGAATGCTATCCATCCCCAGATTTTCCTATACACTCTGACCTTGGATGCAATCCTTACAGTAGCTTATGGGATGAATTTCCCCAGTAACAATATAAATGAAGCTGCTTTGCTTTGCTTTGCTTTACATATTTAATTATCCTTCTTCCTATGCAATGTTTTGGGAATACTTGGTCTTAAATAGGCTATTCAGACCTATTTGCTTTACAAAATATCTGTGTCTGCTGGAGATAATAATAATAATAATAATAATAATAATAATAATAATAATAATAATAATAATAGTTTGTATCCCACCTCTCCCTGTTGAGGATCGAGGTGGGTAACAGCAAAGATTAAAACAATTACAGAAATAATAATAAGAAAATAATCCCCAAGTCCCCCACCCCTTCGACCCACCCTCCCTTCAATAACAGTGGCAATGTCTAGGGCAGCTAGATCAAATGGGCAGTTAATTCAGATCAGGACAGAGGTCAGTCTGGGAAGGCCTGCCAGAAGAGAATCATTTTTATCGCTTTTATAAAAATGTCAAGGGATGTAATCTGGCGAGTCTCCTCCGGCAAGTCATTCCAAATTTTAGGAGCGGCAGCTGAAAAGGTCCTCTGGGAAGTCACCACCAACCTAGTTTTCATAGTAAGTTCCTCCCAGAGGACCTGAGTGTGTGGGAAGGATTATATGGGAGGAGGCGTTCCTTCAAGTAAGCTGGACCCAAGCCATAAAGGGCTTTATAGATAATAACCAACACCTTGTACTGTGCTCAGAGGCTAACAGGTAGCCAGTGTAAAGATTTCAAAATAGGTGTTAGCCGGTCGAACCTAGATTTACCTGTGACCAGTCTGGCTGCAGTGTTTTGTACCAGTTGAAGCTTCCGAACGTGGCACAAGGCTATATATAGGATTGATAACCTGCTTCCAATTTTGGACTGTCTTTTTTGGAGAGAGGGAATGGTGTTGCGGATTGTCAGGATGAGCCCCTTCTCTTCAGATGTTACCACTGCACTAGTGCATCAAACTACGTGCCAAGGCTGGACTGAAGGCCAGTGTCTGAACCACTACTGGCAATGACTGATCCACTGTACCACTGCTGTTTCAGTGGTTTCTTTCAAATAGTTTTATAGGATTGTCCATAGAAGTGAAATTTTTTAATATGGTAAAACCATTTCACTTGCCATCACTTCCAAAATATGGAATGCTTCTTCTGCGCACCACCAAAACCACAGTTTCTCCGGGAGTGAAACCTAAGGTGGCTTACTGATAAAATGGGTTAAAAACTTACCAATAATTTTTTTAAACAATTAAAATCATTTGATTTAACTAGTATAAAATATGCTTTAAAAATTCGCAAGTTAAAAATATAAACAAATGTGCCTCCCTGAGAGTGAATTACATATTCAGCACCTGCTTGAACAAAAAGGTCTTTTGCCTGCCAGCAAAAGGAAAGTTGGAAGGAGGGCAGTTTAGTTCTGGCTGAAGGAAGTTCCAGAGGGTGGGAGCAGCCACTGAGAAAGCTCTCATGTCCTCACCAAGTGAGCCTGTGATGGTGGCAGGACCAAAAGAAAGCCTCCTCCTGATGATCTATCTGGACCTAAGTAGTATAGGGCTTTATAGGCCATAACCAGCATTTTGAATAGTACCCGAAAACAAACCCATACCTAGTGAAATTATTTTAAAAAGGGAGTTATATGCTCCCTATAATTGGCCTTGGTCAGCATTCTGACTGCTATGCTTTGAACTTGCTGAAGTTTCAAGAGTCTCTAAAGGCAGCCCCCTGTAGAGTGCATTACAGTAGTCCAAAGGGATGTAATCAAAGCATATGTCACCATAGCCAGATCTGACATATTAAGGAATGGGCACGTCTGATGCACTATTTTTATGTGTGCAAATGCACTTCTGGACACTGCTGAAACCTGGGCATCCAGGCTCAGAGTTGAGTCCAGGAGAACACACAAGCTGAAGGCCTAAGATTTCAGTAGAAGTGTAACCCAGGAGTAGGCAACCTTTCCCCTTTAAGGGCTGAGGGACTTCAGCTCCCAGAAGCCTCAGACATGTTGGCCAATAGTCCCATGTTGGCCAATAGCTCCTGGGATTCTAGGAGCTGAAGTCCCTTGGCCCTTAAAGGGGAAAGGTTGCCTACCCCTGAGTGTAACCCCATCCAGCACAGGCAAAGTCTTTATTCACTAATCTACCCTATGACTGACCAGGAGTACCTCTGTCTTTCTGGATTAAATTACAATTTGTTTGCTCTCATCCATTTCATTACTAACAGGCACTTGTTCAGTATGGAAACAGCTTCCTTGGAATAAGATGAGACAGGATAGGACTGGGGGGCACTGTTATGCACAGCCCTGGTGGCGCAGTGGTTAAATGCCTGTACTGCAGCCACTCACTCATAGACCACAAGGTTGCGAGTTCAATACCAGCCAGGGCTGAGGCTCGACTCATAGAATCATAGAATCATAGAATCATAGAGTTGGAAGAGACCACAAGGGCCATCCAGTCCAACCCCCTGCCATGCAGGAACTCCCAATCAAAGCATCCCCGACAGATGGCCATCCAGCCTCTGCTTAAAGACCTCCAAGGAAGGAGACTCCACTACTCTCCGAGGGAGTGTGTTCCACTGTCGAACCGCCCTTACTGTCAGGAAGTTCCTCCTAATGTTGAGGTGGAATCTCTTTTCTTGCAGCTTGCATCCATTGTTTCGGGTCCTAGTCTCTGGAGCAGCATAAAACAAGCTTGTTCCCTCCTCGATATGACATCCCTTCAAATATTTAAACACGGCTATCATATCACCTCTCAGCCTTCTCTTCTCCAGGCTAAACATCCCCAGCTCCCTAAGTCGTTCCTCATAGGGCTTGGTTTCCAGACCCTTCACCATTTTAGTTGCCCTCCTTTGGACACGCTCCAATTTCTCCACATCCTTTTTGAATTGTGGTGCCCAGAACTGGACACAGTATTCCAGGTGAGGCCGGACCAAAGCAGAATATAGTGGCACTATTACTTCTCTTGATCTAGACACTATACTTCTACTGATGCAGCCTAAAATTGCATTGGCCTTTTTAGCTGCTGCATCGCACTGTTGACTCATGTTCAACTTGTGGTCCACCTGGATTCCTAGATCCCTTTCACACGTAGTCTCATTCAGCCAAGTGTCCCCCATCGTATATCTGTACTTTTCGTTTTTCCGCCCTAAGTGCAGTACCTTACATTTCTCTGTGTTGAATTTCATTTTGTTAGCTTTGGCCCAACTTTCTAGTCTGCTCAAGTCATTTTGAATTTTGATCCTGTCCTCTGGGGTATTAGCTACTCCTCCTAATTTGGTGTCATCTGCAAATTTGATAACTATGCCCCCAATACCGTCATCCAAGTCATTAATAAAGATATTGAATAGCACTGGGCCCAGGACAGAGCCCTGTGGCACCCCACTGGTCACTTCTTTCCAGGTTGAAAAGGAGCCATTGTTGAGCACCCTTTGTGTTCGACCAGATAACCAATTACAAATCCATGTAACAGTTACTTTGTCTAGCCCACATTTTACCAACTTGCTTGCAAGAATGTCATGGGGAACCTTGTCAAAGGCCTTACTGAAATCAAGATATACTATATCCACAGCATTCCCTTCATCTACCAAGCTGGTAATTTTATCAAAAAAAGAGATCAGATTTGTCTGGCATGACCTGTTTCTCTGAAACCCATGTTGACTTTTTGTGATTATGAAATTATCTTCCAGATGTTCACAGACTCTCTGTTTAATGATCTGCTCCAGAATCTTTCCGGGTATTGATGTCAGACTAACTGGACGATAATTGTTGGGATCCTCTTTTTTCCCCTTTTTGAAGATGGGGACAACATTTGCCCTCCTCCAGTCCGCTGGGACCTCTCCTGTTTTCCAGGAATTCTCAAAGATTATTGCCAATGGTTCTGATATTACATTTGCCAGTTCTTTTAATACCCTTGGATGTAATTCATCTGGTCCTGGAGACTTATATTCATCTAGATTAACCAGATGTTTCTGTACTATCTCTTTACTTATTCTGTGATGAAATTCTCCTATTCTGTCCTCTGCTCCATTATCCTCAAGTTGAGCACCCTTTGCCTTTTCTGAGAAGACTGAAGCAAAGAAGGTGTTGAGTAATTCTGCCTTTTCTCTGTCCCCTGTTAACTTTTTGCCATCTTCTCCACACAGTGGCCCTACCATTTCCTTCTTTTTCCTTTTGCTACTGACATACCCCCAAAAGCCCTTTTTATTGTTCTTAACCGCTCCAGCAAGCCTGATTTCATTCTGCACTTTAGCTTTTCTGACTTTAACCCTACACGTGCTAGCTATTTGTTTGAATTCCTCTTTGGTGATTTCCCCATTTTTCCATTTCTTATACATGTTCCGTTTAAAACATAGTTCAGTTGCAAGTTCCTTAGTCATCCATCCTGGTTTCTTGAGACACCTCCCATTCTTCCTCCTCATTGGCACGGTTTGAAATTGTGCCTTCAGTATCTCCCTTTTGAGAAACTCCCATCCGTCTTGAACTCCCTTCTCTTTTAGTATTCCTGTCCATGGGATCACCCTCAGTATTTCTCTAAGTTTAGTAAAATCAGCTTTCCTAAAGTCTAGGCCTGCATCCTTCCGAGGTCGCTAAAATGAGTACCCAGATTGTTGGGGGGCAATCAGCTCACAGTTGTAAACCGCTTAGACATCCCATAGCGTGATATGAAGCGGTATATAAATAAGCTGCTTTGCTTTGCTTTCTGGTCTTTCCTTAATGGGCGGACCCAGAAGGTGGTGGTGAGGGATTCCTGTTTGATGCCCTGGCCATTGGCCTGTGGCATCCCTCAGGGTTCTGTTCTCTCCCCCATGTTATTTAACATCTACATGAAACCACTGGGAAAGGTCATCTGGAGTTTTGGAGTGTGGTGTCACCAGTATGCAGATGACCCTCAGCTCTATCTCTCCTTTCCATCTGATTCCAAGGAAGCTGTCTCTGTATTGAACCAGTGTCTGCTGTCAGTAACAGACTTGATGAGGGCAAACAAATTGAAACTTAATCCAGACAAGACAGAGGTGCTCCTGGCCATGTGTAAGGCAGATCAGGAAATAGGTACTTTGCCTGTTCAGGATGAGATTACACTCCCCCTGAAATCTCAGGCTCGCAGCTTGGGTGTTCTCCTGGACTTAACTTTGAGTCTGGATGCTCAGGTTTCAGCAGTGGCTAGGAGTGCATTTGCATAGTTAAAACTAGTGTGCCAGCTGCGCCTGTTTCTTGAGACATCACATCTCGCTACAGTGACACATGCCTTGATTACATCCTTTTTGAACCACTGTAATGCACTTAACATGGGGCTGCCTTTGGAAACTGTTCAGAAACTTCAGTGGGTCCAAAACGCTGCAGCAAAAATGCTGACTGGGGCCAGTTACAGGGAGCATGTAACTCCCTTATTGAAACAGCTTCAGTGGCTACCGGTTCATTTCCGGGCACAATTTAAAGTGCTGGTTATGACCTATAAAGCCCTATACAGCTTAGGTCCAGACCATCTGAGAAATCGTATCTCCCCATATGAACCTACAAGAGCCCTAAGATCTTTCAGGGAAGGCTTTCCCTCGGTCTGGCCACCATTGCAGGCTCGCTTGGTGAGGACACAAGAGAGATCCTTCTTGGTGGCTGCTTCCAACCTCTGGAACACCCTTCCCTGGGAGGCTAGACAAGCCCCCTCCCTCTTTGCCTTTCAACGGCAAGTGAAAACATTTTTATTTAGGCATACTTTTTTTAAAATCACAACAGGGTGGCATGTTTTAACTTTTGTATGGCTTTTATGTTAACTTATATTGTTTTAAATAGATGGTTTTAATTGATTTTAAATATTTTACTGTGATGGTGTGAAATGTTTTTTATCTTGTAATCCACCTTGGGTCCTTCCTGGGAGAAAAGCAGCATAGAAATGAAATGAATGAATAAATAAGAAAGATGAGAAGGAGAGAGAAAGTTGGGTGTCATTAGCCATACTGGTGATACTGCATCACAAAATTCTGAATGACTTTCCGCAGCAGTTTCATGTTAAATAGTATGAGGGACAACACAGATCCCCGAGGGATACCACATGCCAATCCTCAGGACCACTGTCTGAGTTCACCCTCCAAGTAAGACCAGAACAACTGCATAACAATACCCCCAAGTCCGATCCCAGAGAAGCAACCCAGAAGGATACCATGGTCAATGGAACTGAAAACTAGTAAGAGGTCCAACAGAACCAACAGGGACATACTTCCCTCTGTCCAGTTTCCTGCATAGGTCATCCACTCTCTGTCTCACAACCAGGCCAGATTGAAATGGATCTAGATAATCCATTTCATCCAGAAACCCCTGGAGCTAGGAAGCCGCTGCATGCTCCAGACTTTTGCCCACAAATGGAATGTTAGAGACTTGCTGATAATTATTCAAAATGGTGAGATCTGGGGAGATTTTTTTTTTTTTTTGTAACAATCTTGCCACATTCTCTTTTAGGCAGGATGGAAACTTCCCTTGCTGAAATGAGGCATTCACCACTCCCCTTAACCATTTAGCCAGTCCGCCTCTAGCTGCTTTCAGGAGCCAGAAAGCCAAGGATCCAGTAAACACATGGTGTCTCTCACGTCTCCAAGGATCATGCCCACATCCTCAGGCTGCACAAATTGAAATGTATCCAGTAATATAGGACAAGCAGTCACCAAGATTACATCCACACGATCTGTCCCAACTACAGCATCCAAGGCAAAGCAGTGTGGTGGGTAGAATCTGGCAATAACTCATGGGTCCCAACTGGAGCCTGAAACACCTTGGTGCTTACTGGGTCCTCCCATTAAGGATCAGATCACTAAAACAGTGGTTGAAATATTAGGATTATTTCAATGTTGCATTCTGCAGGTAATTTCCCAGAAAGTCCTCTCTTACAGTAGAACATGTCAGCCATTGCACAAAGTAAGAGACATCACTCAACAAGGGAGATAATGAAAATGAGTTGAAGAAGTTGTGATGTCCACATCCTAAACTCTCTTTCTGCACACAGATTGCTCATGCTAAATCTGAGTGACTGAGTTCATGCTACTCTGTAGTCTATTCCATGAGTGTTTTAAATTAACTTCTGTTCCCTAGGTTTTATGAGAAATATTCCGTACATATTTCTACACCCTCCAGATTCAGTGTTCAACTTTGATAGCCTGAAAATTCAAAGGTATCAAACTCTATTTCAGTGCCAGGAACATTCCTAGCTACTCAATCTTCTCTCTTTCTTTCCCTCATTGTACAAAGATTTCTTGCACTCTGACTCAGCCATTTGTATAACAGCATGCCACTGGATAGCTTTGTAATCAGACACAGCAGCAGTTGCCTTTTTCTGACCAAATCATTTAGAGCAGGGGTGGACAACTTTATCATATCTACAGAACACATTGGTTCCTCCATAATTCTTTGGTGGGGGAGGTCACACCCACTCTCACCAGCACTGCAGTAATTGCCAGTATTGTTGTAAACGTCATGCCCTCCAACATTTCGCAGATGAAAACCAGTACACATGTGGCCAAGCAACTTAAGAGTGTGGTCCAGATGGCAAAAAGTTATTAATAAAAAAGAACACACAAGCTGGGAAATGCTGTAGCAGTTTGCTTTTGCCTGAGGCTCCTTGGAAGGACAAAGATACCACTCTCTCCCTCCTGCTGAGTTGAGTGCAAACTACTTTTGCACTTTTTACCCAATTTGCAGCAATTGAAGTAAGCTCAGGACAAAGACAGAAAAGTGGGAGTAAGAGAGATAAACTGGGACATTTTAAAAGCAGATTAAAAAGTGGGATAACAAAGGATTAAAATACTAGAATCACAGAGTTCAAAGAGATCCCAAGGACCATCCAGTCCAACCTCTTGCCAGGCAGGAATACACAATCAAAGCACTCTCAACAGATGGCTATCCAGTCTCTGTTTAAAAACTTCTGAAGAAAGAGAGTCCACAACTCTTTGAGGCACCGTGTTTCCCTGTCAAATAGCTCTCACTGTCAGGAAGTTCTTCCTAATGTTGTGATGGAACCTCTTTCCTTGTAGCTTGAATCCATTGTTCCATGTTCTATTCTCTGGAGCAGCAGAAAACAAGTTTGCTCCATCCTGAATCTGACATCCCTTCAAATATTCAAATAGGGCTATCATATCACCTCTTAACCTTCTCTTCTCCAGACTAAACATACCCAGCTCCCTCAGCTGGTCCTCATAAGACATGGTTTCCAGACTTTCAACCATTTTGGTTGCCCTACTCTAGCTATGTTCCAGCTAGTCAATATCCCTCTTGAACTGTGATGACCAAAACTGGACACAATATTCCAGGTGAGGTCTGACCAAAGCAGAATAGAGTGTACTATTACTTCTCTTGATCTAGATACTATATTCCTATTGTTGCAGCCTAGAATTGCATTGGCTTTTTTTAGCTGCTGCACCATACTGTTAACTCATGTTCAACTTGTGGTTTACTAGGACTCCTAGATCCCTTTCACATATACTGTTGTCAAGCCAGATATCACCCATCCTATATCTGTGCATTTCATTTTTACTGCATACCATGAATTTCAGCTCTCTGTTATTGCTATTTGGAAAACCTGGCAATACTACATCTAAGGTAGAAGCAACAAGATGTCTTGTGCATTCCTTTTGATGGACAGTAATTCATCAAAAGACACTACAAGATGATGCTCAAAGTCCTCCTCTGTAGGGTACACCTTACCTTGATGCTGAGAGAGACCATAGAAATGCACCATAGAAAACTGCTTCTCTTCTAGAGAGTAGTAGTGAAGGACATGTGGAGCCAATGTAATGTAGTGGTTTGGACTGTGACTCTGGAGACCTGGATCTGAATTGCTACTTAGCCATGGAAAACCACTGGGTGACCTTGGGCAAGTCACACACTCTCGGCCTCAGAGGGAGGCAAAGGCAAACCCCCTCTGAACAAATCTTGCCAAGAAAACCCTGCAATAGGCTTGCCAAGAGTTGGAAACAACCTGAAGGCACACAACAAGAATAACAAACTGAATGACACAATAAACCCAATCAGGAAAATGGAAAATGCAAGGTTTCCCCCACCCCTTTTATAGCCATCACTTTGGAAACTTTATTCATGCATTCAGCTAATAAAAGGACAATGAAGAAATGAAAGTGAAGAAAGTGAAGAAGTGAAAGGCAGAAATCACTGCCCTGAGACCAGTTGAATATTGTCAGTGAACCTCTTTTACAAACTTGGGGGAAAAGGAGATGAATTTTTTTCCTGCAGTTTTCTGCAGTAGCAGGGGCAGATGTTTTGGACCTTTTCCAGGCATTTATCCCGTGGTGGCTGATGGTTTCTGTCCCAGTGGAGTGGCCTCCAAGTGCTATAACTGAGTAGTGTGGCTGTACCCTAAATTAATGTATAGCTTGGCCTTCCTTGCCCTCAAATTCCTTGGAACACCGAGTGCTAGTATTACTTTGCATTTCTAAATTAAGAGTTTTTGACTTTTCTTTTTCTCTTTTTTCAGCAACTTTGCTCCCTTTCAGCCCCATCACTGCTTCTTCTTCTCCTATAAAAACATTTCCATAGAACCAGAGTTTCAGACTCAACATTCTTAATGTCCTTGCCAAGGATTATACAAAGGATCATCTGATCAACAGCTGGCATCTCCAACAAATGGCACACCACATAGTAAACACAACAAACAGGGCATGTGGTCACTCTCATCTGGTATTTCTCCTAGATAGCAGACAAAGAAAAGCAACAATAACATAAACTCTGTACAAACTGAATGCTCACCTATCACAGAAGGGTAGCATTGGAAGGGACCACAATGGTCATCTAATCCAACCCCATGCCCTGCAGGGATACACTACTAAAGTACTCTCAAATGATGGTCATCCAACTGTTGTTTTAAAACTGTCATTAGGCTAGGAGAAAGTTTGTGGCAGATGTTGGTAAAGTGTGGCTCTTTAGGAACATTTTGTGAACCCTAGGGCTCCCCAGTGGTTAAAAATGTCCCCAAATGCTTTTGGGGGTGTGGGGCATTTTTTTGCCATGGTTTTGGGCCCCTGGACCATTTTAAATGTAGGACAGGCCTTTGGACGTTATCGCACGGGGTCTAAAGCAGCCCCATGCCTGCACCATCGCTGCATCATTCCGGATCCTTTGCCCCTGTGATCAGACGATGTCACAGCAAACCCCGCATCATCCCTGCGCCATCGCTGCATCATTCCAGCTCTTTGTAATTCCTCTTTCAAAGAGGAATTACGGCTGCGCGACCAGAATCATTCCGGTATGGTTCTGGATTGATTCCATGCCGCTTTTCTTGCTGCTTTGAGACCCCTGGTGTGATAACGTCCTTTGTCTAAAACAGAAAGTGAACAGGAAGTTACTTCTAGCTAAAAAGAACTCTCCTTGGGCTAAAATGGCCCAACTCTCCCACAAAACATGGCAAAAATGAAAAAAAAAAAAAAACCACACACTTTCTAAAGAGTAAAAATGAATTTTCCAGGGGATGTCGAAAGGGCTAATACAACTCCTTAGCCTCCCACAATTACCCACACATTTTTATGAGGGTAAAAGGTCTCCTGTTTAAAGTTGAGCAAACCAATTGGCCAGGTCTGATTATGTCATGCCTTGGTTTTCTTGGGGTGCATCTACACTGTAGAAATACTGCAGTTTGACACCGCTTTAACTGCCATGCTCCATCCTACAGAATCCTGATATTTTTAGTTTTGTGAGACCCCAGCACTCTTTGGCAGGGAAGGCTAAAGATATTCTTAAACTAGAAATCCCAGAATTCCATAGCATGGAGCTCTGGCCCTTAAAAGTGGTGTCAGTGTAGACCCTGGGTTTGATTCCCTGCTAAGCCACGAAACCCATTGGGTGACCCTTGAACCAGTCACATACTCTCAGCCTCAGGGGAAGACAATGGCAAACCTCTTCTGAAAAAAAGAATGCCAAGAAAACTCCATGCCTTAGGGACCTCATAAGTTGGAAATGACTTGAAGGCACATGACACACACAGAGATGCTCTTAGTGAGAAGGCTAGCTATAAAGAAGAGCTTGGAAAAGTTATTCTTTTGGACTACAGCTCCCAGAACAATGCTGGCTAAATTCCTATTCAGAGAATTGCGGCTCTCATCAGCAGCCAAATAGATGATCTCTCAGTAACTGACAGGTCTTGTTCCAATGAGTTCATATCTTTCTTCCCACTTTTAAGCTATGGATGATGGCATCAAGGTCTATATTTGTCTGCTGGAGGAGCTCAAAGGCATTACTGTTAAAAATAACACTCAGGGGACCTCAGTCACAGAAAAAGCTGAGAAGAGCTCTTGAAACTAAAAGGATGTAGGCATGTCTTTGCCTTCCTTTATGGTCATCTTGTGTGGGCTCACCTCCACCTATGCTCAACTTGTATATTTGTAAATAAACCACAATATTACAAAAATGCCTTTAAAGTCTCCAGCCTTCTCTCCTTTGAAAAGAAGACCAAACACAGGTAAATCCTCCTCCTGGAACATCCGCACCATAGAGAAAAAAGAGACATGTGTAACACTATTCTATAGATCAATATTGGTCTCAGAGATAGGGGAGGTACGCATTTTTTTTAAAAAAAAAAAATTACTCTAATACAAACTGAACTGATTTACACTTTCCAAATGCATAAGTGAACAAGAAGACATTTGTCTTTTATTTTTCCACTTCTCCATTTTTTGTGATTCAGTTCTATCATTTTTTTTTAAAAAAGTGCACAAATATATTAAGAGCAAATGCTTGCAAAATAAATTCATGTAGAAAAATGTATATACATTTTCACTGACTTAAAACAAATTGCAAATGGAGATAGAAATGTTTGTGCATCCATGTTGTGTGCCTTCAAGTAATTTCCGACTTATGGCGAGCCTCAGACAAACCTATCACAGGGTTTTCTTGGCAAGATTCTTCAGAGGGGTTTTTCCATTGCTATCCTTGGAGCCTGAGAGAGTGTGACTTGCCCAATGTCACCCAGTGGATTTTCATGGCAGAGTGGGATTTCAACCTTGGTCTCTAGAGCCACAGTCCAGTGCTCAAACCACTACACCACACTGGTTCATGGATATCGCAATAGGGAGCAACAAACCTATGCTCAGAAATGTGAACATTAGAAAGCAAAGGTGTATATATTGTTTTAAACTGTGTGGTTTTAAATATGTTGTTATCCATCTTGAGTCACATTATCAAGAGAAAGGCGAGATAAAAATTAACAACAACAAAAAACAATAGTAGCATTTCTCCCTTGAATAACACAATACCATTTCTTTGTTTTGCAATGTTAGGTATGCTGGGGTTCAACATTAATCTTTCAGTCTGTTGCTATATATACTGTAACTAATGATGGAGGAACTTAAATCCCAGAAATTGTTATTAATTCACCAAGGTTTGAATCAAGTGCTGTGGTGTAGTGGTTTGAGTGTTGGACTATGACTCTGAAGAGCAGGGTCCAAATCCTTGCTCAACTGCGGAAACCCACTGTGTGAACTTAGAGTGTGAGCACTCTCATCTTTAGACATTTTGCAAAGAGAGATGACCATCCAACCACTGTTTAAAAGCTTCCAAAGAAGAAGAATCCACAACTCCCCGAGGCAGTTAATTCCACTGCTGAACAGCTCTTACAATAAACAAAAATATTTGCTTTCCTGATGTTTAGGATGAAACTCTTTTCTTGTAATAGAATCCATTGACTTAAATCTATTGGTTCATATTCTAGAATTGTTTTGTTTTAAGTTAAATTTTAATGTTGTTATGAATTTAATATATATATTTTTTGGGGGGGGTGAATGTTCTTTTTATTGCATGGGATTGTGCTTTTAGATTGTAAGCCGCCTTGATAGCCTTGGCTAAAGGCAGGATATAATTATAATTATAATTATTATTATGATAGAGGTGTTACTTGGCTTTTTAAAAAAGTAAACAACTCTAAAGTAGAAGGTTGTTTTGTTTTTGTTTTTAAAAAATGTACACTTGGCTCTCCATATCCTTCATCGCTTGAAAACATTGAAAAATAAATAAATAATCCAAAAAGTGAACCTTGACTTTGTCATTTTATATAAGGGACACAATTTTTACTAGTATAGATGATGAGAATCCATCCATAGATTTTGGTATCTCACAGGGGTTCCTGGAACTAAACTCCAATGGATATGAAGAGCCTTGTAATGTGGAGCAATATATTTATGTTTAATCATTTTTTTAGTGACAGTGACTTAGTGACAACTCTAGCTTCTTTTGAACTCATTGTTATGAGAATGTTATTTGTGAAGAGACAAAAAGTTGAACAGATAACATTTTGTTCTTTAAAGTATCTATTTTTTTAAAAAAAACCCCAAAATATTATAAAAGCTGATTATTTCACATTAAGGATGAGTTAAAGTGCAGCCCACAAATTCCATTTCAATAGTTCTTGGTGTCCTCTGGGACATGTTCACAAATTCTCAGACACCTCTGGGGAGGTCATTTTTCATCCCTGAAATAGTCAAAGTTTTAGTCAAAACTGCCACAGAACCCAGAGGTTTTGTTCCACCACCTTCCCAACCACCTTCAAATGGCTGAAAAAGGAGTGAAATGAAAGTGATGCCATGGCAGTTCCATTTGAGGAAGATGATGATGATGATGATGATTTGCACAAGTGTGGCCTTGTGGGGGGTCTGTGAAGGTGAAAATTGTACCTTTTGGAAATGTCCATCTCTCTTTCCATTGTTGGATGAATGAATGGTACATATTTAGGAAACCCTGTATGATTAAAGCTTTTAAGTGCTTGGACCACCTAAGCAAATAAAGTAATACAAATTTTATATACATGCTTACAACAATACAGCGATGCTTATAGCAAGCTGTTTTTTCATGGAACCTTACAAATTTTGCCTTTTCTTTTGAAACTACCATTTCAAATTTAGCAGAGCACATTTATGAAAATGTATTTCCATTAATAATACATCAATGATGATGATGACGATGATGATGATTTGCATCCTGCCTTTTCCCCAAAATTGGGACTCAAGAGGCTTACAGTTTTGTAAAACACAAACAATACCAATGAAAACATACAAAAAGTGAACATTAGAATGGAATTAAACTATTCACAATAATTAAACAATTCAAACCTATGGTTAAATGAATAAAATGCAATTTAAAAGATTTAAAAACTGATGAAAAGCTGAACTCTCATGCCCCCCATGCACCTGCATGTATTTATCATTTATTTATCCAGGACATTTCTAAACCACTTTCCTATTAAAATATCCCAAGTGACTTATAAGAAATAGCAAAATGATATAAAACAGCAGTTAGACATTGAAAAGGGAGGAAGGAGGGATCTGCTAAAAATAGACTAAAATAAATAGAAAGGTCATCTGAAGATCTTAAAAATGGAGGAATGCTGTAAAACTGATGTAAGCAGTAATAAAGCAATTAATGAAAGCCACTAAAGAACACACACTGTGAAGTGGGTCTTTGATGTTGGACATTTTATATGAGGCAAGATAGTTCTTTGGGTTTTTATGTCCTTTATGTCCAGAATAAAAGTTTTCTTTGGGAAAGGTTTTGAATTTTACCTCCAATATTCTGGAATTCAAAGCAAGACCAATTAAGCCTCATTTTGATGGACTCTGTTCTCTGTTATTTTTAGAATGATGGATGAGGAGATTCGAAGTCTTAGGAAAGGTAGGCTTCCTCTCATATTGGCTTCTTAGGCTCCGGCCACACTGCGAAATTAATGCAATCTCACATCACTTCAAAAATCATGGCTCCATCCTATAGAATCCTGGGATTTGTAGTTTGTTGTGGCACCAGAGCTCTCTGACAAAGAAGACTAAATGCTTCCAAAACTACAAATTTCAGAATTGCATAGCATTGAGTCATGGCAATTAAAGTGGTGTCAAATTGCATTAATTCTGTAGTTTGATGCAGCCCTAAGTAGTTACCTTTATCTATCTAGATATAGATATAATCATATGGATGTAAATAAATGGTAAAAAAGTGGAAAAACTACAAATAAAAACCCCACCTTTTTTAACCTCAAAAGCACCTCTCTAGGAATCTCTAGGTCCTCCAGAGCAACTCATTGGTCAACCTCTGCTGGACCACAGAATTCTGCTGGAGAACCTAGAAATGCCTAGAGAAGTGTTTTGTCTAGGAATCCAGTGTGACGTTTGGTGGAAATTGGCCATATAGTCATACTGGAGGACCTAGAGATTTCTAGAAAGAATATATTAATCAAATCCATGAATAATTGTAATTGTTTTAATCTTTGCTGTTACCTGCCTCGATCCTCAACAGGGAGAGGCGGGATACAAATAATAATAATAATAATAATAATAATAATAATAATATCCACAAAAACCAAAGCCACAAATGTGGAGGGCTGACTGTATTGTGGCTAAATTCTGGAAGCTGTAGTCTAAAGTAATTTCCCCCAAATCCTGGTTATTATTATCACTTATGTCGGGAATCCAGGACCAAAGCTGAGAGAGAATAATTTGCCAGGAGCACTTATAGTAAAATCCTATGCAGAGCCTGGAAAAATTATTTTCACGAACTATAACTCCAGAAGCCTGCAGCCAGATAACCACAAGCAAAGCTGACTAGGGATTCTTATTATTGTAGCCCAGATAAATAACTTTAATCTGATAACCCCGCAATGGCATTGCAGGGACTACAATTTAGATCAGATCTCCCCTTCCAAATCCAGTGGCAGATGACCACCTGCTATGGGTGTGGGGTGGGGGGAAATGCCCTCAGATTATTTTAGCCCCTACACCCCCCACATCCCCCTCTTTATCTCCTGAAGATGATGGGTGGCTGTGATTCCTATGAGCCAGCTAGTGTCACCGCTTTGGGCACATGTTACTCTGAGGTCCACACAGTGACTTGGCAAGGATGCAGAGAGACTGACAGCCACCCATCACCACCAGGCATCATTGCTCCAGAACAAAACCCCAGAATAAAATGTATGTTTTTTTAAACATGGGGCAAGGGGTGGAAACCACAAATCGGATCTGGGCACTGTGTAAATTTTGGGTAAACAGCTAATGGATACAAGCTCTTAGTGCAGATCCACAAAATTGCTACAAACAGCCCTCAATTCAATTGGCACCACAATTCAAAAAGGATGTTGAAAAACTGGAGTGTGTCCAGAGGAGGACGACTAAAATGGTGAAGGGTCTGGAAACCATGCCCTATGAGGAACGGCTTAGAGAACTGGGTATGTTTAGCCTGGAGAAGAGACGGTCAAGAGGGGATATTATAGCCCTCTTTAAATATTTGAAGGGATGTCACATTGAGGAGGGAACAAGCTTGTTTTCTGCTACTTCAGAGAATAGGACCCAGAACAATCAATGCAAGCTAAAGGAAAAGAGATTCCACCTTAACATTAGGAGACACTTCCTGACAGTGAGAGCTGTTCGACAATGGAACACACTCCCTTGGAGAGTGGTGCAGTCTCCTTCTTTGGAGGTCTTTAAACAGAGACTGGATGGCCATCTGTCAGGGATGCTTTGATTTTGAATTCCTTCATGGCAGGAGGTTGGACTGGATGGCCCTTGTGGTCTCTTCCAACTCTATGATTCTGTCCAAAAGAATGGAATGAGTAGATGCTGAGGCAGCAACAACTGGCAAACCCCAACAAAACCCAAGGAGTGATAACTGGCAAACCCCAACAAAACCCTTGGTATCTGCTGGGGTTTGGTTCCAGGAACCCCCATGGATACCAAAATGTGTGGATGCTCAAATCCCATTATAAGATGGTGCCCCTTATATAAAATGGCAAAATCACCACAAGGGGATCTCTTTAGGATTCAGGTTTTGGCCCCTGACTTGGAAGCCCTACTATCTTCATTCCTTCTGCCAGGGTGCTGAAATACCCTTTCAAGAAAATAGATTCAAACAATGTTAAATCCTGACCCAGCAGAAATGAGAACCAGTCCAAGGTGAAGATGCTCTCAGATGTATAAATCAGTTTCTGTTCTGTTGGCTGTTTCTCCACTCTTTCTAAATATGATGGCTCAAGGCAAACACATTTCAGGAAGCTGTACGGAAACATTTTAAATGACTGCATGCTCTCTTAAGGACACATAAGTGAATCCTCTTCCTTCTCTCTCCCCCACCCCATCTTTACTACTGCTGTGAATTTATTTGTTTTGGGTTTTGTTTTTTGCTTTTTGCACATTTCCCCCTATATTACAGACAAAAAAAAAAACCTCCAAAAGACAGAGGAAAGGGGAGAATTGGAATCAAATCTGTAAGTCACATATTTTTTGCATGCTGGTGGAATGCATTGGCTCCGGAATGCAGTGACTAATGGAAAAGGAGAAGTGTTTCATTTAATGTACTAGCAACATGTTATATCACATGTAATGATGCAATAAAAAAACTAAAGGTCTTGGAGGTAACTTGATGAATACTCATCTAAGCAGTGCTGCCCTCTGGTGGTTATCAGCTGAACAGCATTTTTTAAAGCCCATATATTCCATTATATATTGTCTTTCATATTCTTTGAGGCAAATAGAGGCATATGTTGTTGGTGGTGGTGTCATCGTGTGACGTCATGTCGTTTCCAGCATATAGCAAGCCTATGGCGAACCTATTACAGGGTCTGCTTAGAAGGTTTTGTTCAGAGGAGGTTTGCCTTTGCCATCCTTTGAGGCTGAGAGAGTGTGGCTTGCCCAAGTCATAGTCCAACAGTGGGTTCCCATGGCCAAGCAGGGATGTGAATCCTGGTCTCCCAGAGTCCTGGTCCAACACTCACAGCCCTATACCATGCTGGCTTGTGTCTGCATATACAAGAATAGAATACTTGCTTCTTAAAAAGAGGCACCTATGCATTTAATCTAATTTATATTAGTATTAGTGGAAAAAAACAAATGGGAGTCATTTTTCAAAAAGTGGTAGAATTCAAAGATATAGCCGTGTTAGTCTGTAGAATCAGTATGTAGAAAGATCTTGTTGTACTTTTGAGAATAACTGAAATAAACTCCTTTGCTTCAGGAAACATGCAGGGGTAGCTGTATTGGCCATTTAGCAAATTCAACCCAAAATCCACCAAACAGTGACACCTTTATTGGACCAACTAAAATGCCCAATATACTTGTTGCAAGCTTTCAAAGCTCCACCAGCTTCTTCTTCAGGCAAGAGGTTACAAACCAAGCAGGAGAAAAAAAATCAGAGACGTTAGTCAGATGCCTGCATTGTGATGTTTCTGTCCTTGGTTAAGATGGTAAGGGGAAGGGAGGGAACCTTGAAGAGTGAGCCAGTGGATTGGGACCTCCAACCAAGGTAAAACATTTTTTTCTTTTTAAATTTGAACTGGATTGGCATGTTTGACCTCATGTTCCTGATGCAAAAACATGAAGAATCCTTGAGGAATCCATTATCCTCTGCCTACAAAGAGGCCTGTGACCTCATAGGAATGGAGGCATATTAGATTGCAAGAGAGGGGTCCTTGTTGAGATGCAAATGGACTTTAAATTTCCTGGTCTTTGCAAATCTCTCAATAGCCACATGGACAGAAGGAGGAGGGGCCAGTTTGCAAAAGATACTCTCCACTGAAAGCTTGCAACAAGAATTCTTATTTGAGAGGCAATGCTCTCATCTTTCCTTCCTCTCCTAGGACGTTATCACACGGGGGCAAATCTGCTGGTTAATCCACACAAAACCCAAACAGAAACTGGATTAGCGCCCCGTGTTTTCACACGACGTTGCACAGAAACTGGACAGAAAGTGGACAGAAACTGGTGTTATCTGAGATCTTTTGAAATTCGGTTGTTTGGAGGAAATGCAAATGCGCAATTAAGGTAAATTCGCAATTAAGGTAAATTCACCGTAATGTGGAAAGCAAATGCGCATTTGGAAGCATTTCCCCGCATTTTCCCATGGTTCCGCGGGGTCCTGTAGGCAGCGTTAACGTCTTCTTCTCCCCTCAACAGATGGCTAATTGAGCCATCTTGGGGGCAGGGAAGGGGAGGGGCAGCCGCACGATCGGCGCCCAAACCCTTTCCCCAGATAATCTTCGGAGCGCCAACCCTCCGCACTACCGGCACTCCTAGGAGGACCTCCTCAGAGTGCCGACCCTCCAAGGAGGACCACCTCGGAGAGCCGACCCTCCGCACGGTCGGCACTCCAAGGAGGACCTCCTTGGAGCGCTGACCCTCCAAGGGGGACCTCCTCGGAGCGCCGACCCTACACACGGCCGGCGCTCCGAGGAGGACCTCCTTGGAGAATGCTGCGGCGGGAGGTCCTTCTCGGAGCGCCAGCCGTGCGGAGGGCCGGCTGCTCCGAGGACGACCTGGGGAAGGGGTGACAGCCACGGCGAGTGACAGCCACGGCGAGCACAGTGCGCATGTGCTAGATCATTTCTAGTACATGTACGGGATTTTCTCACTTGTGTGTGAACGTTAAATGCGGTTTCAGCGGGAGCTTCCCTTAATTGCGCAATTAAGGTAATTACGTGTGAAAACCATTTGCGGAATCAAGGTTTATTTTCGGTTTATTTTCGAAATTTGTCATTTCCAGTTTATTATCACTTTGTGGCCCACGTGTGATAACGTCCCTAGTTACTTACACCCCTGATCTGAGTTTTAGGCTCACTGCTACCATCACTCAGTCTAACCATTAGACAATGCTAGGTCTCACTATCTAGTTTACTTGCTTGCTTGCCTGTTTCTATACATATATGGTGCTTTCCAGCCTCAGATGAAGTTCCCAGAGCACCTAAAAACAAAAGAGACAATAAAACCATTTTTCTTTTTTTAAAAAAAGTTACTTACAGAAAATAGAATCATAAACACTGCAAGAAGAATAAAAAGGAGGAAGGTATGGGAAGGAAGAAAAGAAATGTGGTAGCACCTTAAAGACTTTTTAAAAAAAAAAAATTGCATGAAACTTGGATAAACCCCCACTTCTTTGGATGTAGTTTGTGGCTGTTGTTGTGTGTCTTAAAGTCATTTCCAACTTATGACGATGCTAAGGTGACCCGATCATAGGGCTTTCTTGGCAAAATTTGTCCAGAGGTTTGCCATTGCCATCCTCCGAGGCTGAGAGCATGTGACTTGCCCAAGGTCACTCAGTGGGTTTCATGGCCCAGTGGAGAATTGACCCAGAGTCATAGTCCAGCATTCAAACCACTATACCATGCTGCCTTTCCTGAATGTTGTAGCAAGTCAGCCCTCTGTTTTCTCAGGGGATCCGTTCCGGACTCACCCACCCACCCCCGCAAAAATGGAAATTCATTTCTAATTCTTTCATAGAAAGAATTTTAATTCCTTATCGGGTTGAATGGTGGTGCATGCCTATGGGCACGTGCTCCATTTAATTCCCCTCCATTTGAAGTTTGAACAGAGGGGTGACTGTATATCTCCAAAGAAATGGTTTTATATCCATGAAAGTTCATGCAAAAATAAAAACCAGTTAGTCTTACAGGTGCTGCCACATTTCTTTTATCTCCCCCTTCCCTCCTCCTTTCTATGATGCCAGAGACTAACAAGGCTACTTTTTTGAAAACTGTAAGGAGACCTTCTATCTGTAAACAAGATTGGAGAAAATAAAGGCTATTTGCAAAATTTTAGCTTAAGGGCAAAAAGCTTAGCAGGAATGTGATTCAACAAAGTTTTAAATGGATAAAAGGGACAGTAATTTTAGAAGATACAAGATTTTTTATTTTATATTTTTGATGACTGGGTCTTCAGGATACTGAATTTTGCAAGCAAATAGGACAGACCTCTATGGGAATATGGATTGTTTATATCAGGGGTAGGCAACCTAAGGCCCGGGGGCCGCATGCAGCCCCCTGAGGCCTTTGGACTGGCCCCAGGCTGGTCCTGCGGCCGCTGCTGCCCCCTACCATGATGATATTGATTATTGTTGTTATTACTTGTTCTTGGGGTTTTCTTGGGAAAATCTCCACAGGGGTTTTGCCATGGCTTTTCTGGGGCTGAGAAAGTGTGCATGCATATTTTTTAAAAAATATTATTTATTTATTTATTTATGGTGCTTCGGCCCCCCAATTGTCTGAGGGACAGCAACCCGGCCCCCGGCCCAAAAAGGTTGCCTACCCCTGGTTTATATCATGAGAAGATAAGATTAACAACTAAACAGTGTCTTTGGAACTACAGATACCTGTATTGGGATTAAATGCTTAACATTACAAAGGCAAAACAGGGGGAAAACCTTGAAAGTCTTGCATTTTGTTTTTAACCCTGTAATTGGTGGATTTACTGAAGATGGAGCAATGTCCTTCACCAGAAATTTCATAAAAGCTGTTGAAAGAAATGAGATACTTGAGAAATGATTGATGTGGCAAAACTAAAAGAGAGGTTGAAAAAAGATATGAAGAGCACGTTTAAAGAATCTAAAGAACAACTCAAGTGATTGGTTGGGGTTGCAAAACAAAGTAATGATACCATAGAAATTTTGAAAATTGAAATTATAAATAAGGTGATGGGGAAAAAATTGGATAATTTGGCATTGTTAAACGATTCTGGTTTGTTGGCAGGCTCTATTCATGCCCACTTTTACAAGGGGGAATAGTCCAGTGAAATGGGGAAAATATTCAGCATGCTTTGACTTTGTGCCAAGTTGACTGTTGTACAAGTTGACTAAGGCCTTATCTGCACTGCTGAAATAAAGCAGCTTGACACTGCTTTAACTGCCATGGCTCAATGCTGTGGAATTCTGGGATTTGCACTTTTGCGAACTAGCTTTCTCTGTCAGAGAGTCCTGATACTACAACAAACAACAAACCCCAGGATTCCATAGCATTGAGCCATGACAGTAAATGTGTCAAACAGCATTATTTTTGCAGTGCAGATGCAGCATGGACACATAGTATTTAACCCCCATCCAGGCAGACAGGAACATTTTCATTGCCCACATTCATGTTTTGCTGTAGAATTCACACAGAACTATTCCTACTAGGTAGCCATTTATGATATTCTTGCCTGACAGAATTCAGCTGATATCTTGCCTTTGCAGACTGCCAGAAACAGTGCAAATTGAGTCCACTTAAAGGGTTAGGGTTACTGCTAGGGAATCATGGGAATTGTTTTTTTTTCTGAGACATTGAGCTTTCTCTGTCAGAGAGCTCTGGTGCCACAATAAAATACAGTTCCCATGATTCCCTAACCCTAACCCTTAAAGTGGACTCAATTTGCACTATTTCTGGCAGTCTGCAAAGGCCCTTAGACTGCTACCACACTGCAGAATTAATGCAATTTGACATCACTTTAACTTCCATGGCTCCATCCTATGGAATCCTGGAATTTGTAGCTTGTTGTGGTACCAGAACTCTCTGATAGAAAAAGCTAAATATCTCATAAAACTACAAATCCCAGAATTACATATCATTGAGCCATGGCAGTTAAAGCGGTGTCAAATTGCATTAATTCTGTAGTGTAGATGCAGACTACAGCATGTGTAACCTACTCTTATAGAAGCGTCTGGAGATTTTTGTCTCATGCGGAATGTCTGCATCAGTTCCAGATTGCAGAAGTAAAATGGCACATATGGTGCCATTTTGTGTGGAGATTCACACACACACACACACACACACACAGGTGTGCATTCAGTTATATATTTGGGTATTCATCCAGTTGAACAACATTGCCATTCAACACAAAGCTTGCTCAGCACAATCAAAGTGTAATTACACATGCAGAGATTTATGCTACAGAAATGTGATGCAGAATTTTGGCCACTCTTTTTCAATTTGTCACTAGCTACAGCCAGCTTTTTTAAATAGAAAAAATAATAATACAGGTATACCTCCATTAATGCAGTGTTTCAGAGCATGACTTCTTAAACAGAAAATTTGGTAGCAGAGGCAGAAATAACATGGAAAGAAGTTTCTCAAAAACATTTTCAGTCCTCTAGCGACCACTTGAGGCTTCTTACTAAATGCATCCAAGGATGATTTTTCCCCCCTTTAACCAGACTCCTGTTCACATTATTTCCATTTTGGTGGCTAAACTCTTATTTTTTAACATGTTGGGGGAGCTGGTGAGGCAGGCTAATCTGTTCATCCCTTTCTCTCTGTTTTGCAGTTCACATATGCTCAGTACGGGATTTTGAAGGCAGCTGCTGTTTGTCTTGACTGTTTTATGCAAACACACACAGCTGCAGTAGAATCACAGTCTTTCTTAGCTAAAGAATTATTGCATTACTGTGAGATATGGAAATCTAATTTCCAAGTTTGTTAGGCATATTAAGGAAGATTCACAAACAATATGACAGGTGAAACACTATATAAGCCACATTTATTAATAACAATGAATCAGTTCTGCAGAATTGGGCCTCAATCAATCACCACAAAAGGTAATGAAAGAGAGAGCACCGTTCCATTGATTTCAAGCATTTTTATACATTTCTTATTACAGCATTTTTCCATTCTATTTTCCCATTGGCTGGTCAAGACATATGATCAATTTTAAGACCACCTTTTCATGTATGTAAAAGCCCAACCCACAACATATCTCTTCACACATCTCATGACCATTTAAATTAGGGATAATTTATGCATGGGAGGATCAGAATAATGTATAAGTCTATTACGCAGACTAAGTTTGTACCCATTTTGGTGACCTCTCAATTATCTTTAGAAAGAAATGCTGTCCTTGCAATTAATGAGGATGCAACTATAAATCCATCCACTCTTATCTATGTTCCAGACTCAGCCTACCTCCTTATTTCAAACTGAGCATATCTTATTATGAACCATCCCAATTATTCTTGACACATTTGGCCAGTCTCAAAGCAATGTGTTTATAAATGACAGTATCCAAGTACTTTTTATATAATTAGAAACCTAAAGGCCCAAACATTTTTTGTAAAGTGTGCATGAAATATTAAAAAAACTTTATCTGAAAACTATATTAGATATATTGAATATATAGTATATAAGTAAGTAATATGTGAGTATATAGGTTTACATATTTTTCAACCCTACCTATGGGTTCTTAATTCTTTTTATGTGCTTTCTGATTATCCTTTTTATGTTTAATTCAAATTTTATTTCTCTCAATTACTTACTGCAGAAATGCTGCCGCAACGTAATGCAGCAGTTTCTGCAGCCCTCCTTCACTATCCTGTCAATTCCAATACTGCTAAAGCTAGACAGAAGGGGTGGTCAAGTGTAAAATGACTTTATAAAAATGAACTTCTTTGTCAGAACCTTGTTAACTAAAGAGATTATTGCACTGCAATTCACCTGCAGGATAGACACAGGATTTGAAATTCAAAGACTGATTTCATCACTCTGCGTCATAGGCAGGCTGTATGCAACCCATATACAATCTGCGCTTCTCTGGGCTTCTCGCACAGTTTTTCAAACACGTGATTTCCCCATGTTTGAAAAACTGCACCAGAAGCCTGGAGAAGCACACATACAGCCTGGCTACGGGGTATTGTGATAAAATCTGTCTTTGACCTTTAAATGCTGCACCTATCCCGTGGACGAATTGACCATGTGATATTCTCTTAAAGTATGCCTATAGTATTTTTTAGACAAAATAGGGTTGGTTACCATTATTTTTATTTATTTATTTTTGCAAGAAAGGTAGGCTAACAATGCCTTGTCCCCCAAGGGTATCCTGGTCTTGCAGCTGCCCTGTTTTCCCTGGCTCTCCATTCCCAAGTTGGGCCAGCTGTCTGCATCAGTGTCCTACTGAGCCACCTTGCGCATCAGCTGTTATCACAGGTCGCTCACATCTGAGGTCAGAATAAGGCATCCATCGATGGTGCAGACAGCCACCACACCACAGAAACAGATATCTCTAGATCTGTTTTAAAATGTGTTTTAACTTTGTTTTCCCCTGGTTCTAATGCAGGATGTACCAGACACCAGCAAGACTGCCCACATCAGAACTGAGGTTTGGGCCATGCTTCATCCGAGAAGGATGATGCCAGAAAGGTGGGGAAGTGGAATAGTCCTTTTGGCTCATACAGACAAGGTCCCTTACTCAGAACAAACATTCCATCTCCTGTTGACATATGTTTTCTGGCTTTGGGTGTTTGTACATCTTGAATTTGCATCCACCGACATGGAGCATTTTTATAGCACACAATGCTGTGGAATCTCATCAGGGTCAGAAAATACCCAGGATCAAGGGGTGTATCTACACTGTAGAAAGAATGCAGTCTGATACCACTTTGTTGCTCCATCCTATGGTATCCTGGAATTTGTAGTTTTACACGGTCTTTAGCCTTCTCTGCCAAAGGGTTCTGGAGTCTCACCAAACTATAAACCTCAGAATTCTGTAGGATGAAGCCATGACAAAATAGGTGTCAAACTACATTGGTGCAGTGGTGTCAAACTGCATTTTTTCTACAGCTTAGACGCACTCTGTCATGCAATACAAATTTATCTGTTTGGATGAAGGTTAAAATATATGGTTGTTTCTAATTATATGTATGGCAGAAGTCTTACTGAGTTCCAAGGAAGAACAGCCAAGGACTGTGTTCTGGTCATAGATGGTATTAATTTGTGGAGATCATCCTTGGTGCAAATAGGAACAACGTAGGTCTTAAGTTTCTCACATTAGACAACAGTCTTATGAAGATCCTTGATTTTAATTGGCATTATAAGCTTTATTATAATTTAATGCCTTTGGTTTTCTTCTTCTGTGATTCCAAGAAACATGCATCAATGATTTTATAAATCCTACAAGGCAGGCAAACAAGGTGGCTTGATTCTCATATGCATTGCTTCCAAAACCAACAGCCCCTTACTTGTAATATTTGTTAACTAATTTGATGGGTGTGTGAGAGAGCCAGTGTGGTATTTCAAATCCCTGTTCAGCCATGGAAACTGATTGGGTGACCTTGGGTAAGTCACAGTCTCTCAGCCTCAGAGGAAAGCAAAGGCAAGCCGTTATGAACAAATATTGCCAAGAAAAGATTGCCATAAGTCAGTAACTACTTGAAGCCACACCACCACCACCACCTCTACAACAGAGCATAAAAAGGAGAGTCCCAGTTCTTTTTCATATGTTATCAGGAATTGCAGCATGCATGGGATAGCTTAACAGCAGAATATAGTCAATCAGATCTGATAATTTGATGATGATGTTACAGAAGACACATATGAGTACTGAAGAGTGAAGGCAAAAAAAGCACTTAAAGAGCAAGGTGTCATTTGGTACCATGGAAGAAGTTTACAGCATTCCATGAATAGTTTCAGCTCATCTCTAATGAGAAAAAAATAAATCCAAAATATAATAATAATAATAATAATAATAATAATTTTGATCCCACCCCTCTGCATAATGCAACTGGGTGGCTTACAACTTTAAAATATACACTCATATCCCACAATCCCACCCCCCTTAAAATACAATTAAATAAAAACAATAATTTAAAACACATTTAAATAATAACACAAAAACAAAGAAACAAAAACAATAGCTACAGCAAATCAGGGATGAGCAGGATGGCTGTCTTTTGATGACTGAGATAGCTATTTGGGAAAGTCCTTCCAGAAGAGATCCATCTTAACAGCCTTTTTAAAGCTGTCTAAGGTGGTAATATGATCGATCTCTTCTGGCAGGCCATTCCATGAACTGGGAGCAGTAGCTAAAAAGGTCCTCTGGGCAATTGCAGACAGTCTAGTTTTTATCGACTGCAATAAATTCCTCCCAGAGGACCTAAGTGCATGTAGATTAGATGGAAGGAGGTGGTCCTGAAGATAGGCTGGACCCAAGCCATTTAGGGCTTTAAAGGGGATAACCAACACCTTGTACTGGGCCCGAAAACTAATGGGCAGCCAGTGAAGTGACTTTAGGATCGTTGTTCCTGAGACCAACCTGTTCTGTACTAGTTGAAGTTTCTGGACCATGTAGAGTGCATTACAGAAATTGAGATGAGAGGTTACCAAAGCATGCACCATAGTTTCAAGGTCCCTAATTTTCAGGAAAGGGCGCAGCTGGTGTATCAGCCGAAGCTGATAACAGGCACTCCTGAATGTCACATTTACCTGATTTATCATCTGAAGCGACGAGTCCAGGAGCATCTCCAGACTGCGAACACAGTCCTTAGAGGAGAGTGTGACCCCATCCAGGACTAGAGGTTGCCGCCCAATACTTGGGTTCGGGGCCGCTACTGTAAGTACCTCCGTTTTGTCTGGATTCAGTCTCAATCTGTTTTTCCTCATCCAGCCCATTGCTGCCTTAAAACAGTCACTGAGAGGAGAGACGCCATCTGAAGTCAAAGCTGAAGACCGAGACATGGAGAAATATATCTGGGTGTCATCAGCGTACTGATAACACCCCGCCCCATGTCTCCGGATGATCTCTCCCAACGGCTTCATATATATATTAAATAACATTGGGGACAGGATGGCACAAACAATACAATACAATACAAACAGGAAGGGAAGGGACTATAATGCAGCAAATGCTAATCATGCTGAAGCCCTTCAATCGAGCACTGAGATACTGAGGGAGGTAAGTGCATTTCACTTTATCTGAACTGTGTCTGTAACATGCAAACTCTTGAACAGAGCCTAGATGTTACCTTCTTGGACTCTAACTTTCAGAATCCCCCAGCCACCATGAGCCAGTGGCCATACTGACTTGGGGATTCAGGGAGCTAGAGCCCAAATAAGTAACATTCTCAGGTTCTGCTAATGACCTAATTTATTGATCAAAGTGAATGCTATAAACCATATCTAGTAATGTATCAAGCACAATGTAATGTTGTTTTTGCCTAATCTGCAAAGTTTTCCGAAGGCAAATTATCATGCTTTACTCAAAAAAAAAGCATTCAGTTGCTGTTGGGACAGGACCATGCATCTGGTCTTGCTGTGTTTCATTTTGTTTCAGAAATCATTAGCTCTCCAGTCTCTCTCATCCCCACTCTCTTCTGGTCAAGTGAGAAGCCAATTCTTGCCTTCTCATCTCACAGCAAAGTAAGGATAGAATGAAGGTATATTTCAGAGGTACAATGGCTCTTGAGAGCAATAGATTAAGGCCAGATGGGGCCTTCATGTCTATCTAGCCTAATTTACAACATAGTAACACAGTCCATCTCACCCAGCAGTTTCTGCATCAGCCCCAGATGTCCTGGCTCAACTACAGCATGTGCATTAGGAAGGCGTCCAGCCTTTCCTTCACAGCCTTGATGAAAGAAATAAAATGGGGGGAAAGAGGGGAGCAGGGAGTCTTGTAGCCATAAGCCACCCCATTGACTATTGAATGCAGATGGTCACTACAAATGCCATCTGACCCTTCCATTAAACTTTTGCTTGGAACCATAAAGGAAGACCTCTGTGGGTTTCCAAATCCTCAATGGGTTTTTCAAATCCTTGGCCTTTCAGATCATTTTTCCTTTCACCTTTCCTTTCAGTTGGTACCGATCCATATTAAAGAGCCATTTGAGTCTTTCCCAATCGTTTCCCTTGCTTCAACTCGGCTAGCTATTGTAGGAATCTGGCCCAGCAAAAAGAACAATAAGATGGTTGATAAAGAACTTAATTTGCTAAAAAGGGGAAGGGAGGGGAATGGGTACAGAAGCCCACGCTTCTCTGGAAGTCAGATCTGCTTATGCTAAAGCCTTCTCCCCATGACCACAGCCTCCTTCATATGTGTTAGGACTTTGATGTTGAGGCTTTTACAGGGCTATGCTTTAGCAGTGACAAAAGGACTTGACACAAATTATCACAGGAGAGACAGCTATTGCACAATTTATAGTACTTGAGAAAGCTGATGAAGCAGCTATAAGATAGGTGGGAGAGAGTGGGGGGAGTAGCACATAGCATTAGGGTAGAGAAGGACAACATGAGGAGCAGAACTTTGAAAATTTACCCTTTTTAGACTACAACTCGCAGAATCCTTCAGCCAACAGCATACCCTCCAACTGTTCCAATTTTGACAGGGAGAATCCTGAATAATCCTCTCACATACCAATTTTTCATCTGTTTTTAAAATATCTCAGTTTGTCTCTCCACATCCTGCTTCTCCTTAACTCCCTTCAGTTGCTGCAAGCTAAGTTCAGAATGCAAAAATAGTTTGCACTCAGTTCAACAGGAAGGAGAAGAGAGGAGGAGATGGAATCTTGCCCTTCCCAGTAGTCTCAGGCAAGAGCGGACTGCTGTAGCTTCTCATAGATTGTGTGTTCTTCCTCAATAATATCTTTTGCCATCTTGACCACAGTCTGAGGTTGCTTGGACACATGTGTCCTGATGTCTTGTGGCCTCCATTATGACAAGTTGCATAGAATAAGCAACTTGGGCTGAATCTACACTGTAGAATTAATGCAGTTTGATGTTGCTTTAACTGCCATTTGTGAAATATTTGTGAAATATTTAGCCTTCTCTCTGATAGCTTTGATGCCACAACAAACCACAGGTCTCAGGATTCCATAGGATGCAGCCATGACAGTTAGGAGCCCTGGTGACACAGTGGTTAAATGCCTGTACTGCAGCCACTCACTCATAGACCACAAGGTTGCGAGTTCAATACTAGCCAGGGCTCAGGCTAGACTCAGGCCTGCATCCTTCTGAGGTCGCTAAAATGAGTACCCAACAATGAGCTTACAGTTGTAAACCACTTAGACATCCCATAGTGCAGTATATAAATGAAATGACATCCCATATGAAGCGGTATATAAATGAAGCTGCTTTTTTTAAAAGCAGCCACCTGAGATAGGTGATTGGAGGTGAAATCTGTTTGTTTACTCTGACTTCCAAGAAGGGTCTGAACACAGATATTTTCTGGATAACTACCTTCAGAACCTGCAGCTCTTCTGGTGGTGTTGACAATAAGGAATTTGTGCCTAGTCTCTATAATAGATCTGCACAACTTGGCAGTAGGTAGGGGCCAAAATTAAAACAGGCTAAACTTCTGTGGGCCACAGATAGGTTTTTAGCAGCTTACTTTCCAAGTAAAGATATAAATTAATGATTAAACTATTTTAATCAGTATTTAATATGATAATAATAGTATTAATATTAATTCCGTCTTCCTCTGCCTGGCCCTCTCCTCAGGACTCAGGAGAAAGCTGAGCAGCGGAGGAGCCTTGTGGGGCAAGCATTCTCTCCTCCTCCTCCTCCTCCTCCTCCTCACCCCAGCAGTGGTGTCACTAGGCTTGGTGTCACCCAGTGCAATAACTCATGGCGTCCCCCCCCCCCCATCAATCTCCTCCTGTACCAGACCATACAGAATTCTTAGTCATGTTTTTGTACTATGTAATGTTACTCATATATCATAATTCCTGTATATCACTGAATGTTATGGCATAGTGGCTGTCCTTGGGGCAGTTCCTGAAACAGTGCTGCCCCTGCAAATATGGCAATAGTGCTTATATTTGAATGTATGATAAATGGTGCCAACAGAAATCCTGGGAGCTAAATTCCCAGCTTAATATGCATTGTTGAATCATCCATCCTGCCTGAGCACAGGTAAACTGATTAGAGAGGATAAACTGAACAATGCGATGAGTCTCCCTGTGGGGAAGGCTGAGATCCTGAATCCTATTGTCAGTCCAAACCAAACTAGATCTATTGAATGAATGGGATATAACTATGTGTTGACCCACAATGCCACAATCAATCTAATGGGTTTAATCTTCTTGTTGTGTGCCTTCAAGTCATTTCTGACATATGTCAACCCTAAAGTGTGTCATGCTCCTATGATTTTCACAGGAATCTGACCAAAGTGTGAGGCTGTAGAAGGGGGAATCAAAGGGAAGTGACTGAAACTATTTACGATGGTGCCTTCCTCTCTGGAGTTATGGTGGGGAGATAGGAATTGAGGAGGACAAACTTGAAAGCTCATCTTTGAAGTGGGCAAATGGTATGGGCTACAAGGGGGGCTGTACAAGGGATTTTAAAGTGTTGTTTAACTGAGTTGAGTCTAACCACTGTGGAGTAGTTTGTGTGTCTTAGTATCCAGAATAAACACAATAGTTAATTTTCACTACAATGCTATCCTGGTTCTTCAAGTCTCCAGCTACTAAACATGACACTGAATCAACTCTCCCTCCAACATCACCTCATCTGCAGCAACAGCCTTTGGCCTGAGGTAAAGCCAATATGGAAGAGTCTTCCCAGGGAGAGCGAGGTGGCCATGTGATGGTCACAGCCTGGGAAGGGCGAGCGGACTCCGGCAAGGGAGTTGGAGTTCAGAGGACCCCATGGAGCTGAGGGAGGCATGGGGAGCAGTAAGCTACCCAGGGAGGAAGCCCCAATGGCAGCATGAAGGTGTGCAAGGGAATGGTCCCCAAAGGCTGAGGACTGGAAAGACTCGTCCACAGAGGCCAAGTAGGCAGAGGAATATTCAGCCAGACCCACTGGACGAAGCAGAGGAGGAGGAATGGTTCTGGACTCCAATGACTAGTGGGCTCTGTCATGGTGATGAGGGCAGCAGACGCAGTGGGATGCGGCGGCTGAAGAAGTGGCAGCATAGCTGGTAGGCACCACGGTGGGACTGCCAGGATGCAGAGAGGGACAAGTGAGAGTGGACTGTGAGGCTACGTGGTGGGGCCCTTGCATAGAGACACCCGCAACAGTAACCTGAGCACTGAGATCTCCACTCATGACATTGGGGGAAGCGTGCGGGGCAACCCTCCGGACACAAGCCAGAGCACCTATGAGTCGTGTCCAGAACCCGGTGGCGAGGCATTGGGAGTGTGCTTTGATGGAAGATCCCAACATACTGGCCTATTTCCTAGCCCAGATGGCAGCACACATGCTGGAGTGGGGACCCACCTTTACCATGGAGTGTGCCAAAGTGAGGTATGTTACCATGCATCTGGAAGGGGATGCAGCAGATGGGCTGGTGCACCTCTTTGACGCAGGAGCACCAGAATTGGAGAGCTTGCCTGCATTCATGGCAGCCCTGTGGGCTTGCTTTGAGGACCATTTCAGAATTGAGAAAGCCTGGGCCAAACTCATGGTGCTCACGCAAGGGATTCATTTGGTAACTGAGTACATGACAGAATTCCGGGGACTGGTAGCTCAAATCACAGACTGGACTAAGGTGACCAAGGAGCAACACTTCAAGACGGGCCTATGAGCAGTCTTGCTGAAGTGGGGCTGGATGACCGACAGCCTGCAAATGCTGAGCGAGTGGCTCTAACTGGCTGGAGAGGTCAAAATGGCATAGCAGGAGATCCAACTGATGACCCATTGGAAACTGGGAGTGAGCAAGGGAACTAAGCCAAACTCGAGCCACTCTCAGGGCAAGGAGAAAGAAACTAAGCCCCAAGAGATGAAGCGTGAGTGATGGAGGCTTCTTGGGTTTTTCCTGGCATGCAGGCAGAAAGGACACCTGATCGTGGCATGCCCTGAGTGGAAGGACAGGCAGCAGAGCAACCTGGCGAAGGGGCTGCACCCTCTGCCTCCATTGGGAGACCAGAAGTGCCTCGGGATGGGACTGGCTGGTTGGGCCCTCAAAGCTACAAGTTGAGTGGTTGCCAATCCAGAGACGACCCCAGACACAACGGAGACAACCCCAGACACAATGGACAATGCTGAACCAGCAGAAAACTTCAACGGCCAGCCATGGGCAGCGGTGGGAGGCTGGTCACAAGATCTCAGCACTGTACTTCAATGGTGAGTGATGGAGTCCCATTGTACACCCTGGACATAAAAGTGGAAGATCAGGCTGGGAAACAAAGCATGGACTTAGTGGCAGCTATAGACTCGGGGTGCACTCGGTGCTTCATCAACCCAGAGGTGGAAGGAAAATGGGATTTGAGATCAGGAGGCTGAGGCCCCCCAACAATTTTCACCAGATGGATGGCTCCTCCATGGGGGGAGCCCCTGCCACTGAGGAGATGGGGATAGTTTGGCTTGGAGTGGGGAAGCTGGGAGAAGATCCAGTTTGTGCTGGAGTACTAAGTGATCTTAGGCATAGACTGGTTACACTTCCATAATCCCAGGATCAGGTGGGGCCCAGGAGAACTGGCTTTCGATGATCCAGGATGCTGAGCGCACATCAGGGAAATTATTCCAAAAGAGAGCAGGAGCATGGCAGTAGCTTGAATCAACCCAACTCGCTGCAGGAGAGGGTTGGAAGCACAGTCTCAGAAGACCAGTTAGGCTATCCTCTGGAATACAGAGACTTGGTGCAGGTGATTGAAGAAAGAGAGTGTGACCAACTGCCACCGCACCAGGAGACAGACTGCACAATTGAACTAGTGCCAGGAGCGCAAACCCCCAAGCCCCAACTATACTCCATGATCCCAATAGAGATGAAAACACTAAAGGACTTTATAGACAAGAATTTGGCCAGGGGCGTCATCTGCTCTTCGACTTCTATATTCAGAGCCCCAGTCTTTTTCAGAGAGAAAAAAGACGGGTCCTTACACCTGGTGACAGATTACAGAAACCTCAATGGGATTTGCAATACTAACAAGTACCCCATTCCCCCGATGAAGGACATGCTGGGCTGGCTCGCAACTGGCTGGATTTTTACCAGACTGGACCTGAAAGATGCCTATTACTGGGTGTGCATACGAGAAGGAGACGGATATATTGATTGTGTTCAATTGCCCCCTGGAGGCTTTTGAATATCTTGTTCTTCCATTTGGGCTGTCAGGTATGCCAGAAGTTTTCATGAGAATGGTGAATGAGATTATGCATGATTTGCTGTTGAAAGGAGTTCTAGTTTATTTGGATGATGTGCTGATCTACTCCCAAGATTTAGCCTCACATGTAAATTAGTAAGGGAGGTGCTGAAGCACCTCCTGGACAATCAACTGTATGTAAAGCTACCCAAATGCGAATTTCACACTGACAAGCTGGATTTCCTGGGGTACTGTGTATTCCACCCAAGGAATAGAAATCGACCCCGTCAATGTATAGACTGTTGGAATGGGCCCCGTCAAAGATTCAAAAACAGGTACAGAAGTTTGGGGGGTTTGCCAACTTTTATAGGCAGTTCATTCCCAACTTCACCCAAATAGTGCTGCCCATTACAGACCAAGGTTAACCCTGGCTGCCCCAACGTGGAACCCAAGACCAGGGTCAAATGGACCCCAGACGGCCAAGCAGCCTTCAAGCAACTAAAAGGAGTGTTTAGCTCAGAGCCCATCCTAAAAACATCCCGACCCTGAAATGCAGTTTGTTATTCAGACCAACACCAGCGACATAGCACTGGGAGCCATATTAATGCAAAAGGATGCAGAGGGGAGGTTAAGATTATGCATTTATCTGTCCAAGAAGTTCAAGGGACTGGTATTAAATTGGACCACTTGGGAAAAAGAGGCAGTAGCAATCAAGCACTGCAAACTTGGTGCCAATTCTTGGAAGGGGCCAGCCACCCCTTTAAGGTTTGTACTGACCATTGCAATTGAGAAGCTCTACAAGCCCTGAGAAAACTAAGCCTGAAGCAGAGTCATTGGGCAAAGGAATTCTACCGGTTCAGGTTCAAACTAAAAGCCTTCTCTGGAAAAGAAATTGACTCAGCATGAAAGCCAGAGAGAGGATCTGTAGGAAACCATCTTCACTCCAGAACAACTGGGACTGGCAGTGACTACAAGGAGTCAAGCACACAAAGGAAGGTCTAGCCCAAGCTGCCCCTCTGGATCCTTTGTTCCAAGACATCAGGGAGGTGTGGGAGAAGGATCGGTGGCTGGCCAACCATCTTGATGCCCTGGAACTAAAAAACGGACTGTGGCGCAAAGGAGCCCGAATCTATGTTCCGGAAGAGCTGAGACCCAGAATTCTGCAGTTGTGCCATGACACTAAGGTGGCGGGACACTGGGGGTTCCTGAGAACTTGGCACTGGGTAAGAAAACAATATTGGAGGGAGGGAATCAGGAGTGATGTGGAAACTCATGTAAAGAGCTGCCTTGCTCCAAGCCCATGGCAGGCATGCCTTGGGGACTGCTTTGGCTGCTGCCTACACCAGGCACCCCCTGAAGGCATATCGCTGTGGACTTTATTACAGACTTACCCGATAGTAGATGGAGAAACACCATATGGGTGGTCACAGACCTGTTTTCAAAACAGGTGCACTTTGTGGGGTACAAGGGTTTGTCTAGTGCAGCTAAATTAGCAGACTTATTCATTGGATATATATATATATATATATATATATATATATATATATGTTAAAAAAAACCTCTCATCATCCCCAATCAGAAAAACAATCAGAGAAAAAGAATTGCTCTCTGGAGCAATACCTTTGATTCTTTGGCAACTATTTGCAGGTGATTGGTTTGACTTACTGCCCCATGCCAAAGTTGCTTTCAATGGGACTGTCAGCCAGAATACTGGACATTCACCATTTGGAATTGTTTACATCTATGAACCAAAACCTCTGCGTGTCTTGACCCCAAACCAATGGATCTGGTGCCACTTGCCCAATGGATTTGTTTGTCTTTTTGTCTGTCCATGGTATGCTCACACTCTTCTCCAGCACCACAACTCAGGAGCTTATCACACCACTAAAATAAACCTACATACCTCTCCTGACTTCAATCTTAATTCAGGTGGCATCCAGATACTATCAGGGATTTTGCCACTGAATCCACTGCCTGCATCCAGTCCAGGTCGAGCCTGGGTCCCAGGGGCACTCAGCATGCGTCTTTTCGAAACTGGGTTTTCTGACTTAAGAAAATGGCTGCCGGAGTGCCACTGGGACCCAGTCTGGATGCAGGTGGTGGATTTGGTGGCAAAATCCCTATGACAGTATCTGGATGCTGCCCAAATTAAGACTCAATTCGGGAGTGGTAAGAAGGTTTATTTAGCAGTGTGATAAGCTCCTGAAATGAGTTGCTTTTCTCCCTATCTGCTTTTTTCACTGACTAGCTTTCAAATCTGTACATGGTGATGAGAAATACAATGGCTCTGATGATTCTAATTTTACTGCTCAGTTGTATATCTTTACTCTTTAGGATCTTGTCTAGTTCTTTCATAGCTGCCCTTCTCATTCCTCCTCTTCTGATTTTTGATGGAAGTCACCATTCTGATCAATGTTTGATCCTTGATAGAAGAATTATTTCAATGTCCTCATTGTCTAGGCTGAATTTATATATTTATTCTGTGGTCATTATTTTTGTTTTCTTTATGTTCAGCATTCATCTTTCATTTTCATCTTTGACCTTCTTTAGTAATTGTTCCAAGTCTGTGATGTTTTCCACTAGCAGTATGGTATTGTCCACATATCTTAGACTGTTGATGTCCTTTCCTCCTATCTTCATTCCTCTTTTTTTGGTGGTGGCTGCTCGCACTCCTGTGTTGTAAACCAACCCTCTCCAGATGGGTGTCCTCTAGGAATTTTGAACAATTGCCCCCATTATTCATAAACATGAGTACAGCTTAGGAAAAATATTTCTTTGAATGTCTTCTTGGCCATTATCTTGAATATGCTAGATCCAAGGTGGGGAATATCTGGCCCTTCATTTGTTGTTAGACTCCAACACCCATCATCCTGACCCATCCACCATGCTGGTTGGTGCAGATGGGATTTGGTATCCAACCACATCTAGTCCAATTACCCCCAAGTTTTAAAAAAAATGACAAGTATAACCTGGAAGGCCTGTGCTGAAGTTACTGCTGAGGTTTTGGTTTTTGCATCTGTTGATGGGCATGAAATGTTTAAACTCATTTGATTTTAAAATGTGGGCAACTATTAAAACAAACAAAACACTCTGCTGCTAGAACCAAGGCCATGAGATGGGTCCAAGACAAATTGTAGAATTAAACAGTGTGAAGATAGATGGCTGTGAGAGCAAGTGGGCGAATGAGGTCAGTCAGTGTGACTGTTACCTGGGAAGGTAATAAAATGTTCTTTTCAAGAAATTCAGCAGAAATTCAATAGTGGCTACACAGTATCCTGTAAACGATTATTGAAGGTAAGCCAGGCAAATGAACCTGTGGGTTTTCAGTACAGTACATGCTGTAATGAACCATGTGGGGGAAAGGTTCTGGTTGCCTGGCTGCCTTTGAATGATGTGCAGTTAAGAACCTTGTACACAGGACTGTTTTTGGAGCAATAGAATCCACTTAACTTCCCCTTTAGTGCTACTGCAGCAATTTTGCATAGCTTCTTTCATTTTTTCATCCTTTCATATTTTTTCCTTGATCTTGCAATCATCAAGCATTAAATGTGTGGATCAACCCTAAGTGCACATAACAGAGGTGAGAATTATGTGGCCTTCCAATTATTGTTGGACTTCAGTTTTCAGAAGCCTTAGGCTGCATCCATTTTGCAGAAATAATCCCGGTGGACATCACTTTAACTGCTCTGGCTCAATGCTATGGAATTCTGGAAACTGTAGATTGCTGTGGCACCAGAGCTCTCTGACAGAGAAGGTTAAATGTCTCACAAAAATACAGTTCCCAGAATTCCATAGCATTGAGCCATGGCAGTGAAAGCGGTGTCAACTTGAATTATTTCTGTAGTGTGGATGCCGTGTTAGTTTAACCAATGAGTAGGATTTCTGGGATTTGCAATCCAACAATATCTGGAGGGCCACACAATTTCCACAGGTCTGAATCTATTGTTTATTCCAAATGGAATATACTCATTAAATCAGTAGAATATATCTATATGTTGACTTACAATTCAGCAGTTGATTCAGTGGGTCTAGTTTAGTTGCATGTTTGGTATGGGGCAGCTTCACTTAGTAGGTCAGTAAGAATGTGACAGCATGTCTGTTTCTGAGGAGGGGAATGCATGGTGGTAAAAGGGATCTCCCCTCTCCCCAATTCCTCTTGCAGGGAAAGTTGGCTCCAGGAAAACCAGTCTAATCAGCTTTATTTTCCAGCTAAGTCTTGTCCTCAAGGAGCAGCCAGATGTATCTTGACTCCACAGCTCCCCTGATCTGCCCCTGTGACCTAGCTTTCAATCCTTGCACCATGGTGGCTGTCTTCATGGGTGTCCCACTGGGCTGCCTGGCACTTCTGCTGCTGCTGTGGGTCACTTGCTTTTGAGGTCAGAATGAGGCACCCAACAACAATGACATGCTGGGCCCCTCATTCTGATCTCCGAATAAGTGACCCACTGTAGTGATGACAGATCCACCAGGTGGCCCACCAGAATGCCTGTGCAGACAGCTGCTGAAGCACAGTAACAGAGGGTTCTGGATCTTTTTGGATGATCTGGAGCAAAAGGTATGGTTTATTTCACCCATTTGTTTGTCCTTTTGGCTGTCCACATAATCCTTCACACTCTTCTCCAGCACCACATCTCAAATGAATTGATTTTCTTCCTATCTTATTTCTTAATTGTCCAGCTCTTACATCCATATATGGTAATAGGGAATACAGTGATTCTACAGCCAGCATGACCACTGTCCTGTTCTGGGTGTTGCACCCCATCTTTTCCAAGCTCTGATTCTTGGTGATGTCATGGGAACTTGTGAACACAACATAGTTATTATAATTACCTCTATTGGACTTGATGTTCTCTGTGTCTTTCTTTAAAAAAAAATAGCATTGCCACTTGGCAGGACTGATCTAGAGAAGCTTTACTGACTTACACCTGTGGATAACTGATATCGACTTCATATTTAGAACAATCAAGACAGGTCATTTGAAACTGCAGGTCATTGATGCCACCTTGGAGATAAAGGAATCATTTGAAGCCAAAGTGTTCCATAGCAGCTAATTCTAAAGGCAGATGTTGTCTAAGGGCCATTCTGTCCCTGTTCTATTTCAGACCTTGCCAATATCTCTAGAAGACACAACAATTCCAGGAAGCAGTGCTTGAGAATGTGTCAGCTGAATGACTGGCTACTTAATTAGAAAGGAGGAAGGGAAGTTTGGGAAAGTTCCAGAATCCCCCCCCCCCCCATACCTAGTCTAGTGGTTGGGTTGTCTGTAGCATTTATAAATCTGATAAAGTTGTGGCTGGAATACATAACTGTATATATACTTAGCAATGTAGAAGAATCACTAAGAAAATTTGCTAATAAATTACAAAGATGAGTAATGGGAGATCAGCATGAGTGTCCTAATGCACATTGGCACTCCCTAGCTGGTGTTCTGATGCACAATGTGCTGGCCCACCATGGATTCTGTATCTACAGATTCAACCATCCGTGGCTAGAAAATATTTTAAAAATATATAAATTCCAAAAAGCAAATCCTGATTTTACCATTTTATAAAAGAGACACCACATTTTACTGGAAACCCCCTGGGTGACCTTGGAAACCCATGAAAATCTACTTGGTGACCTTGGGAAAAACTGGAACATTTTAAATGCAGCTGAAAAGGTGGGTAACAGAATATTAATTAGGACTTCTTCTAGTTGTTGTTAACTGCCCTCAAGCCAATTTTGACCCTATGGATTAGACATCCCCAAGATTCCCTGTCCTCCACTGCTCTGCTTAGTTCCTGCAAACCCATACCCATGACCTCCTTAAGTCCATCCATCTTCCTCTCTTTCTACTTCCCTCCACCTTTCCCAACATTATTGTTTTTTTTTTCTAATGAGCCCTCCCTTCTCATGATATGTCTGAAGTACGATAGCCTAAATTTTTTCATCTTGGATTGCAGCGAGATTTCTACCTTGATCTGCTCTAGGACCCATTTGTTTGTTTTTCTGGCTATACATGGGATCCTCAGCACTCTTCTCCAGCACTACATCTCAAATACATTGATTTTCTTCCTATCTTCTTTCTTAACTGTCTAGCTTTCACATCCATACATGGCAACAGGGAGTACAATTGTGGAGACAGTGTCTCAAGGAAAATGTCCAATGTGGGTTGATAAACGAGTGGCCAGGCATGAAAGGGTCACTGGCAGCCATAATGAGACAGCACTTTCCACCAGCTACTGTGTCTTAGGACGTGACATTGGCTGATGGTCACAAGGTGCTAGAAAGCACCGAAATGGCTGCAAAACTGCAAAGTCACCCAGGATGAGTGACAGGTGTCCAAAGGAGAGGCAAGGTCAGAAGGCCACATGGAACCCTGGGTATATAAGGGAGTTGCCTCTGGATACATGTGTTGGTTGTTGGTAGTGTGGGTTGTTAATGTCATTGGGAGTTGTTGCTGTGGATCATGTATATAGCCTTGTACATAGAGGAACCAAAATAAAAGCCTCTTCTGAGAGACGTCTGTCTGTAGAGTCTCTTTACTCTCTCTGGAAGGGGAGAGGTGCTCCTTCAGCATACAAGCTACTGCCTGCATCTGAGAAGGTGGTGACACTGGTGCTGCACATTGACATGGATCATCACACGCTGTGTAACCACATTAACAACAATGGCTTGTATGATTCTAACTTTTGTGCTCAGTTGTATATCTTTGCATTTTAGGACTGTCCCTGCTAAATCAGGACAGTTGGTTCCTGCCTTCACTAGGGAAGCTAGGTCTGGACTATTCCAAACTTTCAAATTTCAGGGTCAAAAACTCACAGACGATGGGACCTGCTGATGTTACAAAAGTGATGTTACAAGGGGCATCATCTTGTGATGTCCTTAAGCATGAAAAATTAAGCATATAGCACAGCTGCACAGAAGATGACATTCAAATTAAACAAATAAGGAATACACACACGCGCGCACACACGCACACACACACTTTTCTAGATGGCGCTCTCTCACCCTGAGATTCTTCCTCCTCTGAGGAACAGAGACACATCGGAACACTTCTGATGATGACTTATTATGCACCAACTCAATTCATTAACAGGGCTTCTTAGTGCCTCTGCTATATAGCTAAGCACATTGTAGTGGCTTGAGTGTTGGACTAGGACTCTGAAGATCAGGGTTCAATTCCCAGCTTGGCCCTACAAACCCACTGGATGACTTTGGTCAAGTCACACACTCTCAGCCTCAGGGGAAGGCAATGGCAAACCTCCTCTAAACAAATCTTGCCAAGAAAACCCCATGATAGCTTCTCCTTATGTTACATGGAAGGTGATATAGGATTCTGGCTAATACAATAATAGAAGAAAGGGGATAGAGGAGTGCTGGTGAAGTTTCTTTTCTGTAGACTTAAAAATGCTTAATAGGTTTCTTATTGTCTCATGAATTCTGATTGCATCCTTTTTACAGAGCAGCCGCAACAGCTCAAACACACTCGACAGCATTGACTATCTGGCTAGACACATGCATGTGCAGATTGAAAACATGCACATTTGACTGCACACCTGTGCAATGGGTCTTTTTAAACATTTTGCAAAGGCAGATAAGGAACAAAATAAGACAGTGACATCCACCATGAAAACAGATGGGATGTTTGAGATCCACAGTGATAGGAAAGCTGCCTTTCTTGAACAATTTGCCTGATGCAATTTCCTCACTTATTCAGGCAGAGTTAGGCATTTTTGTAACTTCCAGATGGTTTGGAGAAGAGCCGAAATCCCTGACCATTGCCTGAGCTCGCTGAGGCACTTTTAAAGTCAGGGTGGTATGCAATCTGTTACAAATATAACAATGATACAATAAAACAGTGGTCTGAAACATATTGGCAGTTCCAGTTAAGGTGGATCCCCTGAATCAGTTGTTGAAAAGTGGGCCAACATTTATGTAAATCCCACTGATTCAATGATTTTACATGAATTGGGGCTACCAATTGTATGAAAGTGGAGTATAAAACCTAGACTAAACTGGCAGCCAAGAAAAAAAAATGTTCAGCATATTAAGGCAAAATAAAACTAGCAGCCAGAAAAAAGTGCAAAGACATCCAAAGGGTGGGGGAAGGGTAGCCCATAGGCTGCACAAAGATCCTGAAACCCAGTTTTGTGTCCCATGAAACCCCTAGAATCCCCTAAATGCCAATTCCCAATTTGGTAGAGACACTCCCAGTTAATCAACTGTCAGCTCACTTTTTCATTTGCTTTTAAAATTTTTCCAATTTCTCTGTCCTCCAAATTTCCACCTTTGTCCTCAGCTTATTTCTAATTCTGCAAACTGAGTTCAAAGTGCAAAAGTAGCTTGTATTCAGTTAACTCAGCAGCAGGGAGAGGACAAGAGAGGGCAGAATTGTGTCCTCCCAGTAGGCTCAGGCAAAAGCAAACTACTTCCCTCTCTTCTAGCTTGCGTGTTCTTCCTCACTTGACACATGCTGTAACGCACTCTACACATGCTATAACACACCTTCATGCTTGGTCTGGAAACTCCAGTTAGTACAGAATATGGCAGCCAGGTTGGTCTTGGGAACATCTAGAAGAGACCATATAATGCCAGTTCTAAAATCACTTCACTGGCTGCCTATTAGTTTCCAGGCTTGGTACAAGGTGTTGGTTATCACCTTTAAAGCCCTAAATGGCTTGGGTCCAACCTATCTTCGGGACCACCTCCTTCCATATAATCCACCCCGCACACTCAGGTCCTCTGGGAGGAATTGGCTGCAGCCGATAAAAACTAGGCTGTCTGCAAACTCCCAGAGGGCCTTTTCAGGTACTGCTCCCAGATTATGGAATGGCCTGCTGGATGAGATCCGTCATATCACCACTTTAAACAGCTTTAAAAAGGCTGTTAAGACGGATCTCTTCCGGCAGGCCTTTCCTGAATAGATATCCCGGCCTCAAGAGTCAGCCCATCTCCTTCCCGCAGTCTTTGCTCTAGTTATTGCCATTATTGTTTGTGTTATTGTGATGCACTTCTTTTAGTATGTTTTAATAGTTCTATTGTTTAATACTATTTTAAGGGGAAGGTGGGTTTATGGGATTTATATTGTATTTTTTATTATATTTTTAATGCTGTCAGCCACCCTGGTTTTGTCTGCAGAGGGACAGGATAATAATAATAATAATAATAATAATAATAATAATAGCAACAACAACAACATGCATGTGCAGATTGAAAACATGCACATTTGACTGCACACCTGTGCAATGAGTCTTTTTAAACATTTTACAAAGGCAAATAAGGTACAAAATAAGACAATGACAACTACCAGGAAAACAGATGGGATGTTTGAGATCCACAGTGATAAGAAAGCTACCTTGCTACCTTGATCACACACTGATGTTGTTTGACCACACAGGTCCCAGTTTTCATTTGTGAAATGTTGTAGGATTTGCTGCAAACCTCCAATTTTTTTTGGGGGGGGGAATCCCCACACAAATAGAAAAACACCTACTTGCCCCCTCTTATTACCTCTCAGCCTATCAAATCACAAAAGCAGCTACATTTGGGCTGATTCTGAGAAGTGGAAATGACCTGACATAAGTTTGGTTCTGCCAGGAGTAACTGTGTCACCCATGGGGATGGGAGAAATAACCTCGCTCCCCTACAGTTACCCAGCTCTGGTATAAAAGCAGTAAATCAAATCTTCAAAAATCAAAACCGGCCCAGAACAATCTTGATTCAAATCGTGAAATAGCTGTTTGATCCATTGTATCTCATTGACTATCTCTGACACAAATTTCTTTCAGTCAGCTTCCAGAATTCTTTGTGCAGAGAACTTAAAATTGTACTCCAAAACATCTGCAAACCAACATGTTACCTATCCCTGCATTAAACTAAAGCCTCTCCCAAAAGGTTCAGATCTTTTCAAAGTATTATTTGAATAACATTCAGTTAGAAGCCCTATGCAGATTTATTTCTCCATTGTTTTCACTGGGCAACAATCCATTCTCAGGTAGAGAAACCCCAAAATTAGTACCAAAATTAGTGCATATGTGATTCCTTGTTTCTATAGCATGTCTTCTGTCAAAGTCCTGAGTTTACCCATTGGCTAAAAGCAATGAAAGGAAGGATCAGGCAAAGCAAATGGTTAGAATGATGTGTGTGTATTTTGCTTTGATATATAATTCTAAGGGTCCTTTCACACTACACAATTATGTCATTATGACTCAACTTTAATTGTTATGGTTCTATCCCATGGAACTGTGGGATTCAAAGACAGGCATTTAGAATTCTCAGCCAGAGAGCTCTACAAATCCCAAGATTCTATTGCATATTTCTACTGAAGTTTAAGTGGAATCATAGTGATATAATTGTGTAGTGTTTAAAGGCCCAAGTTCAATAGATCTATTTTATTTGTAAATGTAAAAGTAAAATTGTAAAGGATCCTAAGCTGGGTTCTTGGAGTACTGCAGACATTGGGCCTTTGCAGACTGCCAGAAATAGTGCAAATGGAGTCCACTTTAAGGGTTAGGGTTAGGGAATCATGGGAACTGTGTTTTATTGTGGCACCAGAGCTCTCTGACAGAGAAGGCTCAATGTATCAGAAAAAAACCACAATTCCCATGATTCCCTAGCACTAACTCTAACCCTTAAAGTGGACTCAATTTGCACTATTTCTGGCAGTCTGCAAAGGCCCATTGGCTCCTTTTTTGGTGTGCAGTCCAATAGCTCAAGAAGGAAGAAAAATTGACAGTTTAATTTAAGAGCTGTGTGCACTCTACTTCTTTCTCTCATGTATGGCCTATGGCAGTATTACCTCGTGCTTTTGTTCTATGGATAGGATTGGAACTTTTATAGTCATCCGCAGGACACAATGCACCTGTCTTTTTTTTTTTTTAAGTCCCAATGGGATTATGTAGCATGCATATGCTGTGGAGTATGGCTGACCCCCAGTAACCCATACATGCATGCGCACAACCCATGCTGAAATAATTTGCTTCTCTCATGTGCACACAGCTCCACACATCATAAACTTTGGCTGCTCTCAACTGTGGTTTCTACTGCCTCTTCTCTTTGAGAGGATAGCTGGCCCTCGATCTGTCATCACCGACTCATGTTTTCCATCTGTGTGTATCTGTGTGGCTAATGCATCTGCAAAGCCACACTCTCTCAAGAGTGTCAATTTCCAACTGCATTTTGTTTCCCTTTCATGAGTATCCTCTTCTGTTAAACATGGCTGGAGGTGGAAGAGGGGAAGAGAAACAAATGGAAACGGAGTCTTCATTTCTAGAGAACAGAAGCTACAACTCACCCCAGTCCATCCCCATGGGCCTGCAAATGGGAGACTGGCCCAGGTAAAGCAAAACCAGAACATGGCAGGTAGGGGACAGAACATGGGGAAATATAGATTACAATTCCCAGAGCCTCCCTAGTGGGCATGGAAAGATTCTTGTGGAGTCTGGCAGCGGTTTTCTAAAGAATAACATTTCCAAGTTCTGGAAAAAGCATACTGTAAATTTTCCTCATAAACAGAAAATTGTGGAAGAAAATGACCAGTCCAACTTGATGAATTTGGCCACATTAAAGGGTAGCTGAGAACATGGCAGCTAACATGAGTTCTTGATCCAATGCAAGGTCTTTGTTCAGTCCCATGTGTCTTGCAGACATTCTGCATGATCTGTATTAAGGATGCAACAGGTGATAATTTCAGTTTCTTTATTTTTTAAAAAATTATTTGTGCATACCAGTATGTATACATTTGAAGGCCAGTATTCTGTATCAGCTATTTAGTTAAAAAGAAGGAAGGAAGGGGGAGAAAAATAAAATAAAATAAAATAAAATATGACAGAACCTTTTAGATTAACTGGTTTTTATTTTCACACAAACATTCATGGATGTAAAGCCTCTTCTTTGGATGCAGTAGCGAGTGGTATTAAAGCTTCAGGCATAAAGCATATTTATACAGTTTCAGGAGAGGGATAGAATGTAATAAGATCTAGAAAGATGGAGATCATGACCCTTACCTTAAATTTTCAAAGGGCTGCATAAGATGATCAGATCTTTCTGATATTTACAGTGGTCACTTAGTGCTAATATGTAAAACTGCTTAGCAAAAGTCCGTTTCTGAGGGTTCAAAACTGTCTGAGAAGATTCCTTTTGTGATATGTAGTAGCAGCATAGTAGCGAGGATTCTATATACTTAATTAAATAACCTAATTAACTAGTTAACTAGCTATAATTACATATATTTAACTGAGTAACCTCTCCTGGCCTGACCTCCCTCCCCACAAAAAAATTCACTCGTTCTCTGATTGCCAGCAGATTGCCAGCCTTCTCTCCAGGGTGCTGATGCCTGGTAAAGTAGGGGTTTTGAGGGGTGGGGAGAGGGGAAAGAACAGAGGAAAGAACATTAACAACCTAAGATATACAGATGACACCTTAGTATAAGCTCAAAACAACAAAGACCCTTTGCAGACAGGGTCTAGAACAATTACTAATGAAATTGAAAGAAGAAAGTGCTAAGGTATCTTGTAGCACCTTTGAGAATAACTGAAAGAAGTTGATACCACGTGATTTTATAGACTTGAACCTATTTCCTCAGATGTATGCGGTCATGCATGCAAAGGTCACGAGGAAGTAGGGTCAAGTCAGTGAAAACTCATGCTACCAACTTCTCTCTTTTAGTTAGTCTCAAAGTTGCTGCAAGATGTCAGAAAGAAACTCTTCTAGAACATGACCACACAGCCTGAAAAACCCACAAAAACTATTGCTGCAAGACCCCTTTAAACTAGGTCTTTGAAGAAAGTGCTAAGATAGGCTTAATGCTAATATTAAGAAAACAAAAATAATGGCCATGGAAGAACTACATGAATTCATCATTCAAACTAGAAAGAGTCAAAGAGTTGTTATAACTTGGATCAAACAGTGAAGAAATCAGAAGAAGACTAGGATTGGCAAGGGCAGCTATGAAAGAATTGAACAAGATCCTTAGTGTAAAGCTATAACTCTCAACAGGAAAGTGAGGATCATCCAAGCCATTGTATTCCCCATCATCATGTATAGATGTGAGAGCTAGACAGAAAGAAAATCAACTCATTTGGGATGTGGTGCTGGAGAAGAGTACTAAGGAAACTGTGGCTGGCAAAGAAGACAAACAAATGGGTTCTGGAACAGATTGAGACTGAACTCATCTTGGATGTTAGGATGACTAAACTAAGATCCTCATACTTTGGCCACACCGTGAGACAGCATGACTCATTCAAAAATACAATAATGCTAGGAAAGGTAAAAGCCCGCACACATGATGGCTAGACTCAATCAAGGAGGATTATAGGCCTGAGCTTGCAGGACCTGAGAAGAACGATAGAGAATAGGAGGTCTTGAACATATCTCATTCACAGGGTCACCATGAGTTGAAGTCAACTTGAGGATAGTTAACAACAACAACAAAGTTTCAATCATGGCAATAATGTCAAAATCATGAGTAGAAGTCATGAATACAGAGCAGTTACCTAGATTTCCTCATCCATAGTTGTTCTGTATTATTGCTTAGTCACAATTTTGACACTGTTGCCACAGTTGTAGTATGGGTGAATGATATTTCCATCAGATTTGGGGGAGAGGGTGGGCCAGAAGATGTTACCATCCAGCCTCAGAGGGAAAGAGTCAGGCCCAGCTCCATAGGGCCTAGCTTAGACTAAGAAGGAGAGCCCTCCCTCCAGTCCATCTGTGATGGTCCAGGCCTCAGAGGGAGAGAAGAACTGCTGTACCTGATCCTCTTCCCCACTGCCATTCCCTTCTCCTTTTGTGTTGTTTCTTTTGAGATTGTAAGCCTGAGGGCAGGAAACCATCTAATTAACCATTGTAGCTGAAGAGCAGGGTATAAATACTCCATATATATATATATATATATATATTGATTTTGCCATTTGATATAAAGGACATAGTTTTATTACACAACTGTACTTAATGTAACCTGAGCATCCACAGACTTTTGGAATCCACAGAAGGTCCTGGAACCATATCTCAGTGGATACGAGGGCCCACCGTATACTAAGTAACTGATCTCCTTGTTTGATAACATTACCAGCTTGGTAAATAAAGGGAATGCTGTAGATATAGCATATCTTGATTTCAGTAAGGCTTTTGACAATGTCCCCCATGATATGCTTGCAAACAAGCTAGTAAAATGTGGGCTAGACAATGTGACTGTTAGGTGGATTTGTAATTGGCTGACTGGCTGAACCCAACGGGTGCTCAGCAATGGCTCCTTTGCACCCTGGAGAAAAGTGTCTACTGGGGTGCCACAGGGTTCTGTACTGGGCCCAGTGTTATTCAACATCTTTATCAATGACCTGGATGAAAGAATAGAGGGCATGCTTATCAAATTTGCAGATGACACCAAATTAGAAGGGGTAGCTATACCCTAGGGGACAGGATCAAAATTCAAAATGACCTTAATAGATTAGAAAGCTGGGCCAAAACTAATAAAATGAATTTCAACACAGAGAAATGTAAGGTAATGCACTTAGGTAGAAAAAAATGAAATGCATAGATATAGCACGGGGAACACCTGGCTTAACAAGACTGACTATATGTGAAAGGGATCTAGGAGTCCTAGGAGACTACTGTCTCAAGGGAAGTAATAGTGCCACTCTATTCTATTTTGATCAGGTCCAGTTTTGGGCACCACAATTCAGAAAGGATGTTGAGAAGCTGGAACGTGTCCAGAGAAGAGTGACCAAAATGGTGAAGGGTCTGGAATCCTTGCCTTCTGAGGAGAGACTTTGGAATCTGGGTATGTTTAGCCTGGAGAAGAGATTACGAGGTGATATGATAGTCCTGTTCACATATTTGAAGGGATGCCATATTGAGGATGGAGCAAGCTTGTTTTCTGCTGCTCCAAAGAATAGGACCCAGAGCAATGGATGCAATCTACAGGAAAAGAGATTCCACCTAAACAGTTTCTAAATGTTTATTATTATTATTATTATTATTATCCCGCCCCCCTGCGTAATGCAACTGGGATGGCTTACAACAGTAAGAGCTGTTCAACAGTGAAACACACTCCCTCGGAGAGTGGTGGAGTCTCCTTCGTTGGAGGTCTTTAAACAGAGGCTGGATGGTCATCTGTCAGGAATGCTTTGATTGAGAGTTCCTGCATGGCAGGGGGTTGGACTGGATGGCCCTTGTGGTCCCTTCCAGCTCTCTGACTCTGTAATTCCATAATTTAAAAAAAAACTATGAATGTGCTTAAAAGAAAATGATGGAAGTGAAGAAAGGTGCAGGTGACTGTGTACTATTGGGATAAATAGAATGCTAGGATTTCCTGATGTATTCTCTCTTCCTATTATCTGCTCTGTTATTTCCTTGCCTCTTAGTCTTCTGAGTGTTGACTTCACTTTCTTCAATGTCTCCACCAGCACTATTAGTTATGAAGCCAGATATAGCAGATTTCATCTTTCCCTCTCTGCAAAGTTCTAACATAGGGCCTTTACAGACAGCCAGAAATAATGCAGATTGAGGCCACTTTAACTGCCCTGGCTCAGTGCTAAGGAATCATAGGAACTGTGTTTTATTGTGGCACCAGAGCTCTCTGACAGAGAAGGCTCAATGTCCCAGAAAAAAAATACAATTCCCATGATTCCTTAACACTGAGCCAGGACAGTTAAAGTGACCTCAATCTGCATTATTTCTGGCAGTCTGTAAAAATAGTTTGTATTAATAAAGCTTTCCCTTCACTGCTTTTAGTGGAAATTTTAGTAGTAATTCCAAATTCAGTCTTATGTTACCATAAACATAAGTTTGAGTTTAGAACAGAGACATCTGGAGCTTATTGCATTACCTTTTAAAGAGCTAAAAGCCTGCTGGGATGCAGCCAGGACACTGGATGGGGGCGGGAATTATTGCACAGTAAGTCGCCGCCAAATCACCAGGCGGCTGCAGCCCGGGTCGCAGCTGGCCCCTTTTAGAAAACAAAAATCAGACTATACATTATTATTATTATTATTATTATTAAATTATAGAGTGTTGTAAGTTTTACATAGTGAACAACTGAAATACAGATAAAAGCCTGCCTATGATGTAAAAACAAGAAGCATGAAATTATAAGATTAACAACATATCATTAAAATAACTCTAAAACAATCAGGTCATATCTACATGACATCATTTAAAGTGAAGTATTCTGCAAAAATGTTACAGGATTATGTTCCTAACAGGCACACTTAATTTTTTTTAAAAAAAATAATAATGCTATTTTAAAATGCTACATCAGTTCCTATAGCAAAAGCATCAATGCTCTAGATCAGTCTTACACAATTTTTTTTTTTTTTTTTTTTTTTTTTTTTTTTTTACTGTGGAGGAGCCCTTGAAATAACTTTCAGGTCTCAAGGAATAACTGCATAAAAATCATTATATCCAAATTTGTTTTGCTTTTTTCAGTCATGACCTCTCATGGAATCCCCAGCAACCTCTTTTGGAACCCTAGGTTTCTAGGGAACTCTGGCTGAGAAACCCTGCTCATTAGTTGTTATTATATTAGTTGTTGGGGAATGTGAGAAAGAGGGTGCAATTCCCTTTGGGTGGCTGCTTTTTTTAACCATATATCAAAGGAGTCACTGACAGAATAGGGAAAGTAGTGAGGAAACACAACCTCCAAATGGTTTACAAACCAACCAAGAAAATCCAACAAATGCTGCACTCAGCGAAGGACAGGAGAGACCCTCTCACAGCCGCAGGAGTTTACCGCATACCATGCAGCTGCGGACAAGTCTACATAGGGACCACCAAACGCAGTGTCCAAACACGAATCAAGGAACATGAGAGACATTGCAGACTGGGCCAGCCAGAAAAATCAGCAGTAGCAGAACACATCATAAACCACCCTGGTCATAAAATGCTGTTTGAAAACACTGAAATTCTGGACCATGCCAACAACTATCAGGTCAGAATGCACAGGGAAGCCATCGAAATCCATAAACACTTAGACAACTTCAACAGGAAAGAAGAAACTCTTAAAGTAAACAAGATATGGCTACCAGTCCTACAAAATAAGAAAATCTGTACTCAGCAAATGCAAAGGGAAAACCAAACAGGGTCAGGGGCTTTCCCAGCAGACAATAGCAGACAATCTCCTTGATTGCATATCCTCACCTGGAAGCCATGCCTTTAACACAGAACAACACCTATTCAAACACAGAACAATACACAGTTTACATGGGAATAGCAGACAATACCCTTGATTGCATACCCTGAAGTTAGGCCATTAACAACAGAACAATACCTATTCAACACAGAACAACACACAGTTCACCTGGGAACCACTCCTCCCTACCCAGGGTCTCACAGTATATATACACCCATGCTTTCCATCTCAGTTTTCTCTGAAGATGCTAGCCACAGATGCTGGCGAAACGTCAGAAAGAAACTCTTCTAGAACATGGCCACACAGCCCGAAAAAAACCCACAAAAAAACTATGGATGCCGGCCATGAAAGCCTACAACTTCACAGTCTAGTTTTTATAGGCTGCAGCAGACTCCTCCCAGAGGACCTGAGTGTGTAGGGTGGATTATACAGAAGGAGAAGGTCCCAAAGATAGGTTGGATCCAAGCCATTTAGGGCTTTAAAGATGATAACCAACACTTTGTTCTGGGCCCAGAAACTAATGGGCAGCCAGTGAAGTGATCTTAAGATCGGTGTTATGTGGTCTCTTCTTGTTGTTCCTGAGACCAACCTGGCTGCCATATTCTGTTCTTGTTGAAGTTTCCAGACCAAGTACAAGGGTAACCCCATGTAGAGCGTATTACAGAAATTGAGATGAGAGGATACCAGCACATGCACCACAGTTTCAAGGAAAGGGCGTAGCTGGCTATCAGCTGAAGCTGATAACAGGCACCGTCACCGTTACCTAATTTATCATCTGAAGTGACGGATTCAGGAGCACCCCCGGGCTGCGAACACAGTCTTTTGGGGAGAGTGTGATCCCATCCAGGACTGGGAGTTGTATCCCTATACCTGGGTTTGGGGCCGCTACTGTAAGTATCTCTGTTTTGTCTGGATTCAGTCTCAATCTATTTTTTTCTCATCCAGTCCATTACTGCTTTAAGACAATCACTGAGAGGAGAAGCACTATTTGAAGTCAAATGTTGCCCCTGTTCTTCAAGATACAAAAATTTGGCTGCCTTTTTCATTTCTTCTTTTTCTTTCTGCTTTTCCATTCTTCCCTCCCCAGACCAGTCCCTTTCATGTAAATGGAGTGCAATATCTTAAACTTACTTCTCGTTGTTATAAGCATGCCTTTACTGTGAGTATCCATTTTTAAGTTCCCTGAAGTGACATGAATTAAACCAGCATTTCTTACAAAGATTTTGTTTCCTTTTTCCCTTTGAGCTTAAAAGTTTAAATGTGGAAATGACCAGGATATTATCCATAAAGTGGTTAAATAAATAATGGATTATAAATGCTAAAGGAAAATCTCAAAGAGATTAACATATTTACTACTTTGAAAAAGACACACATAGTTAAGTCTCTTAAGTTTTGTCTCCCTCTCTTTCTCTCCCCCTCCTCTTTATATAAATGTTTGAAAGTTTTAGATCTGGAAAGAGATTTTGAAGGATTTATTTTGATTAAAATGCTTTATGTAGGTTGCTGGAAATAGAAGGTCTTGTTGACAGAAATAGGGCTGCATGAGGTCAAATACTTCTTCCTACCTGATGGATAAAGAAAACAGGTTGGAATTCTTTGCCAAAAATTCTTCTTTTGGGCTTTTGTTCTTAATAAATCCACATGCTTTAGAAAACTAATCCCTAGAGCCTTTGTATCTCATGGGCCAGACAGTTTTAAGATTCCATTTTAAGAAAGCATGAGATAATGCAAGGAGAGACCCTTTGTAGGTTTTTGAGTCTTTTTAGAAAGTAAGCACTTTTTCATTTTTGTTTTTTTCCTTCTATTTTTAGGCATGTTACTTGTGATGGATTTAAAAAATTCTTTCCAGAATTGTTCCTCTTCACTTGAGAAGCAGATAATTAGCCGTGGTCAGAAAGAACTGCACCATGTTGTGTTTCATATCAATGGTCTGAGTGGTTGAATGGCCCTGGGAAAAGAACAGCATGCTCACCTCAGCTGAAGTTGGCAAGTCTCTGTGTTTGCTTCTGCTAGGAAGGATTGTAGTAACCAAGGCCTGGCAACAAAGCTTGAATGCATGATGCTAATTTCCATTCAGTTTCGCACTGAATGAGAATAACTAATTTGTTTAATCCAAGCCCATGATATAAAATGAAATGCTTCACATGGTGAAACCTTATGGTGGAAACCCGTGGCTCTCTAGAGGTTTTTGGACTTCATTTCCCATCACCCCATGCCAACATAGACAATAGTAAGGAATAACAGGAGTTGCAGTCCAATGATGTCTAGACTAGAGGGATGCAAGCTTCCTATTCCTTAAGGAGGCTGTTCTGCCTTTCCTTAATAAAGGAAAAAGAAAAATTAAACCCAGATATGAATAAATTATTAGAAAGTTGCCCAATACCAATTATTGAATATTTTTCTAGCACAATGTTATCCATATTGATTGACAATGGTTCTCTAAAATGTCTGATTTTAAAACTGTGTTCCAAAAACTCCAGGCTGAAGGGTTCCTTAGACATGCTTCAAATGTTCTTCAGATAAAAGATCAACCATAGTTGTAATAATAATAAATAATAAATTTTATTTATAGCTCACCCCTCTGCATAGCAATCGAGGCGGGTTACAGCAATTATAAAACATACACATTTAAAACATTCCTTATCCCATATCCAACCCTCCCACCCCTTAAAACTGAATTAAACTATTGAAGGATTAAAAAACAATATAATAACATACAACAAATAATAGCAGCTACAGGGAGGGGCAAGTAACCATCCCTTCAAGCCAGAGCGTTATTCCAGGAAGGCCTGCCAGAAGAGATCCATCTTTACTGCTTTTTTAAAAGCAGCAAGAGTAGTAATCAGACGGATCTCGTCCGGCAGGCCATTCCAAAGTCTGGGAGCAGTCGCAGAAAAGGCCCTCTGGGCGGTCTGCGCCAGCCTAGTTTTTATTGGCTGTAGCAGATTCCACCCAGAGGACCGAAGGGCGCGGGGGGGATCATACGGGGAGAGGCGGTCCCTAAGATAAGATGGACCCAAGCCATGTAGGGCTTTAAAGGTTAAAACCAACACCTTGTACTGCGCCCGGAAACTAATTGGCAGCCAGTGGAGGGATTTAAGCACTGGTGTTATGTGCTCCCTCCTGGATGTTCCCGTAATTAGTCTGGCTGCCATGTTCTGTACCAGTTGCAGTTTCCGAGTTAGGCAGAAGGGTAGCCCCATGTAGAGTGCGTTGCAGTAATCGAGACATGAGGTTACCAGAGCATGTACCACAGTTTCCAGGTCCCTCATGTCCAGATAAGGGCGCAGTTGGCGTATCAGCCGAAGCTGATAACAGGCGCTCCTGACCGCCGCATTCACGTGACTAGTCATGTGAAGCGACGAATCAAGGAGCACCCCCAAGCTGCGAACACAGTCCTTAATCGAGACATGAGGTTACCAGAGCATGTACCACAGTTTCCAGGTCCCTCATGTCCAGATAAGGGCGCAGTTGGCGTATCAGCCGAAGCTGATAACAGGCGCTCCTGACCGCCGCATTCACGTGACTAGTCATGTGAAGCGACGAATCAAGGAGCACCCCCAAGCTGCGAACACAGTCCTTAGAGGAGAGTGTGACTCCATCCAGGACTGGAGACTGTATTCCCAAATCTGGTTTCGGGCCTGTGACCATGAGTACCTCCATTTTATCTGGATTCAATTTCAATCTGTTTTTCCTCATCCAATCCATTACCGCTCTGAGACAGTCATTGAGAGGAGAGACGCCATCTGAAGTCTGAGTCGATGATCTAGTCATGGAGAGATATATCTGGGTGTCATCAGCATACTGAAGACACCGCGCTCCATGCCTCCGAATGATCTCACCCAGCAGCTTCATGTAGATATTAAATAGCATCGGGGACAGGATGGCACCCTGGGGGACGCCACAATTAAGCTGTATTTTGGAAGAGCAACTACCCCCGAGCCTCACCCTCTGTGATCTGCCCAAGAGGAAGGAACGGAACCACTGCAATGCAGTGCCTCCAATTCCCAACTCTCTCAGGCGATCCAAGAGGATGGCATGGTCAACTGTGTCAAAGGCCGCTGAGAGATCCAAGAGCACCAACAGGGTCACACTACCCCTGTCGATACTCAGGCGGAGGTCATCGGTCAGAGCAACCATGGCAGTCTGATCTCCATATCCTATCCTGAAGCAGGTTTGAAATGGATCAAGATAATCGGTTTCATCCAAGACTGCTTGGAGTTGGGAAGCAACTGCCCTCTCGATCACCTTGCTTAAAAAGGGAGCAAGGAGACTGGTCTATAGTTGTTTCTATCCAGGGGATCCAGGGAAGGTTTTTTCAGGAGTGGCCTAACTGCCGCCTCCTTTAAACAAGATGGTATACTGCCTTCCCTGAAGGACGCATTGATTGTGTCCTGAAGGAACACCTTCAATGCGTCCCCCCCCCCCCAGATGACCAGCCAAGATGGACAAGGATCGAGGGGGCAAGTCGTCTTCCTCACCCTTCCAAGCAGCTTGTCCACTTCATCGGTACTCACAGAGGACAGCTCTCCACCAGCTACCAATCTTCTCTGTAAAAGTGGCCTGGTTCATACAGAGTGACAGTGAGGTCCAATAGACATGACCACCATCCCATGCCAATGGAATATGTTTGTGTTGCTAGAATGTTCTGAATAGGGCTGGACCTATTAAGCTTATTGCACAGCACTTGCAGGAATGGGAACGGAAAGGAACGGAACGGGACAAAAATGCAAGAGTCCCCAAGCCGTTCCCCAGACATTCCTGGCAGCCAATTTTGAAGATTTTGGGACTCCCGGCGGGATCAGTGGCATTCTCTTGTCCAGTAACATGCATTTTTGTCTTGTTCTGTTCATTTCCATTCCTGTTCCTGTAAATGCCATGTGATAAGCTTATATGATTAAGTGATGGCTGCCAGGGTGGGAACAACCCTAGGAATCTGGAGAAAAGAGCTACATTGGTCATACAACCTGCTCTACATCTCCTAAACTAGCCTGATGCCTTCAAGGGCAGCCTTCATTACCAGCACTGAAGTAAGATTCGACTGCCACGCCAGTCAATTTATGTACAAGGAATGAGATGGGCAGTAAAATGTCTTGAGCTGATTCTGCTTCTGAATGTTGTGTAATATACAGATAATCTTTATACAATGTACAAACTTTTCACTGTTGGCTGTCATCCTGTTGTAAACTAGTCTTACGACCTCATAACTGTTTGGTATTCACATTGTCATGATAACAAATAATCCCAAAACCCACCTTAAAATCCAGGTAAGAGTACTGAGGGATGAGTGGGGCACTAGAAGGATGACATATAATCTGGAGTTGTGAGTGGGCCTCTTGGGATTCCTAATTCTACTCATCACACCACCAAGCACTGGTGGAAGAAGGCCAGGTATGTCACCAATATTGTAGAACTCTGTCCCTCAGTATGACTGTCTGGATTTTAAGGTGGGCTTTGGGAGTTAGTCAGGAGATAGAGTATCTATGTGACACAGGACATTGGGTGTTGTCTTGATTTTCATTGAGAGTGGCTGTCTCATAACATTATAACAGATTCCCAAGGATTCTCCAACCCTGCAAGAATCCTTACCTCCAATATGCGAACAAGGCATCAAGATCTATTTTTTGTTGTTATTTTCCAAAGTTTGTGAAAAAGTCTGGACATCCTCTCCCTTTCTGTAATTAAGCATATACACAGCAAGCATAAATAGATAGGCTGATTGATCATAAAAACACAAACAACTAATAATAATAATAATAACAATAATAATTTATATCCTGCCCCTCTGCAGAGCAATCGGGGCGGCTTACAACATTAAAATTTCCATACAGATATATTAAACAGAACATAACATCCCGAATCCCACATGTCCTTTAAGAAGTAAGGATTCTTCTTATTCTAGGCCCGATGGTGCTGGGTCTAGTATCTCTCCCCCAGATGACATTGGATGGTAATGGAGGGAGGGCTCTTATTATTATTCTAGGCCGGATGGTGCTGGGCCTAGTGTCTGTCCCCCAGATGACATTGGATGGTAATGGAGGGAGGGCTCTTCTTCTTAGTCTAGGCCTGATGGTGCTGTGCCTTATGTCTCTCTCCCAGATGACATTGGATGGTAATGGAGGGAGGGCTCTTCTTCTTATTCTAGGCCCGATGGTGCTGGGCCTAGTGTCTCTCTCCCAGATGACATCGGATAGTAATGGAGGAAGGGCTCTTCTTCTTATTCCAAGCCCGATGGTGCTGTGCCTAGTGTCTCTCCCCCAGATGACATTGGATGGTAATGGAGGGAGGGCTCTTCTTCTTAGTCTAGGCCCGATGGTGCTGGGCCTAGTGTCTCTCTCCCAGGTGACATCGGATGGTAATGGAGGGAGGGCTCTTCTTCTTATTCCAAGCCAGATGGTGCTATGTCTAGTGTCTCTCCCCCAGATGACATAGGATGGTAATGGAGAGAGGGCTCTTCTTCTTATTCTAGGCCCGATGGTGCTGGGCCTAGTGTCTCTCCTCCAGATGACATCGGATGCTTTCCAGTGCTACTACTATGGAATGGTCCAAATAGCAGGGCAACATTTATTGAAGTATTAATTTTGGTACATTGATAGGAATGTGCAAAATCAGTCTCAGAAATGTATAAATTCTATGATACTGGCTATTTAAAAATCTATCTATCACCCATCTTCCTATCCATTTAATGTATATCCTTCCCTTTCTCCAAGTAAGGGAGCCTAATGCCATTCACAATATGTGTTATAAAACATACAATAAAAATAAGGACTTATACAAGACTTAAAATAATTAAATAAACAATCATATTAAAATATTAATTTAAAACTATTTAAAAGCAAATGTGATAATGATGATTAAAAAAATCCACAACAGCCAATTAAAATCCAAAGGCCTCAAAAGAAAGATCTTTGCTTTCCTATTGAAAGAGAGCAGACAGGGGACCAAGCAAGCCTCCTATGGGAGGGAATTCCATAGTCTGGGGGCAACTACCAAGAAGACTCCCTCCTGTGTCCTTATCAAATGTCCCTATGATTATGGTGAGATCAAAAGAAAGTCCTCCCCCAAGGATCTTAAAATTCAAGCAGGCTCATATAAGGAGATATGGTTTTTCAGATAATCTGTATGTTTTTTTAGTGGCCTGGCAGTGTCTATACTTTAACCTAGAGGCCTCTACAAAACCCTAGAATGGCCTGCATGCATGACAGACCCTACAGGTGAAAAGCCAGCATGACATACCGGTTTGAATGTTGGTCTAAGACTCTGAGAGACCAGGGTCTGAATGCCTACTCATCCATGTAAAGCCATTGGGTGACCCTGGGCAACTCACACCATCTCAGCTTTACAAGAATCCAATGACAAACATCCTCTGAATAAATCTTGCCAAGTAAACTTTAAGATAGGGTTGCTGTATGTCAGAGTCATCTTGAAGGCACAATAACAACAGCAGCAGCAACAAAAACGAGAAGATGAAAGGTTCTGGATGAGCAGAAATCCCAAGGAATTGAAATGAGATGAATATAGCAACAAAATGTGTGGAGAAAGGCATGAGCTGAATTTAAAAAATAGTGTCTGGTAGAAGCTATGTTCAGGAATCTGGTTGCAGGATAAAAGACATTGAGATTTGGATGTTGATATGGTCATAGAATCATAGAATCATAGGGTTAGGGTTAGGGTTAGGTTGAGCACCCCTTGGGTTCAGCCGGTCAGCCAATTACAAATCCACCTAACAATCACATTGTCTAGCCCAGATTTTACTAGATTGTTTGCAAGCATATAATAATAATAATAAAATTTATTTATACCTGCCCCTCTGCAGATCAATTGGGATGGCCTACAACATTAAAATACATAAATACAATCAAGAAGGACCTTGTCAAAAGCCTTACTGAAATCAAGATGTGCTATGTCTACTGCATAAAAAGAGAGAGAGAGATTAGTCTGACATGACTTGTTTTTGAGAAATCCATGTTGACTTTTTGTGACTATGGCATTGCCTTATAGATGTTCACAGACTCTCTGTTTAATGAGCTGTTCTAGAATCTTTCCTGGTATTGATGTCAGAGTAACTAGATGACAGTTGTTAGGATCCTCTCCCCCCCCCTTCCCCCCTTTTGAAGATGGGGACAATGTTTGCCCTCCTCCAGTCTACTGGGACTTTTCCTGTTCTCCAGGAGTTCTCAAAGATTATTGCCAGTGGCTCTGAGATTACATTTGCCAGTTCTTTTAATATCCTTGGATGTAGTTCATCTGGTCCTGGAGACTTAAATTCATTTAGGTTAACCAAGGGGGGAAGCAGACAGGCAGCCATGGGCTGCCCCGGGAAGCTGCACCGTGGGGCCAAGGTATCCCCACACCTCAGCCCCAGGGCGCAGCTTCGCTGCCCCTGGAAGGAGCGCTAAATTAGCACTCCTTCCACAAGTCGCGGAAGGTGCACCACAAAAGGCTGCCGGCGCACCTTCGGTGACTCTTCCGCTGCAGCGTGTGTGGACGCTGCAGCAGGAGGTCATCCTCAGAGCGCCGGCTGTGCAAAGGGCCGGCTGCTCTGAGGACGACTTGGGGAAGGGGTTGGGGCGCCCACCATGTGGCTGCCCCCAAAACGGCGCTTTTAGCTGTCTGCTTCCCCCCCAAGTATTCCTATTCTTCCTCTTTACTTATTCTGTGCTGCATTTCCCCTGTTGTGTCCTCTGCTCCACTTTCCTCGGATTGAACACCCTTTTCCTTTTCTGAGAAGACTGAGGAAAAGAAAGTGTTGAGTAGTTCTGCCTTTTCTCTGTCCCCTGTTAGAATTTCTCCATCTTCTCTGTGCAGTGGCCCTACCATTTCCTTCTTCTTTCTTTTGCTACAGACATACCCCCAAAAGTCCTTTTTATTGTCCTTAACCCCTCCAGCAAGCCTGAGCTCATTCTGCACTTTGGCTTTCCTGACTTTAGCCCTACATGTGCTAGCTATTTGTTTGAATTCCTCTTTAGTGATTTCACCCCTTTTCCATTTCTTATACATCTCCCATTTAAAATTTAGTTCAGTTGAAAGTTCTGTTGTCATCCAACCCAGTTTCTTGAGACACCTCCCATTTTTCCTTCTCATTGGAACAGTTTGAGATTGTGCCTTCAGTATTTCCCTTTTAATAAACTCCCATCCATCCTGAACTCCCTTCTCCTTTAGTATTCCTGACCACGGGATCACTCCCAATGTTTCCCTAAGTTTGTTGAAATCAGCTCTCCTAAAGTCTAGAATGAGTGTTTGACTATGCCTAGCTTCTTCTTTCTACTGTATAAGAAACTCCAGGAGAACATGATCACTCCCACCTAAGGATCCCACCACTTGCACCCCATTGACAGGTCATCCCTGTTGGTTAGGATCAGATCTCTTCCACCTTTTGGACAAAGAAATTGTCTTCGAGGCAAGTGAGGAATTTGCTAGACCTTGAAGTATTGGCTGAGTTTGACTTCCAGCAAATATCAGGATACTTGAAGTCACCCATCACTACTACATCTCTCCTTTCTGAGTGTGTGGTCATCTGTTCTAGAAAGGCATTGTCCAATTCCTCAGTCTGACTTGGGGGTCTGTAGTAGATTCCCACAATAACATCACAGTTTTAATTAGAAGGATTGATGTTACATAATTGTGTCAAGATAGAAAAAAATAATGTTGCATAATATGACATAAGGGCTCATATAATTATGGAAAAAGGTGAATGATATTTTAAAGTTAGATATTTTACCATTGTAAAGAAGGAAAATATTTTTGGGCTGGAGGAATAATGGGAATAGGGTATGGAAACAAGAGAAAGAAGAGAATAGGGTTAGGTTAACCCTAACCCTAACCCTAACTAAAAATGCTGAATTTTTAGTTAAAGAGGCTTGAAATAACCATGCTGCTATATTACCTCTAAAATGAAAAATGGATGTAACCTTTTTCGTTGTTCTTTAATCTTTATTCTTTATACCTTGTTCTTTTATATTTTTATTCCTTTTTTGTGTTTTGTGTTTCTTTCCCCTTTTTCAGTATTACTGTATCCTTCTAACTTGCAATAAAATATTATGAAAAATGAATGGTTGGAAATTCCAATTTATTTGTAGGTTGATGGTGAAGTGTGAGTGTGTGTGTATATATATATATATATATATATATATATATCACTCAGCTACATTGTCTCTCCACATATAGATGGCGTAGAGGTTGTGATGATGTCCAATTCTTTCTTCTTTTTTTCAGTTTTGATCTCAGAGAAAGGACGTTCTGATTTTATTTCTGTTATGTAGTAAGCTTTCTTCTCTTCTTCTAAGGCTACAAGAGAAACCTGGTCTTGTCCATGGAGTCTCAAAAGCAGTAAATATTGCCCTTATTTAGATGTAGAGAGAAGCTCTGAATGGGTGGGTGGGGGTCTTTATATCATGAAATACTCTCCTCAATCAATGCCTAGCCACCTTAAGATGAACTTGCTTCAAAAAGTACTCAGGGCCTAAAAAGAAAGGACCTTTACTAGACAAGAATTCAAATGCCCTAATGAGACCAGGAAGAAGTGTATCAAAGCCTGATCTGAACTTTTACCAACCTCTTCTGAACCTCTTGAAGGAGATCTAAAGGAATAGACCATTGAAGGTGGTAAATGGGGAAAGTAACAAAGAAAGAACTTCTCTTAACCCTGTCTCTAAAATTAGTACAGTTTAACAAGGTTCACTCTGCAAATGTTACTGAATACAATTAGTAAATGGTATTTATTGGAAAAGAAATTTAGAAGAAATCTCAGGGTTTATAGTGCCTGCCACAGATGATGGTGAAATGTCAGAAAGAAACTCTTATAGAACATGGCCACACAGCCCGGAAAACCCACAAAAAACTATGGATGCCAGCCATGAAAGCCTACGACTTCACCTCAGGGTTTATAGTTTGGTAAAGTACTTAGAATTCTTTTCTAGGGAGTTCTGGTGCATTTCCCAGAACTACAGAAGAAAAATTTAAATACTACCAATCCTAGAATTTCATAAGATGGAACTATGACAATTAAAGGGTTATCAAACCAGCATAGCTGTATGGTGCAGATACACACATTGACATTACAGTTCTGTGCACGCTTAGCCACAGGAAAAACCCATTATATTTGTTTAGTTTGTATTCAGGATTTTTAGGTATTTTGTTTTTTGTATTTATTTATAAATAGAATACAAATAATAAAACAGTTCTAAAATAATTTTTAAAAAAACTATGGGCACAGAGAACACAGACATTCCCAACCTATTACACAGTTCAGAACCAGGACAGAACCATTTTAGACATTCTGAAAACCAACTGAAATAGCTAGATTTCCATGTTGTATAAAAGTAGACAAAAGATGTCTAATGATTCAAATCAGGTAGGAAATTTCACACTATTGGTGCAACCACCAAAAAGATTCTTCTCTGGGCTTTTCTTGACTTAAGTCTCCAGATGTTGCACTACAACTCCCATCAATTATAGCCAGCACACCCATTATAAAAGCTGATGTGAAATGTCCAAGAAAGCATTTTGTCCTTTCTTGACTCAAGCTTCTGAAAGGATAAGCTATGGAGCAAAGCCTCCTCAATTATCTTCAATGAATAAGAATGTGTAAAAAAAGGTACTCTTTCAGTTTCTCAGGGTCTTACTATTTAGACTTTAAAAACAGGCATCTTGTCCTTAATAAACTGGCTGAACAGAGTATGGTGTACTCTCCTATTTTAAAAAAATGTCAGTGAAACTAAGGCCTTGCATAAAAGAAACCAACAGAACAACTTTGGTTGGTATGGAATACATTTATTGTGTTTGTATATGAAGAATAATCTCCATGGTACCCACAGCAAAAACTAACTGAAATTTTGGCAAAACCCATTTTAATGGACATGCGGTTGTGGACAATATTGACTTTGGAGCTGAACAAGATACCTCAAAGCATTGGTTCTGTAATGAAGACATGAGAAGATAAAGGAAAAGAAGAAAAGAAGACAACAAAATGCATTAAAGACCAGTAATGTTAATAACTCTTTGTATTTAGAACTTCTCTACTTAAGCCTTTTTGTATTTTTAACTAAAATTCTGAATATAAAATCATAAAAAGAGTAACACTTTGGATCAGGTCTGGAAGCTTTCTGGCAGCCACTGCAGATGAACAAGAATAGGATAAACAAGAACAGGAGAAGTGGTACATCTTTGCTGAAAGGAAGGATACAAAATTCTGCACAACCTACAGCATTCAAACCAATCTTCAAGGTAGGTTCTATGTAGGCAGCATTGCAGTAATCAAGCCATAGATTTATGAATGCATAATTGAGTTTTTAATATAGATATAGATAATATTTAATATATACGGCCAGGAGCCAGCGTGGTGTAGTGGTTTGAGTGTTGGACTACGACTCTGGAGATTAGGGTTCAGTTCCCAACTCAGCCATGGATACAGTGGGTGACCTTGGGTAAGTCACACTCTCGGCCTCAGAGGAAGGCATGGCAAACCACTGCTAAAAGAATGCTGCCAAGAAAACCCCATAATAGGCTTGCCTTAAGGTCACTTTGCATCAGAAATAACTTGAAGACACACAACAACAACATCTCTCTCTCTTTCTCTCTCTGTCTCTCTCTCTCTCTCTCTGGTTTTGCTGCATTTAACATATATAGGAAATATGAAATAGTAAATGTACATGTTAATTAAATCAGTAACAAAGTATCTGAACAACATCAAGAAAAGTAACAAACGAAATAGAATATAAGCAAAGAACAATAAGATGAGAAGAGATATATCAAAGAACATAAGGCCATAATAGCTGAAACATATGTTTTAAATACATTGAATAATTTGGAGATTATCAAAATGGATTTTTCCAGCAAGTGCCAAGGCCACACTCTGTCCATCCATCTCCCGACAGTTAAGTCTTTTAATCTTTCTACCACTTACAAATCTCCAGTCTTGCTTCCCGTAGTAGCAGTGATATCAAGGTTTTGTGTTGTAAATGCTCATTTACTTGTTGATGAATTATGATGAATAATGAATGTGTTATTGGTGATAGCAAGATCTGCAAGGAAAAGACTGCAGTTGTGATTTCAGCCAACAAATCACTAACACAAAGATTCCTCATTTAGCACCTGCTCTTCCCCTCCATGCCTTGCAATAGATCAAGAACAATCCTCCCCAGTAGATAATGGATACTAGTGCAGGGCCAGTCAAATAAATAGAATTAGGTAGTGTCTGAGAAATATTTTGGCCAAGCAACTGGAGTAATGGCATGTTTTGTGATCCTTCTGACTCATCCTTAAGTGGATCATCACTGGTTAAAGATGGATAGCACAGCATCAGTCATGCACCTGCTCTATTTAGGAAATGCAGCCTATGGAGTTACCAGAGACTTGAGTTGTAGTTTTCAGACAGAAAGAAGATACATTGCTTATTTGCTGTGTTTGTGTCAAATGCCTTATGATTACGTTTTTTTAAAAATTCCTTGCTCACCTTTATTTGTTTTAAGCCATATTGTAAATGACTGGAGAATCCTCACTATGGTTAATAACATCTCAAACCATTTGAATATTGTCCTTCCACACAGAAACAAATGGCACACCTTTAATGTAGGTAGCTTTATGCTCCAGTGTCTGGTGCTTAGGAAATGGGTGAGAATTTCCTTGGTTTTGGTGTTTTCATAAGAATTTTCTAAAATGCACAAATTTCCTCATACATGTTTTCCTCAGTTAATGAAGTAGATAGGTTCCTGGGCATTATTTCTTTAATGGAAAATACAGTGATGTATTTGTTTCCAGATACAGAAATATCATAGAAAGAATCAGTGATGTATTTAAGTCTTTTACTCCAAGTCCTAAGTCAACTCTCAGGTCTCTATCTTCAAATCAAATTTGCAGACGACACCAAATTAGGAGGAGTAGCTAATACCCCAGAGGACAGGATCAAAATTCAAAATGACTTGAACAGAATAGAAAGCTGGGCCAAAGCTAACAAAATGAAATTCAACACAGAGAAATGTAAGGTACTGCACTTAGGGCGGAAAAACGAAAAGCACAGATATACGATGGGGGACACCTGGCTGAATGAGACTATGTGTAAAAGGGATCTAGGAATCCAGGTGGACCACAAGTTGAACATGAGTCAACAGTGCGATGCAGCAGTTTAAAAGGCCAATGCAATTTTAGGCTGCATCAGTAGAAGTATAGTGTCTAGATTAAGAGAAGTAATAGTGCCACTCTATTCTGCTTTGGTCAGACCTCACCTGGAATACTGTGTCCAGTTCTGGGCACCACAATTCAAAAAGGATGTGGAGAAACTGGAGCGTGTCCAAAGGAGGGCAACTAAAATGGTGAAGGGTCTGGAAACCAAGCCCTATGAGGAAGAGACTGTTAAGAAGAGGTGATATGATAGCCTTGTTTAAATATTTAAGAGACTGTTAAGAGGTGATATGATAGCCTTGTTTAAATATTTGAAGGGATGCCATATTGAGGAGGGAACAAACTTGTTTTCTGCTGCTCCAGAGTCTAGGACCCGAAACAATGGATGTAAGCTCCAGGAAAAGAGATTCCACCTCAACATTAGGGGGAACTTCCTGACAGTAAGGGCGGTTCGAGAGTGGAACACACTCCCTCGGAGAGTAGTGGAGTCTCCTTCCTTGGAGGTCTTTAAGCAGAGGCTGGATGGCCATCTGTCAGGGATGCTTTGATTGGGATTTCCTGCATGGCAGAGGGTTGGACTGGATGGCCCTTGTGGTCTCTTCCAACTCTATGATTCTATGATTCTATGAAATCTCAAGCTGAGTGTCAAGTCCTTGCAAGATACAATCAATTTGAATTCTTAAGTCTGAGATGCAATTTTAACAGAAAAAGGGGTGGTGGGTGGGTGGAGTTTCAGTAATTAGAAAATCAAGAAAATGTGCACAAAGTTGGAAGACAGGAGTAGGATAGGGTGGATCCTTCTAAAGTTTTTCCCGCTAGGAGCAGCAGCAGACGAGACTTGCCACCAGAGCTTGGGGCATGTTTGTTTCTCAGAGGGAAAAAGGACAGCAAATGAGTTAGGCAATGATCTGCTTGAGGGGGAAGGATGATCCCTCTAAGCCTAGTTTTCAAAGCTTCTCCAATATGCAGCAGAGACAGAGACTTAAAAATTCTTACAGCAAGACAAGACAAGAACAAAAAGGTGGGGGCTTGGTGGGCATTAAAAGACTTTCTAAAAAGGAGCTTCTTTGTCAGAGGCTTTGTTAAATGAGGCATGTCTGTATCTTTGATGGAAAGTTGAGATCTTTAACAAAAATCCTGGAGACAGCAAAATGATAGGTTTGCCCAAGCAAGCAAAGGGACTAACATGCTTCACAGTTAATCCCTATGACTTTTGTGGAGCACCTGTTTTGTATAGTAAAGGTCCACATTTGAGTTCTTGAAATTACCAGGGTTAGAGATGTAGGAGTTATTTCCTTATAGGGGATCCTCAAAAAGAATTCTAGCAGGTTGCCACCACAGGCTGAGCCTGCCTGCTGTAGGCTCTCCAGCTTCTTTGAAAGACTCAGAAGTCTAATCTGCACTGCAAAAATAATGATACTACTTTAACTTCCATGGCTCAATGCTATGGAAGTCTGGGATATCTAGTTTTGTGAGATATTCAGCTTCTCTCTCACAACAAACTACAAATCCCATGATTCTATAGGATGGAACCCTGGCAGTTAAAGAAGCATCAAACTGCATTGTTTCTGCAGTCTAGATTAGCCCCTAGCTAGTTTTTCCCAATTTGGAGGCCATTCACACTATACAGTTATACATCTGTTATTCCACTTTAATTGCCATGGTACCATCCTATGGAATCCTGGGATTGGCAGGTTAGGGAAAGTTATTTTAGATTAACAGCCAGAGAGCTCTAGTGCCTCATCAAACTACAAATCCCAGGATTCTATAGGATGCAGCCATGGCAGTTGAAGTGAAATCACAGGACTATAATTCTGTAGTGTGAATGGGCTCCTGGTGCCCTTCAGGTCATCTGAGGTATATCTTCACAACACAGGCAATATTTTAACTGTCATGATTCTGCCCTAAACAATTCTGAGATTTGTACTTTAGTGAGAACTTAGAATTTTCTGCTAGGGTGCTCTACCACTGCACATTTTTCATTTCCATACACAGTAACTGGCAATACTAAGGTATGGATGAAATTGATTTTGGAATTTAATGATATATTTTTACACTTGTGGGTCTTTTCCAATTCTTTCATAATAGCTCTTCCAAATCTTAGTCTTCTTCAGAATTCTTGATTATGGTCTCCATTTTAGTTTAGGATTGAGGGCAATTTACTTTAAAAAACAAAAAACAAATCAAAACAATTTTGATATCTTCATTGTCCACTTTAAAGTTATATAAATCTTCTGTGGTCATTATATTTCATTTCTTAATGAAACCCTGTTTTTGTATGTTCTTCCTTAACTTTCATCAGTAGTTGTTCCAAGTCTTTGCTATTTTCTGCTAGTAATATGGTATCATCTGTACAGCTTAAATTATTAAGGTTCTTTCCTCCAAATTTCACACCTCCTTCCTCTAATCAGGCTTTTCATATGATTTGTTCTGCATATAAACTAAATAGATTGGATGATAAAATGCAGCCTTGGCTAGTCCCCTTGACAATGGGAAACCATTCTGTTTTTTCCATATTGTGTTTTTAGAGTGGTTTCTTGTCCAGAGTATAGGTTACACACTAGAACAATAGGTTACACATTAGAACAATCAAATGTTGGGGCACGCCCATTTCTTTGCATTCTCTCTCAGAAGAACACCATAACCTGGTGTGGAGATTTGAAGGCTGAGAAAAATATCTCCAAGAGACTAGACTCCATCAAGAACAGTCCTACTAGGGTCATCCAAGGAGGAATGCTCAAAGTAGAGAAACCAGGCTAAGATGGCTTCATCTTCTTCAAGGCGTAATGGCAGTATTTGCAGAAGAGAACTGATAATTTCAATGGTGAGGGTGGTGGAGAAACTTGAAAAGTGATGCTACTGGGCAAGAAGAGGAGCAGGAGGGGGAGACAGTGTTTGAGAATTATCTTATACACAAATATGGTGGCACTTTAACTAAAGGGAGATGCAGACAGGTGGCCCTGGGTTGCACCGGGAAATGGAGGATCAGGGCCAAGGCTTCTGGAAGCGTCAGCCCCAATCCTCTCTTTTGCCAGCCCAGAAAAGAGCGGCAAAATGCCACTCCTTTCAGAGCTGGCAAAAGGGCGCTCTAAGAGCCGCCGTGCGGCTCTTTGGTGCCCCTTCCAGTGCAGTGCATCAAAAGGCTGCGCTGGAAGGATATCCTGACATCGTGCACTGTGCGTAACGGCTCATGGTGTCAGGACGTCTTCAGGGAGGGGTTGAGGCTGTTATAGCAAAGTGAGTGTATGCAAATGAATCTTCTGGAAGCCTGCTCCTCTCCACTCCAGAGAAGCTCCAAGCTGTCTGTCCTTGAAGCTGTTTCCTGCTGTGGAATGTAATCATCCAGCTCCCCAGAAACAAGCCGTAGACAGCAACTAACTCCAGAGAGGCATTTATTCTTTAGTTGCAGTATAAACAAACAAACAAAAAAACTATTTACACTCTCATGTAGATGTGGTACATATAAACACAGAACAAAGAGAGAGAGCAGAAGAGGAAGAGACACATACTATGTGCTCAGATTATTTATAGATACTTTCCATGCGGCCTCAAAACCCAACCTCTTCTTGTGATTCCTTCCTGGGTCTCATGTCACATGAACAATAGTTCCCACCAAACATGATGATCTAATATGTTTACATCTTGTCTTTGTGTTCCTAGACACACTATGACCTTGACTACCTCCTGCTTTGTTATTTTGTATTCCAGCTCCAGGCAATTTTCCAAGCTAGCTATAGAAGTGACCTGTAGTTCCCATATTGTCATTTCCCACATATATACATTTTCACACAAGTTACATTTTCCAGCTGCCCCTCCCCATCCCTGCCTCCAGGACAGCCCAAAGGGGCCGCTTGTAGAGGCTCTAACTCTTGTTAGTACAGAAGATGATCCTGTTAAACCATTTCTGAATGTCTTTTACCTTGAAAACCCTATGATGAGACAATCCAAATTCTGTGTTTTATTTTTGCATATTACATACATGCATTTTCTGATTTGTGAACATTTTGAAAAAGGGCATATCACTCCACCACTGGATTGTGGCTTGTGTGTAGGTTCAGGAGGTGTGAATTTGGCATATTCCCATTAGAATGGCAATCAAATGAAATTCTCACCCATTCCTACTAGGAAGGCCTTGTCTGCCCTGGCCAGGATACTTCAGGGGCAGCCCCAACCTGCCCCTGATACCTTGCCCTCTGTTTCTGTGCCACCATGGCTGTCTGCACAGAGGTCCCGCTGAGCTACCTGGCATGTCCTCTGCTTCTGCAAGTTACTCACCTCCCTGGTCAGAATGAGTGCCCAGTGATGGTTACAGGAGATCTGGAGCAACAAGTTATTTTAATTTGTTTCAATCTTGTTATGCCTCAGTTATGGTGTGACACATGCTGGACTGCTCACACCAAAAACAGGGTTAGGCCTGTGCATCATCTGAATATGATGATGCCAGAACAGGGGTGAAGACTTTTTGGCATGTGCAGACAAGGCCCGGGTCACTCCTACTGAACTCAGAGGGCCCTCCTGCTGAATAAACATGCTTAGGATCATGTCACAACCTCTGGTTTACTTACACTGATTGTAGTAGTCTCTTCAATATCCTTTTGATCTCTGTCTTAGTAATGCTTAAAGTTCTGGGAAAGCCTGCTCTAAGTTACCAGGCTAGAAAGCATGATTCCCATATGTTTTTCGCTAAATAACTGTTAAGAAAGAACAGGTTAGAGACAAAGGGACCTTGCTAATAAATCCATGGTGCATAACATCCATAAAAGGTTCAGTAGAGGGAGATGAATAGGAGGCTGAGCAGTTCTGGGGAACATACACATACAAGAAAAGCTATATTGCATCAGGACCCAAGGCATACCTGGTCCAACATTCCGTACACACAATGATTAAAGCCCAATGAAATATTATACATTAGTTACAATTATATTCCACCTTCTCTCCGGTAAGTTCATAGTAACATTTGTAGCTTTGCTTTTCTATGTTATGCTGAATCCTCACAACAACCTTGTGAAGTGGGCCAGTTTTACAAAGCATGATTTGCTCAAGATCATCCAGCTTCATGGCTCAGTAGATTTGAACCTGGATCTTCCAGCACTCTAACTACTATACTATGCTTGAACCACATATGAAACTAGATAATTATGAGCCTAAATCCAATTGCCAACTATTGTAGACTGATTAAATCAATGGAATTTACATATGTGTTGATTTACCATTCAGAAATTGATTCAATGTGTCGGTTCTAGATGAGACTAGCAATTGGATTTAAGCCTTACTACCCAGCCAGATCATGTCTTGAGGGATGTCATGGCATCCATCTATGTTCATGCTTAACACACTCTTAAATCTCACATTTATTGGAAATCTGATGGGTGATGGGTTTATTTTTGACATAGCAGTTGTGGGTCCCTGATTGGAAGATATCATGAGAAGGTGACGAATACTTATTAGGATTTGAAGCCACACTATAAATATTTGCTGAAAAGGAGCCCCATTTTAATCCTCCTATCCATTTGTTCATCATTCTCAGCTATGTCAATGTTTATTTTGACTATGGAGGCAAGGAGCAAGAAATCCATTAAAATACCAAACTCCAGCACAAGGGACAGAGAAATGGTGTTATCTCCTGTGGGTTCTGAAACAGAAGAAAGTGTTGCAAGGCATTCTAGATTTCCTGGAAAGTCAGAAATCCCCAGAGGAAGTATAAGTAAAATAATTATTAAAGAACAAGGGGTTACATAATCTATTACATATTTGAATAATACTGTAGAGGTTGTGGGGGGGGGGGGGTTGGTTGACTGTTTGACCCATGTAGACAGTTATGAGAACTGATTGTGGGAGAGAAAACAGCTCTCTTTTCCTTCCCTCTGTATTAAATAGCAGGAAGCCCAGTCTTGTGGATGCCCAGTTGAGAACTAAGTTCACAGTCTTAGAATCATAGGATCATAGAATTGGACGAAACCACAAGAGCCATCCAGTCCAACCCCCTGCCATGCAGGGACACACATTCAAAGCTCTCCCAGAAGAAGGCCATTCAGCCTCTGCTCAAAAACCTCCAAAGAAGAAGATTCCACCACACTCCAAGGGAGTGTATTCTGTCAAAGGTCCAAAACACTGCAGAAATAATCCAGTTTAACTGCCATGGCTCAATGCTAGGGAATTCTAGGAACTGTAGTTGTGTGAGACATTTACCCTTCACTGTCAGAGAGCTCCGGTAACACAATGCAAGCTCCAGGAAAAGAGATTCCAGCTCAACATTAGGAGGAACTTCTTGACAGAAAGAGCTGTTCAACAGTGGAACACACTTCCTCAGACTGTGGTGGAGGTCTTTAAACAGAGGTTGGGTGGCCATCTGTCAGGGATGCTTTGATTGCTATTTCCTGCATGGCAGGGGGGTTGGACTGGATGGCCCTTGTGGTCCCTTCCAACTATATGATTCTATGATTCTACAATAAATTACAATTCCCAGTATTCCCAAGCACTGAGCCAAGGCAGTTAAAGCAGTCTCAAACTGTGTTTTGAACCAAATAGCTCTTAACATCAAAAATTCTTCTTAATGTTTATGTGGAATGTCCTTTCTTGCAGTTTGAATCCATTGTTCTGTGTCCTTGTTTCTGGAGCGGAAGAAAACAAGTTGCTCCATCCTCAATATGACAACCCTTCAAATATTTAAACATGGCTATCATGTCACCCCCTTAACCTTCTCTGATGCAGACTAAACAAATTCATCTCAAGTCTCTCCTCATAGGGCATCGTTTGCAGACCTTTACCAATTTGTTTGCCCTCCTCTGAACACACTCCAGCTTGTTCATATCTTTCTTGAATTGTGGTGCCCAGAACTGGACACACTATTTCAGGTGAGGCATTATTTCTTCCCTCAGTCTAGACACTGTACTACTGATGCAGCCTAGAATCATATTGGCTTTTTAAACTGTCACATTACACTATTTACTCATTTTCAGCTTATGCTTTGCATTGGTGCTCTTTATACAAAAATGTGGCTTATTTTGCAGATGGTTTTCCAACCTAAATATGCTAGCATGAAGAAGAAGAAAGTCCAGAAGGAGCACTCTGCTGACAATGAAGTGGATAGAGATTAGGGATGCAGATGAAATACAGGACAGGCTCCTGCATCTTTAACTGTTGTTGTTGTTGTTGTTGTGTGTCCTCAAGTCTTTTCCAATTTATGGTGACCCTAAGGCAAACCTATTGTGGGATCTTCTTGGCAAGATTTGTTTAGAGGAGGTTTGCCAGTGTACACCATTTCAAAAATGCTTGAAAAATGTATTTCCTGAGTGTTGGAAAACCTTGACGAGAAACTTGGTTTGCTGAGAATTTTCACAGTTTATGATTTAGTCTGCACAAAATTGGAACATGGTTTTTGGTTTATTTGTATGTATGTTTGTTTTGCACAGAGAACAATATTTTCTGCATGGGAAATAGCACTGTCCTTTTGTGAATTTTGTGTGGGATATTATTTTCTGTGAAGAAAATGTTGTTTTCTACACAGAAATACCATGTGCAAATTGTGTACAGAAAAAGCTCTGAACTTCAAATAATCTTTGAATACTGTGCAATAGGAAATTACTAAAATTACCCATTATTTCCTTTGAAAATGAAATTAGTGAAGAATTGTATCACGGCTTCTAGAGAAAACCAATAGAGATAGTGAAGGGCCTGGAAACCAATTCCTATGAACAATGGCAGAAAGAATTTAGTATGTTTATCCTGAAGAAGAAAGTGATTTGACAACCATCATCAATTATTTCAAGAGAAGAAAGTGATTTGACAGCCATCTTCAATTATTTCAAGAGCTGTTACCTAAAAGGAGCAACCTTTTCTCTTGCTGCTCCAAAAAGTAACGCATGAACCTGTGGTTTTAAATGATAAGGAAGAAGATTTCAACTGAATATAGAAAGTACTTCCTGGTGGTAACAGCTGCCTGACAGTGAAATGGTCAGCCTTGGAAGATGATGGACTCTTCTCACTTGGCAATCTTAAGCAGAAGATGGATGTCCTTCTGTTGGAAGATGTTTTAGCCGTGCATTTCTTGTACTGACCAAGTTAGAATAGATTGGATTAGCATTAGATTGTCATCTAGTGGCAGGATCACAAAGAGATCTAACTGCCTGAGGTTAATAAGATGTACCAAAGCTAGCCAAAGCCAGAGCTGAGGCTGCTCTATAGTTTAGGATGGCAGGTTAGCTCAGGAGGCATAAGGAGGTGTCATGACACAGATGTTTAAGATCTGTCCACTAGTATCGCACTGCCACTCTTCTTAGCTTTTTAGGATCTGCTGTATCAAGGTGTCTGAAATTATTTAAATAAAATATGTCCAGTAATGGATGTCCTATTAAAATATATTAGAACTAAATTTATAAGCATCCTTTGTCAATTATCATAATTTCAGTCATTGTTAATATAGACCAGTCAAAAACAACCTTCGGTGTTAGATCCACAATGCACATGGATCTGCTCCTGTTCTATGTATTATTATTATTTTTAAATCATTTTATTCACGGAACTCTGAAATATTTGCAGTAATTTTATATAAAGAGACAACTTACTATGGCCTAAGGTTGCTGAAATGTGTAGCAACTCATAGGGTGATGGGGATTTTATTTTTAGTATATAAAATAAATGTGTTTTGTTTTACGGTTTCATCTTTGATTACATATATTCTACTCTTTTGTGAAAAGGATGTTATAAATAAAAGTTATTATTGAAGTTCTTTATAATTTTTATCACAATTATATAATACTGCTGTGCAGAAGAGGACATCTTGTAGTCTCATTGTGTCACTCCAATAATGAAGCACTGATTAGTGGAACTGGGCTGTTATTGTACAAATATTCCTTATTCTAGGACCACATTGGTAGTGTAGGGGGAGTTTGTATGCCTACTGTGCAAAATAGTGCAATAATACTTGATATATTCTTATTCCAGGAATTCATAAGGCCCCATTTTTGTTTATGTAACAAGGAAGGATAAGAAATCATTTAAAAATGAAAACTAGTGACACTTCACTAGACACGTCAAAGTGTAGAGTGTTCTGAGAATTGAAGAGGTGTGATCCTGATACAGAAGTTGCATAATTTTCCAAACAACTCCTAAAGAAGAAACTTTGACCACGAGAAGCTTTTTGCCATTTTGAAGATGATGCAACAAGGTCCAAGCTCAGTCTTTTCCATTAGCTGAGGCTGGGGTGAGGAAAGAGGGATCAGATAAATCTGACAGATATCAGATGGCACAAAGATATTTTTTTAAAAAATAAGTAAATCTCAGATACATTTGTAGCCTTTCTAAATTTATAACAGAAGATATGGGATCTGTAGAAATGGAAAATATTTGGTAATGGTTGGTGGGGTGGTTTTTTTTTTAACCAAAAACTGACCAAAACAACTGGAAAACAGCAGCAAATGGAATGGTTTATTTTCCCCTTAGAACTAATCAACCACTCCATTCCTGAAAGAGTTGGATAAGAAACCTTGGATAGTTTTTTCCAACTTTAAACTAAAACTGGAACCACCTCCATAAATGAGGTTCCAGGAAAATGTCGCATGCTCATTCATGTTTATTGATAAACAAATGAGACAAGTGGAGACAAAGGTGTGTTAGAGCAACCACACACTGACCACCCCGACTCTGTCCCCAGGTCGGTGTCACACTGCCCAAGCAACAGCATGGCAGGTGGCAAAAGGGTGTGTCTTCGGTGCAGTATTCAGACATGCTGCGTGGAAGAGCTGCCAAAGAGCCATGGCAGCAGCAGCTAGGGAGCCCTTTCCACAGTGCAAAAAGAAGCTACTTTTTGCAGCTTTTTTTGCACTGCAGAAAGGCCAGATTGGAGCCAGGGCATGTGGTTGCTGCAGCCCCCATCCAGTGAGGAAAGGGATGGCTTGCACCCACCCCAAAGGTCTGCACAGACCCATAGCTACATTAAACAGAATTTTAGCACCACCTAAAAGCATTCACAAAGCAATCAGTCCTCAGGAGACATGCTTTTCTACAATATCCTTGGTTTAGAAAATTCCAGATTTAGAATATTCTAGAATAACTATGGACAGAAGCCAGGGGCATAGCTGAGACTGAAAGGAGAAAGACACTATCTGTGGCCAAAAAGAAACAGTGGATGACAGATGAAATGTTTCAAGCAGTAGAGGAAATATGTGAAGCAAAAGAAAAGGGAGACAGGGATAAAATCAGAACCATGAATGTTACTGTTCAGTGACTAGTGTGCAAGGATAAAGAGAATAACTATAACAATCATTGCTGAGAGATAGAAACTGGCAACATAACAGGAAGACCAACAGACCTTTTCACATGATCCAGGAATTCAAAGGGAAATTTAAACCATGGGTGGGGATACTCTACAATCAGAAAAGGAACATAATACATGACCATGATGAAATAAAAAGATGATAGTACACAGAAGAGCTATATATAAAAAGGAAAGGGTGAGCAACAGATGAAAAGAAGAAACTTACGAAGATGAACCCCAAATTTTGGAAAGTGAAATGAAAATTGCACTCAAAGCAATTGGGAAGAATAAATCACCAGGAACAGATGGCATATGGAAAGAAATGTCATAATTCACAGAGACAGAGTCAACTTTAGTTCTAACTAAAACCTGCCAACAAATATGGAACACAAAACACAGATTGGAAAAAATCAATATACATTCTCATTCACAAAAAAGGAGGCACAGAAGACTGCAGTAATTACAGGACCATTGCATTAATTTCTCATGTAAGCAAAGTCATGGCCAAAATTCTGCAGCAAAGACTCCTACCATATATGAAGAGATCCCAGAGGTGCAAGCAGGATTCAGGAAGGGTGGAAGTAGTAGGGATCACCTGAAAACATACAATGGGTAATGGAACATACCGAGGAATTCCAGAAGAAAATCAGCATGTGCTTCATTCATTATAGCAAACCCTTTGGCTGCATAGATTATGAAAAGCTATGGAATGCTCTTAAGGCAATGGAAGTTCCATTACATTTGACTGCCCTGATGCATAACCTGTCCTCAGGACAGGGGGCTACCATCAGAGCAGAATACAGAGAAACAGAATGGTCTCCAATCAGCAAAGGGCTCAGGCAAGGTTGTACTCCCTATTTGTTCAACTTGTATGCAGAAAATATCATATCCAGAGTAGGTTTAGACTCAGAGGAAGGAGAAGTGAAGATAAGAGAAAGGAACATTAACAACCTAAGATACGAAGATGACACCATACTACTAGCAGAAAACAAAAAAGACTTGGAACCATTACTTAAAAATATAAAAGAAGAAAGTGCTAAAGTAGGCTTAATGTTGAACATTAAGGAAAAAATGACCATAGAAGATCTAGAAACATTCACCCTAGATGACAAGGAAATTGAAATAGTCAAAGGAGTTTATCACAAAGTTAAATAATATGGCTTACCTGATCCGGCTTAAAATTTAAATTGGGCACCATCCTGATATTATCACAAGGATTTTGCTGCCAAATTTGCTGCCTGGGTGCATCCCCACTCCCAGGGGCACTCAGTGCAGCTCTTTTCGAAGCCAGAAGTTTTCCGGCTTGAGAAAATGGCCCTGGGAGCAGAGATGGACCCAGGCAGTAGATTTGGAAGCTAAACCCTGTGATAATATCAGGATGCCATCTGATTTAAATTTTAAGCTGAATCAGGTAAGCCATATTATTTAACTTTGTGATAAGCTCAAAAGATTACCTGTACTTTGGATCAAACATTGATCAGAATGGAGATTAGAAATGGGAAGGGCAGCTGTGAAAGAAGATCCTAAAGTACAAAGATATACAACTGAATACTAACATTAGAATCATTCAAACCATAGTATTCCCCATCACCATGTATGGATGTGAGAGCTGGACAGTTAAAAAAAAAAGTGTATAAGAAGGAAATCAATTCCTCTAAGATGTGGAGAAGAATGCTGAAGATACTACAGTTGGCCCAAAAGATAAACAAATGGGTTTTGAACAGATCAAACCTGAACTCTCCCTGGAAGCCAAGATGACTAAATTGAAACTGTTGTATTTTGGCCACATTACGAAAAGGCATGACTTATTAGAAAAGGCAATAATGCTAGAGAAGGTAGAAAGCAGCAGAAAGAGAGGAAGACTGCATGGCAGCTGGATATACTCAGTCAGGGACGTCACAAGCCTGAACCTGCAGGACCTCAGCAGAGCAGTTGGATAAGTCATCATGTGAAGACTATCCATGCAAAGATGATTAACAATAACAACAGAATATTTCCTAAATGGCAGGCACTTATGAAATGAAAAGCATCTTTGATGTCAGCAGAGCCTGGAAAAGTTATTTTTTTTAATTCCAGCACCCAGCACCTCTAGATCAGTGTGGGTGGGTTCACTTTAGTCGCCAGCTTTCAATAAATAAAAAATTATTGAGATTTGCTGTATTAGTTCAATCTGGGCATCTTGGATGGTGCAAAGGGACATTAAGATGTTCCTAAGAAAAATCTTTTTTCCAAACTGTCTGTATTTGCAGGCAAGGATTGGAAAATCTCTCAGTTGTTCCTTTCCCCATGTTCTTTCTTAAAATCTTAATTGCTTTTAATCCAAAATTGTGATTAGTTCTGCACTCTCCACAAAGACCCGAGCTAGTGGAGAGGATCCTAGATGAAAGAAAGAGCCCTTCAAATGGCCATTTAGGGACTGAAAGGACATAATCAACAATTAGCACTAAGTTTAGAAAGAAACCAAGAATTAATGAAGCTGGTGCAATGATAGAAGCATGGAATCTAAAAAAAGAAATCACACAAATTGCCAATAAGTAGAATATAAATAGAAGCAAATCACCCCTTCTTCAATTTACACTCACCCATTCTACCCAGCTTTTATATTTAGCCTTCTGAAATCCTTCAGGTTTAATAACTAAGACAACCTTTGTCTTGTATGTCATTGTCATTAAATGCCCCCCCCCCCCCAAAAAAAGGATAGAGGGAACAAGTTGTTTGAACCAACTCACATTTCCAAATGCTTTTTCTCCTCAAAGCAGAACCACTTAGAGTATATACCTTGATTTTGCCATTTTATATAAGAGACACCATTTTACTATGCCATTGTATTTAATGGGACTTGAGCATTCACTGGGGGTGGGTCCTGAAACTAAACCCCAATGGCCCACTGTAGCTGCATAAGTGGAATTCTGCAAGTGTAATCAAGTTGTGTATCCTTGGCTGGTGAATAGGTAGTCATGCAAGCCTTCTATGTGCCACTTCAGTCATTGGGATTTCAGAAAATAATAATAATAATAATAATAATAATAATAATAATAAATGTTTATTTATATCCCGCCCCTCTGCTAGGCAATCGGGGTGGCGTACAGCATTTCAAAACATCAAAACAAACATTAAAGCAGATACATTTGAATCTCATCCCTCTTTCCTATTCTAGCCTGGGTGGTGCTTGGCCTAGTGTCTCTCCCCCAGATGACATCAGATGGTAATGGAGGGAGGGCTCCTCCTCTCACTCCAGGCCCGATAGTGCTGGGCCTAGCGTCCTCTGCCCCAGATGACACCGGATGGAATGGAGGGAGGGCTCCTTCTCCCACACTAGGCCCGACGGTGCTGGGCCCAGTGTCTCTCCCTCAGATGACACCGGATGGAATGGAGGGAGGTCTCCTCCTCTTACATTAGGCCCGAAGGTGCTGGGCCCAGTGTCTCCCCCCCAGACGACACCGGACGGAATGGAGGGAGGGCTCCTCCTCCTACACCAGGCCCGAAGGTGCCGGGCCCAGTGTCTCTCCCCCAGATGACACCGGATGGAATGGAGGGAGGGCTCCTCCTCTTACACCAGGCCCGATGGTGCTGGGCCTAGTGTCTCTCCCTCAGATGACACTGGATGGAATGGAGGGAGGGCTCTTCTTCTTACACTAGGCCTGAAGGTGCTGGGCCTAGTGTCTCTCCCCCAGATGACACTGGATGGAATGGAGGGAGGGCTCTTCTTCTTACACTAGGCCCGATGGTGCTGGGCCTAGTGTCTCTCCCTCAGATGACACTGGATGGAATGGAGGGAGGGCTCTTCTTCTTACACTAGGTCCGAAGGTGCTGGGCCTAGTGTCTCTCCCCCAGATGACACTGGATGGAATGGAGGGAGGGCTCCTCTTCCTACACCAGGCCCGATGGTGCTGGGCCTAGTGTCTCTCCCTCAGATGACACTGGATGGAATGGAGGGAGGGCTCTTCTTCTTACACTAGGCCTGAAGGTGCTGGGCCTAGTGTTTCTCCCTCAGATGACACTGGATGGAATGGAGGGAGGGCTCTTCTTCTTACACTAGGCCCGAAGGTGCTGGGCCTAGTGTCTCCCCCCCAGACGAAAAAGCAATATCCACTGATGCACAGCTGGCTATACTATGCTAGTATTGCAGAAAGGTGGTGCAGCACAACTTAACTATGGTTGCATCTGCACTGCAGAAACAATGCAATTCAGCACTGCTTTTAAATGCTATGGCTCAGTGCTATGAAATTCTAGGATTTGTAGTGATGTGAGGTATTCAGCCTGGTCTGTCAGAGAACTCTGATGCCACAACAAACTACAAATATCAGGATCTATTTTTGCAGGGCAGATGCATCCTATGTGAGGCTGGATTTACACTACACAAACACAATGTATCTTCTCAGCCTGATTTTTCTAAAAAGCAGGGGGTGCAGCCCCATCCAAAACAGCTTCTATACTGGTGTGGTCAACTGTTGTCAGTCTGTGGTCAAGTTTCTGCCTTTAAGACACTCTGGGGACTATGCAATTTTTTCCTCCTGATTGTAGAATTGCAGCTGGATGATGGTTGACCATTCTGCCCTGCCCTGTCCCCCAATCCCCTGTGGGGTATGCAGCAGGAGCCTTATTGCACGAGAAAAGAAAGCTAAAATGGAGCCAGAGAACACTGGCTTTCTCGGTGCCTCTCTGCATGCTGTCATAGCACTTCTGTTCTCTTCCTGAGGGATACAGTTGTAAAGGCATGCCTTTTGTTGTATGGATTTTCCCAGCAAAACAAAAGACACATTTTTATGACAATCTCTCTCAGAAAAAGAGCAGAAGTGCTACGACAGCAATGTGGAGAGGCATGGAGAAAGCTGCTGTCATTTCAGCTTTCTTTTCTCAAGCGATAAGGCTCCTGAAAAGACCCACTGCACTAGGAGAGAAAGCCCAGCAGAAGTATAGTGGTGAAGTTTTATGTTGATCGAACATGCTCTAGGTTCTCAGCTTATGCCTGTCAAATTTCAGACAAATTTGGTTTAGAATTTTTACATTATATATCTTAATATTTTGATTTCTTTTCAAAGAGAACTGCCTATAATTTATTTTTGTTTCTTGGCAGAATTGAACAAAAAATGCTAATAATAATTATCATGGGGGTGCAGTAGAGTTCAAGCTTGTCAGGTTTCAGGAAAAGGAATACAAACGGGGTTTTGTGCAGGGGAAAGAGAGAGATTTGGTGCTGCTTACCTTGCTCTATAGCAGGGGTAGGCAACCTTTCCCCTTTAAGGGCTGAGGGACTTCAGCTCCCAGAAGCCTCAGCCATGTTGGCCAATAGTCCCATGTTGGCCAATAGCTCCTGGGATTCTGGGAGCTGAAGTCCCTCGGCCCTTAAAGGGGAAAGGTTGCCTACCCCTGCTCTATAGCATTCAAGAACATGCTTTGCTCAAGACCCCACATGTCTCCTTTTCCAGTATAATGCTATGATGCTCTCATTCTCTCTCTCTCTCTCTCTCTCTCTCTCTCTCTCACACACACACACACACACACACACAGAGCACTTCACAAGATTGCATATGTCACAGAAATGTCACCAGACAGGAAGCCCAAACATTCTGAGAAGAATCAATGTAGGATTTAGAGCAGCGGTGGAAAAGTGTACATCATAGGTCTTAACCTCTGAACCCTGAACCCTGTTTTTGTGGTTCCCAAAGATCAGAGTTGCCTGGCAATCTATCAAAGCTCCCTGATGCCCACACCCTTTTTTTTTTTTTTTTTAAGGTCATCCATCTTTGGTCTAGGGAATTATGATGAATGAAAAAACACCATAAGGCTTTTGGTCAGTTTTCTTCTGTGCTGGTACCAAAGACACGGAAAGCAGGATAGATGATGGAACTGTAGAAATAAGGGGCAGCAATAGTTCTTGTGTACTTTCAAGTCATTTCTGGCTAAGGTAAACCTATCATGGGGTTTTCTTGGAAAGATTTCTTCAGAGAGGATTTGCCATTGCCTTCCTCTGAGGCTGAGAGAGTGTGACTTGCTCAAGATTACCCTACAAGTAGGTTTCCATGGCAGAGTAGTGATTTGAACCCTGGTCTACTAGTGTTCTAGTCCAACCCACTACACCATGCTGGCTATGCAGCAGCAATAGATGGGCTTGAATATCCAGCATTTGCCAAGCAGATAACCTTCTTCCTAATGTTTAGTGGAATCCCTTTTCCTGTAGTTTGCATCCATCTCGCCATGTCTTAGGACCTTATCACACGGGGTCTGAAACAGTGCCATCCCCGTCCCATCCCCGTCCCATTGCGCTTCCTTATACAGAAAGCAGCATCATTCCTGTATCATTCCGGTCGCGGGAAATGTAATTCCCATTTACAACTGGAATTAAAAAGAATGGGGATGATGCCGGATGATGCAGCATGATGCCGCATTGGGACGGGGATGCGACGGGGATGAGCGGGGTTTCTCTGCGACGTCGTGTGATGACACAGGAAAAGGAAGCACATTGGGACGGGGATGTGACGGGGATGGGCAGGGTTTTTCTGCGACGTCGTGTGATAGCACAGGAAAAGGAAGCGCAATGGGACGGGGATGCGACGGGGATGGCACTGCTTCAGACCCCCGTGTGATAAGGTCCTTAGGCTGCATCTGTACTGCTGAAATCATGCAGTTTGACACTGCTTTAACTGCCATGTCTCAATGCTATGGGATCCTGGGATGTGAAGTTTGTTGTTGTGCCAGAGCTGTCTGACAGAGAAGGCTAAATATCTCACGAAATGACAAATCCCAGAATTCCATTGCACTGAGACATAGCAGTTGAAGTCGTATCAAACTGCATGATTTTGTCTCTGGAGCCACAGGAAACAAGCTTGCTCTTTCTTTGTATTGGGTTTGGGGAACCCATCCACTAGGACTAGAAGGGAGGGTAATAACCTTGCACTTCGAAATGTTTCATTATTTAACTCCAGAAAATGTTGCATTGACTTTGTCAAATTCTGTGCCATGAATAATTATGTACTAGATTGGCAGGAGTATGCAGAGGCCAACTGAGACATGAATTCTGTATTTCAGATCCCTCTTTTTTTAAAAAAAAAACCAAATGAGTAAAAGGCATTATGTGAGGGTCCATTTATTGTGGTCCTTAAAAAAAATTCCAATGGGAAAGCAAGTTGCCATGGTTTTTAAAACAAAAATAAAATCCAAGTTTTTAAAGGTGCTCACCCTGTGATATTCCAGTCATCGTGGACATACATCATTTCTATTAACATACCTTTCCTGCTGAACATGCTTAACTTCATCCACAAGAGAAAGGCAGTTTTATCCAGAGAAAGGCTGAGCCAAGGCCCTGTTTTGTTTCATTAGAAAATGGGAGAACTCATTCTCTTGGAGGGCGGCCAAACTCAGTGAGATCTGATGCTAAATGAAATGGGGGAAAGTTCAGAATTGTTGTGTTTGGAAATCTTACAGCTGAAACCAGTTGTTGGTATGATGGTTACAATATCCAAAGCCCCCATCCAACATGGGAAATGAACATGTAAAACGGTGCATGGTATGTTCTGGGGCTAAAGCTTCACATCTACAAGCTAGGATTACATTCATACATTCATATCTCCAGCCGGACTAATTACTCCTCCTGATTATATTTGGGCTCACTAATTTGGCAAGAAAGTAATTAATCAGATTTGGGGGGGGGGGTATGCATATATGTATGTATGTATTTGAAGGAGAAGGGAATGGTGGAGAAATACTTTCACAACCCATACATAGAAATCAGAGATAAGAGAGCATGGATGATTCTCACTTACTTTTCAGTAAAATGTTTTTTTTTTTCACTTGAGGATCTGGTACAGCTGCCAAGTGTCTAAATAATACATTGGTAGTACTAAAAATAATATTCAGTGGTATGGTGGTTTGAGCATTGGACTATAACTTTGGAGACCAGGGTTCGAATACCTGCTCAGCCACAGAAACCTACTAAGTGATTTTAGGCAAGTCACATTCTCTTGGCCTCAGAGGCAAAGGCAAATCCCTTCTGATTTTTCTTTGCCAATAAAACCATGTGAAAATGTTGCTTTGGGGTCACCAGAAGTCAGGAATGACTTGAAGGCAGATAACAACAACAACAATTGATAATAATACATCAAGTTTCTGCTTAACTATGGAAGTCCAATGCATGATTTTGGATAAGTTACACTCTCTCAGTCTCAGAGGATGTCAATGGCAAACCCTCTCTGAACAAATCTTGCCTGTGATAGGTTCACCTTAGCATCTCCATAAGTTTGAAATGACTTGAAGGCACACAGCAACAAGGAGAAGCATTTCTGTTTGCTTGCTTTGTTTTGCTTTTTCAGATCAGGAAGTTTGAGAAGTCAGGGAGGCTGCAGAATGACTGAGAACTTTGTAGGAGAAAAGGGTGGAAATCCTGCACAGCACTATTGGCCACCTTGGAAGAAGAAGTCAAACTCAGAAACACTACCAAAAGAAATCAAAATATATTCTTTGAGACTACGGGTGGCTTAAAAATTAAAACAAATACAACGTCAGCATTAAAATAGAATGAAATTATTAACAACAATGAACACAATTACAATATACCATTAAAAATGAAGAAGCAATTTTTAAAAGAGTCATTTGAACCGTACTGAAGACTCTTAAAAGCCCTTCCTTTAAAAATGTCCAGTTCTCAAAAGCCTGTTGGAGTACTAATTTTTTTTAAAAAAGCCTTTATCTGCCAAAGGAAGGGCCAGCAAAGAGGAACCATTCCAGCCTCCCTAGAGAAGAGGTTCCAGAGCTTAGGGACAGCCACTGAAAAGGTCCCGACATGCATCCCCACTGATCATGTCTGTGAAAGTGATGGACTGAAAGAAGGGCCTCTCCGGAGATCTCAGGGGCCAAGCAGGAACATATGTTGAGATCTGATCCACCGGGTAGGCAACCTTTCCCCTTTAAGGGCCAAGGGACTTCAGCTCCCAGAATCCCAGGAGCTATTGGCCAACATGGGACTATTGGCAAATATGGCTGAGGCTTCTGGGAGCTGAAGTCCCTCGGCCCTTAAAGAGGACAGGTTGCCTATCCCTGCATAGTCTGGACTTTAGCTATGAAGGCTTTTACCAGTCATAAGCAGCTCTTTGACTGCATTATACTGTTTTTATCTTGTACTTTAATTTTGTAATAGTTTAATATATTTTTAAGAGGCGGGTGGGTTAGGGAAGGGATTGTTGGATTTGTTTTAACTTGTGATGTTGTTTTAATTTGCTGTACACCGCCCCGATTGCGCTGCAGAGGGGTGGGATAAAAATTAAAATTATTATTATTATTATTTGAATTGTGTCAGAAAACAAACAAGTGGCCAGTGGAGCTGCTGTTGCAAATCCCCCAGTTGACCAGCTTTTTTGCAGTTCTTTGTACCAACGTTTGTGCTCTCGCAGCCCAGTCCAGCCCAGAGGATTTAACCATGGTAGACCAGAACCTGCTGGTGCACTACACCAGCCACAGCCCTTTTTTACTGTTAAACTGCTGTGCAAAGAAAGGGAGACAGCATCTGTCAGCTCTAAATAATCTCCTTCTCTGGTGCTTGCCTCCTTTCACAGCCACTATCCCCCTGCCTGTTTTCCTCCAGCTACCATAGCCTATGCCAGTCATTGCACTTTGCTAGAGTACCAACAGGATTCTAACTGTATAATCTGTCCCAGTAAAAAAAACTACAAAAATGCAACTAGTGCTACCTTACACCTCATATACTGGAATTAAATCAAGAAGTAGTGGTTTGAGGGTTGGACTATGACTCTGGAGACTAGGGTTCAATTCTCAGCTCAGCCATGAAACTCACTGGGTGACCTTGGGCAAATAACATGCTCTCAGCTTCAGGGGAAGGCAATGGCAAATCTCCTTTGAATGAATCTTGCCAAGAAACCCCTATGAGCCTTAGGGTTGCCATAAGTTGGAAATTGTTTGAAGGCACACAACAAACATGAGCACGCACACACACTGGAATTAAAAGAGTGTTAGCAGTGTAGTGAGAGCCAGTGCAGTAAAGTGGTTTGAGCATTGGACTATGACTCTGGAGACCAGGGTTTGAATCCCACTTGGCCTTGGAGGCCCACTGAGTAACCTTAGACAAGTCACACACTCTCAGCTTCAGAGGAAGGCAACCGCAAATCTCTTCTGAACAAATCATGCCAAGAAAACCCCACCCGAGGGTCACCATAAATCAGAAACAACTTGAAGGCACACAACAACAACACAGCAGTGTAGTTAGGGTTAATTTTAGGGTTAGAACTGGTGTGTGTGTGTGGGGGGGGGGTGAAATGTACATTTCTCTATTTCTTGAACCCAGCAGGAATTCCCATATCCTCCCTGAATGAGGCCAACTTACTGACAAAGTGAATTTCTCAGGTCTGTTTCATAGCATCATGATTCACCAAAAAACAACAACAGTGTGAGACATTTTTGTGCCAATGCTACATTGGCTAGGGTAAAAAGAGCATTTTTCCAGTTTTCATTCCAGTTGTTTTTCTATGAGTTTTTGTTTGTTTGTTTTTGTTTTAGTTATAGAATACCTTAATTGAAAGTCTAGTTCTCTGTACCCTCCAGCATTCCACAGATGAGAACTACAACGTGTGTGTCCAAAAACATCAGCGTGTGGACAAGTTAGCAAAAGTTATTTAAAGGAGGAATACACAAGCTAGGAGATACTGCATCAGTTTGCTTTTGCCTGAGCCTACTGGGAAGAGCAAAATCATGACCTTTCCTCTCTTCTTCCTGCTGAATTAATTGAGTGCAAATGACTTTTTCACTCTAAACTCTGTTTGCTGTGTTGATGTAAGCTGAGGATGAAGAAGAAAAGCGGGAGGAGGAAAAGGAATCTGGGACATTTTAAAAGAACCCGAATAAGTGGGAGTACAGAGGGTTAATTAGGTCTGTCCCTGCCAAATTGGTACAGCAGAAGGATATGGTTCTTTGTGACTCTGGAGGACTAAAATGTCCTATCTGGGTGTGTGAGGTTGAAACCTGGTTATTCTTTAACTCTCATGTGCCAGGACAGGAGATTTTAGTCTTCCTGAGTTGCACCAATGTATAATGGAGGCATTCTATCATTTCACAGAAACATTTTGGCAAACATTTTCATGGATTGTTCCCAACTTAATTGCATGCATCTTCCAATGTCTCCTTGTTAAATGACCACCCTTAAGATTATCATCAATTATCTTTTGCATGTCTTTCTCCCTACATCTTCCTCCCTCTCAAACATGTGTATGAATGTCTTCCAATCAAGGCAACACTCCATGTATCTGATAAAGTAGGCAATTGTCCATGATAGTTTAAGCCAAAGGTAAAATGTTACTTTTCATTATTTTGAAATCTTCTAGGATCTAGAGATCTGATAATAGGAAAGAAGAACTGTCTTGTATGCTGATTACAAACTATTTTGACATCTACTTTAATTACAGATGTGGTCAGACCTTTGATGAAAAATAAACTTTTTTTTAAAAGCAGTAATTTGTTGCAGGAGGTTCGACATGTGCCATGGGCAAATACTACCACCACGTGGAGATTCATAGTAGTTACATGTGAAAAGGCAATCTAATTCTCAAATGACTAAATCCTCTTTATCTCTCTAACTTTTTGTTAACTAATGGATTGATGGGGGGGGGGAATTATACAAAATCAAAAGTAGGCTAACACTCAGGGGCTGTATAGCAGGGGTAGGCAACCTTTCCCCTTTAAGGGCTGAGGGACTTCAGCTCCCAGAAGCCTCAGCCATGTCGGCCAATAGCTCCTGGGATTCTGGGAGCTGAAGTCCCTCGGCCCTTAAAGGGGAAAGGTTGCCTACCCCTGGTGTATAGCAATAGCCCTACTGATGTTTTTGAACATTCTTTCTATCTTTAATGCCATATCATTATTGTATTCGTGTAGCAAGCCAGTGTGACATAATGGTTTGAGTGTTGGACTACAACTCTGGAGACCTGTTCAGCCATGAAACCCACTGGGTGACCTTGGGCAAATCACATGCTCTCAGCCTCAAGGGAAGGCAATGGCAAACCTCCTCTGAACAAATCTTGCCAAGAAGACCCTTTGAAAGGGTTGCCATAAGTCAGAAACGTCTTGAAAGCACACAACAACAACAACAACAAAGTTTCCTGGAAACATGACATGGACTGACACAACTGATAGCTCACTCTGAATAGTGGTGCTCTAATTCACCTGTCTGTGCAACTGTTTCTGCAATAGTGTAGCTGAGTATGACATCCCTAGTGTTGATTTTCACTCAGCTACCATTGAACTGGATGCAGGCCCCTATGTATACTGCCCTAAGTGTAGTTTGAAAAAGTGACTTTTTTTTAAAGACTATGACTTTCTAAATCCCCCAATCAGTGTTGGCTCAGGGGATTCTGGGAATGTCAGTCCAATTATTTACCTATGTAGAATTTTCCCCTGATTTCTTCAATAGAATGAAAGTATGCTATTATTATTATTATTATTATGTAAATGCATATTTATATCTACTAAAATAACTTACTGTTAAAATGAAGAAATGAAATAAGAAATTAATTCATTAACACAATAGTTTGTTTCATGCAAGCAAGATGAGTAGATCGGGCAAGATACTTTGCTGACACATTATGCATGTAATAAAATGTTTATTGTTTGAAATTGGCTGTGCAAGGCGTTTATCAAGTCTTTGAAATGAGTTGGGCCTTAAATCTTTTAAGCCCCACTGATATGAATGAAAGTAATGTAAATGCATAGAAGTCAGGCTGAAGATATATCATATTCAGCACCTAGTTTCCCACCGTGACTACCTCAGTGGCTATGGGAAGCCCACAAGCCTGATCGAAGGCCAATATTGTTCCCTAGTGAATAATATTCAGAGAGACGGTGCATTTGATCCTTGAAACTAGTAGTGGCCAATGGGTCCCATGTCAGTGGGCTGGTGAATCCATTCCAGGCTTTGGCTAGATTTCAAGGAGCTATTGAAATGATTATTGAAGAATGTCAGAGCAGAAAATGCAAAGGCAGGTTTAAAGCTGAACTTAAAGAAGAAGACAAGAAGATAATGACCACAGAAGATTTACATAGTTTTAAAGTAGATGATGGAAACATCAAAATAGTTCAAGATTTTACAAACCTTGGCTCAATCATTACTCAGAGTGGTGACTGCAGTCATGAGATCAGGAGATGAACAGGACTTGGAAGGGCAGCTAATGAAGTAACTAGACAAGATTCTGAAAGCTATATTGCTGGATACTAAATTGGATAGTTCAAGCCATTGTTTTCCTATCTCTATGTATGCCTCTGAAGATCTGAGCAAAGCTGCTGAGGATAGGGCAACTCGGAGGGCTCTCATTCACAGAGGTGCCATTAGTCAATGTAAGATCAAAGGCAGTTAACAACCTTGGAGTCTTCCTTCTTTTTCTTTTCTTTCTTTCTTTTTTTACTAACTCTGACTGGCATTTGGCTCTGCTCAAAATTTGGGTACTTAGATCCTATCCATCCATCTAACCATCCCTCCCTCCCTCCCTCCCTTCCTTTGTTTCTATCCTGCCCTTCTCCCAGCCTTGGACTTAAGGTGGCTTACAAAAAGACAAAATACAAAACACGTATAGCTCAGACATACAAAATTAAGATTAAAATAGTTTTAAATAACAACAGAATTAAAACCAATTAAAATCTAACTTTAAAAAAAGATGAAAAACAGTACAGCACCCTAAAAGCCATTTTTGTTAAAATCAGTTTCTAAAAGCTTGCTGGTAAAGAAAGGTCTTAACCTGTTGCTGGAATGAAAACAAAGAAGGAGCCATCCTAACCTACCTAGGAAGGCAGTTCCAAAGGGTGGGAACAGCCACAGGGAAGGTCTTCTTTCATGTTCCCACCAGCCATGCCTGTAATAGAGAGACAGTGGGAGAGAAGTGGGATGGTGGGAGATGGACAGGCTCATATGGGAAGATGTAGTTCTTCAAAGAGCCTGGGACTGAGCCATATAGGGTTTTATACCATTTGAAGTGTACCCAGAAATGGACTGGCAGCCAGTTGAGCAGTTGCAATAAGATGACGGATTGGAGCCGCAGCAACCTCACACCGTGGACACAATCCACCTTTTTGCTGGCACAGAAAGGAGTGGCAGAGAGTTGCTCCTTTTTGGGCCAGCAAAAAGCTGGCTTTTCCTGCCCCACCACAGACAGAAGCCAGCTTTACGGTGCTCTGGTGCTGTGCAGCATGTAAATGTCATGCTGCCGGAGCGCCCAGAAGCCAGCCCACATCTGGGCAGCTGGGCAGCTTCAAGATGTGTTGGGGGCATACGGCATCTAAATGCCACAACCCCAAACTGCCAGGAAGCCAGCATTTAGAGCCATTCTGTTTCACCCCTTAGTCACTAATAAAAATGTAGAAGAGTACATTTTCAATCCATCTATTCAATCCTTTATCAGTTTTCTAATCAAAATAACATTGGGGACCTTATCAAATACTTCACTAAAATACAGATAAATGGCATTCCCACCATCTATTAAACTAGTGACCTAATCAAAAAAAGATATAAAATTAACATGGCAGGATTCGTCCTTGACAATTCCTTGCCAGCTCCTTCTGATCACTACATTGTCATCAGGATACTTGCAGACAGTCTCCTATATAACGTGTTCTTAATTTTTTTCCTGTTATGTTATGATTGAACTGTAGTTTCCTGGATCCTCTTTTTTTTTGGCTTTTTTTTAAAGAGAGGGACAATGTTTGCCTTCTCCAATCCTCTGGCACCTCACCTGTTCTCCAAAATGTTTCAAAAATGATGACAAGTGGTTCAGAGAGTACATCCACAAGTTCCTTCAGTACTGTGGGATGTAGTTTGTCTGAACCTGCAGATTTGAACTCATTTATGTTAGCTAGTGATTCCTAACTCCTTATCCATCTTGATTTGTAATCCAGATCCTTTGGCACAATACCTGCCACTCCATGAAAGCTCACAGTTCTCTTTTTGGGAGAAAATTGAATCAAAATAGTTATTGAGTTATTGCGATCTGTTAGCATTTTACCATTCTTAATGAAAAGTGACCTCACTGTCTCCTTGGCCATTTTCTTCCTTGGAATGTATCTGAGAAATCCTGTCATGTTGCTCCTTGCTTACCAACCCAGTCTCAGATCATTCTAAGCTTTAACTTTCCTTATACTGTTTCCGCACCCTTGGGATATACATCTGTATTCTTCCTTGATGGTTCATCCTTCCTTTCATTGATACTCTTTTTTTCCCCCATGTCTTCCTTGAGTTTGCTATGTAGTCAAATTGGCTTTTTTAGACGTTTCTCAGTTTTGTTCTTCTATGGAATTGTTTGTGTTTGTGCTTTTTGCAACTCCTTCTTCAAGAACTCCTACCCTTGCTGGGTGTCTTTTTCTTTTACCATGTCTAGCCATAGGATTCCACCCAGTTTCCCCTCAAACTTGTGAAAATCAGCTTTCCTGAAATCCAAAGTCTGTTTTTTTTTACTATACTCTTCTTTGTCCATCCCACAGTTGTGAATTCTAGCATTACAGAATCACTTTAGGCAAGTTGGAACCATGCTGCTCTGGAGGCATTACAAACTCCCAAGACCCTCTGTTTTCCTCTGGCTTCTTTGAGAAGCCAGAAATGATAAGGATCTAGCATTTATGTGGGATGGGTCTTACTTTTCCAAAGATCCTGTTCATATGCTCAGGTTTCACAAGTTGAAAATTATCCTTTAATGCTGGACAAGCAGGGGCTAGGATTACACGCCCAAGATCTGTATTAGCTGATCTATCCAAGTCAGAACAGAGCTGAACAATTTTATCTACAAAGATTCAATGGTCTGCTGACATAGGAGTCATCTGCTAGCAGTGCTCTGGTATTCATACACCTAAGGGTATTTGAGAAAGCAAGAGTGTCATTTCAAAACCACCTCTTCTAGCAGCAAAGAACTTTATCATGAACTTTGAAGAAACTAGCCAAGGTGCTGACCCTGCTCCCAAAATATGATTCAACACATGGGATAACTCAGTTCAAAACCTAGAGTGGATTCTAGCTGATGGAGTTTAGTAATCAAGGCCTACAAAGAATGGCTTAGGGATTTTTGGCTATGAGAAGAGAAGACTGAAAGGTGAGATAATAACTATCATTAAATATTTGAAGGGACATCATGTTGAGGATGGAGCTAGGACATGAACCAGTGGATTCCAATTACAAGGAAAAAAGATTTCACCTAAAGATTAAGAAGAAGTTGTTTATTATATGAGCAGTTTGACAGTGGAATAGACTGCCTTGGAGAGTCATGGACCTTTCTCCTTTGGACATTTTTAAACAAAAGTTATATGGTCACATTTGGGAGTGTTTTAACTGCACATTCATGCAGGACAGGGGATTAGATGACCATTGCAGCTCCTTCTTGTTCTATAATTCTATGTCTCTGTGATTTTATAATCATATCCTGAAATATACTGGAATTCTCCTTGGTGTCAGAAGATATTCCAAAACTTGTCCTAGCTATCCTAGTTCAAGGTGGGGTTAACTATGTATATGTTGTGTGGGGAAATGCTTTCTTTCTTTCTTTCTTTCTTTCTTCTTTCCTTCCTTCTTTCCTTTTTTCTTTTTTGTCTGTCCCGAATCAAATATAACATCATAACTCCAGGACCAGATGAACTACATCAAAGGATATTAAAAGAACTGGCAAATGTAATTCAGAGCCACTGGCAATAATCTTTGAGATCTCCTGGAGAACAGGAAAAGTCCCAGTAGACTGGAGGAGATCAAACATTGTCCCCATCTTCAAAAGGGGGGGGGGGAAGAGGATCCTAACAACTATCATCCAGTTACTCTGACATCAATACCAGGAAAGATTCTAGAACAGTTCATTAAACAGAGAGTCTGTGAACATCTATAAGGCAATGCCATAGTCACAAAAAGTCAACATGGATTTCTCAAAAACAAGTCATGTCAGACTAATCTGATCTCTCTCTCTCTCTCTCTCTCTCTTTTTTCTCTCTCTCTGTTTTTATGCAGTAGACATAGCACATCTTGATTTCAGTAAGGCTTTTGACAAGGTCCCTCATGATATGCTTACAAACAAGCTAGTAAAATGTGGGCTAGACAATGTGACTGTTAGGTGGATTTGTAATTGGCTGACCAAAGGGGTGCTCAGCAATGGCTCCTCTTCATCCTGGAGAGAAGTGACCAGTGGGGTGCCACTGGGTTCTGTCCTGGGACCAGTGTTATTCAACATCTTTATCAATGACTTGGATGAAAGAACAGAGAGCATGCTTCTCAAATTTGCACATGACACCAAATTAGAAGGAATAGCTAATACCCCAGAGGACAGAATGAAAATTCAAAATGACCTTAACAGATTAGAAAGCTGGGCCAAAGCTAACAAAATAATTTTCAACCCAGAGAAATGTAAGGTACTGCACTTAGGGCAAAAAATGAAATACATAGATATAGAATGGGGAACATCTAGGTTAACAAGACTACGTGTGAAAGGGGTCTAGGAGTCCTAGTAGACCACAAGTTAAACAGGAGTCAACAGTGTGATGCAGCAGCTAAACAGGGCAATGCAATTTTAGGCTGCATCAACAGAACTATAGTGTCTAGATCAGGGGTAGGCAACCTAAGGCCCGGGGGCCGGATGCGGCCCCTCGAGGCCTTTGGACCGGCCCCAGGCTGGTCCTGCCGCCGCCCGCCATAATGATATTGATTATCGTTGTTATTACTTGTTCTTGGGATTTTGCCATGGCTTTTCTAGGGCTGAGAGGGTGTGCATGCTTATTTTTTAATTTTTTATATTTTTTTATATTTTATTTATTTATTTATTTGTTTATTTTTGGTGCTTTGGCCCCCCAATTGTCTGAGGGACAGCAACCCGGCCCCCGGCTCAAAAAGGTTGCATACCCCTGGTCTAGATCAAGGGAAATAATAGTGCCACTCTACTCTGCTTTGGTCAGGCCTCACCTGGAATACTGTGTCCAGTTCTGGCACCACAATTCCAAAAGGATATTGAGAAGCTAGAGAGTGTCCCAAGGAGGGTGACTAAAACAGGGGTCGGCAAGCTACGGCCCGCAGGCTGGGTGCGGCCCGCGGAGGCCTTAGGACCGGCCCGTGGGCGGTCCTGCTGCCACCATGCGCACTATGCGCGCGAGTGAGTGCGGGCACCATTTTGGCATCAAAAATGGCACCCGCGCTTGCGCACACATGCGCGTGAGCACGACCACCATTTTGGAAGGCTGCAGCGTGCATGCGCTGGGCAAATTCGCTCAGAGCAGGTCCACTGGGGCCTTGCCAGGGCCCAGGGAAGGCTGCAGCATGCCTGCACTGGGCAAATTCACCTGGAGCACGTGCGTCGGGGCCTTCCCTGGGCCCTGGCAAGGCTGCAGTGTGCATGCACTGGGCGAATTTGCCTGGAGCAGGTGCGCTGTGGCCTTCCCTGGGTCCTGGCAAGGCCCCAGCACGCCTGCTCCGGGTGAATTCCAAAATGGCGCCCCCATGCACGTACGCATGCACATGACGGTGGGCGTTGTGCGCATGTGCGTGTGGGGGAAATTGCATGTGAGCACGAGTGCACGCAAACCCGCCCGGCCCCCGCACCATTTCCCCCCCCCAGCCCCCCCGGCAACTAAAATGATGGTCTGGAAACCATGCCCTATGAGAAGAGACTTTACGATCTGGGTATGTTTAGCCTGGAGAAGAGAAAGTTAAAAGGTGATATGATAGCCCTGTTTAAATATTTGAAGAGGTGTCATATTGAGGATGGAGTAAGCTTTTTTTCTTCTGCTCCAGAGAATAGGACCTGGAACAATGGATGCAAGCGACAAGAAAAGAGATTCCACCTCAACATTAGGAGGCACTTCCTGACAGTGAGAGCTGTTCAACAGTGGAACACACTCCCTTGGAATGTGGTGGTCTTCTTCTTTGAAGGTCTTTAAACAGAGGCTGGATGGCAATCTGTTGGGGATGCTTTGATTTCGAGTTTCTGCATGGCAGGGGATTGGACTGAATGGCCCTTGTTGTCTCTTCCAGCTCTATGATTATATGAACTCCATTATTGCAATCAGTGGGACCTAGAAGTGTTTACTGCATCTAATAAACATTTTAAATAAATGTCATATGAATACAATGTTTTTGCTGGGTAAAAAAAATATAAAGCAGAGTCCAAGAATTCACTGTACTGTGAAGAATTTTTTAAAGTATTTCTGTAATTCTCTGAAAGACAGTTGGCTTCAGTATCCCTTACTGAGAACATGATTTGCAACAGGATTCCAGGTACAAATCCAGGAATATAGATTGATTTAACAAATCCCATTCTATCAATGGGTCTACTCCAATTGGGGCTGACAACTGGATTTAACCCTTAACTGCTAGGCTTAACACACTGAACACATGGAACAATGTACATCTAGCTTTCCCATCCCAGAAAAAGCTAGTTTATTAACGCTAACACAAACAGACAAATCCAAGTAGCCCTTAACTGTTACTGTTTATTAAAAAATAAGCACTGAAAATCATGGAGAAGTATCACAAATACCAACATGCCATAAAATGTAATAAAAACAATTCTTATTTAACAAAGATCCATTTGGTTTCTTTTATTAAAAGCAGGGGGTGGGGGAGCAATACTACAATCCCATGCATGCTTTTTCAGAACTAAAATCCATTGATTCAGTGGAACTTATTCCCAGGAAAGTGAGCAAAGGATTACAACCTAAAATTTCATGGGTTTACACAATGCAATGTGATTTTTTAAAAAAACAAAAAACATTTGAAGTATGAAAATGTCTCTGGGTGGCACAAATACAGAATATTTCTCCATCGCAAATGGGTCCCAAATATTGTTATGTGTACAAATGAAAAGCCCACAACCTCTATGACAAGTTTGTATTAATCTCTGATTAAAAGACTGCTGACAGACAAAATGGTAGTATAGTTCTTATTCATTCATCAGTTTGATCTGGAAAGATGATCTTCACTGAGAGATTCTCACCTTTCTTTGCTTTCAGAAAGCCATCCCTCTCCTTGCGGACCAGTTGGTTGTACCTGGCATTGGCCAGCCACTTTTCAAATTTGGAGAAAAAGATAATCCCGGTTGTACCGAGAACAACAAGACATGTCAGCAAGCCCAGAACCATGAAGCAGATCACCTGGCTCTTGTTAAGCAAAGACTGACGGTTTTCAATGGTCTCTCTGATGGTCAAGACTTCCCGTTCCTGTGTGTGAACAGGTTTGTGGTGAACTCTTGGATGGAGGTGGTGATTCACCCTGTGCTTAGCCTCCCCATTCAGACTACTGTTTCTGTCAGCAGAAGCACAAGTGACACCATGAAAATGGGGTTTGCAAAGACACTGAAAACCTCCATTAGGGTGAGCACGACAAGTCCCGCCATTTTCACAGGGGTTGCTAACACAGACCAACATGTGGTTGCTGCACAAGGCTCCACCATACCCTGTGGGGCAATGGCAATGGAAGCCCCTGCCGATATCTTTGCACATGCCTCCATTTTCACATGGGTTTGGCTCACAGTCATCGATATCAATTTCACAAAAATTTCCAGTATACCCAGGAAGGCACAGGCAGGAGGCATGAGAGGCAAAACCATCATCATCCACACAGGTTCCTCCATTCTGACAGGGTGAACTGCATTTCAAGGCAAGCAGAAAATATAAGCCTGTTAATACAATGGAAGCAATGGCCACAATCCTACAGCAAAGCAGGTGGAGCATAATGCTCCATACATGATTCCTCCTGATTCTCTTTATGCCTCCAGGCAGCTTTCAAGCCCCAGAGAGACTGCCATGTTTGAATACCAGCTGGGGCAGAAGGGGGAGAGTTGCCCAGCAGTGCCTAGTACAAGAGAATGAGGTTGTTCTCAGGAGAAAGTTGAGGAATTAATTTCTTTCCCTGTTTGCAAAACTGAAGTCAGGAGGGGTGCTCCCTGCTCCTCTCCCTCCCCCCCCCAGCCAGCCATGGCAGCACTCCCAGGGCAAAACACCTACCTTGTGTGTGTGTGTATAGATGTTGTGCAAGGGGCCAACGAATACAGTTGACCTCCACATTTGCAGCTTTGACTTTTGTGGATTTGATTATTTGCAGATTTATGTTCTTTCTAATAATCTTTGGCATGACTCTTTTGGAAGATGATCATAGTGTTGTGTTGGAGGAAGCAAAGATTCCTGGAAAAAACACTTCTCTAGGCATTTGTAAGTCCTCCAGCATGAAGAAGAGCCCTCCCTCCATTACCATCCGATGTCATCTGGGGGAAAGACACTAGGCCCAGCACCATTGGGCCTAGAATAAGAAGAATCCTTACTTCTTAAAGGACAGGTGGGATTCAGGATTTTATGTTATGTTTAATATATCTGTATGGAAATTTTAATGTTGGAAGCCACCCCGATTGCTCTGCAGAGGGGCGGGATATAAATTATTATTATTATTATTATTATTATTATTATTATTATTCTGTGGTCAACTACTGGCAGATGCTGACCACAGAGTTGTGCCAGAAGAGTTAGAGAGAGGTGTGGTTTAAGTGTTTTTTTTTTTTTTATTTGCAGTTTCCCACTTTCATGAGGGTCCTGCTCCCCTACCCCCAGTAAATGTGGAGGGCTCACTGTTCTTTCTGTAATGACAAAAAAAAGACATATGCATGCAAAAACCTCAGGTTACACAGGTATAGGTCACCAACAGAATTCCAGTCATTGTCTTTTCTTCAGGCTGCTTTTCACCTCAGTTCAAGCCTTTAGACACTCCAAGGGGCTTGTAGTGATCTCCATCTCAGTCATGAGAAGGAATATAGAACATGGAAAAATTGGATTATTATTATTTATTTATTGTTGCATTTCAGCTCCCAGAGTCTGCATATCAGGATGATGCTATCAAGGCATATATGAATATGACTTCCGGTTGGTAACGGCGCTCCGCTAAGACGCTTGTCAGGGTTCTCTGGCGACCGTCTTCAGCTGTGGAGATCTCGGACCTCCTCAGATTTTTTGTTTGAGGGTTCGAAAGTGCTCCCTAGAGTTGGGAGCCCAGAGGGGGCTCGTCGGAAGCCCATAATCGCGGCACGTCATCGGGAGGTCCGGAGTTTCTCTCCTGACCCTGGATCGATTGAATTGCCCCGGAGGGCTGCAGAGTAAGCCACGATCCTGCAGCGGACCGGCTTGTCCTACAGGAGCACCACCAATTTTAACTTTATTTTGTATTTTTTGACTCCAATTATTGCTGATTGGATTAAACTGACAGACGGCAGAGACAGAAGGATTTAAAACCTAAAAAAAGGTAATAACATCCAGCTGGAACGGGCACGAAGGAATTTAAAAGTTAAATGATGGACCTGAATTAATTTATTTACCATCTCGTTGAGACTTGAATAGACTTGAATAGACTAAATTAACTGCTTGGGAGTTATTTAAATTTTGACTTGAGCTTGGGACATGACTTTTCAACCTAAGTTAATTTAAGGAACTTGAGGAGAATTTACTACTGAATTATTGAATTATTGAATACTTTACCATTGAACTATTGAACATCTATGTGACAGTGAATCTTTGGAGAGACACAAAGGAATTTAATAAACAGGGGTCTTTACTCCTTAGTAATAGTGTATCCCTGTATGGACTTTTTGAAACTTTTGTAATATTTTGTATCGCTTGCCTTGGAGAAAGTGAAAGGCGCTACTCTTTCCAACTGAAGAAATTGAAACCACCTCAGCAATACACATAATCACTGTCTGACCTTGACTGAAGAGAGATATCGTGTATTTTGAAATGGAGGTCTGATTTTAAATTGGAAACATCTGTGGAGTGTGGAGACTTATTATTAAGACCTTGAGAAATTGAAAGTGACTGAAATATAGTATTGATATTATTATTATTATTGACACTATTGCATGAGAAGATAAACTGGGGAAAATGACAACAAGAGCACAAACGCAAAAAATGAATACACTTTCCCAAAGACATCTGTCAACAGAGAAGCTTAAAAATCCTGAAAAGAATCCGGATGTTAGTCACCTTATCTTGGAAAAGATAGATCTTCTGTCCACTAACTTTACACGACAACTTTCGGATTTTAAAAAAGAGGTGAGACAGGAGATCCGGTCGGATCTTCGGGAGCTAAATCAAAAGGTGGATAAACTGCTTATTGAAACCCAAGCAATAAAGAAGAGGGTTGACATTCTTGAGTTCAGGAATGAAAAAACTGAAACACAAGTGGCGAAGATGGAAAATAAAAGAGAAGATGATTTAGACGAACTGGCCATTCTGGAACAAAGAATGCGGGAGAAGGCCCTCAAAATTAGAGGGCTGGTTGAGGAGAAGAACGAAAATCTATGGGAAAAGTTGGTACCTAGGATCGCTGACTTTATGGGAAAAGACCAGGATTTAATGCAGAGTGAGATCGATACGGTATATAGGGTGAACTCTGTAATTGCTAAGCAAAGAGGACTTCCTAGGGACGTAACTGTGCAATTTGTTAAGAGACACACACGAGATTCTTTTCTAATTAAACATAATCAGGATCCCTTTTATATTGAAGGACAAAACCTTAAGGTTCTGAAAGATATACCAGCTCGGATTCTGAGGAAAAGGAGACCATATGCTGTATTGACATCTTTTCTTAGGAAAGAGAGAGTGCAATATAGGTGGAAGGTTCCAGAGGGGTTGAGCTACTGGTGGAATAATAAGAGGGTTAGAATCTCTTCTCCCGAACAGGCTGCTAATTTTATGAGACAGCATATGAGAAGACAGAGGGCTCAGAGGAAAAACAAAGGAAAAGATGAGCAGAATGATGAAGACGAGACTAAGCAGAAGGGGGAGGAATTAGGAGCCTCTGCTGGTGCAAGTGTGGGTGATTACTCTGTAAAAGAAACAGAAGATGAAGAGGAAGAGGAAGGGGATGATGAGGAACTGCTGTCAGAGAATGATGAGCTAGAAGGCAAAGAACTGGAAAGGGAAGAATTTAGGAATAGAGATTATGGTGATGATAGAAATGACAACTGTGTTTTAAATCAATATTCCCCATTAACGTTTGGTATTGAGGAATATTATGATAATTAATATATCTGTCTGAAATATAAAGAGAACAGTCCCTCACCTTTCTTTCCTCTTATTTTCCTTTTCTTCCTTTTTTTTTTTTCTTTAGGATAAAAATTTATAAGTAAAAGAGTGTTAAGCTTTAAAGTATAAAAGTGGAAGAATGGGTCAATTTGAGCAACTTAAGATAATCTCATTAAATGTACAATGCTTAAATACTCCCCAAAAACGTAAATTTTTTTTTCATTACTTACAAAAATTAAAATCGGACATATATTGTCTACAGGAATGTAGAATCAGAAAAAAAGACATCAAATATTTGAGATGCCCCAAACTAGGGCTGGAATTTGTATCAGCATCGCCTTATAAGAAAAGGGGTGTAGCTTTCTACATAAATACAAAGTATGACCCACTTTTATTATTGGATGACCCAGAAGGTCATTATCTTGTAGTGCAAACCCAATTAGACGGCAAGAAGTATGCTTTAATTGGCATTTATGGACCCCTCGAAAATAAACACACTTTTTATAAAAAATTAAAGGAGCAGATTATAGATTTAGATTGTGAAGAAATAATTATGCTTGGAGATTTTAATGGGGTTGTTGACCCTCAGTTAGATCGTAAAGTATCGAAAGGTAAAGTCATTAAAAAGAAACAAGGCCGACTACCCCAAGCATTTTTTGCTTTGGTTGAAATTTTAAATTTAAAAGATGGACATAGGATTAAAAATGGAAAAGAAAAGGAATATACATTTTATTCTAACAGGCATAAATCTCTATCTAGAATTGATATGATTTGGCTTTCAGAACATCTCACTCATAAAATAGTCAAATTTAAAACAATCCCAAAAGTATGGTCGGACCACAATCCTATAATGATGGAATTGAAATTTGGTTGTAGGGTATTTAATTGGAGAATGAATTCAAATATATTGAAAGATAAAAAGATCAATGAGGAAATAAGGAAACAAATAATATATTATTTTGAGGAAAATCTGAATCAAGACATCCCTATTCATACGATATGGGATGCCCACAAAGCGGTGATTAGAGGGGTATTTATACAAAAAACAGTAGAATGGAAAAGAAGAAGGAAGCAAAAAGAAAATGTATTAAATAAAGAATTGGAAAAATTAGAGATTATGTTAAAAAAAGAACCGGGCTCTAAAGAAATCATGAATGAGATTAAATATGTTCAGAAACAAATTTCTATTCTTACGATGGAACAAATTGAAAATAAAATTAAATATTTGAAACAAAGATTTTATGAAAATGGTAACAAACCTGGAAGACTGCTGGCCTATATGGTGAGGAAAGAAAAAGCCAAACGGGCTATTACAAAAATCAGAAGGGACAATGAGATAGTTACATCACAGAAGCAGATTAAAAATTTTTTTAATGAGTACTTTAAAGAGATCTACAAGGAAACCTCAATTGAAGAATCTAAAATCAAGGATTATTTAAATAAAGTTGATGTAAAGAAGTTGACAAATGAACAGAAAAATATTCTTAATCAAGTTATTACTTATAAAGAATTGGAAGAGGCAATAAGAAATTCTAAACTATCCAAATCGCCTGGCCCAGATGGATTTATAAATGAATATTACAAAAATTTTGCTCCACAATTGATACTCCCTTTATTAAAGACAATGAATAATATTCTTAAGGACACGATTCCTCCAACATGGAGCTCTGCAGACATATCATTAATTTTAAAGCAGGATAAAGATAAATTAGATCCCAATAATTATCGTCCAATATCATTATTGAATACAGATTATAAATTATTTGCAGCAATTCTGGCGAAGCGTCTTAAAAAAGTATTAGATATTTGGATTGATAGTGATCAGAATGGTTTTCTCACGTCCAGAGGGACAAAACAAAATTTTAGGAATTTGTTGAATTTAATTGACATTCATCAAAAAAATATACATAAAAAAATGGCTTTGATCTTTTTGGACGCTGAGAAGGCCTTTGATAATATTAACTGGAGCTTCATGTTTGAGGTGCTTCAAATAATAGAAGTAGGAGATACATTTATAAATTGGATTCGGAAAATTTATTCAAAACAAGAGGCAAGTATATTAATAAATGGTGAAAAGACGCAAAAGTTTAAGATTGGTAAGGGAGTTCGACAAGGATGTATTTTGGCACCCCTATTATTTATATTGACTTTGGAGATTTTATTGATTAAAATAAGAAAAGATAGAATAATTACTGGACTAGACATTAAAAAGCAAAATTATAAAGTTAGAGCGTACGCTGATGACCTTGTTTTGACAATTTCGAATCCTGTAGATTGTATAGATGATGTTATGAATACTCTAACTCAATATGGTCAAGTATCAGGGTACAGAGTTAATAAAAATAAGACAGTTATGCTGTTGATGAATATGTCTAAGTCTGAACGAGATAAGATAACGGAGAAATCTGAATTTAAAGAAGAAAGTAAAGTTAAATATTTGGGAGTTTGGATCACTACAAAAAATTCTGATTTATATAAAAACAATTACCATAAAATCTGGTTAGAAATGAAGGAGAATTTTAAAAAATGGGGACAGCTAAATTTATCTTGGCTAGGTAGAACAGCAATGATTAAGATGTTAGTTCTCCCTAAATTGATATATTATTTTCAAAATATTCCGATTATAGAAAGTAAGACACCGTTTAAAACTTGGAATATGGATATCTTAAAATTTGTATGGGCTAATAAGAAATCTAGAGTGAAACTAATCAACATGCAGGATACCACTGAATGTGGTGGCCTGGCATTACCTAATCTGCTCTGGTACTATGAAGCGTGCATTTTTGATTGGATGCAAGAGTGGTTTTTGCTGAATAACAAAAGGCTTCTTGATATTGAAGGAGGTGATCTGCAATATGGTTTCCACTCCTATTTATTCTATAATAAATTCAGGAATGATCGGAATTTTTCAAATCATCATGTTCGCAAAGCATGTCTGACGGTTTGGTTAAAATATAAAAAGAAGTGGTGCTGTAAAATTCCAATGTGGGCGTCTCCGGCAGAGGCAATTTTGATGAAAGGGTTATATGATAAAGATAGCTGGTATAAATATAAAGATTTAATTAAACAAGAAGGAGATAAATTAATATTTAAAACTCAAGCAGAATTAAAAGAATCTGGGCTCGATATTAACTGGTTTACATTTAGACAATTATATGAAAGATTTAAAGTAGATTTAAAATTGGGAATGATTGGCTCGGCTTATAAAGGTTTTGAAAAAGTGGTGAAAGGTGACAACAGAAAATTGATATCTAAATATTATAACTTGATTAGGGATTGGGAAGTAGAAGAAAATACAGTTAAAAATTTTATGATAAATTGGGCAAAGGATTTGAAACAAAATATTACATTGGAGGAATGGGAGAAAACTTGGGAAATGGTGCCAAAATATTTTATGAATGCAGATCTTAGAGAAAATTTTTATAAATCAATGTACCGCTGGTACTTAACCCCAGTTAGGCTCTCCAGAATGTATAACGGGTTTAATCCAATATGTTGGCAGTGTGAACAAGAGGCTGGATACTACTTACATATGTGGTGGGATTGTAGAATAGCGCAAAAATTTTGGAAAGTAATTAATAAAGAAATACAACAAATATTGAATACACGGATAAAACTAGACCCAAAACTTTTTCTTTTGAATATTGTAAATGAAAAATTAGAAAAAAACAGTGAAAGATTACTTCTTTTTTTAGTTACAACGGCTAGAATAGTCTTTGCAAAATATTGGCGGAAAAAAGATGTTCCCTCGGTGGAAGAGTGGAATATTAAATTATATGAGATATATGAACTGGAAAAATTAACATATCTGGTTAGAAACGATTCGTTAACAGTTTTTCATGATATCTGGAAATCATGGTATGATTATCAGAAAAAGGACGAAATAAATGGTAGAATACGATCTCTTAGTTTTGTTGATGATTAAATTGTATTGTATATTGTATCAATTAAGATGAAAGATTAAAAGGGGATACATTAGGTTTATTCTAAATCGAAAACAGGATATAGATATATTAATATAGATGTGGGTAAAATTCTTGTAAACTTTATTGAGGAATAGATTTATTAATCTATATAGGGATAGTTGATAAGATTGATATATGTTATAAGTGTTATAACTGTTATATTATTAGCTCTTGTTGATAAAGATATGTTTTCTTATGATATATACTCAGACTGAGATGGTTAGTGCCATATTCCTAATTATATTTATATATAAAGCTTAGGATGTAGTATGTATTAGTAATAGGGAAAAGATAGTATAGGTAATAAGATAAGAGTTTGTATAATCCTTAGGTTCTGCTTAGGAAGAGTTTTAATTATATGTTTATATGTTTAGATTAGAAGTTAAACGTATGTTTCATTTGTTTTTTGTGTTAGTGTATTGTCTATGTTCGTTATGTTTGTTATTTCTTTGGTTTTTTTGGTTTGTTTTATATATTTCTAATAAAATTATTAAAAAAAAGAGAGGCATACATGAATATGTAAAGCACCAGCACTCTTGAACCAGGGAATCTAGTTCAAGAACTCCCAGAACAACTAAGTAAAGCGTTTGGTTGGCCTGATCCTTGCTGCTGTACAGTGCATCCTCATCACAGTGGTGGAGGAAACTACAGCCAGTCCTCCTAGAAGCAGTCATATGGGCTTGAGAACCACATGTAGCCCTGCTGGCCCTTTATTGAAAATCTCCAAAGGTTTGCTCTTCAGCTTGTTTCAGAGTTTTGTTTTGTTTTTTAAAAAAAATCCCCATCCTCCTCAAAAGCAAGGGAGCAGCTCCATCAAAACATATGAGGAGGAGCAAGGTGATCAAATTCCATCATAGCTCACCCTAATCCTACTGAATGCTATTTGGTATTGACTCAGAAGCTGGCCATTGAACAGTCTATTTCTATTATGGGAATTTTTGTACTTGTGAGCTGTCTTTTATCTTATATTTTCCCTCCTATTTCTGTTATATTTTTGGGTCATATTTTCATGACAATCTGTTATTGTAATGAAAGTGACTGACTAGTCTTTAGGCTGCTTCAGGGTAATTTCTCCCAGCTGAGCTCTAAACCAAGATGTTAACTGGGCTGGGAAGAAACTTGACTGAAACAGTAGGCTATGGGGGGGGGGGGTGTTGATATAGGTTCTCTCCCTCCCTCACCCACTCCTTTTGTTTTAACAAGTAGACTTGCCCACCATTTTACAAGTGAACAGGGTAGACATGCAGAAAAAACAAACATGGCTGCCAAAATAGCTAGCACAGTCAGCCCTCCACATTTACAGCTTCGACTTTTGCGGATTTGATTGATATGTTCTCTCTAGGAATCTCCAGGTCCTCCATCATGACGCTGCTGGAAATTGAAAATTCTTCTCTAGGCATTTGTAAGTAGTGCAATTCTATGGTCAACCTCTGACTGAGGTTGGCAACAGAGTTGAGGTGGGGAAGCTAGAGAGAGGTGTTATCTCTTATTGCACTTTTCCCACTTCCATGGGTGTCCTGTGACCTTAACCACAGTGAATGTGGAGAGCCCACTGTATGGTCTTATGCTTGTACCTCTGGGGTGGGAACTAGATGGCCCATGAGTGGCCTGTGGCCACGAGGGCTCTTTCAGGCAACCCAGCCTCCCCTTACTCATTTCCCCCCACAAATTAAAAAAAAAAAAAGGATAATTCCCTATTAGAAGTTTTTACAAGCTATGATCTTCTCCTTTTACAGAAGAAGCAGGGCCTCTCACACCTTTTCAAAGGTGAAAAGGTTCCTTCCTCAAAAAACCAGAAGTGGATGTATGGCCATTTTAACTTGTGTGTGTGTGTGTTTTAAAAAAAAAACTTGGTCAGTGTGTGAGCCATGTCATAGGGGCAGGAAACTGGTTCCCAAATTCCAGATTCTACCCATTGCTGCTGTAGATGTTAGCCTAATAAAAAGACAACAACAATAACAGCAACAATTGACAAGCTTTAGCCATACTTACCCATTAACTATGCAGGGTCCCTTTTTCACATGGCAGTTTTTCCCAGTATATCCTTCAGCACACAAACAGATGTAGCCACCATTCCCTGTCTCTATGCAAGTGGTTGAGTTAATTGTACATGGTTTTGAAGCACAGGGATGAACATCTGCATTAACAATAAGAAACAAAGAAGGGATCAACATGACAGAGGTGTACAAATTCATGCACAGAGTGGAGAAAGTAAATACCTGAACCCAGATTCACCCACAGAAGTTGAACACTGGGAAGTCCAGGACAGAAGTCCAGGACAGAAGTGCAGTCACCCCTCCAGATTTGCAGCTTTGACTTTTGCAGATTTGATTATTCACAATATTATTTATATGTTCTCTCTAAGAATCTCTAGGTCCTCCAGCACAACTCTATGGTCGACTTTAACCATAAGTCACAGAGATTCCTAGAGAGAACACTCCACTAGGCATTTATAGCTCCTACTGCTCAATTCTATGGTCAATGTCTGGCAGATATTGACCACAGGGTTGCCCTGGAGGACCTAGAGGTTACTAGAGTGGTGTTCTCTCAGGGAAAAAATGTAGTGTTTTTGTTATTCGCAGTTTTTCCATATTCATAGGGGCTATAGCAAATGTGGAGGGATGAGTGTACTTCTTCACATAACACATTAAACCATCACCTGGTGTGGGGGGGGTGAGGCTTTGGGGCAGGGTTTCAGGGGGCGGGGCCAAAAGGGCATGCCCTCACCCCCCTGCTCAGTGTGAGTAAAGCTGTGCTGGGCAGGGAGGAAAGGTTGCCCTGGACCTCTCTTTCCCTGCCTGGCATGACTTTACACAGGAACCATGTGTAAGAAGCCCTGGTGGTATACTGGTTAAATGCCGGTACTGCAGTCATTCACAGCCACAAGGTTGTGAGTTTGATCCCATGCAGGGTTCCAGGGTTGACTCAGCCTTGCATCCTTCCATAGGTCACTAAAATGAATACTTGCTTGTTGGGGGCAATTAGCTTACACATTGTAAACCACTTAGGGAGTGTTTAAGTGCACAGATAAGCAGTATATAAATGTACTTACTTGTTATTGCTATTACATGTGAGTAAAGCCATGCCAGGCAGGGAGGAAGGGGTGCCTTGGGCCATGGTGTGGCAGAGAAGTGTGTGTGTGTGGGGAAACTGGGTTGTAGCAGAGAGCTGTGGGGGGAAGGGTTGCTCAGCTGGGGGTCACTCCTCCTCTGGGGTGTCACCCAGTGCAGTCCACAGCCCTAATGATGCCACTGTTCTTCCTTTGAATATAAAATTAGTGAAGAATTACATCCATACATCTGCATATTAGTTTGCTGCAGTGGCGTCCCAGACTATGGTGTCACCTGGTGCAGGGGGTAGTGCTACCAGACTGGGCAGGGGTAGGGCTCCAGAGCTAGAAGGGTCAGGGCTTCAGAACAAGGAGCCAGGCCAAGAGCACACGCATCCCCGCCCCTCCTTACTGCAGCTCGGTTTTCTTCAGGGGAAAACTGGGTCAAGATTATGCTCCATCGGGGAGCTGAGGAGGAGGTGGAGAGGAACCACCACTGCTGCTGACACCGCCAAAGGAAGGAACAGCAGCATGCGGGTCTTCTTCTTGGTGTGCTGCCTGGTCTTCCTTTGCAGGGCAAGCGGATAGGTGAAGTACTCCCTCCTGGAGGAGACAGAGCAGGGGGTGGCAGAGGGGAACATGGCCAGGGACACCTCCCCTCCTGCAAGCTTGCAGTGTCACCATCACCATACACACCCTGTCCCTCCTTGCCATGGCCCAGTTTTCCTTGGGAAAACCAGGCCACAGCAAGGAGGGGCAGGAGGCGCATGAGTGCTTGGCTCCTTGCCATGGCCCAGTTCTCCTAAGGAAAACTAAACCCTGGCAAGGAGAGGGAGGATGGGGAGCCCCAACTGGGTGTCACTCCCCTCTGGAGTGTCACCCAGTGCAGTCTGCATCCCCCAGTGATGCCACTGGTTTGCTGGGCAGTCTGAAATGTAGGATGAACTTGCACTCATGTCCCATCGAAGGGCTTCAATAGGAAACTGGGTGGCCACTATGTGAATGGAATAAGACTGGTCTGATCCAGAATGGCACTTTCTATGTACCGGTACTTATTCAACAGATTAGTCCTGCTAGTAAAGCATATGTATCCAATGACTCCATATTGTACTCCACTGCTGCTTTTGAGGATGTGAACTGTAATTCCCAAAAGCTCATGCCATATTAAAACAGTAACGCATGGTTCCAGACATGCTGCCACATTTTATACTAACTGAAGTTTGTGGACCATCTTCAAAAGCATCCCATGTACAGTTGCTGAAGTTATCTAAATGATGCATTAGAACTTCTGTGAAAATATTATTAAAATAACTCCACCCCTTCAACACCAGATGGAGCTATAACAGTCTGATCTGCATGCATTCAGTGCTTCCCATTCCATGAGAAAGGGAACTATTTGCAACAAACCTGTGTCACAGCGGCTGCCGATCCATCCTTCTTCACACATGCACTGCCATGGTTTGGCACAGGTCCCATGCAAACAACCAGGGAATGGGATACACTGATCACACAGAGGGCCTTGCCAACCAGATCGACATCTTGAAAAGAAGAGAGAAGACAAGATGACAAAGCAATCCAAAATCTCTTTGCTAAATATAATTATGACTTAGTAGATAAGCTTCACAAGAACAGAGAAACTTTTGAAAAATAAAAAATAAAAAGACTAACTTTGCTTTGATGGTTGAAACTGACTTTTATTCCACTTCAATCAAACTTTCATTATTGAATTTGTTAATTTTGAATCTCTGTTTCAGTATTTTAGAGCTAGCTTCAATAAATAAATAAACCCAATAGTCAAAGTTTGATAGAAACTGAATAAAAAAATAGTTTCAACCATCAAAGTAACAATAATCCAGACCATAGTATTTCTGATTTCTATGTACATATTTCTAATTCTATGCATGGGTATAAAAGCTGGACAGTGAAGAAAGGTGATAGGAAAAGAATCCATTCATTGTACAGTGGTGCTGGAAGAGAGTTCTACAAATACTGCATGGACTGCAAAAAAGGCAAATGAATGGGTCTGAGATCAGCCTGAAATCTCACTAGAGGCAGAGATGACTAAAATGTCATACTGTTGACATATCATGAAATGTGACTGTTTATTGTTATTCTTTTACTTGTAAAGCACCATGCACACTGACAGTACTAACTAACTAACTAAATAAATAAATATGATGATGATGATACTCACTGAAGACACAATAATGCTCAGCAAAGTGGACTGTAGTAGGAAAAGAAGACCACATTACTGCTTGGTGTATTTAGTCAAGAAAGACATAGTCTGAGTTTGCAAGACCCGAGTAGGCCCATTGATGACTAGGGGGACTCATTCAGAGGATTGCCATGACTCAAAGTTGTTTTTTCGGCAAATAACAAGAACAAGAACTGATACAGTAACTATCAATTCTTCTCAACAATGCCTCCCTGCACCCTGATTGGCCCCTTTTTCAAAACCTGAAGTGAACATCCAGTTACTTTCAGTTTTTGGTAGGGGTGGAGTGGGAAAGGCAAGTGGGGGCATGCAGGCTTCCAGAGTTTGTCTATCCCTGATTTCTGAAGATGCCAGCCACAGATGCTGGTGAAACGTCAGGAATAAACTCTTCTAGAACATGGCCACATAGCCTGAAAAACCCACCAAAAAAAACCTATCCCTGATCTATTTTCTGCAAAATGAGGACATAGAAGTGTGGAAGCTGGCTCCTATTAGACTACAGACTGCATCCTGGTATTGCATGTCCCAAGGTGAGTAAAGTAGCTAAGCCCACCTACCTTACTACACAATTCTCCTTGTGCCTCTCTTTCAACCACCCTCTTTTCTCTCTACTTGGTACCCCATTCTCCCCACTTAGGAAGCAGCTGAGGAAGGGACAGCTTGGTTTTGCTAAGATTGAAGTGATCACTTGTACAGGGCTTTTGAAATTAGGCCAAAGGAGATCAATCGGGGGCCACAGCTTGCCCACCTCTTCCCATGTTGAACATGTACACAGTGCTGACCACAACTTTTGGGATGCCCTTGCCTGAATTGACACTGCCATTGGTTTGTATCCTGCACCAAATCAATCTATGGTTTTTATTAAAGTCTTTGGAACCTAATGTACTTTTCAAATCTACAAGTGCATGGTTTTAACCATTTTGACCTTTTAAGCTGTTTCAGCAGGTATTTAAAAATGCCTGTTTGAATTATTTTGTTACTCTTTGGACATTGTTTTGACTGGAATTGTTTTAAACTATATTGTTTTACTTATATGTAAGACTCAGATCTGCTCTGCTCAGGTCTTACAAGCTCAGAGAAATGGCTTCCTTTATTGAATCAATACATCTGTAAAGTGGCCTTCCCCCTGGGATATAGATATTTTAATAAATACATAAATGAGAAGTGGTTCACCCCTTGATCCATAATTGCTGCTATAATTCTAAATGATAGTCCCAATTGCATATACTGCTGGCTCAAAGACTCTAAGCACACCCAACAGGAACACAACTGTTTACATAGAATTTCAAAACTATCATGTCTTATATAACACCAAGTGACCACTACCAATATTCTAGATTGTCATGAGCCAGCATGGCATAGTGTCATGAGCCAGCGTGGCATAGTGGCATAGCCAGCATGGCATAGTGGACTACAACTCTGGAGACTAGGGGTCAATTCCCAGCTTAGCCATGAAACCCACTGGCTGACCTTGGGCAAGTCACATGCTCTCAACCTCAAGGGAAGGCAATGGCAAACCTCCCCCAACCAGATCTTGCCAAGAAAACCTCATGATAAAGCCTTAGGGTTGCCGTAAGTTAGAAACGACTTGAAGACACACCACATCAACCACAACTTACTTATAGAGATATAACTGAGTAATGTGTCCAGGACCAAACCCCAACCCTAATCTACTTTAAGAGCCAGCAGCCAGATCAGTCAAAGGAGATTTGTTCAGGGAGGCAGGAGGATGGCATTTCTGCCAGTTTCTTCCAATGAGTGAAGCTGCAACAAGGACTTGCAACAGGGGTTCAACTTCTGACTGTCACAGGCTTGCTTGTTGGTGTGGTGGTGGTGGAAACATCATTCTCCTTGCAGCCTGAACAGAAGCTGAATGGATATCCTCCATTCAGTCTGGCTATTGGCATTTACATAGGTTTCCAGTAAAACTACATAGTCTTACTAGACACAGATCAGTTATGGAACTGTAACTGTGCCTTATCAATCTGTATCTGCAATACTGAATACCAGCCCATATTGTGCAGTCAAAAAAACATCTTTACCTCCCTGCACCCTTCTGTATCCCAGATGATCAGGGAGTTGACTAGGGGCAAAAGGAGGGGGTATTGTTCTGCTCTGGATAAACACAGTGATATACAACTCTTTGCTGTTTTGTTATAGTAGAAACCTTTTATCATATATTTTATCCTGATAAGATGATTTATCTTCTTTTCTTAGATTTTCCCCCTAATGTCTGTTGTTAAAACTATAATAAATCAAAGTGTGGATAAAATGATCACGCCATTCTTCTAATTAAAACATTTGTCATTACATCACATTTTGCAGACAAATTATGCTTATGCTCTTGCTTGTTGGAAATGAAATAAAAATGCAAATCCTGCTTCAACAGAAGGAAGAGGTATCTCTTCTGAGACAAAATGCTGTTAATTAATTTACCTGCATTCATTTGAAACTTCACAAAATCCATTCACTGGATGGCAACCAGATTTGCAATCAGTTCCTAAAATAATAAGACATACAAGGTAAATTTCAAAACTTATCTTTTTACAAAGCAAAAAATCAAAAAAATCTTTCTTACATTTTAGATTATTCCCATTCTATAATGGCCATCTTACTGACTATAGAGCAGCTTATACCCCTGAGTAAACATACACATCTAAGATTGCAATCATATCTATACTTTTATTAGGGTTCAAGTCCGCTCAAACTTAGAGGTATGTCTCTAATTAAACATGCACAGAACTTAGTGGTATGACAGAGGAAATATCAGAATCATAGAATCATAGAGTTGGAAGAGACCATAAGGGCCATCCAGTCCAACCCCCTGCCATGCAGGAACTCCCAATCAAAGCATCCCTGACAGATGGCCATCCAGCCTCTGCTTAAAGACCTCCAAGGAAGGAGACTCCACTACTCTCCAAGGGAGTATGTTCCACTCTTGAACCGCCCTCACTGTCAGGAAGTTCCTCCTAATGTTGAGGTGGAATATCTTTTCTTGCAGCTTGCATCCATTGTTTCGGGTCCTAGTCTCTGGAGCAGCAGAAAACAAGCTTGTTCCCTCCTCGATATGACATCCCTTTAAATATTAAACACGGCTATCATATCACCTCTCAGCCTTCTCTTCTCCAGGCTAAACATCCCCAGCTCCCTAAGTCGTTCCTCATAGGGCTTGCTTTCCAGACCCTTCACCATTTTAGTTGCCCTCCTTTGGACACACTCCAGTTTCTCCACATCCTTTTTGAATTGTGGTGCCCAGAACTGGACACAGTATTCCAGGTGAGGCCTGACCAAAGCAGAATAGAGTGGCACTATTACTTCTCTTGATCTAGACACTATACTTCTACTGATGCAGCCTAAAATTGCATTGGCCTTTTTAGCTGCTGCATCACACTGTTGGCTCATGTTCAACTTGTGGTCCACCTGGATTCCTAGATTCCTTTCACACGTAGTCTCATTCAGCCAGGTGTCCCCCATCATATATCTGTACTTTTCGTTTTTCCACCCTAAGTGCAGTACCTTACATTTCTCCGTGTTGAATTTCATTTTGTTAGCTTTGGCCTAACTTTCTAGTCTGTTCAAGTCATTTTGAATTTTGATCCTGTCCTCCGGGGTATTAGCTACTCCTCCTAATTTGGTGTCGTCTGCAAATTTGATAACTATGCCCCCAATACCATCATCCATGTCATTAATAAAGATATTGAATAGCACTGGGCCCAGGACAGAGCCCTGTGGCACCCCACTGGTCACTTCTTTCCAAGTTGAAAAGGAGCCATTGTTGAGCACCCTTTGGGTTCGACCAGTCAACCAATTACAAATCCATGTAACAGTTACTTTGTCTAGCCCACATTTTACCAACTTGCTTGCAAGAATGTCATGGGGAACCTTGTCAAAGGCCTTACTGAAATCAAGATATACTATATCCACAGCATTCCCTTCATCTACCAAGCTGGTAATTTTATAAAAAAAAAAGAGATTAGATTTGTCTGGCATGACCTGTTTCTCTGAAACCCATGTTGACTTTTTGTGATTCTGAAATTATCTTCCAGATGTTCACAGACTCTCTGTTTAATGATCTGCTGCAGAATCTTTCCGGGTATTGATGTCAGACTAACTGGACGATAATTGTTGGGATCCTCTTTTTTCCCCTTTTTGAAGATGGGGACAACATTTGCCCTCCTCCAGTCCGCTGGGACCTCTCCTGTTTTCCAGGAGTTCTCAAAGATTATTGCCAATGGTTCCGATATTACATTTGCCAGTTCTTTTAATACCCTTGGATGTAATTCATCTGGTCCTGGAGACTTATATTCATTTAGATTAACCAGATGTTTCTGTACTATCTCTTTACTTATTCTGTGCCGAAATTCTCCTATTCTGTCCTCTGCTCCATTATACTCTGGTTGAGCACGCTTTGCCTTTTCTGAGAAGACTGAAGCAAAGAAGGTGTTGAGTAATTATGCCTTTTCTCTGTCCCCTGATAACTTTTTGCCATCTTCTCCACACAGTGGCCCTACCATTTCTTTCTTTTTCCTTTTGCTGCTGACATACCCCCAAAAGCCCTTTTTATTGTTCTTAACCTCTCTAGCAAGCCTGATTTCATTCTGCGCTTTAGCTTTTCTGACTTTACCCCTACATGTGCTAGCTATTTGTTTGAATTCCTCTTTGGTGATTTCCCCATTTTTCCATTTCAATACTACATATTGGCAATATAAATTCAAGCCTGAATTCTTTTTGTAGTCGCCACTACAGTGGTGTAATTCAATGAGTAGGCTTTAATGAGATTTTAACTGCTTTAAATTCATGTTTGGACTATGTTTAATGGACTAGACTAGCAACTGTCACCCAGAGGACCTTTTCATGGGCCACGCCTAGACTGTGGAATGGCCATCCAGGAGAGATTTGACAGCTAAATATGCTGTCTGAATTAAAAACAGTATTAAAGACCTATCTCTTCTGGCAGGCCTACCTAGTCAATTTTAGACCATGAATTTTAAATTGGTATAGCTTTAATTTCATGTCTGGATGGTTTTAATGTGTAATGATTATGTTTTAAATGTTTTCATGCCTTTAGTTATATATTGTATTTTAATCTAGGTTGTACCTTGCCTCGAGCCTTGAGGAGAGGCGGGTAAGAAATATTACTATTAATAGTACTAACAGTAATAATAATAATAATAATAATAATAATAATAATTTATATCCCGCCCCTCTGCAGAGCAATCGGGGCGGCTTACAACATTAAAATTTCCATACAGATATATTAATACAATCTAAACAGTAGTAGTAGTAGCTGTTGTTATGCAATTTTTGCATTTCAGACTGTTTTAGCTGTATTATTTTAACATAAGGTATGAGCAGCTTCAGGTCTCATATAGAAAAAAAGGTGGGATATTAATTAATTAATTAAAAAGAGTAGACCTACTGAATCAACTGTTGAATAGTGAGTGACTCAATACGTATTTAAATCCTATTAATTCAGTGGGTCTACTCTAGGCCATAGTATCATTGGAAAACCATAATCAAATCTGGATCATCAACCAATAGTTTCATAATCATGACTAAGTAGTGATCACGAATATGGAAAAGTTACCTAGATTTACTCATCCATAACTGTTTTGTATTTGTAATTGCTGCTTAGTCATAACTGTGAGATTATTGCCACAATTATAGCTCCCCCCTGCCCCAACCTCCCTTACCAGACATCAGTTGCACAGGGAGAGGGAGGTCCATTCTGCTGGAGACTGGAGTATGAGCAAGTGATGTTTCCATCAGATTTGGAGGGGTCAGGCCAGGAGAGATTTCTCAGTAAACTGATACATAATTTATTTCATGGGCAGCAGTAGGTTGAGATCTGCTGGCCAGCCAGAATTTTTACTCCATAGTTAGGCTCTTCCAGATGGGGAAAATATGTCGGGAGGTAGCCGTTTTTGTTGCTGTAGTTCCCAGTTTTGTTTTGTTTTTTAATCCCAATGACACTTCTGTTGTCCCACATTTCTCCTTTCTTTTCTTTCTTAATTTGTTTTCTTAAATATTATGAAGACACCACGACCTACCTGATCTTCAAAGCTAATCAGGATCAGCCCTGGTTAGCATTTGGAACAGAGACCTATAAGGAGTATTGGGTGCTGCAGGCTGTATTTCAAAGGAAGAAAATAGCAAACCACCTCTGACTATTCTTTGCCTAAGAAAACCCTGTGAAATTCAGGGGTCACTATAGGTAGACAGTCAACTTGAAGGCACATACCCACAGGGCCATAATGCATCAGTGAAATGGCAATTTTGCACAGTAACATTCTAACTCTTAAAAATAAATGTTCCTCAAGCCACAGGTTCACCTCTGCAAACCATAGCCCCATTAAAAAACAAACAATAAAAGCTTTCGGAGAGCCCTAGTTGAGATGCAAGAAATTGCTACAAACAACTCCAACAATGGAACAAATGGAAGCAGATGCAACAACAATCAGTAGAACCCAAGGAACTATATATTGCAAGAACTCACACATCTTTAGGTCAATGTGGAAGAGTTCATTGTTTAATAGTGGCAATAACAAAGTCATTCTTGATGTTGTGTGCCTTCAAGTTGTTTCCGCCATGGCGATCCTAAGATGATAATAATAAATAATAACAATTTATTTCTATTCCGCCTTTTCCGAATGGGAATCAAGGTGGATTACAACAGGTACATAAAACATAAACCTATTAAAATTACAGTCAAGATTAAAAGGAACATCCCCTAGCCTGACCCTCCCCCCATCATAAAAGAGAATTAAACCGAGCAAGATCAACACCATGAACCTGTCATGGGGTTATCTTGGCAAGATTTGTTCTGAGGAGGATGAGAGCATGTAACTTGCCCAAGGTCACCCAGTGGGTTTCATGGCTGAGCTAGAATTGAACCCTGACCTCTAGAGTTCCAGTGTAACACTTAAACCATTATGCCACACTGGATCTCAAAACCCTGCCTTATTATACTGATGGGGTTGCTAACCTATTGTATTGGGACTGGTTCAAATGCCACCAAGCCGTCAACCCCCCTGGGTCACCCTGGATCAATAATTTTTCTAAACCTGACCCATCTTTCACAGTTGGTATGAAGAACTGGAGAGAGACAGCATGGTGAGTAGTGGTTTGAATGTTGGACTATGACTCTGGAGATCAGGGTTGAATCCCCCACTTGGCCATGGAAACCCACTGGATGTGATCTTGGGTGAGTCACATACTCTCAGCCCCAGAAAACCCTGTGATAGGTTCACCTTAGGGTTGCTGTAAGTTGGAAACAGCAACTTGAAGGCAGACTACAGCAATGAGGATCCAGTGTGGAAGAAGACAGCCTTGAGCTCACTGAGCGAGAGAGTGGATATAAATGTGTAATCAATACAATAAACATGTAAAACAAAAAAAGACCAAGAAATAATGGGGAGTCAAACTTCATTCAGTTCTGGTATAAACAGATAAATAAATATCTTTTTTTTAAAAAAATGATTAAAACACAAAAAAATAAACAGCTACATTTTCTCTCTCTCTCATTAAAACATATATAAACACAACTAACCATACCAAGCATACACTACATATAACATACTTTCCACTTACTTATGATTATTTCCCCCTAATTCTTCTCCATACTTTCATTAAACCATAATATATGCTATTACTTCTATGAAATAACCCAACCTAATTCACTTAACAAAAACTAGAATCAATATTTGCCCTTGATAAGAATACATAAAAAGTACAATTCCCAATCTTACTTTAAAACTAATTGAGGATTTTTCCTTGCTATAAACATGTAACTAATGCAATAAATATATTTTTAAAAAGCGCCAAGAAATAATGGGGAGTGGAACTCCATTAACTTCTTGTATAAATAGACAAACATGGGCCTATCCCAATTGGTCATTGGGCCCACGCATTGTGCAGGTCATACACTCGATGCGGTCTTTAGTACGGAACAGGAATATCCATGGGTGGAGGTAATCAGTACCTCCGTATTGTCATGGACGGATCATTTTCTGGTCAAGATGGAACTTAGAGCCTACATCCGCCCCACCGGGGGTGGTGGACCCATTAGAATGGTCCGCCCTCGAAGGCTAATGGAACTAATGGGATTCCAGAAAACCTTAGAGGGTCTAATGGTTGGGAATGCCGGTGATCCTGTTGATGCTCTGGTTAATACCTGGAACACTGATCTTACCAGGGCTATCGACACGATTGCTCCCAAGCATCCTTGCCAATCCGCTTCAAACCATAGGCCATGGTATACGCCTGAGCTTAGGGAAATGAAGCGGTTTGGACAACAACTAGAATGCAGATGGCGGAAGACTCGACTCTTATCTGACAGAACTCGCCATAGGAACTTTCTTTGGTCCTATCGGGAGGCAATACGTGCAGCGCAGAGATCCTTCTCCTCTGCACGTATTGCGTCTGCAGAGTCCCATCCAGCAGAGCTGTTTAGGGTGGTGAGGGAGCTGATGCAGGTGCCCCCTGCGCCAAATTCCCTGCTCAACCCGACGACTGCCTGCTGCAACGCATTTAACAACTTCTTTGCAGATAAAATCTCTCAGATAAGAGCCGACTTAGATGCCAGTATTGTAACAGAAACAATGGACGAGGTGTCCAGTGACTCCACCGATGTAATTATACTGGATTAGGTCCAATCTGTGAGTACCAATGACGTGGACAAGCTCCTTGGTAGCGTGAGGAAAACAACCTGCCCTCTTGACCAAGCTATCTCAGGGACCGCCTTCTCCCTTATAATCCTCCCCGCACACTCCGGTCCTCTGGGAGGAATTTGCTACAGCCACAAAAATCTAGGCTTGCGACTACCTCCCAGAGGGCTTTCTTGGTTGTGGCCCCCAGATTGTGGAATGGCCTGCTGGATGAGATCCATCTATTGACATAGTTGGACAGCTTTAAAAAGGCTGTCAAGACAGATCTCTTCCAGCAGGCTTTTCCAGAATAGTTAATCCCGGCCTCAGGAACTCCCTCTGGAAGATGTTTCTGGAGCTCCAGGTGGATGCTGCTCGCTAGGATGGGTTTTTAAAAATTAATTATGTTTTATGTCGATTTTAACTTGAATTGGTTTAATAACGTTTTAGGGGGGGGAAGGGAATTTGATTTGTTTTGTACTATGTATTATTTTATTGTTGTAAGCCGCCCCGACTGACCTCAGAGGGGCGGGATATAAATAAATTTTATTATTATTATTATTATTATTATTATTATTATAAATAAATAAATATCCTAGGCTCAGAAGTATGTTTTTGCATGAGGAACTAGCTGCTCGATATCATGATTCTAGTTTAATAAAATAAAAATAAAAAGAACCTGCAAGCTTGAAGACTACCTACTTCTGATTTATTTAAAAGTTGTACCTGGGATAATTTAATTCTTTGGATTAGGATTCAGTTACTGAGGAGCCTTGTTCATGTACATTACTCACTACTGTATGATTGTTATATGGTCGTTTTTATTGCAATGTGCTAGAAGAAACTCAACGTACAGAAATCAGAAAAGGGACACTATCTGTAAGTCCTTTTGTCCAACGGATATAATCCTATGTAAATACTTGCATATAAGATTGCAACATGTGAGGCTATGATTCATTAAATGCTCACTGTTCATTATGATGGCAAAGCATGCTTTTACAAACTGCCCTAACAAAATCAATGAAGCTAAAGAATAATGAACTCTGGATATGTCTTAAATTAAAATAAATAGAATGGCAGGTATTCCATTTTTTGTCCCAGAGTTGTTGCTGTTGCTATTGTGTGCCTTCAAGTTGTTTCCTGCTTGTGGTGACCCTAGGTTTTTTTCTGTGTGTGTTTTTTGTAACATATGTTCAGAGGGGGTTTGTCATTACCTTTTTCTGAGGCTGAGAAAGTGTGACTTGCCCAAGGTCTCCCTAGCTGGGGGTGCATCTACACTGTAGAAATAATGAAGTTTTACACCAAGTGCTGTAGCTCTGTCCTATGGAACCCTGGGATTTGTAGTTTTAGCTTTGTCTGCCACAGAGTGCTATTGCCCAGGATTCTGTAGGATGGAGCTGTGGCACTTAAAGGGATGTCAAACTGCATTATTTCTACAGTGTAGATGTACTCTGAGTGATGAGCTGAATCCTCGCTTCCTAGAATCCTAGTCTACATTCAATGGATTAGTGGATCTTCAATGACCTAATTCAATGGATCTACTCTACATGGAGAGCCAGCATAGTGTTGTGGTTTGAGCACTTACTCAAACCACAACGCCATGCTGGCTCTCCACATAGAGTAGATCCATTGAATCAGTGGGCTTTACATAAATGTTGACTCACCCTTTGGCAGTTGGTTCAAGGAGCCCACCTTAGCTGGGAGTAACCAACAGGATTCAGGACAACATACATTCAGCCCTTGGTATTCACTAGGGTTCAGTTCCAGGACCTCCCATGGATGCCAAAATCCATGGATGCTCAAGTCCCATTATATACAGCATTCCAGTCACAAGTATGAGTTTGCAGAAACTGAGCAGTGCAGTGAAGGAGAGGGAGTCTTGGAGATGTCTCATCCACAGGGTCAGCATAGGTTGAGATCGACTTGAGAGTGGTTAACAAATGATGCCCCTTATATAAAATGTCAAAATCAAAGTTTGCTTTTGGAAATGTATATTTTTTGGAATATTTATCCATGGATGGTTGATTCTGTGGATAAAGAATCTTTGGATAAGGAGGCCTGATTGTATAATGATTCTGCACAACTTGAGTCCAAAGAGAAACAATTGTGAGTGCTGGAAGAAAAGCCTTCATTTGCACAAGTATTGACTCATTGATGATATCTTTGATCACTAGCAAATTACCACAATTTGAAAGGAGATGGATGGGCAGAGATATTAGAGAGAGTAGGCAATGAGCCATGCACTACAGGTGGCAGATTTCAGTGTTGCAAAGGGGACACACTTCCTCCCTTATCCTGCTATCCCTGCCTTGTGGACCAAAATAAATCATCTGCTTTAGTACCTTGCCTTGGTGGTGAGGTGTCATTTTTTTTTGCTGCTGTGCCCCAGGTAATCAAAATGAGGTTGTTTTTCATCTTTGGAGGAAGAAAGGTCCACCAGAAAAGCTTGACAGGGATATCTATGTCCTCTTGTTTTGTTCTGCTTAAAAATAATGCTGAGCTTGAGAGAAAAGTCTGCCAAGTCTTTGCAGCCTATTTTGCTGCCTTAGGCATGTCTACTTTAAAATAAGTCCCATTGGTTTCAACAGGATGTCCTTCCTCATAAGGATTGCAGCCTTGGGTTGGTCTTAATTTATCACATTTGGGATTCCAACCCCACTGCTAATTAACACTAATTAACCTCTTTTTTCTCTAAAAGAAACAGCAGTTCTACTAAATACTGAACCACAATTTAGTGCAATATAAACCTAGGATTAGGGGGGATTTAGGGAAGAGGCATGTGATGTGTAATGGTTTGAGCATTGTGCTATGACTTTGGAGATCAGGGTTCAAATCCCCACTTGAGCATTACAAAACCATTGGGTGACATTGGGCATGTCACACTCTCTCAGCCTCAGAGGATGAAAATGGCAAACCCTCTCTGAAAAAAAAATCTTGCAAAAAAACAACAACAAACCACCCTATGATAGGCTCACTTTAGGATTGCCATGAGTCAAAAATTACTTGGAGGTACACACCAATAACAAAGGATTAAGGGAGCCAGTGGTTTGAACATTGGGCTATGATTCTGGAGACCAGGGTTCAAATCCCTGCTTGAGCATAAAAACCCACTGGGTGACCTAGGGCAAGTCACACTGTCTCAGCCTCAGAGGATGGCCATGACAAACCCCCTCTGAAGAAACTTGCCAAGAAAACCCCATGACAGGGTCTTAGGGCCACCATAAATTGGAAAGGACCTGAAGGCACACAATAACAAACAACAACTTACTGGCACCCATGATGCCATTTATATCTCTGGTCTATATGTATATCTGTACAAGAAGAAATCTCCATGTTTAGCCGCAGTCTCTTCTTTCACACATATTAGAGATCATAGATAGAAATGGCATCATGGTTGCCAGTAAGCTATCAAGGGTTATTGTTATTATGATAGGTTTCCCCTATCACCAAAATGTATTGGAGGCAAAATGACAACAATAAGAGACCTAGGGTTAATGCAGTTGCGTGTGTATACTAGGCTGCCAGTGATGCTTATATGTCCTTCTTTAAGACCAAGAGAGGAAAGTCCAAAAGACACTGCAGAAATAATCCTGTTTGAGACCGCTTTAACTGGCTCACTGCTAGATTGAGTCAATAATTGTGATTATTGTAGATTATTGTGGCCCCAGAGCTCTCTGACAGAGAAGGCCAAATGTCTCACAGAACTACAGTTCCCAGAATTCCCAGAGCCAGGGCAGTTAAAGAGGTCTCAAACTGGATTATTTCTAGAGTGTTTTTTGGACCTTTGTCTGGGTGAACTCCAGGGCACTTTCCTCTGCACAGACATGCCTCTGGCTGCCCTGATATACCCAACACACTCTCTCTTTGGCATAGGAATATACAAAGGAACAATCACAGAATCTCGGAGAAGAATCATAGAATCAGAGAGCTAGAAGGGAATGCCAAGGGTCATCTAGACTAACCCCGGACATGCAGGAACAAAGAGCCCACAAATAGTTGAAAAGGAGAAAAGACTGAAAGAAATGGTGTTGTCCTCCTGGAAAGGAAACCTGGCTTTAGCACTCAGGGCTTGCAAGAAGTCCTTCAGGACTTACTTCCAAGGAGGTTGGCTTCAAGTAACGTGGGAAGGCAATCCTTGTTATTATTGTGTGACTAATAATAATAATAATAATAATAATAATAATAATAAATCATCTATCTCGCTTTCCTCCCAAAGCTGGAACCCAAAGCGTCTTACAGTCCAAAAAACACAATTAAAAACCGACCAAATTGACAATTTAAATGGCAAATCTCCTCGGAACAAATCTTTCCGACTTATGGAGAACCTACCAAGGGCTTTTCTTGGCAAGGGGGGAGGTGGGGTTTTTTGGGGCGGGCGGGTTGCCCTTGCCACCCTCTGAGGCTGAGAGTGTGTAACTTGCCTCCTAGGTTTCCGCGGCCAGCATTCGAACCCTGATCTCCAGAGTCCCGACTCCAAAAGGCAATCCTATTCCTCCCACATCGGAAACCGAAGAGGGACGGCTCATAGAAAGAGGGAAGAGAGAGAAAGAAAAAGGGAAGGGGAGAGAAAACAAAGAGGGGAAGAGGGAGAAACCCAGATGGAGGACGGGTGAGGATCAAGTCTTCTTACCTTGGGCCAAAGAGAGAGAAGCGAGGAATGGCCAGAAAAAGCACCAGAGGAATTTGGAAGGGTGGAGATCCATTCCCAGGAGACGGGCAGAGGGCCAAGGGGGTCATGCCCCACTTCAAGGGTCTAGGGAGGGATGGAGAGGTGGAGAAATGGAGATGGAGAGTCCTTTCCAAAGCGCAATGGATGCCCTCCTTCAGACGATCGTCTACTCGCGGGTCGCTGGGTTTCGCGGAGTCTTCGGACCCTGGGAGAGGAGGAAGAGGAGGAGGAAGCCCAGCCTCCCTTCTTCCTCCTCTGGGGCAAAGGAGGACCAGGGGTGCCTTCCTCTGGAGGAGAAGGAGGGATCCCCACAGCCTTGCCTAGCCAAGCTCTCCCATTCCCAGGAAGAAGGAGAAGGAGAAGGGGATGGCTCCATTCTCACGTTCACGCCCCCACACCTTGCAGGGATTTTACAAGGCATCATGAAGGGTTTTTAAAAGATCATGAAGGATTTTTTAAAAAATATTTTATTTTATTATTATTATTTATTGCACAATACATGGACAAACAGGGATTATACATATCTATCTATCTATCTATCTATATGTATTATAAATATTATAATTTATAATTATCTATTATAAATATTATAGATATATCTATATTATATATATCTCCATTATATAATATCTCTATATATCTATTATATATCTCTCTATATATAATTGCCATACATCTAGCTATCTATCTATCTATGGAGGAGGAAGAACACACCCTGCAAGGCTCCTCCACTGCTTGGCTTTCTCCTGAGGAGAAGGAGATTATATATAGATATAGATACATTTGGAGTTATTTCTCTATTTTCCCCAAGTTCTTTTCTCTCTCTCTCTCTCTCTCTCTATATATATATATATATATGTGATCTTCCAAACTTATCTTTGGTTTCCAAATAAACTCAACTTTTAAGTCCAAGACACACTGCAGAACTAATGGTTTTAGATGGTTTGAGATGGTTTTAACTGCCCTGGCTTGATGCTAGGGAATTCTGGGAACTGTGGTTTTGTGAGACCTTGGAGCAGGTCTGCACAACATACAGCCCAGGGGCCGCATGTGGCCCACCGAAGGATTTCAGGCGGCCCATGAGGATGTGGAACAGCTTCAAGGCTCCTCCACCCTTGGCCTCCTCCTGAGGAGAGGGACATGTGGAAGAGGAGGAGGAGGAAGGGTGAACACTTGCCTTGCAAGGCTCCTCCACTGCTTAGCTTTCTCTTGAGGAGAAGGACATGTAGAGGAGGAGGAGGACGAGGGGGAAATGCTTGCCCCAAGGCTCCTCCGCAGCCTGGCTTTCTCCCAAAGTAGGGCGATGGAGGACAGGCATATGCTGGTCCTTCAAGGCTCCTCCATTGCCCTACGTTGTCAGAGGAAAAGGCCAGGTGGTGGCAGTGGAGGAGGAAGAGCCCACCCTGGAAGGCTCCTCCACTGCTTGGCTTTCTTCTGAGAAGGATGGGTGGAGGAGGAGGACAGGCAAATGCTGGCCCTGCAAGGCTCCTCCTTTGCCCAGCTCTCTCCTGAGAAGGCCAGGCCGCAGAGGAGGAAGAGGGGCAAACGCTCGCCCCTCAAGGGTCCTCCATTACATGGCCTTCTCCTCAGGAGAGGCCTGGGCAAAGGAGGAGAAGGACAGGCAAGGCTTCTCTGCCGCTCAGCTTTTTCCTGAGGAGAAGCCCAAGCAAAATTAATATTGATTAATTCTAATTAAAATGTATAATAAATATTAATAAATATTATTAAGTAATTCATAGTTAATTAAGACCTATCTGTGGACCAAAGAAGTTTAGCCTCCACAGACTGCCAAGTCGTACAGGTCTGCCTTGGGGCCTTCTCTGTCAGAAAGAGCTCTAGGGCCACAATAAACTACAATTCCTAGGATTCCCTAGCATTCAGCCAGGGCAAGTTAAAGAGGTCACAAGCTGGATGATTTCTGTCTGCAGTGTGTTTTGGTCCTTCCATTTCCAAATAAACTTCACATAGGTCCAAAACACACTGCAGAGATAATCCATTTTGAGATTGCTTTAAGTGCCCTGGCTCCATGCTAGAGGATTCTGGGAGCTGTAGTTTTGTGAGACATTTAGCCTTCTCTGTCAGAGAGCTCTGGTGTCACAATAAAATACAATTCTCAGGGTTTTCTAGCACTGAGCCAGGGCAGTTAAAGTGGTCTCAAAGTGGATTATTTCTGCAGTGTGTTTTGTACCATAGATTCCTTTGTACTATCCATCTCTTCCCAAAATCAGTTATCTTAAGTGTTGACTTTATCTCTAACCCAGTTGAATTTTCCCTAAGACGTCATCCATTCTCATACCATAACTTGTATTTTTCACTATTGGTTATTTTCTGTTGCTTTTTTCCCTCATTTTTCCTAGTATTGTTTCTCCTATTTTGTTCTTTAGAATTTAATCAAAGGAATCTTTTGGTTGATATTTTATAAACCTGTTAATATAACCTTCCAGTAATTTTTTACTTTTAACCAATCTTCTTCCGGGGGGGGGGGGGGGGGTTAAATTATTTTTTTAAAGAGGAGGGAAATGAGGAAGAGGATTGGTGGGAGAGGTAGGTCCTAAAGGAGCAGAAACTGGGAGTCCAGATGTCCTCCTTTTCTAGGACCTGTCCTCCATTTCAGGCATTCCAAAAGGCCCTCCATTTTGAGCAGGACTATGAAGCAGGAACTTACTTTTATAGGACTATTTTTGCCTGTTCTTTGGTCATGGCCTCCTTTATTCTGGAATGTCCTCCATTTGGCAGTGTCTTCTCCTCCTTTGCATCTGGTCACCTTGAGCACCCAGAAATAAAAACTTGCAATGTTTTGGGGAGAATTCAAAGACCTATCCCTGTTAGTCTGGGAAAACAGCCTGCAAAGGGATCTTGTAGCACCTCTGAGATGAAAGAAAGAAGTTGGTAGCATCAGCTTTCATAGACTTCAGCCTACAAAAATGCATCTGAGGAACTAGGTTGCAGTCTAGGAAAGCTCATACTACCAGCTTCTTTCTTTCAGTAAATCTCAAAGGTGCTACAAGATCCATTTGCATAACTGAAAGAGAGAAGATGTTGTGTGTGTTGTGTTCCTTCAAGTTGTTTCCGACTTATGGCAACCCTAATGCAAATCTGTCTCAAGGTTTTCTTGGCAAGTTTCTTCAAAAGAGGTTTGCCATTGCCATCCTCTGAGGCTGACAGAGTGACTTGCCCAAGGTGAGTTTCTATGGTGGAGTGGGATTTGAACCCTGGTCTCCAGAGTCATTGTTCAGTGCTCAAACCACTATGCCATGCTCTTGAGAAGATGTTAGCATGAGGTCCTGCTCCCGGAAGGCAGAAGTCCTGCCCCTGGCACCAGGCAACGCACGGTGCCGGAAGACCTTTTAGTTTGGGCACTCAGCCCCTACAAGTTTCACTATCACTGCCCTAAGGGAATAGTTCTCAAACTATGGGGCAGGATCCGGGGGGGGGGGGGGGAGGCATGAGAGTTGTTCAAGGGAGGCCTGAAATTTAGAGGCTCTGGTCCCTCCTTCTCCTCCACTTCCCAAACTTTTTCTCTCCTGAAGGGGAAGACAAAGACAAGGAGAGCACCCAGACCAGCTGCCTCTGCCTGAGAGAGGAGGTAAAGGAGGAGGACGACAACGGGGAAACTCACTGGCTCATGGTCCGCACTTCTTCTTCCCCTATCTGTCTCATCACTGCCCCAGTTCTCAGGACAATATACTCCTGCATGAAAATATTGCTGTATGTTTATGAATATACATGAATGTATGAATGAAAAAACATCCACTAAACAAACAAAATATTGTTACTAATTTACTATGTTAAATAGGGGGTGCACCACCCCATGTGTAGATGCAAAGGGGGTCACAAGGACAAAAAACTTGAGAACCACTGCCTTAAAGGCACCAGATACTGTCTGATTTTGAAAGCTAAGCAAGGTCAACCCTGGTGTATGGAAAACCACCAATGAATACCAGGTATGTTGCTGTTGTGTGGCTTCAAGTCATTTCCAACTTTTGGCAACCCTATCAAGGGATTTTCTGGGGCTGAGAGTGGGTAATTCATCCAAGGAGATCTCTATGTCAGAGGAAGGAATTGGGAAACTTCCTCTGAGTATTCCTTGCCTACGAAAACCCTATAAAATTCATGGGGTCAGCATAAGTCAACAGGTGACTTGAAGGCTTACACACACACTCCTTGTTTATATTCATGCATATCTATGGCCCCCCTCCTTTTCCCCTAACAATCCCAAGTCCATACAAATGTTTCTTACCAGATATGCATTGGGATAATTCATGGAATAAAACCTTTTATAGGTATGTTCGGAGGCTCAGTCTCTCTCTCAGATCAGCCCTATTTCCTTTGGTAAAGGAAAACAGGATAGCTGCCTCAGCAAGGTGCTGTGGGAGAAAGCTGTGTCCCATGCACAGGTGCAGAAGAGGTTGCTGCCCTAGAATCTATAATAAAGAAAGTTTCATTTCTCTATTTGGCTTGGACTGGCAGGGTTCTGCTATCTTAGAACATTACCACATGAGCCCCGTTCTTGCAGCAATTGAATCAATTTTTTGAAAAGTGGAAAAAAATACCAGTTTCAAAGCTGCCATTATCACATATCTTTGCAATTGCATGACTGGGGCTGCTGCTTGCATCACTCTCTCTTCCGGACTTTCCCTTAATCCCACCTCTCTGCCCTATGCCCTACCCAGAATGCTTTTCATTTTTAATTTTATCTTTATTTATGTTTATTTTAACATTTTCATGCAATTCCGGAGCTCTGCTATTGTTATTTAGTTTTTTTTAAAATGAAGATATAAAGAAATGGGTGTGGGGAGGAAGAGGAGGAACCATCCTGCTTGGGAATAGCAAAGGTGATGAGGAGCAGGAGCAAACACTGACACCATGTAACTGTCAATATAGCGACAGTCCTGACAGTGACATTTCACACCTGGGACGAGTGGAATTGGGAGGTCATTGATGGGTTTCCCCTATCAATGAAAAGGGATGCCTTATCTGAGCTTGGGAGGCACAGCAGCTACTGGTTGGGGGCATCATCATGCAACAAGTATCGCCACAGCCACTTTTTTTCTGGCTCTAACAGTTGTTTAAAAGCCATGTGTAGTAATTTTTTAATGCTCCATGTCAAGCAGCAGAATGTCTGGGGCCAACCCTGGCTCAGAGCAGCACTGAGGCTTGTAGTGATAGATAGGTTTTTATGTCAGTGGATCAGTAAACCAGTAGCCGCCTTGAGTCTCTATACTGGAAGGAAGGTGGGATATAAATAAATATCATCATCATCATCATCATCATCATCATCATCATCATCATCATCCCACCCGGTCTTAGTCTAAATCTTAAAAGCACTATCCAGCTTGCCGAGCCTGTTTGGATTTTGGTTGTTGTTCTTGTTGTTCTTAACTGCCCTTCAGTTGACCTCAACCCATGGCAACTCCATTGATGAGACACTTCCAAGACTCCCATCCTCCACTGTTCTGCTTAACTCTTGTAGATTCAGGCCCATCACATTTCTAATTGAATCCAGTCATCTGGTGTGTGGTCTTCCTCTCTTTCTGCTACCCTCAACCTGCCCTTTTCTAATGAGTCATACCTTCTCATGATGTGACCAAAGTATGACAGCTTCAGTCAGAACATCTTGGCTTCTGGGGGATATTTCAGGCTTGATCTGTTCAAGGACCCATTTGTTTGTCCATGGTATTCTCCACACTCTTTTCCAGCACCATATCTCAAATGAACTGATTTTCTTTTTATCTATTTTTTCCCCACTTTCCAGCTCTCACATCCATATATAGTGATGGCTTGGATGATTCTAACTTTAGTGCTCAATTGTATATCTTTGCTCTTTAATATCTTAAATCCAGGTCAGCATAACTGCCTGACAGATATGGAAGCCACCAGTTGCCTCCAGAAATGTAATGCAAACCCATATTTTTTTGCTGGTACTGCAACACGCTGCTGCCACCCCAGCCAATTAATTTAGTGGAAACAGAAGACATTGAAGTTGGGACTGACCCAAATGTTTTGTTACTATGACAATGTATTGCCAAGAGGAGCGCCAATGCTAGTTTGGAATGGCTTGGCTTTCACTTGCTGGGTATCTCTTAAATAAAACAACACTTGAATCCTTGTTATTGTAAGGCAAGCTAAGCTAAGTTGTCACTTCCCATGGCAGTGGATGTGTTGGATGGCATTTGCAACATTGTGCCAAAAATATCTTTAGCTTTTATTTTGTTTATTTTATTTTTTGAGCAGTGGGTATTGCTCTGACTTCAGAGGAAGAAACATATTTATTCTTACATCAACTGTAACACTGCAGGCAAACTGTGCAGAGAATATTAACTGAGGTCTGGTGAGAACCTTTCTGATCAGTGTATGTGTGTATGTTTGCATGTGTGTATGTATCATGTGTTTTTGTGCATATTATTTCTGACATGAGAAAAACTGTCATCCAAGAGCACCCTTGGCAAGGTGGTCACAAAGTTGTTGTTGCATGCCTTCAAGTCACTTCCAATTTCAGATGATCCTAAGGTGGCCCTATCAGGTTTTTCTTGGCAAGATGTGTTCAGAAGGGGTGTTGGTCTTTGCCTTCCTCTGAGGATGAGAGGATGTGACTTTCCCAAATTCACCCAATAGATTTCCATGGCTGTGCAGGGATTTGGACTCTGGTCCAATACTCAAACCACTACAACACACTAGCTCTCCAAGTGCACGTGTTCAGTATTTATTTGCTTGTGTGTGAGAGAGACTTCTGGGATATGTAGTTTTGCGATATATTTAGCCTTCTTTGTAAGAAGCCTCTAGTGCCACAACAAACTACAAATCCCAGGATCCTGTAGTGGTTTGAGTGTGACTCTGGAGACCAGAGTCTGAATCCCAGCTTGGCCATGTCAATCCACTGGTGGCAAGTTACACACTATCAGCCTTAGAGGATAGCAATGGCAAATCCCCTCTGAAGAAATTTGCCAATAAAACTCCATGACCCATAGGGTTGCCATAAGTCAGAAATGACTTGAAGGCACACAACAACAACAACCTTTAACTAATTTCAAGTAAGATGAATTCAAGCATTACTTTGTAAACTAGTAAAAAAAAAAAGTAAGAAATTAGCTTTGGAGATCAGTGAAACTATAACTGTAACTATTTCTTTTTAATAGTTTATTCCAAGTTCTGGTTGAACCTGAATCTTCAAGGGATTGTTATGTAGGTGAAACATGAGCAGTGGGGGGGGGGGGGGTGAGGAAAACCACATGCACATCCTTGAACTTTTTGAAGGGAAAAAGTTTGGTATTAATGTAATAAATTAAACAGAACTTTGTAGGATCACCTGGAGCACTGGCATGGCATATGAAGTAGAAGACATTTGTCCTCTAAAGATCTGAGTATGTTCAAAGACAGCTGTGATTGATGGTCTCTCTCAAAGTGTGTGTATTGGGTGACAAGTTTCTGCCACTTTGCATGATAACATAGCTCCTTGACATTTCTACTCTTGCAGCAGTGGACTGCCTTTTACTCTGAATAATTAAATGACCCTTAATTGTATGGCATGGAATCTGAACAGCCTCAAGCATTTGAAATGGAAGCAATTGAGCACATTCTCTCTTGCTGTCTTTACAGCAGTGCCAAAGGGTGCAACTGCAAGGAAGGAGTAGACTAATGAAGCAGCTTTGTTTCTCTTAATGCTGTGCACAAAAGTGAATTGTCATTGTGTGGGAGTATGAAGAAATTATTAAAGCAAAAACAAGTTCAAAGACATCAGAGTTAATGCAAGCAAGAATGCCCTTCTGTGAGCTATAGGCCAGCAAGATGAATGTCTTCTTTTCAACCTTATTTTAATGCATTTCTGTTTGTGGGGACACAACTTCACTCATATTGAACTGTATTGGTAAGTTTTTTGTGGGTTTTTCGGGCTGTGTGGCCATGTTCTAGAAGAGTTTCTTTCTAATGTTTCTCCAGCATCTGTGGCTGGCATCTTCAGAGAATGCTGGAATGGAAGAGAGTGGGTCTCTATATACTGTGATACCCCGGGTAGGGAGGAGTGATTCCCATGTAAACTGTGTATTGTTCTGTTGTTTAATGAGTATTGTTCTATTGTTGATGGCATGGCTTCAGGGCAGGAAGACTGGGCAAAACACATCTGTGAACCCCACTTCTTGGACGAGGAATTGAAGCACCTAGACCAGGCTCTACAGGCAAATATAGCCAGCTCAGACATCAGAAGGGCTGCCAGACCCAGGAAAACCCAGAGGAGTGAAGACGAACAACCACCCAAAGGGAAGGTATTTTTACCATATATCAATGGAGTTACGGACAGAATAAGGAAAGTGGTGAGGAAACACAACTTCCAAATGGTTTACAAACCAACCAAGAAAATCCAACAAATGCTGCACTCAGCGAAGGACAGGAGAGACCCTCTCACAGCCGCAGGAGTTTACCACATACCATGCAGCTGCAGGCAAGTCTACATAGGGACCACCAAACACAGTGTCCAAACACGAGTCAAGGAACATGAGAGACACCGCAGACTGGGCCAGCCAGCAAAATCAGCAGTAGCAGAACACATCATAAACCATCCTGGGCATAAAATGCTGTTTGAAAACACTGAAATTCTGGACCATGCCAACAACTATCAGGTCAGAATGCACAGGGAAGCCATCGAAATCTACAAACACTTGGACAGCTTCAACAGGAAAGAAGAAATCCTTAAAGTAAACAAGGTTTGGCTACCAGTCCTACAAAATAGGAAAATCAGCACTCAGCAAATGCAAATGGGAAACAACCAGGGTCAGGGGCTTTCCCAGCAGACAATAGCAGACAATATCCTTGTTTGCATATCCTCCCGCCCTGAAGCCATGCCATCAACAACAGAACAATACCCATTCAACAACAGAACAATACACAGTTTACATGGGAATCACTCCCCCCTATCCAGGGTCTCACAGTATATATAGACCCACTCTCTTCCATTCCAGCATTCTGTGAAGATGCCAGCCACAGATGCTGGAGAAACGTTAGAAAGAAACTCTTCTAGCACATGGCCACACAGCCCAAAAAACTCACAAAAAACTATGGATGCCGGCCATGAAAGCCTACGACTTCACATTGTATTGGCAAGCATGCATTCTGCCATCTTACATGTTCAACTTGTATGCTGAGAATATCCTAAAAAGAGAATGTTTAGACTCAGAAGAAGGAAGAGTGAAGACAGGAGGAAGGATCATCAACAACCTAAGATATGCAGATGGCACCATACTCATGGAAAACATCTGTGATTTGGAACAATTGCTAAGGAAGGTTTAAAAAGAAGGTAAAAGAAGTCAGGCTTAATGCTGAACATAGGACGTTATCACACGTGGGCCAGAAAGGGAAAATAAAAGTGGAAATGAGGCATTACAAAAATAAACCAAAAATAAACTTGTTTCCGCAAACGTCATTACCTTAATTGCGAATTTACAGCAAGTGCAAAGAACGTCCACACACAAGTGAAAATATCCCGTAAATGTAGTAGAAATGAGCCTCTTGCACATGCGCAGATAGAGGAATGAACCTCTTGCACATGCGCAGATAGAGGAATGCTTGTGGGAACCATGGGTAATGACGGGGAAATGCTGCCCAATACGTATTTGGCAATCACATTTGCGGTAAATGCGGAATCACCCTCATTGCGCAATTGCATTTCCTGAAGAAACCAAAATTCAAAAGATCTCGGATCTTTCCACTTTCTGTCAGGGTTCTGTCGGGGTTCTGTGCGACGTTGTGTGAAAACACGGGCCAATAATCCGGTATCGTTCAGGATTTCGTGTGGATTTTGTTTGGATTGGGCCCCGTGTGATAACGTCCATAAAGAAAACAAAAACAATGACCACAAGGAACTACGCAAACTCAACCAAGACAATGAAAAATCGGAGTAATTAAAGTGTTTCCATACCATGGATCAAACATTGTTAAAAATGGAGACTGCAGTCAAGAAATCAGAAGAAGATTAGGAATGGGAAGGGCAGGTATGAAAGAACTAGATAAGATCCTAAGGAGTAAAGATATGCAACTGAAGAGTAAAGTTAGAATTGTCCAAGCCAATGTATTCCCCATAACCATGCGAGAGCTGGACAGTGAAGAAAGCAGCTAAGAGGGAAGGCATGTGGTGTTGGAGAAGAGTGCTGAAGATACTGTGGACAGCCAAAAAGACAAACAACTGGGTTCTTGAGCGGATAAAGCCAGAAATTTCCCTAGAAGTCAAGATAATCAAATTAAGGCTGCTGTACTTTGGCCACATCATGAGAAGGCATGACTCACTAGAAAAGACAATGATGCTTGGAAAGGTAGAGGGAAGTAGAAAGAGAGGAAGATCGCATGCCAGATAGATAGACTGAATTAGGGAGATCATGGGTATGAATCTATAAGTCTTAAGCAGAGCAGTGGAGGATAGTGAGGCTTGGAGATGTCTCATCCACAGGGTTGCCATGATGGGGATGATTCAACAGCAGTTAACAACAAACAAGAAAATTGAAAATAGGTTTATTTTATAGGTACTAGAAATGCAAGTTACATTTCTTCCCCTCCTTGTCCTCCTCTTCATTTATTTATACAGCACCATCAATTTACATTATGATTTACAGATTTGTTGTTGTGTGCCTTCAAGTCACCAAAAACAGTGGGTCATGCCAGAGGTGTACAATCTAAAGTGTGTCCATACAATACACACAGAGGTAAGGAAGGAATAATAAAACTATACCATACTGTTTGAAGACAAATCATCTAGGGAGAATACAAAAAATATGATATAATATAAAACAAACTAAGCAATTCATGTGATCAAATATACAAGATTATAAAACAACATTAAACTAAAGTTCCAAATGCTATACTAATTATTATTACAACCACTTTCAGAGAGATTTCCTTTCCTTACTCCCATGAGTAGATAAAAAGCAGGAGGCACCTTCCTCCTCGAACTCTAAGATTCTTTCCTGCTGCCTGACTTCATTTCCTAGCTATTGTTCTTGTTAGGAAAAAGTCTCCTTGGTGTTTAACCTAAGTCTTTCCTTTTCAGCCTAAATCTATTTCCTCTTGGCCAGAGAGAGAACAATTGATTGCAGAGGCAGAAAGAGATGTGACAATAGGAGACCCCATGATGGGACACACACATCCCTGTGCAGTATTTTTAAAAGTTGAATAATAGCCAAGGGGACCATCAGATCTGCTTGGGACCATGACACTGTGGCTCTAATTCTCTCTCCTGCCCCATCCTTTCAGCCTGACTTTCACCATTTCTCCAGAAAAGATCCTCCAGTAGCTGCTACTCCTCTGTGGAACTATTGCCACATCCCTCCTCCACTGTCTCTTTTATAGCCCTAGTTCAGAATTAGTTGTCGGGGGGGGGGGGATCCTTATGAATAATAAGAGAACAGAGGAAGCTGCCTCATGTAGCATCAAAACATAGATCCATCTAACCTTGTATTGGGCAGAATCCAATTGTGTTATGTATAAATGCTCCTGCAGCAGCAGTTGGGCTTTTTGTCCAATATCAAACAGATGCATTCAGTTCAAGAATATGGAAGCAGAATTGGGCATGGATGCATAATCACATTGGGTAGTGCATTCCAGTGCACAATGACTGTCTTGGGTTGCTACACTGCAGAATTAATGCAGTTTGACACCGTTTTAATTGCCTTGGATCATTGGTATGGAATTTTGGATTTGTAGTTTAATGAGATGTTTAGCTTTGTCTGGGAGCGCTGGTGTCCCAAGAAACTACAAATCCCAGGATTCCAGAAGATGGAGCCATGACAGTTAAAGTGGTGTCAAACTGCATTAATTCTGCAGCATGGCAGCAGCCTTGGTTCAATTGTGCAGTATTGCCATTTAATACAAGGATTACATAGCAAAATTAATACTTAACTCTGTATGCAAAGATTTAAGCTATATAACCCTAATGTAAAATCTCAGGCTTTGTCAACTCTGACAGGCATTAACTCTCCAGGGTTACAGGCAGATTACTTCTTAGCCATACCTGCACATTCCTGGTATTCCCAGATGGTTTCCTATCCAAAGATTAACCTGACCCTGTTCATAGTGGCATGTGGAGAGGGACAGGCAGGAACAGCTTGGAAAAATTATGTTACAACTCCAAGAATTTCCCATGCGGGGTGGGGAATTGTCAGAGGTGTAAATGTATGTAAATATAAAGGTGTAGAAAGGTGTAAATTATCAAAGGTGTATATGTAATTTTCAGAGTTCTGGACAGGGCACAATTTGCAGCAGTCATGGCAGTATACAAGGCTATGCATGCCAATCCACATCAAGTGAAATATGGGTATGCAAACCTCCATCCAGTAGAAATGAAACTGCTGTGGCTTTGACTCCCAACAGCTACCTGAAATGCTGAACCTCTTTAGGCCTAAAACTCAGAGCAGATTAAAAACTGAAGGCTTCATCCATTATAACTAAAACAGAATTATAGAATCATAGAGTTAGACGGGACACCAAAGAGCATCTAGATCAACCCCCTGCTGTGCAGGAATACACAGCTAAAGCACTCCTGAGACTGGCATACAACTTCTATACACAAGACTGTATACAAGGTTGGCATACAATCTTCTGAAACAGCATAATCCACTGTCAAATAGTTCTTACCACCAAGCAGTTCTTCCTAATATTTAGGCAGAATCTCTTTTCTTATAATTTGAAAAATTTCTTCATGCTCTAGGGGTCGACAATAATTTTTTACCTGGAGCTGGTCACTGGTCCCCAGGTCTTCTGGTCCCCAGGCCAACTCCCGCTGCCTCTGGTGCCACCGCCAACCCCACCACCGCCGTGCACGCTGCCGTGCGTGCCGCCACTGCGCGTGTCACGTCCGCCATTTTGTTTGCCAAAATGGCAGCTGCGACTCATTTGCGCATGCGCAGGCAGCAGGGATTGGCGGCGGCAGTGGCGGGGGTCGGCGGGAGCCAGTCAGCAGGGGTCGGTGGGCCAGGTGCGGCCCACGGGCCATAGGTTGCTGACCCCTGCTCTAGAGCCAATCTGCATTGCAGAATTAATGCAGTTTGACACTCCTTTAACTGCCATGGCTCAATGCTTTGGAATTCTGGGATATGTAGTCTTTTTGTAATATTTAGTCTTCTCTGTCAGAGAGCTCTGGTGCCACAACCTACAAATCCCAGGATTCCATAAGACTGAATTAAAGTGCAGTGCAGATGCAACCCTAGTGTCTGAAGAAGAAAACAAGCTTGCTCCATCCTGTACATGACATCCTTCAGATATTTAAATATGACATTCATGTCAATTTTCAATATTTTTTCCAACATTTCCATGCTAAAATTCTTCTTCTTCTTCTTCTTCTTCTTCTTCTTCTTCTTCTTCTTCTTCTTCTTCTTCTTCTTCAAATATATGTCTGTTTACCTTTCCTTGCATTTCATCCTTGGTTTATGGACATAGATCATAGAATCATAGAGTTGGAAGAGACCACAAGGGCCATCTAGTCCAACCCCTTTCTTGTCTTCAGTGATGTTGCAAATGGGCAGTGATGCCTGTTGTTAGCTTGCTTGTGTAAAAAAAGAAAAAAAAAGAATCTTGAACTCTATCTGCATTGCATTGTGTGGATTTGAATGAAACTTGGGGTACATAGTTGCTTCATCAAAGCATCCTTTCTCCACCTTTTTTGATTCCATAGTTTTGAAACTTCACTATAAAAGTGGGTGAGTACTTAATTTCAGTTTGGTTTTGATAAGAAGTTAGCAAAAATGCTCACATTTCCTCACATTTAGTTTGGAAAAAAACTTGAGATATTTTTTTTTAAAAAAAATACTTGATCTTAGCCCAGACCAGAGGCTGAAAACTGATGTTATTTTGCACGTCTCTCTCTCTCACACACACACATCCCTATGAGAAAAATAGTTGAATTAGTAATCAGTAGATGGATAAAGTTAAATATCATGAAAGCTCCCCAAGTATTTTAAGATACTTTTTTGGCTTAAAGACTTTTGCCATTTGTGTATATCATGCATTTTGAATGCTGAATATCTTGCCGTTTCTAAATGCTTGCTCTGTTTGGCTCTGACTTTTGGGGTATGGGTCTATAATTGGACTTCACAAATAATATTGGATATTTTTTAAAAAAATCAGTGTGAGAGAAGCTGCATCTGATATTTTTGCCAACCCATGAAGGCTTGGAGTGCTTAACTGTTTAGTACATGGCTTGTAATCCTTTTGTTTCAACCACATAAGACTTTCTGCATAAGACTTTCACTTCTGTTTTCTGAGAAATTTCTAATCTTTGACATTTTTTATGGCCAGCAGATAATAATATAGTTATCTCTGTTCTGGTATTAGCCGTAACTGTTGAATTTATTAAATGCAAATACAGGATGATTTTGTTTTAGTTGATTTTTGATGAATTTGCCAAACTCCACAAATCACATATTAAAGATGGGAATAACTTGAAGTTTAAAAAATTGAGAGCAAAAAAAAGTGAAGCTGACAGATTTTTTTTTTCTATCTGTATTTCAGTCTTCTGAACAGCCACTGAACTGGGACAATACCACAACTGGTCTAGAAGTTGGCACTTCTTCCCCAGACTGGATATTATTAACTTCATTTATCTTTCAAGTATTAAATTAAATTAAAAATGTGGACATTGATATGTAGATATCTAGATGAAACTTTACAATGTGAGATCTATCTATCATATCATTTATATACTGCCTTTCACTTAGAATGGGATCCAAGGCTGCTCACAAAAGAAATATCTTTTCATGTGTGTACACTACAGTGTACATCCATATAGAATCCTACATCAGATAGATACACCTGTATTCCTCATGTGGCTGCAGTTATTTAATATTCTTGGGCAAAGTTTGGAAGAGTTACCTTTCTTTGTATTACAACCCTTAGAATCACCTAGCCAGCCTGGCTACTATGTTTGCATATATTGTCACATGGGTATCTCTTTGGTATCAAACTAATTTCAGCATACTTTGATATATTACAGACAAAGGCATTGCATTGCACTACCTGTTCTATTTAAATCAGCAACCCTGTCTCACACTTTCTCCCTAAATTGTACCTGTTGTGTTGTACACACTGGAACCCTGGATTCGCCACAGAATGGATTTGAGCAGGTAGCCTACCTGCAACCCTCCAGATGTTGCTGGACTAAAGTGCCCATCATTCCTGATCAGTACTCATACTAGCTGGGGCTTATTGGAATCCAACAGTATCTGAAGAGCCACTACCTCCCCAACCCTGATTTTAAAATTACCAGTTTTACCCTGCAATAAATGTAACAGCTTGCTCACCAGTTATGCCCAGTTAAATCCCCTCATCATCCGTTTTAAAAATGGGAAAATAAAGGGAAGGAAAACTCATTTCAGAAACAAAGGATAATTTAATTGGGTAGCAGAGAGCAGATTATCCTCTGAATCACTTACTGATCCATGAACCTCTGAGTAAGGTTAATATATGTTAACTTTTCTCTCTCTTGGAAAAATATACAGTACTTTGGTTCTCTCAGAACATTTCCTATTTCCCGAGCATTTCATAATTTTGTGTTAGTTCATTTTGAGAGTCCTCTTGTCAACCTGCTCAATATCAGTACATCAAATGGTTATTTAAAGTGAAGAGATAAATATAGGGCAGTTTGGGTTTACACCCATCTCCCTGTGCACTCTCACATGGTGAAGCCATTTGCTTTAATTTAGAAATGAAGGTAGAAAATTGATCAGGCCAATCTCTTTTCTGTAAGTTGTTAAATGTTTTCCTGCGCCTCTGAAGGCCTTGACACTAACCTGAGAAATTCAATCAGGATGTTAATGGAAGTGATTGTCAAGGACACTTTCAGCTCATCCTTGTTTCCAAAGTATGGTTTAGAATGATAACTGTCAGATTTCATTTAACAACAGCAGCCAATTGGGGACAATGAGAGAAACAACAGGCAGAGTTCTGGTTTCTAATGTTTGATAAAGAGATCTTTCTTTGATTTTATTACAGTTATATCCCATCATGGTGCTTCAAGGTACCAGTTCATCGGTGACCTCCTCTCTATAGTTTCCTGTGCAGGATTGCCCCAGGCCCTGAGGCTTCGGAGCCAAACTCTGAATCCCAGGAGTAGCCTCATGATATCATTAAGGGTTATGCATTAAGTACTAAATTACTAAAGAAAGTCATAGAAGAAAATTTGAAGGCAGACAATGTTGAACATCAAGAAAATAAAAATAATGACCACAGAAGACTTACATAAATTTCATCTAGAAGAAAAGGGAATTGAAATAAAGATTTCCCATACCTTGGATAAATCATTGATCAGAATGGAGATTGCAGTAAAGAAATCAGAGGAAGACTAGGAATGGGAAGGCAGCTATGAAAGAACTAGAGAATAAAATAAAGAGCTAATATATAATACTGAATTACGGATTGCCCAAACCACTATATTTTTCATCACCATATACGGATGTGAGAACTGGACAGTAAAGAAAGCTAATAGAAAGAAAAAAGACTAACAAATGGGTCCAGGAAAAAACACAAACAAATCAGTACTGGAACAGATGAAGCCTGAGCTCTTCCTAGAAGCCAGGATGACAAAACTGAGGCTCCCATACTTCAGCCACATCATGAGAAGGCATGACTCACAAGAAAAGACAATAATGCTCGTAAAGGCAGAGGGTAAGAGGAAAAGAGATAGACCATATATCAGATGGATAGACAGACAATTGGCCATGAGCCTGAAGGAACTGAGCAGTGTTTGAGGACAGGGGGTCATCATGAGTTTAAGTTAACTGGAAGGCAATTACCAACAACATTAAGTATCAATCACAGTGTTCACAGCTTGTCATTCAGGCACACACATACACACACATTTGCCATATTTTCCTGTTTGGAAATCAAGAGAGAAATCTTAGCTAAAAGCATTGCACACCGATCAAGCAAATGTAAGTATTTTATTCATTTTCACTGACTTAAGAGAGACAGGATAAGAAACATTTAATTTAACCCACCTGCTTATAGCCAGAAGGTGGATGCAAAGCAAAACAGAGCCTGAGCCTAAGTGCCACAATGAAGGGTGCAGGGGGTGGGTGGGAGGGAGATTAATCTAGGTTAATACATAGATTCTCCCTCGGAGAGTCTTACCAGTTGCAGCAACAAATCAGCTCTTGTAAAGCATAGCAAGCTACAGCTCTACTAGCTAAACTGAAGATCTGCAGACAGTCCCTTTCAAGTGGAGATGAGCACTCCAAAATGGGGAATTTACATCCTTGTCTGCCACCCGGAGATAGCCCATGAAAATTGGAAATTCGGGACCAGCTCTGAGATCTAGCATGTCTGTCAGGCACTGTTCACATGGTATGTTCAGCTAGATTGTTGCATTGTTTGCCTTTAGATCAGAAGCTATAAATCTTTCAACAGCTGAGACCCACATCTTGGGTTTGCTGGGAGGACATATGCCACATCTGCATGCACAAACATACAAACCAAAGCACAGCTGAACTCCAGAAGTAAGCCTTATTTTCTGCCATGCAAATGCAGCTCAATTCCATGCATATCTATCTGTAAGTCTGTCTGCATCAGTCTAAAATGGTTGAACATAGTGCAGTCCTCCAGGTGTTATTGAACAGCAACCTAAATCAGCCCTGGCCACCAGCACAAATGGTGAAGAATGCTATGAGTCTCAACTAAATAATGTCAGTTACATACCCTTGGAATGTAAATGATTTCGTTCAGTAGTGTAGATTATGACTAGCAAACAGTGGTTGTGTGTCTTTTTGTTCTTAGTGTCCTGGTTGTAGTACCCAATATCGCTTGGGAACATCACTACTGCCTTTAGGGCTTATTCGTTTACAACTGCTCTGGAGAATGAGTGCTTGTTTCTCTTGGTTCTCAGATCTTCCATGTTTTACACACCAGTCTCATTTGCCATTGAGAAAACAGGTATCTCCCAATCAGCCTCCAAACATGATATTCTGTATGGATGAAAAAATAATTGGAGTTTCCCCAAGGGTCCCCCAGCTGAATTTTGTGCATGCCACATAGCCTACATAGTTAAATCAGGCCATCTCAAACATCCTCCTCAAATTTTATAGAAATCCACCCAATTTTTCTATGTGATGCAGCAACAGAGATATATATTTTAAATATATCATTTTGGTAAAACTTTAAAAGAATTGTACTCACCTTATCAAAATATTTCAAATGATGTGCCATATTACTTTAAGTGGATAAGAAAATAAATGGCATCTTTCTTAGTTTCTTTCCCACCCAACCACCATGAATTTTGTAGTTGCCACACATAGGCTATATTTTAAGTCAGATCATCCCAAATAGACCCTACAATTTTGGCAAACATATAATGAAAAATCACTGGATGCCCCAGCTGCTCCATAATTTTGACATTAGACCATTTTAATTTCCTGCAGGCCAATTTGAGTTCCAGTACTTGGGGAAAGTAATAATAATAATAATAATAATAATAATAATAATTTTAGAAGGAGAAGCCCAGTGTATTCTATTCTCCTAGCATGACATCACTAAACAACTGTTATTTTATTTTAATGACTACAGAGTATAATTTTAACTTGTGTTTAGTAACAGTTGGTATGTTTTCCTCCAATACAATTAATGTGTAAAAATAATAATAATGAAAAATGCCATTGATTTACAAGTATGCTTTGAGGATATAATATTATTAAAGGAGTTATAACTAATCTATTTTGGAATAAATTTCATCTCTCAGCATGTTAGAGACTGTTTATTAGTACAGAAAATATGCATAATTCAAGTACCTTGGTCTGACAGATAATGTCTTTGTACTGTGTTTGTTACTTAATGGCATGCTGGGATTTGTACTGATGATGTGATTTAAAGTGAGAAAAAAAATCCTGAAGTACTTTGTTATCTTTCATAAAGACAACCATACAGATTTATTTAAAAAAAAAAAAGAAATCTAGTGAACAGATGTCAGTTAATAATGATGAGATGACTCTACAAAGCTGCCAGACAAAAAGCTAAAAAGTGACTCTTTCGGGGAATGGTTTTTATGGAAAGACTCTTTTGAAAAAGAGTAAGAAGGGCTGGGGTATCTTCACATTCATTAATTTATTCAATGTTGGATTGAAGATCCTTTAATATTCTCAAGATGAAATGTGATATGCAAATGCATTTTCAAACTAATTACTGACAGATTAGTTTCACACTTTCTCAAAATGGCATCAGCTGCAGTGGGTTATTTTATGATATTCTGTTCATCATTAGTAAAAGCTTCAGCAAGAGTATATGCCTCACGATGCAACTATACTGTCAAAATAATGCAGTTTGACATCACTTTAAATTCCATGGCTCCATTCTATGACAGTTCGAAAGCGTGCAAATGCAAGTAGATAAATAGGTACCACTTCTCAGTGGGAAGGTAAATAGCGTTCTGTGCCATCATGCTGGCCACATGCTCACAGAGTAGTCTCTGGCAATGCTGGTTCTTTGGCTTAGTAGCATAGATGAACACCACCCCCTATGGTCAGACACAACTTGACAACCTTGTCTAAAGGGAATACCTTTACCTTTATCCTACAGAATCCTGGGATCTGTAGTTTAGTGAGGCACAGCACTCTTTGGCAGAGAAGCCAAAAGGCCTTGCAAAACTACAAACCCCAGGATTCCATGAGATAGAGCTACAGCACTTAAAATGGTGTCAAACTGCATTATTTCAACAGTGTAGATTCACACACATCCCTCCCCAGTGGATTAAGGATGGTTTCATGCAACTGACAGTATGGATTCAGGCCACAGAGCTACAAATGAGAATGGATCATAAGGGTGGCTTGCAATATAATACTTCGAAGATCTTCCATTGGCAAAACTGCAGAACGAGGGCCAGACTACGAAGTTCTGTTATCTTTGGTAAAGGAAAGGTCTACTCTGTGACTGGAGAACTGAACTGACAATTAAATTTTACTTCATTCTTACCTCTGCCCATGCAGAAGAGTCCCCCACCACATTTGAGAGCATTAGGCAGCCTATGCAGTACACAACAGTGTCATTCAGGAGAATGGTAAAGCTTAGGAGAAAGACCTGGGAGCTGCCATGTTGGCATCTGCTACCTGAGGAGTTTGTCCTTCTCTATCAAATGTTAGTAATGGCTCACCCTGTGCAGAAATATTTCCAAGAGGTAGATATTTTATTTTATTTATAGCCCACTTTTCTACCAGCATGGGATCCAAGGCAGCGTACAACCATTTGAAAACACAATACAACCCCAAAGCAATTAGAACAAAAGTTAAAACACTATTAAACTGGATTTCTGTTTCAAAAACACAAGTTGAAAATGCAAGTTACAAGCAGTTTTTAAACACACACATAAAACAAATAAAATGGAAATGCAGCACACACAACCAGTAAAAGCTTCATTTGCCACACTGTCTTAAAAACCAAATAGCTCTTTAAATACAAACCTGTTTTACCTGCTAGTGGACAGACACGAAGGAAGGGGCCCACTGGATCTCCCAAGGTACTGTTAATAGATATGATACCCCTATATGAGTCTGCCCATCTTCCTTTGAAGGCCCTTCCCTCTGTATCATCACCTTCACAGATACATCTGGTGGGAATATCGGGGAGGGCCTTCTAGGTGGCTGCTTCCAGACCCTGAAACCCCTTCCTAGAAAAATTCAACTGGCACCCTCCTTGCTATTCTTTTGTAGGCTGGTGAAGATCTTTCTGCTTCAGGAAGTCTTTGAGGGTTGATAGCTCAGTAGAAAAATACCTTCCTTGTGCAGTATTGTTGGCATTTGTTGATCTATTAAACAGCTATATAAATGTAAATGATTTTATTTTACTGAAAGTTTGATAATATTTTTAAGTTTCCCATGATGTAATTTGTTTTAGCTATGTATGTTTTAACTTTTGTGAGCTGTCTTGAGTCCTAGACTGAGAAACAAGCAGATTATAAATCTCCTCCTCCTCCATATCTATTTAATGCAATGGAATGGCTGGCTCATAGTTTGAATAAGTTCTTGACAAATTTGATGGGGCTTCACCTGGCGATTTCTCTAACAGGAGTAAAGGAAAGTAATTGATCATCATTCTTTATCTCTCAAACTGCCATTTGTATCTATGACAAAGCCTCAGAGTGAGTCTACACAAGAGACATTGCAAGATACCTAAAATGGCACCTTGCAGGCTCAGCTGCCTAGTGCAGAACCCTAGAGATTAGTGTCTGGATATTGTAATGGCAGGGTGACCAGACATCCTCCTTTGCAGGACATGACATACATTTCAACCTTCTGTCCGTAGGAATTCCAAAATGTCCTCCATTTTTAGCATGACTCAGAAGCCCATTGAGTAACACCATGTTTGCCGCTCCCCTTCAAGAAATGTGTCTACTTGCAGCCTCACTATAAAAAGGGGAATAGTATGAATCCTTCTTCTTTTTCCTAGGAGAAGCAGCAGGCAAGACTTTCCTCCAGAACTCAGAGTGCATTGTTTCTCAGAGGCAGAAATGACAGCAAATGTATTAAGCAGTTGGCTGCTTGAGAAGACAATGAAAATGTTGAAAGGATTTCCCCCCTTAATTTCAGCAAAATGCTGGCATAACTCCAATTTATGGTGATATAACCAAAGATGAAGCCCTAGATGGAACCAAGAGCATTCCAACCAGCCACTGTTTATGCCAGCTGCTGAGATTCAGATGCCACCTGCAGATATTCTACATTGCTTCAGCATAGCATAAATAAACCAGCAGCAAACTTACATTCCACTTCCATTACACAATCACTCTTCTGGATACCAATGCAGCATCATAGATGTGGATCACTGCTAAATGTGCATGGCTGACACCCCATTGTGTAATTGCAATGTGCATTATAATATGCATCAGTATTTGTTCATTTATGGTCCTCTTCATGTTCTAGATCAGGGCCTCAGACAATGAACCACTGTGGATTGCTTACACTGCTTCTCATACACATTGGTACATATTCTGCATGTGCACCTCCACTTCTATCCCCATCAGCACAATGCTGAATAGAAATACTCCATATGCACCATGCAATTTATGCCTGTGTCTGTCATAAACTGGATTCCAGTCAATGTTTATAGAATGCTTATATGTTAAGTCTAGTTCTGTGGAGATTAGAAAAGAAGAGGGAATCTGGGGACTGCTCTGGTGCATAAGGATTAAACTGAGACTATCAAAGAAGCATCTTCCTGGCCCAGCACTTCTATACATTAAACCTCTGGTCATTTTCATTCCTGTGCATCTCTCTCATCTTGATGTACACTCTGCTTTATGCATAGGGAATGACACCCCTTTGCATACTAGAGTAAGTGATAATGAATTAGCTGCTTAAGTCACAGTTTTTCATTCCACAGTGATGATGAGAGAGCTACTCATTTACATTTTCTCTTCCCTCTGGATAGAGATGGTGATATTCAGGCAGTGCTTGCTTACGTTGTTAACTCTCTAATATCCTGATCCTCTGATATGTGGAATGAGTTTATTATGAGCTTTATGTTACTGTCTCACCAGCATAAGGTCAGAAGTATGGTATTTTATCAGGTCCCTAGAAAAGCTTGGAAAGGTTATAGTGGACTGCAACTTTCATGAACTCTAGCCACCATAGCTAATGAGAGGAATGCTAGGAATCATGGTTCTACGGGTCATCCTGTCTTGTGGATTTAGGGAGTTGTTGTCGAGAGCCTTCAAGACTACATAATTGGAAGGAAGATGAAGAAGTGCCATTCAGTCTGAAAAACATATTCAGAAGCCATTTGGGACACAGATTATGAATTGCTAATATAAAGAATTATTAAAGAAGCATATTAGCACACTAAGTCCATCATCAAGCTAAATTACACCCTGAAGAATATCTCTGTAGAATTTAAAGCTCAGATTTGTACAAATAACTGACAAAGAACTAAAAGGACTTTGGACTGAAACCAAGGACATTGTCAAGGGGAAAATGCAAAAATACACCATTTGTGGCCAAAAAGAAACAAAAGACACAATGGATGGCAGATGAAACCCTTCAAACAATTAAAGACTGCTAAGCTATAAAGATAATACCATATTACTTGCAGAAAATATCAAACACTTGAAATGACTATTGATGAGAAGCAAAAGTAAAAGTTGACAAGAGAACTATTAAATAACCAATGCAAACAAATAGGAGAAGAAGAACAACAAAAAAGTTAAGACATTATGTCATCCACAACATTTGTGAAATTAAAGGGGAATTTGAACTAAGAGTAGAGCTGCTATATGAGCAACAGAAGAACACAGTATATAATCAGAACCAAAGACAATGGAAACCAAACACTGAGGAACTGCATAAGTAAGAACTATTTGAAGGTGAACCCACAGTTTTAGAAAGTAAAATGGAAAAGACTGTCAAAGCACTTGGGAGAAATACTTTTTATCATATATGGAGTGAAAAATACCAAATGTCCAAGCTAGGATCAGAAACAGAGGAGGAACTAGGGATCATATTGCAAATAATGAAAGACACCAAAGAATTTCAAACTATGCTTTATAGATTACAGCACAGCCTTTGACTGTGTAGATCATGAGACATTAAGAAGCCAATATAATTACAGAATATGGAGAAAGAGAATGGTTTCTACTCAACAAGAGATGAGGGCAGACGGGGCTGCTTTTTCATGCTAATTGTTTAATTTATATGAAGAACATATATGAAAAGCAGAATTAGACTCAGAGGAAGCAGATGGAGATAAGAACATCAACAGTTTATGATAAGCAAATATTGTTTGAGGAAAATAGCAAAGACTTGGAATCTGTTGAGAAATGTTAAGAAAGAACATACAAAAACAGGGTTACATTTTAAAAAAAATGATTACATATAATTTACATAATATTAATGTCAATGATAAAGACACCAAAATAAAGATTTACTATATTTTGGCTCCTCAGAATTCTGCAATAAAGACCTTTACCATATATGGATAGAGAAATGCCAGATGCCCAAGCTGGGTTCAGGAAAGGACAAGGCACTAGAGATCATATTGCAAACTCTGGGCCATGGCTTCCTTGATTGAATCAATCCACCTGGAATGTGGTTTTCCTCTTTTCCTACTGCCTTCCACTTTTCTAGGTCAGGTTGTGTGAACTCACAAAACTCTGATCTCCTAAACCATTCAGCATATGCCTTCTGAGGCAACTACCTCATTCTGCCTAGTGGTAGGGCTTCACTTGTACCTTTCCGAGGGATCAATTGAACCTTCCTACTTGTCTTTTTCATATTAGCTCCCCATTAAATTCCAATGAGCTGGAATGGGCAATGATAGCTGGTGTTCCCATTTCACTAGGGCAGTGTGTGTACTCCTTGTTTTAAATGAAGTATTAAAATTGCTGAAGTTATTCTGGGGATAGGTTTGGCACCATGTATATTGCTTTAATAGTCGCACTGAAACCCAGAGTAGATTCACAAACCATTTCTGGGATGGGTCTTTGTTCCTCTTTCTCAGGCAAAGCAATTGTTCAAAGCCACCACTATTGCCTCAGCTTTTGAATAACTTGTTAACTTACTTTTTTCGCATTGCATTTGCAGCCCATTTTTCAACTTTCATGCATGAGTCACAGACATAATTTTTCCCTGTCATATTCAATAATAATTGTTTACACATGGGTGTGATCAGAGTCATTTAGAAACATCATTTGTTGAATGGGGAGTCATATCAGTACTTGATGGTGACTACTTGATACACTGCTGAGCTGAAGCATTTCTACAGTTAATAAAAATGATGCTATTAGGCAGCTGTTAGTTGCTGCATCAATCATATCAAGAAGATACTGAGTAAGCTAGCATGAAAACAAGTGAAGTGTTTGCTTATTTTAAATTCCATCCTGGTTCTTCATCAGATTTTAATGTGTTGGCCAAGGTTTTCCAAATAGTTTTGTAACAAAGTCAACAGTTCCTAGTTCAGCACTGAAGGCAGCCCATCTAGCAAAATGAGGAGGTAGCTTTAGATAGCAAATCTTGTGGTAGGGGCTGTGAACTTTGGGGAACAAAGTTGTAAATGCTATGCAGTGTGTCCTGTGCCCTCTAAGCTAGTCTGTGGGCCCAGGTGTGGTGGAAGTTGTTGTCCTGTTGCCAGTCAAGTTTTATATGTGAAATGGAGTGGGATGCTATTTTGGCCTTCACTGCAGACATCAAAATATCTTAGGCCAGTCCTGTTCCCAGGACTCCTCTAGCACAATGGAACAAAGATGATACTCGCTTAAACTGAAACTGGGTTTGCCCCATCCAGATAAAACATTCAGTTGGCAGGTGATGATTGTCATCCCTCCCTGCTTGAGAGTTTGGCATTTGAAGCAGACTTACCACAGCTGGGCCCTCCCCTAGCTCAATCTGACAGCCACCTGAGTGCTCCAGAGAAAGAGGAGGGAGGAGAGATAGCTCCAGGGAAAGAAGACAGTTTCAGTATCTGACATAAACATAGTTCCTCCCCTGTAGGTGAAGTGAGAGGCTGCATAAACACATCTGGAAAGTGCCCTCCTGAAATATGGTCTGCAAATTGGGTGGGGCTGAGTCAGTGTGTTTTATAAATCAAGTGCTTTCCCCCTTTCAGTTGCAGGAAACAAACTTGATTTCATTCTCAAGTAGATCCTACAGATCTCCTGTGAGATCTGGCTCTGTGATTTATGATCCTGGACTATTTCTTGACTTCCCTATCTGCTTCCATTGGACTTTGTTTAAGATTTACCACTCCTGACTCTGGACTGTTTGGTTAACGGATACTGCTTACTCATTCAGCTTTTAGACTTCTGGCACTTTACCTATTTGTGCAACATAAGAATAGGACAGAGTCAATGAGACAGTGAGTTTTAATGTCAGTGAGGCAGTGTGTATTAATTCAGAATTCAAAGGAGCTGTCCAAGTCTTTAACTTATTTGGGGGATATGGTACAGCACCTTGGACGGCTCTTTTAAAGTTCAAACTAAGACTTACAGTAGATTCATTGTCCCACTGAAATGGAAACCAACAACTGTCACTGCAACATACTGTCCTATAGACTCTGGTCATGATTGATAGAGAATTTTATGGGTTGTAATAGAAAGAAGAAACTTCCCACACTTTGATTGGTTCTGTTCTATTACAAGATTTTCAGCAAAGGTTTCCTTTTCTCCTTATTAAGGAAGAACAACAGGCTTAAATGTTCATCTAGCACAGGGATGGGAAAGTAACAGGGGTTGATAGGTTGCATTGGCCTTCCATAGAACTTTGAAGAACTGCACCACCCACTGCTGCACTCATTTAAATCTTTCCCCCCATTTTCCTCCCTCCAAAACAGTCCATTGCCACATCCTCTGGGCTGTTTTAGTCCCAGACCTTTGATTAAAAAAAAAAAAAAAGGAGGTCAACTAGAAGTCAACTGATCCAGTTCCTGTTTGTTTGTTTGGTTTTTTTTAAAAAGGCCTCTCCTGGACCTAAAATAACCTGGGGACAAAATATGTCCTGCATGTTTTCTACTGGGTATGAATGGCCATTATGAACAAACTGTTGTTTTCTAAGGGATGCTAGTAGGCTCCATGGCCATCAGAGATGGTCTGGGGAGGCAGCATGTGGGCCATGGGCCACACTTTCCTCCTTCCTGGTTAAGAAAGATTGCATTCTTCTAAGGCTTGAGGTCCTAATACAGGTATATTTCAGTTAACAAAGTAGATGTTGTCCTAAACATAACTTTTTAAGCATAAAATTTGGTACCAGAGATAAAAATAAGGTAGAAAGAATAGGGATAAGCTCATGTTAATTTTCTTGTTTACTGCCTTGAGTTGTCCCAAGCTCATGGCAAACCTGTGGATGAGACATCTCCAAGCCCATCCTATCCTCCACTGCTCTGCTTAGGTCCTATAGATTCATGTCCATGGTCTCTCTAATTGAGTCTATCCAACTGGCATGTGGTCTCCTTCTCTTTCTACTGCCCTCCAGCTTCCCTAGCTTTATTGTCCTTTCTAATGAATCATGACTTCTCATGAGATGACCAAAGTATGTCAGTCTTAACTTGATCATCTTGGCTTCCAAAGAAATTTCTGCCTTTATCCGCTTTTCTGTTCCTCATAAAGGATTATGGAATTATCCTGTTTACCTTGCCTGTTGCAGGTAGGCACACACAGCTACAGTAGGATCGGCTAGATTAGAATCCTGTTTTTCCTCAGCTTAAGCTTTATTGCCTTGTTTCTGCAAACACACTGCTACAACCTGAAATGAAAAATCAGAATTTACCCAGCCTTCCTTCATCATCCTCCAAATGTTGATACTATTAAAGTACATTTGGCTAGGCAGAGGACAAGGAGGAAAAGGAGAGGGCTGAGAGGGCTATATATATATATATATATATATATATATATATATACACACGTTGGGAAAAAGAGCTTCTTTGTCAAAGGCTTTGTTAACAGAGATATGCCTTTATTAAGTTTAGCATAGGCTCAACTCATCTTGTGCCTTTCCTAATAGGCTTCTCAGTCTTTGTCATTTTAACCTTCCTTCCTTCACTTGTTTCACTTGTTTGATAGGTCGTTGCAACTCTTGTTGCACCAACAGGAATAATATCAGCTCAGATTAACAAAAGCTTTCAGTTGGGTCTTGCCTTCATGGAATACACTTGAAGCATTTCTCAAAACTGGGGTTAATGCACATGATAATTATACTTGTCTTAGCACCATTCAGCTTATGCATAAGTACAGCATAATTGCACCTTCATCACAGGGTTCTCAGTTGCAGCCGTTCCTCTGACAGGAGGGCCACCGCACTGTCATCTGAAACATTTTTGTAATCAATCTCTCAAGTGGGAGATTAGTGCTGGCAAGTCTTTCAACATATGCCTGCTTGAAACCATTCCTCCTCCGCCCTTGTATTCAGCAGTAGCACCCACATCCAAAAAGAAACCTGCCAATGACAGCGCACTGAAGTGGATCATGAGATGACAGCATCTAGCAACATTTAATTGGCTTATTAAGTGGGAGTAAAGACTCAGATTTTTTTTCTGGTTGAACATCAAGTACAGCCTTCAAAGGAGCAGGTTTCCTGCAAACCTTAATTTTTAAGGATGACACTTCTGCTGAAGAAAGAGGTTTCAGGAGGCACATGGTGGGCTGCCATCAAGAAGAGCAACAGTATACAGGTTCATCTCAGTTGACAAAAAAGATGTTCTCCTGGATCTTACCTCTTTAACAGAAAAGTTAGTACTAGAGGGAGAATTAACATGGCAAGTATAGGGATAGATCCCTATAATACATAAAGGAAGGGCAACTTGTTTCAGGAATCTTTTTATTCAAAACTAATATTATGCACATGTGAAATGAAACAATCAGGTCAGGTAAATCTTGTATAAGTAAACAGAAACATTTTGAATCTTCTGTAGACCACTAGAAGGCTCTTCCAAAAAGCAAGGGATGTCAGTCTTGTCCCCTTTTCTTTTTATTTTATCACATACTGTAGTAATCCAAAGGGACACAGTTCTCCAAAGCTTCTTTTGAGGAACTCAAGATACCGAAAACCTAAACACAAAGGGTCAACTTATGTCCTACTGAGTCCATACTACTATGTCTTACATTGGGAACCCTCTTAAGCCCCTCCCTCTGATAGAATCATAAAATCTCAGAGATGAAAGGGACTGCAAAGGGCATCTAGCTCAACCCTCTACCATGCTTGTATACATAATAAAACACTCCTGAAAGATGCCACCTACAGTTCTGTCCACCTGGTGAGTCAATCTCCCTCCACCTGTACCATCTGTCTCTATACCTGCAGGGTTAATCTGCTCTGTGGTGTACATAGGCATGTTGTTGTCCCAACAAACCTTTGCTGGCAACCTAAGGAGTTAGCCTCCTAACTACTTGGGTCCAAAAGCTGTCATAAAAAGAAGGTTAATTCTCAGAAACTACATTAATTGAGGCTTATAGAATTCTCAGGTGCCTTTGACTGGTACAAGCTGAAGCCACACATACATGCTTCCTTGTGTACCTTGTGCTTTGTCTTGTTTCCATGAGTCATTTTCAGTTCATTTTCCTGCAGGCTTTCTTCAGTGATGCATCTGCTCTTCTAACACCCACTGGTACATTGGAACCTTGTTATCCATTTGGATTTGGTTCCAGGACCTCCATGGATTCCAAAATCCAAGGATGCTCAATTCTCATTACATACAATCATGTAGTAAAATGGTGTCCCTTATATAAAATGGCAAAATCAAGGTATGCTTTATTATTATTATTATATATTTACAAGCTGTAGATGGCCAAATCCATGGATTCGAAATCCATAGATGCTGGGGGCCAACTGTATATACAGTTGCCCCTCTGTTTTCACTGACCAGCAAGAGGGGGGGCTCAACATGGTGCGCATGCACACCCTTGCACAGGAGCATGCCCCCCATTCAAACCTGTGGGGCATGAATATGTGCAATATTTCATTTTTGCAGGGGGGGGGGGGTCTGGAAAGGATCCCCTGTGAAAACAAAGGGGCGACTGTAATATTGTTATGAACTGCTGGCTGACCATACCCTTTGTTCAGTAGATGGCTGGTTAATAGCACAGAATGGTCAGCTGGTGGAACTGGATGATTCAAATGTGTTCTCCTGAGAACTCTTAATTATTTTGTTATCTCCACTGTTATTTCTTTGTTGGTTATTGGTTTTATTTTATTTTATGTTTTAATCGAAGATGTTTTAATTAGTGCTTAGTTTAATACTTTTTAAAGGGGTGGGTGGGTATTGGTCCTTTCAGATTTGTATTTTATGTATTTTTAATTGTTGTTAGCCACCCCAATTGTGCACAGAGGGGCAGGGTACAAATAAATTATTATTATTATTATTATTATTATTATTATTATTATTATTTTGAAGTGCCACGACAGTTGGAGAAGATAATGGAAGAGAGGTGTTGTGCATGGGTGTATATAAAAAGCTGTTTCAGTTCCTCTGTTCAGCAAGTCCAGTTGTACATGCAGAAATTGGAACCCATCATTACTAAGACTGGGTGTACAGGCTGGCACATGTTTGTCTTCTGTTATTGGTGCTGATGGTGACAACTTAGAATCCTAAATGTTGAGACTTTGATGCTTGAAGGAATGCCTCTCCCTATATATAGCTCCTTGCCCAAAGACTGAGGATGCATTTACACTGTAGAAATAATGCATTTTGACACCAATTTAATTGCCATGGCTCCAGCCTACATAATCTTGGGATTTGTAGTTTTTTGAAGCACTAGACCTCTGTGGCAGAGAAAGTGAAAGACCTTGTAAAACTACAAATCCCAGGATTTCATAGGATGCAGCTGCAGCACTTAAAGTGGTGTCAAACTGCATTATTTCCTTGATCCACTTGGCCTGGTCTTCTGCTTTATCGAGAGTTACTGGGGAAGGAAATTCTTATGTGGCTCACCATTGTAAAGCTACAATAGACTGAGTCATATACCACCACCCCAACTTACTGAATAGACTCTAGAGCCCCTCCCCACAACTATTCCTTGATTTTGGGAGAATAAGCAGGATTGTAGAATCATCTGGCTACATCCCTGTAGGGATTATAGCAGTGATGAGACTTGCAGACAAACCTAGCAGATCTTGGTGGTGATGTCATCTTCTCATGTCTGACTACAATGGGACACTTCTGTGATCCTGTCTGCTTGCTGCAAAGCATAAAATGCCCACACAGGAGATTTCAAGGCTGTTCAGGGTGTCATGGTGGGTGGGTTGACTTTGGGTACCGCAGAGGAAGGAAGAGAATACCAGCTTCTGTCACCCTCCAAAAGAACATACACATATGTAAGAAAAATTTATGTGTGGATATGCCCCTAAATGGATGCCAGCCAGTGGCCCTGTCTGCATGGGCTTGAATAAACTGACCTCCCTTTGTCTTCTCAGTGGGGAGTCCAGAAGACACAGAGCAGGGCCAAATCCTGGTTCTGGTGCAAACAGATTGGACAATATCCGGCATCTTCAGCACCAGAACAGGAGTCTAACACCCTGATCTTACCTACTTATTGCTCCAAAATCTTCCAGAGCCCTCAATTCCAATGCCAGACAGCTGTGTGAAACCTGTCCCCCTATGCTTCCGTACACTTCCACCATTGCTGCTAATCACTCTCCCTGAGATCAGAACAAGGTGCCCAGCCATGTGATCATCACTAGGCACCTTGTTCTGACCTCAGAGCAAAGGGACCCACAGCACTGGTGGATGTACCAGATGGCATAGTGGCATGTGCATGTGAACAGCTGCCCAGTGTGACAACAGAAGGGCAAGTAACAGGGGGTTGTCAGGGCAGCCCTGGGGCAAGGATATTCTGGGCTGTTTCCAGAATATTTTGGTCAATGCAGATAGGATCAGAGTCTGTATGTAAATATTTGGATACTTAAAGGTAAAAGGTAAAGGTGTTCCACTACCCCCAGTACAATTAGTTTCCGGGCCCAAGGTGTTGGTTATTAAAGCCCTAAATGGCTAGGGTCCAAGCTATTTTAGGGTCCGCCTCCTCCTATATAATCCCCCCCCCCCCACGCACTCCGGTTCTCTGGGAGGAACTTGCTACAGCCTCAAAAAGCTAGGCTGTCGGCTACCTCCCAGAGGGCCTTTTCAGTTGTCGCCCCTAGACTGTGGAATGGCCTGCCGGATGAGATCTGTCAATTGACATCTTTAGACAGCTTTAAAAAGGCTGTCAAGACAGATCTCTTCTGGCAGGCCTTTCCGGGATAGAAAAATCCCAGCCTCGGGAAACCCCTTCCTTTGAAGGCCTCCAGTTCCCCCTTGAATTTCTGCTGGAGTCTCTAATTGCTGCTGAGACATTGCTGCTGTATTTTAATTGTTGCTGTAATTTTAATGTGTTGTTTTATTATGTAATTGATTTAATGGCTTTTTAAGTGGGGGGAGTATATTGTTTCTTGTAATTTTTTTAATGTTGTTAATCGCCCTGACTGGATTACCAAAGGGCGGTATATAAATAAATTTTATATTATTATTATTATTATTATTATTATTATTATTATTATTATTCCCCATTGACAAGGTTGTCAAGTCATATCCGACCATAGAGGGCGGTGCTCATCTCTGTTACTAAGCCAAAGAGCCAGCATTGTCAGAGACTACTCTATGATCATTTGGCCAGCATGATTGCACAGAATGCTGTTTACCTTCCCACCAAAGTGGTACCTATTTATCTACTTGCATTTGCATGCTTTCAAACTGCTAGGTTGGCAGAAGCTGGGACTAGTGATAGGAGCTCACCCCATTAGCCTCCCCCAAAACAACTGCGCACAGTACAGATTATATACTCATACCCACACATGTGCATTGATTTAATCACAATACTCTTCCCATCATAAATCTTTTTCCCCCAGGATGTTTCAGTCAACACTCCTGTATCTTAGTGGCCAGTAAAGGAGATGGAAACTGAAGAGTATGGCAGATAGCACATGTCTGCCATCTACTCAGTAGTATGCATTTTCTTTCATGTTGTTTTTTAAAAGTCCACGTTTTTGTACTAATCTGTTGTCATACACATTTGTCATCATTGTTCTGTTTTGAACTGCAGACCTCTTTTAATCACACACATTTTGTAAGTATTTTTGTGTGTTTTTTTCCTTCCTCCCGTTCCACTCACAGCCTCAGAATGTGCAAAATAGGCATTGCCACAGTAAATTTGAACCCAACAAATTTCAAATCCATTCCTACCTGGAACCTAATGGAAATTTGCAGTGGAAATAATGGGAGGGCATTCATGAAAGCCCCCACACCCTGGAACTATATATCCAGCAAATTAATTCTGGTGCCATTATGTGAAAACCCAGGGAGACAAGCTTGATTTCCATTGCTGGTTAAAAAGGTTGCCTGAATGGGAGTATATAAATAGTAGCTAGCTACATGAGGATTCATACTTAGTTTTTCTTTCTTTCTTTGCCTTTTCATCCTGAACTCAGTGAGTGTACCTGAGATGTTTTTCTTCTTTGTCTTGCAGTTCTCTTCTCTGAGCAGTGCTGATTCAATAAGGGATTCAAGACTGGCTTTTTTGAAGTTTCTACCAAGAATTCTTTTGTAATTGGGACTCAGTGTACTAGCACAGTGCCCATTTTCATCTTATTGAAGCTTCTTACCATTTCAACTTGTGACCAACTCTCTCTCAGGAATTCATAGCTTTTCTGGTCATTTAAACAGAGAACTCCTATTACTAAACTCTTCTTTGCATTCAACAAAAATCTAAACAAATGTCCCCATGTTCCCTAAATCTCTGGACCAACCCTACCAGTAGGCTGAGTGAAGCAACTGTATCTGCTAGAAGGTTCTGGAGAGGCTCAACAGTCATTTGTCTTTTCCTTCTGAGTCTCCCAGCCATTCCCTTGTGTTGCAGACCTGAGTAGTGTTTGCCAGAAAAGCTGCATGGTGTCCTCTAAATTTATCATCAGGTGTGAAGATGTTAGCTTATCATGCTTTCAAACTGGGCCTTTGGTATCCACTGGGTTCCAAGCACCCTCACCCCCATGGATACTGAAATCCATGGATGCTCAAGTCCCATTATATATAATAGGGCAGTAAAATGGTGTCCCTTATATAAAATGGCCAAATCAAAACTTGCTTTTTGGATTATTTAAAATGTTTTCAAGCTGTGGGCAGTTGAATCTGTGACTGCAGAATGCAGAGTATGGAGGGCAGACTGTATTGAAAATTCAGATGAAAGTTCAGTTAGCTTCCACATGAAGTATGGGAAAGTTGAGAGCACATTGTTCTTCACCTCAGGAAGGAGAAATGTTTCATAACAGCCCTCTCGGATCTCCACCCTCCAGCATTTTGCATAAGTTTTGAATGGGGCTTTGAAGAACATTGTAGGGCAAGGGCAGGGAACTTCTTTCACCCGCAGGGCCAAATTCAATTTCAGAGGAGTTCTAGGGACCACCTGCCACTACCTGCCAATGGTAGTTGCTGCCAAAAGCAAAAGAATGGAATCCAGGGGTGGAAAGGATATTCAAACTTTTTTTGAAAAATGTTACCATAAAATAAAAAATGTTTCTTGAGGGTTGGGAAAAATGAGAAAAATCCTGGACTGAAAGGAATCTTCCCACTTTGAGACTTAAATTCTGTGCAAATTTCACATATATTTTGGTCCAGAAAACAGCACATTCTGCAGAGGAGACAAAATTTTCTGCTCAAAATATTATTTTTCTGTGCAGAAAATGCTGTTTCATACACAGAAAATGCTGTATTTGGGGACTTATTGTGCACAAATATTCACACATGGACATTTTTCTGTGCAGGAAACAGCTTATTTTGTGCAGAAAATAAGGTTTGCTGTGAACTTTACTCAGAATAAGTTTTGAATTATGAATAGCCTTCAAAAATTGCAGTTTTTTAAAATTTTCTTGCAGCAGGAAGAAAAATACTAAAATTACTGGTTGCAAAGAATTGCATCCCCAATGGAACCAAAAATGTAGGTAAATGTAGAAATATTTATATAGATAATGCCTGATTATGGTGTCATAGGAAAGTGGGTAGAGCCCTTGAAGGAAACCCAGGAGGGACACAGTGGGATGTGAGGATGGCTGAAGATTGCTCAGCCTTCTTATAGGTACATGCCCATGAGGTTGGGCTGGGTTCAGGTGGTGCACTGACATAAAACGATGAGCCCAGAGTTACAGTCCTGGTCCTCCACCTGTGCATTCAATGAAGACATACGTAGAAAACATCTGTAAAGGTGGGTGACATTATGTGAATATGGTGATGAATGGGATAAGGCTAAGGTGTAGTTCAGGAAGAAGAGCACTTCATAAAGAAAATAGCAAACTGATAAAATATTTGGGGTGGAGGGCATATTGGATTATATTATCAAAGTGCTTTATTTCCATTAACAGTAAAAAGAATTTTTGATTGACAGTACTTTTATTTGTTTTTGTTTTTTAATATTTTATTTCTATCCTACTTTTCATTTGGGACCCAAGACAGTTTGTATCATAGGTTAAGAAAATACAGCGAAAACCATTAATAATGTTGTTGTTGTTGTTGTTGTTGTGTACCTTCAAGTCATTTCTGACTTATGGTGACCCAAAGGCAACCCTGTCATGGGGGTTTCTTGGCAAGATTTATTCAGGAGAGGTTTGCCCTTCTCCTGAGGCTGAGAGCATTTGACTTGCCCTAGGTCACCAAATGGGTTTCATGGCTGAGTGAGGAAGTGAACTCAGAGTCATAGTCCCACACGCAAACCACTGTGCCAAATACAGCTAAAACCACTGATAATGCAATTTAAAAACAAACAATTAATCACCCTTATTACAAACACAAATTTAAAACATTTTTAAAAGTCCTTTAAATATATATATATATATATATATATATATATATATATATATATATATGTAGAGAGAGAGAGAGAGCTGTGGACAGTTGAATCCATGGATAAGGAATCCATGGGTGTAGAGGGTCAAATATACAGCCTATGGTATTCCATAGGTAGACGTGACAGATTTAATTGTAGTCCTAGAAAGTACGGTAGATTGGTACTCATCTGTTTTATAGAAAAGTTGTCTTCCCTTATACACTTTTGAGAGGACAAGGTTCAAGATAAAACAAACCTTGATTTGGCCATTTTATATAAGGGACACAATTTTACTATACCATTGTAAGTAAATGGGACTTGAGCATCCACAGACTTTTTATAGTCACAGGGTATTGGAATGAAGCCCCTAAGGATACCAAGGGCCCACCGTGTAACCATTTTGCCTTAGTTGGAAGGAAATATTTTCCCCATTCTTAGAAATGAACATTCAGGATGACTTCCAGCTGGAATGGCAGAGCACTGGATGCTCCTTTAGTAACAGCACTGGAGGGGCCCTATCACCATTTGTGGAATTTGCCAGTTTGGGGGCATCAGAACCAGCTAAAGCTGTTCTCCTGGCATGGGGAACTTGGAGGTGAGCTCACAAACATCCAGAACCTGTCCCTGGTGAATCACCAAGGCATATGTCTTAGAGAGATAAGTGGGATGAAAGGGATCACAAACTGAAGACCCACTGCATCTGGCAGCCAAATCTGCATCAAGCACCAAATCCAGCTTTTAAAATAACTACTAAACCAGAAGCAAATTTTTAGCTATTTAATGTTCTCTTCTTGAATTTATAGTACCAGCATAGGAAGAGGTGCTTGTGATTATTTCTGTCTCATGTAGCAAAATAACCTGGTTAATTTTGGGCACTTTGCACCCTCACTTAGGTGGCATGGTGGAGCATTTTCAACTATGCCTCAGGCAGCAAAATTTATTCCTACTTGTGGATCAACCTTGCGGTAACATCTGTAGGGCTGCCATTTCCCTTGCTCTCTCAAAAAAGAATATTCATGTGTTGATGACATAAGATGCTTCCTTATCTTGTCTGTCTCAGCCATCAATGTTGAAGACAGCATGATGGAAAATTCATTCTGGTGACATTATAAGCCACCTTGGATCCCATTTTGGGAGAAAGGTGGGATATAAGTGCAATACATAAATGGACATTTATACCTGAACGGGAAGAATTCAATATCAGAGACTCATTTTCTCTGGGAGTCCCAAGTTTTCCTTTACTGCCCCTTTTATAAGGAACTATGTTGATCTCAGCTAAATTAGACTCCTTGACTCAATAGAAATATGCTAAATCTAATTTATGTAAGCTCCATTGACTCAGGGCCAAAACAGACCAGCTCGAAGAGTCGTCTTCACAGTGGCGTCGGAGCATGACGTACACAAGATGCACACACACACACACACACCCAAGATGCTGGGAACACGCCATGAAGCTGCCCCCTACCCACACAATGGCAGTTATTTGGCGCTCTGGCGCCATGGTGTTTAGATGCTGCATACTGCAGGAGTGGTGAAAAAGTGCCGCAGCAGCATCTAAACACCATGCAAAAAGGAGCAGCTTTCTGCTGCTTCTTTTTATGCCAGGAAAATGCTGGGTTTGGGGGTGTGGTGAATGGTTGCCATGGCCCCAACTTGGTGATCTAAGGAGTGGCGTGATGCCGCGCCTTCGAGGCCATTTGTTTCAGCCCTCAATGAGTCTACTGTAACCTGAAGTGACAGTTAGATCTCGGTGAATAGGGCTTACTTTTGAGTAGACATGAATAGAACACTCTGTCAGTCTCTGTACTCCACTGTGACTAAGCTGAACTGAAATAAATTCATATTTCCCTTGCCCTAATATCCCTCACCATTACCTGCTTTGTCCACTGCAGTCCCCCTCATGGCCGGGGGTGGGGGGGAAGAGAAGCATCTGGCTATGTCCTGATAGTCAGACACAGACTTAAGACATCATCCACTGAGATCTTCTGGGGTCCTCCAGATATAATCATTCTGCATCTGGCTACAGATGCTTCTCCAATTCCCTTCACTATCCACCAGTCATGGGATGGATGGATGTGTGTGTGTGGATACCGTGACTGAACAGTGAGGTGGGTTGGGCTTTGGCCATTGTGGAGCTTGGGAGAGAATACCAGCTTCTGCAACAAGAACAACAACAACGCCAGCCAATCTGTGTGTATGTGTGTGAGAGAGAGGGAGGGGAGAGACTGGCTTACAGATACCTAGCAAATTGCATGACTGAATAGTCACTTAAACCTTGTTCAGGATGGGTCTAGAATCATAGAATCATAGAATCATACAATTGAAAGAGACCTCAAGAGCCATCCAGTCCATTGCCCTGCCATGCACAAATACACATGAAGAAATCAAAGCATCCCTGACAGATGGTCATCCAGCCTCTGTTGTAAAATCTCCAAAGGAGGAGGGTTCACACTCCAAGGCAGTGTGTTCCACTGTCAAACAGATCTTACTCCTAATGTTGAGGTGGAATCTCTTTTCCTCTAGCTTGAATCCATTGTTCCATGTTCTCCAGGCTACACATACCCAGCTCTTTAAGTTGCTCCTCATAGGGCATGGTTTCCAGACCATCATTTTGGTCACCCTCCTCTGGACACACTCCACCTTCCTAATGTTCTTTTTGAATTGTGGTTCCCAGACCTGGACACAGTATTCCAGTTAAGGCCTGACCAAAGCAGTCCAATTATTTAATACTGTGGTGCTAACCCAGAGATGCCCAACAGCTAGGGGGTGGGAGGCACATTAGACTAGCTAGAGGAACTTGGAGGACCATTTCTCACTGCCATGCCCACCCCCTTAAAAACAAACAAACTTTTTTTAAAAAAAGAGGCCAAAATTGCCTTTCTTTTTGGATGAGAGAAGGAATTTCACGACACTTGAGGGTCCTTCTGTTTCACTTCCATTTTTGAAAGATCTCTCCTGGATATAAAATAGATCAGGGTAAAAAATATGGTTAAAAATGCCCCCTAGGATATGTGGGGAGGAAATTTTTTTGTGTCCCAAACATTTTTCAAAGAAAAACTGTAGGAGTAATTCTGAACTTCTAGGGCCTTATCTTGCACTAACCACTATGACTAGCCTGTTGTTTTTAAGACATCATGGAAAATAAATGACAATTGTTTATTCTTCCCTGATTCATTCATTGTAAAATGGTCAGTTTAGTTAGCTACTAGAATTCAATCAGGGTCTCTTTTACAGTACAGAATTATAGCACTTTGATTCCACACTAACTGTCATGGCAGAATCCTATGGAATTCTGGGTCTTTATAGTTTGATGAAGCACCAGAGCCCTCTGGCAAAGGATTCTAAATACCTCTCTAAAGTACAAAAAGGTTTCCATAGGATGGAACCACTGTAGTTCAAGTGGAATCATGGCATAACTGTCATGTGAAAGGGTCCCAGGGTTCTTAGGAAGGGAGAAACTTTTAAAGAGAAAGATTGTACCAACACTTTAGTATGAGCAGCATTGAACAACACAGAAATCAAGACCAAATGACATGAAAAGCTGATGATTATTTTTAACAGTTCAATCTCATTTTGTGTTCTGGAGCAGTCGGGTAAATGCCAAGACTTGTCATTTTATTCTAAAAGGTATTATTTAGCTCAATAACATTTTTGCTTTTGAAAGGTTTAAAAAAAATAGAATGTGTTGCTCATTTATTGGCTATGATTCATGAATCATTTAAACCAATGCATTTGGATTTGATCCAGTTGTATCTTTTTGAAATTGTTCAGGATCACAGAAAATCTAACCAGATTCAGTTGTTGTAACATTTACATCCATGTAAGTAAACTGTTTTATATCCATGTGCCCTAGTCTATAAGAGGGAAAGCTTCAGATTTGTAGAATGGACTTTATTATTATTTAACTAATTCTAATATTAGATTATTACAAGATAGCACTGGGGGTGGAAAGAGAACAGAATAAACTTATCATACTAGACCTTAGTGATAACCATTTTATTAGAAAAAATAGGGTAGAAAGCAGGGGAAGTGAAGGGAGAGAGGATAAAGTCTCAAAATGGCATTGGAAAACTGAATTTCATTAAAATGAAAGATGTTTAATAAACCATTGAAATATCAAGCACATTTTGGGGAGAATCTTTTTAGGGGTACAAGAAAATAACATCCCTAGCCTGTCTTGCAAATTCATTGTAAAGAGGGAGGTGAGAATGAGAGAATTCATATTCTCTTAATCACTGAGCTCCTTTTAAAAATATGCCATACATTCATTCCTTAAATCAAAGAGAACATTGGTCTTAATAAGAAAAACACTTAATTTGTGCATGTGAAAAAGTATTCACTGAAAAATAGGATTTTGTGCTATTTTATATAATTCAAGATTCCAGTATCATTGTGAGAACTTCTCTCAATTCCTGCATGCTTTGTTCATGGTGTTGCCCCCTTTGATTTTTTTCTGTGTCACATGAAAATATCTTTATAACTTGACACTGACTTGCTACCCTTTCAGCTGATAAGTTTGAGATCTAAGGGTTGCATGGAGAAATGAGGCCAGTGGTGACTAGTGGCTCCCATGTCAGTGTGGCAGTGAATCCATTCCAGATTTTGGGTAGCATCAAGTTTTAAAATGTATCTTTCTGCTTTGTTGTAAACCACCTTGGGTCCTATGTTGGAAGAGAGGTGGGATATAAATTAAATGAATAAACAAAGGAGCTCTCCAAAGTTCTGGACCAATTTAGTAATAGGGTAGAGCACCTTGGACTGCTCTTTTGAAACCTCAAAAAACCTGAATTTGTGGGAGCCACCAGATCCACCGAGTGAGACCATCATCATCGTGTTCTCATGTTGCAAATTGAAATTGTCTTCCTTGTCCACACAAACCTTCCCTGCTCCCTAGGACTTCAGCTGAATTCCTACTTTGCACCCCTCTTTATCTCCAAAGATTAGGCATCTGGGAAGAGAACCTTTTCTATCACCATTGTCAGGCTTCCCAACTCTCAGTCTCAACTCTAGGCCAACAGATTTAGCTGCTTGAGGCAAAGAGCAAGATATTCCTTGCCCTTTCAGGTATAAATGCTGACTGCAATGTCTGTTGAATGTTACTTGGGAAAGAGACAGCACCACAACTGAGGGCAACAAGCCCATTTAAGGGGTGGGTTGCATTGATTTATTTATACCATTGCTTTCCTTCCTACAAAAGTGGAAGCAGTGGAGGACAACATTATGTGGCACACACAGTCCTATCCTTAAAAAAGAGGTGGAAGGCCAAACAGGAAGAAGAGGAGACCCACAACATCTGCCAGCTGAGGTCCTTGCCCTACTAAGTCTAATAGTGTGATCAGATGTGCCCCACACATTCTCCAAGCTGTTGACCCACCATTTTTTGTGGGTTTTTTGGGCTGTGTGGCCATGTTCTAGAAGAGTTTCTTTCTGATGTTTCGCCAGCATCTGTGGCTGGCATCTTCAGAGACCCACCCTTTGCTACTGACTTTCCATCATGCTGTAAAAAGTGTTCTAGAAAGCCATGTGGGGCTTCGTTGTGACTCCTTGGCTGCAATCCAACATCCTCTCTGTGTATATATCTTTATGTGGGAATACATTACACCAGTGCTATGCAATCCCCAAGTAGGAATAGCAACATTGTTCAACACATGTCAATGACTGGATGCCACTGTGCAATGTGCAATGCACAACTGCAATGCTCAACATTTCTGTATGCACAACTTTGCTTCTATTGCCGTCAGCACAATGCATCCCTTGCACTATGGAGAATAATTCACCCTACATGTGTTGTGTGACTTACACATATGTCTCTCACTAGCATAGCACCAGCCAATATGGTGCTTGGCTGGTTTACTTTGTAATTTCTTTTTATTCTCTGGTATTGGATTGATGGCATTGCCATTCCCACAATCAGTAGACCTAGAATAGTTTCCTCAAACAGTCTTTCCTCTGTGACATCACAAGGACATGCTTTCTGGTCTCAGGTTTTGGCTATGAGATCTCAGAGAACAGGATGCTCCTGAGCTGGAAATCTTATCAACTACAGGTTATTCTACCAAGCAAGAAGCTGGCTTGGTACCCCAACATGATGAACCTATGCTGGACTTATCATGTACTAAATCAGGAACTGCTTTAGGCTGCCACCCCATCAAAAATGTGATTTTCAATTTTTTCCCTCCTCAAAGCAGAAATGACTGAAAGTTCACTTCCAGTGAGGAAGGAATGAGAAACTCCCCCCACCCCATCTTTAGCAGACACAAAAACAAGGTCTTGTGCCTTGCTTTAAAGGAAAACCTCCATTTGCCTAGGCTTCCAGAAGCATCAGCTCTCCTTTCTAGAGGAAAAAATTCAGAAGAGATGGAATAGGCAGGGACCACTGCAGTGGGTGGAAATAACTGTATGCAGCCCACAGTCAGAACAAACATTGCCCACTTCTGTGCTAGCAACTCTGGTGGTTTTCTGGCAAAGTGCAAAACTTTCTGGCCCTGCTTTTAGACAAAAGAAGGTTTTGCCTCAGACACGAGATTGTTGGTGTCATGAAAGTATGGCAAATTGATAGTTAGTTTTAGGATTGCCAGGTCAGGACTAGGAAAGGAATAGATGTTTTAAAACTTGGTGGAGGGCAGGGGGATGAATAACAGAACTCCAACAAGGTGAATTCTTCTGAAACCACATTCTTGTCCGTCCCCCCCCCCCCCGAGACCTTAAATAAACCCAAAGATAACAACTCCACCACTCAAGTGCAGATCCACTTTTTTCCTCCCCTCCAACAGAGCAACCTAGTGGCCAGCAGAAAGGCTATGACATGAAAATGGAGGATCCTCATTGCTTGGCTGTCCTCTGTTACCCACTGGGCACTATATGGCTATGGGAGGTGATCAGGAAATCTGGGGGAAATATTTCTTCTACCCTGCAAAAAACATCTTCAAAAACAGTTTCTGAAAATGTTTCTAGAGTGTGGAGGAAGGTGTTTAAATTACTTGTTCTTCCATGAGAGAACAAATGATTTAAATAATTCATGGCCATCCTAGACCCTGGGATTTCAGAGCCAAAACCTGAGTCCTAGAGATGTGATGACTCAAGGGTGACCCCTGGTGATGTCAAATAAGCCCAATAAATTCAGCATCAACCACAATTGCACTGAACATCCCATTTCATTGTCTAACAATTTCATGTCTAACAACTGAAAAAATGTTGTTGTTCATCTTGTGTGCCTTGAGAGTGTGTGACTTGTCGGAAGGTCACCTAGTGGGTTTCATATCTGAGCAGAGAATCAAATCCTAGTCTCCAGAGTCTATAGTCCAAGACTCAAACCACTACACCATGCTGGTTCTCACAACTCAGAATTTTTTTCAAGGCAGTTGTCTCACCCTGAGAGTCTTTCATCTCATGCTGAGAAAGGGACCTGAGATCTCCACAATGACAGAACTATTCCAAAGAATACACTTTCCCAGTTTTTGCCTTAAAACGTTGGCATACTATTTTTGCTTCTGCTCTGGCAAATACCTCAGTTCAGCTTTGGCAGGTATTATGGCCAAGAGCAGCTTGAAAAGTCACTGCTGTAGGGAGCAGCTCCTTCTGCTTCAAGTGTTGATGAACTACGATCCACCACCCACAGTGCTCTTGTTCAGCTTGGATCAGATGCAGGAAAAGTGGTAGTAAAATTTAGATTCGCTGGCCACACTGCTTCTGGTTACCTTACCCGAGATGACTTGGGGATCTGTCTCATCTACCTATATGATCAAACAGAACCTCCCTGCAGGAATAACACAGTTGAGAGGGCTGGCCCAAGACATTTCACTATGTGAGGCAGAGCAGCAAATAGGTGTGGGGTTCTCGGAATTTTCATCCAAAAAAGTAACTTTAGCAAGCACAGGCCTAAGGCTGCCACTGGAAGCCAATTGTTGTCAGATAGATGAAAAGATTGGAACAGTCAGTCTAAAGGGAGGAAAAATCAAATAGGTTCTCTCGTTCTCACTCAAATATGTGAATACAAATGACTGACCTTGGTTACTGATAAGATTTAAGTCACGTTGCTCTCCCTGCAGTGCAGAATCTAAGACCTTGCAAGCTAAAGAGACCCAAAGCAAAAGTATTTCACAAGGTGATGCTCACAACCTATATTCTTTACAGGTTTCGAAAATCCAAGTACATTACAATCAATGGTGATTAAGAAAGGTGTGTAGAATATCCACACATAGCAAACTGAATATTTCTTTCTCCCCCTTTAACATAATCTGCAGATCATTTTTGTTTTATTTTTTTAAATCTTTTTTTTTTAAAAAAACTATCATCCTTCCAAGGCTTAATTGTATGAGAAAATTGTCTTACAGGTTCAAATATCGAAAAGCAAGTGACATATCAATGCCATAGTTAAGAGGAATATAACACATGATACTCTTATAAAGACAGTTGGAGAATAATTTTATCTTGAAAGAAAGGGAAAATATGAAATATGAATGATCTAATATCCTGTATGTATTTAAGGTGTTTATTTATTTACACTTAGCCTGCAAGAATCTATCTGAGAGGAATTCCATGGAAAACAAAATGTATATTCCATGTATATTCATGAACTAAATAATAATCTGGTAGCATGGTATCTGTGTTGCCCACGTCAATTTCTATCCCAGATGTTCCAGATAATAGGACTTCCCTTGGTAGTCAAAGAAAGAGCAACTATATTTGTACAGTACAAGTGACTATGTGCCACAAGAGGGCCACAGAGACAGGGACAGATAGAAAGGATTTCCTGCAGTATTCCTTCTTTCTGTTCTCTGTGCTGTGTTGCTTTCTTGACTGTGGATTGATATTCTCAGGCTTGATTTCATTCTCACACACATGCATGCTTCTACTTCTTTCTCTGTTGTAGTCATCTACCAAGATTGGGTAAAGTGTAGCCCTCTAGCTGTTGTTGGTTGTTGTCTAGTAACATCAGAGTGTGGTCAAGATGGCAAAAAAGATTAATGGGGAAGAACACTGTGCACCAGCATGGTGTAGCAGTCTGAGCATTGGACTATGACTCTGGAGACCAAGGTTCAAATCCGCACTCAGCCAAGGTTCACCCTAAGGGTCGGAAATGACTTAAAGGTACACAACATATATTTATTTCACAAAAAGCCATAATGGTATAGTGGTTTGAGTATTGGACTGTAGGGACCAAGGTTCAGTTTCCCACTCAAACATGGAAACCCGCTGGATAGGTTCACCTAAGGGTTGACATAAATGAGAAACAACGAAGGCATATCACAACGTCTGTGTGTGAGAGTGCATGTGTGTGTATGTGGTGGCTTAGTGGTTAAGGTGCCAATTCTGATGATCTGAAGATCAGAAGGTTGGCAGTTCGAGACTCCAGTGCTGCATGATGGGTGAGCTCCTGTCACTAATCCCAGCTTCTGCCAACCTAGCAGTTCAAAAGCTTGCAAATGCAAGTAGATAAATAGGTACCACTTTGGTGGGAAGGTAACAGTGTTTGGTGCAGTCATGCTGGCCACATGACCACAGCAGTCCTCAGAAAATGCTGGCTCTTCAGCTTAGTAAAAGAGATGAGCCTCCTACAGTTGGTTACGAGCAGACATTCACATCAAGGGACAACATTTACCTATATATCTATATATCTATATAGATACACACACAGACACACATCACATCACATCTATATATCTATCTATCTATTTAACACAGAGCTAGTGTGGTGCAGTGGTCTGAGCATTAGACCATGGCTCTGGAGAGACAATAGGGTTTGAATCCTTACTCAGCCGTGGAAACTGACCTGATGACCTTAGACAAATCACACTCTGTCAGCCTCAGGAGACAAAGGCAAAACCACCTCTGAACAAATCTTGCCAAGAAAACCCTGTGATAGGCTTGTCTTAAGGTTAAGTCAGACTTGAAAGCATGCAACAGCAACAAGAACACATAAGCTATGAGAGGCTACAGCAGCTTGCTTTTGTCTGAGCCTACTGGTAAAGGCAAGATTCCACCCTCTCCTCTCCTCCCCTCCCCTCCCCTCAAGTTCATGGAGTGAAAACTTTGCACTTTGTAGCAAATGAAATAAACTAAGGACTAAAGGGGATGAGGAGAGAGAAATTGGGACATTTTAAAAGCAGCTTTAAAAAGTGGGATGATAAGATGGGAGAGCTAGAGGGTGTAGCCTAGGATAGCCCAGTTGGGGCTTGAGTTTCATGGGATTGAGGCCTGGAGCAGCTGTTTCAAGACATTTTAGCCTTGTCTTTGTGGTCTGTGAAACCTTCTTTGTGTGACCTATCCCTTTCACTGTTCTTCTCCACTGGAGCCAAATTTCTCCACTGTTCTTCTCCTCTTGGGCTTAGTAGGCCTAGTTTGGGTAGGAGCAAGATTCCACTGAACTTTCACTTCCTGCTCCATGACTGCCGAATGCAGTTTTGTTTTCTTCAGAACACCCCTTGCATGGGTGCTGTGGTGCGCCATAGTGTCATTCTAAGGAGTTTATCACACAGGGGAAATTGGGAGTTAAAACAATGAAAAGGATGCAATTGACATTAAAATGTGCTTAAAACGACATTAACGCAAGTGCTATTATCCCATGAAGAACCAGGGAATAGCCAGGCAAGAAACAGCAAAAAGTCATTAACAGGAAAATTCCATGAATGAATTACTGTTGTTTCTTACCTGGTTCTTCACAGGAAAATGGCTGTCTCAATGTTGTGTGAAAACCATTTGCGCAATTGCATGCAAGTGCAGGTTAATAATGGATTCTGCATGGGATAACAGTGCTTTGCACACTGACATTTTGTGAAAACCATTCACGCAATTGTGGGTTAATCACGGGTTAATCACTGTTTATACTTCTAATTTTCCCCTGTGTGATATTATGGTCCTGCATAGGGAGGTCCTGCATAGGGAAATGGAGTGTAAAGTTCCATCCAAACAAAACTCCCACTGTGTTTCCCCTCCCTCCTCCCACAGGATTCACCTATTATATGTGGGAGCCCCCCAATATGGTCATTTAGTGGCTGGTATAGGGCACAGATCAGCAGAATAGTATAGGGCAGAAGATAAACATGTGTTTTACAGATTATAGCAAAGACTTTCACTGCATAGACCATGAAAAGCTATAGAATGTTTTTAAAGACATGGAAGTGGCACTATAGCTGATTGTGCTGATGAAAAATCTGTACTTGGGACGAGAGGCTACTGTTAGGACAAAATATGGAGAAACAGAATGGTTCCCAATTGGCAAGGGGATTAGGCAGGGCTGTATTTTATTAATATATTTGTTCAACCTGTATGCAGAAAATATCATATGAAGAGCAGGGTTAGACTCCGGTTAGGCCGATCCCAAAGGGTGCTCAGCAATGGCTCCTCTTCATCCTGGAGAGAAGTGACCAGTGCGGTGCCACAGGGTTCTATCTGGGGCCAGTGTTATTCAACATCTTTATCAAGGACTTGGATGAAGGAATAAAAGGCATGCTTAACAAATTTGCAGATGACACCAAATTAAGAGGAGTAACTAATAACCCAGAAGACTGGATCAAAATTCATGAAGACATTAATAGATTAGAAAGCTGGGCCAATGCTAACAAAATGAATTTCAACATGGAGAAATGTAAGATACTGAACTTAGGGTGGAAAAATGAAATGCACAGATATAGGATGGGGCATACCTGGCTTAATAAGAATACATGTGAAAGAGATCTAGGAGTCCTAGTAGACCACAAGTTGAACAGAGTCAACAGTGTGAAGTGGCAGCTAAGACCAATGCAATTCTAGGCTGCATCAATATAAGTATAGTGTCTAGATCAAGGGAAGTAATAGTGCTTATTCTACTCTATTCTGCTTTTGTCAGGCCTCACCTGGAATACTATGTCCAGTTCTGGGCACCACAATTCAAAAAGGCTGTTGAAAAACTGGAGTGTGTCCAGAGGAGGGTGACCAAAATGTTGAAGCATCTGGAAACCATGCCTTATGAGGAAAGACTTAGGGGGCTGGGTGTGAGGAAAGACTTAAGGGGCTGGGTATGCTTAGCCTGGAGAAGAGATGGTTAAAAGGTGATATGATAGCCCTGTTTAAGTATTTGAAAGGGTGTCACATTGAGGATGGAGCAAACTTGTTTGTGCTGAGAACAGGACCTGGAACAACGGATGCAAGCTACAGGAAAAGAGATTCCAGCTCAATATTAGGAGGAACTTCCTGACAGTAAGGGCTGTTAGACAGTGGAACACACTCCCTTGGAGTGTGGTGGAGTCTCCTTCTTTGGAGGTCTTTAAACAGAGGCTAGATGGCCATCTGTTGAGGATGCTTTGATTGTGAGTTCCTGCATGGCAGGAAGGTTTGACTGGATGGCCCTTGTGGTCTCTTCCAACTCAATGATTGTATGATTCTAGGATTCTAGGATGAAGATATGATGCAGGAACATCAACAATCTAAGGTATGAAGATGACACCATACTACTAGTGGAAAATATCACAGACTACTTATAAGGAAGAAGAAAGTTCAAAGGCAGACTTAATGCTCAACATAAAGAAAACAAAAATAATGACCATGGAAGATCTACATAGGTTCAGCCTAGATAATGAGGAAATCAAAATAGTTAAAGAGTTCCTGTATCTTGGATCAGACACTGATAAGAATGGGATTTGCAGTCAAGAAATCAGAAGACTGGGAATGGAAGGGCCGGTATGAAAGAACTAGACAGGATCCTAAAGTGTAAAGACATACAGCAGAGCAATAAAGTCAGAATCATCCAAGCCATTATATTGCCTGCTACTATGTACAGGTGCAAGAGCCATGTCATGAGAAGGCATGACTCAATAGAAAAGATGATGATGTTGGGTAAAGTAAAAAGCAACAGAAAAAGAGGAAGATCACACACCAGGGAGGTAACAGGCCTGAATTTGCAGGACCTCAGCTGAGCAGTGGAAGATAGTGAGTCTTGGAGATGTCTCATCCACAGGGTCACTATGAGTTAGGATCAACTTGAGGGCAGTTAACAACAACAATAGGGCAGAGACCAGCAGAGAAATAGCTGGCTATCATCATCATCATCATCATCATCATCATCATCATCAATCATCATCTTGCCTTTTTCCTGGTTTTGGACTTAACAGTTTACTACAATTAAAAAAGGCATAGCTTAAAAATATATCAGACACTAAACTTAAAAATATCATTAAACTATCCATAAAATTAAAACCAAATTTAAAAATAATTATTAAAAATTACAGAAAAAACAAAACACAGATAGTACAGCACATTTCCACAGCATACCTTCCAACATTTTCAGATGAACACCAGGAAATGTGTGGCCAAACAGCATCAGAGTATGAGCAAAACTTAATAATGAAGAAGAACCCACTAGCTAGGAACAGCAGTTTGTTTTTGGCTGAGACTCCTGTGAAGGGCAAGACTCTGTCCTCCATCTCTCCCCTTCCTGAACCATGTTAAATGAATGCAAATTACTTTTGCATTTTAAGTCACTTTGCATTGTAAACTGAGATGAGGAAAGTGGGAGGAGGAGAAAGAAACTGGGACATTTTAAGAGTAGCTGAAAAGATAGGACAACAGAGGAGTAATCAGGACTGTTCATGCCAAAGTGACACAGTTGGAGGGTATGCTATATCAGTATAACTAAACATGCAATAATCAAGATTTCCTTAGGGACCGCCAGCATATTTCACTAGCAATATACCAGTCATAATGCACTCTGTAGTCAAACAAAGGACACGAAGAACACTTGTCGGCTTTGTCCGTCTCTTAAAAAATGCATGTCAGATTTATACCCCGTGTTACTCCTGCCCTCTTCACTAATATTAAAGCCCAGTTTTAAAAAGAAGTCAAAGTAGAATGATGCAGAAATACATTTGCTTGCTTAGTTCTTGTGAGTACTGAGCCCTAAGAGATCAAAAGATGAAAATAGTGCGATCTGAGACAAAGTAAATAAAAGGTGCATTGTTTCTCAGTTACTGGGTCATTCTCTCATTTTAGTACAAAAGGAAATGGGAACAATGGACTGTTGCTTTATTTAGATGACTGTTTGTCCACTTTTAAGTCCTGTGGGAGTGGAACACAATCAAAATATTTTGACAAAAAGTATAAAAACAAAGATGGTGCAAACTGAAAGGGAGGGGGGGAGAGATTACAACTGAATTCAAATATCACTCTTTTCTTCCTATTCCATAGCCAGCTTTGTTCAAAAAGCCCACCACAAAAAGTCCTGGGGTGCATCTACACTGTAGAAATAATGCAGTTTGATACCACATTAACTCCATCCTAGGGAGTCCTGGGATTTATAGTTTTAGGAGGTTTTTAGCCTTTTCTGCCAAAGAGTTCTGGTGCCACACCAAACTATGAATCCAAGGATTCTGCAGGATGGGTCTATGGCAGTTAAAGTGGTGTCAAGCTGCATCATTTCTGCAATGTAGGAGCACTCTAGGACAGGGGTGTCATAAAGGGGGTGTGGGGGTGCAGGGAGTACAGGACACACCAGATGACACCCTAGGAGGGGTGACACCACAGCTCCCCAAACATTTGCCTTTGGGCAGAAATGGGCTGTGTTGTTAACCTGGATCTCTTTAAAATTCTGGAGCTCAGTGGAAGAGTGGAACAAGCCTCAGTGGAGGGAGAAAGAAGAAGCCCCAGGTGTGTGTGTGTGTAATTTTAAAATCTTCCTTAAAAACATCACACCTTGCCAAATTTTCACTTTAACCACCTGAAACTATGTACCGTATTTTTCGCCATATAAGGCGCTCTGGCATATTGGGCGCACCCAATTTTAAAGGAGGAAAATCCAAGAAAAAAGGATTCCTCCCTTTAGCCGGAGGCCGATTGTTCAATGGGCTGGTGCTGGGATCGGAGAACTTCTCCGATCCCAGCACCAGCCCATTGAACTGAGGTGGCGGGGGGGGAAGAAGGGCTCCTTCCCCCCCGCGACCTCAGTCTTTGAATGGGCTGGTGCTGGGATCGAAGCGATCCCGGCGCCAGCCCATTGAAAGACTGAGGTTGTGGGGAGAAGGAGCCCTCCTTCCCCCCCCGGCCTCAGTCTTGGAATGATCTGGTGCCAGGATCGAAGCGATCCCGGCACCAGCCCATTGAAAGAATGAGGCCGGGGGGAGAAGGAGCCCACCTTCCCCCCCCGGCCTCACTCTTGGAATGGGCTGGTGCCGGGATCGAAGCGATCCCGGCACCAGCCCATTGAAAGACTGAGGCGGGGGGAGAAGGAGCCCTCCTTCCCCCCCCGGCCTCAGTCTTGGAATGGGCTGGTGCCGGGATCGAAGCGATCCTGGCACCAGCCCATTGAAAGACTGAGGCCGGGGGGAGAAGGAGCCCTCCTTCCCCCCCCCCCCCCCGGCCTCAGTATTGGAATGGGCTGGTGCCGGGATCGAAGCGATCCCGGCACCAGCCCATTGAAAGACTGAGGCCGGGGGGAGAAGGAGCCCTCCTTCCCCCCCCCCCCCCCCGGCCCCAGTCTTGGAATCGGCTGGTGCCGGGATCGAAGCGATCCCGGCACCAGCCGACTGAAAGACTGAGGCCGGGGGGGAGAAGGAGCCCTCCTTCCCCCCCCCCCGGCCTCAGTCTTGGAATGGGCTGGTGCCGGGATCGCTTCGATCCCGGCACCAGCCGATTGAAAGACTGAGGCCGGGGGGAGAAGGAGCCCTCCTTCCCCCCCCCGGCCTCAGTCTTTCAATCGGCTGGTGCCGGGATCGCTTCGATCCCGGCACCAGCCGATTCCAAGACTGAGGCCGGGGGGGGGGGAAGGAGGGCTCCTTCTCCCCCCGGCCTCAGTCTTTCAATCGGCTGGTGCCGGGATCGCTTCGATCCCGGCACCAGCCGATTGAAAGACTGAGGCCGGGGGGAGAAGGAGCCCTCCGTCCCCCCCCCCCGGCCTCAGTCTTGGAATGGGCTGGTGCCAGGATCGCTTCGATCCCGGCACCAGCCGATTCCAAGACTGAGGCCGGGGGGGGGGGGGAAGGAGGGCTCCTTCTCCCCCCCGGCCTCAGTCTTTCAATCGGCTGGTGCCAGGATCGCTTCCATCCCGGCACCAGCCGATTCCAAGACTGAGGCCGGGGGGGGGGGGGGGAAGGAGGGCTCCTTCTCCCCCCTGGCCTCAGTCTTTCAATCGGCTGGTGCCGGGATCGCTTCGATCCCGGCACCAGCCGATTCCAAGACTGAGGCCAGGGGGGGGGGGGAAGGAGGGCTCCTTCTCCCCCCGGCCTCAGTCTTTCAATCGGCTGGTGCCGGGATCGCTTCGATCCCGGCACCAGCCAATTCCAAGACTGAGGCCGTGGGGAGAAGGAGCCCTCCTTCTCCCCGTGGCCTCAGTCTTTCAATCGGCTGGCGCCGGGATCGCTTCGATCCCGGCACCAGCCGATTCCAAGACTGAGGCCGGGGGGGGGAAGGAGGGCTCCTTCTCCCCCCTGGCCTCAGTCTTTCAATCGGCTGGTGCCGGGATCGCTTCGATCCCGGCACCAGCCGATTCCAAGACTGAAGCCGGGGGGGGGGGGGGAAGGAGGGCTCCTTCTCCCCCCCGGCCTCAGTCTTTCAATCGGCTGGTGCCGGGATCGCTTCGATCCCGGCACCAGCCAATTCCAAGACTGAGGCCGCGGGGAGAAGGAGCCCTCCTTCTCCCCGTGGCCTCAGTCTTTCAATCGGCTGGCGCCGGGATCGCTTCGATCCCGGCACCAGCCGATTCCAAGACTGAGGCCGCGGGGAGAAGGAGGGCTCCTTCTCCCCGTGGCCTCAGTCTTTCAATGGGCTGGTGCCGGGATCGCTTCGATCCCAGCACCAGTCCATTCAAAGACTGAGGTCGCGGGGGGTAGGAGGGCTCCTTCTCCCCGCGGCCTCGGCCCTTCGCCCTATAGGGCGCACTCACTTCCCCACGCTCATTTAGGGGAAGAAAAAGTGCGTGTTATAGGGCGAAAAATACGGTATATACATTTAGGCTTTGCATATGATATTGTATTTTAAAGGTATAATTTTAACTTGCTATTTGTTTATGTCCCAACTATTGCCATTACATTCAGTGATATATGGGAATTACAATTTATGGGTAACATTAATACAAAAAATTACTAAGTATTCTGCATGGTGTTGTATGAGAGGAGGTCAATGGCGAGGGGAGCGGGACACCATGAGTTGTCGAACCAGTGATGTCAACCCTAATGACACCACTATTAAAGACACTGGCTAAGGAAGTGCCCTTGTGCACTGGAACACTCTTGCTGGTGTCCCATTATGGATCTTTACAGTTCACCAAAAGGTTTTCTTAATTGCCTCTACTACATAGCTAAGTATATGCAAAGTTATATAACATACACAGTAAAAAAGGATTCCATTTACTGAATTCCTGTTTAGTTTAGTGAACTTGCTGTTATTCTCCCTGTAGTATTTCACTGATACCCAGCAAAGAAGAAGTATACTATATGGCAAGGATTTTAGATTATTGAAATTAGAGTCAAGATTCCTGTAAATGGAACAGGTCCAGCAGCTATAGTGGAGCAATATCTTTTATACTAGCGGGAGATTTTAACCAAATACGAGGGGGTATCATAAAGCAATAATTATCACCCAGAAGTTATTATGGTATATTGATGAAGTTTTGTCAGTGCCATCATTGATCCCTAAGTGCATGATGTCAGGAAAATCAGCTCATTGTGACCCTTATTTTTGTTACAGATTGTGCCAGAAGTGACTAAAGTGTAAGATGGAAAAGATTGAGGCTCATAGCGTGATAAAGTTCCTGCGTTTGAATGGTAATAGTCCCCAGCAAATTCTTGATGAGATTATGGCACTTTATGGAAACGATTGCCCATCTTATGACACTATTGTGAGGTGGAAAAGGAATTTCCAGACTGGTCACATGTCCCTTACAGATGAGCCAAGACCTGGAAGACCATCATTGATGGACAATGCGGCCACAGTGAAGAAAGTAGAGTGTTTAATCCTGGAAGACAGAGAAGCAACCATCCAAATGATCATGAATGAAACTGGTCTTAATTATGGTAGTGTGTGGAAAATTATTCATGACGAATTGCACACTGCAATGTCTAAGGTGTCTGCACACTGGGTTCCATGTTTGCTAACCCCTTTCCAGAAACAAACATGGTGTGACCTTTCAAGACAAATGTTGATGCTGTTGGAACAGGGCGAAGAGGAATTTTTTGGTCGTGCGGTAACCATGGATGAATCTTGAATCTTTCAGTATGATCCAGAGACCAAAACCATGAGCATGGAGTGGAAGCATGCATGATTCCCCTCCTCTCAAAAAAGGCAAAGGTGCAAAAGTCAGCAGGGAAGGTCATGCTTTCAGTTTTTTGGCACTGTTGTGGAGTCATTCTCACAGATTACCTTGCAAAGCGACAAACCTGTTAGGTTTAAATGGGATATAGAGTCAATGTTAAAATGTTGAAATGTAAAAGCTGTGTGTCTGTATTTTTCCTTGCTGTGAAAAGTTGTTTTTCTGAAAGCTAGAGTCACAGTTATCAGCCCAGATGTGATTTTAGCCCAAACAAGTCTGTAGTTCTATGAGAAAGAGAATATGTTTATATTGAGGTTTTGTCAACATAATATTGTTATGGGAAATGTAGTCACATGATTTGTTATGGTAATTAAGGGTTGGGCTAAAGCACGTCATGTATTATCACCCAATCAGCTTGTAAAGGCTACACCCAGAAGGGTGGAGAATTGGGGGGCTGAGAGCTGGGAATTAGAAAGCCACTCACTTGCTTTTTAACTTTTGAACTGTAATGAACTAATTAAACTTTTCTTCTGATGATGCTACTCATCAACTTTGCGTCCTGTAGCAAATAGACTGTATTCCTGTTTAGCCTTCTGGCTAAAGTGAAGCTATTCTTGTTATTATTATTATTATTTGTTTTTGCTTTTGCTCTTTTACAATAAAAGAAGCTTGCTGAAAATTCCAGGTTTGGATGTTTGGTTTTAAAGGACTGTTTTCAACACTCCATCAACATTAATTTCAACAAAACCATCACTGGCACATACTACATCAATCTTCTGGACAAATTGTGAGATGCTCTGAAAAAGAAACGCCGCTGTATGGTGTCCAGAGGCATTTCTCTCCTAGCTGACAGTGCACCATCTCACTCATCTCAAGTTGCAGCGAACAAAGCAAGGGCATGTGGCTTTGAGATCTTGCAGCATCTGCCTTATTCTCCTGACCTTGCACAAAGTGACTTTTTCTTGTTCCCAGAAATGAAAAATCCACTGCGGGGTCACCAATTTAACATCACAAATGATGTCATTCATGAAGTGGAAGAGTGGTTTGAGGCACAATCTTCAGAGTTCTACAATAATGGTATTCAGAGGGTCAAGAAATGGTGGGGGAAATGTGTAAATCTGGATGGTGACTACATAGAGAACAGTTAATTACAAATCAAAACAATCTTTCTGTCACAAATTTTTAAAGGTGATAATTAAAATTTTACAGTGCCCCCTTGTATGTAACAAATTTAAACAATGATACAAATAATTTCTCAGTTTCCTTCACTCTTATTTCCTTTTAATTCTGCCTCCAAACTACAGTATATTTTGCTAACATTTACTAATGGCTGACAGGTAAGGAATATGTTGGTTAATTATCCATACACTTCTGATGGGGGCAGATATGAGCGTTTAGAAAGAAATTACTTATAAATGATGAAGTCCAAACAGTTGTTGTTGTTGTTGTTGTTGTTGTTGTTGTATGCCTTCAAGTCATTTCTAACTTATGGCGGCCCTAAGGCAAACCTATCATGGGGTCTTCTTGGAGAGATTTGTTCAAATGAGGTTTGCCATTACCTTCCCCTGAGGCTGAGAGCATGTGACTTGCCCAAGATCACCCAATGAGTTTCATGGCTGAGTGGGGAATCAAACTCTGGTCTTCAGAGTCATAGTCTAGTGCTCAAACCACTGCACCATGCTGGCTTGCCTCCAATTAATTATGTTGTTGTGATTGTTGTGTCCCTTCAGGTCAATTTCAACTTATGACAAACCTATCATAGGGTTTTCTTGACAAGATTTATTCAGAGGAAGTTTGCCTTCCCCTTAAGCTGAGAGTGTGTGACTTTTCAAATGAATATTTGAAAAATTGTTTGACACCTGAGAAACAAAAAAGAAGGCTTTCCATGAGACCTTGGTTCATTTCAGAGCCTGATTTGATAATTAAGGTCAGAAAGAAATGTAGGGTTCTTGTTTTACTGTTTGAACAAAAACAATACAGCCTATTTAGTTCTCTTGTTTCTTCTGTGAATACAAAGAATCTATATACCTTTGTGCACAGATAAATTTACCATCAGTTTAAAAACATTCAAGAGCTGCTGTTCAATTGAACATGCTTTGCAATGCAATAATACACCTGCAATGCCAGGTTTGGGGCAATTTAAATCCTGTGTCTTAAATCCTGGAAAGTAATTACCATTAAGAAAGTCAGCATAATGTAGTGGTTTGATAATTGGACAAATCCCCTCTCAGCCCTGGAAAACCTCTGGATGGCCTTGGGCAAGTCACACTCTCTCAGCCTCAGAGGAAGGGAAAGGCAAACCAGTTCTGAACAAAACTTGCCAAAAAACCCCAGTGATAGGGTCACCTTCAGTCACTGTAAGTTAGAAATTACTTGGAGGCACACAACAACAATTACTGTAATGTCTCCAGAAACAGGGGACAATTTTTCATGACTAAGTGGGCAACAGATATTGGAAGAACGATAAAATTAGAACTTTGGGAAAGAACAAGGAAAAGAACAGAAAAATTTACACGTTCACAAGATCTAAAAGAAAATTTATAGAAAATGGAACAACGATGGTACCTCACTCCAGCCAGAATAGCAAAAATTTATAATAAAAAGTCTAATGAATGCTGGAAATGTAAACAGAATGTAGGATCTTGGTATCATGTATGGTGGAAATGCCCAAAAATGAAAACCTACTGGGGAAAAAAATACATATTACAATTGAAAATATACTGAAATTCAAGTTTGAATTACATCCAGAGTTTTACTTACTAAACATGACAAATAAAATAGATCCAACTATAGAAAGGAAATATTGGAGGGTTCTTCTTTATATGGTATTGGCTGCGAGGATACAGATTGCTTCAAAGTGGAAACAAGAAGAGATCCCAACAATTGATGACTGGCTTTTAAAATTAGTTTAAATGAAAGTGATGGATAGACTAACAAGACTACTTAATAATAAAGATCCAGAATTGACTGAGGAAGAATGGACTCCAATAGAAAAATATTTAAAGCTAAGATGGGAATAAACTGGCAAAGTCAACAAGTAAAAAGTAAACTAGATATATAGAAAAATAATTGTTTAAAGATATGTTATTTGGGTATTACAAGTAAAAGGTTCAATTAACAAGTTAAGAGATATAGAAAGGTTAAATCTGCAGGGGGAAAATGTGTACTTACTTTTGAAGAACTAAGGAGAAGTGTATAGAAAGGTATATAAGTATTAGATGAAGATGACTAAATGTTATAAATAAGTTATATTTTATGTATATTTATAAATTAATAAAAAGTAATAAAAAAAGAAATGGGACAATTTATATATATATATGCTTGCTTTATTAATGGAACAGCAAAGATTGGGAAAATTACTTTTTTGGACTAGAGCTCCCATTATTTTAGCATGGCCACTTTCTTTGATGTACACAAATCTGTAGAATAGTAAACCAGCCACAATCTGGTTTTGTCAGTATGCTCACTTTTATACTGGGCAAGGAACACATAAAGATGGTTTTGTTTTCAGCTTTCATTTCTTCTGATGCAGTACTTGCTGTTCTGCCACTGGATGTCAGTTGAGTTAAGCCCCACTTATTCACTGAACTCTCATTAAGCTTTAAGCTGTTCTGGCCCAGTGGTGAGATGTCTAAAAACTCGTCATCTGCACAGGACATCTGCTCAATAGATCCTGGGAACATTGGCCCAATGAAGGGACCATGGAGAGGACCAGATGTGTGTGCTAGAAGATAAGACCAAAGTGAAAAACAGTATTGAAATTAATCTTCCTGGGTGAATGAAATCAATCAAATTGAATTGAATCGAATCAATGGACAAATGTATGTTCCCCATGATAACAAGCCATGAAAAATAGGGCAATAGAATATACCTGATCTCAGTAAGCAGAACAAAGTATAACACTACATTACCATGAATGCAGGACACAGCAGCAGTGAGAAGCAACTTGGGGTGTTGGGGTGGGATTGCAGTCAACATAATTCATCCTTTACATACTTGATAGTCTAATAATTCCCACCTCCCTAAATTTCTGCAATCACATATTACATTTTTTAACCTTAGTTTTACCACATTGCTAGCTATTTATACTTCTGATGCTTGTTGTTTCTTTAAAACAAGACTTAAAAAAACTCTCTCAAGGACTTAATGGAAATATAGGAAACTCCTTTAAATAGGCCTGTGTATTAATCCATCTAGCTAGCTCAGTACTACTCTGTTCTCAATTGCCAGGAATTGAATCCAGGATCCTTTACATACAAAATAATATGTTCCACTAAACATTATGCAAAGGCATCTATCTACAAGATCTCTTTGCATAGTGATTTTCCAGGCTAACATAGCTATGTCTTTGAATTCTACTATCATGTTCCACTAAAAACCAGGATAAATCCCCACATTTTTTCTCTGGATTAAAGCCCTAAAGTGATGAAGAGGCCTGGATTTTGCTCCAGTTGTTCCATATGTCATTTGAACAGCTTGCTGTGAAAACTAGGCAAGATCATTTTATTTGGTCCACACAGATATGTCCTGGGAGTGTTACTTTTTTTGGACTCTTATACCTGGAAGCATAGGGATTCTGGGAGATGTAGTTTAACAAAAGTAGCTTTGTTGAGTTCTGGGCAAGCAATCATGGCACACAATTTCAGATGCTGAAAACCTCTAAATTAACATAGAATAAACACATTGAAAAGCCAATGAACATTGTACCATTAAAAGAATGAGACACCATAGAAGAATATATTGGAGAACAGCAACAGCTTTTGTTCATTGGATGTTCATCCTCCTAACTGTTGTTGCCCTCAATTGTTTGGTATGTCACATAGTCTGTCCTGATCCCTCAAACTGGCCTGTCCATTCTCAGGTATGGTGGAAGTTGTTTTGTTTATCGTTTCCCTTCAAGTCCTTTCTGACTTATGGTGACCCTAAGATGATCCTACCATTGGACTTTCTTGGCAAGTTTTGTTTTGCGAATGTTTGCCTTTGCCCTCCTCTGAAGCTGAGACTGTGTGACTTGCCCAAGGTTACCCAGTGGATTTCCATGGCTGACCAGGGATTTGAGCCCTAGTCTCCAGTCATAATCCACCCTCAAACCTACTAAACCACACTATCTCTCAGCATGTTTTTATCCAAACATTAATATAGGACTCAGTTTTCAGTTTTATGGTAGAAGATGCTCCAAGTTGCCCTTTATTTCAGGCAGTCAAATGTCTTGGGAGGGACCTCAGAGCAGTTCTAAGTCTTCAAATCTAAAGGAACATATATGAGGGAGAAGCAAATCTTGCGCCCAGATATTTATCCATGCCATGCAGATGCTTTAAGCTGTTTCCTCCTGTTTCTATTCCGAGACCGGAGGTCAAGCTGAAAAGAAAACTGTGCAAAGCAATAGACCTCAGAGAGGTGAGAGGAAAGCAGGATGACCAGAAATCCTCCTTTTCCAGGAGATGTCCTTCTGTCCAGGAGGAATTCCAAAATGTCCTCCATTTTGAGCATGCATAAGAAGAATGAATTTATATCAGTGTCGTTAGCTTTTATTTTGCATTGACCTACATTTTTCTTTACTATCCTACATTTTATGATGCCTTGTCCTCCTTTGTGGTTATGACATCTGGTCACTCTGGAAGAAGGGTAAAATGTATTTCCTACTACTACTATATGTTCCTTTTAATGCACTTCTATGGCCCTCTCACCCCTATTTTCTATACTAATAGAGCAGATACACAAATAAATTGCATGTTGTTTACCACCAAAGTTTTACTGGAGTTTAGTGTTACCCCCTCCATTCCCTACTCAAATCCAAATCCTTTAGTTTCCCTTTCTGCATGTGTCCAGATTGCTTTGAAAAATTCTCTTCTCAGCTGAGAGATGAAAACAGACACCTGGCTGATGCTGCAACTGAAATTATGGCTGGGACAGAAGAGGCAAGAGGATTGTAATGAGCCTCCCAAGAACAGACTGCATTGAATCAATACTGTGTTCTTGGCTGAATTTTTTTTTTTAATTGGAAGCACAGAGGCATTGTTCTCCATGTTTCCAGCCAACTGGTGTTCCCATACAATTTCCCATGCTTTATAGTCAATCCACAATTAAAACTATTCCCATCGCTGGAGCCAGCCAAACTTTCCTGAGGAATCTGGCACCACATTTGTATTCAGAGTGAATATCCTGTTCCATCTCTTGTTCTTCCAGTGAGCCCGGCTGGGCATGTTTATTTGACTATTAACAAAATGTTCATTAGGAAACAAGATAATACACAGACAGATGCAAGGTGGATTTAGAGGAAAAGTAGGTGTATAACCATCACCACCCCCAAGACATCAAGCAAAGGATCCGAGCTAGGAAAAGTTAGTTGCAGAGAGGAGGGGGGCAACAGTGCCTTAGGGATTCTAAGAATTGTTGCTTTAAAAATGTAAATTTTCTATGTATTCAGACAAATCATTCCTGAAGCTGGTCACTGCCTACTTCTCCTGTAGACTTCCAAGCTGAGTTCTGTTTTCACTTGTCAAAATCAATCAAGAATGTTTTGTAGACAATGTAGCTCAGTCAAAATTTCCCTAAAGACATTTCTTAGAGAAAATTTCAGACATTTTTCTTTTTCTTACATTTCTGGAAGAAGGAAAACACTCTGCTGATTTTTTTTTCAAATACCCGACTTCACTTTTTCTGTGACAGCTGCCATTCCATCCCCCACCCCATAATACCCCAGTCAGCAAAGTCAATGGCGACAGCAAGAGTTGCAGTCTAGCAGTCTCTAGAAGATCACATGTCTCCAATCTCTGTTGTACCCATTATCCCATGCTGGGATCCCTGCAAAAATACCACTGCCATTTGCTGCTTGTAGCAGACTGGAAGCCTCCATTGGAGTCAATGGAACTTTCCCATCTGAGACACATAGCATTCATTGGGACCAAAAAAGTTTACTACATAAGTTCATTACATTGACAACTTACATGAAATTTACCTTTGGGAGGTAACAAGTCAGAAATACTTCAGGTTATTGAGGGGGAAGAGATCTATGCATAGATAACATTGTATGTTATAATATATTGTCTGTGTTGCTTGTTATAAAACTAGAAAACTTCTTACAAACACAGAAATAAGGAAATGCACTTTATTTATTCTGCTAAGCATGAGAAGGCATCCTCTTTTCCAGGAGCTGTCCTTATGTCCAGGAGGAATTCCAAAACGTCCTCCATTTTGAACATGACTAAGAAGCATGAATTTATATCTTTCTGAGTATTTTAGCTTTTATTTTGTAATGTCCTACATTTTACAGTGCCTTATCCTCCTTTGCAATTATGACATCTGGTCACCCTGGCACCAAGGGGAAAGAGTTAACACATACACAACCTCCTTAAACATGATGGCTGCCCCAGGGTTGCTATTTTTAGACACACACACACACAAACAGCTTGCACATTATTTTTATTCATTAATGCCAAACATTGTTTCAACCAGACAGGTAGCAATGAATTGACTGAAGTACACTATGGTGCCACAGAGCCTTTCTCTAGGGACTGATGCAGGTTCTTCTGCCATGTAGAATGTCCTTCATCCACTTCTGCTGTACTTATACATTTATAAATAACACAAATATCATTAAACACATGCCAGCACCTGATAAATATCCAGTACTCTTCTATGCAAAAAAATCCTGTTGATGCACTATGCTAGCATCATATAGTCAGCCCTCCATATCCAGAGATTCAACCATCCACGGTTTGAAAATCTAAAAAAATGAAATTTCAAAAATCAGACCTTGATTTTGCAGTTTTATATAATGGACACCATTTTATTCCCCCACTGTATATAATGGGACTTGAGCATCCATTGATGTTGGTATCCATGAGGGGTCCTGGAACAAAATTCTAGTGGCTACCACTGTAAGAGTGCAACCACCAGGATTCCAGGTAAAGCCAGGTAGCAATACTCCAGAAATTGGCCTCTGTCTGGGGAAGAAAAGGGCACACAACAACACAATCCTTTCCTTGGTCTTTCTCTCTTACCAGTGACAGCCATGAGATATCCCAGAATTTTTGCCACCATCTTGACACTGTCCTGTAAGCTCTTTCAGATCATCAAAGAAATACTATATCCATTCACTTAATTAATCTCTCTATATTTCTTTCACATGTCTCTCCAATAATCCAAGTAACTGGAGGCTTCAAGCCCACTTGTATATTGAGGCTCTCACCCATATATGGATTTGAGCTTTGTAGCTTATGTAGTAGTTTCTATGGCATTGCCCAGTGTGATGCCCTGGGAAAAGATGTTCTTTACTAAAATGATTCCTGGTTGTTTCTGAATCACTGAGTCAAGGGCACAATGCATTCTAGTATCGCTTCCTATTTTCTACTATACCTTAATACAAAGACAGCACAGAAATCAAGTCTCTATAAATATTCCAGCAAACAAACCATATTTGAATTATGGCAAGAGTTGCCTAATGAAAAAGACCAGGATTGTGTACTTTTAGAAGTTGTATGGAAGGGGAAATGCTACCCACAAAGGTACAAGGCTCAGAGAACCTCCACCACTACTAGCATTCTATCTTTAATAAGTTGGAGAAAGTTAGCTTGACTTGTGAGATGGGGGCAACATTAGGACTGGAAGCACAACTATACTGATACTCACTGATAGAGACTTCAGGCATGCATGAACTAAGAGAACTTTTATTTGGAAAGATTATGAAAGAACACACATACGAGACTGACTCACTCTAACATCCAGCATACAGAACTAACAGAAATGGAAAAAGGGGATAGTGAAGTTTGAGGATTGGATTGAGGGGTTATATCTACCTGTCTTGAAGAATGGTCCATGGAAAACAGCAGCAGCCTTAAGATGACAATCCTGCCTAAGTTAACGTTTCTTTTACAAAATGTACTAATAAAGATAAAGGGGAAAACTTTTCAAATATGGGAGAGAGAGCTTAAGAAATTTGTTTGGAAAGGCAATAGACCAAGAATTAAAAGATAAAGGCTTACCAGATCTACAAATATATTATTGGGCTTGTAGCTTATTATGGATCCAAAGTTGGGTCAAACTGGAAGATGTAGAACTACTAGATATTGAAGCATCACAGCTACATTTTGGATGGCACACCTTTTTAGGCTATGACAAATTAAATACAGACAAGGATTTCAATAATCACCCTGTTAGGAAATCTTTACTGACAACATGGAAGAAAATTAAGAAGAGATTTTATTTTAAATTACCATTGTGGTTTTCCTCGCAAGAAGCCTTTTATGGTAGATGGTGGGAAAGCACAAAATGGTTAACCTATGAGAAGCAGTTGGAAATAGACCATAAAGGGAATAGATATTTAAAATCAAAAGAAAAATTAAATAAAGAGGGGTACAATATACACTGGTTTAATTACCATCACATAGAATTAAGATATATAGAAGTCAAGAAAACATTAAATATAGAAGCTGAATTAAATGAGTTGGACAAATTATTTTGGCAACCCGACAAAAAAAATAAATCAAAATTCTACAAACTATTGTTGAGCAGAAGTTTAGAACAGGAAACTATAAAAGATTATATGATCAAATGGTCTCAGGATATAGGCTGTAAAATTTACTTAGAAGAATGGCAAAATGCCTGGAGAAAAACAGATAAATTTACAGTAGCGCAAAGCCTCAAAGAAAACCATATGAAAATCATGAACAGATGGTATTACACACCATGGAAATTAAAAAATATACACAAATTATCAGATGGAAGGTGTTGGAGGTGCAAGAAAGAGAAGGGCACTATATACCATGTCTGGTGGAGGTGCCCTATGATTCAAAAATTTTGGAAGGTTATTCATTCAAACATTCAGGAAATGTTTAAGATAAAATATCCAGAGTCCAAAGTTATATCTACTCAATATTACATCACTAATGAAAGCTCATATGAAAACAAATATTGGAGAACCATACCATACCTAGTTACTGCTGCTAGACTCCTTATAGCCAAATTATGGAAATAAGATAAAGTACCCACCTTAGAGGAATGGAGATACAAAGTAATAGAACTTATGGAACTAGATAAAGTGTCATGCTATGTTAAAAAAATAAAAATGAACAAAAGAAAAGAAGAATGGGACAAGATTTTAGATTTCTGGAAATAAAGAGGGGTCTAAATTTGAATTTACAGAAGGACAGATTTGAGATATAAATAATTATATGCATTTCTTTTTTGTTATGAATTATAGACAAGAAGAATGACTTCAGTATTACTGCTTTTGGATATGACAATAATATAGAGGTTGAAGATATTGTGTTCAAAGCGGTATTAAAACAAGAAGAAGATCAGATGAGGGAAAATCGGAAAAGAAAGAAGAGAATATGTACTAGGTTGCTAGCACTAGGGAGGTTAATTCCTCTGTTCCCCCATCTCCACTTCTCTCATAAGAGAGGAAAAGGCAGTGAGATATATGTAAGTTGTACAGTTGCCTTTTCCTCTATCTTCTCTCCCCCACCCACCCCCGAATATAAGTAAGCCAAATACAGCTCAGGTATTTAGGGTTGTCGTTTCATGTTGTTATTAAGCATACTCTTGGAAAAGATTAGCTGAAAGGAAGACCAGAAAAGGACCTAAGAAGACATCAGGAGACTAAGAGGAAAGTAATAATAATAAGTTTGTGTATCTATTAGATCAAATCTTATTTCTTGTATTTTATGGAAAATTTAATAAAGAATATTTTTTTAAAAAAGAAAAACAGCAGCTCAAACCAAGAGGCTGAGGGTGACAGCCACCTGGCATACTGGGGGGGGGGGGGCGGGGGGGGACTGGTGACTGTAGCAAGGAAGCTAGGTTTTTCCAAGTCATACTTATTATACTTTAAAACTAGTCCCAGGCTAAGGTGATTTCATGGGAAATATACACTTGATAGCTCTTTGAAAAGACCAAAAAAGATTTCCAAAGTGGTGGATTGCTTTGATATCCAAAAGATGAAAAAGACTGATTTGATTGATGGTAGCTTCATTGACTTTACAACACACTGACAAGACTTGGAGTACCCCAAAATGGGTGGACAGGAAGGGTATTTAGGAACACAGCAGGGGATAAAAGGGAATCCAGTCTTGTTTGATCTGTTTGATCTGTCAGTAAGAACTTTTGACTTTTAGTTTTTGTAAAAAAATAAAATAAATGCAGTGTGTGTGTGTGTGTGTGTGTGTATGTCTGTGTGCATCCTTTAGCAAACTCCTTCACAAATTGTTTTCAGCTTTCCACATGTCTGGGGTTTGTGTGCCATATTCACAATACTACCTTTCCTGGTGATTCATAGGTCACTGCAGCCTCTACATCCCATGGTGGTCTTCAGCAACCCGATATCAAGATATACTTGAATCATGGGGATATCAGGGCACTTACAGGAATTTCAGTAGGTCTAGCTTGTCTAGTTTAACTCCAGTCACATCTCACTTTCTTCCAGGCATGTTTAGCATAGCACCCTAGCAGTATCTTTCTATTTCTAGATGGAGCTGTCATAATAAACATTTACTTTTATCTAAGCTGTCTTTCTGCCTTATTCTAAGCACTGGATCCACACATATCCAGCAAATATGGGGGAAATGAAAGAAGAGTGGAAGAACTATGACTAGGGCCTTCAGTCTGGCTGAAAATATTTATATAATCAATACTTAAAATTCCTCATGATATAAAACACAGCTCAGCTACCAAATGCCCCACACAACTCTGCTTTGGTGATGGATGTGGAACTGTACACATTAATTTGGAATGTTCTGTTCTTGGCAAAAGTTGTAACACCAGTGATTCTCTTTAACTTCATTCACAACCCTTGCTCTTATTATCTTGCAGAATCCATAAAGATTGTTTTAATCTGAAATATTACAATTTGGATTTATATATTCACCTGTTGTTAGGCTGTGTCACCTAGCAAGGTAAAAGGAGCAGACACAACATTGCTGCTGTTTTTCAGCTAGAACATTCCCTTTGGGCTGATTTTTCTCCTTCATCAGCATAGACACTGAACCCGGTGCACAATGTTCTTCATATATGTCTCCTAAACAACTGAAGGATAGGTTTCAGATCTGGGGGGAAATGTATTTTATTATCAGTCACCTTCCATTTCTTGTCAAATGTTACATTGGGGAAAGGCATATCACTTGTTTTATTGCCATTTTTGCAGCAAATTAACTGCCAACTGCAGAGTGCAAGGAAATCAATGGGAAATTTGTCATCGACTTTAATGAGAAAAGTTAGAAGTACTAACAGTCCAGTCCAGGGCAATTAAATTAAATAGCATGGGATTACACATTGAAAAGATGAGGTCATAAATCAAAGATGACACAGCTGTGAACATTAAAGGTATTCAGGAAATCTGTAGGTAAAGGCCCATATAAATCAAAATATTGGTATTGGACATTGGGGTAAATGCTGTTTTCTTGCTCAACTATTTAAACATGCCACAATGTGGACCAAAAACAGTGTTTTGCTTCTCCTCAGTATTGTCTCAACCCCTAACTAAAAAAATAATTTCTCCTGGAATTCTATATTGTTGTTGTAGTGGTGGTGGTATTCCTTCAAGTCATTTTGACTTATGGCGACTCTAACCTATCATGGGGTTTCTGGGGCTGAGAGAGTGCCACTTGTCCATGGCCAAATGTGGAATCAAACCTGATCTCAAGGGTTCTAGTCCTACAGTCAAACCACTATACTACACTGGCTCTTGGAATTCTATATAGTGTTCATTTAAATAATTTATTGCATGATTAAAGTTAATGAGGTTACTGTTGAACACCAAACTCAGGATATAAAAATTTGAAACATTGTGTGTTCATAGGTACATGATAGTAAAGGAAAGAGAGAGAAAGAGAGAGAGAGATTTAAGGCCCAGGTTGCTACTAGGTCAGAATAAAGGAAGAATACAGGTATACCTCTGTTTATAAAATAATAACAATAGCAGCAGCAGCAGCAGCAGCAGCAGCAGCAACATTAATAATTTATCCCATCTCATAGTGCCTAACAACATTTTTAATACAATACAGTGTAAAAATTATAAAGTTAATTAAAGTTAATTAAATCAATAAAGTTAATTAGAAAACAATTAAATGATTTATAAAGTTAAAACATTAAACACTGAAAAATTAAAATTCATTAAAAGATTATGCAAACCATAATTAAACCATAAAACAGGGCAGCACATCATTAAAAGTTCAGCCATTCAATTTTTAAAAGCCTGGTGGTAAAATAATGTTGTCAGATCCCAACAGAAGGAGAGCAAGGTGAGAACCATCCTGGCCACCTTAGACAAGGAGTTCCAAAGAGGGGCTAAGCAGACGGCTTATTGGGCCATCTTGGGGGCAGGGAAGGGGAGGGGAAGCCGCACGATCGGCGCCCCAACCCCTTCCCAAGGTTGTCCTCGGAGCAGCCGGCCCTCCGCATGGCTGGCGCTCCGAGGAGGACCTCCCGCTGCAGCGTTCGCACACGCTGCGGTGGAAGAGTCGACGAAGGTGTGCCGCAGCCTTTTGCAGTGCACCTTTGGCGACTTGTGAAAGGAGCGCTGATTTAGCGCTCCTTTCAGGGGCGGTGAAGGTGCACCACGGGACCGAGGCATGGGGATGCCTCGGTCCCGCGGCGCAGCTTCCTGGGGCGGCCCATGGCCGCTCGTCTGCTTAGCTCCTGAGAGCAGCCACCAAGAAGGCCTTCTGTTAACAAAATAGCATGGGAAGAACAGTTCATGATAAGACAACCATCTGTCTTTTGCCATATCATTACTGCTAAAGAAGGCTTCATTAGGTGAGACCTTTTTTGGGCATTTCCTATTCATTTTATATCTATATTTGACCCATTCTCTCAGCAGGTCTTTCTCTATAAGATGATTTTTAAAATCTTGGTTGACTTTCACTTTATCATAATATAGATATGCACGCCAGCCATAGATGTTATCAATTCTTTCTAAGTATAGCAGTTCTCCATTCTCCAACCTTAACCATTCTTTTAACCATTCCACACAGCATGCATGAAAATAATTTTTTTAATTGGGTAGTCCCAGCCCCCCTCTGCATATATCATCCTGTAAGCACTTTAGCTTAATTCTGGGTTTTCTGTCTGCCCATACAAAATCTTTGATTTCCTTCTGCCAATCTTTAAAAGGTATATCGTTTATCACTATCAGAATGGTTTGGAAAAGAAACAGCCTCGTTGACATTACATACATTTTCACCACCAAAATCCTCCCCAATAAGGACAGTTGTATATTCCTCTATTTCCTTAGATCTGCTTTTATTCCCTGCCAAACTACATCATAATTATTTTTTTAAAGGTCTGTTTTCTTGGTTGTGATCCCAACCCCTAAGTATTTCACCTTTTTATCTATCCTAAAGCCTGATTTATCTGATTTATTTATCTGAAAATTCTTCTTTCTCCTTATTTGTCATATTCATGACTAATGTTTTTGTCTTCTCCTTGTTAATTCTGAAGCCAAAAACTACTCCATAGTTCTTAAGCTGCTCTAATAGAGATGAGATACTTTATAGAGGATTGGCTAGATAAAGGACCATGTCATCCGCATAGAGTTTTAATTTGAATTCATATCCCTTTATTTGCACTCCTTTTATTCTCTTATCCTCTCTATTTACTGAACTTAAAATTTCTAGAGCTACAATAAAGAATAATGGTGAGAGCAGACATCCCTGTCGGGTGCCTCTTTGGATCTTGCTAACTTTCACTCTCTCTCCATTTATTACTACCTGTGCCTTCTATTCATTGTATATAGCCCTGATCCATCTATGAAAATTTCCTTCGGTCATTCTGACAATAGTTTCTTCCATAAAGTTCCAATCTAAATTGTCAAACGCTTTCTCAGAATCTAAGAAGATCATGGCTATTTCTTTTCCTGGCTTTCTTTGCTGGTATTCAATTATATCTAGCAGATTTCTGATGTTATCCTTTATATATCTATTAGGCAGAAAGTCTCTTTGATCCTGATGTATCCATGTAGCTAATATTTTTTTTATCCTCTTTGCCAAAATACTTGTGTATAACTTATAATCCTGTTTAACAGCAATATTGGTCTGTAGCTGCCTAAATCAATAGGACCTTTATTTTCTTTTAATATTAGGACTATGTTTGCATATCTCCATGATTCAGATATCTTCCCCTCTGAAGTTTTATTCATTATATTCTGTAGATGAGGTCTTACAATTGCCATTAAGGATTTATAATATATAGCTCCCAATCCATCTGGGCCTGGTGCTTTCAATGTTTTCATATCTTTAATTGCCTCCATTATCTCAGTTTGGGATATAGTTTTATTCAATTTTTCTCTTTGTTTTTCTGTTAATTATGGAATTTTCTGTTTGTCTAGATAATCCATAGAGGGCTAGCTTATCGACCTGATAGACAAAATAATAAGCTATATACCAAATGCCCCAGTTATTTGTATACACCAACCATTACAACAAAAATAATTTACAGGACATATGTAGTGTTTATCCAATGTTTATACCAAAAATAGAAACAAGCAATCTATATTTTTATATATTACAGATTATAACGTGTCTTGGTCTCCTTATTTCTCTTTCTGTTGTAGTGCTATTTGATTAATAAACACACTGAAAAAGTAAAACAGAGAATTTCAGAATTATGCCACTGTTTCTCCTTTACCAACATCTTTTCAATTCTTCCACATTAATTAAACTCTAGTGTCTGATAAACTATAGTCCTCTTTCAACTTTTACTTCTTCCTTTCTTCAATCTGTATTTTATTTTCTTCCAGAAGGAAATTATGTCCCTTTAATTCTCAGCAGTGTTCCGTCTTGATGTCTTGGTATCTTATTTCTTAGATAACTTATTTCTCATTTCTTAAAATCTTTATTGAGGTGCTTATTGATCACAAGATCTTAAGTGGAGCGTATATATAATAAACAACAGCTCAAACACAAACACTTATATACTAACCAGCTCATCATCCAGAAACTCTCTATTTATGTCTCTTTACATCTTTATATCTTTACCTGTCTTTAGCGCTCAGTCTCTTATGATTATTGAGTCTCTTCTTTTCTTTCACATCTTTGCTTCACCGTTATTTTAATAAGTGATTTAGAGGTAATGACCCTTAGTCTCTCTGTATGTTCTTCTGTGTCTCTCCTATACTTCCTTGTCTTCTATCATTGTTAATTTGCTAAAGTAGTCCTAAAGGGGTCCTTCTGCCTTTCACTCAGCAACCTCCCCTTTTCTGATTACACAGCTAGAAGCTCCTCCACTCCTCTATTTTCTCCTCCTCTCATGTCACACAGTGAGTAATTCAGCTTTTACAGCTAGGCACCTCAGATCTTTACTTCTCACTTGCTTCACCTCCAGCTGTTTTAGTTGCCACACCTTCGCTTTCCAAGGTTTGTTTGTTTGATTTATTTCTTTTGTTAGGTGGATTTTATAATGGTCCAAGCCTTTCCTGTTTAGTCACTCTTCTGTTGATGTTTGTATCACAAGTTGTTTTTTAGAGCTCCATTTTCCTGTTATTTTTAAATTGCATTGAAGAGTGCTTATTGCCAAAGTGTCCATTCAGCAAGAACCAAGTCACTGGAGATGATTTGCAATTCATTAACTTGAAAAAAAGAGAAAACCATAAGATTTTAAATTGTTAGCATCGCTGGACTGTCTCCATTGAGTTCTCTCACACGGTGTTGTCTAGCCCCTTGGTCTGCTCCATTCCTGGTCCTAGAGATATAGTGTCTTCATCATCTTTGGACCTTCCTTCCCAAGAATCTGACCTCTGTGGGGTATATATGGCTCTCCTATATGTAGGGGGAATTCCAACTGTATTGATGGTTAATTTTGAGGAGAAATCTCTCACCTTTAACAGCCAGCATCACGATTTTGAGGAGGTGTTTCACTCAGCTTTGGGCTTCACATCCAACCCAATGCCATTCCCAACCAGAAGTCAAAATAGGCTTATCTTTAGTTCCCCTTTTCCTCTGATTTGCTGTTTATCCGTGCTAAGTAAGGGATTACAGTGGCAACTGTGGTTTGCCTTGTTTGCTGTAGGGAAGCCAACACAGCTACAGTAGGATCAACTAGAGTAGAATCCTATCTTTCCCAACATGTTTTATTCCATCATTTATTGTAAACACCCAACTGCAACTCAGTACCAAAAGTTTATATCTCTCCAGCTCTCCTTCATCAACCTCCCAATACTGATGCTGCTAAAAAGCACTTCCAGCTAGACAGAAGACAAGGAGGAAATGGAAGAGGGCTGAAAAGATGTAAACAAATTTTGTAAAAGGAAGCTTCATTGCTGAGCTATATGTGTGATTATACGTGCCTTCAAGTCACCTTTTGGCTTATGGTGACCCCATAAATATCATAGGATTTTCTTAGGCAAGGAATAGATAGATCAATAGCTGCTGGTTTCATCTGCCAGCAATTACTGATTATTTATGTATGAAGTTAATAAAAGTTAGCTAGAAGCCCCCTTCTCCTCCAGAAAAGAGTTTTTTAAATATAAGGTTATTTTCATTTATATTTATATATTTCTGTGGGACAGCATCTCTCTTTATGGAGTTTATCACACGGGGGAAATCCCGTGCAGAAACGGGGCTTTAAATTGGAAAAAAAAATGCAAAAGCGAGTAGATTTTCAGATGACGTTCCTGTTAAAATGGAGTTAAAATGAGGTTAATCCAAACGGAAACTCGTCAAAAACTGCTTCTTTTTACTTTCGGAAAATCCCGTGTGATAAACTCCTATGTGTGTGCATGTGTACCAAACTAGGATAATTGGCAGGAATAATGTTACTAAGACCCAGCATCATGTAATAGTTTTAGCACTGTACTAAGACTGTGAAGACCAGGATTCGAATCCCAGCTTGGGAATGAAGCCTACTGGGTGACTTTGGGCAAATCACACTCACTCAGTCTCAAAGGATGACAATGGCAAAAAAAAAAAAAAAATACCACCCTCTGAAGAAATTAGCCAAGGAAAGCCCAGGATAGGTTTGCCTTGGTGTCGCCATAAGCTGGAAATGGCTTGAAGGCACAAAACAACAATAATGTTATGGAGGACATAGTGGGTGAGCAGACTTAAATGCTATGTGTGGTAAGGTTTTAGCACAAATTCTGTAATCCTGGAATGGTTCTGAAGGTGTGAGAGGAAAGTGAGTAATCCCTCTAGAATAGTAATTTTAGAAACACACTATTGCAGTAGGAGAAGAGCCTAGTGTGATAAGGCCCTTAAATTAGGAAAGCTATTGGCTATTCTGAGTTGGAATGATGGGAGCTGCAGGCTAGTACAGTCAGCCCTCCAGATTTGTGGCTTTGACTTTTGCAAATTTAATTATTCCCAGATTTGTTCAATATGTTCTCTCCAGGAATATCTAAAGAGCTAGTGCTAGTCTGTGATCAACATCTTCCAAAAGTCACACTGGAAGACTTAGAGATTCTTAGAGAGAACACTTCTCTAGGCATTTTAAGGTCCTCCAGGGCAATTCTGTGGTCAATATCTGGCAGATGTTGACCATGGAGTTTTGCCAGAGGACCTAGAGAGTCCTAGAGAGGTGTCCCCTCAGGTAAAATAAATAATTGATTATTATTATTATTATTATTATTATTATTATTATTATTATTTGTGGTTTTTCAACTTTCACAGGGATGAATGTGGAGGGCTCACTGTATACTTGAAAACACCATGTTGAGAAAGACTGGTCTGTGCAGCACTGAATGAATGGAGGATAAATGTTGCTCTTGTTACGGTTCTTTCTTTCTTTTAAAACAAAACCTCTCTGAACCAAAATAGTGCTTAGACGTCAATTCAGATTCATTACAGCTGGAAACTCCAGCTTCATGCCTTGAAGAGTCTTCTTATGACTCAATTATCTTTTCTCTCACAATGCATAACTTCAGGCAACTGCATTTCACAAAGGCTGTCAGAAGTAGAGACTTGCCAAATGAATTTTTCTCTTTCCCTCTCTCTTCTCTACATCTCAAAAGGATACACACACACACACACACACACACACACATAAGCTTGCTGAAGCATTCAGGTCCCATAAGTATCGTGTTTCATCTGATTTCACACAGCATGTAGTAAAGAGGGCACTGGCTAATTTTAAAGCATCAGTATAAAAGGGGAAATATCAGGGTCTGTTGGTCTTTCCCAGCGCCTGTGGAAATAAAAGGATATACACCACAGGAAAATGGTTCTCCCCACTAGCAGCCAGGTTTGTTTAACTGGGAGGTGCTGTGGAAAAATACAATATCCAGGAAATTCTAGGAATCTGAAGGCAAGGGGATTGGCAACTGTGTACCCTCCAACATTTCACAGATGAAAACCAGGACATGTGTGACCAAGAACATCCGAGTCTAGTCAAGATGGCAAACATTATTAATAAGGAAGAACATACAAGTGAAGAGAGGCGACAGCAGTGTGCTATTGTCTAAGTTCACAGGGAAGAGTATAATTCTACTACTTATTTCCCCCCCCCCCCCATTGAATTAATTGAATGAACACTACAAATAAAACCCTCTGGGGTATAATAAGCAAAGGTAGAATAAATGAACTCCAGAATGAAAAGTAGAGATATATCTGTTTAACCAGTAACAATAACAATAACTTATAATCTTTAACAATAACTTATCATCACATTACAGTGTAACAATGCTTATATTCTGGTGAGTCCACAGTCAGTGCTTGCAATGAAGGTGTTCCATAGAAAATCCTCAGCCATTGTTTATTATTGCAATTCATCCAAAGTTCCCTAGCCAATGTTTATTTTTGAGATTAGTCCAAGGCACTGACTGTGGACACAGCAGAATATAAGTATTGTTATACTGTAATGTAATTATATATTATTGTTAAAGAATTTGATATTGTTATTGTTAATAATATTGTTATTGGTTAAATAGATATAGCTCTACTTTTATTTCTGGAATTAACTGAATGCAAATTATCTTAAATTCATTTTGCACAATGGAATTAAGATGAGGGCAATGGAGGTAAGTGGGAGAAGAAGAGAGAAACAGAAACATTTCAAAATGAAAATGGTGATCATGGTATCTCCCCTGCCAGATAATAAAAGAAAATATGATAAAATGGGCTCAGAATTTTGGATATGAAATTGAACTGAAACAATGGGAAATATCATGGGGGGGAAAAGTTGGAATGTACCTTATGTCAAGACATAAAAGAAAACTATTATAAAATCTATTTTAGATGATACCTAATGCCAGATAAAATATCCAAAATACAAGGTGGAGGTAGCAACAAATGTTGGAAGTGCCAAAGGGAAAAGGGAACGATTTTCATTTATGATGGTCCTGCCCCAAAGCCAATAAGTTTTGGAAGCAGATAGAATGTTTAATAAATGAAATATTAGAGATAAAGTTACAATTTAAGCCAGAAGTATTGTTGGAGAATATGATAGAAGAAAACAATGAAAATAAATATGGAAGAATAATTTTTTATATGATATCTGCAGCCAGAATGGTATACGCAAAAATGTGGAAACAAGAAGACACACTGAAGATAGAAGACTGGACTTTTAAGCTGCTGGACATTCTAGAAGCAGATAAATTAACAAGAAAATTGAATTAAGAAGAGTCAGAAAAATATGTACTGGACTGGAAAAAGATAATATATTTAACCCAAAGATGGGGAAATAATGTAACAATAGGTTTGGATTAAATAATAAGTGGGAACTAATTAATTTATTCAAATGCAGATGAATATGTCAGAAAATGTGTATGCATAAGAACCAATTAAGTGGTAATTACAGGAAGAGAGGGAAATAAATCTGACATAGGGTAAAGACAGGAAGAGAATAAATATTGTATGAAATATATGTTCATTGGGAAATAAAAATAAATAAAAATAAGAGTAAAAAACAGGTAGAGGTATTTTGGTGGATTTACAGAAATATTTGCTGAAGAGAATTAAAGAATAAGAAGAGAAAAACCTAGGTTTTAGGATGAATAAAAAAACAGGTGGATGTGTCTAAGGATAAATATGGGAAAATGAGTTATATATAATCAATTTGGAAAAATGAATATTAAGAAAATTCAGGAATCTATGAAAGAAATAGATGAGAAAAAAGGGTGAAAGATAACAGAAATAAGAGAGGTTAGAAAAGATAAACTAGAAGAAAACTAAACAAGGACACCTCAGAAGTCAAAGTCAGGGAAGTAATGAGTGTTAAAGTACTGGACGTATGTTGTTACCAGTAAGGGTATCTTTTTTAAAAGGGGATGGAGAGTGGAAGGGATGAATGTTTGTATATTGCATTGTTTTATTTCTGTGATATGTATATTAAGAACAATAAAAAGTATAATAAAAAAATTAAAATGTGAAAATGGGATGATAGATGATTACCGTATTTTTCGGCATATAAGACGCTCCGACATATAAGACGCAACCAATTTTAAAGGAGGAAAATCAAGGAAAAAAGATTCCTCCCTTTAGCAGCAGCTGGTTGTTCAATGGGCTGCTACTGGGATCGGAGGACTTCTCCGATCCCAGCACCAGCCCATTGAACAACTGAGGCTGCAGCTTCAGTTCAATGGGCTGCTGCTGGGATCGATCCCAGCAGCAGCCCATTGAACAACTGAGGCCGCGGCCGGGAGGAGGCCTTATCCCAGCCATGGCCTCAGTTGTTTAATGGGCCGTGCTGGGATCGCTCTGATCCCAACACAAGCCCATTTAAAAACTGAGGCACGGCTGGAAAGAGGCCTCGTTCCAGCCGTGGCTTCAATTCAATGGGCTGCTGCTGGGATCGATCCCAGCAGCAGCCCATTGAACAACTGAGGCCGCGGCCTCCGTTTTTCAAGGGGCCGGTGCTGGGATCGATCCCAGCAGCAGCCCATTGAACAACTGAGGCCGCGGCCTCAGTTTTTAAATGGGCCGGTGCTGGGATCGATCCCAGCAGCAGCCCATTTAAAAACTGAGGCCACGGCCGGAACGAGGCCTCCTCTCGGCCGCGGCCTCAGTTTTTAAATGGGCCGGTGCTGGGATCGCTCCGATCCCAACACCAGCCCATTTAAAAACTGAAGCCACGGCTGGAACGAGGCATCGTTCCGGCCGCGGCTTCAGTTCAATGGGCTGCTGCTGGGATCGATCCCAGCAGCAGCCCATTGAACAACTGAGGCCGCGGCCTCAGTTTTTAAAAGGGCCAGTGCTGGGATCGATCCCAGCAGCAGCCCATATAAAAACTGAGGCCACGGCCGGAACGAGGCCTCCTCCCGGTCGCGGCCTCAGTTTTTAAATGGGCCGGTGCTGGGATCGCTCCGATCCCAACACCAGCCCATTTAAAAACTGAAGCCACGGCTGGAATGAGGCATCGTTCCGGCCGCGGCTTCAGTTCAATGGGCTGCTGCTGGGATCGATCCCAGCAGCAGCCCATTGAACAACTGAGGCCGCGGCCTCAGTTTTTAAATGGGCCGGTGCTGGGATCGATCCCAGCACCAGCCCATTTAAAAACTGAGGCCACGACCGGAACGAGGCCTCCTCTCGGCCGCGGCCTCAGTTTTTAAATGGGCCGGTGCTGGGATCGCTCTGATCCCAACACCAGCCCATTTAAAAACTGAAGCCACGGCTGGAACGAGGCATCGTTCCGGCCGCGGCTTCAGTTCAATGGGCTGCTGCTGGGATCGATCCCAGCAGCAGCCCATTGAACAACTGAGGCCGTGGCCTCAGTTTTTAAATGGGCCGGTGCTGGGATCGATCCCAGCAGCAGCCCATTTAAAAACTGAGGCCACGTCCGGAACGAGGCCTCCTCCCGGCCGCGGCCTCAGTTTTTAAATGGGCCGGTGCTGGGATCGCTCCGATCCCAACACCAGCCCATTTAAAAACTGAAGCCACGGCTGGAACGAGGCATCGTTCCGGCCGCGGCTTCAGTTCAATGGGCTGCTGCTGGGATCGATCCCAGCAGCAGCCCATTGAACAACTGAGGCCGCGGCCTCAGTTTTTAAATGGGCCGGTGCTGGGATCGATCCCAGCAGCAGCCCATTTAAAAACTGAGGCCACGGCCGGAACGAGGCCTCCTCCCGGTCGCGGCCTCAGTTTTTAAATGGACCGGTGCTGGGATCGCTCTGATCCCAACACCAGCACATTTAAAAACTGAAGCCACGGCTGGAACGAGGCATCGTTCCGGCCGCGGCTTCAGTTCAATGGGCTGCTGCTGGGATCGATCCCAGCAGCCGCCGATTGAACAACTGAGGCCGCAGCAGCGGCCTCCTTCACTTTATAAGGCGCATCAACTTCCCCGCCCACGTTTTGCGGGGGAAAAAGTGCGTCTTATATGCCGAAAAATACGGTAGTCAGGAATGTCCCTGACAAATCAGGACAGTTGGCAGGCATGCACTTGCCAGATCAGACCAGGAAGGTCAATTGTGCTGCTGTATACCATGGCCAAAATAAGGTCCATCACCTGTATATCAGGAATGGTTACAAATGTCAGTAACACAGTCATTGCTACCAAGGGAGGGGGGATGAAGGCTTGCCTCCCTCACAAGAATTCTGCCTCCCAAATAAAATTTTCTGCCAGTCCACAATTTCTAACATTGCAATAATTTAAAATTTCAGTTGAGCATTTAGAAATACAGCTTATGCATCCAAAGAAAAGGAGCAGACAAAGTGACTCAAGGGGGCTGCAGACTGCCAGAAATAGTGCAAATTGAGTCCACTTTTAGGGTTAGGGTTAGGATTAGAGAATCATGGGAATTGTATTTTATTGTGGCACCAGAGCTCTCTGACAGAGAATGCTCAATGTCTCAGAAAAAAAGAAACAATTCCCATGATTCCCTAGCACTAACCTTAACCCTAAAAGTGGACTCAATTTGCACTATTTCTGGCAGTCTGCAACCCCCCTCAGTAAACATGAATCCAGCAAATATAAGGGTACTAGGTGTAGCAATTTTCAATGTCTCACTTTCTTCAGAGCTAGAAATTTGAAGACTGCAGGAAAATCTCATTGGAAGGCAAAATACTCATTTTGGGGATGAGTTGAGATGTCTTCATTCCCTTCCCACAGCTCCCCCCAAATGAGTAATGATTTATTACTTGATACCTTTGTTCTGGAACATGTGAAAATTGAATTCCTTTGGTCCCATTAAGACCCCTACTTCCCATAGCAATGCAGGAAACTGCCTTATATCAGGTTGGGCTGTTTGAGCATTTAGATTGGGATGAGCAGGCTCTGTGGGTTGGGGGGCAATTTTACTCACCAGGGACCCTCTTCTAGCTTCCTCTTATCCTAAAATGTGGGCATTGTGGGCATTAAGAAACAGGGAGTAGTTGTTTGCATACCCTTCAAAGCCCAGATTTCACAGGGACTGTTCCAATTAATCCTCTGTCATCCCACTTTTTCACCTGCTTTTAACATGCTCCTGTTTCCCTTTGCACTTTGCACTTTCCTCCTTTTTTCTCAGCTTACTTCTGAGTAAGTGCAAAGTGCAAAGTTCAAAGTGCAAAAGTAGTTTGCACGCCATTCACTCTGCAGGGAGGAGAGGGGAGCAGGTAGTGCAATCTTGTCCTTCCCAGTAGTATTAATGATGTTTTCTTCATCATTAATAACTCTGTCCACACACATCCCAGTTTTCATATGTAAAACATTGGAAGATATAAGATTGTTGGAAAGGTGGGTGGAAAATATTTCACCACAATTCACCACAAAGCTGAACTGACATTAAGGTTTTCTGATGTACACAACAATTAAGGATGCCAGACCACTAATTTTAGGGATGCAATCCCTGTGAGGAAAACATATCAGTGATGATGGGGGAAATAATTTAAAAGACATTATATGAGAAGACTGAAATTTATAGGCAGGTGATGTTATTACAAATAACTACTTTCTCTCGGTAGAGAATGGTAACACAGTGAGTATGGGGGGAAAGGAGCAGCTGATCAGCTCACCAGAATATAATCAGATGATGATAAAAGGTACTCATTGTCAAAAGTGGCAATTCAGGTTGGGCAGAAAAGCCAATAAAAAAATCTCTTATTCATGGGCCTCTTTTCACAGCAGTCCACAAGAATGATTGAAAAGAGCCAGGATGGTGGGGTGCCTTTAGCTCTCTGCATGCAGCCACAGATAATGCTGGCAGACAACAGAAGTACCCACTGGGGTTTGGTTTAGGGCTGGCTGTCACTGACTCAACAGCCTCCAAGACCTCCTATCAGTTCCTTGGCATTGACTGTTGCTGATAGTGTCAAATGAATGGCAGGCAATCAACAGTGTAGTTGGGAAAATAAGGCAGAGATTGGCAAGATATGTCTTGATGTGACAGCCGTTTAATATTCCACATTGCTCCTTCATTACTGGTAGGGAAGAGGTATGTGTTTGACATGCTACAATGTCACTGAGTTTGATTGTGCAAACCAAGATGCCTCATTCTGATGAATGCTGTACAATCACTAGTTTTATCTGAACTAGATTGGGTAAATGTCTTTGTTGTTGTTGTTAACTGCCCTCGAGTTGATTTCAACCCATGACAACCCTGTTGATGAGATATCTTCAAGATACCCTGTCCGCCATTGCTCTGCCCAGCTCCTGCAAACTCATACTCATGATCTCTTTAATAGGGGCCATCTATCTCACATGCAGCCTTCTTCTCTTTCTACTTCTACCTTCCCTAGCATTATTGTATTTTCCAATGATTCATGCCTTCTCATGATTTGTCCAAAGTACGAGAACCTGAGTTTTGCCATCTTGGCTTCTAGGGAGATTTCTGGCTTGATCTGCTCCAGGACCCATATGTTTGTTTCTTTGGCTGTCCACAGAATCCTTAGCACTCTTCTTCAGAACCACATCTCAAATGAAATGATTTTCTTCCTATCATCTTTCTTAACTGTCCAGCTCTCACATCCATACATGGTAATAGGGAATACAATGGTTTGCACGATTCTAACTTTTGTGCTCAGTTGTATATCTTTGCATTTTAGGATCTTCTCTAGTTCTTTCATAGCTGCCATTCCCATTGTTAACCTTCTTCTGATTTCCTGGCTGCAGTCTCCATTTCTATCAATGTTTGATCTCAGGTATGAGAATTCTTTTACTATTTCTATTTCTTCATTGTCCAATTCAAATTTGTGTAGGTTCTTTGTGGTAATTATTTTTGTTTTCTTTATGTTCAACAATAGGACTGCCTTTGCATTTTCTTCCTTGATCTTTCTTAGTAGTTGCTACAGGCCTTTGAGGTTTTCTGCTAGTACTATGATGTCATCTGCCTATCTTAGATTGTTGATATTCCTTCCTCCTGTTTTCACTCCTCCTTCTTCTGTGTCCAAGCCTGCTTTCCTTACAATATTTTCTGTGTATAAGTTGAACAGGTAGGGTGACAAGATGCAGCCTTGCCTGACTCCTTTTCCAATTGGGAACCATTCTGTTTCTCTGTGTTCTGTTCTGACAGTAGCCTCTTGTCTTGAGTACAGATTCCTCATCAAGACTATCAGATGTGTTGGCACTCCCATGCTTTTAAGGGCATTCCATAGCCTTTCATGATCTATGCAGTCAAAGGTTTTGCTGTACTCTATAAAGCACATGCTGATTTTCTTTTGAAATTCCCTTGTGTGCTCCATTAACCATCATATATTTGCATTGTAGTCCATTGTGCCTCTTCCTTTCCTGAATCCTGCTGGGCCTCTGGTATTTCTCTCTCCATGTATGGTTGGAGCCTATGTTGTAGAATTTTGAGCATAATTTTACTTGCATGGGATATTAGTGCTATGGTCCTATAGTTGCTGCAGTCTTTTGTGTCTCCTTTTTTGTGGACGGGGATGTATATTGATTGTTTTTAGTCTGTTGGCCATCATTTTGTTTTCGATATCTGTTGACATATGTTAGTTAGCACTATAGTTGACTCTGTCATTGTGGATTGCAGCAACTCAATTGGAATATCATCTGTTCCTGGTGACTTGTTTTTTGCCATTTCTCTTATTGCAGCTTCCACCTCATTTTTTATAATTTGAGGTTCATCTTCATATGGACCTACATTCCATGAACTGTCTACCTACTCCCAGTTTAACTGAACAAGCCTCTATTTTGGAATATGGTAGTAATAATACAGACTGCTGCTGTAATGATAGGAAAGTACATGGAGCGTGGTGTCATCAGTATGCTGATGACACCCAGATATACTTCTCCATGACCCAGTCGTCAGCTTTGACTTCAGATGGCATCTCTCCTCTCAATGATTGTCTTAAAGCAGTAATGGACTGGATGAGGAAAAACAGACTGAGACTGAATCCAGACAAACAGTTATGGGCCCGAAAACAGGTCTGGGAATACAACTTCCAGTCTTGGATGGAGTCACACTCTCCTCCAAGGACTGTGTTCGCAGCTTGGGGGTACTCCTAGATTCATCGCTTCACATGACAAATCAGGTGAATGCGACGGTCAGGAGTGTCTGCTATCAGCTTCGGCTGATACGCCAGCTGCGCCCTTTCCTGGAAATTAGGGATCTTGAAACTGTGGTACATGCTTTGGTAACCTGTCATCTCGATTTCTGCAATGCGCTCTACATGGGGCTACCCTTGTGCTTAACCCAGAAACTTCAATTAGTTCAGAACATGGCAGCCAGGATGGTTACTGGTATCTCTAGGAGAGAACACATAACACCTGTGCTTAAATCTCTCCGCTGGCTGCCTATTAATTTCCGGGCACAGTACAAGGTGTTGGTTATGACCTATAAAGCCCTACATGGCTTGGGTCCAACCTATCTCTGGGACAGTCTCCTTCCATATGACCCTCCCCATGCACTTCAGTCCTCTGGGAGGAATCTACTACAGCCGATGAAAACTAGGCTGTTGGCGACTTCCCAGAGGGCCTTCTCTGCTGTTGCTCCCAGATTGTGGAATGGCCTGCCAGACGAGATCCGTCTTATTACCACTCTAGACAGCTTTTAAAAAGCTGTCAAGACGGATCTCTTCTGGCAGGCATTCCCTGGCTAGCTTTAGGATTCAGCCACCAGCCCTCGGGGCTGCCATTGATGTGTTATTTCTTTGTATGTCTTGGTTTTATTCTATCTTCTGTTTTAAAATTCACTAGTTTAATACTTTTTAAGGGATGGGTGGGTTAGGGAATTGTTGTATTATGGATGTTTTTTAAAGTGTAAGCCATCTCGATTGCACTGCAGAGGGGTGGGATAAAAAATGAATTTATTATTATTATTATTATTATTATTATTATTATTGAAGAGGTTCTGCTTCCTAGGAGGAATCAGGAACTAGCTGGGTGTACCTTCCCCTCTTTCTGAATAGATAACGTGGAGGCACAACTTAGGGCTCTACAAACATTCCTCTGAAATAATATTGGGAAATGTGAGAGGACAGTAGTGGCTCTCAAAAGGAGTGTAATGACTTAGCAAGGCAGAATCTGAAGAACAACCAGCTCCCCACCCACACAGGTTTTAGCAGGTAAAAGAATTAGGGTTACTTTTCTTTGTAAAAAATATTACAAAATATATTTATGAAATTAGCAAGGCAGAGGTTGAACAACCACCAGCTCCACACCCACACAGGGTTCTAGCAGAGAAAAGAATTAGGGTTACTTTTTTTTGTAAAATATAGTTATGAAATTAGCTAGTCAGAAGCTGAACAACAACCAGTCCCACACCCACATAGGGTTCTAGCAGACATACTAATTAGTATCTTTTCTTTGTAAAATATATCAAGTAGCTTTACTTACTAACACCGGTGCATAGTCAAATACATAGTAATTTGAAGTACGGGGGGGGGGGGGAATGGCTGTAGGTTGAAGTGATGCAGGAAGAGAGTGGTGTGGAAAAGTGAACAATCAGGAAGTTGGCAAACTAGCAATTAGGGAATATAACCATGTAAAGGTTGCTGCCTCTAAAGATATAACTTAAATGTTTGTTATGGCAGACTCAGAGTGCAATTCTAAAGAACTGAACAACTGAGAAGAATACTTTCAAAAAAGACAGAGCAGAGTTGGGCAATGGCAGCAGGTATGAAGGACCAATTTCCATACATCAAGACTGTATGGACTCCTGAAAATGCCAGAAACCAAACCAAAACTTGAAGAATCTGGAAGCCCACATCTAGTTCCATAAGACTAGCATTATTTGGCATACAGTAGTGTGTGTGATTGATGGTGGGATTCTGCAACCTGATCAAAAGGCAAATTTCTGGTTCTGGAAGATACCAGGAGAGGGAATTCACCCTTCTGCACAGTTCAAAAATGGTGTTCATGTGGACAATGGAAATATTATTAATCCAGTTTCTAATACTTAAGGTTTCAACGCTCTTCCTTTAATTAGTTTTAGTTTTAGTTCCTCCAAGTTTTTCTCCCATGAAGCTGTGCTTTTGTAAACTCCTGGAGGGGAGAATTACAGCCAAAAAGTGTCAGAAGAGAGGTTTGGGAGCAACAGAATTGTGATATTGTTTGTTTGTTTGTTTGTTTGCTTGTTTATAAAATATTCATACCCAGACCTATATCCTAGGACCTCACAGGGGCATACAAGTAAAATCCATTAAACAATTTGAAACAGTTTAAAACAATAAAAAGGCAACAGACAAAAAGCACATTAAGCAATGCATTAAAGTTACAAAAATGTAGATCCCATGTAAGCATTAGGAAGAACTTTCTGACTATAACAGTTGTTCAACAGTGGAACACATTGCCTTGGAGAGGGATGGGCTCTCCTTCACTGGAAATTTTAAAATAGAGGTTAGATGTCCAAGGCTGCATCCACACTGCAGAAATAATCCAGTTTGATACCACTTTAACTGCCATGCCTCAATGCTATGGAATTCTAGGAATTGTAGTTTTGTGAGACATTTAGTCTTTCTGACAGAGAGCACTGGTGCCACTACAGACTACAATTCCCAGAATATCAAAGCATTGAGCTATAGCATTTAAAATGGTGTCAAACTGGCTTATTTCTACAGTGCAGATGCAGTCTGTCTTCCAGGGATGTGTTAGCTGTGAATTTCATGCATCAGCTGGGGACTGGGCCAGATGACTCTTGGAAGTACTGTCCAGCCCTATGATATTATGACTCTATGGACCTTATCACACGGGGCCAAATCCTGACAAAATCCAAAAGAAATCCCGACCTAATACGTATTATTTTTCTGTGTTTACACCATGGTAGATGGCATGGAGGGAGGGCTCTCATTCTTAATTTAGGCTAGGCCCAATGGAGCTGGCCTGCACCCCAGGCCATTCTTTAAAAGCTTTCTGTTTTGAATGTCTGTCTGAAAAGGAAGGTTTTTGCCTCTCAGTGGAAGGCCATCAAGGAAGGAACCATTCTAGTCTCCCTGGGAAGGGAGTTCCAGAGTCTTGGGGCAGCTACAGAAAAGACCCTCTCTCGTGTCCTCACCAACCATATTTATGATGGTGGTGGGATGGAGAGAAGGGCCTCCCCTGAGATTCTCAGAGCCTAGGCCAGCTCATAGAGGGAGATACAGGGGGGAAGCAGATGGCACAAAGCGCCGTCTTCAGGGCAAGGAAGGGAGGGGCAGCTGCACGCTGGGTGCCCTAACCCCTTCCCAAAGACGTCGTCGGAGCAGCAGGCCCTCCGCATGGCTGGGTCTCCGACGATGCCTTTCCGCTGCAGCGTGTGCAGACGCTGCAACGGAAAAGCTGCTGAAGGTACGCCGGCAGCCTTTTGCAGCACACCTTCAGCAATTTGTGGAAGGAGCACTATTTTAGCGCTCCTTCCTGGGGTGGCGAAGCTGCGCCGTGGGGCCAAGGAATGCGGATGCCTCAGCCCCGATCCGCAGCTTCCCGGGGCGGCCCTGTGCCGCCTGCCTGCTTAGCCCCACAGTCTGCTAAATATCCTGGACCTGAGCCATATAAAGGTCATTACCTGCACTTTGAAAACCTGCCCCTGTTAGCAGCCTGATTCCAACCAACAAAACAATGCAAAACCATTATAAATTGCTAGGGAGTGCAGATATGTTAGCAAATTATTCCTTGCCATATGGACAAATAGAGACATATAAATACACTAGGCATGCTTATCCTATTCAGCCCTTATTGGTAAATTCAGAAAGTGTGTGCTTGGCTATCCAAAGGAGGAAAATAATACATATCTCTGCCATGACTTACGGAGGTATAAGGTTGACTTTGCTGGCAGACTCGGGGGGCTGGGCAACTGGTGAGGAGGATGGAATCATGATAGACCACTATACCTTAATCTCCCTGATCCACTCTGCTTCATAGAAAATCCTTGTAGGCAAAGTTGGGAGAAACTTTACATACAAATGTACATCTCCATCAAGTCCTAGATAGCTGTTGTTTTCCCATTCATCAAATTTACATTCAGAAGTAGCATTTTCAACCCATTGCCAAGGCTACCCATAATATTTAAAATGAAGGACAATTTGAATACAGCCAGTACCCAGTTACATTCCCTTCTTCCAAAATGTTGCAGTGATTGCCACCCCACATTTCTGTATATAGAGGTAGTGCAATTAGTTTAGTAAGCTGTGTACAGACGTGGGAATCATTTTTTGAAAATGACACTTGTCTTGTTTATTTGAGTGCGAGGAGCAGAGAGATGAAATCAACTTTATCTAAGACATAAAAGAGAGAAAAAGCTCTCAGCTCAGAACTGCATGAAAGAATAAGGAACTGCTGGGTGACATTCCATTATTTCTCAAATGTCTGAAATCTATGTTTCATTATGTGTGTGAAGTGTAAGTGGTACTCTCAACCTTGAAAATGAACACCGGAATATAATATAGGAATGTGTTCATACCAGACCAAATGCTCCCTGTTGTACAACCCACACCAATATTGTAGAAAAGAAGGTTCAAAGAGGTGAAGACTGGGCTGAAAATTTGATATACATCCCCATGTATACATATGCACACACACACAATGTGGCTTCATGCAACACCTGAATTTAGTGGGCGCAGTTGATTGGAAACCTGCTGAGTTGATATTTAGTAACAAGCCTTGCTGAAATTGCAGCCCCTCTAGAGAACTGCATTTTTCTTCATTAGGCAGAACAGATTTCCAGCCTGGAAATGATCTATTTTTGATCATTTCAGCACCTGCCAAAAAAAAAAATATAACACCAAAACAACAAAAGGATGGAGTGTGTGATTAGTTCATATTCCACTCCTACCCACACAAGCAGAAGTTGTTTTATGTTTCCATTCTATTTCTTTCATTTAATTTTATAACAAGTCACATGGCATCTGGTTTGGGCAAGACAGGTGTGGTACACTTTTGACTTATTCATTCAGTTGTTCTACTTTAGATGAGACTAACAACTTTTTGTCAAATGCACCCACTCACTTTTCCCATTCCTTAGTCTATTGTCTATCATATAGGTGATTTTTCAGAACAACAGGCTAAGGGAAGGAGGTGGATTTTTAAAAACCAACAAAACAAACAAGAGGGAGTCAGGATGTGAGGCTTGTGGATTTTATTAAGACACTCCCCAATATAAAGAAACATTTTCTTCCATGATTTGATCACTATTTCCAGTATCAGTCAGCCTGGTGCTTGTGAAAGGGTCACCAAAAGTGCAGAAAGCAATGATCCTCCCTTTTGTGGCCCTGCAACAGAGGTACACTGCCTGTAAACATAGAAGATCCATATACCTTCTGCTAGACCAGGGTCAGGGAACCTATACCAATGCAGGTTAGGGTAGACTCTAATTATTATCAATTACAGGGAGCATGGCCAATGCTCAAGGCTATGGGAGTTTTACTCTACCAGTACATGGTAGGCTTCAGGTTATTTACAGGTGGGACAGCTCATGCACTTATTCAACTTATTTATTTATTATGTTGCCTTCCCATCAATCAGCTGAAGACATCATACAGTATATGGTTGTATTCCTTCCTACTTTATCACTACAACAATCCTGTGAGGTAGGTCAGACTGAGAAAGAGTCAATAGCCCAAGATCACCCAGTGAGTTTTGTGTCTCAGTGGGTAGTAGAACCGATCTGCCAAGTCTCAATCCTACACTATAACTATTCCATGAGAGCTAACATCCTTCATTAGAGCTTAGGGCAATGAAACCTTTAAATTAATTACATATTTTGTTATTTTCTTTTGATTGCCTCCTATTAGCTGATACGAGTTCTTATTCATTTGTTCATTAACTGTAAAGTGTACCACACCTGTCTTGCCCAAACCAGATGCCATGTGACTTGTTATAAAATTAAAAGTGTGGAACAGTGAGAAATAAATCTTCTCTATTCACTTCCTATATTTTCTTATAATTTTTCTATAATTTTACTGTTATTGCCTGGTTAATAGACACCAGATGTTTGACAACGGGAACTATTACTTCAACCCTCTTGCTCTGACTCTTTGAAAATAAACTGAACCTGCTATCAAGCTAGTATGAAAGTAATTACATCAAGGATCTGTACACCATGAGGCTCAGCATTATTTTTCCACCTGCCTTATGTATTCAAGTATGTTATATATACCAGGAGACTTAAAGCACCCATGTTGGCTTTATTAGTTTTAACATCACAAACCATAAGTTTTACAGAGGGCTGCTACCAAACCAGCAGTAAAAAATTAAATAACATGTAGATCTCAATGAAAAGGGGAAGGGAACCGCTCTATAAGGCACAATGATCATCTTGATTTTTTTAATAAAAGCAATTGAGTTGTGCAATGAAGAAAAGAGATGAGACATTATATCCCATCATGGGACTTGTACCCTTTAATATCCATCTGTCCCTGTGTGAATAGACCCAGCTGAAATTGGCTTGTAATAAGCAAGAGAAAGGAATTATGTATTTGTTGGTCTGAGCATGTAGCTGGGAGGATTGAGTTCTCAAGAGTCCAATCCAATGAGCTGTTCCCAGGAAAGCAAGAGCCAATTTACTTGCATAGCCTTCTTAAGGTATCATACCCACTGAATCCATGTTGACTTCAAGAAGAAAGAAACATGCACATATAGCTATCATTTTGAAGGTTAAAAGAGAAGCAAATGAGTCCTTTCAATAGAGTCAAGGGTGTAATATAGCAGCTGTGGGGGAAGGGGGGAAGTCTAATGCAATTCTAGATTGCATCAACAAAAATACAGAGTACAGACCAAGGACTCTTACTACCACTGTATTCTGCTTTGGTCAGAACTCACCTGAAATACTGTGTTCTGCATTTAAGAAGAATATGAAGCAACTGGAACCTGTGCAGATGAAGGCGGTTTAGATGCCAAAGTAATCTTAATCTTTATGAGGGATGTTTCAGGGATCTGGGTATATTTTGCTAACAGAATAGAGGACTAAGTGGAGACATGATAGCCATATTCACAAATCTAGAGCAGGGGTAGGCAACCTATGGCCCGGGGGCCAGATGCGGCCCCCAAGACCTTTGGACCGGCCCCAGGCCAGTCCTGCCAGCACCACCGACGACCCCCACCGCCACCTGCCATGATGATATTGATTATTGTTGTTGTTACTTGCTCTTGGGGTTTTCTTGGCAAAATCTCCACAGGGGTTTTGCCATTATGGCTTTTCTGGGGCTGAGAGAGTGTGCATGCATATTTTTTTATTTTTTTAAATTAATATTTATTTATTTATTTATTTATTTGCTCCCCCCCCCCCCAATTGTCTGAGGGATAGCAACCCGGCCCCCGGCTCAAAAAGGTTGCCTACCCCTGATCTAGAGTGTTGTCTTATGGAAGAGGAAGCAGCCTGTTTTAATGCTACTCCAGAGCATAAGACCCAAACCAATGGAATCAAATGGCAAGAAGGAAGATTCCAACTAAAGACTAGGAAAAACGTTCTGGTTATAAGTGCTGTTTGGCAGCGGAATGCTTTAGCAGTTGATTTCTTGAATTAGCAGGGGGTTTGACTACTTGACTTTGCCAAAAGGAGAGTCAGATTTTTTTACAATGCTTGAGTGTCAGCCAAAATCTCTCCAGAAAAAGAATGGAAAGTATGGATAGGTGAAGCAAGACAAGAAGAGAGAGAGAGAGTTGAATGATAGATATATACTCCTTGTATATAGAAGGAGGCTCTTTCAGAGCTTGGAAAAATAACTTTCAGCAGTTCAAGACTCTTTGTGAAGAAAACTAGATGGTAAATCAGCCCAACACAATAGGTGCATCATTGCACCTGGTAAAACCCTAAGTGGATGACACCACTGGTCCCCAAACATCTGCCTTCTGGAAGAAATAGACTGTGGCATTTGCCTGCATCTCTTTAAATTGCTGAATCTCAGTGGAAGAGATGGGGTGAGTGGGGTGAGGCTCAGTGGGAGGAGAAAGGAGAAGCCTCAGGGTGTTTTTTAAAATTAAAAATTTAATTTTTCTTTAAAAAATCACATCTTACCAAATATTCATTTTAATCACCTCAAATGTAAATACACTTTAAGCTGTGCATATGATATCATAATTTAAAGGTATTTTAATTTTGCTAGTTGTTTACGTCACTATTGCCATTACATTCAGTGATATACAGGAATCACGATTTATGAGTAACATTAGTGTAAAAACGTTACTAAGAATTATGTACGGTGTGGTATGGGAGGAGATGAATTGGGGTGGTGGTGGTGAAACCATGAGTTACTGCACTGGGTGATGCCAACCCTAGTGATGCCATTGAAACCCAGTTCAGCTTGCACCAAATTGAGAGCAGACACTACTGGGCTTGATAGGCCAGTGTATGGACTCTGTTTAAGTCAGAGATATGCACAAAGAATGTAAACATAGATTCATATTTAAACAAGTCTGTGGACATTATGGGAAGTCACATAAAAGACTCCTTTTGCATGATTTCAGGTACTTTCCAGTCTCCTTCAAAAGAGAAACTATGGGTCACCATGACAACCTACTTTTATGGAGGAAAAAATGTTGAAGACGTCTCTTGAGGGACTAAAAAGCACAACAGCCTGTGCTTAGTAATCAACTGTTTATAACACTTCTGTTGGAGCTCTCTCTGCTCCTCTTCCTTCCCTACCCCTCTCTTTTTGCTAGATCTTCATCCTTAAAATGAAAAGGAAAAGTGACATTCAACATTCCTGATGCTATGTTGACCTTGAGAGCATGCTGACCAGTGCAAAAATTGCCACTTTTTATGAGGTGGCAGCAAGCAGAGGTAATAAGTAAGAACTACACATAAAAGAGTCTCCTTCAAAGTCTTAAAATAATCTTTAAACAAGTCCACAGTGCACAGGAAGAGGAGGCTTAACTGGTGATGCTGTGCCAGTGGCCATGCTGGATGGGGATTCTGGGTGCTGTAGTGCAAAGGCAAAACTTCTCCAGGCTCTGGGTTGTCCTTTCAAAGACACATGGGATATGTAAGTAAAGTGTGCAGCATGTCTTGCCCATAAACAAAAAGGTTCCACTTTAGTTGTTTAGCCCTTAATAGACCTATTCTCCATAAGCTTCTCCAATCCTTTTACATGGATGGCATAGATATGCCTATTGCCTTACTTTAAATGTTAGGCTATTTTCATGCCTTTCAAACCAAACCTGTGCCAATCATACAGAGAGTGTGGTGCATGAGCATGCATGTGCACACAGATGCATACAGATTATTTACATCTTGTATCATTTTCCAAAAGTGACAGTTTGCTTATAGAGCCAAAAATCCAATCTCAAGAAGTGTGCTTCCTCACTGGAAAAAAAAATAGAATCTGCCAAGATTCTTCTGTTAAAATTTTCTTGCATGATTACAGGAGAGTAATTGAATGAAGTGGCTCAGATGTTCCTCATATCAAGTGCTAAATAATTGGAACTCATTGAATCAGCAAGGGAAAAAGAAGGTCTTGCATAAGTTGCAGATTTGGGGTCAGATTGACTTCTCTGGCACATTAACACTACCAGATATATTGTACTGCTTTGCAGAAAGCATTCCTGATGCCATGCTGACCTTCAGAACATGCTGACCAATACAAAAATGAACACTTTATGAGGTGACAGGAAGCATTGATTGATGGGAATGTTTGTCAGATTTCTAGTGGTGGGGAAGCACAATTTGCCATTTAAAGGTTACCATATATAGTTGACTATAAGTCGACATCATGTATAAGTGAGTGCAGGTTTTGGGAGTCAAAATTATGGATTTTGATATGACCTGTGGATAAGTCGAGGGTAAAACTTAGGGCCTAAGCAGTCTGCCAGAAATAGTGCACATTAAATTGAGGCACTGCCCTGACTCAGTGCTAGGGAATCATGGGAACTGTATTTTATTGTGGCACCAGAGCTCTCTGACAGAGAAGGCTCAATGTCCCAGAAAAAAATACAATTCCCATGACTCCCTAGCACTGAGCCAGGGCAGTGCCTCAATGTAATGTGCACTATTTCTGGCAGTCTGCAAAGGCCCATAGTTTCCAAAGCTTGGAATGAACTTACTAATTAATTCTTTACATTCTTAATTCACTAGGATATTCTAGTGATTTCCTCAACTCCCTAGACTTCCCAACCAAGGTCAATGCAGAAAATATGTCTTAGTGAACTGAGTGCTTCTCCAGTTGCTGATGCTGTGAAATTTACTACAATCAGCCCTCTGTATCCATGATTTTTTTTTTGATCCATGGATTCAAACATCCACACCTTGAAAACATTTTACAAATATATAGATTCCAAAAAACAAACCTTGATTTTGTCTTTCTATATAAGGGACACCATTTTACTATGCCAGTGTATTTAATGGAACTTGAGCATTCACAGATGTTGGTATCCACAGGGGGCCCTGGAACCAAACCTCAGTGGATACCAAAGGCCCACTGTACTGTAGTTATCAGTTGTTGTTTTTTTTAAATAGCCAGATGATGTCTCTATTGCCCTGGTCTTTTCAGTGGTAATTCTTGCCACCAGCAGCAAGAATTCCCATCCAGAAGTGGTTTTTAAAAAAATCCAAACTATATTGCAGCAACAGCAACAAAATCTTAAGCACCATATACAGTTCAATACTTGTGATTTGTTGAGCATTCCTCCTCCTCACTGCTATGGCGATGGGAGGAACATAGATGTTCCTTCTAAGAGTTTACATAGAGAAGTACTCAAAAACCCTTCCTCCAAAAAGAAGTCTTGCCCTTCCTTGGTCTCTCAACATCCATCGCCATTCGGTCAGCAAAGGCACTGAAGAAATGCAATTCTTCTGTAGTGGAGAAGTAACGAATGTTCAAATGAACATCCTTGGCAAGCTCTGGACATTAAGGAACCCTGTTAGGTCCAATGTGGTGTAGTGGCTAGAGCAGAGGTTCTCAAGCTTTTTATCCTTGTAAACTTTTACCCTTTCCATCAACATGTGGACATAGCACACACACACCCAAACGTAGTACGTGAGTAAAAATATTTTGTTTGTTTATTTTAATGTGTGTATATTCATATTTTAACATAGGGGAGATGCAGACACGCGGCCCTGGACCGCCCTGGGAAGTGGAGGATTGGGGCCAAGGCTGCCCCACGCCTCGGCCCCAATCCTCCCTTTTGTCAGCCCGGAAAAGAGTGGTAAAATGTCGCTTCTTCCAGAGCCAGCAAAAGAGTGCTGCGTGGCTCTTCTGCACCCCTTCCAGCACAGCGTGTCAAGACGCTGTGCTGGGAGGGCATTCTGATGCCATGCACTCTGCGTAATGGCACGTGGCGTCAGAACGTCCTCGGGGAGGGGTTGCAGTGGCCGGCGTTTGGCTGCCCCTCTCTATCCTTGCCTCAATGCTGCCGCAAAGGGCCCGTCTGCAGAGGCCCATAGTTAACATTTTTAAAGGAATTAGCCCTCCTCCTCCTCCTCCTCCTCCTCCTTCTCCCACTCCCCTCCCTCTTCCTCCCTTCAGGCCCTCTTCTTGACTTTCTCTTCCCATCCAGGACAGAAGAAGTGTGGGAAGGGGGGGGGCTCCAAGTCTCACCCTCCCCCCTTGAGCAATTCTTGCACCAACCCTGTTAGTCTGGGACCTGGAAGATCCAGATTCTAGTTCCGACTGCACCATGGAACTGACCAGGGGGTGCACCTACCCTGTAGAAATATTACAGTTTGACATCACTTTAACTGCCATGATTCCATCCTACAGAATCCTGGGGTTTGTAATTTTGTGAGGCACAAGCACTCTTTGGAAGAGAAGGCTAAAGACCTTATAAAACTACAAACCCCACGATTCCATAGGGAGGTACTAGAGTGTTTGAAGTGCTATCAAACTGCATTATTTCTACAGTGTCGATAAACCATAATGGAAAATTACAAGCAAACGCCAAATAAAAAATCCTCATTTTGAACCTTTTCCTTCTATTTCAGATTGTTGTTGTTATTAGTAGAAAGTGCCAGTTGATGGTAAGGTCAGAATGCTCTGGTAAAGCTTAATCTGCTTTTTCCTGAGATTCCTCTACATTTTTCCTTCATTTTTCTTTAGCATGGCTCTACTTTACTTTGGCCTTCTGTTCAACCTCTGACTTTCCCCTTCAGTTTCCTGCCATTGTTGAGTGTGAAATACAACTTGATCAGGCACAGCCAAGCTGCTATCCAGTAAGGATGCACTGACAGCTGCATGGACCTCCAGTGTCTCCTATGTCACAACAGATTGGCCCTATGGCTATGGAATCAGACCTTTTGATTGGTTTGAGGAACTTGTAAAATTGGTCTGGGCTTGCTGGATAAAGGGAAAATCAGAAGGAAAGATTTTAAGATTAACAAATCTGAATGTGTGAGGTCAGCACTGATGACCTCCTTCCCAAACATCTGCCCATGCCTGGGAGTTTTGAGTTTATTGATGTTAACTGCCCTCAAATTGATCCCGATTCATGGCAAGCCTGTGGATGAAACAGCTCTAAGACCCCCTAGCCTCAACTGCTCTGTTCGTATCCTTCAGACTCATGCCCATAGCCTCCCTGATCAAGTCTAACAATCTGGCATGTTGTCTTCCTCTCTTTCTACTGCCTTCTACCTTTCCCAGCATCATTGTCATTTCTAAAGATTCATTCCTTCTCATGATGTGGCCAAAGTACAAGAAGCTCAATTTAGTCATCTTGGCTTCCAGAGACAGTTCAGACTTCTGTTCTAGGACCACAATTCAAAAAGGATGTTGAGAAGCTGGAGCATGTCCAGAGGAGAGTGACCAAGATGGTGAAGAGGGTGAAGAGTCTGAAAATCATGCCCTGTGAGGAGCAACTTAGGGAGCTGGATATGTTTAACCTAGAGAAGAGAAGGTTAAGAGGTGATATGATAGCCCCGTTTAAATATTTGAAGGGGTGTCACATTGAGGATGGAGCAAGCTTGTTTTCTGTTTCTCCAGAGAATAGTACCCAGAACAATGGATGTAAACTACAGAAAAAGATTCCACCTAAACATTAGGAAGAACTTACTGATAGTAAGAGCTATTAGACAGTGGAATAAAATCCCTCAGAGAGTAGTGGAGTTTCCTTCTTTGGAGTTCTTTAAACAGAGCCTGGACTGCCATCTCTTGGGGGTGCTTTAATTGTGTGTTCCTGCATGGCAGGGGATTGGACAGGATGACCCTTGAGTTCTCTTCCAACTCTATGATTCTATGATTCTAGGACTCATTTGTCTTCTTGATATGTGAGTGTTAAAAATCTTACTTTGAATCCTTGTGTGTTCAGTTGGGGCTGAATTAGTTTCCATCTTTTTCTTTCTTTCTTAGTGGCTCCCTAAAGTTGCCAGAGTGAAAACTGGAGAGAGCTCCTGTACCTTTAATGGTTGTATAAAAGAGCGAATTTCAGCTGATGATGCTTGTTACCTGATTGCATGACTTGCAACACCTGCTGAAATCCTTTCTACACAACCATTGAAGGTGCAGAAGCCCTCTCCAGATTTCATTATGGCAACCCAGTTTAATATCTACGCATATTTCAGGCAGATACAACATCGCCTTTGCCAGTACTGGAAATAATTGTGCCTGTTCTCTAGAAGAAATTGTGTTTAAGTTCATTTTTGGATACTTTGTCACAATGTGAATTTTTCTACATATCTAAAATGGAATGATAACATCCATGGCTTTTTTAGTCCACTAATAGGTATATACCTTTTTATTCAGGTGGGGTTTTGGCAATTCATTTGCATCTGGGGAAGTGCCCCATTAAATTGTGGATGCTGTGCTCTTTTATTAATGTGTTTCTAAGTTGTTGTTCTTGTTATTGTGTGCCTTCAAGTCAAGTCCAACTTATGATGAGCCTAAATCATGGGGTTTTCTTAGAGAGATTTGTTCAGAAGAGCTTTGCCATTGCCTTCCCTTGAGGCTGAGAGCATGCAACTTGTCCAAGGTCACCCAGTGGATTTCATGGCTGAGCAGGGAATCAAACCCTGGTCTCTAAAATCATAGTTCAACATTCAAACCACTGAACCATGCTGCCCTCAATTCAAACTGCCTTTAATTAAATTGCACATTATTTTTTTATAACAAACAGTTATCCAACTTGTTCAACTTTTTCTATTTATACTGTAGCTGCTTTTAAATCTTATTCTGAATCACTTTGTCTGAGGGGCAGAATACAAATCAATCAAGCAAACAAAGAAGATTTGAGATTTAAAGAACTAGAATGTGGGAAAAAGCAAAACTAACACACACACCAAGTTTCCCACATTCCCAGAAGAGACTGTAGCCCTGGGGCCTTTCATACTACACCAGGGGTAGGCAACCTTTCCCCTTTAAGGGCCAAGAGACTTCAGCTCCCAGAAGCCTCAGCCATGTTGGCCAATAGTCCCATGTTGGCCAATAGCTCATGGGATTCTGGGAACTGAATTCCCTCGGCCCTTAAAGGGGAAAGGTTGCCTACCCCTGTACTACACAGTTATAGCACTATGATTCCACTTGATCTGCCATAGCTGCTTCCTATGGAATCCTGGGATCTGTGGCTTGGAGCTCTCTGGCTGGAAATTTTAAATGATCCTCTCTTAACTGCATCCCCCAGGGTCCCATTAGATGGAGCCATGGAAGCTAAAGTGGAACCAGAATGCTAGAACTGTGTATCATGAAAGAGCCCTGAAAACATTCAGGTTCACTCCTAGGCGGAAAGGGTGCCTACTATTGCCCTAGGTTTGGCAAAATCCCATGCCATTCAAAGACTTTAATCAGATGTAACTTTCCCACAGTGCAGGGTTAAACTGTGGAATTCATTGTCACAAGATGTAGTGATGGCTACCAGCTTGGATGGCTTTTAAAAGAGATTAGCCAAATTCGTGGAGAATAAAAGTATCAGTGGGTATGAGTCATGATGACTCTATTTTTCCTGCAGCATCAGACATTGTGCCTCCAAGTTCTGCTAATGGGCTTTCTATAGGGAGCTGGTTGACCATCAGACCAGCCAGCAGACTGATTCCATGGGCATATTGGGGGAATCTACCAGCAAGCTCACTGACTCTGGGTGCATCTACACCAGGGGTAGGCAACCTTCCCCTTTAAGGGCCGAGGGACTTCAGTTCCCAGAATCCCATGAGCTATTGGCCAACATGGGACTATTGGCCAACATGGCTGAGGCTTCTGGGAGCTGAAGTCCCTCGGCCCTTAAAGAGGAAAGGTTGCCTACCCCTGATCTACACTGTACAAATGATGCAGCTTGACACCACTTTAAGCGCTGTAGCTCCATTCTATGTAATCCTGAGATTTTTGCAAGATCTTTAGCCATCTCTGGCAAAGAATGCTGATGCCTCACAAAACTACAAATCCTAGGATACTGTAAGGTGAAGTCATGGCAGTTAAAGTGATGTCAAACTGCATTATTTCTACAGTGCAGAAATAATTATTTCTGCCTAATGATCCAGGGGGTACAATTTCACAGACCCATTTTCTTCTGTTTTCATTCAAATTAGCATTGAATGAACAGAGCAGAGGAAAATACTACATATCTAAATTAAGTGGAATGCTGATTTGCTTTGGTTATCACAGGTAGGATTTTCTACTAAAAAAACTCCTTCCTAAGGATGTGAAAAATAACTCAAACCTGGAGGCAAGAATTTTCAGAATAAATGATCCTTAGAAGAAAAGGCATGGAGGCTTAGGAAGATGATGAGGATGTCTCCATCAAATTACTAAAACTATACCACTTTATATTTTGCTTTCCACTATATCTGAGGTATGATAAGATATATTTTTTATTCATGAGCTGGGGGATCTTTGCTTTAAAGAAAAGATGAACAAGAACAAGAACAATCAATCCTGAATAGAATATCAAATGAATATACCTGCCAGCTGTACAGCAAAGGTTTTTCTAGTTCGTGTACAGAAACACAGATTTATGTATATGTTTTTCCTAATGAATTAAAGCTCTTAACTCCCATTTGTTTTGTACTGGCTGCTGTACTTTTATTATTGGCTTTCAGTCATAAGAGGTTTGTAGTGGTAACATGTGGAATCTATAATGCTTGTCACAACTGGTACCAAAAAATATTCAAAGCTTACAAGAGCTTTTTCAGACAGCTACAAACCAGCCTGAAGTAAATGTGTGTGTTATTAAAGAGAGAAAGAGACTGAAAAGGAGAGAGAATGATATGATTCAGGAATATTACCTGGTTCTGTGTTTATTGAAGAAGACCTCAACTCAGGACATGAACTTTCCATATTTACTAGGTGAAACTGATTGTCTCTCTCACTCAGTATTGTCAACTCTACCTAGCAGTATATATCCAAGATCTCAGGCACACACCTTTCCCCTTGGCTAAACCTTTAACTGGATATTCAGTCACTATATGCTTCTGACAAAGTGACCTGTGGCCTCATGCTGGCTAGAAGCTTTTTTGTGGATGGTGAGTGGGTGTTTTGTAACTTCAGATTGAGAAGCAGAACTTTATTGCCTTTCTTTTTACTGCCTTTGTTAGCTCATGGCCATGGTGTGATGTTATCTAACATTTTCATTTACAGATCTTACTTCGGTAGCATCTCAAAACAAAGAGCCTTATTGCATTACAAAAATTAGCCAAGACAGAGTGGCAGAGAAGTGTTTTTCTGCTTATCTCTCCCCATGCCCTTGAAGCACTTCCATTCTCCTTCCAGAGGGAGATGGTTGTAAAAGCTTGCCTTTTGCCAAACACTTTTTCCCAGTGTAACAAAAGGTGTGTTTTTACAACCATATCCAGCAGAAGAGAACAGAAGTGTTTTGAGAGCATGTGGAGAGGGAAGCAGAAAGCTACTTCTCTGCCACTCCATCTTGACTAACTTTTATAATGTGACAAGGCTGAGACATCATGATTTCAACACCATCACCTTTCTTTCTCTGTATGCTTGCTGAAATGCTGACAAAGCCTCAAAAGCTAGTCTGATGTATGTTTTGCCTTTTGGTAGAATTCAAAGATATAGCTGTGTTAGGGGTGAAACCGACCACCCCAAAGGAGTGGTTTACCACCGTCCCTTTGAGTGCTGGATCCGGGCCATGGTGTGTGGTTGCTGCAGCCCCAATCTGGCTTTTTGCTGCTTCAAAAAGAAGTGGCAGAAAGTTGCTCCTTTTTTGAGACAGCAAAAAGCTGGCTTTTCTGCCGTGATGGTGGTTTTTCTATGTTTCTGCTGTGCAGCACATGTAAACACCACATCGTAGAAATACCATGACACCATCTGCTGTGTGGTCAGCTGAGTGGCATGATGCCTGCTTGGGGGCAGTGCTGGAGCATGAAGCATGCATAGACCATGCCTCCATGCCACCCCGAAGCCAGTGTATTATTCTGGTCTGCTTTGCCCCTTATTCTGTAGAACCAGTATATAGAGAGATCTCGTAGCACCTTTCAGACTAACTGAAAGAAAGAAATTGGCAGCATGAGCTTTCGTAGACTAAAGTCTACTTCTTCAGATGTATATGTGCCTTTTGATTCACGTAATAACATTATAATCACACCTGCTAGAGTGGTTTGAGTGTTGGAATCTGGAGACCAGAGTTGAAATCTCTGTTCAACCATGGAAACTTACTGGGTGACCATGGGCAAGTTGTACCCTCTCAGTTACACAGGAAGGCAAAGGGAACCCCCTCTGCACAAACAGGGAGGGGATTCTGGGAGCTCCTTTCAATCGGCTCCATTCTCCAACAGGGAACATCTCTATACCCATAACTTATATTTTCTTATTAGCAAGTGTCTGTAAATGACAACAGTCATGAGATGTAATCTGTTGGCAGCTACATACCAGAAACGAGCAGGTCCAGAGCTTAGTGGGCAGAACCAGAGACTTTTGATTATGCTGTCCTCTACCCATCCTTCTCTCAGTCTACCAATGACTTCACATTTGTTGGTTGCTTTGTTCTCTCATGCTCCCTCATTACTTCAGGACAACTCGGTTTCTAAGATGTTTGTTAAACATCTAAGGAGCAGCTGCAATATAAATAATGCATAATACCAAGACAGAAATATGTCCTTAGATGCTTTGCATCCCTATGTTGATATATTTTTTGATCATTTCTTTTACCTATGCACTCAAGGAGGGAAAGGAGGGAGAGAGGGAAGTAAACTTTTTTTATTCTTATGATTATAATGACTCTGAACAATGATGATATGATCACCACCATCACCAACAACAATCTAAACTATTTTGTTCTGGAGCTTGTGAGTCTCTATGATCCTGAGATGCAGGCTTCTACATTGCTAGGATATCTTCCAAATTTAGTCAAACTGAGGTGACTGTCACATTTTTCCAGTCCACTGGGTCAACTGTGCTCTGTCTTCTTAGCTTCAGGCTCTTCTCCTCTTCAGTTGTGTCAGCGAGCCTCCCTGGAGAGCAGGCAGTAGCTTCAAAAGCCGCCCAGTTTCCACCTTCTCCAGGGGTAGGGCAGTTTCAACCTTTCACCGGCACCACGCGACAAGCGACAGCGTCCTATGGCCTCGGAGGACTGTTTTTGCCAACTTGCAGCCCTTGGAGGCCCACAATGGCAGGAACTATGTCTTTTTAAATTGTAAATTTTTAATTAATCTTATTTAAATTGTTTAGTATGTTTTGGGGGGATGGGTGGGTGGGAGATGGAGAGATGGGATTTGATTGTGATTTATTGTTTTGAAATTTTATAATGATGTACGCCACCCCGACTGCTTGGCAGGGGGGTGGGATATAAATAAAAATTATTATTATTATTATTATTATTATTATTATTATTATTATTATTATTATTATTATTATTATTATATGGGCCAAGAGAAACCTTGCTGGAAGGATTCAGAGGGACTATGAGAAGAGTACAAAAAAGGGAGGGTTGCTGTGTTAACCATGAAGCAAAAGCCAAAATCCACATTAGAGAAATACACTTGTCCCTCCTGGTTCGCGGATTTGCCATCCATGGTTTTGATCCTTTGTGGACGGCAAGCCAGGAGGGACAAAATGGTGCACATGCCTGTGGCACGCGCACAGGAGCACACCGCCTTTAAAAGAAATGGGGCTTGAATATCTGTGTTTTTTCCTGTTCACAGGGAGGTCCGGAATGGATCCCTCACAAACAGGAAGAGATGATTGTACTTTTATCAGACCAATTGAAAAGCACAGAAATGTCTGCAAGATTTTGGGATCCCTAGATCTCTTCATAAGACAAAAGGTTGCAAAGAGTGGGGAGTGAAAAAGGCAACACAAACCTAACCAGATCTAATTGTAAAGTCTTTTATATAACCATCATATCCTGAGATGTGATTCAAGGGAAAAGGTCAGCAGATATTCCTATGTGACGCTAACAAAGTAAGTACTGGTGTTAGCTTATACTCTAAGTAGCCAGTGTGTTTGCTAAAAGCGAAGTAATGAATGTTAAGTCATCCATGTTTGTGAATAAGGTGTAAATTCAGGAATAAGGATGTAAATAACCATACATTTCATTTTCACATATAAGAATGAATAATTTTACAATAACCAAATAAACCAGGTTTTGGAGAGCTTTCAGGACTTATTCCGGTTTTTACAATGCATGTATTATTATTATTATTATTATTATTATTATTATTATTTGAACAGAATAAAACATCTTTTACACAGAAATATTCTTTTCTCTACAATTTCACATATTGGACTAGACAGAAAAACCCCATACAGTCAAAATTGGCTAGTTTCTCTGACAAGTTGTAGAGGATGAATCTCCAGAGCAGAGGTGCCACATAATTCTCATGTCAGTGGGGTAGTAAATCCGCTCCAAATTTCAGTCCAAATTTTAAAGAAGCTGTCCAAGGTGCTAAATCTATTTTTGGGGTAGGGTAAAACTTTTAAAGTTGACTAAAGTCAGGTGGATTCACTGGTCCATTGATACTAAAACCACTAAGCTGAGAGAGTAAGAGGAATAGTGCAGACATAGGAGTTTATCACACGGTGGAAATCCCTAGCGGAAACGGGGCTTTAAATTAAACAAAACCCGCAAAAGTGGGTGTTTTTTCGGATGACGTTGCTGTTAAAAGGAGGTTAATCCAAACGGAAATTAGACAAAAACTGCTTCTTTTTTATTTTCGGAAGATCCCGAAAGTAAAAAGAAGCAGTGTTTGTCTAATTTGCGTTCGGATTAACCTCCTTTTAACAGTGCTTTCACTTTTCACACAGGGCAGAAAGGGAGAAATCCTGTTCATCGAAAGGTTCCGCTTTTGCGGGGTTTTTTTATTTTAAAGCCAGTTTCTTCACGGAGCTCCCTGTGTGATAAACTCCATAATTAGGTTAATCTCTGCTGCAAGCTAACTGGATTTTGGATTGTTTTTACTATGGCTGGTTAGCCCTTGGCAGTGTCCACTGAACTATGGAAAAACTCCTACACTATTCTCTCAGAGTCCTACAAAAAATATGGACTGGAGTAGAAAAATCACATCCATTTCCCTTCCACCTCCTAGTTAGCAGTCCATCATATCTGTAAAATTCTCCTCCAGCACCATATTTCAATTAAGCTGATTTTTTCTTGTGGTCTTTCTTCCCCTTCCAGTTTTCAAAACCATACATAGAAAGTGGAAATAGTCCTAATGAGGGGATTTCCCTGCTGTGAACTATTATTTCCCATTTAACCTCCATGGATCAATACAGCAACCTTTTTGTATCTTGTAGATTGCAATCATGAAAAAGCATAAAGGACTCCAGTAGCATCTATTGGTTTGTTCTAATATGAGCTTTCATGCATTCCAGACCATTCCATCAGATGCCAGTGAACTGGAGCATATAAAAGCTGATACTAGAATGAGCCAGTTAATGTCAAAGGTGCTGCTAAATTCGTTTGTGCCTTTTAATGCCAAAACAGATTAGCACAGCTACCTCTGTTCCCTGTTATGGTCATGAAGTTTGTTCTACCTCATTTTGCTGGGCTGTTGTTCATTTGCAGGCAGTAGCAGTTGGTAGGTAATGAATCTGCTCCAGGTTTCAGTCTACATTTCAAAGGTGCTGAACCCATCCTCCCTGAATAGATTCAGCAGCTTGGATAGCTGCTTTCAAGACTGGACTAAAACCCAGAGTTGACTCACCACCCCACTGACATGGGAGCCACCAACTGCCTGTTTCTAGGGTTCCTTTATATTTATTTATTTTGCTTAACTGCTACACTGCAAAACATATTTCATCATTTTCACTATTTGTTTTGATGTATTGTTATGGTCAATAGTTGAAACAAATATATTCCCTTTACATTCTTGCCAGGAACCCATAGATTTATTTTATTTTATTTGTAATCACCATTATCTAGGTATGACAGACTTGCTTTAGGAACTCTACTTTCATCTATTTCAGTCTTGGCACTTTTTGCTTTCCAGTTCTTGCAGGGCTTCAAAGAAAAGACAAAAAAAAAACTGTGGCACTGCATTCCTTCCCCTGATTGAAAGGAATAAACTCTCTGGACTGGAGGGCATGTCTACCACCAGAGACTGTCAGGAATGTGTTGGTCTTTGATTCATAAATTCATAATGGAGCTATCTTGTTGAATGCCAGCACTGCCATTTTTACTAGTGGCTGGTGGTTTCTACATCAATGGTGTGGTGAATCATTGGGGGGAGGGGAAGAATCATAGGGGCCATCTAATCTCACTTTCAGTCATGCAGGAAAGCACTTCTAAGAGATGGCCATACAACCTTTATTTAAAGACCTTGAAAGATGATAATAGTATAATAAAATTAAATAGAATTATGGAGTTGGAAGAGACCACAAGGGTCATCCACTCCAACCCCCTGCCATGGAGGAACACATAAACAAAGCACTCCCAACAGATAGACATTCAGCCCTGTTTAAAAACATCCTAAGAAGGAGACTCCATCACATTCTGGGGCAACATATTCCACTGTCAAACAGCTTTTACTGTCAGAAAGTTCCTCCCAATGTTGAGGTGGAATCTCTTTTCCTGCAGCTTGAATCCATTGCTCCATGTCCTAGTCTCTGGAGCAACAGAAAACAAGCATGCTCCATCCTCAGTATGACATCCTTTCAAATATTTAAACATGGCTCTCATGTCACCCCCTAACCTTCTCTTCTCCAGGTGAAACATATCCAGCTCCCTATGCCACTCCTCATAGGCCACAGTTTCCAGACCTATTATCATTTTAGCCACCCTCCTCTGGACATGCTCCAGCTTGTCAATAACCTTCATGATCAGAACCAGATGCAGTATTCCAGGTGTGGTGTGACCAAAGTAGAATAAAGTGCCAAGATTACTTCCCGCAGCTAGACTATCAATTATCAATAGGTGATTCAACTGTCCTCCAAGGCAGTCTTTTCCACTAGCAAACAGCTCTTACTGTCAGGAAGTTCTTCCTAATGTTAGCTGGAATCTCTTTTTTTGTAATTTGTATCTATTGGTTCATGTCTTTGGACTTATCACACTAGCCTCGGTCTCACCTCAGTCTTGCTTCAATCATGTTATTTAAACAGAATTTTAAAATGGAAGTTTTTGAGCTTTTATTATCACACCTCTCTTCAATAGTGTGACGGGGTTTTTTGGACCATTGATAGTCCTACATGCTTTCTTCCACGTTCCTCCTTAACCCTGCCTTCCTACCCTGTGCCCTACCCAGCATGCCTTTCATTTTTAATAATAATAAATAATAATAAAATTTATTTATACCCCTCTTATTGAAAAAGACAATCCAAGTGGCTTATTCATGTTTTATTATTTGTAATGAGATTCCAGAGTTATGGGAATATGATTTATTTTTTAAAAGAAAGAAGAAAAAACAAACTTAAAAATGATGGGGGGAGAAAACAGGTTGCTCGGGAATAGTGAAGTGAAGAGAAGATGGGGAAAAAAGGAAGCTGACAGTATATGACTGCCCAATATTGGGACTGCAACGGACACTTATCATATCCCTGGAGTAATGGAATTGGCCATTTATTGACAAATTTCTTCCATCAGTTAAAAGATGCCCTCTGAACAATGCTTCAGAGGTACAGCAGGAATTGATCGGAGGTAACATCATGCATTAAGTATAGCCAAAGATGCTATTTTCTTGTTAAAATTGTGGTTTAAACCCCACATGTGGTAAAGACTCTAGTCTCTTAAGAAGCAAGAAATAAGCAGTTGTGCAAAGCACCACTTCAAATATTTAAAGAGAGCTATCATATCATTTCTCAGTTTTCTCTTCTCCAAGTTGAATATATTCAGTTCTCTAAGCCATTCCTCAGAGGACTTGGTTTCCAGGCTCTGTGATCTAGTATCTACTCTGGGTTTAAACTGATCATTAAAGGAGCTCCCCAAAGTGCTGAATCTATTTTGGGAATGGGATCAGCATCTCTGATAGCTCCTTTAAAGCTGTTCTTACTGCTGGAATTTTAAAATTACAGGCTTGAATTCTCAGCTACCCTTAAGACAAATAAACATCAGAGTCCTAGCTGGTGATTTCCATGTCAGCAGGACAGTAAATTCACATCAAGTTTTGTCTGGACTTTAAAGGAGCTGTCAAAGATGCATTTGCACTGCAGAAATTATCCAGTTTGACACCACTTTAACTGTCATAGCTCAATGCTATGGAATTCTGGGAATTGCAATTTTGTGAGACATTTAGCCTTCTCTTTAAGAATGCTCTAATGCCACAACCAACTACGATTCAGCCATGGCAGTTAACGTGGGGTCAAACTGAATTATTTCTGCAGTCTGCTTGCAGCCTAAGATGCTAAATGCTACCCTCAAGAGAGATTCAGGACCTTGGAAAACTTGGTTAAAGCTTAGAACCAAACCTAGAGTGGATTTACTGTCCCACTGACATGGAAAACACCAGCTATTACTGAGCTTCTTGGGTCAGAGAGCAAAGCCAGCAGAACCAGCTCTGACATTAGGAAGTGGGAGGTGTCTGCCTCAAGAGGTAGATGCTAGGAAACCCAAAGTGGCAACCTCTTTGCTGATTCCTAATGAATTTTCCAGCTTTACCCCATCTATTGTATAACAGAGCTGTGGATGTCACTCAGTCCTTCTGGACTTCCAGAATTAGGCTTCTGCTTCACAGATGGTGAAGGATGATAGAATCATCAACTTAGCATCGGAAGGGCCCACAAGGGACACCTAGTCTAACTGTCTGCCATGCAAGAATACACAACTCCTGAAGATGCCCATCCAACCTCTGTTTAGAGACTTCTGAAGAAGGAGAGTCCACCACTCCATGAGGCAGTTCCATTGTCAGCCAGTTCTTCCAGTAAAGAAGTTCTTCTTAATGTTTAGATGGAATCTCTTTTCTGGCAATTTGAATCCACCATTTCTAGTCTCTGGAGCAGCAGAGAACAAGCTGGCTCCATCTTATACATGACACCCTTTAGATATTTAATCCCTTTAAATATCCCTTTAGATATTTAAAGATGACCATCATGTCCCTTCTCAGTTTTCTCTTCTCCAGTTCTGATTAAACATAGCCAGTTCACTATGCTGCTCCTCATAGGACATCGTTTCTAGACCTTTCACCATTTTGGTTGCCATCCTCTGGACACTTTCCAGCTTGTCCACATCCTTCTTGAATTGTGGTGCCCATAACTGGACACAATATTCCAGGTGCGGGCTTACCAAAGCAGAATAGATTGGCAATACTACTTACTTCTCTTGATCTCGATACTATATTCCTGTTGATGCAGCCTAGAATTGCATTGCCTTTTTTGGCTGCTGCATCACACTATTGACTAAACTTTAGCTTGTGGACTATTGAGATACCTAGATCCATTTCACACATATTGCTTTTAAGACAGGTGTCAGCCATCCTATATTTATGTATTTCATTTTTGCTAAATAGATGTAGCAACTTACATTAATCCCTGTTTTAATTAATTAATTAATTTTAGGTTTTGCCTAGCTCTCCAATCTGTCATCATTTTGAATTCTGATCCCATCCTCTGGAATATTAGCTACCCCTCACATTTGGAGCCTATCTCCTAGCAACCCCAAGCAGCAATCTGGTGCCGCACAACTAGATGTTCGAGCTGCCTGTATAGAAATACAAAATGTAAACTGAGAGTAAAGAATACCATGATTATCTCTGAGAATTTTCAGACAGAGAACGTTTTTTGTAAAATGAAAATTAAAAAATATTGGCATAAATTCCTCCAAGCTGTCTTGGAGAAAACCAATTATCTAGACCCATTTCAAACTGGCTTTAGGACAGGATATGGAGTTGAGACTGCCATGGTTGCCTTGGCTGATGACCTTTGTCTGAGCATCGAAAGGGGTAGTGTGATCCTGCTGGTGCTCTTAGACCTCTCAGCAGCTTTTAACACAATAGATCACAACATCCTCTTGGATCTCCTGAGAAGGTTAGGAATTGGAGGCACTGCATTGCAGTGGTTCCATTCCTTCCTCTCAGGCAAATTCCAGAGGGTGATGCTCAGGGACAGTTGCTCCATTAGGAAGGAGCTTAATTGTGGCGTCCCTCAAGGCGTCATCCTGTCTCCAATGTTGTTCAATATATATGAAGCCACTGGGACAGATCATTCAGAGACATGGGGCGGGGTGTTATTAGTATGCTGATGACACCCAAATATATTTCTCCATGCCTCGGTCATCAGCTATGACTTCAGATGGCATCTCTCCCCTCAGTGATTGTCTTAAGGCAGTAATGGGCTGGATGAGGAAAAACAGATTGAGACTGAATCCAGACAAAACGGAGGTACTAACAGTAGCAGCCCCAAAACTAGGTATTGGGATATAACCTCCAGTCCTGGATGGGGTCACACTGTCCGCTAAGGACTGTGTTCACAGTCTGGGGGTGCTCCTGGATCCGTCGCTCCAGATGACTAATCAGGTAAATGCAACAGTCAAGAGCGCCTGTTATCAGCTTCAGCTGATATGCCAGCTGTGCCCTTTCCTGGAAGTAAGGGATCTTGGAACTGTGGTGCATGTGCTGGTAACCTCTCGTTTTGACTTCTGTAATGCGCTCTACATGGGGCTACCCTCGTGCTTAGTCCAGAAACTTCAACTAATACAGAACATGGCAGCCAAGCTGGTCTCCAGTACATCTAGGAGAGACCATATAACACTGGTCCTAAAATCACTGCATTGGCTGCCGATTAGTTTCCAGGCTCAGTACAAGGTGTTAGTCATCACTTTTAAAGCCCTACATGGCTTGGGTCCAACCTATCTTTGGGACCACCCCTTTCCATATAACCCACCCCGCACACTCCAGTCCTCTGGGAGGAATTTGCTTCAGCCTATTCAAACAAGGCTGTCTGCAACCTCCCAGAGGATCTTTTCAACAACCACTCCCAGATTATGGAATGGCCTGACGGACGAGATCCATCATATTACCAATCTAAACAGCTTTTAAAAACTTGTGAAGATGGATCTCTTCTGGCAGGCCTTTCCTGATTAATCTTCCAGGCCTAAGGAGTGAGCTCACCCCTTCCCCTACTCCCTGCACACCTGCTGCTGGTTGTCTGCTCTGCTACTATGGTCCTTGTTCGTTATTTAATTGCTTTTTGTTTGTTGCTGTTTTAATCCTATAATGTTTAATACTGTTTTAAGGGGTGGGTGGGTTTTGAGACTGTATATTTGTGAAGTTTTACTGTTGTAAGCCACCCCGATTGCATCTGCAGAGGGGCAGGATATAAATAATAAATAATAAATAGATGGTGTCACACAAACAAAAAGAGTCATTGCAGCATGAATTACAAGATTCACATGCCTGTGAGCAATGCAATCCCTTCCTTATGAAGAAGCATATATGTACTATATTAATTTATGTAAATTTATAAGCATGCCTTCTATTATATAGTTGAGCCTCTGTATTCATGGATTCTGCATCCACTGATTCAACCATCCACAGCTTGAAAATATTTTTTTTTAAATTCCAAAAAGTAAACCTTGATTTTGCCATTTTATATGACTGACACTATTTTACTATGTCATTGCCTATAACAAGACTTGAGCATCCATAGATTTTGGTATCCACAGGAGGTCCTGGAAACAAACCCTCAGCAGATATGAAGGACCCACTGTATCAAATAATTAATTTATAAAGATGTTAAAGAATACTGGGCCCAGGACAAAACCTTAAGACACTCCACTATTCACCTCTCCCCAGGATGAAGGGCAAGCATAGGACGTTATCACACGCGGGTCTCAAAGCGGCAAGAAAGCGGTATGGAATCAATCCAGAACTATACCGGTATAGACCCCACAAGACGGAAATGGCTATCAGACGCAACTAGCATCATTGCGCAATTAACGAAACCGCGATAGATGCGCTCCTGGGAACCGTATCTGCCGTTCACACACAAGTGAGAAGATCCCTTCCAGAACCCAGCAAGGATGTTCTTGCTGCCCAATCAAAACAGGAAGTACATGTCATAAGATGCTTCCTCACAGATCCATGGGAAATAGTGCGGGGAACCATGGGTCATGTCGGGGAAATGCTCCACGATACGTATCTCGTGATCAGACATACGGCGAAAGCGGTATTATTGCGGTATCATTCTGGTCGCGCAATTGTAATTCCCCAAGAAACCGGCATTCAAAAGAACGGGGATGATGCCGCATTGGGATGGGGTTGGGACGGGGTTCTGTGTGACGTCGTGTGAACACATGGGGAAAAACCCCGCAATAGGACGGGATTGGGTGTGGATTCTTTCTGCTTTAGGCCCCGTGTGATAACGTCCATTGTATCCTATTGTCAAGGGTGAAATGAGATTAATTTGCCAGTGCAGTGGTTGCCAGTGGTCGGGGGGAGGGGGAGAGAGTTACTCCAATCTTTCTAACTAAATTCTATAAGGCTTATTTCACATTTTGTCATTGTTGTGTGCCTCCAAGTCATTTCTGACTTATGGCGACCCTAAGGTGAACCTATCATGCAGTTTTCTTGTTCAGAGGTGGTTTGTCATTGCTTTCCCCTGGCTGCTGACCCTGAAAGTCTTCTAATTACCAAATAATGTCCAAAGAGTATGCCACAATTTATGATACATTTTGGGAACAGTTTGGATCATAGCTCCTAGCATCCCCCAAGCAGCAGTATGGTGCTGCACAACTAGATGTTTGAGCTGTGTGCATAGAAATACAACTTGTAAACTGAGTCAAGAATACCACGAAAGCCATGGTCATTGCTTAGACCCTTCAGATACAAAAGAACATTTTTTGTAAAATAAAAATTAAAAAATAGTGGCATGAATAGATGGTGTCACACAAACAAGAAGAGTCATTCCAGCATGATTTACAAGATTCATATGCCTGTGAGCAATGCAACTTTCCTCTATGCATATTTATCAGTTCCCCCCATTAGTCCTCTGGCAGCAAGTGCAATTCCTTTCTTATGAAGAGGCAACTTCAGAAGAACTGAATGGAATATATTAACTCCCTCACTGAACTTGATGAGCTATTGCAGACTTCTAATAAATAAATTAGGACTTTGAGGCTGTTAAATTTATTTTTTGCAAACAAAACTCTTCAGCAGCGATGTCCCATTAATTCTCTACCCAAGAAGGCAAGAGCTAGAAAACTGAGCAAAATGCAGAAGTTACAACAAAAAATGAAAAGTCATGTAGCTCTATCTCAACCTGATTACACACAAGATATAAATTATGCAGATTTATTCCCCTGGTGTGACATTAAAGCTTTGTTTGGAGGTACCTTGTTACTCCAGCACCAGTGTTACCAGAGTTATTATCTGACACAGACTCTCAGTTGCCCAGAGGGCACAGTTAGATCTTTGCTGAGAAACTCAGAATTCCAAACAATATGTTTGCTACTCACATGAAGAAGGTAGGGGCTCTTCCTGTGTCTGCTGTCATTTGTCTAGAACCCATTCCCTTGGCCATGTTTCCTCACTCAGGTATCATGAGATGTGTTCACCAGCCAAGACAGGAAAAAACAGAGGTAGGTAGATGAAGCTGCTGGAAAGTGGTTGATGAACGAAAGAGTTACACTACTGTGAAGTCGTAGGCTTTCATGGCCGGCATTCATATTTTTTTGTGGGTTTTTCGGGCTGTGTGGCCATGTTCTAGAAGAGTTTCTTTCTGACATTTCGCCAGCATCTGTGGCTGGCATCTCCTGAAGAAACCCACAAAAAACTATAGTTACACCACTCTTCTTAATTGTTACTTCTGCAAGACTCTGCTCAGACCACAGTTTGGTAGTTTCAAGAATGGCCTGATTTGGGTCTCACTAATTTAGAAATTTTCCCATCCAATCTGGGTCCTGAACCCAAGTCAAAAGCTGAAAATCCAAAGGTTTTTGCTTCCAAATGACTATTAGGTCTAATCTGCAATGCAGAAATAATGCTTTGACACCACTTTGACTGCCATGGCTCAATGAGATGGAATTCTGGGATGTGCAGTTTTGTAAGATATTTTCTGACAGACTGCTCTGGCACCACAATAAACTACAAACCTCAGAATTCAGAACAAATAATGAATTTTATTTATTTCTCTTTATTGGGTGAAATGTGCAGGCATAAAATCCCTTTGTTGTGTGCTTTCAAGTCATTTCTGACTTATGGCAGCCTTAAGATGACCCTATCACAAGGCATTCTAGGACTGAGAATGTGTGACTTGCCCAAGCTCACCCAGTCAGTTTCCATGGCTGAGCAGGGAATCAAACACTGGTCCCCAAAGTCATAGTCCAAAGCTCAAGCCACTATGCCATCCTGGCTCTTATCCTTAGGAGGGTATTATGTAAGCAGACTCACATACAAGTACGGGGGGGGGGGGGGGGGAATGAACAACTGGTAACCTTTTTATTTCTTAGCAGAAGCAAAACAAATTTGCCTCCTCTGGAAGGGTCAATACTGCCAAATTTCAAACAAATATGTGCAAGGACCTCCCCCCCTCTCTTTGCTAGAACAGACTTTATATTTGAAGAATGTCTTCAAACAGTCACTTTTGTTGATTCAGAACTATTTTTGAAATGACAGCAAAAAAACAACAACAGGATGACAGGAAGAACAATGTTAGATCAGACTTTGTTGTTAACTGCCATCAAGTCACCCTGAGAGATCTACAAGTCACCCGGTCACTAACAGCCCTGCTCGAGTTTTGAAAACTCAGGGCTGTGTCTTCCTTGACTGGGCTTTCTTCTTCTTTTCGTAAAGCCTTCTAGCTTACCAAGCATTATTGTCTTTTCTACTGAGTCATGCCTTCTCATATGTCCAAAATATGACACACTCAACCATCTTGCTTCTAGGGAAAATTCAGGCTTGCTTTGTTTTGGCCCCATTTATTTGTCTTTTTGGCAGTCCAAGGTGTCTGCAGAACCACATTTCAAATGAGTTGATTCTCTTTCCTATCAGCTTTCTTCACTGTCCAGCTTTCACAACCATAGATTGAAACTGGAAATAGAATGACATGGACAATCCTGATTTTGGTATTCAATTATATATCTTTACACTTGTCTCTGTATAGGTCCCTTCCCAAGTCCTAGTCTTCTTCCGATTTCTTGACTGTACACTCCATTTTGATTAATGACTGATCCAAGATATAGGAATTCTTTGACTATCTCATTGTCTTCATTATGTGTTCTAAAGTTATGTAAGTTATCTCTCAGGCTCAGAGGCAGGCAAAGGCAAATCCGGTCTGAATAAATCTTGCTAAGAAAACATTGTGATAGATTTGCCCTAGAGTCACCATAAATCAAAAATGACTTGAAGGCACACAACAACAAGACGTTATCTGTGGTCATTATTTTTATTTTCTTAGTGTTCGGCTGCCTTTGCACTTTCTTCCTTGACTTTCATCAGTAGTCATTCCAAATCTTTGCTATTTTCTGCTAATAGCATAGGGTCATCTGCATATGTCAAATTGTTGATACTGCTTTCTCCAGTTTCCACACCTCCTTCAGTAGCATCTAATCTGGTTTGGTGTACAAGTTAAACAGATAGGGTGATGAAATCCAGCCTTACCTGACCCTCTTGCTAATTGGAAAACATTCTATTTCTCTATATTATGTTCAAACCCTCTTCTCCTAAGTACAGGTTACACCAGGGGGCCTCAAACTATGGCCCGTGGGCCACATGCGGCCCACCTAGGACATTTATCTGGCCTGCCGGGTGTTTTTGCCACAGCTGCCTGTCCTGCTTAGCAGCCGACTTGTCCCAGGCCCACAGTGTGCATGTCCGGCCCTCCAATGGTCTGAGGGACAGTGGACCCCTGTTTAAAAAGTTTGAGGACCCCTGCACACATTAGGACGAACAAATGTTGTTATACACCAATTTCTTTAAGAGTAATCCATAGTTTTTCATAATCTACACAATCAAAGGCTTTGCCAAGAGCCCTGGTGGCACAGTGGTAAAATACCAGTACTGCAGCCACTAGGTTGTGAATTCAATCCCAGGATTCCAAGGTTGACTCAGCCTTCTATCCTTTTGTAGATTAGTAAAATGAGTACCCAGCTTGTTGGGGGCAATTGGCTTACAGATTGTAAACTGCTGAGAAAGTGTTGAGTTCACTGATAAGTGGTATAGAAATGTAGATGATAAATGTTATTGCTATCTATAAAGCACATGATGATTTTCTTCTAAAATTCTTTGGTGTATTCCATTATCCAATGTATGTTTGCAATATGATCCATCATGCTCTCTCCTCTTATGAATCCAGCTTGGACATCTGGCATTTCTTGCTCTATATATGGTAAAAATCTTTGTTGTAGAATTTTTAGCATCTTTTTGCTTGCTTGGGAGATTAATGTAATGGTCCAGTAGTTACTGCAGTCCTGCGGGTTCCCTTTCTTGGGGACTGGAATGTATATCGAGCATTTCCAATCTGTGGGCTATTTTTCCCCATATTTGTTGACAGATTTTAGTTAGAATTCGAGTGGATTCTGTCTCTGTTGCTTGAAACAGCTCTATTAGTATGACACCTGTTCCTGGTGATTTATTTTTTCCAAGTGCTTTAAATGTCTTTTTGCATTCTTCCTCACTATGTCCTTTGATTCAGTCCAGAGTTCTTCCGGCTCCCAGTCAATTAACAGTGAAAATCTATTTGGTACATTATCTTTACATTCTACAGTGATGTTCTTCAGGTTATATTTTGGCACAATGATTGACTGAGTGTTCTCCTTTAGGTTTACTCTAACTTTGATATTAGCAGTTCATGATCTGTGCCACAGTCTACTCCTGGTCTTCATTTTGTAAAGAGAATGGAGTTTCTCCTTCTTTTTCCAGTTATGCAGTCTATCTGATTTGTATGTTGACCATTAAGTGATGTTCATGTATACAGTCACCTCTTTCATTGCCTGATGTTAAGTGATGTTCATGTATACAGTCACCTCTTTCATTGCCTGAAGAACATGTTTGCAATGAACAAACTGTTGGCTTCACAAAATCTAATCAGTTGCTCTCCTGCTTCATTTTTTGATCCTAGGCCAAATTTTCCTACAATGTTGGGTTATGCTCTGTTTCAAACTTTTACATCCACTTACCTACTATTACCAACATGTCCTATATTGGTGTGGAATCAATTTCCTCCTGGTATAGAATCTTTCATCCCCCCCCCCCCCCCCCCCATCTTTGTGGTTGGAGCATAAACGTGGATTGTGGTTATATTGATGAATTTCCCCTGAAGTCTCATTGATATCGTTCAGGCTGCATCTGCACTGCAGTAATAATTCAATTATAGTTTGTTGTGGCAATAGAGCTCTCTGACAAAGTAGGCTTAGTGTCTTACAAAACTACAGTGTGGAAGCAGCCCCTGTTAGACTTTCCGTTAGATCCCTTGGCTGCTTTTACTACACTATTAGTACCACTCCTTTTCTTCTTAGGTTTCTTTTCCTGAGTAAAATACTAAGTAGTTTCTGACTCAAAAAATCCTGTTCCTGTCCACTCTTGGTTACTCACCTCAAGTATTGTAATGTTCATACCTTCCACATCTTGTATTACAACATCTATCTTCCCTTAATTTAGCCTTCTCACGTTCCATGTTCCCAAAATATGTGTTGTGCAGCTCTAGACTTTCCTTGAATCCACTTGTGTCTTTAGCCACAGCACTACCCATACATGTCCTCTGCTCTTCCCCAGTAGTTCATTGAGTGCCTTTTGACCTGGGAGTGTCATCTTCTGGCCTATCTCTTGTTTCATTTTGGATGATCTCATCATAGGATTTTCAAGGTAGAAGGCTTCAGGAGCTTTTTATCATTGAATTCTTCAGTGAAGTACCAACAAGCATTAGTTATGATGCCACTGTTATTGTCTCTGAGAGATCTTCTGCCAATGGCACTCCCCACTAATGCTGCAACCCAGTAACTGTTTAACACATTTTGTGTGCTTCCTCAGCAAAAGTCTATCTGACATGGGATGTCAAGTTATGCATGGGATATAGAGTGATGGAAATGTACAAGATGTATGGAGTTTTCCATGAGAAAGTTTTAAGTGGTACAAAGGACTTAATCTAGCACCAGATGGCTCCACAAACAGAAACAGAAACTTTCCCATAGATACAACACATAGACACAGATTTTGTTATGGGAAAGCAAGATATCAAAAAAGATAAACAATGACATCAATGGGTTGCTCAGAGACAGGTCACATGGGAGATGACACACACAGCTAGGGGCTGGATCAGAGGCTGGGTTAATACACATCATACAGGCATTATCCAATCAGCAAAAGGTTAACACCCAGAAGGTGGAATAGGGGAAGGGCCTAGTGATTCCTTTTGTCTGGAATGTTTATATTAAAAACATTGTGTGTGCGTGTGTGTCTGGCAGTGTTTTTAACCATGGAGGTGGCTTTTAGTTTTTGAGTATGCTTATATTGCTTTTACAATGTAACTCCGAAATAAAACTGGAGCCTTGACTCACCAGTCCTGGTATTCTGACTTCTCCTAGAGTTGCAGGGGAAAGAAAGTCCCCATCAAGCCCATTGTCACTGCTTTAGTCATACTATTGTAGTAGTAGTAGTAGTAGTAGTAGTAGTCATTTCTTGCATTCTTACACAATGGGAGTGTACTCATCTGAGCCACTTTGGTAGGTATCCATTTAGTGGAGGTAAACAAGAAAATTAAGTCCTGATTGCTTTCATCAGTTCAACCATTTCCTTGTCAGCAGGCGGGGAGGGAGAATGAAGAAATTTCCAGTTTGCAGTTTAGCATAGGACTTGGCTTTTCCTCATGGACAGGTTCCAGGCCATGATAGCCCTAGTCTGTCCAGTATGCACTCTTAACAATTTGTGCAGACTCTGTCAACAGACATTTTTCCTGTCTTATGCATCAAAGTCTAATATTCATAGTTATTAAGTAGAACTCATAACAACACGACTTTTTCAATAGTGTATTTTGGAGCAAATTGGACTCAAAAACCCACATTCATGAAGAACTCTGTAAAAGAACATAAAGAAATCAAGATATGCACAATAGGTGCACTGGGGAATAGCAACTATTGAACAGTCTATGCAAAACAGAAAATGGTAAATTGCTGATAGATTTATGAGACGTCAGAAGTGTTGGAATAATGTTCCAGGGAAAATGCACAATGTGGTGAATGGCAGCAGCCATGATGACTAAGCATTTGGCCACTGCTGAGTCATGCAGCATCAAGGCTGATGAAACAGGAGGTGACATAATGACAGGGAGTCACCTGGTGCTGTAAAGCACAGTAAGTGCTGCAAAAGGGCTGCAAACATGCTGTGTCATACTTATGATTGACAGGTGTCCAAAAGGAAGAGGCAGGGCTAGAAAGCCATGTGGAGCACTGGTTATATAAGGGACAAGCCTCTGGACACACATGTGAGTTGATGTGGGTTATAGTGGAAGGTGGAGATTGTTGGAGAGTGCGTTGGTGTATTATTGTACATAGCCTTTGTACATAGAACTTCTGAAGATTAAAAGCCTCTTAGTGAGACATCCGCTGAGTCTCTCTGCTCTGTCTGGAGGGGAAAGGAGTTTTCCTGTAACTGACAACGTTGCTTGCTTCATTGAAGACAGTCTGGATCCTGGTGCTTCACATTACATGGTTCCCACGCACTGCGTCACCACGCTAACAAGAAGCTCCCTCCCCTTGGTCCCACTGGAAATTTGAGAAATAAAGGAGCCCTTCTGGTTGGAACAGTGAAAGGAGAAAGAGCAGGAAGAGCTACCCAAGGCCCTCTGGGCCAGAACAAGGACTTTGACAAAGAGAATGAGCCAATGAGATTATCAGAATTCAAATCCTGGATTCTGGGGGTTTGAAATAATGATTTCATCTTGAAAGTGCAAAGCTTCCTTTAGACAGTGATTTCAGCTGAAGAGGACCTCTACTAGCTCCTAGTAAAACATGTGCTAGAATTAGAAGGTTGGACTGTCCATCCCACTTCTCTCTTTTCCCCTTTCCAATGCATGAGTGTTTCACAGAAATGAAACTAAGAACACTATTTCTACAGACAGAATGTGTATCAGCTTTTCCAAACTGTAAAATGCTGATAGTGTTGCATTGAAGAGAAGCTCATCTCTCAGGAAGTATCAGAATCAGTCCAGAAGGGGCCCCATTTGGTTCAAGATTCAGATGTGGAGTTCATCTCAATCTTATGTACATCTCTAATATTTACTAGAGTGTGTGGAGAACTGAAAGGCGGAAAAGCGGGAGGAAGACTAAAACTAAATCAAAACATGACCCCAAGTGTGTTTTAAAAGGCATTTGACTTGTTCTTTAATGACCCTTTGAGGCAAGAGACATCGATTTTAACCTGACTTATTTTTTTATAGAGCTTACTGTAGACACATGGACAACAGCTTACAATTAATGAAACTCAATAAAGCTGAAAGCTTTAATATCCAAATGGAATGTCTATAACTCCCTGCTTGCATGTTCAATTCATTTTACTTTTCTCACTGCTGGAGTTTCTAATATGAAGATTATTGTTCAGAGCTTTGTAGAGTAATCATTATTTTTAAATTATATATCTCCAGTTGTTTCTATGGAAACAATTTTTTTTTTTTTTTTTTTTTTTGCTTTGTGCACATGAAACAAAAACCATGGAAGAAGGTGTTTCTTTAAATAAATAAAAATTGTGTTTATTCTAAGTACAGGGCTTAGAAGATCCTTAAAAAGGCACAATTACTTACCTTAACAGCTATATTGGACCACATGAAAATACTATGATTTGGTGGAAACTGAAGAACAGCTCCATTTATCCAATTTACTCAAGGAAATACCCATACATTGGAGATAATTAGATCAAAGTAGAATGAGAACACATTGTAGTTGATTATGTAATCATGTCTTATTGGTGGATTTATCAAAAGTATGATTGCATAAGAGAGTTGGTTTGTTGTTGTTTCTGTAGCCATCAGTATTTTAAGATGAAGTTTAGAAGATGAAGGAATCATGTCACTGAGGGCCAAATGCCCTGATTTAGAGGGAACATTCCTCTGTTTTTGAAGGTGTCCTCTATTTGAAAAGCTCTTCAGGCCAAGTCTGCTTAAAGATAAAGATCCTTAAGAAGTAAGAGGAGTTAAGGGCATGCAAGTTGCCCTATCACTGGTGACCCAGTTACAGTCTCTCCCCTTATGTTATCAACTCCGACTTATGATGACCCTCTTGTAAAGTTTTCTTAGCAAGATTTATGTCAAAAGAGATTACCACTACCTTCATCTAAGGCTGAGAGAGTGTGACTAGCCCAAGGTTACCCCAGTAGGTATTCATGGCTGAGTTTCGAAACCTGGTTTCCCAGAGTCCTAGTCCAGCACTCAAACCACTGCACCATGCTGGTTCTTCCCCTTCCCCCTATGCTGAGAGGTATTGTACTTTTACAAATAGTAATTGTTTCTAAAGTTGCATCTAAAAATTAGAACATGCACTTTGTACCCAGATTGATGTCCTTTTTTGGCCTCTTTTCCATAGATACATCACTGACCCAGTAATATTCACTTTGCCTTCATTTACCTCCCTGTTGTTCTGTAACCTTAATTTCATATTTTTTTCACATTAAAATTGAAAGATTGATACCACATCTAGTATAAATGATTCCCTGTATCATTTTCAACTTAAAAATCACAATCAGCAGCAGCTGCTGATGGCTTTCATTGCACTCTGGTGAATTCACTCTGGATTTTACTTTGAACTTTAAAATAGCTCTCATAAGTCAGCCCTACCACCTATAGGTTCATTATTCATTATGTTGAATCTTTTAAAGTTTGGATTAAAACATATGGTAGATTCACTGCCTTACTGAAAAGGGAGCTGACTATTGTTTACTATAAAGTCATGGTAAATTTATCCAGCATTGTCACATTAAATAAAACCTAGAATCTATTACTTTTGTCTTTAGACCAGTGTTTCTCAAACTTTGGTCTTCCAGGTATTTATTATTTTTGCTCTCAGAAGCCCCAGCCAGCTTAGCCAATAGTCAGGAATTGTGACAGGTGGAGTCCAAAGCATCTGGAAGATCAAGATTGAGATCCTTGCCAGGAAGCTGTCTGGAATCTTGTTATGGTGTTGTATCACTAGCACCTATATGAAGTCTAGCACATTGATCAGACATTCTTTAAAGTAGCCTTCTCTAATCTGCTGCCCTTCAGATGTGTTTAGATTCCAATATCTACCATAACCCAGGATGATGTGAGTTGTTATCCAACACATTTGGCAATACTAGGGAGCTTATCGCACCACTAAATAAAATGTCTTACCTCTCCCAAATTCAATTTTAATTTGGGCAGTATCTGGATACTATCGCAGGGATTTTGCTGCCAAATCCACTGCCCACATCCATCCCAGGTCCAGCTGTGGCCCCAGGAGCACTCTGGTGGCCATTTTCTTAAGTCAGAAAACTCCCAGTTTTGAAAAGAGGTCTGTTGAGTGCCCCTGGGACCCGGGCTGGACCCAAGCAGTGGATTTGGCAGCAAAATTCCTGCAATAGTATCGGAATGCCACCCAAATTAAAAATGAATTTGGGAGAGGTAAGATGTTTTATTTTAGTGGTGCAATAAGCTCCTAGGTTATTAAAACTGAAGTGCCTTGGATACTTTCCTCCCACCACTCTCTAGCAATACTGTAAGACTCAGTAGAGTTGCCTGGTCAGCATCATCTGATTTCCGAAATTTTAGGGCCAAAATCTGAGATCAAGGAGCAAGCCCTTGTGATGCCATAGCACAGGGTGAGGTAGGATAAAGCTGAGAGAGGAGTTTGAATTTCTTTGGGACCAGCTGATTGTGGAAATGAGCATGAGGTGAAGCCAAGTAAAATCCAGTTAGTCAGATAAAGTGGCAAACCACACCCAGGGGGGAAAAACTATTTGAAAGGTTGTTTTACAGGTAGTTCAGTGCCCCCCAAAGCAGAAGCAATTACCACTATCCCTGCTTCTAACATCTCACATGGCTTACCTTATAGCACTTATAGGGAGCTTTCCATTCTCTACACTCTTGCTGGATCTTGTGGAAGATTCATTGCAAGCCCACAGAGAGGGCGCTTTTGGGTTTTGATCCTCTACTGCCAGAGCTTCTGCAGTCAGCTCAGGTTGTGATTCTGGCACACTGCTTCCAGCTTTGGTCCAAATGGTATGACTGTAACCCTAAAAGGTGTGTATGGGGGATACTGGGGATCTCCACCAGCAGTGCCAATGTCTCTGAAAATTTAGGGAAATTATAGTTCAAAAGGAGACCTACAAGAGGAGGGTAACTTCTGGCATTGTTACACCTATATACTAACTGCGGAGAGCACTCCAGTTGCAGTAAATAAAGTGTTTTATTTAGAAATGTGCACACAAACATACAAAACCAATACAACCTTAAGAACCATTCAAGGTTATCAGAAGAAAAGGTTTGAAAGGTTGGATAGGGAGGAATCAGGAGTTAAAGAGGGCAATAATTACTAGTCCCAAAGAGAACTCCTTGGAAAACAGAGAGTGGCTCAGAAATGTTTGAGGATTACACCGAAGGAGTGGAACAACATGGCTAGGGCTGGGGGATATTTATAATTCATTTCATATCCTCAAGGAGTGTTTGATGAGTATTCAATGTGACAAATGTCAAAATGATTTTCTCAGGAAACTGACAAAAGGGTCTGGGTCAGTTTATGGCTTTAACTCTGGAGTTAAACATTAATTAAATTTGAAACTTCCCCTAGATGGACAGGAAGGGTGAGTAGAAATATGTCATGAGGTGAAGTGAAGGGTATGGTCTTTGATTGCTTTGCTATTGGAGTCTCTTTGTCTTTGTCTTGCACCAGAAAATGCAAAGAGCCTGGGGGAGGCATATTGACCAGATTTAGCATCTATTTTAGTACTATCTAGGTCTCTGCATGTCCTCAGGTCAGTGTGACTTACACATGTAACTTCCTAATTTCCACAGGCCATCATGACCCCCAAACATGTCTAATGCTAGATATTAATTATGAAACCACATATCTAGCAGGAGGGGTGTAGGATATGCTAACACAATGAAGCCAGGTGTACCCACTGGCTATCTCCCCTATTTTCTCACTCTTGGTTTTTTGGGTGGAATGCCAATCTTATGCAACCACAAAACATATACAAAGCAGAGCCAGTGATCCCCATCACCAGCTAAGGCTAGGTAAGTGCCAAGACTTTAAAGCCATCTCCCATAAACAAAAATCCAAACTCCCTCACTTTCAATACTACTCATCTTCAGATTTGTCTCCCTACCTGGAGACCTAAACAAACATAGCAAATCTAGCTCAGAGGCTTTGTAAAGCAATTCATGATTAGGACTATGCTATTGGAAGCAAAGAAGCATCAGTGTTTGTAAAGTGATCAGTGAGAGGGAACTCTAGAGAATGTGTCCATTCTTTTGTTTCACCTTTCTGTTTCTATCTTTGATCTATATACTTTTTGCTTTCTGACTATCTGTTATAATCACTTCTCCCTTCTTCCAAAGGCTAGTTTGTCCTCCTTTTGTCTGGGACATAAGCATGCATGAAGCTCCCACCTCAGGATGGATACCACCCTAAGATTCACAATAAGAGCCAGTTTTAGGGGGTTTTCTATTGAAGTTCCAATAATCTTCCCTTGTCTGTCTCCTTTCCTATCCCAAGATGGATTTCCTGAAACAATAAATGTAAGTCTTTCTTTTTACCTTAAAACAACATCCTGAGTATCTTCTCCTGTTTCTACCACAAGCTCATATTGCACTGTTTTCACTGCACCCTGCTTGAAATAGATAGCAAACATCCATACAAATGCATGGTATCTCCATCTTCTCCAGCTTTATTTGATCTGTAAAGATATGGATGCCTGAATGTAGCAAGCAAGCATAATTTGTGGATGGGGCCTAAGTAACACATGATCACAAATCTTCTGTGTTCAGGCATCAGGCTGATCACATTCAGGTGCTGGTGGAGCATAAATGTGTGTTGTTCTGTTGGGCTTCCACTGCATTACTAGACTTCTGGACAAAAGACAGCTGTTACTTTTCCTGGTTGCATGATTATCTGGGAGCTCATCCCTGGCCAATGACTGGCTGTAGGAGTACACTATGGAATTTCACTCTATAGCTGCATGGAGGTAGGTGAGTGTTATTACACCCTAGTCACTGATTGGCCATGAGGATGAATTCTAGAGCCATCAATGTGCAGTTGTGTGGGGAGTGGGGTCATTGCACATGGAGATAGTGGTTACTTCATTCTGCAACAACTGGAAAAGTAGATACATAACATAACCTTATATCCAACTGCTTTCCATTTTCCAGGTTTTCAGGAACATAAGCCAACATGAATTAGCCTTAACCCAACCAGATCACTAAATTGTTCTTTATCTTTAAACCAACTTGGGATTTTTACAGAAACTTGGCTGGGAGATGATAGTGATCTGATATGGGCTTCAGAGCAGGATAGAGAATTAATACAGAATAACAACAACAACAACACATCAACACATCAACAATACATACCATTTCTATATCCTACTCTGAAGCCAGTTTGAAATGGGTCTAGATAATGTGTATCATCCAAGAATGTTTGGGGTTAGGTAGCAACTGCCCTCTCAATCACCTTGCCCAGAAAAGGGAGATTTGATACTGGTCTATCATTATTTAATTCCAGGGAGTCCAAGGAGAGCATTTTTAGAAGTGGTTGCACCACTAAGTCTTTTAAACAAGATGGAAAACCTTCCTCACTGAGATATGCATTAATAATATGTTTCAGCTGAGATCTAACTGCCTCTCCTCCCTGGATGACCAGCCCTGAAGAACAGGGATCAAGAAGACAAGTTGCCTTCCTTACTCGTTCTAGCAGCATGTCAACATCTGTGGTATTCACCACCTGAAACTGATCCTACTCACAGAATTGTTGTCAACTTCTGCTATAACAATGGTATCTAAGTCAGCTCTTATCTGATAGATTTTATGTGCAAAATTATCATTAAAGGCATTGCAGTGAATTGCTAAAGGGTCTAGAATTGGGTTGGGTGGGTGAAATGCCTGATTTAGATCCCTAACCAGTTAAAATAATTTGGCAGGATACTAATTCACAGATGCAATATGTACAGAGAAGAAAGCTTTCTTTGCTGCATTTATTGCCACCTTATAGGAATGAAAATGTTCTCTGGTCAGATATAAGTCCCATTTTGGGAGAAAGAAGGGATGTAAATCCAATAAATAAATAAATAAATAGAAATAAAAGTTTTCTACCATCTGTGCTTTAATCATCATTTTTTCTGTTTCAGCTCCCTGAGATTTCTGAGTACCAATGAGCCTGGTTTGTAACCAGGTCAAAGAGGATGTTTGGGAGTGATTATGTCAATAGCCCTAGTCAATTCTTGATTCCATCTACTGGTCAGGACTTCAGCAGGATTGTTAGTGATACCAGCTATAAAATTCCTCTAAGCCTTTCTGGTATCCTGATGTATCCATTAGTCTTCGAGGGTAGAGCATCTTAATAAGTCCACCACCTCCTGCAGGGACAGATAGTAGCTGTGATCCTAACTAAACAGGATTTTGGGTAAATAGTCCTGCAGTCAGAGTCCACCTTCAAATAGATACTTGTTCTCCATCTGCTGTATTGTTGGGACTATCTGCTGTAGGAGCCTAAATATCCTAAAGGTATCAGATCCTATCTGATCTTGGAAGCTAAGTAGGGCCTATCAACTACAACATCCAAGTCAACACGGATCTCAGTGACTTTATCTGCAAAGTGCCACACAAATTCTTCAGAGTACGCTAAGTGGTCTGCATTTTCTGCTTGAAGGTGAGTATGCACTAGTTCTGCAGGATGGTTCCTTGCAGGCAGCAATAGCATGTACATTTCTATACCACTTATCAGTGTTCAAGCTAGTACTCTCTAAGTGGTTTACAATGTGTAAGCCAATTGGCCCCAACAAGCTGGATACTCATTTTACCAACCTACAAAAGGCTGAGTCAACCTTGGAGACCTGCCTCGGATTGAACTCACCACCTTGTGGCTGCAGTATTGGCATTTAACCACTGTGCCACCAGAGTTCCAAATGCAGTGGTGGCAGCAAGAAAATATTTATTTGCTGCCCGTAGTGCCATGGAGTAGACCTTCAAATGGGTTACAGCCCATGTTCTGTCAAATTTGCTTTGAGACTTCCATCAACGTTGCTCCAGTCTCTCTCACTTGCTTCATCACTGCTGCCTCCCTGAAGAACCAAAGAGCTGGTTTGGCTCGACTCCATAAGGGGAGACATTAAGCAGCAATTGTATCCACTCCAGGGGATAGCCAGAGCTTCAGTAGAATCACCTGCCGAGGTGACTGGAAACTCCCCAAGAACCATCAGGAATCCATCTGGATCCATCAGCCTCCTGAGGCAGCCCATCCTAATAACTCCCCCACCCTTGAAGAGGTTCCAAGTCCAAGTGAGTCTAAACCTGACCAGATAATGATCTTTATATGACAATGGAGCTGTGGAAGATTCTTCCACACCAAGATCACTATCACCCCACCCAGCACAGAAAACAAGGTCCAGAGTGTGCCCAAGAGCAAGAGTAGGGCCAGATACTGCTTGGGACAGACCCATGGCTGTCATGGAGGCCATAAAGTCCTGAGTCCCTCCCAAGAGGGCAGTCTCAGCATGAATATTGAAGTCCCCCAATGCTACTAGCTGCAGAGACTCCAAAACCAACCCCAAGACTACACCAGCTAGCTTGAGAAGAGAGATTGTTTAGCAGCGAGATTGGTGGTACATTGAGAGAACATTGATCCAGAAGTTGTGAGGAAGGGTATCTACTTTGAATAGGAAGAAGTGGGTGATTTTTTTTAAAACAGAGCAGCAATTTGCTTCTGGCTGTCTTGCTATGAATACCATTCTTATTCTTTTCCTGATTATGAACAGTCACATAGGCAAGGCAAGAAAGGTCTGTAAACCCTTGGATTGAACTCTTGAGTTTTCTGTCACTTCCTGCAAGGTGTGTCACTTTGTTGTAAGAGAGATTTTGATAGAATGGTCATTCCTGCATAGTATGGCTGTGGTCTTGATTGGAATCAGGCATTCATTTACTTTCATTCCTACCCTGACTCGTATGTGCCCATTGTTGACCTAAGTTATACATTGTATATCCTCCAACTGTTCCAATTTGACAGTAAGAGTCTTGCTTAATCCTCTATTTCCCATTTTTCAGCTGATTTTAACATGTTTCTTGCTCCTCTTCCCCCTTTTACTACAAACTGAGTTGGAAGTGAAAAAGTAATTTGCACTTAGTTAACTCAGCAGAGAGGTAAAGGAGAAGGGGGTGGAATCTTTTGTGTTCCAAAACAGGTGCCCAAGTAGTGCACATGTGCATGACTCCGGATGCCATTTTGGAAGACAAAATGGCACACAGTGGCACATGCAAGTGGCAGCAGCGGTGGTAGGACCGGCCACGGGCTGGTAAGAAGGCTTCGACAGGCCGGGGCTGGCCCATGGGCTGTAGTTTGGAGACCCCTGGTGTAGATGAACCCTAAGTCAGTGAGAACAAAGTTATAGCTTTATTAATTGCCTCAAGTGCAGAAGAACTGCACTGCTAGAAATTACATTGTTCTTTTAGATCCAGATAGCCCTTTGCATTTCCAGATAGCCCTTGTTCTAAGATCAGAACAAAAGAAATCTATTTCAGGTGGAGTTATATACATAGCAGGATAAGCCTTCTGGAAACTACAAGATGATGCTCACAGGTCCAAGAGTAGTGTAGCACTCCTACTTCTTCCCCCAAAGATCGGGAGAAATTGAATATTCCTGCAGTTAGAGAGAGCTTCTTCTCAGCACCTTATCTCACACTATCTGCACTCCAACATCCTCCTCAATGTAGCATAAATATCTGCATGCAGAAATACGCTATGCCAGCAGAATAGTAATGTTGTGCAATACATGTCAATGATTGGGTGCTGTTGTGCATAGCACAATTCACAACCACAATGTGCAGCTATAATGTGAAATCCACAACTACAATGCACAGTTGCAATACACTGTGTTGCTGTATGCCGAGCTCCACTTCAGCTATCAGCAGAATATGTCTATTGTGCTTTGGCAATTAATTGTAATGCTGAATATGCTTTACTTTGTATTGCTGTATGATGGGATGTGTCATACTCCTGGGTGGAAGGAATATTTATCTAGGCTGGGAGTAGTTAACATGGAAATGTCAAGGAGATGTAATAGGCATCATGACCTGTTGATATCAGTTCTGTGGGAAGAGAAACAACGAGGTTGTCCTGGGAAGATGGATGTTTCAGTTTAGGAGCAAATGGGGGCTGACCATGCGAAAAGGTTCAAAATGCTTTGTGCTGTTAATAGACTGTGTAACTGAAATTGCTTTAGTCCTAACAACATCGCCATACTGTGAACTGCTTTGGTTTCTGAATAAAGCTTGCTGGCTTACCCTGAAGTTTGGATTTTTAAAAGCAGCCAGGACATGACACAAATTAACCTGCATATGTAGCACAATTTATACATGTGTAGGTCACTAACAAGATGCCAGTCACAGGCTGCATCTCTGTCTACCTTTATGCTTAAAGCCTCCTTAAAGAATACATGGTCGTCAAGCAGAGTACAATGAAACTATGAAGCAGTTAAATGTGGGCTTTGAAACAAGTTAACATATATACATGCACTTAAGATAAATGTGCATGTATGGATGAGAAGCCGGGTTACTGAACTCCTCATCAATATTCTTTGAACACAAATTGGCTACAGCATTTGGTAGAGAATTCCAGTTTAATTAAGCACTCTGTGGAAAATTACTCCTTTTCATCTATCCTACAAATCTTTGACTACTCAGCTTCTGGTATGATCAAAATGGGGGTGACGACGGGGAGAGCCCACTTTTTCCATGCCATGACTCTTGCATTCCCAGCCAACTGGTGCTGGAAGGCACACTGCTTCTGATCCTAGAGGAAATATATAACCACCATGCCAGTAGCCATTTGTAGCCTTTTATGCCACAAATTTGTCCAGCATAGCTCTCGTGTATATTAGATGGCAAATGAGCAGCAATCATGGCACGTCTATGCCCTGCAAGCACCTGACTGTTGGAAGTTTCATGCCAAATAAAAAGGAAACCAAGGAGGGGAAAAGAAAGATTAAACCAGCATGCTATCTGCATTTGGAGAAGCAAACTTCTTTATAATTCTCTCTGTTTTGGTTTATTCCATGGATGGGAAACCTATAACCTTCAGATGCTATTGACCAAGGACTCCCATATTCTTTGAACCATTGTCCATGCTGGACTACAACTCTGATAGAAGTTGTAGTCCAGCAAGATCTGGTTTAATCCCTTTATCTCCAGCCTCAAGAACAATCAATTATTCCCATTAACTGAAATTTGTTCACATTCCTTCTTTGCTACTTTTCCAGATCTATCTCCTCTTTCCTCTTCTTTTCTATCCCACTGTCAAAATTTATTTTGACATTTCTTATGGCTGCCATTCTGTTACTGAATTACAATGGTGACTTGAAGTCTTCACAATTCCCTTTTTGGGGAGTTGTTGCAGAGGTTGAAATTTTGTTCTGACTATGGAACAACATTCCATCCAACTCACATTGTAAGCAGCACAGCACAGCATAGCACAGCACAAGATAGCCATTTTCATGTGGTTGAAGAGCTGAGACCTCAGTGAGGACACATTGAGTTCTCTTCCTTTAGCTGGATGCACTAGAAGAACATAATCTGCAGGGATGTCATAATGACCCTTGGGAGTCCCTGCGGATGCCTGTTGCAGTGTGTCCAGCTAAAGAAAAATAGCTTGAAACTTCCCCACTGATCCACTCACTCTTCAACAACAGAGCTTATTGCGTTAATAATAAAGCTGACTTACCTCTTCCAAATTAGAGCTGAATACGGGATGCAGCCAGGTATTACTGCAAGCATTTTGCCTCTGTTGCTGCCTCCCAGCTGCATCCAGCCTAAAACCCAGCTAAAATCTGCCTTCAGCTGGCCAATTTGCAGAGCCAGGAAGCTCCCAACTTTGCAATTCAGCCAGCTAAGGGCAGCTTGTAGCTGGGTTTTAGGCTGGATGCAGTCAGGAGGCGGCAACAGTGGCAAAATGCATGCAGTAATACCTGGCTGCATCCCATATTCATCTCTAATTTGGAAGAGGTAAGTTAGCTTTATTGTTAATGCGATAAGCTCCATGAAAACGGCCATATTGGAGGGCTGCATTACTTACAAGGTGGATATGGGGAGAGTTAGCATTAGAAGATGTAACTATAGAGGTGCAACTACATGATACATATACATCTCCTGGTGCAGAATCTCCATCTTATATCTAGTGCACATAACACAAAATACAATAATGAATACACACTGAACAAAGACATATAAATATTAAACTCAGCCACAAACACCAAGGAGAAACATGATCTCATAAATTTCCTCATGCTGATCTACACCAACAGAATTATACCTGAAGTTATCTCAATTTGAGAAATGTAAACTATTAAATCCATAAATACAGGGCCTGATATTATTGGGTTTTAGCTGTGATATATTGAAAAATGCCACACACCATAAAAATTAAAACTTCTATCTTTGCTTATATAAAGTGGGGGAGATAAATAAATAAATCACACTTACAACAGAGAAACAAAAACAGATATCCCCCCCCCCCATGAAATGAAGGAGAAAGAAGAAGAGTTTAAAGACCAAGGGCATATTAAAAAAATTCCCATTTGGGACTGGAAGAACTTCTTATTACTTCAGATTTCCACCAGCAGAGGTTGCTATACACCTCATGAACTGTGTGTAAGAGCAGATACAATTAATTATGAATAATAAATTTGTACTTTTTTAGAGAGAAATTGAATATATGTTTAAATTTGGTATCCTGCCAGCTAGGCTAATGGAGCAGTAACGGAAATTGCACAAAGATTCTCACACAGATAATTATCCATGGTTGCTGGCGCAGATTGAGATAGCTGTTTCTGCTAAATAAAACACTTTTCCAGTATACCATAAAAACAAGCCAGCAGAGTGCTCAAAATACAACACACTGCAGGAGAGGTTTTTGTGGATGGATCTGTAAAGGTCAATAGGGGAGAGAACATAACCGAGACAAGTTATTTTTCTGACTGAAACTCTTATTAATTGAATTCTCCACCAAATGCAGCCAGTGGCCATGGTCCCTGGGGAATTCTGGAAACTAAATTAAATGAAGTGGGCAGCATGAGGTAGCAATCTGAGTATTGGACAAGGGATGCATCCACACAGAAGAAATAATCTGGTTTGACACCACTTTAACTGCTATGGCTCAATGCTATGGAATTCTGGGAACTATAGTTTGTTGTGGCACCAGAGCTCTGCTTCCACCTCTGTTATTGTGCTATGGCAGTTAAAGTGGTGTCAAACTGGATTCTTTCAGCAGTTGGGCTGCAGCCTAGGACTTCATTCCAATAGGAATGGAAACCCTCTGGAAACACACTGGGTGAGTTTGGGCAAGTTGCACTCTCTCAGACAAAGATGAAGGCAATGCTGAACCTCCTCTGAATAAATTGTTCCATAAAAACCCTGTAGTGGGCTCACCATAAGTCAAAGTTAACTTGAAGGTACACAACTTCTTCATCATTACCACCAACAACAATGGTCAATACAGACCATTTCTCCAAACTCTTGAACTAGCCAATGGACGTTCCTGGTTCATATGAACTAATCTGTCAATTCCATTTTCTTCTGCATCAGCATTTTTAAAACCTTGAATTCTTTCTATCCCTGAAAAGGGAGATAGTTGTGATTTTTGATGAATTTTGCCTCACAAGGAACTAAAGAGATTTCCCATTGAACTGGCCAAATTTAGTAGCTAAACATCTATTTCTATTTGAAGACCAACTTGTATGTGATTTACGGCTACCAGGAGAGGACTGTCAAGGTCAAACCTGAAACCTACAGATGATCCCTTGTGATGTCATGGGGGTGAGTCCAACAGTGCATCCATACTGCAGAAATAATTTGGTTTGACACCACTTTACCTGCCATGGTTCCATGCTATGGAATTCTGGGAATGGTAGTTTGTTCCATAGCATGGAGCCATGGCAGGTTAAGTGGTATCAAACCAGATTATTTTTCTGCAGTGTGAATGCAGCCCAAGTAATATTAAAAGGAGAGCCACTCGTGATGTCATAAGGCACAATATGTTAAGCATTAACCACAGTTACACATAATATGCCATTGAAATATAAAACACCAAGTCAAATAAATAAGGGAAACACACACATACACACACACTTTTCAAGGGAGTGCTCTCCCTCTAAGATTCCTCATTTACATTATATGAACTGGAGAAAAGAGTCCAGGCCCTGAGATTTGGCAATGTTACTGCCATATATGTTTTTGGTATCACATCTATAACAGACATTCATATTCTGTAAAACATTTGCTTTCATTTGGGGTGGAAGAGTGGCCAAAACTGAGACAGAGGTCAATTGAAAAATGAAGAAAACTGGAGCATTTAATACCTTAAAAAAGGACTAAATGAAAAAAACAAGAGAAGTAAAGATAAAGGGAAGATTTTTTTTAAAAAAAAGAGGGAAAGGAATGGAGCATGGTACAGATACACTATGAATTTCTTTAAGCTACATCTTGAAGGGCCAATAGCATGATCCAAACTCTTTATAAATAAAATAGCTGCATTTCTGTAATATAGTTGTAACCTACAGTTACAGATTTGTAAGTGCACATATTCAGTAAGAACCATCAGTCCTCAGAGGACTTGAGGCTGAGGCAGTTGCCAGCCCCCACCACCATCAGTCCTTGGAGGACTCAGGGCTGTGCCAATTGCCAACCCCCACCACCATCGGTCCTTGGAGGACTTGGGGCTGTGCCAGTTGCCAGCCCCCCCCCCCCACCATCGGTCCTTGGAGGACTCGGGGCTGTGTCAGTTGCCAGCCCCCACCACCATCGGTCCTTGGAGGACTTGGGGCTGAGGCAGTTGCCAGCCCCCACCACCATCGGTCCTTGGAGGACTCAGGGCTGAGGCAGTTGCCAGCCTCCACCACCATCGGTCTTTGGGGGACTCGAGGCTGTGGCAGTTGCCAGCCCCCACCACCATCGGTCCTTGGAGGACTCGGGGCTGTGGCAGTTGCCTGCCCTGAGTTTATATTTTGTACACTGTATTCATTTTATTGTGTAATCCCGCCTCGATCCGTAGGGAGAGGTGGGAAATATAAATATATTATTATGTAGTCATTACCGGGGCACTATTGCCATGACATTAAATGACCTCCTCCAAGCCCATCGTAACAGCCAACAGTCAAAGTCTATTCAGCTACCGATCGGGGTGCAAGGATCATGACATTTCCAGGCCCTTCCCACCTGTGAGCAAGACTCTGGCAATGAATTGCAGCCAGGGTCCCATTTCTGATTGTTGAAGCCCTGGATACTAATGGGAGAAGGCTGGAAACATCCTTCTTGCACCCCTATCAACAGCTGAACACACCTTGTTCAGTCAATGTAGCTGCTGGCTATTAAGGTGGTGTGGGGCTTAGGCCAGGAGGCATTACTTACTTACACTTCCACAACTAAGTAGCTGATATAGAATATCAGCAAATAATAATGATGGAGAGGAACAGGAACAGGAGAAGGAAGATGAGGAGGGTCTTCCAATAAAAGACGTTAGCAGCCATGGGCAGCTGGGAGATATAATTTGGATGGATGGACTGATTTCTTTTCTATCATACTTTTCCTGCAATTATCTCAAGTCAAATTACATAGCTCTTCTTCCCACTTTTTCTTCACAACAACCCTGTGAGGGAAAGTGACTGGCTCAAACCTGGCCCTAGATGTCTCAAGTCCCATTCCTACACTCTGTTTACGGCACCGTTTCCCACAAGTCCCCTGACACAGTGATGCTCCAATGCTCCACAATGGGAAAATTTTAATTTCCCACATTGCTACATCAGAGCATGGCAGGAAGTTTATAGGTATCCTGATGCTGTTATTAATACATTGGGGATATATTTACATTTGGTATCCTGACAGCTGGGCTAATGAAACAGAAACAGAAATTGCACAAAGATCCCACCCACCCTGCACAGATTCTTACAAGAAGATTGGGACTTTTTATTGTTATATAGGTAGTATCAGCCCAGAGTTTGGTGGGAGACAGGCAGGTTGCCACTTTTTGGATTATAAACCCTAGCATACCCTAGTCTGGGATTTATCATTTTTTAAAAAGTAATTTTTCCCAAGCTCTGCCTCTTAATCAGCTTTAACTGGATCAAAGAGCTGCATCCAGACTGGTGTGTGTGTGTGTGTGTGTGTGTGTGTGTGTGTGTGTGTATTGTTTGCCTTAAAGCCATTTCCAGTTTATGGTAATTCCAAGTCAAACCTATCACAGGGTTTTCTTGGCAAGTTTCTTCATATGGGGTTTGCCACTGCCATCCTCTGATACTGAGAGAGTGTGACTTGCCTAGGGTCACCCAGTGGGTTTTCATGGCCAGGATAATTATAGGAACACACAATTCCTTTGTTACAACAGTTCTACTGGCTATCAGTCTGTGTCCGGGCAGGTCCAAGCTGCATAAAGGACCCAATTCTGCCATATGAACTTGCCTGGGTTTTGAGAACTTAATAATAATAATAATAATAATAATAATAAGTTTTATTTTTAACCCGCCCCTCTGCAGCGCAATCGGGGCGGCTTACAGCAATTAAAATACAATAATTAAAAGACAATCCAATATCCCAATCCCTCCACCCACATCCCTCCCACACCCCTTAAAACAGAATTAAGAGATGATCCTATTTGTCCTACCACCTTCACAGGTAGATCTGGTGGGAGAGGGCCTTCTCAGAGGATGCTCTTAGGCTCTGTAAATTCTTTCTGAAAGAGAATAACTTGCTTCCTTCTTTGTTGACCTTCTGGAAGCTGGTGAAGACTTTATTGCTTTTGAAAGGCCTTTGGGAATTGCTTATGAGGAAAGGGATTTTACTAATGGGCTGTATTGCCCATATTTCCTGCTTTTACATGAATATATTTTAAAATTGCTTTTAGTTCCATTGATAGTTTAATTATATTTTGACTTCTGTATGTTCTTAGTGATGTGAACTTTGTTATAGATATGCATTTATTTTTGTAAGCTGTGTAGAATCCCAGGGCTGGAGAAAAGGTGGGCTATAAATAAACATAAACATGCCACCAACTAGAAGCCACTTTGCTGAAGGTGGGCATCCCTGGGACTCTATGAAACCACAGGAAAAAGTGAGATGATTCTTCCACTGAATTGTTTTACAAAGCATACTCTCCAACTGTCCTAATTTGGCAGGGACAATTCCGCCATCCCACTTTTTCAGCTGCTTTTAAAATGTGTTTTTCTCTCCTTTCCCACTATCCCCTTCATCCTCAGCTTACTCCAATTGCTGCAAACTGAATTCAAAATGCAAAAGTAGTTTGCAGCTCTGCAAGGAGGAGAAGAGAGGGGAGCAGGATCTTGCCCTTCCCTGTAGACCAAGGCAAAAGCAAACTGCTGCAGCCTTTCCTAGCTTGTGTGTTCTTCCTCATTAACAACTTCTGACAGCTTGACCACATACTTGGGCACATCAGTCCTGACTTTCATCTGTGAAATATCAAAGGGTATGACAGAACCATCCAAGGTAGAAAAATGGAAGTGGATTACCCCCTTCCCTACAGTCTCCAGTTCCTTGTAATTCATTCAAGGGGACCTTGGAAAATTTAACAAAGCATTCTGTAAGCCATCCAGGCAAAGCTATTCTGAATACCCTTGATGTTCTGTGTAATTCATTCATTTTATTTCAGACTTGTCACAGTGGAGACAGTGTATGTATTAGGGCTTGGGACAGGTTATAGATATATAATTCTAGGTTATGTATCTGTGATATCAATACTGAATACCAGCCACTTTCTTTAATCTGGCAACTATACAATACACATTCATGGGTAGTGAAAGCAGTAAGATCTTGCCTCCCACTTGTTCTATGTGCATCTACCCATCATTGTCATTTGTATCACACAAAAAATGCATTCCTTTCCTCTAAATGCAATGTTTCAAATATTTCTAAGAGATATTTTGCTGTGGGGAAATAACAGCAAAATATACTTCCATTACCATATCCACTTACCCTGGGGAAATGTTTGAACAAACATCCTTGAGTATAGTTAGATCTATTAGCATTTTAATTATTTACTCCTGGTGGGAAGGCTTCTTCAATTATCTTCCCCTCTCTTTTTTTTTATCAGTGGTATGCTGCTCTATTTATTTGGGATGCAAACCCTGAGCACAAGTCACAGCCTTTATGTACGGTCAAATTACATACACAGTAATGATAATCCTTTAGGAAAAAAGGAAATAAGAACTGCGAGTGCAGAGTCAGCATGAGTCATTCTCAGGCAATGACCAAGGTTGCAGTGCCTCCTAGAATCAAGGAATCATAGAATTGGAAGTACAATCATACACAACTAAAGCATTCCTGAAAGATGCCCTAATTCGACTGTTGATGGTTTCCAGTCTGGGAACTGTTGTTTAACTTCTAGCAATGCTCCTGACTGCTTCAGAGCACTGGTCCAGGGCATGATGAGAAAATAAACTTGCAACATCTAGAAGCTTAGTACTGATTCACGCAACTCCTACATGCTGGTTTTGCTTTCACTGTAAGAATTCATTGATTTTGGAAGAGGCACACCACACAAGAGGGTGCTTTGCTGAAACATGGAGCAAAGGTCATGTATGGTATCCCCTCTTGAATCTTTCCATCTTCCAAATCCTCCCAAGGTAATTCAAAATCCTGTATCCTATAAGTAAAACTATAAGATGAAAATGTTAAATTCTTAAATTTCCATCCAAAGATGAAAAATTTCTCATTTATAGATAACAATGATAATTGCTGTGATTTTACTGGGTAAGTTCTCACATTCCCCTATGGAAGTGGTTAACCCCCACCCCACCCCACCCAAAAAAAGCAGAAGATATATATTCAATTTAAGTTTACAAGACAGCAGTGGCATCACTGGGGTTGGCATCATCCACTGCGGTAACTCCCATTGACCTCCTACCATACCACACCATACAGAATCCTTGGTAATGTTTATTGTATTAATATTATTCATAAATTGTAATTCCTATATATCATATGCCTATGTGATGGCAATAGATGTATCATAAACTAGCAAAATTAAAATATTAAAAAGATATAAAATTAAATTTTATATCTTTAAATTACAATATCACACACAGAATCTAAACATATTTGCATGTACATTGTTTTATGTAGTTAAAGTGAAAATTTGGTAAGATGTTGTGTTTTTAAAGAAAAATGTAAAGAAAAAAAATAACGTTTTATTTTTTAAAAAATTTTAATTGTTCAAAAAATAAATTTTAAAAAATAATTTAAAAAAAACAAACCTAGGGACTCTCTCTTCCCACTGAGCCTCGCACTGACCACACTATCAGCTCAGTGTTTTACAAGAATGCAGCTGAACACCACAGCCCATTTCTGCAAAAAGGCAGGTGTTTAGGGAGCAGTGGTGTCAACTTTCCTTAGGATGTCACTGGTGTGGCTCGCAGCCCTCTAGTGACACCCCTGCAGGAGAGTTGCACATGTGATACCATTTCACATGGATAAACATTTCACATTGTAGATTGTACATGGTCCATCTTGAACATGGGTGTGGACTGTGCATTGCACACAAATGTTCATTTGAGTGTGTCTTTGGTTCCATATATACTCTCTTGGTTCATCTGAGCAATACTGCCATTCAACACAAGGGCTGTATAGCCCAGCAAATGCATATTTACACATGCAAAACTGAGGACTTTATGGCATGAGGCTGCCATAGTGGATTTACAGCAGGATAATAGTGCCTGTAGTTGTATCTTATCACAACACCATTTCTGTCCTATAGCTGCTTCATCTTCCATCTATTCCCAGAGGAATCATTTTCAATGACAAGCAAAGCCCATCAATCCCAATCTCACTGCTTCTCCATTATGGCCTCAGGTGCAACAGGTCCCTTCCGTGGCAGTTCCAATATACAGGCAATCATGTGGTGTGATTGGCCATGATTATGCTGGATTTTATTCTATTCACAGGATTTTATATTTGTATTTAAGATTGTGAGCAATGTAAAGGGTCTTTTCAGCCAAAAGGTGATACAGACATATAAACTATAGACAAGATCCCCTTTGCCAGCAGTGGAACATCCAAGAGTGAAGTTCCACAAGCATACTAACGGTTCAGTGAGAGATGAGGATCCCTGGTGGCACAGTGATTAAATGCTGGTACTGCAGTCAGCATTTGTGAGTTCAGTCCCAGAGGGCTCCAGGTTGACTAGTCTTCCATCCTTTCATAGGTCAGTAAAATGAGTACTCAGCTTGTTTGAAGAAATTGGCTAAAACACTGTAAAACACTTAGAGAGTGCTTAGTTCACTATGAAGCAGTATAGAAATGTAAAATGCTATTGTTAATGCTGTGACACAGGGCAATGGTTGCTAAGAAGCTGACAGGTACTAATGCAACTTTCACAGCCAATTGTTGACCATGGGGGCAGGGAGAGATCTCCACCCACCAGCTTTTGGGCTGCTATTGTGTAACTGGAAAGAAACCATTTTTGCAACAATGCAAAAAGAAGAAGAAAGAAGAAGAAGAAGAAGAAGAAGAAGAAGAAGAAGAAGAAGAAGAAGAAGAAGAAGACATACACTTCCATAACCCAAGCATAATTGACTAAGGACTTTATCACATAAGGCTAGGAAAACAAAATTTTAATAGGAAAAAAGTGTCTTTGCCAGTTCACCAGGTCGTATCCATCCTGCTTCTGCTTCATTACTGTAGTGCACCTTTTCATTGGCAAGTGAAACCCATCAATAGGCTCTCAATACTACTGCTATTCTGTTATCGCCTTCCTGTGATAGGTCCCTTCTGCAGTGGATCTGTTTCTCAGGCAGTCATCTGGTGTGAGTGGCCATGATTCTGCTCCTCTATTCCCCCCCCCCCCCCCACAGCAATTGGGGCTGCCAACGTCTTCCCAAACCTGGCTGCTGTGTGCACATAGCAGCCGGCTTTGGGAGGTAATTGGCAACCGTGATTGTTTGCCCCCCTCCCAAAATTTGGGGCTGTTTCTGAATGTGCACATAGCAGCCCCACACTTTGGGAGAAGGGAGGAACACCAACTATGTCCCAAAGCTAGCTGCTGTATGCACATTCACACAGCATCCAACGTCAGGATGTGGTTGGCAGCCATGATCCCTCATTCCCACCATTCCTCCGAGAAGACGGCATTTGGAGGTACGAAAAATAGATCATGCAACCATGGATCAACAAAAAGGCATGTTTTCATTCTTAAACTAGCATGATTGTGGCAGGACAGCAGGCTGGTGTAATAAAGTCCTAAGAGAATTCCAGCCTATGGCACTATTTTGTTGACATATGAAACCTTGCTCCAGGTGCCATTGTCAAACAATATTCAGTGAACATAGTCAGTGTAGCATCCATCAGCTTTTTCAGCTGTGATGACAGCACCATAAGGTGCCTCAGGCTCCAACATTTTTTTTTTAATTCTTCAACTAAAACTTGTTTCTACCACAAAGCTTTATTTGTCTTGGTCTTGCTGTTGTATTTTAATGCACTTGCTTGTGTAAAATTGCTTCTGTCTGTTGATCAAATAGATTTGGCAACAATGGTCCATAATTATATGTGTGTGTTTGCTGTTACTTTCATTTAGAAATGTATTTGTTTATTTTTTGGGGGGGAAGCATATACCTAGTGCATCTGTTGCACTTGCAATAGTAGAATGGCTGTGGTTGATTTTGCATTTTAAGTGTGGTCATTTCAGTTTTATTGACGTTATCATTCAAGGCCCATTCAGCTTATTTTTGAATAAATGAAAAATGGGATATACATTTTTAAAAAATAAAACCTAATTAACTGTGCTTTGTGTCCAATTGTATTCTTTTATGAGTTGAAGGCACTTTGATTTATATACTCGTAGGTTTTTATATATATATTGTAAAATCTGGGTACCTAATTTGCATTTTATGAAAATATTCTATTTATGCAAATAACTCTAATTTACATTCCATTTATGCAAATTTAGAACATTAATAGTTGCATTTTTTCTTCCTCTGTGTTTAAACTTTGTGCCATTGTAAAAGTTACAACTGATCTGACATAAACAGTGCAGAGGGGGTTTGCCATTGTCAGTCTCTGAAGCTGAGAGGGTGTGACTTGCCCAAGGTCACCCAGCTGTTGTTGTTTTTTAATCTTTAATGCTTAAGGAGGGGATCATACAGTTGGCTTTTGGTGCATGTGACTAAAACATTTGCTGCTTTGGATGTTTACCCATAGAGCAGGGGTAGGCAACCTTTCCCCTTTAAGGGCCGAGGGACTTCAGCTCCCAGAAGCCTCAGCCATGTTGGCCAATAGTCCCATGTTGGCCAATAGCTCCTGGGATTCTGGGAGCTGAAGTCCCTCGGCCCTTAAAGGGGAAAGGTTGCCTACCCCTGCCATAGAGCATGGTACACTCCTCTTTTGCAGAATGCCACCAAATGTTGGGCAAAAATTAATCGAATAAAAACCCTTCAGAAAATTGAGTCCACAGATGCATTTTAGAAACCTCCTCCATGCTTTCCCCTTGTAAATATCAGTACATGATATTTAACAGAAGAAACTTTTTATTAATATGCAGGCACTAGAACTCTTACCATCATGTCCATGCCCACATGACGAAACTCTGAAAACCTGAAAGATGTCTGAGATAATCACAGTCAGACCTCCGTATCCATGGGCAGAGCATCTGCAGATGGCATGTCCCATTGTCCTCAATGGCTCTGCCATTAGGGAGAATGAGACTTGATGTACCACATTTTTTTTTTTATCCGGGGGTGGGGTGGGGTCCTGAACAGATCCCCTGCTGAAATGGAGGTCTGACTGTAATGACATTTTTCTTAGTTTTCTTCTTCAAGATATAACTAAAGGTGGCTACTCAGAAGCATTCCATTGAAAATTCAGTGGGATTTACTCTGAAGTATATGGAGCACATTCACTTACTTATGAGTAAGCCTGATTAAAAGCAAATGGATTTTCCTCTACGTAGACTTGTCTAAGGACGTTATCACATGGGGAGTTGTGGGGAGAAAGTGGAAATAAACCGGATGAGCGGAAGACTTTAATTTACGGGATTTGTCCCGTTCTGCCTCGTCTGATAACTAAATTAGAATTTAAAAGGGGGTTAATTCAAACAAAAACCTGATCTTTTCATTTCATCAAAAATCCCGAAAATCCCTCATCCCTCATTCTTGTCTCTACCCTCTGATCCTTAAGGCTTAAGTGTTTTCAGGATTCTCTCCCTCCCCTCGCACCCCACATTTTTAGTCCCTGCCTGCCTCCTGCAAGCCCATTCCCCATCCCTGGCTGCTATTCCTAGTCCAAAATCCAAACCACCATCCCATAAATTGAGCCATCTGAACTGGAGACAACACAATATATTTACTTTATACTGTGTAGAGACGTAGATATTCTGTACTTACACCTCTTCTTTCTTCTTCTCTTTCCCCCCTTCTTCCTCCTCCTCCCTTCACACAACCCTCCTGTCTCAGTCAAGCTTCACCCAAAATGAATCTGCCTTTATTTATTTATTTATTTATTTTAAAAAACTCTCTCTCTCTGAGGCAGAAAGAGAGTCCAACAGGAGAGTCTGTCCATCCAAGATTTAAAGCCATGATTGCTGTAGGCTATCCCTGCCCCCTTCCAGGCTCCCTTTTCCTCTCCCAGCCAGCCAGCCAGCCAGCCCCTGTACTGTCACTGCCAAGAGTAGCCAAAGACCTTCTGGTGTTAATAGGGCTATCATCACCTGGCTTTCCCTTTCATTGTGTTGCTTTGTGTCCCTGCAGAGAAGAATAAAAGCAGAGGAGGGGAGCAGAGGAGGGGAGAGGTGGATCCTTGCTCAGGTATGAGTGCAAGGACTGGAGACTGAGGTCTCTGACAAAATGTGATCTGGAACAAGGGAAGAATCTGGGATCTCTTCCTTCAAACATGGCCAGCCAGCTGAGACATTTTTTTAGATCCTCTGATCCAGGATATTCCCAGTTTTCTGGGACATATGTCAACCCTGTATATCAGGGGTAGGCAACCTAAGGCCCGGGGGCCGGATGCAGCCCCCCGAGGCCTTTGGACCGGCCCCAGGCTGGTCCTGCTGCCGCCGCCGCCGCTGCCCCCCGCTGCCCCCCGCCGCCACCGCTGCCTGCCATGATGATATTGATTATTGTTGTTATTACTTGTTCTAGGGGTTTTCTTGGCAAAATCTCCACAGGGGTTTTGCCATGGCTTTTCTGGGGCTGAGAGAGTGTGCATGCATATTTTTTAAATTTAAAAATCCCTAGATTTTTTTGCCTTTGATAGTTTTCCTTGTGCTCTAGGGTCACACCTCAAAGTTTTTTGTCGGCTAAAGTATCCTTTGACAGATGGTCATCCAATCTCTGTTTGAAATACCAATGGGCAAGAGGCCACCATTTTCCAAATTAATCCATTCCATTGTTGAAGAGCTCCTACTATCAGGAAGGTACTTTCTAATGTTTCATCAGAATCTTCTTTCTTGTAATTTCAATCCATTGGTTCAGGTTTTATCCTCCGGTGCATTAAAAAATTACATTTGTTCAATCTTCTACATGACAGCACTTCAAATATTTAAAGATAACATCTCTCAGTCTTCTCTTGTCAAGGCTAAACATAATCCAGCTCCTTTGATCAGGTCTGCTTCATCCTCAGAAGTCAAACTCTCATGCGGGGGCATGATAGATATTTAATCTTTTCTGTCAGAAAATGGCACTCTGATGCCACAGCAAACTACAAATCCCAAGATTTGTAGGATAGAGCCATGGTTTTTGTTATTGTTGTTGTTATATTTATTTATATCCTGCTTTCCCCAAAAAACTGGGACTCAAAGTGGCTTACAATTTAAAAGCACAGTACAATTCAAAATGTACAAAACTGACCATTAAAATAGAATTAAACTATTAAAATGTTAAAACAGATTGCTTGTTTAAAAATAGAATAACATTTTTAAAAAGATAAAAGCAATTAAAAACCATACATTTTAAAACAGTACACCACCCCCAGGATGTTCTGTTTTAAAAACCTATCTGAATAAACTTTCTGCTTTAAAAGCCAGTCTGAATAAAAAAGTCTTAGCTTGACAATGGAAGGACAGCAAGGAGGGAGGCATTCTGGCCTCCTTGAGAAAGGAGTTTGAGAGTCTAGGGGCAGCCACCAAGAAGGCCCTCAGTTAAAGCGGTGCCAAACTGCATTAATTCTGCAGTGTGGTAACAGCCTATGAAACACAAGACCTACATCTCTAAAAAGTTTGATTATATGCAACTAATGTATATTCCTTCTGCAAAGATCTTCATTTTTGGCTTTGACATATTCAAGGATGCTAATTAGCTGTTACAGTTTAATGTAATCCAGTTGAATCCCATTACTGAGAACTGAGATGTCATGTTTTAATGAGAACATTTTAAACTATTATAAAACTCATAATTTCCAACTTCAACAGGTTTTGGAGGCAAAAGCTTTTTCAGACAAATTGTTCACATCCGCGCTGCTGTTGAATACATGAAGATCAACACATAAACTAAATAATGATATAAAATCAGAAGTAATATTTGCTGAATGTTTTCCCCATATACCAATCACTTGGCACTTTTATAAAAATGTGGAATATGAAGTGCTAATATTTGGTGGATTGCTTCCAAAATGTATATAGCACTCCAGGACATAAATTCACCAAAGAAATCCATAAAGTAATAGAACACAAAGTAACATAACATAGCATTTTTTTTATTTAAAAAATTAGAATGAAAGAATCCTCTGAAACTTAACATGTAATCTGCCCGCCCGCCCCCGTAATCTTTCCCCAGTACACATTCCTAGAATAAAATTTAGCACCATAACGGTAACATTTCTTTCATACATTATATTTGACATTTTTTAAAGATTAGCATACATCCTTACCTTTCAGTTATAAAATAATGCTTTATAACAAGGGGAAATAATAGAAGTAGCTGTACACTGTCATCAGGCATTTCATTCCAACAGTGTAGAAATGAAGCCAGTCTCTGTATAAATTCAGTGGCCTCCTTTTGCAGTCCTAATATAATTGGTGTTTTCTCATTCCAATGATTTGTGTATTTTGAGACACTCTCGATTCAGGGGAAATTACTCTTCTCCTTAGAATCATAGCTGGAGGGGTTTTGTAGCCTCAAACCACCTGTATGATACAAGAAATCCAGAGTTAGGGCATCACCAACAGATGGCTTGAAGACCTCTAGTACTGTGGTGTCACTAGGGTTGGTGTCACTTGGTGAGATAACTCATGGAAAGGGCTGATGGGCAGCAGTGGCAACAGTGGACTACCCTATCTTCCCTAACCTCCAATTGTCTCACTCCTTTCCCTCCCTCAGCTTCCCCCTCCTGCCAGCCATGCAACCACATGGGCAGATCTGAACCATTCCAAGTCCACTCAAGTACCTGGCCAGGTGGGGAGGGTGAGGCAGGTGCTGCCACTGCCTGACAGCATTCTCTGGGTCTCTCTGGGAGGCTGGATGGACAGGCAGATCAGCAAGAGGGTGAGAAGGAAGGGTAGAGCAACACTCTGCAATGGTGGCATCTTCCTCCCTCCCCCTTGGGGGCTGGGATGGACAATGGGCAACTGCCTCACTGGGTGTCCACTAGACCCAAGCTGTCACCTGGCCTGGTCCATACCTCCTACACCCCATAGTGATGGCCCTGCAAATATCCTGCCTTTCTGCCAGTATAGAGACTCAGTAACTGGTTCCACTATCAAAGTCTTCTAATCATTAACATGTTCCTCCTCATCTTTGATTCAGATCTACCCATCATGTCTTGTTCAGCCTTATGTGACAGCTGAGAACAACATGGTCCTCCTCTGTGTGACAACCGTTCACATATTTGGGGAGTGCTTTCATATCTCATCTCAGTCTTCTCTTCTCCTGACCAAACCTACCCAGTTCCTTCAACCTTTCTTCAAAGGATCTCTTTTCCACACTGCTCACCCCACACTGCTCACCTTTACCCTTCTTTGAACTAGGGAAGGAGAAGAACGTGTGTGGTTTTGAGATTCACAGCAAACTGACAGGTTTCCAGCCCCTAAGGCTTATTGCAAGATGAATCAAAGGTTAATTTAAAAATTAATGCATTCTCGAGGCTTTTGGACACACAAAATTGTGCATACTTTCTAAAAATGTGAACAGCTAAGACATGTCAGATGGGAATATATGTACAAATATTCACACAGTGCATCAATATATCTGTGTGTTAATGTGAAATGTGCATAATGAATGGGTATGAACTTTTCATGCAAGAACAAAAGACAAAAGTGTTGTTGCTGTTGTCGCTGTTATTATTATTACTGTTATCAGCATTATTTTCTGTCTTTTCTGGAATTCAAGTGAAAACAAAGTTAAAATAGATACAGCTATCTATATCTATATCTATGTCTATCTATATGTAATACAAAAGTTAAAATGTAATTAAATTGTCAATAAAAACAAAAGCAGTAAAAATGTAACCATTAAAACAACAAATATAAGCAATATAGCACTTGAAATGCCCTTTCCCCCTGAACAGTCAGCCCCCAAAGCCCTTCTGAAACAAAAAGCTTTTCACCTGCTAACGAAAGGATAGCAAGGGGAGTGCAAGTCTAATCTCTCTAGGCATGGAGTTCTGGAGCCTGGGAGCAACCACTGAGAAGGCACTCTCCCATATTCCTACCAAATGTACCTGTGAGTGTGGTGGGACAATGAGAAGGGCTTCCCTAGAAGATCTCAAGTCATGGACAAGCTTATACACTGAGACACAGTCCTTCAGATAATCTGGACCTGGGCTGTATAGGGCTTCGTAGGTCATAACCAGCACAAAGTCTCACAACCTGACATAGGGCCTCTACAGACTGGCCCAAAGGGCTGGCCTGGAAGCAGAGATGGGCAGGATAGCCACACAGCAGCCACCCAACCCCACGCTGATGGCGTCTTGACGACGCGTACCATTACACATGGTGTGCGGCATCAGGACGCCCTCCAGGCGCAGTGTCCTGACACGTTGTGCCAGAAGGGGCAATGAAGAGCTGCGCGCCAGCTCTTAGGGCACCCTTTTGCTGCCCATGAAAGGAGCAGCATTTTGCCACTCTTTTGGGGGTGGCAACAGGGAGAATGGGGGCTGCAGCGTGGGATAGCCATGACCCCGATCCGCCGCTTCCCGGGGCGGTTCTGTGCTGCCCATCTGTAGCCCTCCCATAAACAGAGAGGGAAATGCATATAGAATTCAGAAAACTGAGACCAAGACCATAATCCTGTTATTAAATCCCAACTAGGGTAGATCCATTCAACTGATTGTTGAATGGTAAATCAACGTGTAGGTAAATCCAATTTACTCAGTGGCTGTACTCTAATTAGGAGTAATAGTAGAATTTAGGCCCAAGTTTTCCACCTCTGTCCTCTGAACCCATTCCAAACCATTAAGGCCATTCTTAAGGTATGGCTAGATTATTAAAAATCAATGTAGGTCCAAGTTGAGCAAAGTGCAGCCTTCCAGGTATTGTTGGATAGCAGCTCCCATAAACCATAGACACAAAAGCCAATGTTAAGGAATGCTGGGAGTTACATCTCAGTAACATCTGGAAGGCTTCACTTTGTGTATTTATGGCCTAGTTGCACATAAGGAATTTGTGATAAATTGAAGGTTAACACAACAAGCCCCCACCCAGGAAAAAGTGATGAAGCAAGTAGAATTTGCAAAACTTTAGTTTTATTCAACAAGTCTGCAGACTTGGGTGAAACTGAAAATGATCATGAGATGCACCCATTATGGGTTTTACGCAACATTTATCTCTTTCCCCAGCTGCATTTTCTCTCCCCTCACTCCCCATTGCCTGGGTCATGAGGTGTACAGACTTTCAGAGCCGCCTCCTGCATGTTTCCCCTTGATATGTGCCCTCCACCTTCTACATATGTCCCTTGTTCATTTAAAGTCTGCCTCCCTGGGCATGCAAGTTACTATTTAGCAACCTATTAAGTATGCACAATTTAAAATAAGAGGTGATAGAGCCTTGAACTCCAGTTGATTCTTAAGTGTTCTTTGTGTTACAAATTCCTTTTGCTTTCTATCTCCTCCCCCTGTAAGCACTGCACTGTCAGTTCTTTGAAGCCTGTTGTTACAGTTTAGCACAAGCTTTTCAATAACTATTTTTTGTCTCAAGCTTAAAAAAGAAACCCACAGCAATAACACCAATCTTGCAGTTAATCTCACTTGATTCATTAGTATAGCTAAGTTTTAAGATATCAAGGCTTTCTATTAGTTGGTTGGATGAAGCAAAACATCTACTCTATGTCTCACAAAATTAAAGATAAATCCTATTATAATGATATATTAACTCTGCATCTTCTCTACTATACTTCCATTTGTTGTTGTTGTTAACTTCCTTTGCGTCAGTCTCGACCCATGATGACCCTATGGATCAGACTCTTCATTGCATTTCCCATCACCATACCTCAGCCTGCCCCTAAATTCATGGCAGGTAAGGTGCAAAAACAGCACCTGATAAAAACACACAGCAGGTCTGGCAGAATTGTGTTACATCTTGGGCTTCTTCTGTTATTGTTGTTTTGTTGTTAACTGCCTTTGCGTCATTCTCATCCCATGGTGACCCGATGGATGGGACATCTCCCCAACACCCTGACCTCTACTGCTCTGGCCAGCACCTGCAAACTTATATTCATGGTCTCTTTAATAAAGTCCATCCATCTAGCATGTGGCCTTCCTCTCTTTTTACTTCCCTCCACCTTTCCTAACATTATTGTCTTTTCCAATGATTCATGCCTTCTCATGATATGTCCAAAGAACGACAGTCTAAGTCTTGTCCCCTTGGCTTCTAGACATATCTCTGCCTTGATCTGCTCTAGAACCTATTTGTTTGTCCTTTTGGCTGTCCGTGGGATCCTCAGCACTCTTCTCCAGCACCACATCTCAAATGCGTTGATTTTCCTCCTATCTTCTTTCTTGACTGTCCACCTCTCACATCCATACATGGTAATAGAGAATACAATGGCTTGTCTGATTCTGACTTTTGTGCTGAGTTATATGTCTTTGCATTTTAGGATCCTTTCTAGTCCTTTCATAGCCACCCTCCCCGTTCTTAATCTTCTCCTGATTTCCTGGCTGCAGTCTCTGTTCCAATCAATGTTTGATCCCAGTTATGATAACTCTTTTACTATTTCTATTTCCTCATTGTCTACTTTGAGTGTTTGTAAGTTCTCTGTGGTCATTATTTTTGTTTTCTTTATGTTCAACAGTAAGCCTGCTTTTGCACTTTCTTCTTTGATCTTCCTTAGTAGTTGTTCTAGGTCTGTGAGGTTCTCTGCTAGTATTATGGTATAATCTGCATATCTCAGATTCTTAATATTTCTTCCTCCTATTTTCACTTCTCCCTCTTCCATGTCCAAGCCCGCTTTCCATACAATATGTTCTGCACATAAGTTGAATAGGTAGGGTGATAGGATGCAGCCTTGTCTGACTCCTTTGCCAATTGGGAGCCATAGTTGCTGCAGTCTCTTGTGCCTCCTTTTTTGTGGATGAGGATGTATATTGGTAAACTTCCATACCATCTAATAATTCACAGCAGAAAAATGTGATTTTTGTGGCCAAGCTACACTTGAGTATGGTCAACATGGTAAAAGTTATTAATGAGAAACAACAGACAAACGAGGAGAGGCTGCAGCAGTTTGTTTTTGCCTGACCCTACTGAGAAGGGCAAGATTCTGCTCCTCCTCTCCTCCTCTCCTCTGAGTTAATTCAGCCTTTGTGGCTGAAAAACAGGGTATAAATACTCCAAATAAATAAATAAATAAAAATATAAACTACTTTTCTACTTTGAAGTCAGTTTGCCGCAACTGAATTAAGCTAAGGACAAAGGGGAAAAGTGGAAGGAGGAGGAGAGAGAAACTGGGACATTTTAAAAGCAACTGAAAAAATGGGATGGCAGAAGATTAATCAAGACTGTCCCTGCCTCATTGAAGCAGTTGAAGTGTATATGTTTCAGTTGTATTTATCTATGCTATTTTTTTTCTTCCCTTTGAAAATTGCATGAAAACATTTCCCCTTATAAAAATAAACATAATCCCTATACTTTAATTGGAAAGGGATAAATTCCAGATCAGAGTTTTCAGCCTTCATGTTGCATAAGAGAATATTTACTGGATCCATAGAGAGGTCATAATCTACATAATCTTTGATAAACTGTATTATTGCTTGCCACCGTATTTGAATCCTGAGGCGATGGCACTAAACACAAATGTAGTCCGCTTATGAGTTCCAACACCATCTGGCTTTCTTAGTATTTCTAAAGCTTCAATGATCAAATTTTTGTAAATTCTGTCATTTAATATGGTAAAAATTATACATTCATATTTAATGCAAATCAGTTTAGAAGAAACCTTGTGCCAAAATGTGGTTCTTGCAGAGACTTTGTAATCTGTCTACCTATCTATCTACATCTATCTACTTGGCAGAAACATCAAAATTTTGCTATTTAGTCCCAACTAGTGCACACCAAAATATCCAACCAAATGCATGTGTGCATGTCCCTCTGCATGCACAATGGCATTGTATGTACAACACTCTTCTACAAACCTGAAATGAAAGCAAACATCCCATATTGGACAAAAATATCCACCTGCTTCTGTGTGTGTGTCTGTGTGTCTCTCTGTGTGTCTGTGTGTGCAGGTGCATGCACTTTCAAGTTGCCTGTCGACATATGATGACTCTATGAATTCCATAGGGTTTTCTTAGGCAAGGAATATTCAGAGGTGGGTTTTGGCATTTCCTTCCTTTGAACTATATCCTATAGCACCTGATATTTGTTGGCAGTCTTCCATCCAAGTACTAACCAGGGCTGAACCTGCTTAACTTCCAATATCAGATGGGAACTGGTGTCTTAGAGTATTTAGGCCATTTTTTAAAGCAAAGATAACAGAAAAAGGATTTTTATTATAATGTTGCTCTGCAATTGACATCAAAATCCACAATAATTGAATCCTTCAAGCATCCTTGCACACTTTAGAATGAATGATATTTGAATTTTGGTTTATTTTTTGAATAGGAATTAAGCAATATATCGCAAATCTCTTCATATTCCAGGAGACAAAAATGAATTTGTAAAAAATGAGAACATGGGAAATACCAAAACTGACAGATATGTCCATGCAGGACCAGAGCCTTACCTTTTGAATCCCAACCATGCTGAAATAGGGTTGTCATCTCCATTTTTCTGAGAGGTTTCTCAGAAACTTGTCTATGAAAAGCAAAGCTGCCAAGTGAAACCCATCATGGAATCTGCTGGTAAAAGGTATTTTAAGTTAAACTGAGCTTTTGCCCAGAATTATTTTTATTGAATATAGTTAAAGAAAAGATAGAAGAGAAATATGGTAGACTGATCTCTTTCTTTTTTTTTTTAACAACAGCTAGGATCCACTATGCAAAAGAATGGAAATAATCAAAGAACCCAGAAATAGAAGAATGATTATGGGGGGTTGCAGACTGCCAGAAATAGTGCAAATTGAGTCCACTTTAAGGGTTAGGGTTAGTGCTAGGGAATCATGGGAATTGTTTTTTTCCTGAGACATTGAGCCTTTACTGTCAGAAAGCTCTGGTGCCACAATAAAATACAGTTCCCATGATTCCCTAACCCTAACCCTAAAAGTGGACTCAATTTGCACTATTTCTGGCAGTCTGCAACCCCCCTATATAAACTATTAGAGGTAATAGAAATGGATAAATTAAAGAGATTATTAGAAAATCAAAATGAAACAAAAATATAGATGACTGGAACAGCAGCAACAACAACAACAACAACAACAATAAATTTTATTTGTACCCTGCCCCCTGTCAAACAATCAGGGCAGCTCACAGCAGTTAAAACTTCATACCATATTAAAATACAATCCAAGAGCCCACAGCCCTCCCACCCCTTAAAAATGAATTAAACTAATAATAACATTAAAACATAATGATTAAAACATTAAATTAAAATTAAACAATCCTAGGACAGACAGACAAATAACAGGCGGAGCAGCAATTGCAGCCAAGATAGAAAAGGGGATAAGGGGACTCCTGAGGCCGGAAAATCTAATCGGGGAAGGCCTGCAGGAAGAGATCATCTTAACAGCCTTTTTAAAGCTGCTTTAAGTTGTATTCTGATGGATCTCATTCGGCAGGACATTCCATAGTCTGGGAGTGGTGACCGAAAAGGCCCTCTGGGAGGTTGTCAACAGCCTAGTTTTCATCAGCTGTAGCAAATTACTCCCAGAGGACTGGAGTGCATGAGGAAGATTGTATGGGAGGAGGTGGTCCTGAAGATAAGTTGGACCCAAGCCATTTAGCTCTTTAAAGGCATAACCAACACCTTATACTGAGCCCAGAAACTAATAGGCAGGCAGTGAAGAGACTTCAATACCGGTGTTATGTGGTCTCTCCTAGATGTTCCCGAGACCACTCTGGCTGCCATGTTCTGTACCAACTGAAGTTTCCGGACCAAGTACAAGGGTAGCCCCATGTAGAGCGCATTACAGAAATCAAGACGGAAGGTTACCAGCGTGTGCACCACAGTCTCAAGGTCTCTTACTTCCAGGAAAGGGCGCAGCTGGCGTATCAGCCGAAGCTGATAACAGGCACTCCTGACCGTCGCATTTACCTGATTAATCATCAGGAGCGACAAATCAAGGAGCACCCCCAGACTGCAAACACAGTCCTTGACAGAGAGTGTGGCCCCGTCTAGAACTGGAGGTTGCAACCCAATTCCTGGTTTCGGGGCCACTACTGTAAGCACCTCCATTTTGTCTGGATTCAATCTCAATCTATTTTTCCTCATCCAGTCCATTACTGCCCTAAGACAGTCATTGAGAGGAGAGACGCTATCAGGAGCTGAGGCCGACAATTGGGACATGGAGAAATAGATCTGGGTGTCATCAGTGTACTGATAACACCCAGCCCCATGTCTCCCACCGACTTCATATATATGTTAAACAACATCGGGGACAGGATGTGATAGGACTTGTCATAGGAACTTTCTTTATTCCTATCGAGAGGCAATATGTGCAGTGCAGAGATCCTTCTTCTTTGACGTATTGCGTCTGCAGGGTCCCATCCAGCAGAGCTGTTTAGGGTGGTAGGGGAGATGATGCAGGTTTTATTGGGCCAGAACCCACTACTTAACCTGACAACGGCCTGCTGTGACTCATTTAACAACTTCTTTGCAGATAAAATCTCTGAGATAAGAGCCAACTTAGATGCCAGTCTTGCAACAGAATCAATTGATGAGGTGTCCAGCAACTCCGTTGATGAAATTATACTGAATCAGTTTCAACCTGTGAGTACCGATGATGTGGACAAGCTTCTTGGTAGAGTGAGGAGGACAACTTGCCCTCTCAATCCTCACTCATCATGGCCAGCCATCCGGGGGGGGGGGATGCATTGAAGATGTTCCTTACAGACATCATCAATGCATCTCTCAGGGAAGGTCACGTTCCACCTTGTTTGAAGGAAGCGGCGGTTAGGCTGCTTCTGAAAAAACCTTCCCTGGAGCCCCTGGATATGAACAGCTATAGGCCAGTCTCCTTACTACCTTTCTTAAGCAAAGTGATCGAGAGAGCAGTTGCTCTTCAACTCCAAGCTATCTTGGAGGAAACCAATTATCTAGATCCATTTCAAACTGGCTTTAGGACAGGATTTGGAGTCGAGACTGCCATGGTTGCCTTAGCTGATGACCTTCGTCTGAGTATCAACAGGGGTAGTGTGACCCTGCTGGTGCTCTTAGACCTCTCAGCGGCTTTTGACACAATAGATCATAACATCCTCTTGGATCGCCCGAGAAGGTTAGGAATTGGAGGCACTTCGTTGCAGTGGTTCCGTTCCTTCTTCTTGGGCAGATTCCAGAGGGTGTTGCTCTGGCACAGTTGCTCTACTAGGAAACAGCTTAATTGTGGCATACCTCAAGGCACCATCCTGTCCCTGATGCTGTTCAACATATATATGAAGCTGCTGGGAGAGATCATTCGGAGTCATGAGGCAGGGTATTATCAGTGTGTTGATGACACCCAGATATATTTCTCCATGTCTCAGTCATCAGCTTCGACTTCAGATGGTGTCTCTCCCCTCAATGACTATCTTAAAGCAGTAATGGACTGGATGAGGAAAAACTGAGACTGAATCCAGATAAAACGGAGGTACTTGTAGTAGTGGCCCCGAAACTAAGCATTGGGATACAACCTCCAGTCCTGGACCAGGTCACACTCTCTGTGAAGGACTGTGTTCGCAGTCAGGGGGTGCTCCTGGATCCATCACTTCAGATGACTAATCAGGTAAATGCGATGGTCAGGAGTGCCTGTTATCAGCTTCAATTGATAGGCCAGCTATGCCATTTCCTGGAAGTAAGGGGCCTTGAAACTGTAGTGCATTCGCTGGTAACCTCCCGTCTTGATTTCTGTAATGCGCTCTACATGGGGCTACCCTTGTGCTTGGTCCAGAAACTTCAATTAGTACAGAACATGGCAGCCAGGTTGGTCTCAGGAACATCAAGGAGAGACCATATAACACCTGTTCTAAAATTATTCCACTGGCTGCCTATCAGTTTCCGGGCTCAGTACAAGGTGTTGGTTATCACTTTTAAAGCCCTAAATGGCTTGGGTCCATCCTATCTTCGGGACCGCCTCCTCCCATATAATCCACCCTGTGTACTCCAGTCTTCTGGGAGGAATTTGTTACAGCCTATCAAAACGAGGCTGTCTACAACCTCCCAGAGGGCCTTTTCGGCAACCGCTTCCAGATTACGGAATGGCCTGCTGGATGAGATCCGTCATATTACCATCTTGAGCAGCTTTAAGAAGGCTGTTAAGATGGATCTCTTCTGGCAGGCCTTTCCTGATTAGATTTCCCAGCCTTAAGAGTCAGTCTATCCTTCTCTTCCCCTACTAAATGCTGCAGCCAGGGTTATTGTCTTTTTTGTGAACTTTTAAATACATTTTAAATTTTGATGTTGTTGGGTGGGTGGGTTTTGGAGTTCTTTGGGGTAAGATTAAGATTGTATTTTATGGTAATTTTAATGCTATAAGCCGACCCGATTACTCTACAGAGGGGCGGGATATAAATACATTTTGTTGTTGTTATTATTATTATTATTATTAGGTTCTTAAAAGAAAAATGGAGTAATTTAGTTCTGATTGTTTAAGATTCAAGATGTAATGTTTATTATGAAGTAAACTTATTTAAACTACTGTTATTATAAAACAACTATAGAATAATAAATAACAAAAGGAAAGTAATAATAATAATAATAATAATAATAATAATAATAATTTTTATTTATAGCTCACCCCTCTGCACAACAATCGAGGCGGGTTACAGCATTTAAAACAGACAAAATTAAAAACATTCCCTCATCCCCCCAATCCAACCCTCCCAACCCCTTAAAACAGGATTAAACTAGAAAAGGATTAAAATGCTATAATGTAATAAAAACAATAATCAGTAAAAGATCAGGCACAATAAGGACAGGATAAAAATGGAAGCTGAAAGTTCATCTCCCTAGGGCAGATGTTATTCTGGGAAGGCCTGCCGGAAGAGATCCGTCTTCACTGCCTTTTTAAAGGCAGTAAGCGTGGTAATAAGACAGATCTCGTCTGGCAGGCCATTCCATAGCCTGAGAGCGGCCGCAGAAAAGGCCCTCTAGGAGGTCTGAGACAGCCTAGTTTTTATTGGCTGTAACAGATTCCTCCCAGAGGAGCGGGGGGAATCATATGAGGAGAGGCGGTCCCTAAGATAAGATGGACCCAAGCCATGTAGGGCTTTAAAGGTTAAAACCAACACCGTGTACTGCACCCGGAAACTAATTGGCAGCCAGTGGAGGGATTTAAGCACTGGTGTTATGTGCTCCCTCCTAGATGTTCCGGTAATTAACCTGGCTGCCATATTTTGCACCAATTGGAGTTTCAAGGTTAGGCACAAGGGTAGCCCCATGTAGAGTGTGTTGCAGAGGTCCAGACGTGAGGTTACCAGAGCATGTACCACAGTTTCCAAGTCCCTCATATCCAGAAAAGGGCGCAGTTGGCGTATCAGCCAAAGCTGATAGCAGGCGCTCCTGACCGTCGCATTCACCTGACTAGTCATGTGAAGTGATGAGTCAAGGAGTACCCCCAAACTGTGAACACAGTCCTTGGAGGAGAGTGTGACTCCATCCAGGACTGGAGACAGTTCGGGCCTGTAACTGTCAGTACCTCCGTTTTGTCTGGATTCAGCTTCAATCTGTTTTTCCTCATCCAATCCATTACCGCTCTGAGACAGTCATTGAGAGGAGAGACGCCATCTGAGGTCTGAGCCGATGATCTGATCATGGAGAGATATATCTGGGTGTTGTCAGCATACTGAAGACGCCAAGCTCCATGCCTCCGAATGATCTCACCCAGCGGCTTCATATAAATGTTAAATAACATTGGGGACAGGATGGCGCCCTGAGGGACGGCACAATTAAGCTCAATTTTAGGCGAGCAACTGTCCCCGAGCCTCACCCTCTGGGATCTGCCCGAGAGGAAGAAACGGAACCACTGCAAGGCAGTGCCTCCAATTCCTAACTCTCTCAGGCGATCCAGGAGGATGGCATGATCTATACTATCAAAAGCCGCTGAGAGATCCAAGAGCACCAGCAGGGTCACACTACCCCTGTCGATACCCAGGCGGAGGTCATCGGTCAGAGCAACCATGGCAGTCTCAACTCCAAATCCTGTCCTGAAGCCGGTTTGAAATGGATCAAGATAATCAGTTTCATCCAAGACTGCCTGGAGTTGGGAAGCAACTGCCCTCTTGATCACCTTGCTTAAAAAAGGTAGCAAGGAGACTGGTCTATAATTGTTTCTATCCAGGGGGTCCACGGAAGGGTTTTTTTTAGGAGTGGCTTAACCGCCACCTCCTTTATACATGATGGAATATTACCCTCCCTGAAAGACGCGTTGATTGTGTCCCGGAGGAACACTTTCAACACATCCCCTCCTTGGGGGACCAGGCAAGATGGACAAGGATTGAGGGGGCAAGTGGTCTTCCTCACCCTTCCAAGCAGCTTGTCCATGTCATCGGTACTCACAGATTGGAATTGATCCAGTAAAATGCCATCAACGGAGTTCCTGGATACCTCGTCTACAGATTCTGCCAAAACACTGGCATCCAAGTTGGCTCTTATCCGAGAGATTTTATGTGCAAAGTAGGTATTAAATTCCTCACAGCAGGCCGTTGTTAGGTTAAGTAGGGGGCTTGGCACAGGGGGAACCTTCGTCAATTCCCCCACCACCCTAAACAGCTCTGCCGGGCGAGACTCTACAGACGCAATATGTGCAGAACAGAAAAATTTCTGCGCTGCACGTAAAGCCTCCCTATAGGAATCAAGATGATTCCTAAGGCGAGTTCTGTCGGATAAGAGATGAGTCCTTCGCCATTCATGCTCTAGTCGTTGTCCAACCTGCTTCATCCTTCTAAGCTCCTCTGGGTACCAGGGCTTACGGTTCGAAGCAGGTCAGAAAGGATGCTTGGGAGCGATTGTGTCGATAACCCTGGTGAGATCGATGTTCCAAGTATTCACCAAGGCTTCAACAGAATTACTGGCATTACCAACCATTAAACCAGGGGTAGGCAACCTTTCCCCTTTAAGGGCCGAGGGACTTCAGCTCCCAGAAGCCTCAGCCATGCTTGCCAATAGTCCCATGTTGGCCAATAGCTCCTGGGATTCTGGGAGCTGAAGTCCCTTGGCCCTTAAAGGGGAAAGGTTGCCTACCCCTGCATTAAACCCTCTAAGGCTTTCTGGAAACCAATGGGTTCCATTAGCCTTCAAAGGCGGACCATTCTAATGGGTCCGCCACCCCCGGGAGGGCGAACAGTAGCCTTTAGTTCTGCCTTGATCAGAGAATGATCCGTCCATGACAATGTGGAGGTTTTTTGACCTCCGCCCACGGATATTCCTGCTCCATACTAAAGACCGCATCAAGGGTATGACCAGCACTGTGTGGGCCCGTCGACCAACTGGGATAGGCCCATGTTTGTCATGGTATCCATGAACTCCTGAGCCGCGCCAGTTAGATCTTGTAAACTGGTTTCGAGTGGGATGTTGAAATTGCCCAGAACCAAAAGTCTGGGCGATTCCAACAGCAACTCAGAAACTAGAGCGGTCAGCTCGGTTAGGGAGTCTGTTAAGAAATGGGGTGGCTGGTTTACCAACAGAATCCCTAAACTATCCCTGGTCTTCAGTACATACACTCGATATAGGTCGTTTTCCGGATAGGCTTTCTGATCAGGGTTAAGGTGTTCCTGTGGACCAAGGCTATGCCACCCCCACCCCCCACTTTCCCTCACCTGCTCACTGACTGAGTACCCAGCCAGGAGGGCCTGTGCCCATACCGCAGAGCTGGTCTCCCCCAGCCAGGTCTCAGTAAAGCATGCCAGGTCGGCCACTTCATCCACCAAAAGATCGTGGATGATATGGGTCTTACTTTTGACCGACCTGGCATTACAAAGGAGCAGGTTGAGGGTCAGTGTAATGGTTGGCACACTCTCCAAGTTATCTTGGGAAACAGAGCAAACTGAAGGGGGGATAGATATTAAACATCGATCCCTCCTTCTTTTGTAACATGTGTTAACTCTGTTACTGCCATACCTTCCCTGCCCCCACAAACCTGAATGCCCACTCCCAGACCATGATCATGTCCAGTCTGCAAAGGGAAAGATGGGTAAGCCAAATAGCTCCTATCCTTAATATGGGGCCGCAACTGCATAAATAAAAAACTGCAGGAGGAAAAATGGTCCCTAAGGCCACCCTAAAAGATATTCAACAGGTTGGCCAGATCTCCCAAGCTGTCTAAGTCCTCCGCAGGGCCCGGAGCGCCACCGCCGCTGCGTGTGCCGGTAGAGGATGGTCCTGGGTGGGGTTTTAAACCCGCCGGCGTTCTCCCCGGTTCCACGCCAGCACAGCTGTTCCAGGCTGCCCCAGGTGGTAGCAATCAGGGCAGGCAGAGTCCTCTAGGGGCCTGAGTCCTCCACAGGACCTCCGCAGGGCCCGGAGCGCCGCCGCCACCGCGTGTGCCAGTGGAGGATGATCCTGGGCGTGGTTTTAAACCCGCCAGCGTTCTCCCTAGTTCCGCACTGGCATAGCTGTTCCAGGCCACCCCAGGTGGTAGCAGTCAGGGCAAGCAGAGTGCTCTAGGGGCCTGAGTACTCCACAGGACCTCTGCAGGGCCTGGAACACCGCCGACGCCACGGTGTGTGCCGGTGGAGGATGATCCTGGGTGGGGTTTTAAACCTGCCGGAGTTCTCTCCGGTTCTACACCGGCACAGCTGTTCCAGGCCACCCCAGGTGGTAGCAATCGGGGCAGGCAGAGTCCTCTAGGGGCCTGAGGTGTATAGAAGTAGTTGTATATGAATATTTGGTAAATTTTTTTGTGGGGAAAGCTAGAAGAACATCTCATCATATGAGTTAAGAAGACAAAAGAGTTCTCATGTTTTTCTGTTTTTTTTCCTTTTGGAAAAGTCAAGCAGAAAATGAATTTTAAAAGAAAATGAAGACAATGTATGGACATAGAAATAGAACTCCAATAAAGCTATAGAATAACATGAAGAGATAGTAAGGTCAGTCCTCCAGAAGACACAAAGAAGGAAGTAACAAAAGATATATGAATGTAGTGGATGTGAGATGATCACGAGATGTATGCAAGAATTATGTATATATATGAGAGTGGGGTTTTTGGTGTGTGTGTATTATGTATTGATGGTTAATTTTGGATTTTATATGTTTTTAATTGTTGTTTATAATAAAGTAATAAAAAAAAGAAAAAAATCCCATGTCGGAAACAGCTTAAAGGCATATAACAACAATTTTTAAAAAGAGATTTAACCAACATTTGTCAAGTTCTTCCTATATGGGATTGGGGGAAAGCCTTGAGGTTCAAAAAATATGAATGAAGGAGAGGTGAAACTGTAGGTTTTTCCATCCTTGCTACACACATATCAGTGTCAGTACCATCATCATCATGGCCAAATGGTCTATTCCAAGAAAGGCAGCTTCCAGATAAGCCACCAAAAGCTCATTCCTTTATTAGGCGTTTCAGTCTTTCTTGGCAGTAAAGTGTCCCTTCCTCCATAGAATCTTACAATTGTCTGATAAACACTTATTCAAACTAAGAATTACAGAAGATTGTCAATGCTTTTAAATACATCAGGGTTTCCCAAACTTCAGATAGAAGTGGCATGCTTACTTGTTTGATTTGTTTCACACAGACAATTAAACTTGGAAACACATGTCACAAATCAGGCTATCAACCATTGCCTTCAGATAGAAACTCAGCAGCAAATGTGGATGTGATTCCTTAGGGAAGACTTGGTCACATTAGGGCCATTGAAATGAGCTAGGTTGATCAACATGTTCTCTCCTTAGCTGAATTTATCAGCTGAACACCTTAATTTTAAAGTCCATTTTTATTACCTCTCTTTGTTTTTACTGCCTTCATGGAGTACTGTGAATCACATCTAAAGGGGATAAATGTATAGTGGGCCTTCCATATCTGCTGTTCCAGGACCCCCTGTGGATATTAAAATCCATGGATGCTCAAATCCCATTATATACAATATCATAGTAAACATGTGTCCCTTATATAAAATGGCAAAATCAAGGTTTACTATTTGAAATTTATTTTTTAAAAATGTTTTCAAGCTATGGATGGTTGAATCCGTGGATGCAGAATCCATGGATATGGAGGGCTGACTGTATATCCTAAAATTGGCAAGAAATACAGAAAACATAAACCAGGCTTGCTTCAAAATACTCCTGGAAAAGAACTCAGAATTAGCAGAGGGACTATAACTGTGCCATGTAGTCAACTAATGTTTGATGGATTTTGCATTTCTATTTCAGTAGAAGAGCTTCGGCTGTAAGTTAACAAAAATATATGCACTCAAATGTTCAGTCTCCTTGTTTGTGTATTCCAGTCAAATTCAAAATATTGCACTTAACTTTTTCTTTCAAAAAGGCACTGGTTAAGCTATGTAACCTGGGTGTCATGTTGCCTGAGCAATTTTATATCATCATCTAGTCACACAAGGTGTGAATATCCAACTATTTTGTGTTTGCTTATGGGAAAAATCATTCTTTTGGCTTCTTCTCTTTATGGTAAATAATAAATATTGCTATGCAGTTCTCACTCAGGGGTCAGACATACTGAATGGTTGGAGGAAATTATTCTATGCAGAAATACAGTGTGGGTTTGTGCTTGTTTTTGCAAACAATATGATTTTTGTATATGCAAAAAGCACCTTTTTCACACAAAACTCACTGCTTTCAAGTTGCCAGATTGGGGTGGGGTGGGGGTTGGTACAAAATTGCTATGCTTTGGGCAAAAATATTTTCTCCACAAAAACATGAAACAATGTTTCTTGCATAAAAATTCTTTAAAGAAATTCATGCAAAATTGGTTTTATATTTGCAAAAACCCATGCATATTTCTGTATAGAATAATTTCGCCAAATACCTTTGTTATTGTTGTTGTTGTTGTGTGCCTGCAGATCATTTCCAACTTATGGTAGCCCTAAGATGACCCTATCACAAACTTTTCTTGGATTTCACAGGATTTGTTCAGAGGGGATTTGCCTTTGCCTCTTTCTCAGGCTGAGAGTGTGTGACTTGCCCAAGGTCACCCCGGAGGTTTCTATGGCTGAATGGGGATTTAAACCCTGGTCTTCAGAGTCCAAATAGCAAATATGAGATGAAAATCACAGAGAATTCTCATCTCATGTTATTCTTTCTGAATTGGTTTTCCAAGAGTTAAGAAAATGTTTTTTCAGCTGGGAAATTAATGGCAGTGAATATTCTTTTCATGTCTAAAACACATATATGTAAATACCTTTTCAGGCCCCCAAATTATCCCTCAGTTGAGACACAGAGAGATGTTTAATTAGAGAAGGGATTTGTGGTGTAGGGTTTTGACTATTGGACTATGACTCTGGAGATCAGGGTTTGATTCCCCACTCAAGCATAAAAACCCATTGGATGACACTGGGAAAGTCACATACTCTCAGCCTCAGATGATGACACTGGCAAATCCCCTCTGAAGAAACTTGCCAAGAAAACCCTGTGATAGGTTCACCTTAGGTTCCCCATAAGTAAAAAATGACTTGGAGGCACACAACAACAACAATTTGTGTGTGACCCCCATTTCAAATTAGCCCCATATCTCTGGACCATTCAAATGTTCCACTCATGTTCCACAACTGTACTTTAGATCCATTGCAATGTAATGGTAGTAAAAGCTAAGTGATGAGTCTCCAATGACACATGAAGTAGATAAGGATTTTTGCCATGTCATACTCAACAAATGAAATAGTAGTTTCTTAAAAATGGGAAACAGCCTTGAAAAAAAAGATGTCCTCAATTGCTATTCATTAAAATAAAAAACATGTTATTGACAAGTGTATGACATAAAATGTATTAATGTTTTTAAGAAGCAGCTTGATGCTATTAATTACTTCATCTGAGAAAATTACTAAATCACTGGTGAATGCTTTGAGTTTGTAGTTATGGCATTTAATAGTAATATCTTGAATGCTTGTGTCATCTCTAATTGAATTGTTTAAGATTTCCAGTGTTTAAAAAAAATTAAAAGAGGGACATCTAACCTCAAAGAAACATCACAAGTTATGTGAACAAGTTTTTCACTACAGTCGTATCAGCCCTAGATTTTCTTGTTCTCTGAGGAGGTTATGGAAATACCAACTTTTTTATCCACAAAATGAAATCATTATCTTCAAAACTGAAAGCTAGCATGGTCTACTAGCTCTGAGACCTGGGTTTGCCTCTTTCAATTGCAGTATACAAGAGTGTTTTAACCATGAGCAAATGTAGAAAAAGGTCTTAGTGTGCAATCTGTTCCCACTTTTGTTTGCTGCAGAAATGTTACACTTGAAAATAAGGACTAGTATTTTTTTTAAAAAAATTAAAGAAATACTGATATATATATATTTTTACAACATTTGTATCTCACTATTAGGCTTATAAAAGGAAAAAGGAAAGGGAGGAGAAATGTGGCAGCACCTTTAAGATGAACTGGTTTTTATTTTTGCATGAGCTTTCGAGGATATAAACCCACTGTTTTAGATGCAGTACTAAGTAGTTTTTCATTTGTTGTTTTTCATCGCCATCAAATTGACTTCAGCTTATAACAACCCTATGAATAAAAGACATGCAAGTTTCTCATGCCATGCTATAAATTGGCCTGTAACCAAACCTATAAAGCCCTATATGGCTTGGTTCCAGTCTATTTGAAGGATTGTATGTCCCTCTATGCTCTATGATTGTCTGGAGAGAACCTTCACTATGCCCCGTCTCAGTCGGAAGGGACAGAAAGCAGGTATCCCTTGGTGGGATCAAAGGAGAGGGCCTTCTTGGCTCACGCACTTTGGAATTGCCCCATCCTTGCTATACTTCCACCAACAAGTTAAAATACTTTTTATTCCATCACACTTTTAGAAATTGATAGAGGTGGGTTTTTAATGCTGTGTGGTGCTTGTATGTTTATAGAAGGTTTATATGTTGCTTTTATTAATTTAAATGTTTTTAATAGTTAATGCTTTAACTTTATCTATTGCTTAATTACTTTTAAATAACTTTTATATTTACAATTTTATTGAAGCATTTGTATAGTTCTAATCTGTGTGGTTTTAAAATATGTTTCTAGCCACCTTGAGTCTAATTATTGAGAGAAAGGCTGGATATAAATTAATAATAATAATGGCCCTGGAAGTCTAAAATGGCCCTGGAGGTCCCAAGCATAGCAAAATCCTCTCCCTGACTTCCTAGGGACATGGGAAAGCAAAAAGAAAATTCAGAGGAGTGCAAACTGTCAAGGTCTTCTGGTGGGATAATGTGGTCCACAGCCCTCCCCAACCTTCTAGTGGTTGGCAATGTCTTCTCCAGTGCACCTGATCTTCCTCTTCACCTGTGCTGAAATCTCACTGCTGGTCTAACAGAGATCTTCAGTTGTGTAAGTGTTGTTGTGCCAGCAGATCTATCTTTCCATCATAACTGCTGCATTTTTTATTGTTTAAAATTATTTTTTTAACAAAAAATGAAAAGTAAAATGTAAAGATGTACAAATATTTACATACATGCATACATTCTTTATTATGGCCATTTGGCCAGCACAAAATGTTTACAAATGTCCTTGCCATCAATCAGAAAGACATTCCACTGGGGGGGAGGTGAAATATTCTAAGATTCCCCCCCCCCCATCGTCCAGCCACAATGAAATGGCTAGTGTTGAGGTGGGGTGGGGGATTGGTTTGTTTTCTGTGGATTTTGTGCAAAACCTATTTTGTGCAAAATCTCTTGATACCAGATAATAGAGATGGACAACAGAAGTATCTCTGACTTTAACTTGAGGGAAGAGTAGTTTCATAGGGTCAGACAGTCATGAGACTTTCAGTATGTGAATTGCACATATTAAGAAGGCAGAGGAAAATCTCCTGTTAAACCTTCTTGACTTGATTAGGTTCTTTGTAGTCTGGATGGCCACATCGGTTAGGGTGAAGTGAGGCTTCTCCTGTCCAATGGTTTTCTTTGTTTGGAAGGTCCTAATTCTACTGTGGGTTTTATGATGAACTTTAAAGGAGCTACCCATAGTAAGGTGCTAAAATTTATTTGGGGGATGTGATTCAGCACTGTGAATAGTTCCTATAGAATCCCACCTAAAACATGGAACACATTTGCTGCCCCACTGACATGGAAGCCACCAGCTACCACTGCTTCCATCTACCAGAATTTTTAGGCGAACCCCAGACCTTTTAAAGCATTGCATTGTGTTGGTCTCCATGCTGTCCTCCTCCAAAGTTCCTTTCATCTGTTTCCTTCATTTGACAAAGGATGCTCATTATCTTATTATGTTTCTTGATTTACATCTCACAAATTTCTAATATCTACCTGCATCCTTTTATGATTTTTTAAAAATGTAGTTGCAAGGCACTTCATATTGCTGAATGATGTATACACATACAGTCTGTATGCCTGTTGAAACAGGGACATCTCTTTATGCCCTTTAATTTTCACATAAAAATGACTTAAAAAGAAAGAGAGAGAGAGAAAAATAGTCTCCCACTAATTTTCCCCAATGGCTGCTGGGAGAAATGTAATTATTTTAACGGACCTCTACAAAGCAAGATTGGCACAGGCTGGGGGATGATTGTGTATAACAATTATATAATTCATGATCCAGGGATAAAGGTAGTAAAATTACGTCTATAAGGAAGCAGAATGAACTACCTGGAAAATAAGATATAAAGGAATCCTGTAGTATCTTTGAGACTGAGGGAAATACATTTGTAGCATAATCAGCAGAGGTCCAGCATAGTGTAGTGGTTTGAATTTTGGTCAAGGACTCTGGGAGTCCAGGGCTTGAATCCCTATTTGACCACAGAAATTCACCATGTGTCCTTTGGCAAGTCACACTCTCTTAGCCTCTGAACAAATCATGCCAAGAAGACCATGTGATAGGGTCACCATAAGTCAGAAATGACTTGAAGACATACAACAATAACAATAACAACAACAGCAACTAGAAATGCTTTCATAGACATGGTCCACTCCACCAGGTGTATCTGATGAAATACACTGCATCTACTAAAGCTCATGCCACAAATCTCTTTCTCTCAGTCTCAAAGGTATTATAGAATTCCCTCTATCTTTTAATGATGACATAGACAAGCATGGCTATATCTTTGAATATCTGGGAAATTGATTATGGAAATTAACATATAATTCCTTAAAATGGTTCTGGTCTAGGGGTGATAAATAAGTTAGCCTTTTGGAATGGTGCACAGAGTATTCTTACTTTCTCTGATCATGTTAAGTTGAACTAAAAGCATGAACAGAAAGAGAAAAATAATCTATCTGAAGGCCTATGGTGGCACAAGAAGGGTAGCAAAAAAGTCTTTTTTTTTTTTTTTTGTCTAACACAACTGCATCTTCACTGAATCATCCAGCAGAGGTGTTTCAAGTGGTCATGGATCTGTTACAACTTGGCCCAAAGGACAATTTTAACCACTGTGCTTTTCGCTTTTCTGTCCTAAGTGCAGTACCTTACATTTCTCCATGTTGAAAATCATTTTGTTAGCTTTCGCCCAGCTTTCTAGTCTGTTCAAGTCATTTTGAATTTTGATCCTCTCTTCTGGGGTATTAGCTACTCCTCCTAATTTGGTGTCGTCTGCAAATTTGATAACTATGCCCCCAATACTGTCATCCAAGTCATTGATAAAGATATTGAATAGCACTGAGCCCAGGATAGAGCCCTGTGGCACCCCACTGGTCACTTCTTTCCAGGTTGAAAAGGAGCCATTGTTGAGCACCCTTTGGGTTCGGCCAGTCAACCAATTACAAATCCATGTAACAGTTACTTTGTCTAGCCCACATTTTACCAACTTGCTTGCAAGAATGTCATGGGGAACCTTGTCAAAGGCCTTACTGAAATCATGATATAGTATATCCATAGCATTCCCTTCATCCCTCAAGCTGGTAATTTTATCAAAAAAAGAGATCAGATTTGTCTGGCATGACTTGTTTCTCTGAAACCTATGTTGACTTTTTGTGTTTATGGAATTACCTTCCAGGTGTTCACAGACTCTCTGTTTGCAGATAAAATATCTTGGATTATCTCTGAATTGGATGCTAGAGTTGTTACAGATGCAGTGGATGTATCATTGGCCTCTCCTCATCCAGAATTGGTAGATACTTTTCAGTTTGTTCAACCTGCAGATGTGGACAGGATCCACATGTTTACTAGATCCTTGCCCTTCCTGGCCAAAGGGGACTGGCTGAGTAGGTAAAGGGAGTGATTAATGCTTCTTTATATCAAGGCAGGGTCACAACATTCCCAAAGGAGGCTGTTGGAAGTCCTCTTCTGAAATTTTCTCTGGATCCTATTATACTGAATATTGATAGAACTGTCTCCAATATTCCATTCTTGGGCAAGGTGTGTGGTGGCTTCTCCACTACAGGGATTCCTGGAAGAGCCAGATTATCTAAACCCATTTCAGTATAGTTTCAGACCTAGGTATGAGACAGAGGAACATTTGGTCACCTTAGTGGATGACCTACAGTGGGAAGTGGTCAGGTAAAGTGGGACCCTGTTGGTTCTACTGGACCTCTCAGTGACTTTTGAGATCATGCTATCTTTCTGATTTGCATCACTGGGATAGGGCTTGGAGGCACAGTTCTACAGTGGCTTCATCCTTGCGGGGGGGGGGGGGGTGTTCTCAGATGGTAATGTTGGTGGGCATGTTCAATTCCTTGACCATTGGCCTGTGGAGTCCTTCAGGGTTCTGTTCCCCCCCCCCCCCCATGCTATCTACATAAAAACCACTTGGAGAGGCTGTCTGGAGTTTTGGGGTCAGGTGTCACCAGTATGCTGATGAAGATATTACTCCTCCCCTCCTAATTCCAAGGAAACTGTTCCTGTGCTAAACTGGTGCATGGCAGCTGTAACAGATGGACCAAGGTGAAGAAATTGAAGCTTAATCTGGGTCAAAACTGAAATGAATTTAAACTGGGAGAAATTTAGGATACTACGCCTGGGCAGTAAAAATTAAATGCTCAGATGTAGGATGGATGACACCTGGCTAGACAGCAGGACAGTGGGCCCTTCCTATATGCGGGGGATCCATTCCAAACCACCACCACCCAGCTCATGGGAAAAATACGTAAGCTGAAAGTCCATGTATTTTTGTGGCAATGTGCTCCTGTGCATGGCACCACACACACATCTTCAATGCACATACCATTTTGTCCTCACAGGCTTGCCGTACACATAAACTCAAAGCCACATACGGCAAACCCACATATGACGTGTGCACGCTGTACATGCAAAAGAGATCTAGGAGTCTTAGTGGACCACAGGCTGAACAAGAGTCAGCAAGGTGATGCTGCATAAGAAAGCCAATGCAATGTTAGGCTGTATCAATAGGAGTATAGTGTCTAAGTTGAGGGAAGTAATAGTACTACCCTATTTGCTTTGCTCATACCTCACCTGGAATATTGTGTCCAGTTCTGGACACCACAGTTCAAGAAGCATGTTTTAATATTTGAAGGATGTCATATTGAGGCTGGAGCAAGCTTTTTTTCTGCTGCTCCAGAGACTAGGATAGAATGATGGATTCAAAACACAGAAAATGAGATTCCATTTAAATATTAGGAATAATTTCCTGATGGTAAGAGCTGGTCAAGAGTGGCATATACTGCCTTGGAGAGTGGTAAAGACTCCCTTCTTTGGAGTTTTTAAACAGAAGCTGGATGTCCATCTGTCATGAGTGATTTGATCCTGCATGGCAGGGGTTTGGTCTGGATGGCCCTTGTGGTCTCTGTGATTCTAATAATGATAATAATAATAAAATGTATTTCTATCCCACCCCTCTGCCGATGCAACCGGGGTGGCTTACAGCATTAAAATACAATAAAAATAAAAATACATTAAAATACAATAAATCTATGGCAAGCTAGAGGTGATCCTGATTAGATGAAGAACAGATCTAGGAATAGGGATTCAGCCATGTCAGATGGGGTTACCCTCCCCCTGAACACACAGGTTTGCAGTCTGGGGGTGCACTTCATCTCAGAGGTGACCAGAAGTGCATTTTCACAGTTAAAGCTAGTGCACCAACTGCACACATTCATGGGAAAGTCAGATTTGGCCATGGTAACATATAACTTGGTTACATACAGCCCACAGATTGTACTTTCTCCAACCCTGGCTTTCAGAGTCTAAACCTCAGCTCTGTGTTTCTCTCTCTCTCTTTTTTGACTCAGAACGGGGTCTTGTCTTTGTTGCTTTTCATACAGAAACCTAGAGTGCATTATTCTAAGCTGCATGTGGGAATTTCTGCTCCCATTTCTGAATAGTCTTTCCTATTTAGACCCTTTTTAAAATGATCTTGTATCTGGAAAAAGAATTGGGTAATAATTTAGTTCCCATGGCAACATATCACCTACATTAGAGGTGGGGGAAAATTGTGTTGCATCTGACTGTTAATGCAATCGGAACTAGTTCACACCTGCCAAGTAGTAGGTGAAATGGACCAGAGTTATCCATTTGTTTTTTTTTCACTATTCTGATATTTAAGATGTAGCTTTTTGATAAAAAAAAATCCATACAAAATTGTGTATGTTATGGAAAATAGCAATGAGAATAAGGATGAAGGTTTCTAGAAATGCACATATTAGGCAAAATGACGCACGCAGCCACTTATAGTAGAAACAATGCAGAAAAAAATAAATGCAGGTTTTTTTAAATGCCATTTTTTTTAAGAAATGGCATGGAATAAACCTGTGACTAAAACCAAATGAAATTGACAACAACTGAAATTGACAGGCAGATCCATCCCTTCCAGTAGTTTACCCAGTATAGAATGTGAGCTGGCCATATTAAGACTAGCAGGTCTCATCATTAACCCAATTTGGACTAACCCCACCCTAACAGTCCCGACAACTCACAGCAATATTACAATACTTGTTTGTTTTATAATTTGGTAAGTTGCTTTTTTGCATGTGTCTTTGGAAGGGGAAAGTGGGGTTAAAATGATGGCTTATATCCATCATTTTATTTTAAAGATTCTTTCCTCTAATGTTAAAGTGAGGAAACCATTATGCTGTAGCCAAATTGCTGCCACCAGTATTGGGCAAAATGACATCTGAGGAAAGGTTGATGGATCTGAGCTACTTCATCTTGATGAAGAGAAGACTGAGGGGGTGATATGAGTGATGTGTGTGCTTTAGTTATGTTTTTAACTTTTCCATGTTTTATGTAATTTTATATTGTTTTTAGCTGTTGTTGTTAACTGTCTTCAAGTTGGCCCCAACTCATGGCAACCCTGTGGATCTCCAAGAACCCCTATCCTCCACTGCTCTGTTTAGGTCCTGTAAATTCATACCTGTGACCTCCCTAATAAAGTCTATCCATCAAGCTTCCTCTCTTTCTGATTCCCCACACATACACACCTTTCCCAGTCTTTTCCAGTGAATCATGCCTTCCTATGATGTGTACAAAGTACAGCACCCTCAATTTTTATTAAGCTAATTTTAATTGTTTTTACATTTTTATTCTAAAGTTTTAAAATCAGTTTTAGCTGTGAGCTGCTTTGGATCCCTTTCTGGGAGAAAGGTGACATAACAATAAATAAATAAATATCTCAAGGGCTGTCACAGAGAGGAGGGGGTAGGTCTATTTTCTGCTGCCCCAGAGGGTTTAAAGCAGGGGTAGGCAACCTTTCCCCCTTAAGGGCAGAGGGACTTCAGCTCCCAGAAGCCTCAGCCATGTTGGCCAATAGTCCCATGTTGGCCAATAGCTCCTGGGATTCTGGGAGCTGAAGTCCCTCAGCCCTTAAAGGGGAAAGGTTGCCTACCCCTGGTTTAAAGGTTTTAAGTTACCCGAGGGTAACATTAGAAGGAACGTCTTGATAGAAATAGTGGTTCAGCAATGAAACCAATTGCCTAGAGAGGTGGTGGTGGGATCTCCTTCTCTGGATGTCTTCAAGGAGAGGCTGGACAGCTCCTGTCTGCAGATGTTTTAGCAGGCAATCCTGGACTGAGAAGGAGACTGGATTTGCTGGCTCATGAGGCCCCATCTAACTCTATGATTCCATGACTCTTTATGGTTCTGTGAGTCGATGGCCAAGTTCCTGATGACAGGGGCCTGTCTACTTACTTATACCTATGTCATTGTATTGTTGCACCTGATAGATCTTTTCCAGGCTTTAATCCTCTTCTCTCTTCCCTGTAAGGGAAAAGATGATGAAGGAGCAAATCATCCACTGACATTTTCAAATGGCCAGTGAGAATGTCCACTCCTTACTCTGTTTCCCCATATAAGAAAGAGAGAAGAGGAGAAAAATGTTCAGTGCTGGCACTTCTTTGAAGTGCTGGCTAAAAATAGAATGAAGCAGCCTTGCTACCTCCAGTAAGAGAGAGTGGGGGACTACTTGGCTGATACTGTATGTAAGAGGTAGTTAGGGATGTGCATCCATGGCAGAATACCTATGTATACTAATTGGGGGGGGGGGGGGGAACTAACTATTTTCAGATAAAAGCTGAATCCTAGAAACATACTATTAAGATTTGAAGATGACTTAATAAAATGTAATAGAGGTATGGAAAGCAGTGCTTATTAGCTTCTGCCTTCTTTGGTGATGTCTGTAGGAATGAAAGAGAAATACAGCATATCATGGTTGTGATATAATATAATCTCAGCCTGGAAATATATCCATGTATCATTTACATACATGAGGGGAGGGTTGTCATCACTGCAAGATGACAACCTTTTTTTTCTGGTCAGTCCAGAAGAGGTTGCTTGTATTTTTGAAACTATTTTTGTTGCATTTCTGTGGAACATGTACAAAATGGGAAATGCAATCATGGTTGCATGGATTAGTAAAACTGGTATTGGTGAACGACTCTCTCCCTTTGTGTGTGTGTTTCAGCTTCACAAAAGGGGAAAACCACTAGTTTTAACACACAGCATATTTTGCACAAATTGTAGAAATCCCCCCAAACATTGGGCATCTCAGTCTTACCTTGAAGGTTCAGTCTATAGATGGGATTGAAATCTCCTCAACAGAGCATCCTGTTATGTCAAGATAGCCAGTCTCACCTGGACTATCAACAATGGTAAGATTTCTTTGCATCCCTATTGATGGCCTTCAGGAACCTGACCCTCCATATGACTTATTAGGGCTGTAGGCCAGAGATCCTTTCCTGCACTAGTGGAAGGAGCTTCCTCTGAAAGAAAGAACTTGTGCATTAGTGGAAAGAATCCTTCAATCAGATTAAAACTCTTTCTGTCAGAAGAAGAGGACTATAGCAAAGCAGCTTCATTTATATACCACTTCATATCGTGCTATGGGATGTCTAAGTGGTTTACAACTGTAAACTCATTGCCCCCCAACAGTTGGGTACTCATTTTAGTGACCTCGGAAGGATGCAGACCTGAGTCTAGCCTGAGCCCTGGCTAGTATTGAACTCGCAACCTTGTGATCTATGAATGAGTGGCTGCAGTACAGGCATTTAACCACTGCGCCACCAGGGCTCCTCTATAGACTATAGATCAACCAATCTTATCTAATCTAATCTATACAGACCTTGTCCTGATTTTGCATTTATGCATATCAGCAATGAATAGACCATACTATTCTTCTATTTCCTCCCATCTTCTCTTTCCTCTGCATCTCCATAATCATGTTTCCATAAATCTACCCTCATTCTTAAACCCTATGAGAAGTTTTCCCCCCATAATAATTTATCTTCCACTTCTCTCACAACTAGCTACATTCATTTTAACCATCACATAACCATCCCTCCCTCTTCAGCAGTTAGAATAGGGGAGGAAAACTGTGGCCTTCCAGTTCTTGCTGGCCTACAATTCCCATGATCCCTGACCACTGGCTGTTCTGGCAGGGGCTGATGGGAGTCATAATTCAACTTCTAAATAGCCAAGTGTTTCCCACTTGAATAATGGCTGCAAATATTGGTGACTGCACATATCATGGTATGATTTCTATTCCAGGGTTTGATAGACATCCTGGATTTGAAACTACTGGTCAGTCTTTGCAGGAGCTGTAATAGTTCAGCAAAGATTTATCAATATCTGTAATCCAGTTGTTGTTGTCTGCCTTTGAGTCAATTTCTACTCACAGCAACTCTATCGATGACACATCGCCAAGAACCCCTACCTTCCACTTATCTAATTAGTTCCTGCAAGTCCATGCCCATATTCCCCCTGACTGAATCCATCCATCTGATACATGGTCTTCCTCTCCTTCTTCTGCCCTCTATCTTTCCTAGCATCATTGTCTTTTCCAGTGATCCATGCCTTCTCATTATATGGCCTGCCTCCATTTAATCATCTTGGCTTTTCATTCTGGCACAGAAAGAAGCAGGGGGAAGAAAAGGACCATAGGTGAGTGGCCAGGAAAGAACTAAGGAGAAAACTTGAAGAGAACCAAAAGTGTGTTTTTTAGTGTGTGTTAGAGATCCAGAGAGAGTGAGAGAGCTCTGTTCACTTGTTATGTCCTTGGCTGCATCTGCACTGCAGAAACAATGCAGTTTGAAACCACTTTAACTGGCATGGCTCATCATAGGGCTGCACAGTATTTCCAAGAGTCATCTGGCCCAGTCCGCAGCTGACACAGGAAATTCACAGCTAACACATCTCTGGAAGACAGACTGCATCTGCACTGTAGAAATAATCCAGTTTGACACCATTTTAACTGCCATGGCTAAATGCTTTGATATTCTGGGAATTTTAGTTTGTTGTGACACCAGAGCTCTCTGACAGAGAAGGCTAAATGTCTCGCAAAACTAAAAATCCCAGAACTCCATATCATTAAGCCATGGCAGTTAAAGTGGGTTAAAGTGGACTATTTCTGTATTGCAGAAACAGCCCTAGCCGAATTCCTGGACTGAGAACACTAAGTGTATGTCTTTTGCATCAGACTTCCAGTGGTAGATCTTGGGGATACTAGTTAAAAGTAAAATAAGATAAAATAAAATGTACTGAACAAACCTACCCACCCCATCTGTTTTATGTACAATTTCTGCACAGGAACTATTTATTTATTTATTTATTTACAACATTTATACCTCACCTTCCAGCCAAAAGGGCTCCCAGGGCAGCCTACAAACTGTTAATTTGACAATTCCAAGCCCCAAGCTTGCAAACTGAGTAAGACAGAGGGAATAATAGGGAATTATATATTCCTGCCTGGCAGAGGGTTACACTTGATGGCCCTTGAGGTCTCTTCCAACTCTATGATTCTAAGACACAAGGAATGGGGAACAGCAGTAAGGGAGAGGATTAAGTCCAGCAGATATTGCCTATTCATTTCTCTGAGGCTATAGTGGAGACCTTGGAATGGAAGGAGAGCCTTTCATCAGCTGCTGGGCCTAAGGCACGATGGAAGACAAGACTAAACTTTGCACCAAAAAGTAACTTTTTGAAAGGTTTGCTCCTTGATTATGATGATGACGAAGATGAAGATGATGAGTAGTAGTAATAGTCATTGTGATCGTAATCATCCTGGAACAGGGATCATGCATCTTGCATCATTCTGGTTCCTGCCTGAAGGGAAATTGTGTAATCTGCAATTTTGACTAGATTAATAATAATAATAATAATAATAATAATAAATTTTATTTATATCCCGCCCCTCTGTCATGCAATCAAGGTGGCTCACAACAATTTAAATACATCATACAATATTAAAATACCATCCAAATCCCACAGCCCCCCCACCCCTTAAAAAGAATTAAACAATTTTTACATTAAAACAATGATTCAACCACATAATTAAAACAAACCATAATCAAACAAACATTTAAACCAAATGTAGGAGGGATAAAAGGACTCCTGAGGCCGGGAAACTAATCAGGGAAGGCCTGTCGGAAGAGATCCATCTTAACAGCTTTTTAAAAACTGTTTAAAGTTGTCAACTGATGAATCTCATCCGGCAGGCCATTCCATAATTTGGGGACAATGGTGGAAAAAGCCCTCTTGGAGGTTGTTGAGAGCCTGGTTTTCATTGGCTGTAGCAGATTCCTCCCAGAGGACCAGAGTGTGAGGAAAGGATTATATGGGGAGGGGCGGTCCCGAAGATTAGTTGGACCCAAGCCATTTAGGGCTTTAAAGGTCAAAACCAACACCTTATACTGGGCCCGGAAACTGACAGGCAGCCAGTGAAGGGATTTTAATACAGGAGTTATGTGATCTCTCTGCGATGTACCAGAGACCACTCTGGCTGCCATATTTTGTACTAACTGAAGTTTCCGGACCAAGCATGAGGGTAGCCCCATGTAGAGCGCGTTATAGAAATCTAAACGTGAGGTTACCAGCACGTGCACCACGGTCTCAAGATCCCTTACTTCCAGGAAAGGGCGCAGCTGCCGTATCAGCCGAAGCTGATAACAGACACTCCTGACCATCGCATTTACCTGACTAGCCATCTGAAGCGACGGATCAAAGAGCACCCCCAGACTGCGAATATTTTGTACTAACTGAAGTTTCCGGACCAAGCATGAGGGTAGCCCCATGTAGAGCGCGTTATAGAAATCTAAACGTGAGGTTACCAGCACGTGCACCACGGTCTCTGGTACATCGCAGAGAGATCACATAACTCCTTCATGGAGAGTGTGGCCCCATCCAAGACTGGAGGTTGCAACCCAATCCTTGGTTTCGGGGCCGCCAACGTGAGCACTTCTGTTTTGTCTGGATTCAGTCTCAATCCATTTTCCCTCATCCAGCCCATTACTGCCTTAAGACAGTCATTGAGAGGAGAGATGCCGTTGGAATACTGAATTAGATGGATAAAACTACCCTGATTTGGAGTGAGTCTTCACTACATAATTATTTCAGCTTTATACCACTTTCACTGTTGTGGCTCCATTCTAGACAATCTTGGGATCTGTAGCTGAGTGGGGTGCCTAGAATTCTTTGCTAATGCTGTAGTTCAGATGCTCCTATGCTCAAACTACTATGCTACACTGGCTCTCACTCTGTCCATTATAGCACCCTAATACTAGCTCATTTAAGAGTTTGTCAAAGAAGTTCCAGAAATGTCACTGAGATACCTGAGTCTTGTAGCACCTTAAAGGTGAACACGTTTTATCTGACATAAGCTTTCATGGACTGAAGCCCACTTCATCAGATACAAGGCCAGGTTACTTGAAGGACCATATCTCCCTTTCTGAGCTCCTTAGAATTTCATGGTCATCTAGAGAAGTCCTCCTCTCTACCTCACCACCTTCTCAGACTCATTTGCTGGGAACACTTTCCTGGTGGCTGCTTCCAGACCAGGGGTAGGCAACCTTTCCCCTTTAAGGGCCAAGGGACTTCAGCTCCCAGAAGCCTCAGCCATGTTGGCCAATAGTCCCATGTTGGCCAATAGCTCCTGGGATTCTGGGAGCTGAAGTCCCTCGGCCCTTAAAGAGGAAAGGTTGCCTACTTCCAGACTTTGGAAGTCTCTCCCTAAGATAGTCAGGATGGTTCCATCTTGTCAGCAGGTCATAACATTTTTATGCCATCAGGCTTTTAAAAATTGACTGGGTGGGGTTTTAATGCTGTGTACTGCTATTTTGAAAGTTCATATAGGTTCTTTTGATGGATTTTAAGCTTTTTAACACTGAAGGTTTTAACTGTGTCAATTGTTTAATTCAGGGCTAGGCAACCTTTCCCCTTTAAGGGCTGAGGGACTTCAGCTCCCAGAAGCCTCAGCCATGTTGGCAAATAGACCCATGTTGGCCAATAGCTCCTGGGATTCTGGGAGCTGAAGTCCCTCGGCCCTTAAAGGGGAAAGGTTGCCTACCCCTGGTTTAATTACTTTAAAAATAACTTTTATATTTATCCTTTCATTCATGACCTTTATAGTTTTAATCTATATTGTTTTTAAAAATATTGTTAGCCACCTTGAGTCCCATTATATGGAGAAAAATGGGATATAAAATTAATTAATTAATTAATTAATTAATGGTCAGCTGCTTCCTTTGGAAGATTTTTATATACATGAGGAGAATGGGGGGTGAGCTGCTTGGCTTATATAAATTGCAGTAGGACATTGCTTGGACTTTTCCAATATCAATACCAAAAAAAGTAGGGAGGGGAAGGAGAAAATTATTATTAATAGTAGTAGTAGCAGTAGTAGTTATTTGTATCCTACTTTCTCCCTATAATTGGGATTCAGACTCACAATTTAAAAGAACAGTACATTTAAAAACATACAAAACTGATACATTAAAATACAATTACATTATTACAACAGAATTAAATTATTACAGAAAAACAGAGGATATGGTCATGGGCTAGCATACTCTTCAACTGTTCCAATTTGTTTGGGACAATCATATTTAATCTTCTGTCACCTCACTTTTCCAGCTGCTTTAAAAATGTCTCCGTTTCTTTGTCCTCTTCCCACTTCCCCCTTGGTTCTTAGCTCACTGGAATTGCTGCAAATGGAGTTCAAAGTGCAAAAGTAGTTTGCATTCAATTCATCAGGAGGAAGAAGAGAGAAAGGGGCAGAATCCCAATAGTTCTCCCAGTAGGCTCAGGCAAAAGCAAAGTGCTACAGTCTCCCTATGTTTACATTGTTAACCTTAAAGAATAGTGAGGGCTAACCAAAACGACTTAAACCCATATGTCCAGTTAATACATTTATCTGGAATTGACATCCATAAAATACAGATTCTTGTGTGGCTAGACCAGTAAGATCCTTTGACCACTGAATGATGCATACTAAATATTTTACCCTTCCAACCCTGACACATGAGTCTTTTAACTACTGTAAGAGCATGCAGGGACAACGCCATGTGCAGTGGGTCATTGTTAGCAGACCTAAACAGACTCTATTTACTATACTAGATATGTCTAGTGAAAATAGGAGGAAGAAATATCAACAATTGAAAGCACACAGATGACACCATAATACTAGCAGAAAACCTTCCAGACCTGGAACAACTTCTAAGGAAGATCAAGGAAGAAAGTGGAAAAGCAGGCTTACTGTTGAACATAAAACAAAAATAATGACCATGGAGTATCTAGACAAATTCAGCCTAGACAATGAAGAAATAGAAATTGTAAAAGCGTTCTCATACCTGGAATCAAACATTGATAGGAACAGGGATTTTAGCCAAAAAAAAAAAAAAAAAATAGAAGAAGATGAAGAATGGGGAGAATGGCTATGAAAGAACTAGAAAAGATCCTAAAATGCAAAGATATACAACTGAACACAAAAGTTAGAATCATACAAGCTATTGTATTCCTATTACCATGTATAGATTTAAGAGGTGGATGGTTAAGAAAAGAGATAGGGGCCTGAAATAGACAGGCCAAAAAAAAAAAAGCAGTTTCTGGCCATGTTCAGGGTGTAGCATTTAGATGACGCATGCCCCAATCATGGAGGGAAACCATACCTGACCCACGTTTTCCCCAAAGAACCATACCAAAAAAGTGTGGTAAAATACCACTCCTTTTGCCAGCCTGATTCATAATCACGTCGGCGGTGTGATGCATGTGGTTGCTGTGGCCCAGCATGAATTGCATCGGCACAGCCACGGACTATGTTTTTTGGCCCATCTGTTTTGAGCCAGGAAGAAAATCAATTCATTTGATATGTGATGTTAGAGAAGAATGCTGAAGATTCCATGGACAGCCAAAAAGACAAACAAATGGGTCCTTGAACAGATCAAGCCAGAAATCTCCCTAGAATCCAATATGACAAAACCATGAGCCTAGGGATACAAAACCATTCCAATTTAACATCAGAGATCCCAAGCTTCTAAGCTTATAATATCACAATTTTTCCATGTGTTGATTTTTAAAATAATTGTATTTCTCTTTAATTTATGTCACTTTAAAAAGGGCAAGACTGGCTATAGTTTTCTCCCAGATTCAGGTGAGGTCAAAAGACTGTGCAGACAGAAATGTCTTTATACTGACTGACTGTCTATAGATCTACATTTGGAATATGGTGTGCACGACACACACAAATATAGCAAAGCTGAAAAAGGCATCGGGAAGGGAAACCAAAATGATAAAGAGAGTGAATGGTGTAAGAGGACAAGTTACAGTTTTAGGGGCTTTTAAACTTAGGAGACAGGCAGAAGGGACATTATAGAGATGTGCAAAATATATGTATGTATCTGCATTGTGCATGGATTGAAGAAAGTGGAAGGGGAAATATCCTTGTCCTTTAGGAGCCCTGGTGGCGCAGTGGTTAAATGCCTGTACTGCAGCCACTCACTCATAGACCACAAGGTTGCAAGTTCAATACCAGCCAGGGCTCAGGCTAGACTCAGGCCTGCATCCTTCTGAGGTCGCTAAAATGAGTACCCAACTGTTGGGGGGCAATGAGCTTACAGTTGTAAACCACTTAGACATCCCATAGCGCGATATGAAGCAGTATATAAATGAAGCTGCTTTGCTTTGCTTTGCTTTATGCTACCAGGCTAAATTTGGGACAATACAGAGCCAATAAAAGGAAGGATCTCTGCAGAAAGTGTATAGTTAAACTGTGGAACCAATTTCCATGTGATGTTGAGTGGTAGCTAGTGAAAGATTAATAGTAACCAATCAAAACAAGCTGCAGGAAAAGAGATTTCACCTCAATATTAGGAGGAGCTTCCTGTCATGAGAGCTGTTCAAAAGTGGAACACACTCCCTTGGAGTGTGGTGGAATCTCCTTCTTTGGAAGTCTTTAAACAGAGGCTGGATGGCCATTATTATTATTATCATTAAAGTTTATTTCTAAAGCGCTATCAATGTAGACATCTGTCGGGGATGCTTTGATTTTGAGTTCCTGCATGGCAGGGGGTTGGACTGGATGGCCCATGTGGTCTCTTCCAACTCGATGATTCTATGATTCTATGAAAACAAGCATGATTAATGTATAGTGAGATTATATTCTGGTACAAATATCAATTACTCAGACTTTATATATTAGAATGATGTTACATAATATATGATATAATCTAAATATAGTGTGTGTGTATCAGATGAGATATTGTATATAACTGATTTAAGAGTGTAGAAGAACAATGACTTTTAAAACATTAAGAAAAAATGAATTTAAAATAAGTAAAACTACAATTTGTTAGGGTGAAAGTCAAGTTAATATATACAGTTTTAATTTTTTTATGTATCAAATGCGATTATCCTTTTGGTAAGTTGGAATTGTACTTTAAAAGGAAAAATAGAAAAATGATAACTAGTGGTGCATATATCAACCTTGTCCAAGTTTTAGAACAAAATTTAATAGCAATTTGGGTTCAGCACCTTGGACAGCTTCTTTAAAGAGCAGTCAAAACCTTGGAATGGGTTCCCTAACCACTTGACATGGAAGCACTAGCTACCACTAGTGATGGCTACAGATCTGAATGGCTTGAAAGATGATCAGACAAATCCATGGAGGAGAAGAGTATTAATGGTTATGAGGCATGATGGCTCCAGCTTTGGAGGCAGGCGGTATGCCTCTCAGTGTCAGTTGCTAGGGAACATGAGCTAGAGGATGCTGTTGCACTAATGTCTGGCTTAGTGATGGAGGACAGCTGTGAATTTTGCTTTCTCTAATGTCTGAATTTTAATGACTTGGATAAAAAAAGGGGGGGCATACTTATCAAATTTGCAGATGACACCAAATTAGGAAGAACAGCTAAAACCCAAGAGTACAGGATGAAAATTCAAAATGACCTCAATAGATTCAAAAGCTGGGCCAAAGCTAACAAATATAAAGTACTGCACTTAGAGCAGAAAAATAAAATGTATAGATATAGGATGTGGGACACCTGGCTTAATGAGACCATGTATGGAAGGGATCTAGGAGTCCTAGTAGACCACAAGTTAAACATGAGTCAACAGTGCAATGCAGCAGCTAAAAAGGCCAATGCAATTTTAGGCTGCATCAATAGAGGTATAGTGTCTGTAGCAAGGGAAGTAATAGTGCCACTGTATTCTGCTTTGGTCAGGCCCAACCTGGAAAACTGTGTCCAGTTCTGGGCACCACAATTCAAAAAGGATGTTGAAAAACTGGAGCGTGTCAAGAGGAGGGTGACTAAAATGGTGAAGGGTCTGAAAACCATGCCCTATGAGGAACAATTTAGGGAACTGGGTATGTTTAGCCTGGAGAAGAGATGGTTAAGAGGGAATATGATAGCCCTCTTTAAATATTTGAAGGGGTTTTTGAGGAGGAAGCTAGCTTGTTTTCTGCTGCTCCAGAGAACAGGACTTGGGAGGAAGTTGCTTCAATCAATAAGAACTAGATTGGAACAACCTCCCAGAGGACTTTCTCTGCCATGGCCCCTAGATTGTGGAATGCTCTGCCAAAGGAGATCCATCAGATAACCAACTTAGATGGCTTTTAAAAAGCCATCAAGACGGATCTCTTCCGGCAGGCATTCCCAGAATGACATTCTTATAATCTCCCCCGCTATCAGATATACTATTGGATATATCATTAGAGGATTGGGAGTGCCAAACCTGAGATTATATTTTGAATCATGTTGTCTCTTGTGGATTAAGGAATGGATACTTCTGAAAGATAACAAATTACTAGAGCTTGAAGGAGAAGGACTATATTTTGGATGGCATGCATTCTTGGGCTACGATAAACTAAAAGCTAACAAAGACTTTAATTCCCATTGTGTAAGGAAAGCTTTATTTCGTGTATGGAAAAGATATAAAGCTAGAATCATGCCAAAACTTCCTCTTTGCTTTTTGCCCCAAGAAGCAATTCAAAGATAAGAAACAGCATAAGAGTCAAAATGGTTAACTTACGAGCAACTGTTAAAAATAGATAGTCATGGAAAGTATAGTTTAAAATCCCAAGAAGAACTAAGCAAAGAGGGACATAAATTAAATTGGTTCCCATTTAGACAAATTCTAGAATGTTATAAGACAGATACTAAATTATATGAAATTAGTGAAAGCAACACAGATTTTGATGAAGTAATCATAAATGATACAAGTAAATGGATTAAATTTTTTATGCAATACTCCTGAAATGGGATCTAGAGAAAGAGATAGTGAAAGAAAATATGATATTGTGGGCAAAAAAACATTGGACATCCATTGGAATTGGCTAAGTGGAAAAATACCTGGACTAAAGGAATGAAATATACCTTATCTCAGAGTCTAAGAGAGAACTATTACAAGTTGTATTTTAGATGGTATCTTACACCAGAGAAATTATCAAAAATTTATAAAACTAAAAATAACTTATCTTGGAAGTGTGGAGAAAAACCCGGTATCCTCTACCACTGTTGGTGGACATGTAAACCTATAAAAAATTATTGGATTAAAGTGTATGAAATAATAAGCTCCATCCTTCAGATAAAAATTCAGTTCTGCCCAGAATTCTTTCTGCTTAACATGTGGGAGGATAAATTAGAGAAAAATCATGGAAAACTCTTTTTTAGCTGGTGACAACGGCTAGAATGACTCTAGTGCAAAAATGGAAATCTAAATATACTCCAAGTATAAAGGAATGGTTAAAAAAATTATATGATGCGATTGAAATGGACGAACTGACTCAATTTTTAAGATGGGAATACAAAAGAAAACAACAGAAGAATGGAAGCCAGTGTTAAAATACTTAGAACAGATATGAGGGAAAATAGCTATAATTGGTTTTTAGGATCACCCAAAGAAAATTGTAAATAACTCTGACCCAGTACAGAAAATGTAATTGGTGTAGAGGGAGATGAAGATAGATGAGGACACCTGAAGGAAGTAAACACTGAAAAAGATGAACGTTATAAATGTGGTAATAATAAATCCAATACAAATGGAACATGGAATAACAAGATTAGGATTTTGTGATTTAAGATTTAAGATAGGCCAAAGCGAGGAAGCTTCTCTTTAGCTAGAAGTAGAAAAGAAGGCTGAATAAAGTACAAGGAGCAAACCAGTATTAGTAAGAAGGAAGTTTAAAATGAAAGGATCAGAATGAAAGTAGAGCGGAATGATTGTGAGTTTGGTTAGAGATTGGTGGAATGGAAAGGAGTAGAAGGTGAAAGAAAGTTGAAGAAGGTAAGAGAATGTAGATGAAGGTGGGAGTATGTAGATAAGAAGATAATTTATCCATTAGATTATCCCATCAGATCATTTCTTGTATACTCAGAGTGCCTTTGTTTTATTGTATTAATTTGTTCGCTGTTTTTAAGTTAATCTTAATGTGTTACTGATTTAATATACTTTTAAGGGGGGTGATATGTTTATTTGTATGGGATTGTATTTTAAATTGTATGCTGCCTGGATAGCCTTGGCTAAAGGCGGGATATAAATAAAATCTTATTATTTTATTATTATATATATATGCTTTAAAAGAGAGATATGGGTGTCAGCCATATTGGCAGTGGAAAATTAACATCCATAGAACTGCACAGTCATGGCGTGTGTGTGGTTTGCGTGACAAGGCCAGGACATGTAGATAAATGTCCTTGAGGCCAGACACCAAGATGTGTATTCAGTACTGCACCTGTGTATGTATGACTCAGCATGATGAGGTAATTATCATGCCATGTACTGGGGAAGTTGCATCAGCCTAGGATATATAAGGCTGTGTCTAAATGTAAACAATTGTGGGTTACAGTGAGTGGTTACAGTGTGCAGTAGAGTTGGCGAGAGTTATTGTGAGTATTGAGAGGAACTCTGACTGTTTGTACAGTTCCTGCCTCTGTATATATTATCACCTTATCACCTGTAAATAAATCTCTTCACCATAAGCTGTCCGGTCCATCTTCCTAATTTTATACTGGTATCTCAGTGCCTGGGTGAGAGACTGAAGTCTTATTCAGTCCTTGTTACCAGTGTGACAATGGGCATACCTTCCAATAGTTCACAGATGAAAACTAGGACTTGTGTAGCCAAGAAACATCAGATTATGGTCAAGATGGCAAAAGTTATTAATTAGGAAGAACATACAAGCTTTTGCCTTAGCCTACTGGGAAAAGCAAGATTCCACTCTTTCTCTCCCTCCCCTCTACTGAATTAACAGAGTACAAATGACTTTTGGACTTGGAACTCAATTTGCAAGGACTGAGGTAAGCTGAAGGGGAAAGTGGGAGGAAGAGAGAGAATCTGGGACATTTTAAAAGAAGCTGACAATGTGGGATGAGAGAGGATGAATTGTCCTTGCCAAACAAAGACAGTTGGAGGATATGTATAGGTGAACAGAGACTGTTCCACCTCTTCTTTACTGTTGCTATGGCTGGCTAACTTGAAGTGGATACATAATAACACCAATGAGGAGAAGTCAGGGTGGAGGCATTGGACTCAAGAGACAGGATTGGGCCCCTCTGCAGATATATGGGCCTTGGCAGATGCTCACCTATGTAACAATTCTGCATTCCAGACTATGAAATTATGAAGTATACTTTCTGCAGTGGTTCTGCCATTGTCTTCCTGCATTGGAGTGTAACTTCCTGATTTAATTCCAGAAATGTAATGGGTATATGCATGTTACATATTCTGACTGGAAATAAGGCTGCCTTTTAATTGGACACCAATTAAGCTAATTAAAAATGATAAGCATTATTTCAAAAGAGCATATGCATACAAATGCTGTCAAGCCATTTTACAGGGGCAATGAAGCCATTGGAGGATACAAATTGTCACTGAGGCATGCTGGAAAGAACAGAGCTCTTTCATAACATACAGCACAAAGAAAATAAGGATCGGTGTTGGCTTTATCATCGGAAACTTCTCCAGCTATTCTAATTCATTTCTGTGGGAAACATGCCCTTTTCAGCTAATGAAATTAGTCTCCAAAGAAAGGTAGCCTTTAGGGGCATTTAGAGAAAGCAGTGTTTGATAATAGCAATGCCCAGAAAAATCTATAATTCTATTTGCAAATTATCTGAGAGATGAATAGGATATTAAGAAAAGGAGAATGTTAAAAAAATTCAAGCTTGGAAAATATTAATAGGTGGGAATTAATGCCTAATTGTGTCCTAATTAATTGGTGCTGGTTAACTGATGGAAGCTTGTTAAAATTCCATTTTTTGGCCAGATAGGCAAGGGATATTTCTCTTTGATTTCACCAGATCTGTTTTCCTGCCTGCCCTGTTGTGTGTGAATTTCAACAACAAGTGAAATAAAAATTCCAGGAATCCTTCATGGACTGACAAGTAGACCAGAGAGCTTAAAGGTATTGGTGTGATAACCAAAATCTGTGTTAATGTCTTTATTATGCCCCTCCCTCCACTATGGCTGGTTGAAGAATGAAAACATCCTTGACAAGTAATCCATAGAACAGCTGATAGGTGGACAAAAAAAAAAAAAAACCACTTTAATGAGAACATTTAAATGAAACTAAAATCAGCCAAATTGAGAGAAGGCAATTGAATTTCCATGGCCAAGAAATTCATAGAATCATAGAATCATAGAATCATAGAGTTGGAAGAGACCACAAGGGCCATCCAGTCCAACCCCCTGCCATGCAGGAACTCCCAATCAAAGCATCCCCGACAGATGGCCATCCAGCCTCTGCTTAAAGACCTCCAAGGAAGGAGACTCCACTACTCTCCGAGGGAGTGTGTTCCACTGTCGAACCGCCCTTACTGTCAGGAAGTTCCTCCTAATGTTGAGGTGGAATCTCTTTTCTTGCAGCTTGCATCCATTTCTTGCAGCTTGCATTCATTCAATACATTTTTGGATTTTGCTAATGTTGTTTGTCCCACTAGGTTATACTACTGATTAAACAGTAACTGTAGCTGTTAAACATAAAAACAAAGCTTGTGTCATAATTCACTCTGTAGAGTCTGAGGAACTGGACACCAAGGAGTCAGATCTAGAAAGGTTTATGGTTCCAGATGATAGTTCTCCCAACTGTGGCAATGTGGCATGTTGACACAGCAAGGAGCAGCATTAAATGCTTCTTAAATAAAAAATGCTGAGCAATTAATCACTTGGTGTTTCAAGGTCAGGAGACTATAAATCCTGTAGCAGCTTCTGGGAGTTTTGTTGTTAACAGTGTTTGCATACCTTCCAATAATTCACAGACAAAAACTGGTCACATGTGGCCAAGTACTATTCAAGTGTTGTCAAGACGGCAAAAGGTAGTAATGAGAAAGAACACACAAGTTAGAAGAGGTTGAAGCAGTTCACTTTTGTCTGAGACTACTGGGAGGAGCAAGATTCCCCCCCTCCTCTGCTACAACTGAGTGCAAATTAATAGCATGCAAGCAAATTAATAGCGTGCCCCTTTTTGAAGATGAGGGGAAAAGAGGATCCCAACAACAATCGCCCAGTTAATCAGACATCAATACCAGGAAATATTCTAGAACAGTTTATTAAACAGAGAGTCTGTGAAAATTTAGAAAGGAATGCCATAATCACAAAAATTCAACATGGCTTTCTCAAAAACAAGTCATGCCAGACTAATCTGATATCTTTTTTTGATAAAATTACCAACTTGGTAGGTGAAGGGAATGCGATAGACATAGCATATCATTTCAGTAAGGCTTTTGACAAGGTCCCCCATGGTATTCTTGCAAACAAGATAGTAAAATGTGGGCTAGACAATACAATTGTTAGGTGGATAAGTAATTGGTTGACTGACCAAAGGGTGCTCAGCAATGGCTCCTCTTCATCCTGAACAGAAGTGACCAGTGGGGTGCCACAGGGTTCTGTCCTGGGCCCAGTGCTATTTAATATCTTTATCAATGATTTGGATGAAGGAATAGTGGGCATGCTTCTCAAATTTGCAGATGACACCAAATTAGGAGGAATAGCTAATACCCCAGAAGACAGTGCAAAGCAAAGCAAAGCAGCTTCATTTATATACCACTTCATACCGTGCTATGCGGTGTCTAAGCAGTTTAAACTGTAAGCTCATTGCCCCCCAACAGTTGGGTACTAATTTTAGAGATCTCGGAAGGATGCAGGCCTGAGTCTCACCTGAGACCTAGCTAGTATTGAACTCACAACCTTGTGGTCTATGAGTGAGTGGTTGCAGTACAGGCATTTAACCACTGCGCCACCAGGGCTCCTGGCTCCTGAAAATTCGAAATGACCTTAATAGATTAGAAAGCTGGGACAAAGCTAACAAAATGAATTTCAACATGCACTTAGGGCAAATAATAATAATAATAATAATGAAATGAAATGCATACATATAAGATGGGGGAAACCTGGCTTAACGAGACTACGTGTGAAAGGGATCTAGGAGTCCTAGTAGACCACAAGTTGAACATGAGTCAACAGTGTGATGCAGCAGCTAAAAAGGCCAATGCGATTTTAGGCTGCATTAATAGAAGTACAGTATCTAGATCAAAGGAAATAATAGTGCCACTGTATTCCATTTTGATCAGGCCCCACCTGGAATACTGTGTCCAGTTCTGGGCACCACAATTCAAAAAGGATGTTGAACAACTGGAGCATGTCCAGAGGAAGGCGAATAGAATGATGAAGGGTCTGGAAACCATGTCCTATGAGGAACGATTTAGGGAACAGAGTATGTTTAGCCTGGAGAAGAGACGGTTAAGAGGGGATATGATAACCCTCTTTAAATATTTGAAGTGATGGCATATTGAGGAGGGAGCTAGCTTGTTTTCTGCTGCTCCAGAGAACAGGGCTTGGAACAATAGATGCAAGCTACAGGAAAAGACGTTCCACCTCAACATGAGGAGGGACTTCCTGATAGTGAGTTCGACAGTGGAACACACTCCCTCAGAGTGTGGTGGAGTCTCCTTCTTTGGAGGTCTTTAAACAGAGGCTGGATGGCCATCTGTCGGGGATGCTTTGATTGTGAATTCCTACATGGCAGGGGGTTGGACTGGATGGCCCTTGTGGTCTCTTCCAACACTATGATTCTATGATTCTAGGAAGCTAGTGTGGTGCAGTGGTTTGAGTGTTGGACTACAACTCTGGAGGTCAGAGTTTAATTCCTCTCTTGGCCATGGAAACCTACTGAGTGAGCTTAGGATTGCCATAAATTGGAAACAACCTGAAGGCATACAACAACAACAAACTACTTTTGCACTTTAATCTCAGTTTGCATCAACTGAAGTAAGCTAAATATAAAGAGGGAAAGTGGAAAGAAGGAGAGAGAAACTGGACACTTTAAAAGCTGCTGCAAAAGTGGGAAAATGGGGTAGCTCATTAATTGGGACTGTCTCTGCAAAATCAGCACTGTTGCGGGATATGTTATTCTCCCTGTTTTGTGGTGAGGAGGCTTCTTGCTCCTGCATTGATTTGGATTATTGATCTCTTGACTGAAGATGCAGGTACAGAAAATCAACCCTCACCTTCTCCACAGGTGCCCGTCCTTATGCAGCATGTCTTAGTTTTAGGGTACCTGCACAGTCTCGAATAGAAATCAAGAATTTTGTTAACACTGCATATTTGAGATACCTGGTTGGATGAAGCTGGGAGGGGGGGTAATCTCTCTCAGCTCTGTCCATTTGGGTTTTCTGTACAGCAGTAGGTGAGGCCTGGGGGAAGGGGAGGCGGAGTTGCAGTGGTCTAGTGGTCTATTGGGATTCCATTTCCCATACCAGCTGCCTTATCCCACAGTCTACTGAGTACATGTGTGTCTACCTAAAGATGGGGGGCAGGGGCAGATTCAGGATTCTGTTCGTGTACTGCCCACCCTGCTGCACAACAGTGTCCCTGACTGAACTGACTGAGTTAGTCTCTTCAGTGGTGTTGGAGTCCCTTCAGCTTGTTGTCCTAGGGGACTTCAACATACATGCATAGAATGCTTTGTCAGGAGCTGCTCAGGACTTCATGTCTGCCTTGACAACCATGGAGTCCCACAGGGTTCTGTTCTGTCCCTCATGTTGTTTGACATCTACATGAAACTACTGGGAGAGGTCATCCGGGGTTTTGGGGTGCGGTGTCATCAGTATGCAGATGGCACCCAACTCTATCTCTCCTTTCCACCTGATTCCAAGGAAGCTGTCTCCACACTGAACCAGTGTCTGCAGTCAGCAATGGAATGGATGAGGGTAAATAAATTGAAACTTAATCCAGACAAGACAGAGGTGCTCCTGATCAGTCGTAAAGCAGATCAGGGAAAAGGGACATTGCCTGTGATGGATGAGGTTACACTGCCCCTGAAATCTCTGGGTACAGCTTGGGTGTGCTCCTGGACTCCTCTCTGAGCCTGGATGCCCAGGTTTCAGCAGTGGCCAGGAGTGAATTTGCACAGTTAAAACTTGTGTGCCAGCTGTGCCCATTCCATGAGATGTCAGATCTGTCAATTACAACCCATTTGGACTATTGCAATGCACTCTTTGTGGGGCTGCCTTTGGAAACTGTTAGTGTGTGCAGAATGCCTCTGTGAGAATGCAGACTGGGGGCAGTTATAGGGACCATATAACTTCCATGCTGAAACAGCTTCACTGGCTACCAGTTCGTTTCCAGGCACAATTCAAAGTGCTGATTATGACTTATAATGCCCTATGCAGCTTAGGTTCAGATTATTTGAGAGACCGTATCTCCCTATATGAACCACCTAGAGCCCTAAGATCTTCAGAAGGAGGCTTTCTCTTGGTCCTGCCATCATCACAGATTCGTCTGGTGAGGATACAAGAGAGAGCCTTCTTGGTGGCTGCTCCTGCCCTCTAGAATGCCCCCCCCCCCACAAGAAGTTATACTGGATCATTTTGAGTTTGTCAGTACCGAGGAAGTGGACAAGATCCTTCGAAGTATTAGGAAGATGACATGCTCCCTTGATCCCTGTCCCTCATGGTTGGCAGCTCAGGGGGGAAATGCGATGTTAACATTGTTGCACCGCATCGTTAATACATCTCTAAGAGAGGGTCAGTTTCCATCCAAATTAAAATTAGCAGTGGTTAAACCCCTGCTTAAAAAGCCCTCCTTAGACCCCCTGACTCACAATAATTATCGGCCCATATCACTGCTACCTTTTTTGGGGAAGGTGATCGAGAGAGCAGTCGCTTTCCAGCTTCAATCAATCTTGGATGACACCGATTTTCTGGACCCATTTCAAACCGGCTTCCAGGTGAGCTATGGAGTTGAGACTGCCATGGTCACCTTAGTTGATGACCTCAGTCTGAGCATGGACAGGGTAAGCGTGTCCCTGTTAGTGCTCTTGGACATCTCAGTGGCATTCGATACCATCGACCATGGTATCCTTCTGGACCGCCTGAGGGAGCTGGGTATCGGGGGCACTGCTCTGCAGTGGTTCTGGTCCTACCTCTCGGGCAGGTTCCAGATGGTGGAGCTGGGGGACTGTCGCTCCGATAAGAGGGCCCTTACATCTGGTGTCCCTCAGGGAGCGATTTTGTCCCCTATGCTTTTCAACATTTACATGAAACCGCTGGGAGAGATCATCCGGAGACACGGGGCGTGGTGTTATCAGTACGCTGATGACACCCAAATAGTCTTCTCTATGTCTCCGACTGATGCAGTAACTAAGGATGGCATCTCTCCTCTTGTTGCCTGCTTGGAGTCGGTAATGGGCTGGATGAGGGAGAACAAACTCAGTGTGAATCCAGGAAAAACGGAAGTACTGGTGATAGGTTCCCCAGTTCCAGGTGGCGAGATTTGTCGTCCGGTCCTGAATGGGGTCATGCTCCCCTTGAAGGACTCGGTGCGCAGCTTGGGAGTACTCCTTGATTCGTCGCTCCAACTGACATCCCAGGTGGATGCAGCGGTCAGGAGTGCTTGTTATCAGCTTCGGCTGATATGCCAGTTGCGTCCCAACCTGAACCGTAAGGACCTTGAAACTGTTGTACATGCTTTGGTAACCTCTCGATTGGATTTCTGCAACGCGCTCTACATGGGGCAACCCTTGTACCAAACCCGGAAGCTGCAATTGGTGCAGAATATGGCAGCTAGATTGGTCGCTGGTAGTTCCAGGTCGGACCATATAACACCTATCCTAAAAGACCTTCACTGGCTGCCTATTCGCTTCCGAGCTCAATACAAGGTGTTAGTTTTGACCTATAAAGCCCTAAATGGCTTGGGCCTAGGGTACTTAGAGGACCGCCTCTCCCCACATAATACGCCCCGCACACTCCGATCATCTGGGACTAATTTGCTAGAGGTCCCCAAGTCTCACTTTGTGGGGACCTCTCAGAGGGCTTTTTCCATCGTCGCCCCTTCCTTCTGGAATAAGCTTCCCGCAGATCTTTGTTCCTCTGCATCACTAGTCTCTTTTAAGAAAAATCTAAAAACGTATCTATTTCAGTTGGCATTTCCACCTTAAGTAATAGTTTTGTTTTTTTTTCTTTCTCTGCCCCATGTGTTTTCTTGTTGACCCCGGACTGTTTGTAACTTTTTTCCCCCACTTCTTGCCCCTGATATTTGTGATTTGTCTGATTCCTGTTCCTTTTCCCTGCACCGATGTTTTTAACCTTTATATTGTAGCAATTTTAACTTTTTTATTGTTTTAACTCTTTGTAAGCCACTTTGATCATATCCATGGAAAGGCGGGGTAAAAATAAAATTTATTATTATTATTATTATTATTATTATTATTATTATTATGTAAGGCTACCCCCCTCTGTGCTTGCCTTTCACCAGCAGGCAAAATTGGCTCTTTTCAGGCAGACTTTTAATGCATAACACAAAATTATGGGATGGATTTTATATGGATATTGTGGGGTTTTTTTAAAAAAAAATTATTTATATTAATCAACTTTCCATACATTTTTATATACTTTTACACCTTAGCCGTTTTTTGGGTTTTTTTTAAACAAAACCCCCTAAATATCCCCTCCTTGCACCCCACCCCCGGAGCCATTTCTATCTTTATACTCCATCCAAAATCTTAACTCCTCCCGTGGAGGCAATTTCCCGTCTTCCATTCTTAATACATTTTCAATAAATTTTTTCCATATTTCATCAAAATCATTTCTTTTCAATAATCCTTTTTTCACTTTCAATCTACATGTTAATTTATCATTAATTGCTATCTTCCAAACTTCCTTATACCAATATGGATATTGTGGTTTTAATGTTTGTATTTTAAATTGTTTTTAGCTGATGTTTTTAATTGTTTTATTGTGATATTGTTTTTAGAATTTTATTTGTGAAGTGCCTTAGTTCACAATTGCAGAAAAAGGTGGGATAGAAATTAAATAAATAAATAAATAAATACCTATAACTGAAAATAATTTTGGACCTTTGTGAAATTCCACATCTTGAGTCTTCATTCCAAGATGTGGGGGCAGTGAGTAAAGATCAATACCTTTTATCATTCCAAAATAATTTTGTTTTCTGTATTATATTATAAAGCAGATTTAATAAATTAATTTCATCCTGACAAGATTCAGGGTAATGAGTGAGTAAATATGAATTACATTGATCAGTACTCTGAAGTCAGAAACAGAAGATAATGAAATTAACTTTTTTCCATCAGCAGCTTGCGTGTTCTGTGCTTGGATGTTCCCAGCACCAATTGACATACGTGTGGCAGAAATATTTGAATATTGTTGCTGTTCTTGCTCCTGCTGTTTGGTTTTAATGAATACTGGTCTGAATCCAGGAATGTAGTCAGACAATTTTCATTGGGTGAGTAAAGACAAAAATAGGCATGCAGAAGGGTTAGGTCATTGATCACTATAAAATGTCTTGAAGGAAAATCTCATAGGGGAAGAATTATTCGGGGGGGGGGGGGGCTCAATGTCCTTATTTTCCTCCCCAGTCACTATGACTCTGACTATATTCAAGGCTAAGATGTTACATCAGAGTTTTGTAGGATAAATCCCCACATATGACACTATGCATTGATCATACTACTTAGCCTTTGTGTTGAATGGCAAGGTTATGCAACTGAATGCACACCAGATATGCAACCAAATGCATGTTTGCATCTCCATCTACATGCATAATGACATTGTATGTGCAGCTCTTTTCTACAAACCTGAACTGAAAGCAGTCATTCCATATTGGATTAAAATGTCTGCCTGTTTCCATAGTGTGTGTATGTGTGCATGTGTGCATGTGTGCTTTCAAATTACATACTGAATTATAGCAACCCCATCAATTTATTTTCTCCAATCATGTGTTAGAATCTTCATGCAAATGAACTAAGGAGGCAAGAATTTGTAATTCAATGTTCTGGATGATTTTCTTGTTTTATTGCTTCAGTGGTTAATTGAGCAGTTAAATAGCAGGGGTGCAAGTGAGTTTGTCTCTCACATGAGTCTAGCTTTGTTGATGGTGTGTGCTTTCAAGATTTCTGACGTATGGCAACTCAAACCCTTATGGTAAACATATCACAGGGTTTTCTTGGCAAGATTTGTTCAGATGGGGCTTGCCACTGTGAGACTGTAACTTGCCCAAGGTCACCCAGTGGGTTTTTGTGGTCTAATTTGTCTCATGCTTTAAAGGCTGCAGATATTGCAAAGTGTGTGTATATAGGCCTTCAAGTAGCACAGTTTTCATGATCTGGATGTTGTTGGCTGCAGCTCCCAGCATTTCTTAGCATCAGCCATACCAGCTAGGGGATGTTGGGACTTGTAGTCCAACAATAGCTGAAAGACCATATGTTATGATAAAGTAACACAGTGGTCCAAAGATTACTTAAAATGAGTTCCATTTGTCTTGTAAAAAGGAATAGTGGCATAATGAAATGGGACAGTTCTATCCTCCATTGAGTTCAGGGAGGAATACATGGGATTGGGTTAAGTCCAGTATTCCCACATATAATGTTAATAATAACTCATGAGGTAGGCCTTAAACTCTGACACTGACTGCCATAAAGTCAAAATGTAAATTTAAGTCGTATCAAGGATGGGAACCCAGATCATTCTAGCTAAAATCCAACATGCTAACCACTACACTGGACTGCATTTTTGATGTGTGTTAGCTGATCCAAATAAGTTGAGCATTACAGTATGCAGTGGAGAGAGTGGAGAGGAGAGACAGAAAGAATTAGAGCCTGGAAAAGTTTTTGACTACAGCTCCTATAGTTCTCTACCCAGCTATAGGAGCTGTAGTCCAAAAAAGGCAATGTTTCCAAGCTCATTTCTTCAGGGAACTGGTTCTGAGGACTAGCATTGCACCAGTGTCTGTGTGTTTCTTCAACAGATCATTTGGGTTGGAATACAACACATACAAGGCAAGGAGCTGAATCCCAGCCTATTCCTTCTCTCCTATTCCCTCCCTTGCTTCACCTTGTGCTCTCACAGTGGACCCTTCTCTCATTTCTTGTGGCTGCTCAGGCCACTCCTTCTCCCCTTTCTCCTATTCTCTCCCTCAACCTACTTCATTGTTTTCAATGTACCCATCCCTTGATTCTTATGCTCAGTCCTTCGTATTACCCATTCCCCCACTCCCTACCTTTGCTTCTCAGCTCATGTCCTTGCATAAAGCAGGGGCAATCACATTTCTAGTAGAACAATTTGATTGAAGAGTATCTACACATTTTGCCCCATAGCTCAACTCCTGTGAGAGTTAGAGACTTTTAAAAAATGAAAGATTAGAACCCAAGTGAAATGATAGTCCAAACGGGAACTGGGTTGCATATCTAGAATCCAAGTAAAAGCCAGCACACGGGGTAGCATGGCACCCCTATCATAGGGGAACAAATGCATGCATAAGGCACCAACACAATTACTTTTCGAGTGCTAGTTCCATCTAGAACAGATCCATAAAATCAATAGGAATTTGCCAAGTTCACACTTGTGTGAATTCCATTTATTTAGCGGATATACTCTGATTGAAGAATCAGTGTGATATAGTGATGTGAACACTGGACTACACTCTGGAGACCAGGATTTGAATCCCTGGCCGGCCATGGAAACTCACTGGGTGACCCTGGGCAAGTCACATGCAAAATAGTTCATATATTCTTAATTGTATTGTTCTGACCTTGAGCAGAATAATTTTCAAGAAGTGAAAAGATAACCAGGTGCTCAGCCTAACCTATGCACAAATGCCTTCTGTATGAGGTTATTCCAGCACACAGATTTAGCCAGCAGTTTCAGGAGTTATTTTTCCTGTGATATGGATACCATCAAAACACTGAAGACATAAATCCTTGCAGGGTATGTGCGTCTGCATCTATGACAACTGTGTTGTTGTTGTTGTTGTTGTTGTTGTTTTATCTTCCTTTTTTGTTGTTACAGAGGTTGGCGATTGTTGCCCGATTATTTGATAAAGTAGAGCAGCTCACTTAGCATTATCTCACCAAGAATATACTTTGATAATTTACAGATAAGGCTGAAATATCTCCTTTTGTCAAATGGCTGGGAAGCAAAAATGAGTGACATAAAAGGTAGATCAGAGGGGCAGTTTAACAAAAGAGACATAAAGGCCAATTAAAGGAGATAAAAGGAGTGATTTAAAGGTAATAGGTACTATAGCTACTCTCTATTTACACTGCTCTTACTGCACATATTGACAGCAGTGCATTAAATTCTGCTATCAGAATCCCTAGAAATATAACTTTGAGAAAGCCTATTATTGCATTATGTGTTATGCATTTTCATTACAGTTTGTTTGTTGTTTAAAAGAGAAATTTCGGGTGATGGCAATGGCAAATACAGTACATGTACTGAAGATACAGATGCAGAACATGTCTTCATGGATGAAATGACCCAATTTCCTCTTGACCTTGTGTTGCCCTGTCCAGACAGTGTAAGGCCAAAGGATTGATTTAATCGCAGCCTTCCACATGCTTTTCATCAGCAAGCAAAAACAATTTTATTCAGGCAGACTTTTAATAAATAATCATGGGATGGCTTTTATATGTATAGGACTTGCTATAATTTAAATATAAAATATAACTTGGACCCACAAAATATAAGAGCAAGAGTCTAAAATTCCATTGAGAATACCAACTAGAATAGATCAGTGAAGCTTACTTACATATTGACTAACCCTAGGTTCCCATTGCTACATTGGGTCTATTCTTTGGTTGGTTGTTAGCTGACTTCAAGTTGACTCATCTCTGTGAATCAGACATCTCCATTCTCAACCTCTCTACTCAGGTCCTGCTGGTTCAGATCTATTCAAGATCGAATTACAAACTGGGTTTAGGCCAATATTAGCTTATACCACACAGACTAATAGTAAATCAAAATATTGCTTGAATTGATTTATATCCCTTGGGGCAGAGGCACAGGTAGAACATGACAGTCTCTGTATCAGCAAACTGAGAGCTCCAATTTGATTATTATTGGTGGTATGACATAATAATAATAATAATAATAATAATAATAGTTTTTATTTATATCCTGCCCCTCTGCCAAGCAATCGGGGCGGCGTACAACAATCACAATAACAAATAGCATCAATACAGAGCCCATCCCTTCTTCCCAACCCCACCCATACCCACCCCTCAAAAACAAAACAAACAAAGCAAATTAAAACAATTTTTAAAAATATACAAAATACAATATAAAATGCAAATACAATTTAAATGCAATTTTTGAAGGGTCCCTCCTCGCTGCCCCAGGTGGAAAAGGCAGCCTTTTTAAAGGGTCTCTCCTCGCTGCCCAAGGTGGAAAAGGCAGCCTTTTTAAGGGGTCCCTCCTCGCTGCCCCAGGTGGAAAAGGCAGCCTTTTTAAGGGGTTCCTCCTCGCTGCCCCAGGTGGAAAAGGCAGCCTTTTTAAAGGGTCTCTCCTCGCTGCTCAAGGTGGAAAAGGCAGCCTTTTTAAGGGGTTCCTCCTCGCTGCCCCAGGTGGAAAAGGCAGCCTTTTTAAAGGGTCTCTCCTCGCTGCCCAAGGTGGAAAAGGCAGCCTTTTTAAGGGGTTCCTCCTCGCTGCCCAAGGTGGAAAAGGCAGCCTTTTTAAAGGGTCTCTCCTCGCTGCCCAAGGTGGAAAAGGCAGCCTTTTTAAGGGGTTCCTCCTCGCTGCCCAAGGTGGAAAAGGCAGCCTTTTTAAAGGGTCCCTCCTCGCTGCCCATAGTAATTTGTGGTAGTGGAGTCCTGGTCATGGTGAAGTACCTCTTAAATGATAATCCATTTTTGAGCCTAGATATCAGGGGAAGAAAGCTTTCAACAAGAGGTGTGATACTGCTGGTTTGCTTTTGCTTTTGTTTTGTTTTTACCATCATGCGTATTGAAGATTTCTGGATAACCTGAACTTTTACTTATGTTCAATTTCCATAATATCTCAGTGGCCTCAGTAAAAGGACTGTCTATTTCTTACTTTCATGTATAGATACAAGAAATGTTTATGCAGCCTTATTTAAAAAAAAAAATCACAGGTGAACACAACATGACAGAATGGACTTATGGATGTATACATGAGAAACTACTATGGACCAGAAACTGGCTGATGTGCCCATTACTTTCTACCCCAAACTTTACTCTGCAGTGACATCATGATGATGTTTTGGCCCCAACAGCACTTTACATAAAATCAGATGTGACTTTCTAGTCATTTCTGGTTTCATCAGATAATGGGAGTGCAGCCTGTGGGTGAGAAATTGGTCAGGGTGCTGCCCAAGTCCTCTACAGTTGCCCAGCTCTCTCCTTCATTAATCGAGGTCCTAAACAAAGAATGTCTGCTACTGAACTCATCAAGGAAGGCTTTGCATGTGTAAAAGCTAAAGGCTTGTGTATAACCCCCACCCCACCCCCGGCAGGGCAATTACTTTAGTTAAAGCCATAATGAGAGCAAGTGAATACTAATGGGTGGTGTGCTGGAAGATGGCCGGATAGCCTTGTTCTAATGGTGCCATTAATTCATTCAGATCTTTTCACGAAGAGAAATAGATGCTATGGGAACAATTATATCCTTGCTCTCTCTAAATCACAATGACAATATTCTGCCCTTACAAGGCATTAAAAACCAAGTCCTTGGCTATAATCTTCAAACTCCTTGCTAGGATTATTATATCAGAAGTGGGATTCATTTATTATTTAGATTTTCTGAATCGTTTGTATTAACCCTTTCACCCTGGATAGGAAGAACAGGGAGGGTGGTCAATTTTAAAGAAACAAAAACATCAAATCTACTTTGAAAAACCACAACTAGCATACAAAAGTTCATCTGTATGGTGGTTTATTGCTCCCAGCACCAAATCCTGTGTAATAGATCCTGGAAGCTACCCAGCATACATGGCAGTACTCTGGGAATGAAAGCTCTTTATTTAGATTCTCCAAGGATTTTATGTGTCCTTGTGTCTCAAATACTGATTGTAGTTGAGAGGACGCTCTCTCTTTGTTGATCTCAAGCATTTCCTTGTCACTACCAAAGAACAGAGGCCTTTGGTAGCACTCTTCAATCTATTCATGCCACACCTGTGCTTTTCTTTGCTACCAGAAGTGATGGTTTCAAAATGACAGCCTCACCTTCTGAAGTATCCTCAAGGTGGAACATCAGAGTCTGGGTGGCTGGTGTGGCTGACAGCAAGGCAGGATAGGTTTTATTATGGACTTTAACACAGCTTTCCAAGATGCTGAGCACTATTCCCAAAATAGGTTCAGATCTTGCAGAACCCCCTTAAAGCTTGGATGAAATTTTGAAGTGAATCCACTGCCCACTGACATGGAGGCTGAACAGACAGGCCAGGATAATATAGACTGAGCCTGTGCTATACTGGCCCAGGTGCTTACCTGGGTTGCTTTCCAGGTCAGCACAAGGCCAGGTAAGAGTTTACATGCCTGTCCTCACACTGTCCCAGGACCCACTACTGGTGTATACTCCTTAACTTTCTATGCCATTGCTCCTACTGAAAAGCCCCCTATTACTGTGTCCCAATACAGAAATGGGGCACCTGGCTGCACCTATTAGTGAGAGTGGCAATGGGGGGCTTCTCAGTAGGAGAGATGGTACAAATGATGTAAGGAGCATGGGGGGAGTTTCCAGGAAACTCATTGGCAAACCAGGGGTCAAACTGACTCGGAGTAAAGGCTGTTTAAAAGGGGTTGTTTTAAACCAAATGACCTTTTTTAAAAAGCCATTTTTAAGTTTTTAAACTGATTACTTTTTTTAAGTCTGGCTATTAGTATTGTTTTCCAATTATCTTACTGGAATAACAATGACAGTTGTTTCCATAGGAAACAGCAACACATGAGGTCCCACATTTTTTGCTATCTGTAGGGGGGGTGTCTGTAATTGATCCCCCGCAGATACAAAGAGATGGCTGTACTGTGACAAGTGCACTACCATGTCCTTGGGGATGTAACGGTTAAGATGCTGACTCTGTTGATTGCAAGATCGGCAGATTGGCAGTCCGAGGCCCAGGTGCTGCATGATGGAGTGAGCTCCCATCACTATTCCCAGCTTCTGCCAATCTAGCAGTTTGAAAGCATGCAAATGCAAGTAGATAATGTTAGCGTGGTGACGCAGTGCCTGGGAACCACATAATGTGAAGCACCAAGATCCAGACTGTCTTCAATGAAGCAAGCAACGTTGTCAGTTACAGGAAAACTCCTTTCCCCTCCAGACAGAGGCAGAGAGACTCAGCAGATGTCTCACTAAGGACGTTTTCACACTGGGCTCCCTAAAGCCGGCTGGAGCCCTTCCCCTAAAGCCGGCTGGACAAGGTGCCGCTGATACCGGAATGACCCCGGCGGCGGCAGGCTAATTCCTTTTGCCACCCGGAATTACCTGAAGCCGGAGTTAGCCAGGAATTAGCTTGCCGTTGCCGGAGTGGGGCCGGACTTAGGGCTCCGTGTGTTTGAACACACGGAGCCAAAAGCCGGCCGGACGCAGGGATGACACCGGAAGGGGCGGGGTTTGCCGCCGCGTGTGTGTGAACACACGGGAAATGGAGCCGGAGTGAGGCCGGCGGGAGGCCGGCTAGCGTCCTCAAAAAGGCCAGTGTGAAAACGTCCTAAGAGGCTTTTAAGCTTCAGAAGGTCTATATATAAAGGCTATGTACAATGATACACCAACGCACTCTCCAACAATCTCCACCTTCCACTATCAACCCCCATCAACCCACATGTGTGTCCAGAGGCTTGTCCCTTATATAGCCAGTGCTCCACATGGCTTTCTAGCCCTGCCTCTTCCTTTTGGACACCTGTCAATCATAAGCATGACACAGAATGTTTGCAGCCCTTTTGCAGCACTTACTGTGCTTTACAGCACCAGGTGACTCCCTGTCATTATGTCACCTCCTGTTTCATCAGCCTTGATGCTGCATGATTCAGCAGTGGCCAAATGCTTAGTCATCATGGCTGCTGCCATTCACCACATTGTGCATTTTTCCCTGGAACATTATTCCAACAGATAAAACTTTGGTGAGAAGGTAAACAGTGTTCTGTGCAATCATGCTGGCCACATGATCACAGAGTAGTCTTTGACAACACTGGCTCTTCGGCTTAGTAACGGAGATGAGCACCACCCGCTATGGTCGGACATGACTTGACAACCTTGTCAATAGGGAATACCTTTACCTTTACCATGTCCTTAAGAGTTTGAGTCAGACCTGTCCATAAGGGTTTGACATTCAACTCCATCCCAGACAACTGCATCCACAACTGTAAACAAATTTTCCCTTATCCCTTCTATAGTCAGATAAAGCACCCTATGAACCTGAATCTGGGCATGGAGTCAGTGGTGTCACTTGAGGATGTGTGTGGACTGCACTAGGTAACATCTGAGAGAAGGGTGACACCCCCATTGTGGGGGGTGCAGTGCTGCTGCTGGCACCCACCCCTTCTCTGCTGCCCCAGCTCTCAGCTGAGGGGGACAAGGCAAGAGAGAAGGAGGGACAAACATGCATGTCCCTGCCCCCCCTCCCCCATTTTCCCCAGTGCTGTAGCTTGCTTGCCTGAGCTAGCCAAGGCATCAAGGCAGGAGGGGCGAGCACATAAGTACCTGCCCCTCTCATCTTTCCTGATGCCTTGCCTGCCTTGTGTCTGGTCTCCCCAGGTGGCCATAAGGGCAGGGCAGGATGCTGTCATGCCCCTTGGCACCTGCACCAGGTGGCACCAACACTAGGAATACCACTGCTTGATATCTCACTCTCTAATTTCAACAGTAACGTCTCGACTGAGTGCAGAGGATACAGAGCAGAAAAGATTTGTTTATACAGCCTCTTTGAGAAACCTGATCTTAAGGGAAAATACAGTGGAATACTGCCTGAAAATCTTTATATGGCATGGCATAAAATTAATTGTACCACTCATGCCTACCTGCAGACATTAATGGAAGGAGAGATGAAGATCAGTAGGTTTACTCCTCAGGTACATACAGAGCAATTTTCAGTTAGGTTGCAGTTGAGAGACTGTATTGATCTGTGAAACTCAAAGCTAAGCTGAGAAGCCAACAAGAATGCACAATTGACCCAGGTTTCCCAATTGTTGTTGGGAGATGTGGATCATTTAAATTGATAGCCTCATTAAGATGCAACAAAAATGTTAATTAATTTTGGCTAGGAGGGAAAACAGACACGTAAACAAAAAGATAAGAGTTTCTATGTGTGCAGGTCATAACTGAATCTGCAGGTGGCTCAGTGACATTTTAAATTGCTAGAAGAAAGACCAGGACCATCCATAGTCAGAGGAGATGCAATTAGAGAACAAGGAGTAATTAGGAAGTAGTTCCTGTGTAAGCCTGAACTCAGGCATGATTTAGGGTTGCTATTCTGTTTATTGACCTTTTGTGCTTTTAATACTCAAACAAGGAAAATATAATATATACAAATATATATTTTTAATTGGATTTACCACTGTATATTTTCTGGATTTTAAGATACCGCATTATAGCTGCAACATGGAAACCCAAAAGAGACAGCCAGTGGACTATAAGACCTTCCTATTTGAGGTTTTTACCTCCAACAAATGTAAAACATTTTTCTTCTTCTTAAATTTGGACTGGATTAGCATATTTTACCTCAACACCGCCTAAAATTTTCCTGATGCAAAAACATGAAGGCCTGTTGAGAAATTCAGTGTCCTCCACCTAACAAAGGAGCTATAGCTTCACAAGGATGGAAACATATTGGATGGCAACAGAAATGTCTTCTTTATGTTGCAAATGGATGTTAAATCCCTGGACTTTGAGAATCTCCCAATAACCACATGGCCAGAAGAAATAGGCACCAACCTGCAAGAGAAACCCTTCTACATAATCTGAACTGAGAACTAAAACAACAAAATGCAGACCTAGAACTAACATCTTCATTTTTTTCCCTCCTGTTTGGTTTGTAACACCTTGTTGGAATATAGATGGGTTATACAGTCAAAGGTGAGATGTAGAGATGTGTGTGTGGAATTTTCCTCATGAGAACAACATCTAGAGAAACAAAGAGAACTCGGCCGAGATGGTCAAGAAGTCATAACAATTAAAGTTTTAACTGGGGAAAAGATAGTCAGTGCATCAACATCTGAGCTCATGAGAAAAACAGTCACATGGGGGATGATTGACAGCAAGAGGCTGGGTTAATACACATCGTACAGGCATTATCCAATCAGCATAAGGTTGACACCCAGAAGGTAGAATATGGGAAAGGCCTAGAGAATCTTTGGTTTAAGCTTGTTTATATTCAAGTTGTGAGTATGTGTGTGTTCGTCAGTGGTTTTAACCATGGAGTTATTTGGCTTTTAGTTTTTGAGTATGTTTATACTGCTTTTACAATGTAACTCCTGGATCTGGAAACATGGATCTGTTCTTCTTAACTTTCAAATACAACAAGTTGGGATCCTAAGCTTTTGGAGCTGCTAAAGATGTAACCTTTCATGGCTGAACTGGATTAATTCATTACAATGGATTTTACTTAGTTATCTTATTTTTCTTTTATGTACATTAATAAAACTATACTTTTGGACTTTACATTGTATCTTCTTGACTGAGGAAGACAGGATTGCCTGGAGAAGAAAAGCTGAGCTAGTTCATGGTAAGAGATACAAAGTGGCTGTGGATCACAGCAGCCAGCTTGTCCTGCAGATTCTGCTGGGTGTCAAAGAGCATCACTGCAACACCCATCATCCACACACTGACACACCTTGCCTGATGAAGAAGCCAGTGAAGCTTTGAAAGCTTTCAATATGTATATTGTGCATTTTGGTTGGACAATAAAGGTACTACTGCTTGATGGATTTTTTTTTAAGGAGAATATAAAGTAGGGAAGCTTTTCTCACCATTTTCTTCATTGTTAACCTTGAGCCCTTTCACACTACACAGTTGTAGAATTATGATTCCACTTTTATTGCTATGTCAAAATCCTGATCGTTAGCATATCCTGTATACCCTGCGCTGTATTTGGAATCCTCCATATTTTCATATTTCATATATGGAGCCAACATTTCATATATGGACCTTTTGGAACACCAGTGAAGTTCCCATGAAAAAATGAGTGTAGACCTGAGGGCATGTGCACAATCCAAGTAATAATATAATCAAGGCTAAATGGGTGTACTAATTGCACCTTCCTTCCCCAAGTCCTCTACATTTCTTATTGCACCATGAGACAAAGGGTCTCCTGACACTGAAAACAGTAAGCCAACTACTCCGCCTTGCTCCTGTTGTATTTCTAGCCACTTCTCCTGTCCTTACACCCTGGAGTTGTCCTGATCCAATCACTATTTTTGTAATCCTAAAGATAAGGCCATTAATCAGTCTGGAATCCCATTGTCTGTTCCTGGGAAAGAATCATCAATGGGAAAGAACATCAAGCTTTTGTTACCTTGCAAGATAACACATCACTTCAGGCTAGATTTCAGGTATAAATATTGGTCCCAAAAAACCTAGCCTCTATGCACACAGTATGCATACAGTTCTCCCAGGCTGCATTCTGTGTATGTTCTGTGTCACCCTCAGACATCAGTCTGACCTACCCCTACTTTCCATGGTCGACTCTATACTTTGGACAAGTAAATATCACCCTCTTTGCACTCTCAAACTTGCTATCCCATTTCCATACTTCCAACTCAAATGCTGTGTCTGTTTGAATTGCTATTGTATATGTGTGATTGCACTCTGTATTTTTCTAAATAAAACCTTCTAAATTCACCCGATTTAGAATCCTCCTCAGTTATTACTGGTATACACAGATGCCATCATCTGTGTCCTAAGGTTGCCACGCTGTTGAAAAGCTAATTCCCCCAACATTTAAAGTGAAGTTGACAGTTGGTAGGGACAGCCCAGTTCTCTAACATACACACACTTTTCTTTGGATAACATGTAGAATTCTGGGACTGGCAGTTTAGAGAGAAGTATTTAGAATTCTCAACCAGAAAGCTATAGTACTCAATAAAACTGGAAAAAAACAGGATTCCATAGGAAGTGGACAAGGCAGTTAAAGTGGAATCATAGCATTATACTTTGGTACTGTGAAAGATGCTATTGAGACAATCGTGTTGTACTTGATGGCTTTGCCACTGATACATAGCTTGCCTGTCTGCAATAAGAAATGGGAGCCCTAATTTGACAAAACAAACACAATTGAATGTACAGGAACTCACACTCAGGTCTAATTGGCATTGCAGCAATAATTCAATTTGACATCGCTTTAACTGCTGAGACGCAATGCTATGTTATTCCAGCATTGTAGTTTTGTGAGATATTTAGCTTTCTCTGTCAGAGAGCTCTGGTGTCAAAACAAAGTACAGCTCCTAGGATTGCATAGCACTTAGCCATAGTAGTTAAACTGGTGTAAAACTGCATTAATTCTGCAGTGCAGTTGAAATCACATAGCCTGTGGGCCACATATGGCCTCAAGGCCATTTTGTGGTCCTCAAGCCACTTCTGAACCTGCCAGATCTCCTGATCACTGCCCCTATTTACTCCTGCAAATGAAATTGCTTATCCTAGAAGCCTTCAAGAGCAGAGTTTCTCCTCTAGAACAAGGCACAACACTTCACACTTTAATACACACTTTAAGGGCCGAGGGACTTCAGCTCCCAGAATCCCAGCAGCTATTGGCCAACATGGGACTATTGGCCAATATGGCTGAGGCTTCTGGGAGCTGAAGTCCCTCGGCCCTTAAAGGGGAAAGGTTGCCTACCCCTGCTTTAATATAACAGTAAATCTGGAGGGGAAACACTCTGAGCCTCTTTGTGAGTCTAGAAGTAGCTCCAAGTTCATTTCAATTTTTTAAGGAAAGGGAACCTCCTTCCTCTTTCATTTTTTATTTCTTTTTATTTCTTTTTTGTATGATTTCTTTACACAAGAAACATTAATAATTAAAGATTTCCAAATTCTTTCACATTTTTCTCTTTGATTTCTCCTCTTACTAATCTCACTTTATAGGTTAGGTTTTCTAATAGCACTGTAAACCACACTCTATTAATTTACTTTTGTATTAAAAGACCTTCTAACCTTTTGTATGATTTCACTTTTTCTAATCCTGCAGCATTTATCAGAAGTGCTATAGGATTTTTATTTGACAATCTTTCATTTTCATGTCCAAGTATTGAAATTAATAATAATGCCCCTCTATAGTGTACTCTGACCTAACATTTTAGTTAGCCAATTTAATATTTTCCCCAGAAACTATTTTTGGACAGGTTACCCACATATGCTGCCAATTTCTTCTTTTACTGTAGCCTCTCCAGTATAGCTTTGACAGATTATAATTAAAATTCTGAAGTCTGAGTGGGTAGTAATACTATTTATGAATAATTTTATTATATTTTCTTTAGCCTCAGAATATAATGATTTGGTGTTGTCCAAACTGTATCCCATTGAGAATTCTGTTCCCAAATCTGACTCCCATAGAAATGCCATACCTTCGGATTTTCCAAATTTCTCTTCCTGTAATATTTGATTCAAACAAAAATCCACCAAACAGTGATACCTTTATTGGCCAACCAAAATACACAATATACTTGTTGCAAGCTTTTGAAGTAATATTTAATATAATCTTGAAACTTGCTCAGTTGTTTTACTTTTATTCTTGCCAGAATAGGGCTCAAATAGAGTTAGAGCTCTTGTGGGAACATTGTGTTCTATTTTATTTAGCAAGAAAAGAGTTTATTTGTACTAGTTGTAGCGTCTATCAGCTTAAGTTCTTAAGTAAATCTAATTGTAGGCTTACCATTTATGAAGAAATCACTTATGTGTATTCCTTTCTTAATTTGATGTATTACTTTGATGTTTTGTGATGTTGTGCGCCGCCCCGATTGCCTGGCAGAGGGGCAGGATATAAATTATTATTATTATTATTATTATTATTATTATTATTATTATTATTATTTCTCTATCAATCTGTTAAATTGATCACATTTATCTTTTTGTTTGAATAAAGGATGCTGTAAAAAGGGACACAGAGGTGATGGAGATGATACTAGGATGTTTTTATAGAATCTTTAGATATTCTAAACATCCCCTCAGTAAACTGATATTATATATATTCATTTATGGGGTGGAGGTATATCTGCTTCATATTATTCTAATGCCAGCTCTCTATTTGAGTCCAAGTTATTGAGGTATTAGATTTTATATACTGGCTATATAAGGGGTGGTGGTGGAAATTCAGTGTCCCCTTCCTAACAAAGGGGCCTGTGGCCTCACAAAGGATGGAGACATATTGGATTGCAAAGGAAGTATCTTTTTGTGTTGCAAATGGATGTTAAATTCCCTAGACTTCGAGAATCTCCCAGTTGGCACATGGCCAGAAGGAGGAGATGCCAGCCTGCAAGAGATGCTCATCCATACTGTTGGAACTAAGAACAAAAACAGCAAAATGCAGGCCTATGACTAACATCCTTATTTTTTTTTTCTCCTGTATGGTTTTTAACACTTTGCTTGATGAAGAAGGCAGTGGAGCTTCGAAAGCTTGCACCATATATATTGTGCATTTTGGTTGGCCAATAAAGTTATCACTGTTGGGTGGGGTTTTGATGTTATTAGAAACAAGTTTGTTAGCCTAAAGCATTAAGTGAATTTTTCTGCTAACATCCATGTTATATTCTCACACCCCTTCCTATCCCAAACTCCCTTGTGTTGTCCTAATCTTATTACTGCTTCATTAAATCAATGTCACTGCCATCAACCAAAACTATTCCTTTTGTCCTTTGACATCAAAACCATCAAACGGATGGGAAATCTATTCATGGAAAATTCACCCAACTTCTTCAAGACTCTTTAAAAAGCCTGCCTTGGCACTCACACATTGGCTCAGTCTGAAATAAGGCAGGCACAGACTGGCCACTGGACCTTCCATCATCCCCTGGAACTTTGCTCTGAATTGGTAAGAAATTGCCTTCCCTCAACCTTGCTACAAGCTACTATCTTTAATTTCATCATTTCAAGTATGTGTGTGTGTACATGTTTGTGTGAATGCTATTGCATGAATGGTGATTTCCCCCTTTGCTATTAATCAATAAAACTAAGTTGTGCTTGGCACTCTGGAGTTCTAGTATTTGGAACCATTAGACAAAGACAAGATCTTGACTCTTTGAAGTTACCCAGAGTCCTCGCACTATTAATTGGAGCTACTAATATTCCCCTGTTATATATTTATTTGGGGGTGCCTTTTCGATAAGCTAGCAATTTGGGTAGGTCCCATGTTGGGAAACCAAGACCTGATTTTGGGGAATTTATAATTAGCTCAAATGTGAGAGGGAAGTGCCCAAATTCGCTTCTAAGACCTTATCCAATTGTCTACGGGAGACGTAAGAATTCTGGCTAGGAAAGACACTGAAACAGACCAAGCTCCAATTAAAGTCTAAAATATTTATTTGACAAAATAGACAAACATCCAAATGCAGCACACACACACACACACACACACACTAGAAGAATAAGCGGGGAAGAGCGAGAGCAGGGGAGGCAAGAGGGAAACCAGGATAGAGGGAGATATACTCACACCCAAGCGACTTCTCTGGGCTTCTGTCAGCGAATGAGGATGAGTTTCGTGGAAGGGGCACGACCGGCAAGAAAGGGGGTCGCAGGAACTATCTCAGAGCACAGACCGACAGAGTTTCAGCATGCACTTCCAAGGTAGCACACGGTCTGCTAAAATCCAGGGGTTTTTAAGGGCGATTTCTGCCCTCTAGCCATGAGTTAGACAATAGGTGGACAAAGGCTTGAGTGGTTTACTATTGTTTACTTAAGTTTGGGCATAGTCTAAACAATGCATTTGGTTTCAAAACTATCAAGGAAGGGAAGCAAGAGAAAAGGGGTGCGATCAAATCTAATCACTGTCTCATCAAGTGTGAGACTAAGGGGGGATGCAGACGAGGGCGTCCAAGACACCCTGGTCCGCAGCGCCGCGAGGCCAAGGCAGCCTCACTGCGGCGCTTCCCCGCCGAATCTAAAAGGAGCGCCAAATTGGCGCTCCTTTTAGGTTAAAGGGAAAGTGCGCCCTAAAAGCGGGGGGTGCACTTTCCCTGACTCAAATGCCGCAGCGAGTGCGGTCGCCGCGGCGTGAGGCCAACCCGGAAGCGCCGGCCGTGCGGATGGCCGGCACTTCCGGGGGCGACCTCAGGAAGAGGAAGGGGCGCCGAACGTGCGGCTGCCCCTCCTCTTCCGGGCCCGGAAGACGACTCTATTAGTCGTCTGCCGAGGCCCTAAGACAAACAAACACCATTAGGTATCTTTTCCAATATAATGGGATATTCCCCAAGGCAACTCCCAAAACCTGCCTGTTCTGGTGGTTTTTTGTAACATTACCTTGCTTACATGACCTCATATCTAGGGGATTATGGCTGCCATCTCCCAAGAGTCAGGCTGGGGTCATAGGGAACTCCACAAGGCTAAAATATATAATAAAAATGGAGGACGTCTGCTAACACCCACAAAGTGTTTAGAATGATCAGCCAGGGCACGCTAGTGCCTCACCAAAGTACAAACCCCAACATTCAACAGGATGTAGCCATGGCACTTAAAAGTGTAATGATATTTCTATAACTGTGTAGAGTGAAGGGACCCCTTGCAAGGCAGATTTTTCCAACTCCTTTTGTAGAAGGTTGTTATTGATACTGTGGGGCAAAGCAGTTGTGATGCTTATCTCATTGTTTGCCATTGCATAGCTGCTTTTTCTTAAACAAGCAACCCATATGAGAAAGGTAGTTCAAGTGAGAAAGAAGGTCAGGTTAAATCTGGGCTATGCTGTTGGAGGAGAAGGCTTCAACCTTTTGCCCAACCATAACCTCAGATGAAATAGCAGCCTATAGCAGCCATTTGCAAAAGAAAGAAACAGCCCATTGGTATTCAATGGCTTCCTTCTCTGCAAATAGCAGAGGTGTGGATCTTTTTGTGACTGTGGGAGAATCAAAGGGTTAATGCCCCTACCCTCATGCCATGATCCCAAACCACCTAGGTACCCCCAACTAAGACCAATTATTTACTTTAAAAAAAGAAGAAATAGCTGGATATGCACCACTAGTTACTTATAATTAATTGCCTTTTTTCCAGACATGAAAACATAATTACATTACACGACAATTGTTGTGTACCTTCAAGTCATTTCTGACTTATGTCAACTCTAAGGTGAATGCATCACAGGGTTTACTTGGGAAGATTTGTTCAGAGGAGGCTTGCTTTTGCCTTCCTCCAAAGCTGAGAGAGTGTGACTTGCCCAAGGTCACCCAGAGGGTTTCCATAGCTCCATGAGGATTCAAACCCTGGTCCCCAGAATAACAGTCCAATGCTCAGACCTGTATACTATGCTGGCTGTCACATAATAATGTTCATTTTGCTACTTCATGCTGTGTTATGGGTGTTGAGGCAACAGAGGGTACAGCCACAATGCAGAATTGAAGCAGCTTGACTTCACTTTAATAGCCGTAAATCCATCCTGTTGCATCCTGGGATGTTTAGTTTGGTAAGGCACCAGAACTCTCTGATAGACCTGGCTGAATACCTCATCAAACTACAGATCCCAGGATTCCATACAATAGAATCATGGCAGTTAAAGTGGTATCAAACTGCTTTAATTCTGCAGTGTGGCTGCACCCTATGACATGGATGAGAAGGGAATGTGCTTTGTACTGTAGATGTATAGCACTCTTTTTTTTTTAAGGAACTGAAAAGTATATCAAATGCTTTTGAGAAAGGGAGATGATTGATTTTTTCCATATTGTAATTATGATGGCAATTAATTTGGGACCCTTGAAATGATAATGAGATTAAACTACTTTTTAAAGTAAACTTTCTGAACTCTGAGCAACAGCACCTACAGAACATCAGACTGTAATAAAATTGTCTTGTTCAGCCTTGATTCAGTAGAGGATATTCACTGGGATAGTAGCCATTTTGTCAACAGATCAGGCCGCCTGTCTCCAATGGAGGTAGGAGAAAGATGAGTCCTTTAAAAGATTCATTTCCGCAATGGCAGAAAGATGTCAACATAACCTGTCTATTGTCTTATTACAGCCTTCCTCCAGAGCTTTGGTATTCCATTTCTGTAAACCATTTTATTTCCAACGGGCACAACTAACTGTTCGTCTCACAATAACTTTTTTTTATTTCAGCTCTCAAAGACACTTTATTTTTGAGAGTCTTGATAAAATAAAATAAAAAGTTATTGTAGAGAGAACATTTAGTATGCCCACTGGAAATAAAATGGCAATTGCGCCTCTAGTCTGTGTCCCACATCTTATCTCCCAAAGTTAATAATAACTAAAGGCTTTTAGTATATGTAGCTCTTACAGTGATAGTAATTTCTTTCCCCTCATATCTCACATTTTTCCTTGACAGATTTCAGTTGTCTTGAAATGATTTTTATTTTCAACCTCCAGCATATGACAGCTCTCTTTTATCGCTTGAAGCTTCATTTCAAATGCCAGACCCAATTCTATGCCTAAATGTTCTTTGTCATTTTTTAAAGTGGCATTTTCATCTAGATTACTACTATTTATGATTTATAGCAGTGGTACTCAAAATTTTTACCCTTGGGACCCCTTTTCCATCTACATGTGGACATCACACACACACACACACACACACACACCATTCAATGTAGTATATGAATGAAAATATTTTGTTCATTTATTGTGTGTATTTTCATTTGCACATTCATGTATATCCATATTTTAACATTTTATAAGGAAATAATGTTTACATTGGAACAGTTTTATTTAAGTAAATTTAATTTTAACTCAATGCATGTGTAAATTTTACACTTAAAAGCATTTGGCAAGTCTCATGCCCCCCTTGAGCAATCCTTCTGGGTGTCTTGCTCAGGGTGACCAGAGCTCCTCCTTTTGCAGGACATGTCTTGCATTTCACCCTTATGTCCTGAGGTTTGGGAGGAATTCCAAAAAGTCCACTATTTTGAGCCATCAAACCTGTTCTTGTGTCATCCAGTACCTCTTGCTTAACAGATTTATTACTGCCCCTGCTTCTGCAAAGAGCTTTCTCTGAAGATGCTAGCCACAGATGCTGGTGAAACGTCAGAAAGAAACTCTTCTAGAACATGGCCACACAGCCCGAAAAAACCCAAAAAAACTATGGATGCTGGCCATGAAAGCCTACGACTTCACAGCTACAGAGAAGATTGTCACTGGATAACTATTGAAGTTGAACATGAGTCAACAGTGTGATGCAGCAGTTAAAAAGGCCAATGTGATTCTAGGCTGTATCAATAGAAGTATATTGTCTAGATCAAGGGACGTAATAGTACCACTCTATTCTGCTTTGGTCAGGTCTCACCTGGAATACTCTGTCCAATTCTGAGCACCAAAATTCAAAAAAGATGTTGACATTTTGGAGCGTGTCCAAAGGAGGGCAACCAAAATGGTGAAGGGTCTGGAAACCATGCCCTATGAGGAGAGACTTAGGGATCTGGGTATGTTTAGCCTGGAAAAGAAAAGGTTAAGAGGTGATATGATAGCCCTCTTTAAATATTTGAAGGGGAGCAAGCTTGTTTTCTGCTGCTGCCGAGAATAATACCTGGAGCAATGGATGCAAGCTACAAGAAAAGAGATTCCACCTCAACATTAGGAAGAACTTCCTGACAGTGAAAGCTGTTCGACAGTGGAACACACACCTTGGAGAGTAGTGGAGTCTCCTTCTTTGGAGGTCTTTAAGCAGAGGCTGGTTGGCCATCTGTCAGAGATGCTTTGATTGAGAGTTCCTGCATGGCAGGGGGTTGGACTGGATGGCCCTTGTGGCCTCTTCCAACTTTATGATTCTAAAGTGAAAATTTAGTAAAATGTGATGTTTTTAAAGAAAAGTTTAAAAGAATAAAAATATTTTAAAAATTAAAATTAAAAATTTTGAAAATTGAAATTTTAGGGTTTTTTAAAAAAAAAATCTGGGGCCTCTCCTCTCACTGAGCCTCACCACACTCATACCATCTCTTATAGCATTTTAAAAGAGAAGAAAAATGGGATGCATGTCATCTACCTGCCAGAAGAAGCAGGTTCACCAGGATATGGCACCACTGGATAACTATTGAAGCCAACCCAACCCACTAATATAACTATTGCCAGCATTCTTCAATTTTTCCTAATTGTGGTGTGATATGGTTGTGGTTTTTTATGCAGTAAAAGAAAATTCAATAAAGGCTGTATCCACACTGAAGAAATAATCCGGTTTGACACAACTTTAACTGTCATGGCTCAATGATATAGAAGTCTGGAAACTGAAGTTTCGTAAGACATTTAGCCTTTTCTATCAAAGAGCTCTGGTGCCCAAGAACCTACACTTCCCAGAATTCCATAGCATTGAGCTATGGCAGTTAAAATTGTATCAGACTGGATTATTTCTGCAGTTTGCATGCAGACACAGTGGAGTTGAAGTGGAACAGTTTCAATTCCAACTCTTTTTTTTTTTTTTTTTTTTTTTGATGAGCTCTTCAATAATTTGGCTTATAATTCAAGCTCAACACTGAGAGGAAGAGAGCTCAGCTGACAGCTAGAGCTACTTCCATTTTACTTCCCCAACAATGCCTCTTGATCACATTCCAAAGTAGCATCATTCTGTGGTGCTGGTTTTGATTTTGCATCAGGAGACGTAATTATAGAGGAATAGCGACAGAGTCATAGCTACATCTCCTGATGTGATCCCCTGCAAAATGTACCTTTCAAGCTGCACAGAACTCTGCCCCCAACGTGGCCATTTCTGAGTTGCTGGAGTGATGATGCATCCTGACCTCTTCCAGTAGCTGGCTATGCTGTGGCAGGCAGCTTGGTCCCTACAGATACCTGTCATTGTTCATCATTCCCCATCTTGCCTCCAGCAACTCAGAAATGGCTGTGTTAGATGGGATAGTGGTCCTTGAAAAAAATAAGTACAAAGGAAGATTGGAAAGAGAAATAGCAGAATTGGAATGCATCCACAAACTACAGTCAATCAGCAGTGAGTTGAACAGAAAGAATGATTTCTTGGCACACTACACACACTTCAACACTATCTAACTGCTCGCCCCCCCCCCCATCCTCATGAGGACACCCTTGACCAGTTCATCACATCTTCTCTCTAGTTCTTGCACTATGTTCCAATACTCATTTATATGGTGATCTACTCACTTTGGTTTTAGGCAACATCCTTTGTCCCTCAATTGTTAAAACTGAACTTGTAACCTCATCTCCATATCCACAAAGTTTTGAATTTTAATTGACATTCACATACATATTAGGCTTATATGTCTCTGGAGTCTCCACTCCACCTCATGCATCTGAGGAAATAGGCTCAAGTCTACCAAAGGTCATGCTGACAGCTTCTTTCTTTCAGTTAGTCTCAAAGGTGCTATAAGATCCCTTTGCATACTGTTCTTATGTGGTCTACTAAGACTCCCAGGTCCCTTTCACATGTAATGTTGTCAAGCCAGATATTTCCCATCATCTCTCTCTTTCTCTCTCTCTCTTTCTCTCTCTCTCTCTCTGTTGTGTACCTTCAAGTCATTTCCAACTTATGGCAACCCTAAGGTGAACCTATCATGGGGTTTTCTTGGCAAGGTTTGTTCAGAGGAAGTTTGCTGTTGGCATCCTCTGATATCTGTACATTTCATTTATAGTGTAATAACTTGCATTTCTCCCTGTTGAAATTAATTTTGTTGGTTCTGTCCTAGCTCTCTAATCTGTTGAGGTCATTTTGAATTCTGGTCCTGTCCACTTGAGTATTAGCTACACCTCCTAATTTTGTTTCATCTGCAAATTTGAACAGTATGCCCCCTATTCCACCATCAAATTCATTTATAAAGATGTTAAACAACACCCAGGTCACACCTATTAGTTTCAATTTTATATTTAAATCTCACTGATTACAGAACTAATATGATGGTATCCCTTACCACTGGCAGAAAAGTGAGTAATGAAAGTGGAAATAAACGTATTCAATATGCTGCAGGGAAAGCATAGCTTTGTTGCATTACTATTTTTGCTTCATTTTTGTCTAGGTATGGCAATAAGATTGAAGGAAATCTGAAAATAGAATCTTTTCTAAAATGAAAGACCAGGTATAACAAACAGATTTTATTTATGTATGTGTAAAACCAAGGATTCCATTAGAGTCAAGTCCCTCCATTCACATTAAAATGTATTATCCGAATCCGACGTTATGGGCTTGGAGGCAATGCAGAAATACTTTGAAGAAGATAAATAAATAAAAAAAAGAACTATAGTTGTTGATCCAAATTGTAGAAGCTGTGATGTGTCTGCATGCATAACAGCCTGCTTTAGGCATTCTAATGATTGTGGTAAGTGTAGTTTCCATTTCTTGCCTACTGTGGTTGATTTCCCACTTCAAAGAACCATAGAGTTGGAAGGACTGCAAGAGCCATATAGTCCAATCCCTCTATTTAAAGAACTCCAAAGAAGCAGAATCCACCACGCTTCAAGGTAGTCTATTCCACTATGGAACAGTTCTTACTGTCTGACAGTGAAATTGACTGCCTTGGAGAATGGTGGACTTTTTGGTAAATTTGGAAAAGATGGAGACATGAAGGAAGACTCCTGGGAAGCTGAAGCAGATTTTGAATGAGGACCAGACTTTAAAAGAGTAGAGTCTAGTATTAAATACCTCTGGAGGCAAAGGGACATGGTGGATCAGTGGTTAAGACACCAACTCTGACAACTGCTGTTTTTGCTTAGGTAAGTGCTTTTTCAAAAAGTGTACTTTAAAATTTGTACCCTACGTGAAGAGAGCCAGTATAGTGCTGTGGTTTGAGTATTGGACTATTACTGTGGAGACCAGGGTTCAAATCCTTGCTTGGCCATAGAAACCCACTAACATTGAGTAAGTCACACTCCTTCAGCCTCAAAGGAAGGCAAAGGTAATCCCTCTCTGAACAAATCTTGCCAAGAAAACACTGTGATAGTGTCACCATAAGTCAGAAACAACTTGAAAGCACACAACAGAAACAACCACCTCATGTGAAAATAAAATAAAGAGAAAAAATCTCTCTTGGGACCAATAGAGGGTTTTTTTTATTGTTAAAGTACCCCCTCTCTGTTTATGCATGTTTAATGACCACAAAGGATCTACATAAATTTAACCTAGACAATGAAGAAATAGAAATAGTAAAAGAGTTCTCATACCTTGGATCAAACATTGATTACAATGTGGACTACTCTCAAGAAATCAGAAGAAGACTAAGAATGGGGATGGGCAGTTATGAAGGAACTAGAAAAGATCCTAAAGAGCAAAGATATATAGATAAGCATGAAAGTGAGAACTGTACAAGAAATTGTATTCCCTATTACCGTGTGTGGATGCAAGAGCTGAATAATTAAGAAAGCGAATAAAAAAATCAATTCATTTGAGATGTGGTGCTGGAGAAGAGTGCTGAGAATACCATGGACAGCCAAAAGGACAAACAAATGGATCCTAGAACAAATAAAGCCTGAAATTTCCCTGGAAGCCAAGATGATCAAACTGAGGCTGACATATTTTGGCCACATCAGGAGAAGGCATGACTTATTTGAAAAGACAATAATGTTAGGAAAGGTGGAGGGAAGTTGAACGAAAGGAAGCCCACATGCTAGATGGATGGACTCAATTAGGGAGATTACGGGTGTGAATTTACAGGATCTAAGCAGAGTAATGGAGGATAGGGAGTCTTGGAGATGGCTCATCAATAGGGTTGCCATGAGTTCAGATCAACTCAAAGGCAGTTAACAACAACAAATGTAGAGAGAGAGAGAGAGATACAGTATGTGTCCTGGCAGGGAAATGTTTGATAATTTCAAACATCTCCCTGCCAGCCCTGTTTCTGATCCTGAATATGCCACTCGTACTTAATCTAAATTTAAAAGGGAGTACAGTGGGTCCTTATTATCTACTGGGGTTTGGTTCCAGGACCCCCCATGGATAACAAAATCTGTGGATGCTCAGATCCCATTAAATACAATGCCATAATAAAATGGTGTCCCTCATATAAAATAGAAAATCAAGGTTTGCTATTTTATATATATTCAAACATTCACAGCTGTGAATGTTTGAATCTGTAGATAAAAATTCATGTATAAGGAGGGCTGACTGTATATGATATTTTCACAATACATGGTAAATGTAGTATATAGTTTGAAGTTGAACCATGACCAGTGTGGCTCCCATGCCCAGGAGGCAGTAAATTCACTCCAGGCTTTAATATGAAAATTAAAGGAGCTGTCCAAGGTGCTGGATTGATGGATTGCTCCTTTAAAACTTAGACTGACACCAAAGTAGAGTCACCATCCCACTGATGTGGAAGCTGCTAGTTACCACCAATTATGCCACACCAAGAGTTTGCTCTACCACAGCTGCACTTACTCTTCCTCTGCCATTCTACAGCCATGACATTTCACCAGCAGGGAGGATCACAGCTTTCTATGTTCTGTATGTTGCCAGGAAATGGAGAGTATAGAAGGATTATATATGATATTTTCTTTTTGAGAAGCAGGACAAATTTTATAACATGGCAAGGTCCCTTCTGTGTATCAGCCTGGTAGGAAGCAGGAAGCACTATTGCTACAATTATAAAAATCCCCCAACCCTATTGTAATGGCCATCAACCTGGATGAGCAATGGAGACATGTTCTCCCATTAATTGGGATGCAGAATACTAACATTTCCATCCCCTTGCTGCCAGTGATTTCCAGTGCCAGGAGGAAGTGCAACATGGATCCTGCTTCTGATTGTCACACTAGAGATTGCTGATGGAAGGGGGGTAGAAATGTTAGTTTGCTGAGCCCATTCAACAGGAGAACAGAGTTCCATCGCTTGCAATGGCTGAAGGGGAGGGGGGGACAGGAGACACCACTTACTTAAGTATACTTAGCTTCAGTGCATCACACTGTAGAAATAATGCAGTATTGTAGCTCCTTCCTATGGAATTCTAGGATTGGTACTTTTACAAGTTCTTTAGCCATCTCTGCCAAAGAGTGCTGGTTCCTCTCCAAACTACAAATCCCAGGGTTCTATAAGATGGAAACATGACAGTTAAAGTTGTGTCAAACTGCATTATTTAGATGCATATATAGTTGCTGCAGTCTTTGTGTCTCCTTTTTTGTGGATGGGGATTTATATTGATCATTTCCAATCTGTTGGCCACCATTTTGTTTTCCATATCAGTTGACATATGTTGGTTAGCACTAAAATTTACTCTGTCATTGTGGATTGCAGGAGTTTGATTGGAATATGATCTGTTCCTGCTGATTTGTTTTTCTCCATTTCTATTATTGCAGCTTCCATCTAACTTTTTAGAATTTGGGGTTCATCTTCATATGGCTCTTCATTCTGTGTGTCCTTCATTTTGTCATCTCTTTTATGTAACTCATCTATGTATTGCATACAACTTCTTTTTATTCCTTCCTGGTCTTGAATTATGTTATTTTTATTGTCATAGAGTGCCCTGGTCCTTGGTTTGAATTTTCCTTTTATTTCCTGGATCTTGTGGAATAGGTCTCTCATAGGCAAAGACCATGAAAGGCTATGGAACACCCTTAAAGACATGGGAGTGCCAACACATCTGATAGTCCTGATGAGAAATCTGTACTTAGGACAAGAGGCTACTGTCATAACAGAACACAGAGAAACAGAATGGTTCCCAACTGGCAAAGGGGTTAGACAAGGCTGCATCTTATCACCCTACATCAGGGGTAGGCAACCTTTTTTACCTTGGGGCCGGTCCCGCAAAGTCCCTCCCGCTGCTGGGCCAAGAGGGGGGGGAATGCCGGCGTGTGCGCACACTGCCACCGCCGCCGCCACCACCGCATAGCCGCCTCCACGCGCGCCGCCGCCGCCATTTTGGAAATCAAAATGGTGGTCGTGGCACGTTTTCGCATGCGCAATACTCCTGTACATGCTCAAACAAGTCACGGCCGGCATTTTGATTTCCAAAAAGGTGGCCGTGACTCGTTTGCACATGTGCAGGAGTACTGCGCATGTGCAAATGCGTCACGACCGCCATTTTGATTTCCAAAATGGCGGTGATGGTGCGCATGGCCGCACGGCGGCAAAAACATGCGGTGGCAGCGTGGGGCGGCGGCAACCTTCCGCCTGGGCCAGTAAGTCCAGGGACCTGGGCCTTAACCGGCGCCCAGGCCATAGCTGCCGGTCCCTGCCCTACATATTCAACTTATATGCAGAAAATATTGTAAGAAATTGGACACAGATGAGGGAGAAGTGAAAACAGGAGGAAGGAATATCAACAATCTGAGATATGCTGAACACCATAATTCCAGGAGTGCTTGGAATCAGCTTCGGTTGATTCGCCAACTGCGCCCCTATCTGACCAGAAGGACCTTGAGGCAGTAGTACTTGCCCTGGTAATCTCTCGTTTAGACTTCTGTAACGCGCTCTACATGGCGCAATCTTTGTACCAAGTCCGGAAACTTCAATTGGTTCAAAATGTGGCAGCCAGGTTGGTCGCCAGGACAACTAGGGCGGACCATATTACACCTGTGTTGAAAGCTCTTCACTGGCTGCCGATTAGTTTCCGGGCGCAATACAAAGTGTTGGTCACTACCTTTAAAGCCCTTTATGGCTTGGGTCCGAGTTACTTGAAGGAACGCCTCTCCCTACATAATCTGCCTCGCACTCTTAGAACATCAGGGAAGTATTTGTTAGAATATTATAACACCAGATTAAAGGTAATTTCCCAGAGATCGTTCACAGCAGCAGCTCCTAAGCTTTGGAATAGCCTGCCGGAGGAGATCCACCTTATTAATACACTAGAAGCCTTTAAGAAGGCACTTAAGACGGAGCTCTTCCAGCGGGCTTACCCACCTAACCTTCCTAATTTGTAAAAAACAAATTGCCTTATGACCTTTCGGGTGTGTGAAGATGAAGACAACTGGCTCTCTGGATAGGGTATTGGTTTTAATTTAGAGGGATTATGGGATTTTATTGTGTGGGGGGGTAATTTTGTTGTGGTGGTTTTTATATATTTTATGCTTTGTATTTTCATATTACTTGTTATCCCGCTTCGATCCGTAGGGAGAGGCGGGAAATATAAATAAAAATTATTATTATTATTATTATTATTATTATTATATTAACAGAAAATCTCACAGACCTGGAATAACTATTAAGAAAGTTCAAGGGAAAAATGCAAAGGCAGGCTTACTGTTGTACATAAAGAAAACAAAATAATGACCAAGAGGAACTACACAAATTCATCCTAGACAATGAGGAAATAGAAATAGTAAAAGAATTCTCATACCTGGGATCAAACATTGATAGAAACAGGGCCTGCAGTGAGGAACTCAGAAGATTAAGAATGGGGAGGGCAGCTATGAAAGAACTAAAAAAGATCCTAAAATGCAAAGATATAAAACTGAGCACAAACATTAGAATCATAGCCATTGTATTCCCTATTACCATGTATGGATGTGAGAGCTGGACAGTTAAGAAAGAAAATAGGAAGAAAATCAATTAATTTGAGATATGGTGCTGGAGAAGAGTGCTGATGATTCTGTGGACAACCAAGGAGACAAACAGAGAAGGTCAAGACAGAAATCTCCCTGGGAGCCAAGATGAAAAAAGGGACAACTCATTGGAAAAAACAGTAATGCTAGGAAAGGTGGAGGGAAGCAGAAAGAGGGGAAGGTCACATGCTAGATGTATGGACTCTGTTTAGGAGGTCATAGGTATGAGTTTGCAGGAACAAAGTAGAGCAGTGAAGGTCAGGGAGTCTTGGAGATATGTCATAGAATCATAGAATCAGAATTATAGAGTTGGAAGAGACCACGGGGTCTCATCCACAGGGTCGCTATGAGTTGACATTGACTCAAGGGTGGTTAACAACAATAACAAAAATAGATGTATCCCTTATTTAAGTATTCCTAAGTAGCCAATCTAGGATCTTGTCTTAGATGTTTATTCTTTATACAGTAAATCTTTATTAGTTTTATTTTCTACATCTCTGTCTGAATGTTTCCATTTAAGAATTAATAAGGAGGATTTAGTCACACATTACTATACTGAACCCAATGATCAGTACATCCCACTTTCCCAAGTGCCGTATTCAAGGAGGGATTCTAAGGGGCAAAGGGCAAGGTGAGTGACAGAAGCCCATGGGTTGAAACTGCAGGACCAAACTGGGTGGAATAGGGTTAGGCTGTCCTCTAGGCAATCTTACAAAAAATTATTAGCCCATGCTATCTAGGATTGTAAAAATTAAAACTTGAAAACATTTTGAATTAAGGCCCAGAAACAGAGGAAAATCTGATGCACATTGCAAATCAATGGTAAAATATGATTGTGTTAACCAGTTAAAAGGTCACTCTGCTTTTGCAACCAGGCAAAAAGGTTCTGAAAAGCAGGGACTTGGTCCTTTTACAGCATCTCAGGAAAGTTGTTTGTCTTGCTATACACTATTTGGTAGGCCCTTCTCAGGCACTGACTTAGCATGCACCTTATCATTACATGAGGTTCTGTAGCAATGCCTTCTGGATATTCAGTGATGCTTGTAGCTCAATCTGCCAGTCATCTGGGGAGGTAGAAGGGGGAGAGGATTCAGTGCCCAGGCTGTCTTGCTCATCAGTGAATAATCAGATCCCCAGCTGCACTGAAAATGCCTCCTGAATAAACATGGCAAGGAAGACAGCTTGTGGATTCGATAGTGATTTTAATCACGGAATGCCACCATTTCCTTTTCAGTGACACTATTCAAGAAGAGCTTTCCAGAATTATTGGGACGATGTTGTCAGCCAAATAGCACACAGGAAACTAGATGTTGGCTTCCTCCTCCCTCCCTCCCACCCACCCACCCCCACCTGGAAACATTTTTGTTCTACACAGAGTAAAAGCAAAGAGCCAGGATGTGCTGAAGCAATCAACGGAATCAGGCAATGCAGCAAGTGAATTTGAAAAGGCCTTTTCCCCCCTCCCCTTACTTAGGTCTTCATAGTCTCATCTCATGTATTTCCATTTGCCTTAAGACAAGAGATGTCATCCAAAGCTAGGGATGGACCAAGTGTGATCCTAAGGTCCCATGAGGCCCCCAAGGCCATATCTCCTACAACACACACACATATACAATCTTCATTGGGGTCAGATTTTTTTTTCAAAACCATATAAGGAATTTACAAGGGGGGTGATGAAAAGTTTTCAGCCCAACCCACTTCCCAAAACCTGAATGCAATTTTGTCACTGTAACTTGAGTGTAAATTGCCAATTTTCAGGACTGTATCTCTAATTTTTTCTGTTGTTTTAAAAAAATATTTTTTTATTTTTTGGGGAAAGGTTAAAGAAACCTGAGAAATGATGTGCCAAGTGCATCAAACATTGGGGTGAATGTGTGGAATAGCATGTACATTTCATGGCTCTAAGTCATTCCCTTTTTGGTCAGGCTGAGAACTTTTCAGTATACTCGCATATTAGTTTATTCAGGTCTTTAGGAATGTTAGGTTTTCCATAGGGCAAGTTGCAGAGTTCCTCAAGCCCAGCAACCTGTCAAAGATTCCAGAAGCAAATCACCAAATAAATCACCAAATGCCAAAAGGGAGATGTTCACACACACACCTTTCTGGATTTCAGTTTTTTTCATGAAGGAGCTCAGGTGGCACAGTGGTTAAATGTTGGTAGCGCAACCATATGGTTGTGAGTTCAGTCCCAGGGCTCCAAAGTTGACTTAGCCTTCCATCTTTTCGTAGGTTGATAAAATGAGTACCCAACTTGTTGGGGGCAATTAGCTTACAAATTATAAACTGCATAGAGAGTGATCAGTTCATTGATAAGAGGTATAGAGATGCAAATACTATTGACATTGCTTTCCGGTCTGATGTGGCCCACAGTAGATACTAGAGATAAATTTTGGTGCTCGCATCTTCCAGGTTTGGTCACTCCTATCTTGAGGTCTTATTAGCATGCACTGTGAGCACTGAACCATTGGAATTATCCAACTTTTACCTTATCTAAACTAGATTTGGAAGAAACTAGTTATAAACATTTAGTTTCTAGTTAGAAACTAGTTAGAAATCAGTAACTAGTTTATTTTCTTAGCCATAAAGGTATAACTGACATTACAACTGTAACTTAACAATATATATTCTATTGATCAGTGGATTTTTTTACTTAAGACATTTTTATACTACTTTTCATTCAAATAATCTCAAAGCTATTTAAATTATCACACTATTAAAGCCCATTAAATACAAAGCAAAGTCCTAACTAACATAGGGCCTTTATAGACCTGCCTTTTGGGGCAGCACAGAGCCGCCCCTTTTGCCACCCCCAAAAGAGCAGCAAATTGACACTCCTTTTAAGGGTGGCAAAAAGGCTGCCCTAACAGTTGGCGCCGTGGCTCTTCCGCACCCTTTTGGTGCAGCGTGTGTACACACTGTGCCAGGAGGGCGTCCTGATGCCACGAACTGTGCAGATGGGCTTGCGGTGTCAGGACAGTGTCGGGGTGGAGTTGGGGTGGCTGGTATGCAGCTGCCCCACCCCAACTCCACCCCCAGGCCGGCCCTTTAGGCCGGTCTGTAAAGGCCCATAGTCAAGAGTGGGGAATTGCTAGGATCCTGTCCTGGGAACAGGAATGTTTAGGTTAGAAGACAAATGGGGATTGAACATGCAAAAATGTTTGAATTGATATATGCTTTTAATAAAGACTGTAACTAAAACTGCTTCAGTCTTGACAATATCATTATCCAGTGAACAACTTTAATCTTCTGAATAAAGCTTTCAGAACTGCTAGAGCCTGCATAAAAATCTTACAAACACCTTCATCCTGTGTTTCATTTCAGTTTGCTCAAACTTGCATCAGAATCCAACCAGTGGCACCAAAAGAATTTGATCCTGCTACTCATCCTGATTGATGGGGATCAACATTTTGAGGTATCAAAAATTCTGGAGTCTAGGGTTCACAAGGGAAAACTGTAGTATTTCATACTACAAATATTTCTCCATGGGGGAGTAACAATGGATGGATTCCTAAAACATGGAGGCCCCCAAACCTGCACTTGGTTAAAACTGGAATACATGTTACCCACACAACATCACAGCATGGACAAGATGGCAAAAGTTATTAAGGAGAAATAACCCACAGGCTAGAAGCCAGCATGGTGTAGTGGTTTGAGCATTGGACTATGATTCCAGAGACCAGTGTTCAAATCCAAGCTTGGCCATTAGAACCCACTGGGTGACCTTGGGCAAGAAGTACTCTCTTAGTCCCAGAGGATAGCAATGGCAAATCTTCTCTGGATAAATCTTACTGAGAAAACCCCATGATAGTGTCACCACTTTAGGATCACCATAAGTCAGAAATGACTTGAAGGCACACAACAACAACAACAACAACAACCCCACAAGCTATCAGTTTGCATTTGCTTGAGTCTACAATGAAGAGCAGAATTCTGTCCCCTCCTCTCCTTCTGGTTAGTTGAGTGCAAACTACTTTGAATTCAGTCCTTGGTAGCCACTGGGGTTTGGTTCCAGGACTTCCTGTGGATACCAAAATCTGTGGATGCTCAAGTCCCATTAAGTGCAATGTAATAGTAAAATGGTGCCCCTTATATAAAATAGCAAAAACAAGATTTGCTTGTTGAATTTTTAGAAAAATATTTTCAAGCCATGGATCCAGAGTCCACGGATATGGTGGGCCAACTGTAGTAGAAATAAAATGAGGACAAAATTGGAAAGCAGGAGGAGCAGAGAGAAACTGGGACATTTTAAAAGCTCTTGAAAATGGGGTGGCGATAGTGGATTAATATGGACTGTCCCTGTAAAATTAGGACAGTAGGATGGTATGCTTATGTATTTAACCTCTTCATGAGTTTCTTCATTTTGTGTTAGTAGCAGATTGTTAAAGAGATGTAGTGAAAGGTGGTTGGTTGTTGATTTCACTGAATCTTTCTTTAATTTCCTTTTGTCTTGTTAAATGGTCTGTTGTCCATACAAGGCACCTGCTATGGAGGATACTTTAAGGCCCATGTGCAAACCCCCCATCCTACCTGTGTCTCATCTTTTGTAAATTTGTAGTCAAAGTCTATCATCACAAATTATGGTGCATGATGCATACTAGAGCTAAGCCTTCACAACTGTCAATAGTCTCTAGTGATTGCCTGAGACAAGAAATAAGCAGCATTGTCTGTTTATTGAATGGCAGTCTATTAAGTAGAACCAACATAAATTAAAGATACCGTATTTTTCGGCATATAAGACGCTCCGGCATATAAGACGCACCCAATTTTAAAGGAGGAAAATCTAGAAAAAAAAGATTCTTAACCAAATACTGTAGTAAAATATTTTATATCAACTTTATAAAGTTAACAGCAGTTTAAGAACAATTTTAAGTTGTAAATGTAAGTTTAAGCCAGCAGCAGGGCCAGGTATTGCACAAATTCCCTGCCCAACATTCTTGCAAGTCTCCTGTCGCCTTATGGTGACTCCATGAATTTCTTAGGGATTTCTTAGGCAAGGAAGACTCGAGAAGTGGTTTTGCCAGTTCCTTCCTCTGAAATACAGCCTGCAGCACCTGGGATTCTTTGGCGGTCTCTCATCCAAGGACTATCCAGGGCTGACCCTGCTTAGCTTCCAAGATCAGATGGACTGGTACCTTTGGAGTTTTTAGGCCATTGTCTTATGGAGTAATTTATGGCTTATTTTGACCCTACCATGAGGGTTTTCTTGGCAGATTTTTTCAAGGGGGGGGGGTTTGCCATTTCCATCCTCTGAGGCTGAGAGAGTGTGATTTGGCCAGAGTAATCCAGTGCCTTGGAGTAATTTCTGGCTCATTTTGACACTACCATGAGGGTTTTCTTGGCAGATTTCTTCAGAGGAGGGAGTTTGCCATTTCCACCCTCTGAGGCTGAGACAGTGCAACTTGGCCAGGGTACTAATCCAGTGCCTTGGAGTAATTTCTGGATCATTTGGATCCTACCATGAGGTTTTCCTGGCAGATTTCTTCAGAGAAGGGAGTTTGCCATTTCCACCCTCTGAGGCTGAGACAGTGTAACTTGGCCAGGGTACTAATCCAGTGCCTTGGAGTAATTTCTGGATCATTTGGATCCTACCATGAGCGTCTTCCTGGCAGATTTCTTCAGAGGAGGGAGTTTGCCATTTCCACCCTCTGAGGCTGAGACAGTGTAACTTGGCCAGGGTACTAATCCAGTGCCTTGGAGTAATTTCTGGATTATTTGGATCCTACCATGAGCGTTTTCCTGGCAGATTTCCTCAGAGGAGGGAGTTTGCAATTTGCACCCTCTGAGGCTGAGACAGTGTAACTTGGCCAGGGTACTAATCCAGTGCCTTGGAGTAATTTCTTTCCACCCCCGTCCTGGGTGCTCCAATGGACTCTTCCTGGGATGGGAGGATGTCCTCTGACCCCAGGAAGAGTCCATTGAAGCACCCAGGATGGGGGTGGGAAGAGGAGGAGCACATTCAACTAGCCAGGAAAAGTGGACTCTTTCCACCCCCGTCCTGGCTGCTCCAATGGGCTCTTCCTGGGATGGGAGGAGCCCACTGCAGCACCAAGGCTCAGGCTGAAATGAGGCCTACTTTTAGCCTAGGCCTCGGCAGTTTGCCCTCAGCTTTTATATTCGGTTCATTAGGCGCAGCAACTTCCCCACCCTCCTTTTGGGGAAGAAAAAGTGCGTCTTATATGCCGAAAAATACGGTAATACTAATACTTCTAATAATACCACCCTTATTGCAAATCTTGAGTTAGTGCCCACTAGATGGTGCATTGTCATTATTTCAATGTGTTAATCAAGAAAGCAAAAATGCTGTTTGATGCAGTTTTATAAAAGGCTAAATGAGTTAGCCTGTTATAACAGCAAAGCACAGCAAAACCCCATCAAAATCAAATTGTCCTGGGTTGTCTGGACTGATATCCTGCCTTGGATGAAGGATTCTCTTGCCTATGCAAAGTTGTACCACAATAAATGTCCAATGCTCTATAGAACCAGAGAGCTCCTTTCTGTTCCAGTTCGGTAGTCACATTTCTGCTTCAAAATAACCATGGAGAAAGTAAAGGCTTTTGAATGGGTACATATAAAATGTATAGGTATAATTATGTATTCTGTATTATTTATTGCACGAACTTGCAGTCCAGTGATTTACAAAAATTAAGAGATGTGTGTGTGTGCGCGCGCGCACCTTCAAGTTACCTGTTAACTTATGGTACCCCCATGAATTTCATAGGGTTTTCTTAGGCATGGAGTACTCAGAAGTAGTTTTTCCATTCCTTCCTCTGAAATATCTGGTATCTGCTGGTGGTCTTTCATCTAGTTCTAATCAGGGCCGACTCTGCTGGGCTTCCAGAAGGAGACAGTATCTGGTACCTTTAGGGCAGTTAGGCCCTAGAATTTCAATTTCCTACCCTGCCATATTTAAAGATTTCATAGGGATGCCCTGGGCCACACATGTCAGATGCAATGGTAGTCATCACATAACTCAGGGATTGCTACTGGCAATCTGGAAAACCAGTATAACAACAGAGCCATCCAGTTAAAGCAGAGTGAAGCACAAAATCATACAGCCCCAATATCTGTTTGTGTGGTCTTCTGAGGGGTCTAACTGAAAAATTGCACTTCTCTAAGCTTCCTCCACACAGAAGAAATAATCCACTTTGACACCATGACTCAATGCTATGGAATTCTGGGAATTGTAACTTGTTGTGGTACCAGAGCAGAGCCATGAGACTGAGCCATAGCAGTGAAAGTGGTGTCAAACCTAATTATTTCTGCTGCACAGATGCAGCTCATGTTGCACTTTCTGAGAAGTGGGTGGGTAATTTCATCATGATTTTAGACTCAGGAGAGATCTATTTTTAAAATAATACAGGAAGTAGACTGAAATGACTTCCAGATGATTTATATTATAAAATCAACCTTTCCTGGACCAACAACAGAAGGCAAAAAAATGCCAAAATGATCCTTACACCCCAGAGGACATTTGGGGGCAAAAAAAATTTTTTTTCAGGCTGCAGCCATCCAAGGTCTCCTGGGTGGGAATACGCTCCTGCTAATCCCCTACAGTTGACCACCTCTGGATTAAAGAATTCCCTGTGTTGCCCAAGGTGTCTACTCTCAGAGTATGTTTAGTTCTGGCCATCAAAGAATTCACAAACATCAAGCAACCATAAAAACTTCACAAAGAATGTCAATTATGCATAAGAATTCCTAAGAATTCCCGCTTCTTAGGATCAGATCTAAAATAGGTGATCCCCCTGTTGACTCTTCCATCTTCCGGACAATAAAACTGTCTGCTGTGGGAGTAAGGAATTTGTTGGACCTTATATTCTTGGCAGAAATGAAGTTGAAGTTGGCATGATGGCAGTTAGCTATAACAATCCTGTTAGTATGCAAAGGGATCTTGTACACTAACTGAAAGACAGAAGTTCGTAGATTTGAGCACTGCATTCTTCTGAGGGAGTAGGCTGAAGACTATGAAAGCTCATACTACCAACGTCTTTCTTTCATTTAGTCTCAAAGGTGCTACAAGACCCCTTTACATACATATTTTTTCCAGACTAAAATCGCTATACCTTTGAATGCTGTTGGTTGCACACACTGGTCTAACTGGCCACGGCATGTTGAAGAATTCAGCTGTACCATCTAACATGACTCCTTTCCCATGCCACCTATCTTTTGTTCCTGGCTGGGTGCCCCTCTCTACAACCATTCAGTGGTCTGGGGAGGATGGGAGAAAGACAGACAGTCAGGGACCCAGAGAGTTCTCTTTCTGCAGCCACCCGAAGGAAGGAAGGAAGGAAGGAAGGAAGGAAGGAAGGAAGGAAGAAAATGGTACCCTCCTGGACCTCCCTGGAATCCTTCAGTGGTCCAGGAGGATCATCTCATTTGCTTTGGATTTTTAAAATGCACATCTTGGTTGGCCAGCGTGGCTTGATTACTGGAGCATAGAGAAGTGGGTTAAATTCATGCTCTGGCATATAAATCATGAAGTAACTTTAAATAGTCATTGGCTGGCATCCTGTGAGTGGCACAGTCAGAAGTACGTCCATCTTACACCTGTGTGTGTCTCTTTTTTGTCATTGAGGAGTTGGCATTCTCTTCTATCCTATGCAACATCCAAAGATCCCCTCCTCAACTTAACATTTAGCCACTGCAGCCCAACCATAGTTATTCTGTGGTTGGTGGAAGTGGGGCAGAGAACTTTCTGGCTATACTCCCTAAGGAGACACCATTATGTTGTCCACTGAGACCTCCAGAGGATGCCAGCAGATCTCAGAAGAAGATGAAGTAATCATTCTGTGTCTGGCTACAAAGACATAGCTACAAGAACTTAGCCAGACACCTCTCTGGTTCACCATCACCATCCACCAGCCAAGCAATGGCTGCTGGGAGGATTGCAGTGACTCAGTAGTGAGCCCAGGCATTAATTCTGCAAGCAGAACTATTTATGTTACATTGTGCTGTATAGGAACTTACATTGTGCTATACTGGAGATATATTTAGAATTCTCAGCCAGACAGCTAACTCAGTGTACAAACACGAGTCAAGGAACATAAGAGACACTGCAGACTGGGCCAGCCAGAAAAATCAGCAATAGCAGAACACATTATAAACCATCCTGGGCATAAAATGCTGTTTGAAAACACTGAAATTCTGGACCATGCCAACAACTATCAGGTCAGAATGCACAGGGAAGTCATCGAAATCCACAAACACTTGGATAACTTCAACAGGAAAGAAGAAACCCTTAAAGTAAACAAGATATGGCTACCAATCCTACAAAATAAGAAAATCAGCACTCAGCAAATGCAAATGGGAAATCAACCAGGGTCAGGGGCTTTCCCAGCAGACAATAGCAGAGAATCTCCTTGATTGCATATCCTCACCTGGAAGCCATGCCATTAACAACAGAACAATACCTATTCAACACAGAACAACACACAGTTCACCTGGGAACTACTCCTCCCTACCCAGGGCCTCACAGTATATATAGACCCATTCTCTTCTATTTCAGTTTTCTCTGAAGATGCCAGCCACAGATGCTGGCGAAACGTCAGAAAGAAACTCTTCTAGAACATGGCCACACAGCCTGAAAAACCCACAAAAAACCTACCAAAATGTTCCTGATGCAAAAACATGAAGACTCCTTGAGGAATCCATTGTCCTATGCCTACAAAGAGGCCTGTTACCTCATAGGAATGGAGGCATATTGGATTGCAAGAGAGGGGTCCTTGTTGAGATGCAAATGGACTTTAAATTTCCTGGTCTTTGCAAATCTCCCAATAGCCACATGGACAGATGGAGGAGAAGGCAGCCTGCAAAAGATACCCTCCACTTACCATCTTAACTAAGGACAGAAACATCAAAATGCAGGCATCTGACTAACATCTCCAATTTTTTCTCCTGTTTGGTTTGTAACATCTTGCCTGATGTAGAAGCCTGTGGAGCTTTGAAAGCTTGCAACAAGTATATTGTGCATTTTAGTTGGCCAATAAAGGTATCACTGTTTGGTGGATTTTTGTTTGAATTTGCTTAATGGCCAACACAGCTACCCCTGCATGTTTCATGAATATATATATACATAATAACAGGGTCTGGTACAAATTTGATCTTAGATCAGGAGGGAAATCATATGGCCCTCCAGATTTTGTTTCATGCAACTCCCAGCAACCCTAGCCAGTACAGGCAGTGATGGAGAATGCTGAGTGTTGCAGTCCAGCAACATCTGAAGGACTACATGACTCTCATACCTGTCTTTAGTCACTGAAGCTTCGCTCCTCTCCTCTCCTCTCCAACTGCTCTATGAACACACTGTCTTACTCTCTTCAAGCTGTTTTGCTGGATTGGATCCAGGCACAGGCTTATGTAGGCAGTTCAAAATGTTTGAAATTATCTAATTTTCCATTCAAAGGAGACGTTTTCACAAATGTGGTGCAGTGTTTTTAGCAACATGGTTCTCATTAGAATCAATGGGAGTCTCGTAACTAAAATCCCAACTAGGGGGGTGTTGAAAAAAATCATGCTTTTGGCAGTCATCTCTCCCTCCCACTCCTCTCTGCAACATTTCTTTGTTGGAAATTTCTAAAGGTTTGTTTTTGCTCTTTATATTTAGCTGCTTAGTTACCAGGATGGTTACTGCACAAGACAGTTGAAAGATGCCTTGAATATGGAAGCTCACAGTAATCCACAGCCTCCAAAAGAGAAGTGGAACCTGGAAAGTGGGGGGGGGGTTATTTTAAGAAAAATCTCAGATTGGCTTTGGTTAGCTAAATGCGGGCCTTTGCAGACTGCCAGAAATAGTGCAAATTGAGTCCACTTTAACTGCCCTGACTCAGTGCTAGGGAATCATGGGAACTGTAGTTTATTGTGGCACCAGAGCTCTCTGACAGAGAAGGCTCAATGTCTCAGAAAAAAATACAATTCCCATGATTCCCTAGCATTGAGCCAGGGCAGTTAAAGTGGACTCAATTTGCATTATTTCTAGCAGTCTGCAAAGACCATCACTCACTCCTTGTGATTAAGGGGCATTGAACCTGATTCTGCTGTATTATTTCAAAGAGGCAGTTGCAAAAGCATGCAAGGGAGGAGTCCTGAGGAAAGATGAACTATTGTTGTAATCTTGATGGAAATGAACCTAATTTATCATGGCTAAAATCCAATTATATAGCTAAGTTCTCTTTATTCTAATTTATTAGAGAAAATGTCAGGGCTGGCCCTACCATTAGAAAAAAGTATAGTAATCTTCTCAGGCAGCAGATGATCAAAGGTATAGGGAGCTGTATGTTCTGCTCTGCACCACCTAACCTCAACTGCTGCCTTCAAGTAAGATGGCATCCCATTAGCCACATTAAAGAAAGATTGAACTGTCCACTCAGCTTTTGTACTTTGATTAAATTAAAGTGGTAGCCATGCTTTTCTTCACTTCAGGCAGTGCCAAGTCTTGGGTAAGTCCTGGAAAATGCCAGGCAGAGTATGGATGAACAGAAGGGGTTACCTTCTTCCTAGGGGTTGCAAGGGCATCAATTCCCAGACATGTCAGTTCTGTGAACTAGGGAGACACCTTCATGTAGCATCTCTGTCACAGTGGACTAAACCACTCAACATTAGGAGCACAGCTTGGAAAAGACTTATTTTATTGAACTGCAACTCTCAGAATGCTCCAAGCAGCATGGCCAGTGACTGGGCGATTTTGGAAGTTACAGGCCATGCTGGTAAACCTGTGGCACGCATGCCCTCTCTGGCACATGAAGCCATCTTTGAGGGCATGCAGTGGCCACAGCACATAGGGGTGGGAGGCAGGGTGCACTCTTGCACTTGGCCCGACTCCTTGTTGTGGCTCGGTTTGCCTTGGGAGAAGTGCCTTGGGAGAAGTTTCATCAGGTGGGGTGGGGGGGTTGCTATTGCTATCCTGAGTCTGAGAGAGTGTGCCTTGAGTTTTTACCCCAGAAGTCCTGCCCCCAGAAGGTGGAAGTTCTACCCCCAGAAGTCCCAACCCCAGACGGCAGAGGTCCCACCCTCAGAAGTCCCACCTCCAGCACCCAGTGGCACCTGGTGTGGGCACTCGGCCTCTAAAAGGTTTGCCATCATTGTTATAGACCAACACTGATATTCCTACTTAGTTATGAACATATAAGGCATGCCCTGTCTGCATCGGCCAAAAAAACCATCCTCCCCACATCTTCTCAGCAGGGAATCTTGACGACATATAGCCCAGACCCTGGTGCAAATAGTCCACATGATGTCCAGCCAGTCCATTACTGAAACCAAATAAAAGAGTAAAATAATTCAGCCTTTGCTCTAGATGTTCCAAGAATATCCATAGCCCTCCATTGTGATGCTGGATAGCTGTTTACAATGCATCCTGCTGTGCTGTTCAATGCGGCCACTACCATAGCAAGTCACTTGCTGTAAGGCTAAAAAGGTACCCAGCTATTGACCTGACACTTGGCCCCTCATTCTGGCTTCAGAATGAGTGACTCGCCATAGTGGCTGTGCTGGGTGGCACAGTGGAACATGTGTGCAAACAGCCACCTGGCACCACAATAGGAGTGTCCAGGTAATGGGGGGATTTAAGGGAAGCTCCAGGGCCAGAATATTCCAAGCTGCTCCCAGAGTATTCTGCCCCATGGAGACACCACACAAATAACATATCCTGTCTTGAGCCTCCAAACCTACCTTAACAGTCAGTAGCTGCATCAAGCAATGGAGGTCTAATCCCCTGGCAATTGAGGCACAGAATGAGGATGCTTCCAGCCCCTTCCCTCCAGAATGTGAAGTTGCAAGGGCGAATTGTGATGGGATCTTGCTTCTGATTGTTGCAGCTTTGCTTCCTGATCAGAGGGGGCTGGAACATCCTCCTCCTCCACTACAAACACCAGCTGAACAGACCTCCATCACCTGCTAGATGATAAGAGAGGTCTGGGGATATTTAGGATCATAGCAATAGTGCCACAATTGTGAATATGTAGTATTACTAAACATGGAGCAGTTACAGTTTCATAACGCTAGGTTCCAAATCCATAACCACAATACAGGATGGCAGCCCAATAATTTAACTTTTTCATGCTCAGGTTGTAAGAATGGAGTGTAGATGTAGACTTCAGCACACCAGTGTTTATTTGCTTTGTATTTAGAAAGTCCCCAGTCCACTCTGTGATAAACACTCCCAATTAAAAGGATCAAGTAGCAGGTAAAAGAAAACTGACCTACCTTAAACCATTATAACTCAGAGCAGATAATGATAGACTAGCTGGAGAAATAATCTGACAGTGCTTCTATAAGGCAGCATGGTTGAATAAAACATTACCACACTCTGTAGTGAGTGATGGTTTCTATTTCAGTGGAATGGTGAATCCATTCTGGGTTATAGTACAAACTTTACAGGAGCCATCCCAGACACTTAAACTCTATTTGGAAATAGGATTCAATATCTTGGATCACTGGCTCATTGACATGGAATCCACTTGCCACCACTGAGCACCATATGGGCTTATTGACCATTTTAGGAGCATCTAAACTGTAATTGTAACTAATTCCATTTCAGAATAACTTTTCAAGCTCTGGGTTTACATATATTGATTTGAACTGGCCAGAGGAATCTTTGGCAGTTATGTTTGCTGTCATGAGGCATGGAGTAACCGCAAAGATGCCCAACTTGGCAAAGTCTATTTTGTTGCTGCAGTAAATGAAAAGCTTTTCATCAGCCACTGTGCTCTTATTTAGTTTGACTTGTGCAGCAGGAATAGAAATTATTTCATTCTTTTGTACTTCCAATAAAAGCTTTACAGTGTTACAGTTTTTTTTTTATTTCATTGACAGAGTCCAAAAGAAAGCAGGAGTGTGAGTTATAACATGCATCGACAAGGAGATTATTTGATTGAAGGATATTTCTGTTGCAACGAAGGCCTGACCCATCTAAAATTTGAAGAGCATTGCCAAAAAGGCAATTGCTTGATTTAACTTTTATTGTCTGGCAGCAGCTCACTCCCCTTCAGGCAAGTAATTACTGCTGCAATCTTGTACCTCTGAGGATGGTAACACGAGGACCACCATGTGTTGTCAAACTGCATGTCCCAGCATTACTAGCCAACACAGACAGTGTTGAGGAATGCTAGGAGTTGTGGTACAATAACATCTGGAGAGGCATATGCTACACACTCTTAGCATACCTGACATCCCCCATTGGCACCTGGTGCCATTTTGAGATTAGGTTTAGCACATGTGACAAACTCCTTTAAATTTTGGACTAAAGTCTGCTGTGGATTCACTGTCTCACTGACATGAAAACTACCAGCCACCACAGATGCCATTTAACTATATGCTTGACAAAGTGATCTTTAAATTTAAATGAACTTGTTTTAAAAAGGAACACAACATATGTTCAGTTTTGATTGAAAATATAATGTGAAATACATCTACTGGGAAATATTTACCAGTAGAAATATGTTTTACACCTAAGATAGATTGATCACAGCTGGGGAGGAAATGGTGATTAATTATCCTTAGACATATATCTATCTCTTTTCCTTCTATACAGGAGTGCTTCCATGTTGGTTCTCCTTACATTCCTTTTTACTTTAATTTTACACATAGAGAAATGAGGTTAAAACTGTTACTTATTGACATGAAACTCAGTGGTGACTAGATGTAGAATTAAAGCCACATGACTTAGGTCAAGATGCTGTCAACTAGACTAAACAGCTCCTGCTAAGAATTGGATGGAGTGGGTGGCTTGACTGAATGAACATTTGGCAAGATGAAAATGTAGTTTCAGACATTCATGGAGCTCTTGCAGAGAAACAGGAAAAATACGATCAATGCAATAAAAGAGATTCTACTTGCATGAAAAACCAAGAGTGGGTGTGTTTGAAGGCAACTTGGAAGTCTCCAATGGGAAACATCATAATACCAAAGACCAATTAGACTTTAACATTGACTGGATGACAATTACAGCTGAGAAGAAGGTAGCAATTTTACCCTCCTCACCACCTTGGGCTTGTTACTCTTTTTCTTGCATCATTTGGAACAAGTTGATCTTTTAATTATTCTCCTAAATGGAGTGCATTTCAGCTCTCATCATTTGAGGGTATATTAGAAAGAAGCATTAACCATGGAGGGAAAAGTGGATAAAAGCTACTTCTGTCCCCATATGAGTTTGTCCAGCAATTGGGCCCTTCTCCCAGTCCCACAACTTTCACAGACATATTTGGTGGCAACAGCTGCCCCAGGCTCTGGGTCACCCTTCCCAGGGGAGGCCAGAATGAACCCCTCCCCCTTTGCTTTCTTTCCATCAGAAGTTAAATACCTTTTTAGTCTAGCAGACTTTTAAAACAAAATGTATTTAAAGAATGGGATTTTAAGTGAGTGCTGTATTGTTTGATTCCATTATAATGTTCACTTAATTTGGAGGAAAAGGTGGGATATAAATCATCATCATCGCTATATTTTGAGATCTGCAAGTCTGAGCTTGTTGAGGTTCTCTTATATACATTTCAAAATTTATTCTGTCCCAGTTTCCATAGAGGCTTCCCCCTCCCCCAGAGATCCATAGATACCTACTTCAGTGTACACTCCAGAAGTGTTGGGAAGGCCCAAAGAGTTTGCCAATATATAGGTCCACATTTAATTTTTTTCAGGAATCAAAAAAATAATAATTCTGGAATCAAAGTAATAATGATAGTGGCCAGAATTTTACGTAGCAATAGCAATAGCATTTACATTTCTATACTGCTTCACACTGAACTAAGCAGTATCTTAAGCAGTTTACAACATGTAAGCCAACTGTCCCCAACAAGCTGGGTACTCATTTTACCAACCTACAAAAGCAGGGGTAGGCAACCTTTCCCCTTTAAGGGCCAAGGGACTTCAGCTCCCAGAAGCCTCAGCCATGTTGGCCAATAGTCCCATGTTGGTGAATAGCTCCTGGGATTCTGGGAGCTGAAGTCCCTCGGCCCTTAAAGGGGAAAGGTTGCCTACCCCTGTACAAAAGGATGGAAGGCTGAGTTGACCTTGGAGCCCTCAGGATCGAACCCATAACATGCACTGCTTAGTTACATAGCTACATTAGTTGTGTAGTTGGGGTCCCCCAGTTGAGCCCAAACCAAACCAAACCCCCAGTCCTGACTCACTAGCTAGTAGCTATGAAAGATGAAAGTCTGTTCTCCTATCAATTGGGACTTGATCTCTGATGTGAAAGTCAGAAGCAGGATTCCCATCACAATTCTTCCTCTAACTGGAGATCGCTTGTTGAAGGTAAATGGAAACATCAATCTGCTGACTCTAGATTTACAGAAGCACAGACCCTCATTGCTTGCAGCAGCTGCTGCCCAATATGTCAGAATTGGGGGACTTTTATTATTCACTACATATTCCCTACACTATTGAATATGTAGGATTTGTGAATATGAAACATTTATGCACCAATAACTCCGTGAGTACTAGAGTCAAGTCCTAGTCCAACATGTAATCCACTACTCAACCCTGACTCCTATCCAAGGTGCTGTACCTATTTTGGAAATAGAATTTGGCACCTTGAATAATTGCTTTATTCTAAAAACCCAGACCAAACTTAGCATTAGTTCCTATTGGTGGCTATAGAGTGCTGCTAGCCTGTAGTGAGTAAAAAAAAAAAATCTGTAACTGCAGCTGAAAGTAGAATGAAGAGTGGCATAATGTGGCCTCTTGAACATGGAGCCTTCCATCTCTACCCTATCTCTATCCTCTGTCGCATTCATAATCTGTTGCCTGCCTGCTATTATGATTTTTTTAGATGTTATAGCTGATTGTTTTATTGTTTTTATTGTTTTATATGCTTGATGTTTAATGCTATTTTAAGGGGTGGGAGGGGGTTCTTTGGGATTGTATATTGTGACATTTTAATTTTGTAAGCAGCCCCAATTGCTTCGGCAGAGGGGCGGGATAGAAATTATTATTATTATTATTATTATTATTATTATTATTATTATTATTATTTCCATAATGCAATGCAGGGATAGGGAACGTGTGGCCTATTGTTTGCATGTGGCCCATGGCCATTTATGCATCCTCTTGTCTCCAATATACCCCCTCACAGCATGCTCCTGGATGCCCAATGGGTGTGGACGTTTGTAAAGAAATATAGGAGGTTTTGATGGGGAAAAAACTATTTCAACTAGAAACAAGTGGAATTTGACCCTTAATTGAAAAGGGAGCCCAATCCCACCCCTGTCACTGCTGCCTTTGCGTACTTGATGGCGGTAAAATCCTCCAATGACTGGAAGGTGCCCAGCCCCATTACAATGTTTTACTTCAGATTTCTCATACCTATGCTGTTTTCAATTGATGTGATTCAACGATGGGTGTTTCAAACATGGTATCCTCACATTGCCCCAATATGTCTACATTTAATGAAGTACACTTTTGCCTAGGAAAGTTCATGCCATAATAAATACGATAAGTGCCACAGGGCTCTTTGTTGTTTAATCTCTGCTATTCAACGGTAATACACTGCACATAAAAGTGTTTGCTTTTGCTTTGAACTATGTTCCATAACAATAGTTATGCAGCTTAAAATTTCTAACTTTCATCTCATTCTCAAAATTACTGCTTTCTTGCATTTAGAACAATCAATGGAACAAGACACACATATTTAGTGGCCGATGCAATCATTAGTATTATGCTTTTAAAACTCTACTTATAATGAGGTTCTGAAAATAAACAGAATTGTCTGAAGACAATTGAAAACTGTTCTATAGGTTCAAAAGCTGTCACTGATATGCAGTGAATGTAAGTTGGTTCAGGGTTGTTGTTTTTACTATAAGCTATAAGGACTATAATTGGCTGTTGCTAAGGAGGGGAAAATCATAATTAAAGCCCTTCAAAAGGCTGAGTTTGGGGAACTGATGTTCCTGAATAAGGTCAGGGAATATTTACAAAACATCTGATGCCGAGCCTTTAAGAGATGGTGATTACTGAGCATTGATTTGCCTTTAAAGAAAAGTATTCAGTGACCTTTCATAGACACTACCAGCTTTCAGAACAACAGTGTATGGCAGCCCATTCCCATGCTTATTTGGAATTTGCAAATAAAGAGAGAAGACTGAGAAGCATCACCCAAGGGTTCTATAGATGAGTAGGAACATGAACCTTGATAATATCACAGTTTGCATCTGTGCTGGGCAGAAGAAATATAATTGCCAGCCTCCATTTCAAGGAGAGCAGAATTTCACCAGCAACAGCTTTTCCCATCACAAATAGGAGCATAGGAAGCTATCTTGCATCAAGTCAGACCATTGGTCTAGTTTTTTCAGTATTGCCTAGGTTGATGGGTAGTAGCAAGCTTCAGACAAAGATCTTTTTCACCTCTCCTGTGTCTCCACACCCAGCACCACTCTAGTCACCATCTGCAATTTGAGAAACTGACTTCATTGTTAAGGTCTATGGGCAATTCAAACAACCAGTAGCCATTTTGATCATTCTTCATTTTCTTTTGTACAGAGCAGTGTCAGTTAATCCAGTCTGCATTTTAGACTAAAATTTAAAGGAGCTGTCCAACATGCTGGATTTATTTGTTGGATACAGATTGTCATCTTCAATACCTCCTTTAACATTAAGAGTGAAACTTGAACTGGAAGCCACCAGTCACTACTGGTGCAGAGCACTTAGACCTCTCCTCCAAGGGAAATGAATTTTTAAAGTATAGCAAAGCAGGTCATAGACCGATAACCAGGATATTCTTCATTTGGAACTCTAGTCATTTATTTAATAAGAAATAAAAATGAATAAGGGGAGTTATGGAATAAATGAATATTTTTTTCTAGGACAAAAACTTCACTGCAGAGGTTTAGCTTCTGCTGAGGAGGAGCTAGAGCAGAGACATGATTTGTAAGGAGATTTCTCCCTGTACCCTGGAAATTCCTTTTTCCCTATGCATCCCTCACCATCAGAAAATGAAGGCCCCTTTGCAATTCTTTTCCACTGCTTCTGAACTTCAGCCACTATCTCTATGCTGCAAATGGTTGGAATGGCACTAAGTTTGGGTCAGTAGTCACTGGGAGCTTCCATGGCTCTATGTGTGCATGTGTGTGAGAGAGAGACTGAGACAAAGAGAGTCAGAAACAGAGAAAGTCTGCTCTGGGTATGAGTCTGAATTTTAAAGACACTATCCATAATGCTGAAACCTAGTCCCAAAATGACATCAACATATTTGATGGCACTTTTATAATTTTGATTAAAATGTGAAGTGAATTCATTGTTCCATTGACAGGGAAGCCACCAACCTGCCATTGGATGGGGTGATTGTTACAGGTGCAAAAATAAGGGCCATCCAGCCAATGGTTCTAGTTTTGAAGAGATCCCAGAGTGCAACAGGTTCTTTGAAAATGGTCAAATCCAGCAGTTAACAGAGTTCAGAAATTCAGGTTTCAGTAATTAAAACTCAGCAAACTTTTATTCAGCAACTATAGATCCACACTAGGGATGGTCATTGTCAAAACTAAACAATGAATAAAATATTAACACTGCCTAATTAAACCACACAGAATTTCAAAATATTGGTGGGCTAGTTATTCACTTGTTAAATACTCAAAACAACTTTAGCTTTCTCCATTCCCATACTGCCCCCCTCTTGTTCTTTCACCCAGCTTCTTCTCAGCCAAATGGCCCTGGGTATTTCGGTCCATGCCTGTCTCTTCTACTTTGTTATCATATGTCCTGTGTGATAACCATTCACTTATACGCTTATCACACGGCACTTACAAGAACAGGAATGGAATGGAATGGAGCAAAAAAGCATTTTACTGCTCGGGAGAATGCCACCGATGCCACTGGGAGTCCCCAAGGCATTCCCCAGCTGTTCCTGGCAGCCAATTTTTGAAGGACAATTTTGAACCGTCCTTCAAAAACCGGCTGCCAGGAATGGCTAGGGAATGCCTTGGGGACTCCCGGTGGCATCAGTGGCATTCTCCCATGCAGTAAAATGCTTTTTTGCTCCATTCCATTCCCCTCCGTTTCATTTCATTCCCGTTCTTTAAGTGCCATGCAATAAGCTTATTACAGCAATTGCTTCATTGCATTTTCCAGCATCATACCTCAGCTTGCCCCTAAATTCATGGCAGGTAAGGTGCAAAAGCAGCACCTGATAAAAACACACAGCAGGTCTCTCAGAATTGTGTTACATCTTGGGTTGCATCTGTACTGCAGAAATAATACAGTTTGACATCACTTTAACTGCCATGGCTCGATGTTATGAAATTCTGGGAACTGTAGTTTGTTGTGGCACCAGAGCTCTTTGACAGAGAAGGCTAAATATCTCATAAAACTACAAATTCCAGAATTCTATAGCATTGAGCCATGGCAGTTAAAGTGGTATCAGGCTGTATTATTTCTACAGGGCAGATGCATCCTTGGACAGGTAAGAGGAGAGGTTCAATAAAGTAAGATACAGCTGATACAGGCTGACCCATGATTGCCCAGAGAAGGTCCCTGGTCAGGACGGAGACACTCAACAGACTTCTGGAAGAGCTATTGTCCCAACACAGGACTTCCAACAACTGGGGGTCTAAGTAGACTGGTGATCTGAGATCCCTCAGGAACACCATCCCCTGCTAGCTCCTAGCTGCCACTCTCATAGGGCCTGTGTCTTATTATGTAGTCTCACACGTCTTTGTCACTAAGAAGGCTAGGAGGACTTGGAAGAAAGATAGAAGAAAAGACCATATTCATGGCCCTGGGAGACACATAGATGGTAAAGATGACTTATTAAGATGCATCTGAGAAAGTAGGGTCAAGTCCATGAAAGCACATGCTACCAGCTTCATTTTTTCAGTTAGTCTCAAAGGTGTTACAAAATCCCTTTGCATACTATTAAGATGTGTGGAAACTATGAGTCCCCTTTGAAGATGGTGCTACTCAGAACTGGGAATATGACACCATCATAATTGCTATTCCAGCTGCTTGGTGTGGCAAAAAAAAAAGTGAGGTGCAATATTGCCACTTTTCATGACAGGCCCCACTTTGTAGGAACTGTTGGAGAATTTCTCCTGTCTTTCAAGAAATTGGGTAAATTTGCCCTCTCGGTGTCTCTGATCACAAAAAGTGTGGAGAATTTTGAAAGGTGCAGATTGCTCTAGAAGAATTGGGAAAGCTTGCTGTATAGAGCAGAACTACCTTAAAAAAAATTAATGAACACCACAAGAGGCAAATGGCAATACGAAGTAATTGTGCATTTTCAGCTATTTTGAAATACCATCATCTATTGTATTGCAAGAAGCTCTTTGGGAAAAGGGGAAAGCAGATGGAAGTGTTCATGTCTGTGTTATGTGCAGCAGAGTATAACTAATTGCTTAGAGATTTTGGCATGGGTTGTAGGTTTCAGCAGGAGATGGTGCTTAGTAAAAGATTATGAACTGAAGCAGAGAATTCAGCTAAAAGGAGGATAAAAGAACAAGGGATGTTAGTTCATGAACTTTTGGACAAAGGACTCTGGGAGTATATGAGACATAAACAACTCCAAGAAAGTAATTAGGAAGGAATTACATGGACCTTTAGAAACAATGGCAAGCCCAGAGGACAAGGTTCAGGGAGTATAATGGCAGGAGAGTATTGTGTTGGCTGTTTTTAGAGGAGCATGCCTTCAAAAGTGTAATATACTTGTACCCCAATATTTACAGTAGAAGCAGGCATTCAGTCTGCATTGATAGAGGGCCCCATGTTTGCACACAAAAATAAATAAATAAATACTAGCCTCAAGGGCAAGGCAAGGAGATGTGACAATAAAAGTCAGTCATTGTAAGTGTAATGAAGATTACAAGTATCTTCAGCATCTCTGGCCAGAATTGTGCTTTTCATGTAACCAGAAGATTATCATAGAATCCTAGAGTTGGAAATGACAACAAGGGCCATCAAGACCATCCCCTTGCCATGCAGAAATACACAACTAAATCATTCCTTGAAGATATACATCCAGCCTTTGTTTAAAACCTCCACCAAAGAAGTCTCTTCCATTATTGAACAGCTCTTACAGTAAAAAGTTCTTCCTAATATTTAATAATAATAATAATAATAATACGATTTATTTATATACCGCCCCTCTGGCAAGCCAATCGAGGCGGTGAACAACAAATTACATTAATACATTACAATAAATTAAACAACGATAATACAGTAATACATTCCAGCAATTTACAAACAAATTAAAAAAACAACAAAACCAATTACTTAAAATTATACAATATAAAATACCAATTATGTAACTGTTGAGAAAAAAGCCATCCCTCCATCCCACCCCCACCCACCCACCCAAAAACAAAATAACAAAAACAGTATAAAGACAGTTATAGTTAAAATATACAATGTAAAAATGCAAATTATACAGTTACTAAGTAAAGTTCCTCCCCCAACCGCCCAAATGTTCTCTCAGTTATTCCCTGGAGGGCTATAAGAAACTTCTTAAAGGCCCTGGAGATGGTCCCGCCCTCCTCTTCCTCCTTCTCAGCGCCGCCGCAGGGCCGGGCATGTTGGGGCCAGGAGCGGGGCCCAGGTGGAAAGTCCCGCCGCCGCTGCCGCTGCCGGGAGAAGGGAAGGCTCGGTGGGGCCTTTATGGCCCTGGAGATGGTCCCGCCCTCCTCTTCCTCCTTCTCAGCGCCGCCGCAGGGCCAGGCGTGTTGGGGCCAGGAGCGGGGCCCAGGTGGAAAGTCCCGCCGCCGCTGCTGCTGCCGGGAGAAGGGAAGGCTCGGTGGGGCCTTTATGGCCCTGGAGATGGTCCCGCCTTCCTCTTCCTCCTCCTCAGCGCCGCCGCAGGGCCGGGCGTGTTGGGGCCAGGAGCGGGGCCCAGGTGGAAAGTCCCGCCACCGCTGCCGCTGCCGGGAGAAGGGAAGGCTCGGTGGGGCCTTTATGGCCCTGGAGATGGTCCCGCCCTCCTCTTCCTCCTTCTCAGCGCCGCAGCAGGGCCGGGTGTGTTGGGGCCAGGAGCGGGGCCCAGGTGGAAAGTCCCGCCACCGCTGCCGCTGCCGGGAGAAGGGAAGGCTCGGTGGGGCCTTTATGGCCCTGGAGATGGTCCCGCCCTCCTCTTCCTCCTTCTCAGTGCCGCCGCAGGGCCGGGCGTGTTGGGGCCAGGAGCGGGGCCCAGGTGGAAAGTCCCGCCGCCGCTGCCGCGAGAAGGGAAGGCTCGGTGGGGCCTTTATGGCCCTGGAGATGGTCCCGCCCTCCTCTTCCTCCTTCTCAGCGCCGCCGCAGGGCCGGGCGTGTTGGGGCCAGGAGCGGGGCCCAGGTGGAAAGTCCCGCCGCCGCTACCGCTGCCCATTTAGATGGAAACTCATTTCCTGTAATTTGAAACCACTGGTTTGTGTTCTAGTTTCTGGAGTAGCAGGAAACAAGCTGACTCCATGTTCTACATGACATCTTTTCAGACATTTATAGACGGCTATATTGTCACCCCTCCAAATTAAACATACCCAGCTCCCTCAGTAGTTCCTCATAAGGCTTGGTTTACAGACCTTTGATCATCTTGGTTAACCTTCTTTGGACATTACTTTAACTGTGATGCATAGAACTGAACACACAATTTCAGATGAGGTCTGACCAAAGCAGATTAGAGCTGCACCACTACTACTACTTCCCTCAGTATGAACATTATGCTCCTGTTGATGGAGCCGAGAAGTGCATTGGCTTTTTGGGCTGCTTCATTGCACTGTTGACTCATGTTAGCTTGTGGTCTACTGAGACCCTTAGATTCATCTCATATGTACTGCTTTCATCCTATATTTGTGCGTTTCATTTGTCCTGCCTAGATGTAGTATCTTACATTTATCCCTGTTGAAATTCATTTTGGCTGCAACCACACTACAGAAATAATCCACTTTTGACAATGTGAATTCGTAGGCTTTCATGGCTGGCATCCATAGTTTTTTGTGGGTTTTTTGGGCTGTGTGGCCATGTTCTAGAAGAGTTTCTTTCTGACGTTTCGCCAGCATCTGTGGCTGGCATCTTCAGAGGAAAAAAAAAGATGCTAGCCACAGATGCTGGCGAAACACCAGAAAGAAACTCTTCTAGAACATGGCCACACAGCCCGAAAAACCCACAAAAAAAATCACTTTTGACACTTTTCATGGCTCAATGCTATGGAATTGTGGGATTTGTAATTTTGTGAGATATTCCCATATCAAGAAATCCTTCTGTCTGTTCTGTCATAGAGTTCTGATGCTACAACAAACTACAACTCCCAGGATTCCATAGCATTGAGCTATGGCAGTAAAAGTGGTATCAAACTGTATTATTTCTGCAGTACAGATGCAGCCTTTGTTAGTTTTAGCCCAGTTCTCCAATCTGTCAAGGTTATTCTGAATTCTGATCCTGTCCTCTGGGATATTATCTACCCTGCCACCCATCTGGTGTTATTTGCAAATTTGTTTCAAAAAAAAACTTGATTTTTTTTTTTAAAAAAAGAAAATTAATTGGGAAGAAACCAAAACTGACAGATTTGTCTATCCAGACCCAAGGAATACTTTGAAAACTGAATTCTCAAAAATCCAGGTTTCATTCCTTGTGCATTCCACCAAGTTTCTACCACTCAACTAGAGTTGTCACATCTTTTTCTGCTTCTGTAAAGTTATTTATCTTGAATGGTTACATGACAGGAATGCACAATATGATCCTCTCTGTGCTGGCAACAGCTGTGGTTATTGAATTTGGTAGATGAAAATATGGGAGAAGTTGTTTCCAATTTGGTTTTGAAGAATTTACCAAAAAATCACAAATTTCTTATATGCAAAATAGAACAAAACTTCAACTTTGAAAACTTCAATTGTGGGAGAAATCAAGAATGATAAATTTTCTCAAAATTAGACATGTGCATGGAGTCATTTCTTTTCCATTCGTCTTTTCCATCTATATTTCTTTCTAAAATCAAGCACAAAGTGGCAAATAGCACAATCAAATTGAAAACAATAATAATGGCAGCAATGACCCACAATAATACACACAATTTCAAATACCTAAATGAGAAAATAGCTATCCAAATCAACAATTCATGAAAGTCATAAACATTAGATCAAACAGTTTGTGCAGTACAAATATTTCAATAAAGGGCAGGTAAGAGAAAGCAAGCAGAGAGCCACAGATTAATATAGTATCTACACACTATACTGGCAGTCACCACACCCTCAAAACTCCACATATCAAACCTGACCACCTGGCACAGGTTAAACTGTAGGTGATAGTAATGCATGCCCCCAGAGTCATTGGTATTTAGATGGAATTAGCAAAATCCGAATGCTACTGTTTGTTGGAGGAAATTAAAAAAATGATAAGAAACATACTAGAAATTCCTTCTAAAGTGGGGATGCTGAAAGCCATGTTCATCCTGCATTTCCCCAGAAGATGCAAATAATCCTTTTGTTCAAGGAGAAAGGCCTGAGTGAGGAAATGAAAATGAGATCAGTAGGTGAAAGATTATCATTGTTAGTCTGGAATAGGACTGCCAGATTTTAGAGCTGTCCATAATCCTCCAGTATTTGTGGGTCATCTCCAAGAGGGAGGTGAGTGTGCCAATTCTCCAGTTTTGGTGGCCTGAGCTCTGGACAAGGGGAAAGGTCTGTGTGTGAATCTCCAGCTCAATCAGTAAAGCCACCACTTGGTATGATTAGCAAGGATTAATGGATTTATTGCTGCAGCTTGCAAAGACTCTTGGAAAGGGGGTGGTCTATGGATTTACTTAGCTTCCTCCTTTCTTCCCAAACCTTGCATCCTCCTTCTGGCTAGAAGCAAGTAGGCTAGATTAAATGTTCCTTATCCTGTTTCCCTAGGCACGTGAGAAGAAATAATCCCTTCATTTCATCTTGATATGGGAACAGAACCTTTAGCTAACATTTCTGTCTTAATTTCCAACAGGAAATTGAGTACAATGGACCCTTAGTATTCACTGAGGTTTGGTTTCAGAATCTCCTGTGGATACCAAAATCCATGGATGCTTAAGTCCCATTAAATGCAATGGCATGGTAAACCTGTGTCCCTTATAAAATGGCAAAATCAAGGTTTGCTTTTTGTAATTTAATTTTTTTACTGCTTTCGAGCCATGGATGGTTGAATCCATGGATACAGAGGGCTGACTCTGCACGTGCCCACGTGTGTGTGTTTTTAAATCACAAGCAATAAGCAATTGCATTAAATACCAATGCTTAACACTTAATAATATCTGCAGGGGGCATCCCTATGATTTTGGTCCAGAAACCTCAGGATCTGAGATGATCTTGACCATGCAACCTTAGATTGGATGGAAGGTTAGCATAGGTCAAATAAAGGTAAAGGATAGTCTAGAAAACCAGAGGGAGTCCCTCTGCTCCTCTCTGTGCCTTGCATCCATCTTCAGTGCCAGCTGAGTTTCACCCTACCATTTCCCAACAGTAACTACAGACATGCAGCACTCACAGATATGAAAGGACTGCATGTTGTTTTCAGCCCAATCAACCATCCCACAGCTAAACTACATATGACATTAAATTTATTTTTCCATGTACTCCTCAGGCTTTGAAAGATGCAAATTGCATCAGTTGCCAAGATTTAGTAATGATAATAATTAATGGGAACTGAGCATACAGGCAGGAATTTAACCTTTTCCTTTTCTTTTTCCCTTTCTGCTCCAGTTCTGGAGAAAGTAGATTGTCTGAAGTTAATATTTGCTTGGAGGGAAATGTCAATTGTCAGATCAAATTGGGATGGATATTTATTTTATGTATTTATTAAAACATTTCTATTTTGCCCTTTATCATGGGATCTTGGGGCAGCATAAAATATAAACAGTTTAAAACACTTCCAGATTAAAACCATAAATAATTCAAACAAGATTAAAACATGTTCAACAAGCCAACAGTTAAAATCACGATAAGCTACAGCAATTTTAAACCATATACATGTAAACTTTGAAATAAAATAGTCTCTGAAGGCTTTAATAATGAGCCATGTCTTATCTTGGCACCAAAAATAAACCAATGTTGTCGGCCGTCAGACCTCAAGGGGAGAGTTTTCCACAAATGGGACACTGGAACTGAGAAGGTCCTCTCCCATGTCCTCCCACTTCATATTGTCCCCACTGGTGGGAAATGGAGGAAGGCTTCCTCCAGACCTCAGCTCTTGGACAGCTCTATATAGCAAGACACACTCCATCAAGTATTTAGGTCCCAAGCCTTTTAAAAAGTAATAGGTTGCTTTTAAATTTTAAATGTCAGAACCAGCACATTTCGTTCAGAGGTTATTTAGCCAGTACAGCCCTTTTAGGACCATGTTATTAATAATTTATATGATACTTTGTGCAGAAATATTGTTGCTCCATTATGCAGTAGCTGTAGCATTTAAGTCATCTTCAAGAGCAGCCCCACACAGAGTGCATTGCAGTATTCTAATCAGGAATCATATAAATAAGGAACTGAACTATCTAAGCCAGGAGGACTCCATCCATGTGATCATTGCACATACTGCACCCACACAATTAAAATGACAACATTTGTAAATTACAATGACCAACAATGATATAAACTATCCCACTTTAGCACATGCAATACTAGTTTTATGCTATTCAGTGCACATGTAAGAAACTTTATGTGGGACACACCACAAGACTGATAAAATGCAGAATAGGGGAATACTTCCCTAATCTAAAAAATAGAAGAGTGGGAGCTCCCTTAGTCGGTCATTTTGTAGAAATGCGGCATTCTATAGCTGATTTCCGGTTTGGGGTTACAGAAAGAATTTATAATAATAAAGAACATATTTTACAGAAAAAAGAGAATGGGTTCTAAAACTGAAATTCTTGGTGCCTGTAAGTTTAAATGAAGATTTGGACCTATACTCTTTAATTTGAATATAACAGAGAAATTATACATCAGAGCATATGTATGGGTATGAGTATAATATAATAATATAATATCATGAATAGAATAAGCAATTGTATCATATATCCCTGTGTCCTGTCCCAAGACATATCATTGGTTAAACCTTTCAAGGTCATCTGGAATATGTATATATACAAAAAATGCTACTCTGTTTGGTCCCTTTATTTCTATGGTCCTGTAATTTGGAGAGTATTTTCAACTCCAGTGATTTCTCTCAAAGGGTATGTATAATTTTGATAAGATCTATATGGATATTTTTGTATACGAAAGCTCATACTGCCAACTTCTTTCTTTCAGTTAGTCTCAAAGGCCTCTCTCTACATTTTGTATCACTGTTTGATGAGTGTTGTCCCATCTTTTTAAGTATTATATTTTAAGTGTGTTTATATTTGTTTTCAGCCCCTGAAGAAGGCCTAGTGTGGTCAAAATGCATTGGGCTTTTTAAACACCGAATAAACACTGGATGAACAGTTGAGCACCTTAGAGCACGTGGAGCTTGTCTCCTCTCGGTTTGCTCATCAGGAATCATAACCAGTGCATGGACTACTGTGACTAAGGCCCTGAGCATACGGGCCAGGATAGCACAAATTGGTTTACATGTCTGCCCAACCCGCTACCATTGTGTGCTTCTTACCTTACTCCTCCATTGCCACTAGTGAGAAACAACCCCCCCTCATCGCTGTGTCTAATGTAGAACTGCCCCATTTCCACGTCAAGTGTCCCATTTCCACATCACACACAGCAATGGGGGGCTTCTCATTAGTGACAATGGAGAAGTAAAGTAAGGGGTGTGTGGGCAATTTGGCATTTGCCATAGTTTTGGAAAAACTCCACAGCAAATGACAGATCATTTTGACCCACATTACAGCTCATTTTCTCTGGGATCAGACCAAATCCACATTCAGTCTGCATGATATGACCCCAATCCTAGCCCAGGGTTAATGGCCTATGTCATCCAAACAGGATAATGCAAGGCCAGGGGAAAGGCAGGCCTTTTGGCCCATGTGGACAGCTCCTAAGTTATCCATGTACAGGAAATGGTGCAGCTGGTACAGCAGCTGGAGCTGGCACCAAGCACTCTGAGCCAATGACCAAGATGGGTCTAGGAAACATAACATGATTTCTTATACATACACTCCCCAATTTAAAAAAAATCAGCTTCTTTCTGATCCCAGTTTATATGCAACCTAATCTGATATACCCTCCACATCAGGTCCTTGAAAAGCTCCATTTTTGGACTACAGTTCCCAGTGTCCTCCAGCCAGCATAACCAGCTGTGGGGTTCTGGGAGTCATGGTCTGTCCAAAAGGATTTTTTCCAAGCTCTGCTTTGGAAGTGGGAAGGTAATCTTTGGAAGGTAAAACAATGCCTGAGGTCCAATAGCATGTTGGCTGGGGGATTCTGGGAGGTCATGTAATTCTTTCCCCAACTTTGCTCAAATATCATATGAGCCTTACATCATAGACAACCTTGCAGAAAACTACATATCCCAAGAGCTACTTAGGCCTTGCAGACTAGCATGCAGTTTCCAGCCAGATTTCCTTCTATGGTCAAAAATTCATAGGGAAGAGAACAAGGGGGATGCCTTACATGCCATTTCTTATCTATATCACTCTAAGATGCCCTCAATTCTGGAAGTTTTAAGGATGATGTTAACTCTGCAGTGCTGTTTTTGAAGAGACCCTGAAAATTATGGCTTTGAAGTTCAAATTCTCTAATGAAATCTGAAGCAAAAACCCAACATGATAATGGGACAGATCACACCCCAGTAAAATATCTATCTACTAGACATTTCTAGGTCAGGCCACTGACAAGTATTCAGTTAGTAGATTTGTTAATCATTTTCCCACAAGCTTACTGTAGCAGACTGTGGAGTGATAGACCATGGTGAGAAACATAATGATATATACGTATTAAAAAAGAGCACCAAGAAAAGTTTAAACTCACAGGGCAAGTGGTTACTACATACAGACATCTCCTTACCTTCAAATCCTCTGATATGCTAGGAGACAGGACAAGCATATTTCCTCTCAGATAGGGAATTTCATTTTTGCAAATTTCTTCATAAAGCTGATCCATATGTCTTGAGCTAATGTGTATTAACCTTCCCCCTAGACTGCACAATTTTCTGAATATTGCAGTCCAGTTCTTCTGATTTTAAACTTCCAAAATATGAGTTTTAAATATGTAATTCCTGAGGACCTTTCATATGAAACTATTCCTGTCAATCTGGGATCTAGTTCATTGATTTAGACTAGATCAATCCATGCCAAATCCCTTCTAATCTGGACCTCCAACTAGGAATCAATATTTGGGAATCTGAATCATCAGGCCTCTGCCATTGACATGTACTGGGAAACCAAAATTTTCATTTTAAATTTTAATTTTAATTTTTACACACATCTGAACAAAATAAAAACCCTTAAAGAGAGGATTAACCCACCCACTTCACATGGGTTTCCCCCCCCTACTAGATACTGTAAAAATTGCTGTTTTTTTAAAGGGTTTTAAAAGCTGTTCATTCTTGTCAATTCAGTTTACACTACTTTTCTCCTCAAACTGTCTCTCTAGCACAGTAGTCAGCTAAGTCTCATAAAGTTTAAAACCAAGATATATGGTAATGATAATGATGTCAGCATACTTTAAGAAAATATGTTATTTGGGTGGTTTTCTACATGTAAACTAAATGATGAGACTCAGGGGCCATACTAAGGGGTGGCTCTGTGCTGCCCCTGGGAGCGCTGGATCGGGGCCATGGCAACCACATGCCACAGCCCTGATCTGGCTTTTTTGCTGGCAAATGCTTATCCTTTTGGGGGCGGCAAAAAGCTGCCCTTAGCCTCCCATTTGCCACAGCGTGTCTACACACTGTGCCAACGGGGTGCCCTGATGCCACACGCCATGTGGTGAGTTGCACAGCATGACGGCTGTATCGGGCAGAGTCGGGGCGGCCGGCGTGCGGTCGCCTCACCCCAACTCCACCCCTAAGCCAGCCCTTTAGGCCAGTCTGCACAGGCTGTGAGTGATGCAGCATACGGAAACAGAAGGTTGATGTGAGCATGTTTTGTTCAGTTTTAGCAGCACTCCAAGTAATGAGATCCCTCTGACAACCCTCCTGCTCTAACATAAGGCACTGGTGATCTGGACTGACATTTGTAACTTATTCTCCTGACCAATGTCCTTCCCCAAGTTTCTTGTGAGTGGAGAAGAGTTTATTTTGCTTCCACAGTCATCCTTTTAAATGCTGTAACCCGCCTCGATTGCCATGCAGAGAGGCGGGCTATAAATAAAACTTATTATTATTACTTTGTCCCTAGGTCTTGCTGGATAGCTGGCTGGCTGCTTTGGCTTTTTTGCTGTTTCTGCTTGGCGCCTGCTGTTAAGGTGTTGCAGGAGCCTGTTGATGCTCCAATATTGTTTACCGCAGCTTATTTGCTGCCTACAGTGAAGCCAGATAGAAAGTCTGGGATACTCTCCATTTTGAAATGACCCCAGGCAAAGCTCTACCTTTTTGTGGTTCCACAGACTGCCTACCTTCCATCTAACACATAAGTAAAAACAGCAACAACAAGTAGGGACAATTGGGGTGGGTGACTAGATATGTTTTTCCCCACCTAAAACACACAGAAACTCATTAGCCAAATTAACAAAAAGGGCCAAAAGATTGAACTCGCTATTCAATAATACAAAAGGAAATTAATTAAAAATTAAATTAAAGAAAGACTTGGTGAGATCAACAACCACCCCAAATTTCATGACATCTCTTTTATAATCTACTATTAACATAGAATAAAGAAATATCTGAAGTTACTATGTAACTTCAGTAACCTCATAGATTTTCTTCCCATAAGTACTCTGATTGGAGTACTGGTGAAATTCCTATGCAAATTTCATGATAAAGTTCTCAATTTTCAAAGCCCAGTGTGATGGATATAGCCTCTGACAGAATTCCATGCCCATCCTGGGAGAAAGGTGGGGCAGGAATCATATATATATATATATATATATATATATATATATATCATGCTTAGCAGGCCCTGTTAGATGGTTTTGCTTCAGCCTGCCAGTTCATTCCAATACATGCCCAGGAATTCATCTTCTTGTGGACCACTTAGGGAGGACTGCATCCCAACCAAAGGGACTCACTATTCAGGCAGAAGAAACAAGAATGTTGGCCCTGGGATAGTCTGGATTACACTCATTATTTATTTTTATCAATTGTTGTGAACATATCCTCCAACTGTCCAGATTTGGCAGGGATGGTCTCACTTTATCCTCTGTCATCCCACTTTTTCAGCTGCTTGTGAAATGTCTAAGGGCCTTTGCAGACTGCTAGAAATAGTGCAAATTGAGTCCACTTTAACTGCCCTGGCTCAGTGCTAGGGAATCATGGGAATTGTATTATTATTTTTGAGACATTGAGCCTTCTCTGTCAGAGAGATCTGATGCCACAATAAACTACAGTTCCCATGATTCCCTAGCACTGAGTCAGGGCAGTTAAAGTGGACTCAATTTGCACTATTTCTGGCAGTCTGCAAAGGCCCTAAGTTATTCTCTCTTCCTCCCATCATCCCTCTTTGTCCTCAGCTTACCTCAATTGCTGCAGACTGAGTTCAAAGTGTAAAAGTAGTTTTCATCCAATTTGCTCAGCAGGGAGGGAATAGGAAGAGGCAGAATTGTACCCGTCCCTGTACACTCAAGCAAAAACAGTGTGCTGCAGCCTCACTTAGCTTGTTCTTCTTCCTCATTAATAACTTTTGCCATCTTGACTGCACTCTGACGTTGCTTGACCACTTGTGTCCTGGCTTTCCTCTGTGAATTGTTGGAAGGTTTTACAAGGGTAAGCTGGGATCCATTGGCTAGACAGCTCAGATGCTTTCTTCTTGTCCAGACAACTTGCCACATCATTTATCACCAACAGAGCTTATCTTGTAGCAGTGATGTGTGTTAGCGTTTGGTACTTAACAAATTCTTGTGGAGGCCTGAATTTGCAGTCAGTTCCTGCTCAGTAAGCCCACCTAACCATCATCCCTCCCAGTTCTTACTGCCTTGGTGCCTTCTTATACACATTGTATAGCTTTTCCTTGATAATTTTTGACATCTTGGTTTTTTAGGGTGGTCTGAAGCACTTCAGCCTGTGCTGTCAAAATAAATAACAAATCAGTCTGGTTTTCACTTCACTGTTCAAAGCTCAGCTGAAGCAAATGCATTGCCTTTCTTTTAAATACAGTAGTACAGAAAGAATTTTTTTTAAAAGAAATCATGGATTAATGTGGAAACAGGACATAATCATTGGCAAAAATAGGTGAAAGTGGGCCTGTTCTTACCTCAGGAATTTTCCATTAGGCAGGACAAGAAGAGTCATCTGAAATATCTGAAAACTAGGATACTACTAAAAGGCAGCAAGTTATCAGTTATTCAATACATTATTAGACTTTTTAAAAAATAATCCTTTGGATCTTTTGCTTCAGGCAGTAGAACTGCCTGATATGACCCAAGGCTCTGGTGTTAACCTTTAAAGCCCTAAGTGGCTTACAGAAGGGTAATCTAAAGGAGCACCTTTTGCCATTTATATATACCTGGTCCCTAAGATAATCTTCTGAACTTTTTCTCAAGAAGTTCCACTGTGATGAATATTTCATAGGATACTCTTTAATATTAATAAATAACAAAATGTTTCCAAGATCTGCCACAACTCTGTTTGCCATATTCCTAGTGCTTAGCTGTAGGCATTCTTACCTTTATAATCCATTCACACTAAACAGGACAAGAGTGAAGCTTCATGGGAGAGGTCTTCAAGGAAGGAAGAAAATTTGGAAGTAATACATTACAAACAGTGATAGCCAATAACATATTAGCTTTTGTGGGGAACTGAACACATAGGGATCATGAATGCAAATCAATTACAAATGTGTAATGTCAGGTTATGCATTCATACTTGCGATCATGAATTCCAGCCCTAAAAGCCCCTCACCCCGTCAAAGTCATCAGGAGGAATATTTCATGCCGAAGGCCAGTGTAAAGTTGTACAATAAATGGGAGCATGGCCATAGACTGAAGGGGAATTGCATACATAATAAATGTATCTCTCCTTAATGCCATCTTGCCCATCTTGTCACTCTACCCAATTTTCCTGGTGCATCTTTAGCATAGGAACTCTTCGTCTGTTGGTATATCTGAGGTGCTCTGTTGTTGTCTTTGTCATGAAAGCAGCGTGACTGCTTGATAGACATATTGTATTTGTATAGTCCCTCAACCAGTGGGTCATCAGGATAGGATTGTGTCTTTAGCTAGCTCAAGAGATGGAAGTGCAGCAGTAACATCCTCCTCTTAACCTGAGTGAAATGCAGTCCATGCTGATAGCAGGCCAAAAGAAAGGCCATTATGCTGAATCTCAGACTCTTCCCTGCAAAGATCCCACACACATTGCATACATATTTGGAATATTTCAGAGGTGAATTGGCTAAGCTCCAAGTTCACCTAGTAGCAAGCTCATTATTCAGCAGAGGCTCTTGTCTCACATAGGTTACATGGGTTAATTTGCAAAGTGAGCTCATTTAGCAGCAAAAGTGCACATTGTCTAACCTGCCCAAAGCATAACAGCATCCCTTTGTATTTGGATGGAGGCTAATGGAGGCCATAGGTATCAAAACTTTTTTTAAGCAGCTTCAGAGATAGATTGAGTTGCCTAGCCATGGGATTCCTGGTATTTTACTGTATAGACCTCAAGGTCTTTCAATTCTATCCCGCTTCACACTGATTTCTTGGTTATTATGAGTAATGGAGTTTCCAAGTCTCAAGGTCTTGACCTTCTTCTTCAGTCTTCAGGATGAAGGGGAGGAATCTCAGAATGAAAAGCAGTTCTTACATGATGCTTTGGAGCAAAGTACTGTTATGTCTGCCCAGCACTCTCCCCTTTTCTTCCATCCTTTGAGATGATGGTGAAAAAGCACTAGAGAAACCACAGATGTTGATTGTTGAGCTGCAGCTGTATTATTCCAGTAAGCAATGCAATAAAGTTTGAGTTGGGAAAGAATGGGATTCTACTCTAGTTGATCCTACTGCAGCTGTGTGTGGCTGCCTACAACACCCAGCTGCATCCAGAATCCTTATAGTTGTAAGCAGCAGAACAGAGAAAAAAACAGGGAACAAGTAAGTCAGTTACTATCAGCTTGTTAAAAGACACAAGGACCCATGAACTCAGCAGGTGGGAAAACAGAGAAGGGAGCAGAACTGTTCCCTTCCTAATAGTCTCATGCAAAAGCAAATTGCTGCACCTTCTCCTAGCTTGAGTGTTCTTCCTAATTATAATAACTTCTATCCCGGCCATCAAAATGCAGCCATCCTGCTCATCCCTGATTCGGCTGTAGCTATTGTTATTTGATTCTTTGTTTTTTGTGTTATATTTTAAATATGTTTTAAAACATTATTATTTAATTGTATTTTAAGGGGGGTGGGATTGTGGCATATGGATGTATATTTTAAAGTTGTAAGCTGCCCTGGTTGCATTACGCTGAGGGGCAGGATATATTATTATTATTATTATTATTATTATTATTATATCATCCTGTCCACACTCTGATGCTGCTTGGCCATATATGTCCTAGTCTCGGGAGGTACCTTCCAAAGTCATAATCCTCTACAGGAGCTCCATGCTTTGCCATCTTCATTTAATATATATATATATATATATATATATATATATTAAAGTTGCTAAATATAACAGCACATTTAATGTAAAATATAGCTTGGTCCTCTGACTGAATATGAAAGGCAAAGACCAAAAAGAGGATATCTTTAAATCTTTGATGTTGACTTAGCAGAATCATGCAACAATTCCCACAGGGAAGTAAGGCTGAAGTTCCATGAACAGGGCTTTGAGGGAGGGAAGTGCTAATGTTCCAAGAATCTGGCACTGCTTGCCTGCATAATATGTGCTCAGGCTAAAAGGTTGTGAAGAAACTGGGTTTTTTATCCCTTCAAATGAAACTATGAGTCGGGGGCATTTTCTCTTTCAAATAGAAATCAACACTATAGGTTTCTGTGCTGTGCTTCCCTTTATGCAGGGAACTTTGTGCACAGGGAACCATATTCCCCAGCTCAAAACCCCTTGGTGTCTCATTACAGCTCCCCTTTTTAAAGATTCAAAGGGGCACAGTCCTATGTCACCTGGTTATCTGATGGGAATGAGTTCTCTTGTCATATCAGCAGTAAGATGTTCAGAGGGGATCTCTGTACAATCCTAGAGTGCTGATCCAGTTTCTAATCATATCACACAAGGGCTAGGATGGAGTCTGCAAAGAAAGAAAGAAATTGTCACATTTTGCAAGTTACAAAAGAGGTTCCTCCAACAGATACCTCAGAGTGTCAAACAAGATAGCACTATGTTCTGGTTATATAAGGGTCCAATTTACAGAGCAAAAGACGTTGCACAACACCAGGGGCACCACTCCATTTTCCACAGTCAGAAAACACTGCTGCTCAGAGAGTTTAAAGTAGACCAGGACAAAATGGGCAGAAAGTCTGATTACCAGAAGCAGCTCTGCCCACTGCTTGTTGTTGTGTGTTGTTAGGCCATTTCCTACTTATGATGACCCTAAGACAAATATTGGCATGATTTCTCCAGAGTAGGTTTGCCATTGCCATTGCCTTTGCCTTCCTCTGAGGTCGAGGCATTTACCTCCATGCTCTAGCATTAGGAAAAATTTAGATGCTATAGTATTTTTAACACCTTTGCATGGTGAAGAAGCCAGTGGAGCTTTGAAAGCTTGCACCATGTATTTTGTGCATTTTGGTTGTCCAAATGAAGGCATCACTTTTGTGGGGTTTGGATGCTATTGTACTTTGCTACCCCTAAATATGTTTCCTGAATGTGAAAATACCACATTGTAGCTGCTACAGGGGAATACTAAGGAGGGAGCCAATGGACTGGGACTTTGCTATTGAAGTATCTACCTCCAACAAAAGTAAAATGTACTCTGAGACTGGATTGGGCAACACATGACAGTTTCCTGCTAAAAACTGTCCCCTCCCTGGCAGTTACAAAGTAGCATCTTCAAGAAGAAATAATGTCTGGTGGGGGATATTTAACAGGAAAGTGGTCACTTTGGCTTGCTTTTTCTTCAAAACAAAAGTGGCCAATTCGAGCAACCTTTAGGGTATTTAGCCCTTAATCTTGATCCCCTTTGTTGAAACCTTGTAACCATCTTACTCTTCACTAGTCCTGTGTTTTTATTTATCACCTCATCAGTGTGAGCCCTAAGAGGAAAGACAGGTAATATATATTGGGGAAGAAAATCTATTTTGGTCTGACAGATGAACTGGTTCCACTCAATTACATCAGGGCAACTTGCCAGCTGTGGGTAGGCTAACCCACTGCCAGAGAATAGGAAAGTTGCATTTATCAAGGCTATAACTCCCAGAACTTGCCAGATATCATAGCCTATGGTTAGCAAATCAGGAGAATCCCAGGCACTGAAATTACAGAAACAAAATCTCTGAACTAGAGATGGACCCATGATGATGTCAAGGGGATAAGTGCCTCTAATGTCACAGGATTATGCTTCTAGTGATGTTATTAAGCTTGAGGCACTAAGCCTGAGATACTAAGAATTTACCACATAGACTTCGAGCATACTATTCAAAGAAAAAACACAAAGTCTAACAAATGAGAAAATGTTATTCCAGCTCAAAATTCAGTTTTTGTATCTCTATATTGGACAGAGGACAAAATCTTGCCCAGTTCTGTTTTTTAACAATACATGCAATTTATAGTCAAACCAAAGACAATTTTCTGAATTCTGCTTTGGGTTTTCTACAGTCTGGTTTGAACCGGGGGAGCCCTCCTTAGTTTTTATCAATAACTTTTCATAGGTAATCCAGTTTCCCTTCATTGAACATTCTTTTTTGCGGAATGCCTCCTGGGTAGATGTCCATAGGGATATCTTGTTATAGAAGTATCTTTTATATCTTATTCAAGTCCTAAATAATGCTTTCCTTATATAGTGCATATTAAATTCTTTCTCTGCCTTACATTTACTATAGCAGGGGTAGGCAACCTAAGGCCCAGGAGCCGGATGCTGCCCCCCGAGGCCTTTAGACTGGCCCCAGACCAGTCCTGCCGCCGCCACCACCCCCCGCCGCCGCCTGCCATGATGATATTGATTATTGTTGTTATTACTTGTTCTTGGGGTTTTCTTGGCAAAATCTCCACAGGGGTTTTGCCATGGCTTTTCTGAGGCTGAAAGAGTGTGCATGCATATTTTTTATTTTTTAATATTGTATTTATTTAGTTATATTTTTATTTTTTTATTTTTTTTATTTTTGGTGCTTCAGCCCCCCCAATTGTCTGAGGGACAACAACCCGGCCCCCGGCTCAAAAGGGTTACCTACCCCTGTACTATAGCATAGCTGAGCATGTCATCCTTTTTTCATATTTACACCTTCTATTTCTATTAATTTTAGATTGTTTAATACAATCCAGTCTTTTATCCATCGTAATGCCATGGCTTTATAGTATATCTCCAAATCTGGGAGTCCCAGTCCTCCTTTATCTTTCCAATGTTTCATTAGGTTTTGATTCTGGGTTTCCTCCCTTGCCATATGAATTTGGCAATATCTTGTTTCCAAGTTTTGAAAGGTTGTTTCATCATTAAGATAGGTATTGTTTGGAATAAGTATAACATTCTTGGCACATTTAATTTTGAACCAATTCAAAATGGAGATCAGAACTGTGTTGTTGTTTTTAACTGTTAATCAGTTGATGCACATCTTCATCACTGTGACATATCACAGATCTTGTTCAACAATAAACAGCCGCAAATCCATGCATGCCAGGGAAGAATCCCCCATGGCACCCATGACCCCCCCCACACACACACACACAAAGACACACAAATACAACAGTGTGCAGAAACTGTCAAGGTTTTTTTTAAAACTGCACTATGCCCCCCTCAAAGAACCCCCCCCCACTTCCCCAACCTCTGGCCAAGAGGGAAAAGGGAAATCACTGGCAGAAGTGAAAAACAGCTGCCCAGTGATTTAAAGGGACCACTTGACAGTGCAGGAAATTTGAATACACAGGATTTAAAAAGCCCGTATCTTCTCCCATGGAACCGCAAGCACTGAGAGGGGAAAAACAATGGCAGCTTGCCAAGACCTGTGGGATGGATGTGTTCCATCCCTCTGCCCACCCTCTGCCCATTGCCCCTCCCTCCTGGGTGTCCCAAATGTGATCTGCAGCACATTCCCATTGGCGGCTCCTTAAAATAACCCAGTCTTTTGAAAAGGGGTTTTAAAGTTTCAAAAGAACTGGATTAAGGGGTATTTATGGTGCCACCCCCCTAAAAAAAATTGGGCCAGGAAAAACCAGAACAAGTGTGAACAACCCCCTTTTAACCTGGTTTCCAAACCAGTTCAAAATGTAGTGTGAATGCCCCCAAGAGAAACAAGGGAAGAAGTGGGGTTCACCAGCAAGGAGGCTGAAACACTGAAGTCATTCCAGTCCAAGTCATATACAATCCAGCAATGGTCCAAAGGGAGATCCAAGAGTGTAGCCAATGAACAAAACAAGGTCTAAGGCTATCAGGCAGCATGATCAAAAACAGAAGGCATGAATGTTGATTCCACCAAGAAGGTCAGTTATCAGCAACAACTTCCAGAGAAAGGTGCTAGGCTATTTATGGTCTGGCAGCCCCCCCGCAAGTGCTGTTTGACTGCTGAGTATTTTATATAAAACTGTTTGGAGTATCTCCACCGCTCCTTCTCTCAGCAATACTCTGCTGGGGTAGGTACTGTCAGGTCTGTCTCTCCATCTATGTCTCTGGCCACAACAGAAGTTTGTGGCTGCTGGGGAGTCTCACTGACTGTGTCAGGGACTGACATGTCTCCCTGTCTCTCTGTCTGAATACTCACTGTCTGTGTCAGAGTCTGCACCAAGGTCCTGAAGGCAAGGCATGACACCTTTTAAAGCCCCATTGCAGCTGGGGCAGATGGGCAAATCTCTTACTTCAGATTAGAGATAAGCATAGTGGGGAAGCTGGTGAGCCAGATGGAGACATCTCATGGGAGATATCTTACCCATTGGGTGGATGTTCCCTGTACCTGCTCCATACACTTCAAAAGTGACCAAATACTGTAAAAATATATGAATATCTCAAAACCTGTTGCAGCTCTCCAACATGCATATGTAAAGCCTGACAACCTGAATGCATATTTTTCATGATCCAGACAGTGCAAGATTATTAGCATCTACTCAGAACTCATTTCTACTGAATTCAATGAGACTTGCTCCCTAGTAAATGTGCTTAGAATTGCACCCTGAGTTCTGAAATAATACACAGATATATATGGTGAAGTTCCCCCCTCCCACATTTATGTTGTGTCCCTCACAGAGCACAGGGGACATATAGAAGATGAAATAGTAGGAAAATCACAATAATAAAATGCCATCACTTTCTTCTACACTGTTTGATTTTCCCCCCAGAAAGCCATTCAGAGTGAACTATAATGTGAAATGAATGAAAGCTGTAGGAAGATGTGTGTAGGTGTGCAGTAGCCAGGCAGCTGGGAGCTGAATGTGACTGATGTGGCGATAGGCGGCTATGTGCAAAGAATGATTAATGCAGTAAAGGAAAGGAATTGATTATATTTGAAAAGAAGCTCACAAGATACCATAATAACATGCCTCTCTTTTGCAGAGAATTTGTCCAGATGTTGTATTATGAATACCTTTGTTTAAGAAACTTAATGGCAACATTTATTATGATGGTGCTTTGGTGTTTTGTTTTGTTTTTTTTAAAAAAAAATCCCATTCACCACAATGAGAGTTCCTATTGCCATAATCTTCCAAGATCATTTATTTGCAAAATACAAGAAAGTGTGGGGAATCTCTCCAGGAGAGCAATCAGTTGGCAGGGCAGAAAGGCTCATGCACCCCCATGCACACGCACACACACACATAGTCTAGTATGAAGAGAAACCAGCTCAATCTTCTTTGTGAAACATATACCTTCACAAGGTACTTACAAATTATTTGTGCATAATCAAACACATGATTTAACATAGGAGAGAAAGAGAAGAGGAAAAGTAGCTACAGCTTAGAGTGATGCAGGAAGAGAGTTTGTACAGAAAATCAAACAAACGGGAAGTCAGCAGCCATGCTAACTAGCAAGTAGTGAGTGTCAACATGCAAAGGTTGCTAAGTGTGTCACCTTATACTTTTCTTTTTCTCTCTTCTTCTCTTCTTTTTCTTCTTTTTCTTTCTCCTCATTCAAAAACATATGAAAAGTGGAGTTCGATCAGACCAGACTCACATCTAGTCTAACATTCTGTTTCCTCAGTAACCAACCAGAGGCCTCCAGGAAGCTTACATCCAGGAATGTAACAGTCCTTTCTCCCTTTGTTCCTAACAACTCCCTTCCTAGCAACGGATATTTTGGAAGTAGAGTAGCCACTTATTCATCACCAGAAAAATGGGACCCCAACTCCATCTTCAAAAGGACACCATGGATGACTAAGTGGTTTTCCTTGGTGTGAGCCTGGACCACTAACCACTGCACTACACTGCCTTTCTAATATGCACAGTAGCCAGAAAGATATTTCTGGAATGCTCAAAAGCAGCCATCAAAACAATAGATTTCTCTCATCCCTCTGTTACTTCATCCCTGTAATTTCAGGCTTCCACAAGATTACCTGGCACCAAAAGCAGACATTCTTATCACTGTTACCCTTATATTTCTTGATGGTAATTATGCAGCAGTTGGTCCATAACAGAGGAGAGCACTCCTGTACTGATGGGTTCCAATGTTGCATTGCAACAAATGGGCTCCTAAACAAGAATGGGAAATCTTGGGGCAAAGACTTTTGATCACCATAGCTAGATAAGGAATTGCCTAGGCTGGGGTTCAGCTGCCTCAAACCAAGGCCACTAGAACATGCTTCCTGGGATTATATAGGACAGAACCAAATGAAGGAGACAGAAGTGTACAAATACAATCAAAAATTGTGAAAATATATCACTAAATACTAAAGCTAGAATTGTCCTTGCCATCGTATTTCCCATTTCTATGTATGGTTGTGAAAACTGATGGGGGGAAAATCAACTCATCAAAGATATGGTGCTGGAGAAGAGTTCTACAAATACCATGGACTGCTATAAAGACCAATAAATGGATCCTAGAGCAAATAAGGCCTGAACTCTCCCTAGAAGCCAAGATGACTAAACTGAGGTTGTCATATTTTGGCCATATCTTGAGAAGAAAGGACTCCCTAGAAAAGATAATGCTTGGTAAAATTGAGAGCAATAGAAAAAGAGGATGATCATATAACAGATGGATAGATTTAATCAGAGAAGCCATGGCCACGAATCTGCAAGAGTTTATCTTTCATTTTGCAGAATAACAGAAGTGCAATTTTGCCTAACTCAGCCTTCCTAAATAATGACCCAAAAACAAACAGTTTGTAGTTTAAAAACAAACAATAATGGCTTTAATAATTTTTTACATAAAATAACTAAAACCTAAACTAACTGGAGATGTTTCAGATAGAAAGATAAAAATTTCACCATTTTTAAGATAGCAGAGAGATGGAGACAGCAACTACTGACTGCTTGAAGCAGTTTATAATGTCGGGAAGATAAACTCTAACAGGTTTTTTTGTTCCTTTAAAGGGTTAAACCCCTATGAAACTTAAATCACCCCACAGAAATAGACTTCCCTTTTAAACAATATGCTTGTATAGTTCTCATAGCTGTTAGGATGAGAGATGGATCACACCTTTGTTGTTAATTGCCTTCAAGTTGGCTTCAACCTATGGCAACCCTATAAATGAGAGATGTCAAAGTCACCCTGTCCTCAACTGCCCTGTTCAACTCTTGCAGATTCATGGCCATGGCTTCTCTGATTAAATCTATCCATCTGTTATATCAGGGGTAGGCAACCTTTTGGAGACCTGGGCCGGTCCCCCGAAGTCCAGGTCTCCGCTGGGCCGAGGGGGGGGGTGGCGCGTGCGCTGACACGCGCGTGCGCACCCTCCGCCCCACGCGCAACCCTCCCCGTGGGCGCAGCCGTGGTGCATGTCACGCCCGCCATTTTGATTTCCAAAATGGCAGCCGCGACATGTTTACGCATGCGCAGGAGTACTGCGCATGCGCAAATGAGTCATGGCCGCCATTTTGGAGAACAAAATGGTGGCCGCCACTCGCAAATGGCGGGCGTGGCGCGTGCGGCCACACGGACGGCAAAACGCGTGGTGACGGCGGCGGCAGGAGTCTGCCTGGGCTGATAAGTCCAGCGACCTGGGCCAGAACCGGCCCGGGGGGCGTAGGTTGCCGGTCCCTGTGTTATATGATCATCCTCTTTTTCTATTGTTCTCAACTTTACTTTAAACCTTCTGGAGCTCCTTAAACAGAGGTTGGATGAGCATCTTTCAGGAGTTCTACAATTCTGTACTCCTGCAAGGCATGCGGTTAAACTATATGGCCCTTGCAGTTCCTTCCAACTGTAACATTCTATGATGCTATAATTCTCTCCCATTCTCTCAATTTTTAAATGAAATAAAGGAGAATTGCACTTTTTATGTCCAGAAAGTACAGTGGTCTCTCTACATTCGCTGGGGTTAGGAGTGAAGGACTCCTGTGAATGTGGAAAAACCACAAATAAAAAAGCACTATTCTTTTTACCTAAGAGAACACCTCTCTAGGAATCCGCAGGTCCTCTAGTGCAACTCTATGTCAACACCTGCCAGAAGTTGATCATGGAATCATGCTGGAGGATCTACAAATGCCTAGAGAAGCGTTTTCTCTAGGAACATCTGGGTTCCTAGACATTGACTACAGCACAACTCTGTAGTCAATGTCTGGCAGAGTTGTGCTGGAGGATCTAGAGCAGGGATAGGCAACCCTTCCCCTTTAAGGGCCAAGGGACTTCAGCTCCCAGAATCCCAGGAGCTATTGGCCAACATGGGACTATTGGCCAACATGGCTGAGGCTTCTGGGAGCTGAAGTCCCTCAGTCCTTAAAGAGGAAAGGTTGCCTACCCCTGATCTAGAGATTCCTAGAGAGAACATATTAATCAAAATTGCAAATAATCAAAGCTGCAAAAGTCAAAGCTGCAAATGTGGAGGGCCAACTGTATGACTTTCCTTCAAAAGAAGGCATATACTTTTAATACCTTGTTGTTTTTTAAACCAAAAATAATGTTTTTCGGGGATCTGGAAGTGGACCAGTGCTGGGACCCTGTGTGAGGGAAGTGGGATCCCAGATCCTTTGAATTGGCCCATCCCTGCTGTAAAGCATGTTTTATAATTGTAGGCCTTTTCATTTATGGTTTTGTGTGTATTTAATTTTTCCATAATATCAAAGAAAGTTATTTTCCATCTCTACTTACAGAGAGTGGTCAGGATGTCATGGAGACATCACCCTGGAACAAGTACTGCTTACTCTAGTAGCTGTGCTTTTCACAAGTTGCATAAACTGTTAGCCAGTACTCTGATGTATTGTTTTCTGTTTGCCTGCAACTGTGTGTATCATACTATAGGTGGGATAGTGCTCAGACATGCTAGGCCTTCTGGAGACCTTCTGGAATTCCAAAAGTTGCAAAAGTGGATAAAGGCTTGGAGCCCCCAGACCTGTCGTCACTTCCCTATTCTAGTCAATGGGGCAAAGGATACAAAAATATGGAAGAAAGGTATGCATCCAATTGCTTTCTAAGGACAAAATCTTACAACGTGATATGTACCTAGAATAGGATGACAACAAAAGTGGGATTCAGAAAAACACACCAAAATTGGGAGTGAGAGATTTTAACATTCCCAGTTGACAAGAGATGTGTCAATCCAATGTAACTGATGTATTCCTAATTGGGACTTATTAACCCAATTCAATGAGAATCACTGCTTGCCTCCTTCCAGAATCTCAGCTCTCTTCTGTGGCCACTGGGAAGACATTGTATAGAAAACATTACAGATTCGGGATTATTCCACCAGCCTAGTTAACCTCACTCCTCCGCCTCCAACATCCTCATGTGTGCCAGACAGGAGACACAACATCAGTCTTCTGAAATAGCTTTCTCAGTAGTGAGAAAGTTTGCTATGTCGTGGGAAAGCAGTGCCTAATCTTCCAAAGAAAAGAAAAGTGGGTGATTGTTGTTAACGGGTTTGCCATGCAGTTTTGCCACAGACAGGAGATAATTTTACACCGGAGCCTCAAACCATCTTATGTGATTGAATGAATAAATATATATATTTGAACTGGAGCTGCTGAAGCTGTATGCACCTCATAGACGCCTTTTATATTTGGTACGTTCATTGCAGACTGTGGAAAAGGAGAGCATCGCCTAAGCAATCCTTCTTAAGTAAGTGTTGTTTTCTTCTTCCCTTTAATGCACATTGTTCCTTTGGTTTTAGAAATGTTACAGGTGGGGGAGGACTCTCCAGTAGATCTGCAATACGCCATCTGAATTGCCTACTTTAATATGATTTAGCACGCCTGATTGTTGCATTCAACAGATGTTGTTGGTGACTCTCCCACCCTCTCCCCCCCCCCATCTCAAGGGAACACCATGGTACAAAGATGGCAAATTATAAGGGCATGCCTTCCCATAGCCACAGTGAGAGAGAACTCAACAGTGTGATGTTTTTGAATAGTGATGGAGGAAGCTTTGGTAGAGGAAAGGAAAAAGAGAAAGGGGGCGACTGAGTTGTCTTTTGTTTATTTGCAAAATACATGTCACAGAGCAAACCTCCTTTGTCTCCTTTTAAATGGAACGTGCATTGCAAATACCCTATTGGCTGTCAAGTATGAAATCTGTGCCATCAGTTTTGATGGGGGATCTGTGGAACAGGGGAGAATTTAGTGAGGCTTTCCTCTTCGATTTATTAATTAGCAAGCTGGCACACACAGGATAAAAACACACTTGAGCTGTTTGGATTAAACATTGCAGACATAATTTTTAAAGAAAATAGCGGACTGTTTGCTTCATTATGCAAGGCATTAGTTAGTCTCTGGCTGCTAACAACCTCCAGCATTTGCTGTGATGCATAGATGAAATAATTACTCATATGTGAAACAACATCAGCACAAGCTGATTGGCATGCTTGCTAAAGCAAACATTTCTGTACTATGGGCTAACTCTTATCTTCAAATTAACTTAGAATATCCAGTGGGCCCTTGGTGTCCACTGCAGCTTGGTTCCAGGACTCTCTGTGGATATCAAAATCTGTGGATGCTCAAGTCCCATTAAATACAGTGGGGTAATAATATGGTGTCTCTTATATAAAATGGCATAATCAAAGTTTGCTTTTTGGAATTAATGTATTTTTGGAATATTTTCAAGCCATTAATAGTTGAAATCATGGACAGAGAATATGTGAATATTCAGGGCTGACTGTACATGGTTACTTAGCAAATTGCTGACATGTTGATTCCTCCAGAACAAGTAAGATTCAGTACAAGCACTTGGAAATGTTACTTTTTTTGGACCCTAACACAAGTGACCATTCTGGCTGGGGGATTTGGGAGGTTGTGATCCAAAAAATAACATTCCAAGTTCCAAGTATGGGAAATGTGTACTGTATTTTTTAAGCACACCCTCTCTGTATGTGTGTGCATATGTGTGTGTGTTTGTTCACACAGTCTTCTGTCCTTTCATTTGTTTTAAAGCCATGCAAAATTCTGTGTACATCAAAAACTTGGGGATTGTCTACACTGATGTGGGGAAAAAGCTTCACCTCCCATTTTTCTGGTCTGCAGTGATCCCGTAGTGACCCCATTAATGCCACACATACAATGGGCCCTTCTTATCCATGGGATGAAAAAAACTGGGGGACCTCAAGTCCTGCAGTTTTCAATGGTGGCATGCATGCGCGCGGCTGCTCTGCCACAACCATGTGTGTGCACAGCTATTAACAGCAATGGCATGTGTGGCCATTAACAGCAGTTAGCTGCCATCTCATTCACAATGACTGCTAGCAATGGAGCACCTTACTCCAGTTGCTGCCACCAAAGCAGAGCTTTGTTGGTGAAGTCAAGCAACAGTGAGGGGCTAGCCTGATCTTCCCCCTCACTATTGATCTCATGACTGGACTGAGCTACTGAGATGGCAGAAACAATTAGGATAAAGTGCTCCATTGTCAGAAATCACAGTGAAGTAGAATAGACAGCTTTATTTCCCACTGTGTATTGGATTAATGGAGCGAATGGGAGTGCACATGTGGCTGGGTGCCCCACCCCCTACAAATACAGAGGGAGGACTGCATGTAAAAAAAAGTTTATAAAATACTAAATACCCCTCCATTTCAGATGCCCTGCTAGCCCTTTGGTTACTATGCCTTGAATGTAAAAAAGAAAAGAAAAGAAAAAGTGACACACACTAAACTTGCCAGACTACTCCCATCCTTCAATTAGCTCACACCTCAATTCCACCCTGGTCCTAACACATGTTTTTAAAAAATCCAAATTTTCCTAAAACTTCAGAATAAAAAGTGAGTTTTTACAATTCATATTGATGCCTAAAAGAAACTCTTTCACTTTGAAAGAGAACATACATTTTGCGTTCCTACAGAATTGGGAATGCAATGAATATGACTCCCCACCACCACCCTTGTATACAACCCCTTAGTTTCTTCTTATTGTTCCAGATAAAGAAATACCCAGTCCCTCAATTGTATCAACCATTTGGGTCTCAATGCCACTATATGAGAACATTTTCCATCACTGCTTCCTAGTGGAATTTTATTATTTGGCTTATTTATCATTTGATGCTGAGACTCTCACATTCTGTACTACAAATATGTCAGATATCTCCTCAAAAAGAGACTGTGGTATTCATTACTGAGCCAGATTTATCCACAAGGTCAATCTCTCTCTCTCTCAATTTTAAAAATGATAAAGGCTTTAATTGCATTGCTGAAAAATACAAGCCAAGCTACTATGCAGATTTCCATTCCAAAAAGCAAATATTCTGTCACCACCCCCTAGACTTATTGGAGAGAAGCATTAAGAAATCCCCTTTTGGAAGAACAACTAAAATGATTGTTATTTTAATTACTTACTTACAAATATCTGAATGCTACAAGCTGCTGAACAAAGGGTTCCTTCTTCCTGCCCACCTCATTATCATCTCAACAGTCACAACAGAAGGAATAGCTTAAGCTAGCATTTAACCATATGGCAGTCACCCAGCACTTCTTAATAATTATAAAAGTAGCTAAAAGTTACAGTTACATCACATAAGGAGTGAAGTTACCCTGTGTTATGTTAAATCATACTGACAGTTGAGTGATAGAAGATATAATAGCGACCTCCAAATATTTGAAGGGCTGTCTTATAAAAGATAGCACGCACATGTTTTCAGCTCAACCAAAGGTTTCAAATAATAAGAAAGGAAATGTTGCCAAATTTTAGGAAGAACTCCCTAAAACTCCCTGTTTTACAAGGTCATGGACTATTAGGGGTTTTTTAAACAGTACTTGGACGATCTTCCCCCTAGGATGCTTTAGCTATTAATTTCCTAGTTTATTACAGGATTGCATGAACCTTGTAGTCACTTAAAACTCTATGGTTCTATTCTGTGAGTTTAGCTATAGCATACGTATGTAGCAGGCTCTCCAGACTGTTTCCATATGAAGAGAGAGAGAGAGAGAGATCAGTGGAAGGATAAGGCTACATCACTCCTCCATCCTTTTATGTATTATTTAAGCAGTTTAAAACACTGAAGTGACTCAAAACTTAAGTACTCTATTTATTCACATGACCATTCAGTTGCTGTTCCCACTGTTACTCTTGTTGTTGTGTCCCTTTAAGTTGTTTCCAATTTATGGTGACCCTAAGGTGACCATATCACAGTGTTTTCTGAGGATGAGAAAGTGCAACTTGCCCAAGGTCATTAGTGGGTTTCCATGGCTGAGCAGGGATTCAAACCCTGGTCTCCAGAGCCATAGTCCAATGCTCAAATTACTAAACCACACTGTTTCCCTACCTTCTTTTTACAATAAAATTGCTTTAAATGACAACACACACACACACTTTGTTATGAAGTGCCAATAGCACAAGCATTTAACTCACAGGCCATCAATGTCAACAGAAAGACACTTGAGAGAGAGATGATAACATAACTCATTTTTCCTAGCCATATTAGCAACCTATTTTTGATACCACTGCAGACAGAAGCATCAAGGTAATCACTGGAAACTGGGGGTAGCATGTAACCCCAGCAACTACAGTGTGTAGAATGAATAAGTCAGAACTCTTTTTTAAAAAAAAATCATCCTGAAATTTGAATTCATCTTACTATAATTAATGCAGTGTGGGATAAGTCAGGGCTTCAATTACCTTCTAGTGGCATGACTTTGTTACATGCTGAGTGCTAATTTGGTACATGTTTTGCCAAATTTAAACTTCTGAAGCCTATATATTATGGAAATAAGTGTATCTTTATAGAGTAAAAAGCTGGATGTTGTGTGTTTGAAACATGAGCTTATCAATTGGTTCTAGACATGCAGCCACCTAACCCAAAACAAATGAGAAAATGAGAAAGTAATAAATATGTTACCAGAGTATAGAGAAAAGGGCATACTGTACTGGTACAAAAGTTTTTGTTGTTGTTGTTATATTTATTTATATCCTGCTTTTTCTTCAAAATTGGGACTCAAAGCAGCTTACAATTGAAAAGCATAGTACAATTAAAAGCATACAAAAGTGACCATTAAAATAGAATCATATAATTATGGAATCAAAGAGTTGGAAGAAACTACAATGGCCATCCAGTCCAACCCCCTGCCATGCAGAAACTCAAAATCAAAGCACCCCTGACAGATGGCCATCCAGCCTCCCAGCCTCTGTTTAAAGACCTCCAATGAAGGAGACTTCACCACTCTCTGAGGGAGAGTGTTCCACTGTCCAACAGCCCTTACTGTCAGGAAGTTCCTCCTAATGTTGAGGTGGAATCTCTTTTCCTGCAGCTTGCATCCATTGTTCCATGTTCTAGTCTCTGAAGCAGCAGAAAACAAGCTTGCTCCATCCTCAATGTGACACCCCTTCAAATACTTAAACAGGACTATCTTATCACCCCTATTTCTCCTATTGTGTCCTCTGCTCCATTTTCATCAGGTTCAGCACTCTTTTCCTTTTCTGAGAAGACTGAGGCAAGGAATGTGTTGAGTAGTTCTGCCTTGTCTCTGTCCCCTGTTAGCATTTCACCATCTTCTCCATGTAATGGCCCTACCATTTCCTTTTTCCTTCCTTTTGCTACAGACATACTGGAAAAGCCCCTTTTATTGTTCTTAACCTCTCTAGCAAGCCTGAGCTCATTCTGTGCTTTTGCTTTTCTGCCTTTCCCTTTACATGTGCTAGCTATTTGCTTGAATTCTTCCTTGGTTATTTCACCTTTTTCCATTTTTTATACATGCCCCGTTAAAAACTTAGCTCAGTTAAATTATTACTAAACTGCCTGCTTATTCTCCCTCACTAAAAATCCTGAAATTCCCATACTTAAGAGTGCTTAAGTGAGGTGTTGATGCTAAATCTGCTCTTTGGAGTATATTGTTGATCACAATCTGGAAGGTTAGGTAACTAGAAAGTTATGAAAGGGACTAAACAGGGACTAAACAGCAAATAACTCTTTGTTCCTCAATCTAAAGAAGGTAGGGAATGACACCTGTTTCAACTGGTTGCATGCAACAATTTATCTCTCAGCAAAACCAAAAAATACTTGCCAACTGGTTCTGCCATTATGCAGAGTAGATTGATGTAGAGGGAATTACCAAACTTTGCAAGTATCTTCCAATTTGGGAAGGGAAAGAATGTAACATTTTAAAATTAAAAGTTGTGGGGGAAGGAAAATGTCACTTGAAGATAAATATGATTGAACTTAACAGGACTTCTGATTAGACATGCATAGGACATCAGTGTTAATCTCTGATTTCTACCCCCCCCCAAAAAAAAATCAATATGGGTTTCCTGATAAGCCTTTAGGTTTGCTTTCAAGGAAAGAATATTTGGCTTTTTATAAGATATTCTATGTTACCACATTGCAAAGAAGGAGGGAGGGAGGAAAACAATTCATTTTGACAGGAGTGAAACACTTTCACAATATTCAATCTCCTTTTGAGTCAGACCTTGTTGATAGGATTTTTATATACTAAGGGTTTCATCATTTTTATTGTATACTACCTTAAGAGTTTTACTGAACAGCAGACTGGCGATTCTTTCTATAAAAAATGAAAATTAAAAAATCCTGCTTTATCAGTCACCATTTCTGGAAATTTCTGTTCACTAAAAATTTTAAAACATGAGTGGAACATTAAAAACTTGAGATGAAGCCTTCAAAGTTTTATCCTACTTACCACATTTGGTTTACCCTTCAAATGTCTTTTATCTATTTTTTAAAGAATGAGAGGAAAAGTATCCCAATCCTGCATAAGCACAAAACCATCATAATCTACAAGCCATTTTACTGGAGATGAAAGAATTTGAAGGACTTTTAAGAATTCGTCACAGCAGGCAAACAGATGTCATCTTTGTTATGTGTTGAATTCACATGCATTATTCATTGTTGATGCATTTTGAACAGATTTGCCAGATGTTAGGATTTCACCAGGACAGCTGAGAATGAATCCCGATTTTTTTTCTATGGCATTTGATGCTTTAAAAAGTATGTATGCCATATAAAAGTAAGTTTTGATACTGGCTTTAAGGGGAAATATTGCCCAACCATTTCTTCGAATTTGCTTGTTGTTCTTTCTAATAGTCAACTGGTGTGGAATTACAAAAGAAATGTAGCCAACAAAAATCTTGATTAGGTTTGATCATACTCAATATTCACATCATAGGCAAAAATGCTGAGGGCCACATTCTAAAATGGACAGGACCTACCCTGATGTGCCTCAGACCCCATTCACTCCATCCTCTTCCTCTCTCATTCTTTCTTCCACTTCCACTCATTCTCATTCTCTCTCTCACACTCACAGACACACACATACACACAAAACCAATGTAGACATGCAAAGACACATATAAACATAAACATAATTTCATCTCCTCAATAGAAAATGTCCCTCACAATTACCAGTTCTGCACCCCTTCCTTGGTTCCAACAAATGCTCTTTAAAAGCCTGGTTATAACACAGGAAGTGGTTTCTCAATTGGGGTGTCACAGATTAAGAAGAAGAGTTTTAATTCTTCCCTAACCAGCAGTGCGTCTGCTCCCCACAATGTTGCCTGTGTTGGAATCAGGATTTAAAAAACCTCTGCTGGTGCCAAGAGAATTTTTTAAAAAGTTTAAAAGCAGCATGTTTAAATATTTGAAGGGTTGTCATATTGAGGATGGAGCAAGCTAGTTTTCTGCTGCTCCAGAGACCAGGACATGGAGCAATGGATGTAAAATAAAGGAAAAGAGATTCCATCTCACCATTGGGAGGCATGTCCTGACAGTAAGAGCTGTTTGACATGGAGAGTGGTGGAGGCTCCTTCTTTGGAGGTTTTTAAACAGAGGCTGGATGGCCATCTGTCAGGGATGATTGAGAGTTCCTGCATGGCAGGGGTTGGACTAGATGGCCCTTGTGGTTTCTTCCAACTCTATGATTCTATGATTCATACTTGGTTCAGTACTTCTGACAGTTCACACTATGATCTCTTCCTCTATAGGGGTGGAGTTGGGGTGGGGCAGCCGCACACCAGCCATCCCAACTCCACTCCAACCCCGTCCTGATGCTGTGCACCCATTCTCACATGCACGCGGCTTCAGGACATCCTGTTGGCTCAGCATGCGCACCGCTGTGCCAAAAAGGTGCAAAAATGCTGCCACCATAGCTGAAAGGGTGGCCTTTTGCCACCCCCAAAAGGAGTGGCATTTGGCTGCTCTTTTGGGGGTGGCAAAAAGGTGGATCAGGGTTGCGGCGTGCAGTTGCCACGGCCATGATCCGCTGCTCCCAGGGGCGGCTCTGTGCCACCCTTTTAGACTGGTCTGCATCAGCCCTAAGTTTATCTATGATTCTATGGACGTTATCACACGTGGGCCAGAAAGCGAAAATAAAAGTGGAAATGAGGCATTACGAAAATAAACCGAAAATAAACTTGTTTCCGCAAACATCATTACCTTAATTGCGAATTTACAGCAAGTGCAAAGAACGTCCACACACAAGCGAAAATATCCCATAAATGTAGTAGAAATGAGCCTCTTGCACATGCACAGATAGAGGAATGCTCGCAGGAACCATGGGTAATGACGGGGAAATGCTCCCCAATACGTATTTGGAGATCACATTTGCGGTAAATGCGGAATCACCCTCGTCGCACAATTGCATTTCCTGAAGAAACCGAAATTCAAAAGATCTCGGATCTTTCCACTTTCTGTAGGGGTTCTGTCGGGGTTCTGTGCAACGTCGTGTGAAAACATGGGCCGATAATCTGGTATCGTTCAGGATTTCGTGTGGATTTTGTTTGGATTGGGCCCCATGTGATAACGTCCTATGTTTGTAAAAATGTTACAGCTATCTATCCCAGACCTTGAGACCTAAAATATACTTTATCTACTCCATGGAGTGAGACCATAGAATCATAGAATCAGAGTTGGAAAAGACCACAAGGCCCATCCAGTCCAACCCCATTCTGCCATGCAGGAACTCACAATCAAACCATCTCCAACAGATGGCCATTCAGCCTCTGTTTAAAGACTTCCAATGAAGGAGACTTCACCACTCTCCAAGGGAGTGTGTTCCACTGTCAAACAGTTCTTACTGTCAAGAAGTTCCTCCTAATGTTGAGGTGGAATCTCTTTTCCTGTAGCGTGCATCCATTTTCTGTGTTCTAGTCACTGGAGCAGCAGAAAGCAAGCTTGCTCCATCCTCAAAGTGACACCCCTTCAAATACTTAAGCAGGGCTATCATATCACCCCTTAACCTTCTCTCCTCCAGGCTAAACATACCCAGCTCCCTAAGTCTTTCCTCATAAGGCATGGTTTCCAGACCCTTCACCATTTTGGTTGCCCTCCTCTGGACACGTTCTAATTTGTCAACATCCTTTTTTAATTGTGGTGCCCAGAACATAGTATTCCAGGTGAGGCCTGGCCAAAGCAAAATAGAGTGGCACTATTACTTCTCTTGATCTAGACACTATACTTATATTGATGCAGCCTAAAATCGCCCACATCACATTGTTGACTCATGTTCAACTTGTGGTCTACTAGGACTCCTAGATCCCTTTCACACGTAGTCTTGATAAGCCAAGTGTCCCCCATCCTATATCTATGCATTTCATTTTTTTGCCCTAAGTGCAGTACCGTACATTTCTCTGTTTTGAAATTCATTTTGTTAGCTTTGGCCCAGCTTTTTAATCTATTCAAATCTGCTTGAATTTTGATCCTGTCCTCTGGGGTATTAGCTACTCCTCCTAATCTGGTGTTATCTGGTCTCCTAATCTGGTTATCTCCTAATCTGGTGTTAGATTTCACACTGTTTTTAGAGTATGGTTTGTTGATTTTATTCTTGTTATGTTTTTATATATTGTATTTTTGTACATTGTTGTACATTTTACTATTGTACTCCCACCTCAATCCGTAGGGAGAGGCGGGAAAATATAAATAAACTGTTGTTGTTGTTGTTGTTGTTGTTATCTGCAAATCTGATAAGCATGCCTTCTATTCCTTCATCCAAATCATTGATAAAGATGTTTAATAGCACTGGGCCCAGGGTCAAACCCTGTGGCACCCCACTGGTCACTTCTCTCCAGGATGAAGAGGAGCCATTGCTGAGCACCCTTTGGGTTCGGCCAGTCAACCAATTACAAATCTACGCAACAGTCACATTGTCTAGCCCACATTTTACCAGCTTGTCTGCAAGAATATCATGGGAGACTTTGTCAAAGGCCTTAATGAAATCTAGATATGCTATATCTACAGCATTCTCTTTGTCTACCAAGCTGGTAACTTTATCAAAAAAGGAGATCAGATTAGACTGGCATGAATTATTTCTCAGAAACCCATGTTGACTTTTTGTGATAATGGCATTGCTTTCTAAATGTTCACAAACACTCTATTTAATGATCTGCTCTAGAATCATTCCTGGTATTGATATCAGACTAACTGGATGATAATTGTTGGGATTCTCTTTTTTCCCTTTTGGAAGATGGGGACAACATTTGCCCTCCTCCAGTCTGTTGGGATATCTCCTGTTCTCCAGGAGTTCTCGAAAATATTGCTAATGGCTCTGAGATTACATTTGCCAATCCTTTTAATACCCTTGGATGTAGTTCATCTGGTCCTGGAGACTTAAATTCATTTAGTATGAATTCTTCCTTTTGAGAAACTCCCATCCATCCTGAGCTCCCTTCTCTTTTACTCTTCCTGACCACAGGATCTCCCCGCCCAGTATATCCCCATGTTTACTGAAATCAGCTCTTCTAAAGTCTAGAATGCATGTCTGACTATGGCTGGCTTCTCCCTTCCACTGTATAACAAACTCCAAGAGAACATGGTCGCTCCCACCTAAGGATCCCACCACTTGCACCCCATTGACCAGGTCATCCTTATTGGTTAGGATCAGATCTAAAGTGGCTGATCCCATTGTTGCCTCTTCCACCTTTTGTCTTCCAGGCAAGTGAGGAATTTGCTAGATCTTAATGTTTTGGCTGAATTTGATTTCCAACAAATATCAAGATAGTTAAAATCACCTATCACTACTACATCTCTCCTTTCTGAGTGTATGGTCGTCCATTCTAGAAAGGCATTATCCAATTCCTCAGTCTGACTTGGGGGTCTGCAGTAGACTGCCACAATAACATCCCTATTGTTTCCCTTCCCTTTAATTTTTATCCAGATGCTCTCCACCTGGCTTCCAGAATTTAAGTCCTGGATCTCTTTGCAGATGTAGACATCCCTGACATATAATGCTGCTCCTCCTTTCCTGTTTGTCCTGTTTCTCTTTAAAAGGTCATACCTCTCTATTACTACATTCTAATCATGAGCCGCAACTCACCAGGATTCAGTGACGCCTATTATATCATATTTGCTGTGTTCTGCTAGGGGTTCAAGGGACCAGGGCTAGGACAGGCCAGCCAGGAGAGAGGGGTTGTGGCATCAGGCCATAGCCTCTAGGTTCACCATTCCTACTATAAATGGAATCATTAACTGCAAATGGAGCTACTTTCATAGAAACACATTCCCTCAGTAGTGATTCCATATCAGTACACCAGCACCAATGCGTCCCCAGAGCACCCTCTGCCTTTTGGGGTTCCTACTACAGGTATTCATTTCAGTGAATGTGCTGAAACCAGAGATATATGCTCAGAGCTACTCTTGAGCATGCTAAAATGAATAGGGAAGATCTTGTCCATGTGGGTTGTCTATGTGTACAGCTCAGACTATACATTGGTCTCTAGACAAAGAACAATTGTCCAGATCTTTTATCATATCAGTGAGTTCAGTTGCATATTATAAATCTATGGAATGTAATTCATTCATTTGTTCATTCATTCATTCATTCAGAGAATTTATTGCTCACTTTTCTGCCCCCTGGCAGAAAACATAGCAATGTTCAAGTTAAAAAAAGCAATATGTTAATATGCTGAAATCACAGCAAATAAAAACAAAACAACCTTTACCGCCAGTCCAAATTTCAGGAGTGACAGATTCAGATACCTTCTGACATTTCACAGATGGAAACCAGGACACATCATGGCCATGCAATATCACAGTTTGGTCAAGATGCTGAAAAGCTATTAGTGAAGAAGATCACACAAGCTAGGAGAGACTGGAGCACTTTATTTTTGCTTGAGCCTACATCCCATCTTTTCCACTCATTTTAAAAGGCCTCAGTTTCACACACACACCCCTTCTCTTACTACTCCCCCCCCTTTCTCTCATCTTATTTCAATTGCTGTAAATGGAGTTCAAAGCACAGTAGTTTGCACACAGAGAGGACAGGAGGAAGCAGAATCTTGCCCTTTCCAGTAGGCTCAGGCCAAAGCAAACTGCTGCAGATTCTCCTAGCTCTTGTGAACTTCCTTATGAATAACTTTTCCCATCTTAACCACACTTTGATATTGTTTGGCCATATGTATCCTGATTTTCATCTGTGCAATCCTGGAGCATTATGGGCAATGTATCTGATGAGAACTGATGTGCCCAGGAGGAAAGAGAAATACATACAACAATTGCAGAAAAATTACTAGGTAAAGACAGATAAAAGTTTTCTTTCCAACACCCTAATAATATCTGGCTTCACTTGGCTTCAGGGTGGACCTCTGAGAGAAGAGAAATAAGAAGTTTGGTGGAGTCAGAGGCACTGATCTCCTTTCATCGATTCACTCAGTGTCCATTACTGTGAGGGAGGTGGGTCATTCAGAGAACACAAGTGATATACTTGTATCTGCCTAGGTATATAAAATGTGGTGGTGATGCAAAAGATTTGTGAAATCATTGATTTCCTCTGTTTATAGTGGCACATCAATATCATTGGCAGCACAGGATGGCTAACTTGACCATTAGGCAAAGTATAAGTTTGTTGTTGTTGTTAATTGCCCTTCGACTCCATCTCAACCCATGGCGACCCTATAGATGAGACATCTCCAACACCCCCTATCCTCCACTGCTCTGCTTAAATCCTGCAAACCCATACCCATGACCTCCTTAATAGAGTCCATCCATCTGGTATGTGGCCTTCCTCTCTTCCTACTTCCCTCCACCTTTCCCAGCATTATCATCTTTTCCAATGAGTCCTTCCTTCTCATGATGTGTCCGAAGTACAACAACATCAATTTGGTCATCTTGGCTTCCAGGAAGATCTCTGGCTTGATCTGTTCTAGGACCCATTTGTTTCTTCTTTTGGCTGTCCATGGGATCCTCAGCACTCTTCTCCAGCTCCACATCTCAAATGAATTAATTTTCTTCCTATCATCTTTCTTAACTGTCCAGTTCTCACATCCATACATGGTAATAGGAAATATGATGGCTTGTATGATTCTAACTTTTGTGATGAGCTGTGTATCTTTGTATTTTAGAATATTTTCTAGTTCTTTTATGGCTGCCCTTCCCATTCTTAATCTTCTTCTGATTTCCTGACTGCAGTCCCAATTTCTATCAATGTTTGATCCTAGGTATGAGAATTCTTTTACTAGTTCTATTTCTTCATTGTGAAGGCCCTCAGTTGTCATTATTTTTGTTTTCTTTATATTCAACATTAAGCCTGCCTTTGCATTTTTTCCTTGATCTTTCTTAGTAGGTGTTTCAGGTCTGTGAGGTTTTCTGATAGTATTATGGTGTCATCTGCATATTCCTTCCTCCTATTTTCACTCCTCCTTCTTCTGTGTCCAAGCCTATTTTTCTTATAATATGTTCTGCATACAAGTTGAACAGATAGGGTGAAAGTATGGAAACTGACCCCTTTGCCAATTGGGAATCATTCTGTTTCTCTGTGTTCTGTTCTGACAGTAGTCTCTTGTGCTGAGTACAGATTCCTCATCAGGACTATCAGATGTGTTGGCACTCCCATGTCTTTAAGGGCATTCCATAGCCTTTCATGATCTATGCAGTCAAAGGCTTTGCTATAGTCTATAAAGCACATGCTGATTTTATTGTGGAATTCCCTGGTGGTCTCCATTATCCATCATATGTTTACAATGTGGTCCCTAGTGCCTCTTCTTTTCCTGAACCCTGCTTGGACCTCTGGGATGTTGCAAAATTTTGAACATGACTTTGCTTGTGTGGGAGATCAGTGCTATGGTCCTATAGTTGCTGCAGTCTCTTGTTTCCCCTTTTTGTGGATGGAGATGTATATTGATCACTTCCAATCTGTTGACCATTGTTTTGTTTTCCATATCTGTTGACATATGTTGGTTAGCACTAGAGTTGACTCAAACAATATGGATTGTAGCAGTTCAATTGGAATATTGTCTGTTCCTGGTGATTTGTTTTTTGCTATTTCTCTTATTGAAGCATTCACCTCACTTTTAGAATTCAGGGCTCATCTTCATATGGCTCTTCATTCCATATGTCCTTCATTTTGTCACCTCTTTTGTATAATTCTTCTGTGTATTGCGTCCAATGTCTTTTTCTTGCTTCCTGATCCTGAATTATATTATTTTTATTGTCATAGAGCATCCTGGTCCTTGGCTTGAATTTTCTTTTGATTTCCCAGATCTTGTGAAATAGATCTCTTGTTCTTCCCATTTTGTTGTTGTCTTCTATTTCTCTGCATTGGTCATTGTAGTAATTTTCTTTATTTTTCCATACAAGCCATTGTACTGTTGAATTCATAATTCTTAGTTTGTCCCTATCTCCCTTTAGTTTTTCTTCTTTTCTTTATTGCTTGTAATGTTTTTTTTCTGTCATCCATGTTTTTTTCTCTTTCTTTCTGTTTATTGTATTATCACCTTAGAAAATAAAGACTAGGAGATGGCTGCCAGATGGAAGAGACAGCTGCATCCTTTAAGGTAGCCTAGTGCCTTTGGGTGCACTGCACATGTCCCATAACTAGAACTGCCTTTGAGTGCACTGCACCATGTCCCATAACTAGAACTGAAGAAAGAGTCAACTGCCAGTTGGCTTTTATACATGGAATGGGAGGGACACCATCTTTTTTCCCATCTGAGGTGGCAAAATGTCTCGAACTACCGCTATGGCACTGGTAGATGTGGTCAGAATTTCCAGAGACAGTTATCCAATGTTTCATACTCTCTTGCCAGGATGTCTCTGTATTTCTATGTGAAGAGCTGCTTCACTTTAGGCCCTCTAGGGAATCTTGATGCAAATTCTACATCTCATTACTTTAAGGACCCATCAAGCGTTGCTTTCCTGCTTTCATTTCTCTCCCTTTTTTAGGTAATGAAGCTAGAAAAAGTGATTTTTGCCCACTTTTTAAATCCCACAGTTGCTATTACTTTTTGAAATGTGAGAGCTGAAATTTACCCCATTTGGGAGAATTTAAAAAACAAGTGGCTCCAAATGATTCAAGGAAGAAAGAGCCAAGCCAAAGGTGACAGGGGAGAACTAAATTGCTCCGTTCAGCAAAACTCCAGTGTGTCATTCAGTCAATGTGAAATTATCACTGACATGTGTAATTCTGCTCCTACCTACTGGAGATTTCCATGTTGCTTTTGATAACCTGATGACCTCCCCATTTTTGGCTGTCCATACAAGCAGTATCCTTTTTATTCCAATAGTACTTTTCCTGTTTCTCTACAAGAGCTGCATGAATATTTGAAACTACATTTTTGTTTTTTTCCAAATTGCTTATTCAATCAAGTGACCCACTCCATTCAAATTTTAGCAGGAGCTGGCTAGTCTTGTTGACAGCATCTTGGTATGAGTGACATAGGTTTCATTCTACATCCTGTCACCTCATAGCTTCATATGTATAACTATTTTAACAACACTTCTTCATATGTAAAAATAAAGTACAGGGGTATTTAAGGAGAGCATGAAAGACCCTTCACATCTATGGGGGGTTTGGTTCCTCCACCACCTTTCACAGATGGAGAAAAAGCAGGCTGTCATGCCCCATATTATTCATCAGGTGGTGACATGTGGTCATCTGCATCAGTGCATCTGCATGAATGTGCCATCATTGAATAGTATGGGGCATGGAAAATCTGTGGATTGTTGGCTCACCAATACAGCAGGCCCTCTGTATAAGAAAAGTGTGTGTGTGTGAGAGAGAGAGAGAGCGAATAGTTAATAGCCAGATTTTCTTGTATTTTAGTTAGAAAATAGCCTTCCATTGGAAAATGTGCCCTAATAATTTATTTCAGGGCTGTTTTAGCCAATGTGATTCATGAATATTTTTTACAAATAAATGAATAATACCTCATTTTTAACTAGCTATTTCAGTCAACACAGAACATCTTTTGTGTCCCTTTTGAAGATCATATCATAGAGCTCAGCTGAAATTTAAAGCCTACACAACTAAGAACATTTGAACATTCCAAGTGATGTTGTTGTTGTTATGTGCCTTCAAGTCATTACTGACATATGGTGACCCTAAAGCAAATCTATTATGGGGTTTTGTGGCAAGATTTGTTCTTAGGGGGTTTGGCCTTTGCTTTTCTCTGAGGCTGAGAGAGTATGACTTGCCCAAAGTCACCCAGTGGGTTTTCATGGCTGGGGGGGGGGGATTTAAACCCTAGTCTCTAGAGTCATAGACAAACACTCAAACCACTACATCACACTGGCTCTCAATGCTTGTGTAAGAGTATCTCATGAACTGAGTAGGGGACAGTGGTGGTCCTGCCCCATGTCACCTGGTACAGGGGGCAGGGCTTCTGGGCAGTGGTGAGGCTTCCAGGGGTGTCAACTAAAAGGGAATGCTCACTCCTTCTCCACTGCTGCTGCTGCAGCATCGTTCTCCTCAGGAGTAGAGCAATGCCACAACAGTGGGGTTGGCCCTCTCCTTCACTGTCGGGGTGTTGTTCTATTTATTTTATGCATTTATATCCAGCTGTTTTCCCAATAATGGGACTCAAGGTGGCTTACACATTTTTAAAGCCGGTACAAAAAGATTGGAAATATTATGTATATATATGTGTGTGCAGCCTTAATTGCTGGAATAATGTTCCTTTAATCTGTTTGTAAAATATTTTGAGTGGCTAGAATTGCTAAGTCACAGCACTTGGCATGATGCAAAGGCTTGCAATAGAGATTGCATCATCTTAAGTAGCACCTGGTGATGACCATTAGGCAACTCTCTATATAAGTGCACTGAGACTCAATGCATGTGTGGGTTGATGAAGAGAGTGGGTTGGCTTTGGTGAATGCTGAAAGGAGTCATGAGGAGTGTTTTTACATATCTGTATATATTGCAAGTTAAGATAAAGAACCTCCAAAGGACTTGAAAGAATATCAACAGTGTCTGTGAGGTTGTGCTCAGTGCATTGCCAATACTTAAACTGAACTGGTGCTTCCATACTTTGCTACTGTTAGCTACTTCTGAGAGTGTTTACCTCAGACAATGCTGTAAACTGTCATTTCTGGTGGGCCTAAGGTTTTGGATTTTGTTACTGCACATCAAGCAGGACAAAAGAGAGCCAACAATAGGTTATGGGCCCAGTCTGCGCCAGTCTGTGCCACTCTGTTCCAGTCTGAACCCAGTTTGGACCCGAGCTTCAGTTTTTGTTCCAGTTTGCAAGCAGTTTTTGTTCTTGGGTTAAGGCCAGTATATCCCAGGCTGGTGTTGTGCAGCTGGGAGACTAAAAGAAGAAATTGTGCCACAGAAGAATAGCTTTTACAGTTTGCATTTTGTTTTTCCTGTGTGTTTTTACAAGGAACTGGCAGAAAGTATTTCTCTTGTTTTGTGTTTGTGCCTGACCTGAAGAAACAATCCACTAAAAACCAAGTGTTTATTTTTGGTTTCTGTGAGATTTATTTTGAAAACAGTCTGCTGGTATGGCTGTAGTCACATGAATGATGAGCTTTGCCAAGCTAGATGCACCAATTAGCCCACTTGGTCAATTACGATACAGAGTCTACTTGTCTGGGAAAATTTGATTAATTATGTAGCCAACCCAACCCCTAGACTGTGGAATAGTAGACAAAAGCAAGCTGACCAGAAAACCAGAGCAACCATTATCTTATTGTTATAACCTGACCAGATTGTTTATGTTAACAATACAGCAACAGCATTGGAGTGCTGGCAGAGTCTGAAGGATGTTTACCAGTTGAACTTCTGTGTGTCTAAAATGATTTTAACAAAGAAACTTTATAACACCAAGCTGAGAAGTGGTGAAGATGTTAGAATTCATTTGGACAAACTCAGGGCTCTGCTTAATGAACTGCAAAATAGAGACATGACTTTTCTAGAGGCACAAAAGGCTTATATTGTGCTTGGAAGCCTAAGGGCCTCTGCACATAGGCCCAAAGCAGCGAGTCAGAGGCAGGGAAGGGAAGGTGCAGCCACACGCTGGCCACCCCAACCCCTCCCGGAAGATGTCCTGACGTCACGTGCCCTTAAGCATGGTGCGTGGCATCAGGATGTCTTCTGCACGTAGCGTCCGCACGTGCGAGGGTGGAAAAGCCAGAGAAGAGCTGCACGGCGGCTCTTGGGGCGGCCTTTTGCTGCCTCTAATAGGAGCAGCATTTTGCCACTCTTTTAAGAAATGGCAAACAGGAGAATCGGGGCCGCTGTGTGTGCTAGCAGTGGCCCCGATCCTCTGTTTCCCGGGGCGGCCCAGAGCCGCCCGTCTGCATCCCCCCCCTCCAAGTGAAATTGGGATATATATTTTTTCACAGCCGGAGAGTTTGCCTGAAGCAAACCTGATCTTGAATTTGGTTTCAGCCCATATCTTGGAAGAACAAGAGTGGAGGAGTTTTGAAATTGAAAATTGTGGTCAACAGAGAGCCAGGAGAGATAAGGAGCAACACCTGTCTTCAACATCTCAAGACTAACTTTGCAGACTGCCAGAAATAGTGCAAATTGAGTCCACTTTAACTGCCCTGACTCAATGCTAGGGAATCATGGGAACTGTAGTTTACTGTGGCACCAGAGCTCTCTGACAGAGAAGGCTCAATGTCTCAGAAAAACTACAGTTCCCATGATTCCTTAGCACTGAGCCAGGGCAGTTAAAGTTGACTCAATTTGCACTATTTCTGGCAGTCTGCAAAGGCCCTAAGGTGAGACCATGTGTAGCCTGGTGAGCATTGCAACTCATGTGGAAGGGAGGGGTATTTGAGAAAGAATTCTCCTTCTCAGTTTAGTCACAAGAGGGAGCAAAGACAGCAGAAACAGAAGCCTGATAGCAAGTCTTCACAGGCAGCTGGCTGGGTTTGTTTACTGCAGCTGTAAGTGAAGCTGAAGCAAAACAGGGTTGGCTTCTGGACTCAGGAGCTACACACCATATTGTGAACTGTTTGGAGTTTCTACAAGATGTGAAGCCTTCAACAATCTCCAAGGTGGACCTGGCTGATGGAGCTCCAAGGAAAGTGGAGAAGATGGGAACTGCATTCATTCCCATGTTTTGTTTGCACCCAGTTTAAAAAATGGTTTTCTAAGTGTATCAACCTTAAGTGGTGATGAATATAAGGTGATATTCGAAAAAGAGATATGCATAATTACTAAGAATGGTAACATCTGTGCTAAAGGGGGAAAGAACTAATGTTTGTACATGTTTGTTTTGGTGGACCATTACACCAGGTATGAATTTGCGTACTTGCTTATGTCCAAGGACCAAGCATTTACTAAATTCAAAGAATGGGTGGCCATGGTGGAGAGGAAATTTCCATATACAGTACGCACTTTCATCTCTGATCAAGGTTGGGAATTTCTGGGAAATGCTTTCCAGAATTGGTTAAGGACAAAAGGCATTCAACACAAAATGACTAACCCCCATAGCCCAATTGAGAGTGGCCTAGCTGAGCAAAGGGTGGGTTTGCTGCAATCAATGAAAGATTGCATGATGGTAGATGCCCAAGCACTTATGGGGTGAAACTATTACATGTGCTAATCATGTATTTAACAGAGTTTGGAGTTCTAGCATAAAGCAAACTCCCCTATTATACGTTATATGGTAGGGAGCCCTGTCTTAAGTACCTTAGAGTTTTTGGGAGAAAAGGTCACCCCATGTGAAGACATTTACGTTTTGTTGGGTACTCGGGGAATAAGTACTGTTTTTCCTTTAAGTATGGACAGGTTGTGTTCTCTAAAATTGCTAATTTGGAGACACATACTGGGTGGGACAAGATGTGGGTGGGACAAGATTCAGTCTAATCATGAGGTATTTGCCCACAAGTCCAAGAAGAGCCAATACCCACAAATGGAGGGGTGAAAATCCCTGATAATGCACCACAGCAGCCAAGCACATCACAACATACTCCTGACAACTCCATACCAAAGTTAGAAATCAAAGAGGAGATTAAAAGTGAGATTAGTAGTGAGAAGACACTCAGCCTACTATGTATTTAATTCCCAGGCTGTATAAGGGAGACAAACATGCTCCTTTGCTGTTCTATGTGGAAAGGTGTGTAATGCAGTATGTAATACTGTATGTTGTGAACCAAATGTGCATAAATGTCCAGCTAAGGAACAAAAGAGTGGGAATGCTGCTATGTAACCTGTATGTGAATCAGTGGGTGATAAAAATGTGTTTGGCAATATAAACTTGCCAAGGAACCAAAGAATTGTGAGGTCCAGAGGGGTACACAAAGGGAAAATTATGCCAGATGGGTGTACCAGTAACAGGGCAAGGTTTAGAACTAAGGAAAGTGAACAGGTTTTGAGTCAAAAAAACTAAGACCAACCACATATTTAAGAGAGGTAAAGGTCCTAGTAATAATGAAGTTTATTCTTAGACCTGCGCAATGATGACAGAGGCAGAGAATTTAAATAACAGAACCAAATACATGACTGTAAGGTACACAAATATTAGCAAACGATACAGGAAGGAGTAACGACATTGGAGTATTGTATGTCAGAGAAATTTGGCTGACATATTTACAAAGCCATTGCTGGTGCAGAGGCATGAGGAAATGGTTGCCTTGCTAGGCTTATGTAAATACCTGGAAGAATAATGCCAAACTGTATAACTGTGTAATCTGATGTATTTGATTTGTTTTTGTTCTGTTATGTATCATATCAAATTATTTTGGAGGGGATTGTTGAAACAATGTTCCCTTAAACTATTTGTAAAATATTTTTGAGAGGCTATAATTGCTAAGTCACAGCATTTAGCATGATGCAAAGGTTTGCAATAGAGATTGCATCATGCTAAGTAGCACCAGGTGATGACCATTAAGCAACTCTCTATATTGAGAGACCCTAAAGGCCCCAGATCCCTTTGAATGCAGAAGCTAAGCAGGATCAGCCCTGGTTAGTACTTGGATGGGAGACGACCAACAAATACCACATGCTGTAGGCTATATTTCAGAGGAAGAAACTGGCAAAACCACCTCTGAATATCCTTGCCTAATAAAACATTTTGAAAATCAATGGGGTTGCCATGAATCAGGGGTAGGCAACCTGTCCCCTTTAAGGGCCGAGGGACTTCAGCTCCCAGAATCCCAGGAGCTATTGGCCAACATGGGACTATTGGCCAACATGGCTGAGGCTTCTGGGAGTTGGAGTCCCTCGGCCCTTAAAGGGGAAAGGTTGCCTGTCCCTGCCATAAATTGACATGGAGCCGCACACATGTGTGAAAAAACATTTAAAATTCATTAAATGGCAATATAGAAAATTTTTAAAAACCACCACAACACACCATTAAACACCCATCACAGTAAATTTCTATAATCTGAGGGAAATTGAAAGTTTTTACTTGCCAGCAGGAGAGCAAAAAACAAAACAAAACAAAAACCAGACATCCTAGCCTCCTCAGTGAGAAAATTCCAAAGTCTAGGAGCAACCACCAAGGTGATCCTCTCCCTTGTTCCCATCAAAAGAGCCTGAGAAGGTAGTGATAGAGATAGTAATGGAGAGAGATCGGCCTCTCTCTAATGGGCTCATATAGAGTGATGTGGTCCTTCAAACGAACCCAACCTTCATTCCATTCCTCCTACTGAAGCTATCTGAACTGGCAATTGAATCTTACTTTGACATGGTCAATGGGACATGATTCACCACTTCATACATGGCATAAAGTTAGCTTATTTGGAGCCTAGAAGGCAACACACAGCTCTTTCTTCCAACAGAGAGAGACAGCCATATTTAAATATCTGGACAGGTATCTGAAGAAATATCTGACAGGTGGAGCAAACTTGTTTTCTGTTGTTCTAGACTGTAGGACCCAGATTCAAAACATAGAATCATAGAGTTGGAAGAGACCATGAGGGCCATCCAGTCCAACCCCCTGCCATGCAGGAAATCACAATCAAAGCATCCCCAACAGATGACCATCCAGCTTCTGTTTAAAGACCTCCAAGGAAAGAGACTCCATCACTCTCTGAGGGAGTGTGTTCCACTGTTAGCTCTTATTGTCAAGAAGTTCCTCCTAATGTTGAGGTGGAATCTCTTTTCCTGTGGCTTGCATCCGTTGTTCTGTGTTCTAGTCTCTGGTGCTAAATTCCTTTCAGAATTGCTTCATAAGGTTGTACTTCCCAGCACCATATCAGCAGTTAAAATGTATTTCAAACTGAATGCCAGCATCAAATTTTAAGCACCAAGTCAACAAGGGATTGGAAACTTTCCAAGTTCTGTGCTGCCTCATTTCAAATAATCTTATTCTGACAGCTATGATAACAGCATCATTCCAGAATTCAGCCCATTTCTTGTGTTTATCCTCTCATTTTCCCAAAAGGCTAGAAAGTTCTGCAAACAAAGAGACATGAAATACTGTGCATTGAAAGTAGATTCACACCAATGTAAGCCTTTGAAGCCTATCTAGGAAGCAACTTACAGGGGTTGCAGACGGCGAAAAGCGGCGTCTTCAATTCCAGGAAGGGGAGGGGCAGCCGGACGCTGGGCACCCCAACCCCTTCCCAAGAACATCATTGGAGCGCCCCCCATTGCACACGGCGGGCGCTCCAATGACATCCTTCTGGCTCAGCGTCCAGACACGCTGAGCCAGAAGAGATGCCGAAGAGGCATGCGCCGCCTCTTGCGGCACCCTTTCTGCACCTTACGGAAGGAGCGCTATTTTAGCACTCTTTCCAGGGGCAGAAAAGGAGTGGATTGGGGCCAAGGCGTGGGGCAGCCTCGGCCCCAATCCACCACTTCTCAGGGTGGCCCATGGCCGCCTGTCTGCAATGGCCCCTAGTTGACCAAACATAAGTATGAACAGGCATTAAGATATTAGCATGCTGCCTTTAAGGGAATGAGAAAGGAGATATCTATTAAGGATTAGGAAGAACAGCAAGAACAGTTTGGGTAGTCAACCATGGAAAGTGGTGGATTCTCCATCACTGTAGGTTTTTAAACAGAGGTTGTCAGAGAAGCTTTAGCTATGGATTCTTACACTGGCATAGAGTTGGCCTAGTTGACCTTTGGATCTCCTCCAACTCTACATCTACCAACACTCCCCCAACACCACCCAGCATCTTCCACCTGAGGTGACTGTATCACTCTGCTCACTGAGAGGTACAGCTCTTTACCAGCCCTCCTTCCAAAAACACCACACACATCAAAATTAAAGTTATTTTGCTAGGTTTTTTTAAAAAAGTCAAAGAAGAGTAATGTAGCTGCAATGCTACAGGCCCAAATGCTTAGTGCCCTGTTCTATAACACTCCTAGTAGCATCTTTGGATCTTGTATCATTACCAGTTATAGAAGCTAGACACTAAGCTGATTGACTTAACCCACCAATGCCAACAGCACTTCTGGATGATGAAGAGAATGAGATGATATTACACAGCATAACCACAGACAATGTTTAACAGCTCCGGTCACAAAATGAAAACATCGTTCTGAGTTCTTCTTTAGGAAACTTCCAGTTGTCATAACAACCTCGGCTGCAGCTCCTCTCCTATTGCTATGGGAGTTTTCATTTGCCTATGACACTATTCCCAGGAAAACAAAGCCATTTTGAAAAATTAAACATAAGCCCAGTTCAAGGGAATGAACAAATCCCTTCCAGCCCCCATGTCACTTCAAAACACAATGCTATTTATTTTCCTTTCATCATAAAACGAAGTCCCCATTTTAAAATCTCTGCTATAGGCCACACTAAATCAATTAATCTCTACAGGAGGGAAGATGATTCTCATTTTGTCTTTAGGTGGCCAGAAATATCCCTCTAAAATATCACGTTCAATAAGTAAAATATCAATAAGCTTCAATTGTCATTTTAAAAAAAATCTTTTTATGCACTCTGCCATATTGCCGAATGTGTAAATCACTAGAAGTGCCCCCAGAATACATCAATCTCAGACCTCCAAGGTATTAAGCACCTGAATGCCAATTTGCCAAAAGAGCTGCCTTCGCTCTCTCGCTCTCTCTCTCTCTCTTTTTTCCAACACAGGTTTCTGGGGTATCTCACTTCCTAAGAGATTCAGAACTACCATTTCAAAGAACCTTGACAAGACCTTGTAGATGAAAAGTGCAAAAGCACTGAACTCCCTAGACCCCTGTAAATCTGTACAGGGTTGCAGCTGCTTATTCTGTGCAATACAGTTTAGAAAAAAATCCCCCCTGAGAAATAGCCTCTAACTTGTTCAGTATGACAAAATAACAGCCAAATAGAAGAATGGGAAGAGAAAAAAGCAACTGAACATCACAAAAGACTATATCAAAAGGTGTGGGGCCACAGATTAATGGTACATAAGAAGAAAAATGACCCATTCAAGGTTTATCCAAAACACAGTGAATGGTGATATTTTACTAGTAATCAGTAAGATTTTAAGAATCTATAGTAAATATTTTCTTATGAGACTTCTTTTTTTAAAAAAAAAAAAAAATAGCATCCTAAGTTTTCTTTACCAATGGACTAGATTGCCCTTACCCACTCTATGATTCTAAGCAAGAGTATTCCACCGAAAGCACTAAATTGGATTGGAAATATGGCAGCATTTTCTGGTATATTTTAGTGAGATTCTCCAAAAATTTTGAATAACCACTTAAATGTCAACTTTCACAGTATTTTGAACACTCATCGCCAGGGACTACAACAACATATATAATGCAGAGAGGGTGTTTTCAGAATGGAAAAAAAGTGTCTGGGAGCACCAAGAATTTCCCGTTCTTTTTGTCTTAATTGTATCTGCTTATTTGTGAGTTGCATCCAGTATCTCCCATGAAATATGCTGAGTTTTTCCTCCTTCCCCCCTCCCTTATGCCCTTTCCCCTTATGCCCTTCCCCTCATATCCAGTCTCATACAATATTTCAGAAATTAATTTCACCAATTTTCAGCGAGCCTTTTTATAATTATTCAGGAGTCAAAATGCGAAAGTGCATTAGCAATATTACAATAGATAAACACTACAATCATTTTGTTTTAGTGCTAACATTCCTCTTTCCCTTGTTTGATCACAGTTGAATCTGCATCCTGGAAACAATACCTGTGTTTATTGAGAGAGGTCTTGTTTAATGCTTCTGAGAGAGTACCAACACACACACTAGAACAGATACATTTCATTTTGGAAAATACTGGGTTAATTTAAACAGACTTGAGGAGTGGGAATAATGCTGAGAGCTCCCAGGCAATATTTCAGGATGAAGTAAACATCATGTGGATCTCCAAAGGAAAATGGAATAGCACAGGTACAAAACCCAGGATTTCAAGGGGGTATATCCATCTGGAGGGAGGGAGAGAAAAAGAGAAAGGAGTCAAAGTAGAACAAATGATAAAACATTTCTCCCTGTATCTATCTGCCCATACTTTAGAGCTGTGGGAGATAACTGCCTCATTGTTAGTGGCAGCCATTGGCGTCCATGTCAGTAGGCGTCACTCTGCTCTAGGTTTGAGTCTAAACTTCAAATGAGCTATTCAAGGTGCTGAACTTCTTTTGGGAGATAGGGTCAGCATCCTAGATCAATATAATCACTGAATGATAGAATTGGAAGGGACCACAAGAGCCATCCAGTCCAATCCCTTGGCATGCAGGAATATACCATCAAAGCACTCCCAGCAGATGGTCATCCAGCCTCTGTTTAAAAACTTCCAAAGAAGGAGATTCCACCACTCTCCAAGGCAGTGTGTTTCACTATCAAATAGCTCTTACCATTAGGGAATTCTTCCTAATGTTTAGATGGAACCTTTTTCCTGTAGCTTGAATCTATTGTTCTGTATCTTAGAGGCTCTGCAGATGGTGCAAAGTGCTGTCTTCGAGCCAGGGAAGGGGAGGGGCAGCCAGATGTTGGCCACCTCAACCCCTTCCCAAGGACGTCATCGTCGTTGCACACAGCGAATGCTCCAATGACATCCTTCTGGCGCAGCCTGTGCACAGGCTGAGCTAGAAGGAGCACGGAAGAGGCATGCAGCACCTCTTCCAGTGCCTCTTCTGCTCGCTCTAGAAGGAGCGGCATTTTAGCGCTCCTTCTAGGGCCAGCAGAAGGGTGTATTGGGGCTGCTGTGCATGTTAGCAGTGGCCCCAATACTCCGCTTCTCGGGGTGGCCCATGGCCGCCCGTCTGCTCTCCCCCTTAGTCTTGGGAAAAGCAGAAAACAAGCTGGCTCCATCCTCAATATGACATTCTTTCAAATATTTAAATATGGCTATCATGTCACCTCTTAACCTTCTCTTCTCCAGGCTAAAGCTACTCAGCTCCCTAAGCTGCTACTCATAGGGCAAGGTTTCCAGACCTTTCACCATTTTGGTTTCCCTGCTCTGGACATGCTCCTGTGTGTCAACACCTTTCTTCAGTTGTAGTGCCCAGAACTGATACAGTATTCCATGTGAAGTTTGACCAAAGCAGAATAGAGTGGTACTATTATTTCCCTTGATCTAGGCACTATACTCCTATTGATGCAGCCTAAAATTCCATTGGTGTTCTTAGCTGCCACATCACATTGCTGACTCATGTTCAACCATGGACAGTTCATTTAAAGTTTGGACAAAAATCTAGAGCAGAGTCATCACCTCACTAGAGGAACTACATCCATTGATTTTTCAGAGGAGCTTTCTCCATTCTGGTGCCCTAATTCTGGCTTGCTGTCCTGCAAGACATCCACCTGATGCTAACTTTAATGCTATTTCATTATTGCCATATGTTTATCTGCACATTTATGGGTAGACAATGAATACAATTGGATCTGTGCACTTTTTTGTTTCTCTCTGCTGAATGTTACTGATTTTATGGGAGGCATTACACTTCATGATTCTAACATTGCCTATTGTAGTTTATTGTTTTAATATTGTTACTTGCCCTAGGACATTTATGAATGGTAGAAATAAAATAAATAGAAATAAACAAGAGAGAAAGAGATGCTGGTCACTCACTGTAGTGTGTTGAACCAAAGAATGTAGACTAGATGTATGCATGTAGGGGTACACATAAATGTTTCATTTCCTAATGTTATGTTAACATAATGTTATGTTATGCTGCCTTCCCACATATCAATAGGTGCCTGATAAAGAAGAACCCATTATACCATTATATATGAGTCCTACTTCAGGGCTGGGCCAGAATCATGTGCTAAACACGACTTGGCATCCTGTTAATGAGTAATGCGGACTTAAGTGCAACTTGTATTTGCAAAACTCAATTTTATGGTAGTTGCAGAGGTCAGAATCCACTACTGGCTGCAGAACAAGGAACCCAACCCCACAGAAATCCATCTTTTAGCTGCTACAGCCCTTGCAACATAACCATTTACTGGCCAGTGGAGTACAGTGGGGAAAGGGCAGAAAAATGTCCAGCTATATCCCTGTGACTAGACACATAGCAATGATATAATCCTTTGGGACCTGCAGAAGATCCCGGGAGATCCCAGAGGATGCCTGTTGCTATGCATTCAGCTATTGGAATATAGCTAGATGCTTTCCCACACCCACCCATCAACCAGAAATGGATGTATTTGGTTTCCAGAAGCAGCAAAAAAGGTGGTGGGGATTGGCAGGGAAGATATAAATCCTCAGTCTGCCTGTGTGGAATTTTATAATACATCTCCCAATATAGGGAACTCATTCATGCTTTTCTATGGCTTGGTGGATTCTCCCCTCATTATCTGAATGACTCACACCCCCATCACAGCAATAGAATGGAGAACATGAGAATGATCAGGACCATAGTATGACCTTCTCTTTTATCTGATTTTCCTCCCAAAAGTCATCCCATATAATTGCCCCAGAGCTTACTTAGTGCAAATTGATTCACACCACTGTGGATGCACTCACAGTTCAACAGGCAGGAACATATCATATGCTTGTCTGGATCAATGCAAAGCCACATTCATCATCAGCCCCTGAGGGGTGAAGTAGGGGAAGAATAAAGTACGTACTATGGATTCAATTGATTGGTATGACTAATTAAAATGATGCAAATATGCTACTGATCTAATTTTGGTGGCTATGTGTAACTAGGGGCTGTAAAATTGTGGCAGCTGGACCAGGGGCGCATGTTGCAAGGAAACTAGCTCTTTTGCTTGGGTGAAATTAAAAGGGGGAAGGGGATTCTGCTTTACTGGTGGTAGGTTACCTTCAGATGCCTAAAAAGCACTGTTGTCCAAGGGGCCTCTGCCACATCAAGTCAGAGAGTGAGACACATTGGAAATTACGTTAGCAAGAAAGACCTAGGGAGATGACTGAAGACCTGCCATGTTGCAGTGCTGCTGCGCATCTATGTGCCACCAAAGTGATCAGTGACATGGAGAGACGACACTTGGGCACACTGGCCATGGACAGCTATTCCAAGCCCTGTAGTTCCAGTGAGGACAGTTTTGAGTTTCAAAGTGGCCCAGGGTCAGAGGCTAAAAGCTTTGTTAAAAGCAAAAATAAGGATGAAGGCTATCGATCCCATCGATTAAAACACAGCCAGAAGTGGGGTGATAAAATCCATCGTCTGGAGCACTCTTCGCTTTACCCAGGGAAAGCAGCGGATGCTGGCCAGAAGCTTCAGCAGCAGAAGAAAGTGCAGAACCGGAGTAGTTCCTCCACCTCTGATCTGAGTGTCCTGAGCCAAGGTTCCTCAAGCTCTTTGTCTGTTGTGGAGGAGCAAATTGAAGCCAAACTCAAGTTCTCACAGTTCCTAAATGAAGTTACCTTCCGTGTCCTTGACCCTACAAGCGTGAAAGCCTTCCGAGCTGCTAAACTGAAGAGTAGCCTTGGCTCTGGTGGGAGAAGCCTTGACGATTTACGTCTCAGGAAGAAGTCCCCTGAGGGCTGGAAGGCTGAGAATCTGGTCCGAAAATCACACCGAGAGGCAGATCTGGAGAGCTTGAGAAGTGATGATGTGGCTGGAGCAAGGATACACAAGCTAGAGAAGTCTTTGTCTTTGGATACAGGCCCTTCCTTTGGGCGATACGGGAATGGGATCTCGTGTCAAGTAAAACCTATCCTTCCTGGAGAAACCATCATTTTGCAAAGCAATGAAATGCCTGTTAGAAAATCAGCCTCCTTGCCTCGAAGTACAAGCATGGTGAGCAAATTATAACTACATCTGTTAGAATGTTTATTCTTGTTTTAGGGTAGATTAAGCTGAATGGGAAATAAACCCCCTGATTGTGGGTGACAAAATTTGGAGAAACATTTCACCAAATGTTCTCCAAGTGGTGACAAATTCTTCAATGGTTTCTTAGAGGTGGGACCTTCCATTAGCACTGGCAATGACATACTTTCTTTATTTTTCCTAACAGATCTCTATTTTATTTTTCTAACTGACCACAATTTTACCTACTCCATGGTACCAAGAGTTTGGTACATAAAGTCTGGAAATTAATATGCTAATGTTAAATATTAGTAATTGGAAGGTTACCGTAATACATTGTCACTAACACTGAGACATGACATCAGTTAGTGTTTAATAACATTGCTTGAACCAATAGTTTCTAGAATAGATCATAGAATTTGCAGAAAATGATATGGAGACTGTCATCATTGACCCGTGGGAGCACATTTTGTTATTGGTTCCTTTCAAAGTAATCATTTTAAAGTTGTCTCTTCCCAGTCTGGAACTATCTTCCAGATGGATTACAAGCCCATATTATGATTGTTGCTTGGAGATGGTGCAGCTCCAACATTAGTGAAAACTTCTGCCCTTCCAAGATAGAGGATTCTCAGTTCATTGGTCATCTCCTGCTCTAAAGCCTAGACCGAAGTATACAAAAGAAGGAATATACATTAGAGAACTAAGAATTTTTCTGTTGGGTCATTTGGAAAAATTGACTTACTAGAAGTGGATGCAGCTTTCCTATAACCACTTATCTGGGAGCAAGCTTCATTGGATCAATGAGACTTAATCCTGAATAGAGGTGGAAGAGGGCATGAGTTTAGGCAGCTGACTCTTTGCAGCTGATTCTTGGCTCCAAACTAATAGCTCCAACCTTACAAAATCCCTCATAGGGCCTTATCAAATGCTGGCCACGAAGCAAAGAAAAAGCGAAGAAAAACAGAAGTAGGAATAAATTCGGTTCCATAGCGAAACGAAGGGAATATCGCCCTTTTGGCCATTTCGCAATAGGCTCCCTTCTCTCCCGTCACGAAAAGCCGGGAGGAAAGGCAGCCATGGGAACCGGGGAGGAGGAGGAGGGCTGGAGGACTGGAGAAGGGAAGGCAGCCCATGGAGAGAGAGAGATCGCCTCCCTCTTCCCTCTTCCCTCTTCCTCTCCTCCTCTTCTTTCCAATCCGGTTTGCCTTTTGCCAAGGCAATCCCTTCCCCTCGCTGGGATTTTCGCCCTGCCCACCAATTCGCAATGAATGCGAAGGCTCCCTAGGTACTTCCTCTACAAACCGAATGTCAAAATCTCCCTACTCCTTACGGATTAGCTCCGTATTCTGCCGAGTTCTGGGGCAGCGTCGTGTGTAAACACGGGGGACAATACGGATTAGCTCCGTGTTCTGGGGCAGCGTAGTGTGTAAACACGGGGGAACAATACGGATTAGCTCCGTGTTCTGGGGCAGCGTCGTGTGTAAACACGGGGGACTAATATGTATTAGCTGTGGATGCCCTTTGGATTAGCTTTGCTTCAGACCCCATGTGATAAGGTCCTTAGTGTGGCTTACTGAAACAGACCATGGCTAGAAAGCCAAGAGAGGAAGAATTGGGGGTGGGATGCGGTGGAGAGTTGAGGGGATTATCTAAGTACCCAGCACTCTGTGAGCAATAAGCCTACTAAAGTAGTAGTACAAAGTGTTTTGCTGCCTCTTAAGTCCAAATAATAATATACAAAACTAAGATATAAAAATCAAAAACAATTGGAGGAGAACCGAAAGATTCTCAAACCTCCAAAGAGATAATACAACAATTCTCATACCATACCAATAGGTGGTAAAAGAAGGGGTACCAACCTTCAGGCCTAAAGTGCCTGACATGCAAGGGCTGCAGGAGGACCTTCTACTGTGAAAGCAAATTAACTTGCACAACACACAAACACACATTTCCATTCCTCCACTCTTGGCAAGACCTCACGATCTTCTTGCAGACAGAATTGAACAAACCTGAGCAGCACAGACCCATGTGATACTTTTTCCTAATCCTTCTTCCCAGGCCTTCATGTAGTACTGGTACTGGCAAAGGGAGAAGCATCTTATGCTTGGCAAATCCTAACAACCTAAATAAATAAATTTGTTAAACAGTAGGATTAACATTCAGTGTTAATTGGGCAATCTGTGTTGGAGGCAATCTAACAAATTCACAATTGAATAAGCTAATGCATTTTCCAGACTGGAATCAATCTGGGTCCTGGATCTAGCATCATTCTGGAACAGTGTGGAAAGGGAAGAGTGAGCAATCAGTGCTGCCACATACAAACTGATGGAAAGTAATTGGAAAAATTGTCCTCTTTTTGCAAAGAGGTGAAGAGATGAAGAAAATTCTCAGAAAGTTTCTCAGAAAAAAAAATCTCTTCTCAGAGGTTTCAGCCCATCTCAGCTTGTTCCTCTGAAACAATGAGTTCAAATCATCCTTCTTCCATAGTGAAAGCTTTCAAAGTCCTGTATCTTAAGGGACCATAGCTGATAGGAAGAATGCATATTTTACATAGACAAATGTAAAGGTTCAGTCACTGGTTTCTAAAGTTAAAAAGAAACCAAGGTTGCATCTACACTGCAGAACTGATGCATTGACACCGCGTTAACTGCCATGGCTCAGTGCTGTGGAATTCTGGGATTTTGTAGCTTTCTTTGTAAGGGAGTTCTGGCGCTACAACAAACTACAAATCCCATGATTCCATAGGATGGAACCACTACATTTAAAGCAGCGTTAAACAGCATTGATTCTGCAGCGTGGCAGCAGCCCAGGTAATGGAGATGTGGAAGACCTCTAGGTTGGAAGAACAAATCTAGGAAAATAACTTTGTAAAGTAGTCATTTATTAATATTATACCAAGGCCCAAAAGTAGTTAACTGCTGTTATATTTGCCATCTTTTAAAAAGTGACAATTTACTTTCCTGATCCTCAAAAGTTACTTAAACTGTTAGTTTTTATTTAGCTTTCAAATATTTCAGTGACACAAGCCACTGGCCTGTATAAATTATCCCTGGTATAAAACTACAGATATATAACACATTAGCAATTTTTTTCATTCTGAAAAAAGGGTATCTCAATACACCCATAAAATGGAAAGGGACAGGAGTGAAGGAATGAAGCAATATGTTTGAGACTCTGGAGACCTAGGATTATATCCACAAAAGTTTATGCTAAAATAATCCCCTCCCTCCCTTTCAATTTTATGCTGAAACAGACTCACATGGCTACCTTTTTCATACCAACACATTCAGACACCCTGTCAAAAGAAACTGTCAACCACAAGAGTTTTTACACTTTGCAAGCTCTGTGGAAGGCTACCACCTTTTTGGGACTATAACTCCCAGAATCCCCCCATGCTGATTTGTAGTTGTCAAAAAAGGGGAACTTTTCAATGGTCTCAGTAAGAGCAGATGGAAGAAATGGCCAAATCTATCTTGCTGTAATAAAGTCGTCATTAAAAAAGAAAGAAAAATGCAGATATAATTCTTAGCTGACAATTAAGATGTAGTTAGAGCACTTCCTCCCTAAACCTGTCTCACTCTTGATTTTAAGGGTTATTTTTCTAGTCATTTTAGAAATGATCCATGGATCTATTTGCTTCCTTCCAGCTGTCCCTATACAGAGCATTAAACTGAGCCTGGGCCTATTCACACTGTACAACTATAGTGCCATGATTCCACTTTAACTGCCATGGTTCCCTCCAACGGAATCCTGAAGTGTGTAGTTCGGGGAGAAACTAGAACTCTCTCGATGAGAATTCTAAATGCCCCTCTCCAAAGTGCCAATCCCAGGATTCCATAGGAATGAACCAAGATAGTTGGAGTATAATAATAGCACCATAATTGTATAGTATGAATGGGCACCCTGTTAGAGGTTATCCCACAGGAGAATCAAACAAGCTAGCCTAGAGACTATAAAATTCTACCTCATTCCGAACACTGATGATTTCAAGCTGAGCATTTATAGAAAGAATGCTTTAGAATCACTTTCATGTCAAGAGAAGCAATCCAGATAAACAGGCTGCATAACAGTGGAAGAAATCAGGACGAAAACTCACCTTGTTTCTGGGAATAGCCAAAACACATGCACACATACACCATTGGTATTTCTAATATAAGCATCTGACAGTCCTGCAGCTTTAATTTTTATAAAGTGTCCTTGGTAGTTTGGTCCATGTCAAAGATGGCCTCTGGGCAAGGCTCTGGGCAGGAGAGCACAGTGAATTGAAAGAGCTGTGGTCATAACCCTGGCCAGCAAATGGAAGATACTGCATAAAGAAAATGATGTTGCAAAGACTTCTCAGTTCTAAAGGATGCTATTAGTGTGTGTGTGTGTGTGTGTGTGTGTGTTACAATAAATATTCAGAATGAATTTGACTTCTTTCCCCACCTTTGCTCCCTGCAGCCCTCCATATTGACCAGAAACCTGAACCGGATGGTTTCTAGGCCATCCAGAGCTGGTTTTGAAGGTATTACAGTGGGATAAAGACATGGGAATTGCTTTGCACTTGATTCAAATGACAGAAGTTGTTCCATCAGGGGAACCAAATATTGCCCCGATCTTGTCTGATTTCAGATGCTAAGCAAGGATGCACCTGTGTAGTGCTTGAAGGGGAAAACACCATGGGATATCAGGGATCTCCATGAAAGGCTTGAGGTAAAATTCTGCCTGAATCCCTGGGAAGGAGCCTGACAGATTTTTTCACTACTGCAATAGATAGAACCAATGGTCTGCTTGCCTGTGTTTCTAGCCAGAGCTCTGAAATATTTTTACTACAGTGATCAAACCCCTCTAGCCAGCATGGCTAGTGATTGTGCTGCTTAGGGGATTCCGGGAGGTGCAGTCCAAAAGCTTACTTCTCTATACTGTGGAACCAACCCCTTTAACCTTGGCTATTACTTGTAATCACTTTTTAACAAAACTAGGATGGGAGCCACATGAATGGCAAGGCTGCTAGCAGTCCTGCTCTTGTTGATGGTGTTCAAATCATTTCTGACTTACAGCAACCCTAAAGCAGAGCCATCACAGGGTTTCCATGGCAAGATTTGTTCAGAGGGAGCTTGCTTTTGCCTTCCTCTGAGGCTAAGGCCCTTGCTTTCATGGGCCAACTTACTCCAAGAGTAGTATCCCACTGAGCTGCCTGGTGCATCCACCACTGGATGAGGTCAAAGCAACGTGCCCAGCAACAATCACATGGCTGGGCACTTCATTCTGATCTCAGAGTGAGTGATGTGCAGCAGTGACAGACACATGGGGGATTCAGTCACCCCAGCACAGGAATGGAAGATCTGGAATTAGTGGTATGTTTTTAAAATGCAGTTTAAGGTTGCAATACCCTGGTTCTAGTGCTGAACATGCAGAGGTCATCCAGACTGCTCACACCAGAACCAGGGTTTTGGCCATACATTGTCCAAACAAGCCAATGACAGATCAGAGGGAAAACAGGCATTTTGGCCCATGCAGATGGGGCCCAAGAGAGTGTGATTTCCCCAAGGGCACCCAGGGGGTTTCCATGGCTGAGCAGGGATCTGAACCCTGGTCTCCAGAGTCATAGTCCAATGCTTAAACCACTACACCGTGCTGGAACTCAGTCAGTAATCCTTTACTCTCCCACAAGTGATCCAACATTGTCACCAAATGTCCCAACCAGACATCTCTTTGTTCTCTGGTCATTCTTTGCCCCAGGCCTCTGTTCTGGATCCAGTGGAATATTTTCATATCTTCTGATCCAGAATCCCAAGCTGAGATGTGTGGCCTAGGATGAGTCATTTTTTTATCACCCCACAAGGTTAAAATAGCTGCTGCATTTTCATGAGTAAATTAATGTGTATTTGGCTTTGGATCTCAATTCTTGAACTTTTTTATTTATTTATTCATACCTGACACCTAACAATCTAGATCCCTTAACAAAGCATGTGTGTGTGTGTGTGTGTGTGTGTGTGCCTTCAAGTTGCCTGTGGACTTGTGGTGATTCCAAGCATTTCATAGGGTTTTCTTAGACAGGGAGCATTCAGAGATGGTTTTGTCAATTCCTTCTTCTGAAATATAGCCTACAGCACCTGGTATTAGTTGGCAGTTTCCCATGCAAGTACCAATGGATTGACCCTGCTTAGCTTGCAAGATCTGATGGGATCTGATACCTTTAGCACAGTGGTACTCAAAAAATTTTACCCTTGGGACCCCCCTTTACATCACACACATACCACTATATGAATAAAATATTTTATTTATTTAGTGTGTATATTTTCATTTGCACATCCATATATATTTGTATTTGTTCAGGGTTTCAAAATATCTTGATCTCATTGTACCTACATTCTGTCCTTGTTTTTTTCTTTAGTCTTTCATTCAGTATTCTTTTCTGATTCCTTATGGCTGCTGTGATGTTTGAGAATTCTTTGGCCTAGCAGGAACAGATTAACTGGTGGTGATTAAATATCAATAATACAAACCACATTACAGGTACTGTTTTTTAAAAAAAATAAAATAAAAAATGTTTTTCTTTGTAAAATAAACTCAAAGCACCATACAAAAAACCCACAATAAGAGCACAAGATAAAATAGTTCAAACCACTACAAATGGTTAATAGCACTAAAATCAATTTTATGCATAAACACCAAGAGCAGGATAAAACAATTCAGTATAAACACTGGGAAAGAGAACTCTGAACCATATTAAAAACTTGGCAGGATCTTAGCAGCTCAATTGAGGCTTACATTTCCATGATGTTCAGTAAAACCAAGCTAATGATGCTACACTAGAAGGATGACTTTTATATCCCCCTGGCTTTTACTTTTTAATATGTGTGTCTGTGTGCAAACACAAGCGTTGTCATACTAGCGTCTTATTGAATCTGATCTTTCATACCATATCTAATAGAACAACAATCTCCTGCATAACACCAGGAAGTTCTTGCTAGCCTAAGAGACTCCTTCTGAGTATTACAATGAAAATGGCAAGTACCAATGTATTTTATCCATACAGGTTGAGTATCCCTTGTCCAGAATTCAAAATCCAAAACATTCCAGAAACCCAAACCTTTTTTCATAAGTGGCTGAGATAGTGACATCTTTGCTTTCTGTTGGTTCCATGTACACATACTTGGTTTCATGCACAAAATTATTAAAAATAGTATAAAATTACAATATTACAATTACAGAGAACCAGTGTGGTGTAGTGGTTTGAGTACTGGACTATGACTCTGGAGACCAGGGTTCGAATCCAGGCTTGGTCATGTAAACCCACTGGGTGACCTTGGGTGAGTCACACTCTCTCAGTGGAAGAACCTTACCAAGAAAACTTCATGATAGGTTTGCCTTAGGGTTGCCATAAGCTGTAAACAATAAAGATAGACAACAACAAAAACAATAAAATTATTTTTTCAGGTTATGTGTATAAGACATCTAAGAATCATAAATGAATTTTGTGTTTAGACATGAGTCCCATCTCCAAGATATTTCATTATGTATGTATATGCAAATACAGGTAACCCGCCCCCCCCCCAAAAAAATCCAAAATCCCAAACACTTCTGCTCCCAAGCATTTTGGATAAGGGAGACTCAATCTGCAATGCAACTACAGTAGCCCCTCCCAATTTGCAGGTGATCTGATCCCCCCGTGAAAATGGCAGCTCGCAAATATTAGAGCCCCAATGAAAATAATGTCCCCCTCCATTTGCTGACCACGAACAGGTGAGGAATGCAGACTTCAAGTCCACGAAAATGGAGGGGGACTGTAGCATAAACTCCAGGAGCTGAATCATAACAATGAATTGATTGTTCATGTTCGTTGCCATACAATTGGCTGTTTTCAATATACAATATACTTATACCTTACAGGTTTTAAAAAGGGAAGGTCAAATGTCAGTTTCACTTTCTTCCTCGCTTGAGGTTTTTAGGCAGAAATTCAACAAAGAGCTACTTCTTTACTAAAAGGCTTCTTTAGGGCAACAAGCTAGCTCCGGTCAGTCTTACACTTTGGACCAGTTTCTAAGGGGGTTTGCAGACTGCCAGAAATCGTGCAAATTGAGTCCACTTTTAGGGTTAGGGTTAGGGTTAGGGAATCATGGGAACTGTATTTTATTGTGGCACCAGAGCTCTCTGACAGAGAAGGCTCAATGTCTCTGAAAAAAAAACAATTCCCATGATTCCCTAGCACTAACCCTAACCCTAAATGTGGACTCAATTTGCACTATTTCTGGCAGTCTGCAACCCCCCTAAGTCTCCTTAAACTCTAATCTTTTCTCTTCTCCCTTTCATCTTCCCAGACACTCTTCACTTCTAGCTCCCACCTGAAACTTCATCCACAGCTAACTACCGAACTGTCAACTCTTCCTTTTTCTTTCTCTAGCCCACCTTTCTGACATGTTGAGGGTTTGTGACAGGTTAACCTACAGTGTGGGCAAGCCCTCTGGCTCTGTTGTCTATCACACTGAGTTTGGAGAAATGTACAAATTTTGGTTGGTTCTTTTTTTTTGGGGGGGGGGGGGATCAGACTGGGAAAAAATCCTCCAACAACTGTACCAGACAAATTCAGTTGATACAGCTATACCCACTTTGGTGAAGATTAGATTGCACCTGCCTGCCATGGGTGTTAAATGATAGAATGATAGTTAAATGATAGAGACCACCAAGACCATCTAATCTATCCCTCTTCCAGGCAGGAACAGAAAGTTGAAGCACTCCTAAGAGGTAGCCATCCAACTTCCATCTAAAGACTTAAGGGAAGGAGAGTCAACCACATTTTAAGGCAGTTGTTCCAAGGAGCTTCTCGGGGGGGGGGGGGGTAAGGAGTCTGTGGCTTAAACCCAGTTGTTTGTTCTGATTAGAGTAGATCCATTGACTCAATAGGATTTCTCTATGTGTTGACTCACCACCAAATGATTGAATGAGTCTGCTCTAGAGTAACCAACAGGATGCCAGCCTGTATGGGTCATTCCTGTTTTCTTGTTGTTAAACCTCAGGTACCTTATGATTTCATAAAATCTAAACAAGATTACACAGTGGGCCCTTGAAATCCACTGAAGTTTGGTTTGAAATTTTGAAATTTTGCCATTTTATGTAAGGGATCCCATTTTACTACACCACTGTATTTAATGGGATTTGAGCATTCACAGATTTTGTAATCCATGGGGGAGCCTGGAACCAAACCCCTGTAGATTTCAAGGGCCCACTGTGTAATCCTGTTTAGACTATATATATATATATATATATATATATATATATATATAATATTTTCAAGCCATAGATGGTTGAATCCATGGATAATGAATCTGTGGCTATGAAGGCCAACTATATTGCTCCAAACTAGGAGCACCCTGAAATTTGTTCCCACAATTTCACCAAGGCTTCATGATATTCATGATACCTTCCTACCAAGGCCAATATATATGTCTTTTGTCTTTTTTAATTGATATATGTTTTTAACTGATGTGTCTTACATGATGTTGTTTGTTAATTGCTGTTGTTGGAGATCCATTGGGAGAGGTGGGTAATAAATTATTATTATTATTATTATTTGCCTTTAGCTAAGTGGTATCCAAGGGCTTCCACGCATTGACTTTGATGAGCCATTATTTGTAACAGATGGCGTGGTACAGAATGCTTTCTGTAAAGAGTAATGCAAAGGATTTTTTTGCACTATCTCTTAAGCTGCATACTTCTTTGGCCCCGACTTTCCTGAGTAATATATCTGGCTGTTGGATAGTGAAATGTCTGTGAAATGTCTGGACCATTATCATTGCCATTGCCATTGCCATCATCATCATCATCATCATCATCATCATCATCAGTTTATTTACTTATATCCCACCTTTTCCCCAAGTATAGGGACTCAAGGCAGCTTGCCGCATATTTAAAATAGCACAATTTAAAACAATACAAGAGCATTTAAAATGTATAAAGTTTAAAAAACAAAAAATTTAAAACAATTATACATTTAAAATATTAAAAACTGTATACAAACCTTGACGACTGACTTGCTCAGTATTTCAAAAGCCCACCTCTTTTCAGTTTAAAAAGCCTGACAGCATAAAAATGTTTTTATCTGTTGCCCAAAGGAGAGCAGGTATGGGGCCATCTGTAAATTCCAGAGCCTAGGAACAGCCACCAAGAAGGCCTTCTCCCTTGTTCCCACTAAAAGAGCCTGGTTGTGGGACAGAGACAATATTAAACTACACCAGGGGTCGGCAACCTGTGGCCCGCAGGACAGGTGCAGCCCGCGGAGGCCTTGGGACTGGCCTGTGGCCGGCCCCCCTGCTGCTGCCACTGCTGCCCAGGGAAGGCCCCACTGTGCCTGCGCCATGCAAATTCGCACGGCGGGCGTGGTGGGGCCTTCCAAAATTGTGCTCTCCACGCGCACACGTATGCGTGCAACGGTGGGCATTGTGCACATGCACGCGCGGGGGGCAAGCGCACGCAAGTGCACACGCGCCCATCTGGCCCCTGCGCCATTTCCTCCCCCCCTCCCAGCCCCCCCAGCAACAAAGGTTGCCGACCCCTGCACTACACTGTTATAGCACTATTATTCCACTTTTACTGCTCTGGCTGCCTCCTGTGGAATTCTGGGATTTGTAGTTCAGTGAGGCCTAAGAGCTCTCTGGCTGAGAATTCTTAATGCCCCCTCCCTAAACTACAAATCCCAGAATTTCACAGGAAGTACCCAAAGGTAAGGAAGAATAAGGGTGCTATAACAATGTAGTGTGATATTGTAGAGAGGTACATCATGTTCTTCCCTTTCTGTTTTTCATGGCATCAGTATTTCCAGCTGTTCCTCCTGGTACAGGATCAGGTGAGAATGAACTTGCTGCCCTGTCACCTGCAGATCTTTTGTCCCTTGGAAACCAGTGCCACATAGGCTGCATCTACACTGCCGAATTAATGCAGTTTGACACCATTTTAACTGCCACAGCTCAATGCTACAGAATTCTGGGATTTGTGGTTTTGTGAGAGATTTAGCCTTCTCTGTCAGAAAGGTCTGGCGCCACAGGATTCCATAGGATGGAGACATGGCAGTTAAAGCACTTTCAAACTGCATTAATTCTTCAGTGTCGCAGCAGCCATAGCTGCTCCAGATTGATTGTAAAGTCCTCAATTTTGTTCCTGTTCTTTTCAATTTTACACTGGGTTAAAGTAAACCAGCCTGTGGAATAAAAAGTACAATCTTCTGGTTGTGCTAGAAGATGAGTGAAAATATTCTAGGGTAAAGAAAGAGCCAGCATGACATAGTGATTTGAGTGTTGGACTACAGCTCCGGAGGCCAAGGTCTGATTCCCAGCTCAGCCAAGAAACCCAGTGGGTGACTTTGGGCAAGTCACACTCTCTCAGCCTCAGAGGAAGGCAATGTCAAACTTCCTCTGAAGAAATCTTGCCAAGAAAACCCCATGATAGGTTTGCCTTAGGGTCACCATAAGTTGGAAATGACTTGAAGGCACACAACAAAAAGAAAGAATGTGTATGGATCTCCAAAATAAAATGAGAAAAACCAGAAACAAAATCTGTGACTTTCTGGTCTTTTCAATCAGTCTGGATGTGCCCTAGTCACTACTGCCAGGTTGTTAAATTCCCTCCCACGGGATGATTTGTTGTTCCCTTCTCTGCTCTCTTTCTGCCAGCAGGCAAACAACTTTCAAGATCCAAAGCCTTGCTTATATAAAAAGAAGTTTGCCTGCTGGCAAAAACTGGGCAGAGAGGAAGACAACTGAATGTCCCATGATTCAAGTAGCAGAACAACCCTTTAGTGGGATTTGCTGTAATAATAATAATAATAATAATAATAAAATTTATTTATATACCGCCCAATGGTTGCCCAATCTGGGCGGTTTACAACATAAAACACAATTACAATAAACAGCATTTCCCCCCCCCCCTTAAAACATTATTAAACAATAACATGGTTAAAATCCAATTAACAATTTAAACAGGATAAATCATAACAATTAAATGATTAAAAACATGCCATATACTTTTATCTTAAGTTTTAAACATGACTTGTTTATTTAATTTAAAAAAACCCTTTGGCACCACTAGATTGCTTAGCAGTACTTTGGTTTAATTTATTGTAAACTACTGTGGGTCCCATATTGGGGCAGAGATGAAATATAAAATAAAATTTTAAAAAGAAGTCGTTTATGTAAGTTGCAGTGGGCAAAGTGCAGCCACGAGCCACGTGCACCACTAAGACCATTATTATAGCGCTTTAAAAAATACTCACCTCCCCGAATATCATCTAAAGGGCATGAGGAAAATTGTGCCATGTTTTGATATCCTCTGGACCATTTTTGACCTAGGAGAGAACTTTTTAAAAAAGAAAAGACAAGAAATGAATTTGGAAGTGATTTCCAGGTCACTTCAGAAAACTATCCAGGCCAAAACCATGACATAAATGACCCCCAAGCCCCCTAGAAAGCACTGCAGAGATTTGGGGGGGGGGGGTGATTTTTTACAGGGAGTGACTTTGGGGTGGCATCTCTCCAAGTCCCCTAGTAGCCAATATAGCCCCCTAGCCCCCAATAATTGCCCACCCCTGCTGCCAGTGGTCAGCTTTCCAGCTACAGTTGTCTCCCAGTTAATCTCTGTTTGGGTTGCAGGAAGAGTTGTTTCTCATCCACTCCATCAATTTCTCTGCATCATGTTTTGACCAAACACCCACCCATCCACCTACATGTATATGGTTCTAAGATATAAACTTGGATGGGACCAAAACAAGGTACCCCAATGCCAAAAGGGGACACATTTTTGTCTCACCTGTGTTTTTCCCCCCAGATTGGAGAGAGAAAAAAACTGTGCATGGCAAATAACAGAGATGCTGTTTTCACCTATGCAGGCAAAAAGATCACTATAAACTACTGAAAACTAATGAATAGGGATAAACTGTTAATTTTTGTTGCACTTACATGTGAACACTGCAACAAAAATTAACTCTAGGAAAACTAAAATGTCTCATCCTGGTGTATGAGAGTTAAACTAAGGAGATTATCACACAGCAAAAAAAGTGACTTAGGGCCTTTTCAGACTGCCAGAAATAGTGCAAATTGAGTCCACTTTAAGGGTTAGGGTTAATGCTAGGGAATCATGGGATTTTTTTTCTGAGACATTGAGCCTTCTCTGTCAGAGAGCTCTGGTACCACAATAAAATACAGTTCCCATGATTCCTTAACCCTAAGCCTAACCCTTAAAGTGGACTCAATTTGCACTATTTCTAGCAGTCTGCAAAGGCCCTTACTTCTCCCAGCATAGATTCGCTTACGGGATGCAATCAAGAATTGTCACATTAAAAATGCCGCCAATGCTACCGGGTGACTGCATCTTGCTAAATCCCAGCTCCCAGCCACACTCAGCTGGCCGATTTGCAAAGATGGGAAGCTTCTGAGTTTTCAAATCGACCAGCTGAGCACAGCTGGGAGCTAGGATGCAGATGAGATGAAGTCAACTGGTGGCATTGGCAGCATTTTTAATGTGTTAATTCCCGGTTACACCCCATAAGCAACTCTATCCAGGGAGAGGTAAGTCATGGGGGTGGGGAGTGCGATAAACTCCATAGTTTACTAACTAGGATATGAAAGAAGAAAGAAGAAGCCTCAATTTTTGGGGCTGCAGCAGGTTCCTCCCAGAGGACCGGAGAGCGCGGGGAGGATTGTATGGAAGGAGGTGGTCCCTGAGATAACTTGGACCCAAGCCATTTAGGGCTTTAAAGGTGATAACCAACACCTTGTACTGGGCCCAGAAACTGACTGGCAGCCAATGGAGGGATCTCAGAACTGGAGTAATGTGATCCCTCCTAGATGTTCCCAACACTAACCTGGCTGCCATATTTTGTACCAGCTGTAATTTCCGAGCCAAGCACAAGGGTAGCCCCATGTAGAGCGTGTTACAGAAGTCAAGGCGTGAGGTTACCAGCGCATGCACAACAGCCTCGAGATGCCTTACATCCAGAAAAGGGTGCAGCTGGTGTATCAGCTGAAGACATCCTGAAACCACGCGCCATGCATACAGGTGCGCGGTGTCAGGACGCCGTTGGGCTGGGGTTGGGGCGGTCGGCATGCAGCTGCCCCACCCCAACTCCACCCCTAGGCCAGCCCTTCAGGCCAATCTGCAATACTCCTTTGTCTCCTTCAGAAACCAGAACAAGCTATCTCTCCTCACTCCATCCTCCTTTAGCAGTAACAGCAATAGCAATAGCAGCTTCATTTATATACAACTTCACACCATGCTATGCAGTCTCTAAGCAGTTTACAACTATAAGCTAATTGCCCCCAACAAGCTGGGTACTCATTTTAGCGAACTTAGAAGAATTCAAGCCTGAGTCAGGCCTGAGCCCTGGCTGGTATTGAACTCACAACCTTGTGATTTGTGAGTGAGTGGCTGCAGTACAGGCATTTAACCACTGTGCCACCAGGGCTCCTTTGTGTGTCATTTTCTGTTTGAGCTTTGACAAATGGGAATCCAGTCATTGCAAAAACAACATCTAATTGGCAAGACAGCTTTATATGTAACTCGAGTGTGAAAATTAACATACTCTTGCATTCATGGCAATGATGCCATAAAACAATAAAATAATTTGGAACAAACTTCAAAATAAATTTCCAGCCCCTGATTGGAATGCATGATGGCTGGCTGCCCTTTGTGAGGGAACGAGACACTATAATTATCTCACACTTGTCTTGCAGGGAGAACAGTAATTTTATTGCCCACTATTCGTTAGGCACAAGAAGAATTATTATGTAATTTTACAACACTAATCCTGAAGTGTTGCAATGGAATTATCCAGCATACAGAAACTCAAGGGGGATTTCTGCACAAAAACCTGTTTTTCTGTGCATAAACCTTTTTCCTTCACAAACTATTTTTCCTGCACGGGTGAAAAAAGTTATTTTTTCCATGCAGAAAACAATGAACAACCCTACCAGATATTTTTCTGAGTAGAATAATTACTCCACAATACTCCAAGATATTTGAATACAGACTGACTGCTGTGGAAGGATGCTTGTTTTCTCCAGCAGTGGGGAGAAAATTATTATAATTGTACATCCCCACATGCAATAATGAAATAATACTGGATTTTCATCCCTACTGCCATAGCTTATTATTTTCAATACTACTTCCTCCTCCCACCATATCCTGTGCTGACGATTGTACTCTCAGGATAAGCAGGAACGTTCTCATATATGCAAATGGAAAGATTGTGGCCACGCCATTGAAGTCTACACTGCTGGGAAAGAAAGCAATTATACTTTTAGATTCACAAAATAAAGTCTCTTGCAAAGTAAAAGAACAGTTAATTATAGGAGAAAAGAGAAGACAGAGCGTACTTTTGAAACATCAAACTTTGTTTGCATTAGCTTATTCTCTTTTTTAGCCTGATAGTCTGATTTTCTTTCATCAAAAAACTTACCTCCATAATCCACCCATGAGGATGAATTTAAATAATCAGTTTCTATTTATACACTTCCTTCAGCGAACATGCTGTATTTGTCATGAGTTATGATTTAACAGTTCACTCTTTCTTGATATGGAAGTATCAAATACTTCTCATGCAAGAGGCATGGAACTGCTGATGAATTTCAAAGGAATGGTAATCTGAACCTTTCAGATCTATGCACCCTTCCAATAATGATTTGCACATGCACCCCCATTTTGGTCCAAAATGAAAAGGATATCTAAAAAATTGTGAATTACAGTCACATTTTCAACACTGTGGCAAAGCTATGGATTTGCAGTTAATATTGTACCATGACTCCTCGCTATCCACTGAGAATTGGTTCCAGGACCACCACCCCCAATAGATTCTAAAATCCATACATGCTCAAATCCCATTATATACAATGGCATAGTAAAATGTAAAATGCTGCTGAAAAAAAGTAATTCCATTTTGGACGCTCCTTGGAAACATGGCTATGGGAACTGTCAAGATAAATGCCTGTGTGTCAAGATTTATCATTATATCACTGTTTCTATGAACATGGATGTTTCTGAGCATGGCATTATGTTCAATTTTTTTTAATTTTATGTTCATTATGTTCATTTATGTTCATTCACATTTTTCATTTATTATCACATTTTATCCTGTCTTTCCACTAAAAAATAGTGCTGAAGGGTAACTAACAGGTATAAAAACAATTAAAGAGTAAAATTATTATGGTGGTTGAAATAATCCAAAGGGTTTTAAAGATCAGCATAAAGAGTTTGTAATTTCATACTCCTCCTAACTGCAGCAGAAGTGGGAATTGATTTATTACAACTCCAAGGGAAATGCATTACACAACCTGCAAGCAACACAGAAGAAAGCCCTCTCCTGTACACCCATTAGGTGGTTCTCTGCAGGCAATGGTATTCTTAGAGGGACCCCTCATGAAGCTCTAAGCACTGTGCCAATTTCATAATGAGACTAGTAGACACAGACCCAATGTGCTTTAGGACTAAATATTAAAATCAGCACTTTGTTTTGTGTTATGAATGCAATTGGCAACCAGTGCAGGTCTTTCAGCACTAGAATAATATGATCTCAATTCTATGTACTGGCCAGAAGCCTAGATGCTACATTTTGTATCAACTAAATTTTCTAGACACTCTTCAATGGTAGCCTCACATAGAGCACATTGCAGTAGTCTAGACATGCTGTAACTAAGCCATGAATGATTCTTGTTACATCAGGTTGACTTAAGAAAAATGATAGTTGACAGAGTTATGGAACAGCATCCCTTGACAGTGCCTTCACTTAGGAGTCCAGGGGCAATACAGGGTCCCTCCTGAAAGGGAAAGAGATATTCTGTTCTGTCACTTTGCAAGGCTCTATGATGTAGATATATGATCTGGAATCCCCCTGCACTATATAGAACTATCACAGGGGGGTTGCAGACTGCCAGAAATAGTGCAAATTGAGTCCACTTTTAGGGTTAGGGTTAGGGTTAGGGAATCATGGGAACTGTATTTTATTGTGGTACCAGAGCTCTCTGACAGAGAAGGCTCAATGTCTCAAAACAAAAACAATTCCCATGATTCCCTAGCACTAACCCTAACCCTAAAAGTGGACTCAATTCGCACTATTTCTGGCAGTCTGCAACCCCCCACAGTTGCTGTTGGATTTCAGCAGCAACTGCAGCTGCAGAAACTTTGGTGCTGCCAATTTTGTAGCAGGAGCATTACAACCCTTGGTAGATTGAAAAGAGGGATCCAGTTAATTGTAATGCTATGTAATGTGATGAAAGTAAAAAGAAAGTTTAAAAAGAACAAGAAAAGAGGGATCCAGAACACTCCTTCCAACCCCGAGAAGTTTCCCACGCCATATTAAAAAGTAGAAATGTGTTGGGCTGATTTTTGAGCTGGAAACTTGAGCTGGTGAAGCTGGGTATCCATTCATTGATTCATCTGTTCTTTTGTTCATTCATTCAAAGAGCCAAGGGTCTGGGGATTGTTGCTTTTTTAAAAACCAGCTATTTGTCCATAATGTAAATGCCAAGTGCTCTCTGAGTACAACAGATCCATGGATCTGAGACAATTCAAAAAGGCAGCATGTACTTCACTTTAGCATTGCAAAGAAAGAGCCTGGAAAAGTTTTGTTTCATTTTTTGGTACTGTAACTCCTAAAATTTTCTAACCAGGGGCTAAGAGTTGCAGTTTGAGAAAGTAACTTTTCTGAGGACTGGGAAGAAGTGATTGACATCCAGTGGTTTGGTAGACTGTCAAGATGACACATAACCCACCTTCTCCAGTGCCTCAGGCAGAGACGTGCCAAGACTGCTTTCAGTTCCAAAACTCATTGCTTGTAGGAGTCTTTTGCTTAATGAGTCCTTGGCAAAATCTGAACAGCAGCCCCCTCCAAGAATGGGTAGATTACACATGGCCATCACCATAGCCACCACCATCTCAATTAATTTTTCAGATACTTTTTAATCACATGAAAGCTGCATGGTGGCAACTCATAGTCTGCCACCCTATTATAACTTGACTTCAGGATGCAAGATGCAAGTTCATATTTTAACAGAGGTGGGAGGGTTTTTTGGTTGTTGTGGATTTTTTTTAAATTCTGTCTTGTTTTGCACGAAGCTCTATAAAAAGTAAGTGGAACAGACTGATCTTTGGAACATACATAAGCCCAAATGTTTAGCAGTTCTGTCACATGAAAGAGTTTTGAAGACTTAGCTTGGTTATGTTCTGGTTTACTTTTTTCGGTAGGAGTTATTACTGGTTATTGTGATTAATTCTGAAGTAATGATGGACATAATGCAGTCCACATAGCTGTAGCCATGCCTCAAAGGATGACCCATTGACTTAACTTGGTTCATAAATCACCACTGATCCAAGAGCAATCCCAAAATCCACATTCACAAATCAGTTCCAGTAGTTTTCATCTCCACTGGTTTTAAGACACATGGGTCTGTAATTACCCATTAAAGATAAAAAATTATTGCTTTACCCAAGGTCACAACAATGGCAGAGATCCTGCATCCAAGAGATGTGGCATAATTTTACATGCATGGAGGTATGCATCAGCTTCATGATGCTACCTTGTCACAGAATTGCAATGCCAAATGCCCATCACACATTGATGCACAATGTGTAACACACCCCTTGCAATCAATCCATAGTGTGCAATAGTGTTCAATGCACAATACATAACATTGACTGCATAACAATGTGCAGTGATTCCAAATGTGTAATTCTGCTTTTATAACCTTCAACTGAATACAGTAGGCCCTGGGTATCTGCTAGAGTTTGGTTCCAGGACCCTTCATGGATGCTAAAGTCCCATTATATGCAGTGGCATAGCCATGAAACCCATTGGGCAAGTCACACTTTCTCAGCCTCAAAGGATGGCAATGGCAAACCCCCCAAAGAAACTTGCCAAGAAAACCCCATAATAGGGTCGCTATAAGTCTGAAATGACTTGAAGGCACACAACAGTGGGATCCTTAGGTGGGAGAGATCATGTTCTCCAGGAGTTTCTTATACAGTGGAAAGGAGAAGCTAGGCAAAGTCAAACACTCATTCTAGACCAGGGGTAGGCAACCTTTCCCCTTTAAGGGCCGAGGGACTTCAGCTCCCAGAATCCCAGGAGCTATTGGACAACATGGGACTGTTGGCCAACATGGCTAAGGCTTCTGGAAGCTGAAGTCCCTCGGCCCTTAAAGGGGAAAGGTTGCCTACCTCTGTTCTAGACTTTAGGAGAGCTGATTTCATCAAACTTAGGGAAACACTGGAAGGGATCTTGTGGTCAGGAGTACTAAAGGAGAAGGGAGTTCAGGATGGATGGGAGTTTCTCAAAAGGGAGATACTGATTGCACAATATCAAACTGTTTCAATGAGAAAAAAATGGGAGATGTCTCAGGAAACCGGGTTGAATGACAAAAGAACTTTCAATTGAACTAAGTTTTAAATGGGAGATGTATAAAAAATGGAAAAGGGGTGAAATCACTAAAGAGAAATTCAAACAAATAGCTAGCACATGTAGGGGTAAAGTCAGGAAAGCCAAAGCACAGAATGAGCTCAGGCTTGCTAGAGGGGTTAAGGACAATAAAAAGGGCTTTTGGGGGTATGTCCGTAGCAAAAGAAAGAAGAAGGAAATGGTACGGCCACTGCACAGAGAAGATGGAGAAATTCTAACAGGGGACAGAAAAGGCAGAACTACTCAACACCTTCTTTGCATCAGTCTTCTCACAAAAAAGAAAAGGGTGTTCAACCTGAGGAAAATGGAGCAGAGGACACAATAGGGGAAATGCAGCACAGAATAAGTAAAGAGGAAGTACAGGAATACCTGGTTAACCTAAATGAATTTAAGTCTCCAGGACCAGATGAACTACATCCAAGGATATTAAAAGAACTGGCAAATGTAATCTCAGAGCCACTGGCAATAAGCTTTAAGAACTCCTGGGGAACAGGAGAAGTCCCAGCAGACTGGAGGAGGGCAAACATTGTCCCCATCTTCAAAAAGGGGAAAAAAGAGGATCCCAACAATTATCGCCCAGTTAGTCTAACATCAATACCAGGAAAGATTCTAGAATTGTAGATTCTAGAACAGTTCATTAAACAGAGAGTCTGTGAACGTTTAGAAGGGAATGCCATAATCACTAAAAGTCAATGTGGGCTTCTCAAAAACAAGTCATGTCAGAATAATCTGATCTCTTTTTTAGATAAAATTACCAGCTTGCTAGATGAAGGGAATGTGGTAGAAATAGCATATCTTCATTTCAGTAAGGCTTTTGACAAGGTTCCCCACAATATTCTTGCAAACAAGATAGTAAAATGTGGGAGTGATTGCTTACTGGTTGGGAGTGATTGTGGGGTGTGAGAGGGGGAACTGAACATTTCCTTCAGCCAGTGGCAACAGGTAGCTTCAATGTGAGTTTGTTGGTGAATCTAAACATGGTTCTAGTCTGAATTAAAAAGGAGCTATACAAGTTGCTGAGTCTTATCCACAACATTTTAGGTAACTCATTTAAATTTCAGACTAGAATCAGGAATGGATTTACCAGGCTACAGTGTCCCATTCACATTCACTGGGGTTAGGGGCACAGGACTGCCATGAAAGTGGAAGAGATGCAAATAAAAACAACTCTTTTTTTAACCTGAGAGAACACCTCCCTAGGAATCTCGTCTTTTAGTGCAATTCTGTGGTCAACATCTGCCAGGAATGGACCATGGAATTGTGCTGCAAGAACTACAGATGTCTAGAGAAGTGTTTTCTCTAGGAATCTGTAGGTCCTCTAGTGTGACACTATGGTCAATTTCTCTCAGAATTTCCCTCAGAACTTCACGGAACTCAGAATGACTCCTAATGAACTATGCTATTCAACATCTTTATCAATGACTTGGATGAAGAAATAGGGGGAATGCTTCTCAAATTTGCAGATGACACCAAATTAGGAGGAATAGCTAATACCCCAGAAGACAGGATGAAAATTCTAAATGACCTTAATAGATTAGAAAGCTGGGGCAGAGCTTAACAAAATGAATTTCAACACAGAAAAATGTAACATACTGCACTTAAGGCAAAAAAATGAAATGCACAAATATAAGATGGGGGACACCTGGCTTAATGAGACTATGTGTGAAAGGGATCTAGGAGTCCCAGTGGACCACAGGTTGAACATGAGTCAACAGTGTGATGCCACAGCTAAAAAGGCCAATGCAAATTTAGGCTGCATTAATAGAGGTATAGTGTCTAGATCAAGGGAAGTAATAGTGCCACTGTATTCTGCATTGGTCAGGTCCCACCTGCAATACTGTGTCCAGTTCTGGGCACCACAATTCAAAAAGGATGTTGAAAAACTGGAGTGTGTCCAGAGGAGGGCGACTAAAATCGTGAAGGGTCTGGAAACCACGCCCTATGAGGAACAACTTAGGGAACTGGGTATGTTTAGCCTGGAGAAGAGACGGTTAAGAGGGGATATGATAGCCCTCTTTAAATATTTGAAGGGATGTCCTATTGAGGAGGGAGCTAGCTTGTTTTCTGCTGCTCCAGAGAACAGGACTCGGAACAACGGATGCAAGCTACAGGAAAAGAGATTCCACCTCAACATTAGAAGGAACTTGCTGACAGTGAGAGCTGTTTGACAATGAAACACACTCCCTCGGAGTGTGGTGGAGTCTCCTTCTTTGGAGGTCTTTAAACAGAGGCTGGATAGCCATCTGTTTGGGATGGTTTGATTGTGAGTTCCTGCATGGCAGGGGTTGGACTAGATGGCCCTTGTGGTCTCTTCCAACTCTATGATTCTATGATTCTTACAACAACAGTAAAATCATGTCCCCTATATAAAATGACAAAATCAACATTTGCTTTTGGCGGTTTGTTTGAATACTTTCAAGCCATGGATGGTTCAATGTGTGGATGCAGAATCCAGGGATATGAAGGGGTGACTGTACAGACATTGGCAATAAGCCAGAAAAGTACAACCACATACTAAAGGGAATTTGGCATGTATAAGAAACCAAAAGGATTCCAGCCCAATACATCCCTGCGCCTGGAAGTTACTGTGAGAATTACAGCTAAGCTCATAAGGAACAGGAGAGCCTGAGTAAAGAGGAAGACTATGGGTCTTTACAGACTGCCAGAAATAATGCAGCTTGAGACTACTTTAACTGCCCTGGCTCAGTGCTAGGGAATCATGGGAAGTGTAGTTTATTGTGGCTCCAGAGCTGTCTGACAGAGAAGGGTCAATGTCTCAAAAAATTACAGTTCCCATGATTCCCTAGTGCAGAGCCAGGACAGTTAAAGTGGCCTCAAGCTGCATTATTTCTGGCAGTCTGTAAAGGCCCTAAGTGATTGTCCCTGCTAATAAAAAAGTATGGGTATTTCAACATTGCAAGCCCTGATTCCACTACAGCACTGCTAGTAGTGGCTCCGTGGTTAAATATGGTCTCTGGAAACTTCACCCACCTGTTGCCAAAGGAAGGTGGTAAGAAAGCAGAGATTGTAGCCATGAATTGTAGCCATGATACATGCCAATCAGCAAGTGCTTGCAAGAGAGGGGAACCACAGCCACCCAACTTACTTCCTGCACAAAGTGGACTTCAGGGGAAAAACCTACTTATTGCAAAGTTTATTGCTTCTGCCATCCAACAGATGTTGTTGCTGTGCTTCCATAAATAATTGGCCTCTCTTTTGCATGCTACTGCCAATTCTCAATGAATGCTGAACAGAGAGCATGCCGGGCTGAAAGGTAAAGTCACTGCTATATATGCTCATGCACATTAACTTTCCAGCACATTCACAGGAGCTGGTGCTGCCAAAATAGCTTTTGAATGTCAGTCAGATGAATATGTTTCTCAGTCACATGAAAATTGTTGTGGTGGTGGTTGTTTACTGCCTTCACGTTGATCTCGACCCATGGCGAGATCGATGCAACTCAACACATGAAAATAACAAAAGGCATTTGTGAAACTGGTGGAAACTCAGAACCCAGAGCTGAATTAGGAGCTAAGGTATCTTTCAAGTCTATTTGCCTACCAGGTTTCCAGAAAGCTGGGACATACATAACCCAGACAAACCATTTTCAAGTTTTATATGCAGAAGACCAAGCAGTAGAGCTAGCCTTTGCTCAAGATTTATGGCATTTTGTTCCAAATCATTTGCCAATTTAACACACTCTGGGGGCATTATATTTACTCACTGGTTAAGCTACAGAATGGACCTCACCACCAGGAACTGGAGAGGATGGTCATCACATAGCTTTTGAGCTGTCCAAGTCTTATATTTTATGAACTTCAGATTGATTGCCTGTTCAGCTGTAGCAAATGTAATAGCCTTTTCATTCACAGAAAATTGCCTTCATTTCCTATGTTGGAGTGTACAGCTGAAGGTGATGTAACAGAATGGTTGTAGACATTCTATTCAGCTTTGCCAAACTGCTGTTGCTTTATGAGTCTGATGCCTGAAGTTGGTTGATATGATCCTGATAAAGAAAAATGATGGGACAGTGGCTACTCCAATCACTCTATCTGCCTGGATTAGGACTAAAAAAAGCATTTTCATTTTATTTTATTTACAGACTCAAATGTGGCCAAAGGGTACTAAGTTTTAAATGATCTTATATTGTTTCAGAGAGCCAGCATGGTGTAATGGTTTGAGTTCTGGACTACGAATCTAGAGACCAGGCTTCGGTTCCTGGCTCGATCATGAAATCCACTGGGTGATCATACTCTCAGCTTCAGAGGGAGGCAATGGCAAACCCCATCTGAAAAAATCCTGCCAAGAAAACCCCACAAAAGGTTCACCTTAGAGTCAGCATAAGCTGGAAACGACTTGAAGGCATACAATAACAATACTGTTTTAAAGTATTTATGTTTAAACATGGTAGCTTATTTAATTGTTTTTAACTTTTTATTATTAATTTTTAATTCATATGCTTGTTTGGATTCATCTGTGAGCAACCTTGGGTCACATTTAGGAGAAGGGCAGGATATAAATTATATGAACACATAACTTGTTTTGGGTATGGAACTGGCTTTGCCAGATTGCTAAGGGATTTCTGTTCTGGAGATGCAGCTTCTAGGATCGTGTAGAGTTACCAGATCACAAGCTTGGGCCATAAGATTAAGGTAGATCTTGGGAAAACTATTTTTGGGCTACAACATCCAGCATCCCCCAGCCAGTATGACAAGTGGTCTAAAAAACAAACTTTTCCAAGCTCTGGATTCAGATTGAAGACGTTTGTTCCCAGGGTTTTTCTTGTAATGTAGACTACTTACCCATTGCCAAAATAGACAATCCCATCACCAAAAAGAGGGCAAAGCAGGATACAGATTTGCAGGGATTTCTCCAGCATTAATTCTTTGAATCCAAGTTGTTTCCATCCCAAACATGAAAGAATTTGCAAATTATGATGTATTCCTTGGAACTGAATTGATGCAAAATTATCTGCCATCTGCATGAGTCAAATTCAGTAGGTATAGCTATTTTCAATTTGGGGAGACAAAGTTTGCATCTGCACTGCAGAATTAATACAGTTTGACTTCATTTTAATGACCATGGCTCAATGCTATGGAAATCTGGGATTTGTAGTTTTGTGAGCTATTTAGCTTTCTGTGTCACAGAGCTGTAGTGCCACAACAAACTACAAATCCCAGGATTCCACAGCATTGAGCCATGGCTATTAAAGCAGTTCAAACTACATTATTTCTGCAATGAAGATGCAGCCTAAACCATCCTTAATAGATGGACATATAATCTGTTTAAAAACCATCAGTGATGGAGAGTTCACCACTTTCTGAGGAAATTCATTCCCCTGCTGGGTAGCTGTTATGAAGTTCTTCCTAAGATTTGCTGAAAATTTCTGAATCCATTTCTTCAGGTACTATCTTCTAGAAAAGCAAAATTACCAGGCTTGCTCCATCTTCCACATGACAATCCTGCAGACCTTTAAACATGGCTATCATATCATTTCTCCATCTTTTTGGCTCCAAGCTAAGTACACACAACTCCCTCCACTCTTCCTCATATGGCTCATATCCCAGATCTTTCATCACCCAACAATTAAAATTAAAATTGCTTAACATGAGTTGCATGCTTTTTTCCATTGGCTCAGGATACTAGGGGGGAGTAGAGCCTACAAGCCTCTGTCCATCCTTGCTATACCTTTCACCACAATGAGTCTTGACAGTGAACAGGTGTGCTATGTATGCCTGTTCTGTCTACTGTCTGGGTTCTAACTGCAGATGAGGAGCTTCAAGTCCCCTATTTCGTATTATAGTTCTCATCCTTAAGATCTTACACAAGCCTATCAAACAAAGAACACTTTCAAATACATAGAAGATATTCATTTAATATGGTCATTGGCCACAATAAAATGACTGATTGATTGAAGATATTCAACTGTGAAGTAGGATCAATGGACAACCTAAAATCAAGAAAGCAAGTTATACCTCAGGGCCATGAAACAGTGTGGCATTCCTGCACACTTCGTGAACTGTTTTGTTGTTGCTGTGCCTTCAAGTCTTTTGTGCCTTATGGTGACCCTAAGGCAAACCTCTCACAGGATTTTCTTGGCAAATGTCTTCAGAGGGGGTTTGCCACTGCCAACCTCTGAGGCTGAGAGAGTGTGACGTGCCCAAGGTGACTCAGTGGGGTTCTGTGGGCAAGCTGTGATTTGAACCCTGGGCTCCAGAGTTCAAATGCACTGAAGGTAAAGGTATTCCCCATTGACAAGGTTGTCAAGTCGTGTCCGACTGTAGGGAGCCTTGCTCATCTCTGTTACTAAGCCGAAGAGCCAGCATTGTCAGAGACTACTTTGTGCTCATTTGGCCAGCATGATTGCACAGAACGCTGTTTACCTTCCCACGAAAGTGGTACCTAATTATTTACTCGCATTTGCATGCTTTCGACCTGCTAGGTTGGCAGAAGCTGGGACTAGTGACAGGAGTTCACCCCATCATGCAGCACCCGGGCTTCAAACTGCCAATCTGCCGATCTTGCAGTCAACAGAGTCAATGTCTTAACCACTTGAGCCACTGCATCTCAAGTGCACTAGCTGATGAATAAGCAACTTACAGTGACCTATGTACTTTGCTAACAGGCACAAATAAACAATGCACTCAAGTAGTGGATTGCCCTTGGCACATTATTACTAACGTGCTGGATGGAAAAACATATGATGCAGGGGAAATCCTATATCTTATTCACTGTACAACTTATGTTTTCCATAGAGTTTTTTTCCACCCTTCATTTGGCTTCAGGGGTGACACCACTTTAACTGCCATGGCTCAATGCTATGGAATTCTGGGACTTCAGCTCCCAGAAGCCTCAGCCATGTTGGCCAATAGTCCCATGTTGGCCAATAGCTCCTGGGATTCTGGGAGCTGAAGTCCCTCGGCCCTTAAAGGGAAAAAGTTGCCTACCCCTGCTAGACCTTTACATCTCCCACTGTATTACTGAGCTTCATTCCCATGCTCAGTTTATATGACATACTTTCAAGAATTGGCAGCCTTTGACAACAGCTGCATCTGCACTGCCGAAGTAATCAGGTTGACACTGCTTAAACTGCCATCGCTCAAGGCTATGGAATCCTGGGATTTGTAGTTTGTTGCAGCACCAGAGCTCTCTGGCAGAGAAGGCTAAATATCTCATGAAACTACATATCCCAGAATTCCATAGCATTGAGCCATGGCAGTTAAAGTGGTGTCACACCCCATTATTTCTGCAGATACAGCCATCACTGGGCCTTGGATTGCCAGACTGAAAACTGGAGAGAGCTCCTATAGTTTTAACAGTTGCATAAAAGTGGAAGTCTGAGCAGGTGTTGCTTGCTACCTGATTGCATGACAAGCAACACCTGCTGAAATTCCCTCTTCTACACAAACATTAAAGGTACATGCACCCTATCCAGTTTTCAGTCTGGCGACCCTAAAGGCTTCAAATCATGCTATCCTGACAACAGCCATCACTTTTATGCCATCACTTTTGAGTCTCAGGCTATTTTGTTTCTAGCCAAGCGTAGGTTGGGCAGGTCCCAAGGTTAAGATCCAAGGAGCCTAACTCCAGCATCTAAGCCAGAAAGCTCCAAACAGACAACAGATAAGGACAATCCACAAAAAGATTTAAAGGCAGTCTAGGGGCAAGTACAAAAGAGTCCCAATAGAACAGGGTGCTGGCAAAAGCCAGAGCCAAAGTACTAATATTGTTTCCACACCCTACCAGAAGCAGGAACTCTCCAAAACCCACCTCAGTTCAGCTGAGGCTATTTAAGCCAATGTACTCCCCAGAAGGAGACTCTTACTCATGAGGAAGCCATTCATCCTATGGAGTTTTGTTAGACTGGCACTCCTTCAAGAGGCTGCCAACCTTTCCCATGTTTTAAAATGCCAGCAGTCTCTTCGGTTGGAAGGTGGTTATGTCTCATTGTCTGACTTGGGATCAGAGACCCCCCCACTTTTTGAGGTAAGCATATATCATCATCATCATCATCATCATCATCATCATCATCATCTATAACCCTCCTATTTGGGGATCCAATCAAGGCGGCTTACAGAATTAAAATCACAAATATTAAAAAAAAAAACCTCTCCCCCCCCTTAAAACAGTATTAAATCCCACAATAATTAAAACTACAATATAAACAATAAAAAACAATACAGCCTTATGTCCTAAGAGCCAAGATTCACATGGAGGAGTATGTTCCTTTGCATTATCTAGGTCCAGAAGGCTTTGATTCATCTTCTAAAGAGGATGATGGCATGGTATATTGTCAGGATTCTGTTAGATCTGATTATAGGTTTGTTGTTGTTGTTGTTGTTGTTATTACTGTCATTTTATAGCAGGGGTAGGCAACCTTTCCCCTTTAAGGGCCGAGGGACTTCAGCTCCCAGAATCCCAGGAGCTATTGGCCAACATGGTATTATTAGCCAACATGGCTGAGGCTTCTGGGAGCTGAAGTCCCTCAGCCCTTAAAGGGGAAAGGTTGCCTACCCCTGTTTTATAGTATTGCAGTTTGATTTTACACTTTAAATATGTTTTACAAATGACATGGGGCTGGCATATAATAGAAGCTTAGTGGTTCAGCTGATGGGAGTTGTAGTGTTTATTCTAGAGTGAAAATCAGAAGGGGACAATAGTATTTTGGGTTATGAGCAAATCAAAGAAAAGCCTGTGAAGTTTCAAGGTGGGGCATTGCTTGTTCTATGTTTGTGTGGGGAAATTATGGTAGTTCTGCATACTGTTAACTTCTTTAGTTACTGAAATAAAGTTTTGTTACAGAAAGATAGTTTACTGAACTGAGTGAAGTGGGCAGTTCTGACACATATCCTTTGAAATGCTGTACATAGCTATATTGGAAAGCCTTGGGAGTAGCATTGATAGCGTGTCTGTCTTTAGTCTCTTGTTGTTTTTGGCTGTGACCTATGAAAGCAGCTACTGCTCTATAACTCCCTGGTACACACTCGCAAGCAGCCTCAGAATACAAGAGTAGCCTCTCCAGAAATCTGTTGTGCATTAAAAATTTACAGGATGGACATTATCCAAGTGTTTCCTTATGCACATGTCATGTCTGCTTGTTCCACTCGGCATAGCTTGGGGAAAAGAGTCCTCTGTGGAGAAACTCACTCAGTGTATGAGATGTGAACTCACTGAATAACAGTTGCAAAAGGCAGGCAAGGAAAAGTGGTGTGTTATTCAAAAGCACAGGGATAGGCAACAAGGCTTGCTTAGTATATAAAAAGCCTCATAAACCCTCATTTGAGTGCAAGGGAAACTAGAAGAAAAATATTTCACAAAGAGGATTTCCACTACCTGGGGGAATAAAGCCCACTTCCAAAAATTTTTATATTTTACACACAGACATATACACATTTTCCAGAAATGCAGAGCTTGGAGGTTACTTTGGGGGTTACAGAAAGTTTTTAAAGGGTGCAGTATCATTTTAAACTGAACTTTTTATCATTTTAGTTGTATTTTATCTTTTAAAGTGTGGGTTTAATTATTTTAATACTGTGAATAGTTTCCATTTTAAAGTTCTTTTTGTACTTTTTTAATCTGTATTCTTTTTAAAATTGCAAGTCACTTTCAGTCCCTATTTGGGGAGAAAGGCGGGATAATAACAGCAACAACAACAACAACACAACTCCTAGAGTCTCTCCCAGTGAGTGTGTCTGCTGGAAGATCCTGGAACTATAGCATCAAAAAATAACTTTTCTGAGCCCTGCAAAGAATAACTTTTTTGCTTGCTGCAACCCATCCAAAAAGAAACAGCAAAAGAAACAGGTAGAGTAAAGCAGTCACCTCAAGGAGTGACATCTGGCAGCTTCCATATCAATGGGATGGTGAAGCCTTTCTGGCATTTGCAGGAGTTTAAAGGCGCTCTCCAAGGTGCTGAATCTATTTTGGAAATATGTTGCTAACTGCTCTCAAAAACTGAGTCATGGCAACCCCATGAGTGAAACACCTCCTCGCTCTACTCAGGTCCTGCAGACTCAGTCCCATGGCCTCCTTGATTAAATCTATCCATCTAATATGCACTCTTTCTCTCTTTTGACAACCCTCCACCTTCCCTAGCATTATTATCTTTTCCAGTGAGCCATGTCTTCTCATGATGTAGCCAAAGTACAACAGCCTCCATTTGGTCATCTTGGGGCCTTTACAGACTGCCTGAAATAATGCAGCTTGAGGCCACTATAACTGTGCTGGCTCAGTGCTTGGGAATCATGGGAACTGTAGTTTATTGCCGTACCAGAGTTCTCTGGCAGAGAAGGCTCAATGTCTCAGGGAATCATGGGAACTGTATTTTTTTTTCTAACACTGAGCCAGGACAGTTAAAGTGGCCTCAAGCTACATTATTTCTGGCAGTCTGTTAAGGCCCTTGGTTTCCAAGGAGAAGCCAAGTAGCCTTTTATTTGACTTTCATTCTGTCCATGATCTCCTCAGCACTCTTCTCTAGCACCACATCTCAAAAGAGTTTATTTTCTTTCTTTCGGCTTTCTTCACATCCAGCTCTCACATCCATACATGGTGATGGGGAATACAATGGCTTGGATGATCCTAACTTTCATGTTCAGAGTTATATATTTGTATTTTAGGATCTTGCCCAGTTCTTTCAATGTTTTAGCTTTGTCTTTTTTAATACATTGTAACCCACCTTGAATCCCACTGTGGGAGAAAGGTGGGATATAAATCCTTGAAATAAATAAACAAATATAAATTTCATAGATGCTCTTCCCAGTCCTAATCTTCTCCTGGTTTCTTTACTGCAATCTCCATTTGGTATGAGAAATCTTTGACTATTTCTATTGCTTCATTGTCTAGATTGAATGTATGTAAATCCTCTGTCATCATTATTTTTGTTCGTTTTTTAACGTTCCACCTTTTCTTTATCGTGACCCCCTTTGAATATATTTTGTTGTCACAGACCATCAAACCACATTTAACTCAAGATTAAAAAGTATAATAATAATAATAATAATAATAATAATAAATACCACCTGCAATTGTGGAAGAAGCTCCAGGCACACTGGAATCCCTGCAAACTGCAGGCAGTCGTCCCAGAATTTCAGCTGGGGTAGAGCCAACCTTTTCTTCCAAACTCTCAGCTACTAACATCAGTGAGGAGGACTGCCAGACCATTTGCTTCTTTGCTTGCTCACTTGGGGCCTTTGCAGACTGGCAGAAATAGTGCAAATTGAGTCCACTTTAAGGGTTAGGGTTAGTGCTAGGAAATCATGGGATTTTTTTTCTGAGACATTGAGCTTTCTCTGTCAGAGAGCTCTGGTGCCACAATAAAATACAGTTCCCATGATTCCCTAACCCTAACCCTAACCCTTAAAGTGGACTCAATTTGCACTATTTATAGCAGTCTGCAAAGGCCCTTGGGGCCTTTACAAACTGCCAGAAATAATGCAGATTGAGGTCACTTTAACTGTCCTGGCTCAGTGCTGGGGAATCATGGGAATTGTATTTTTTTCTGGGACATTGAGCCTTCTCTGTCAGAGAGCCCTGGTGCCACAATAAACTACAGTTCCCACAATTCCTTAGCACTGAGCCAGGGCATTTAAAGTGGCCTCAATCTGCACTATTTCTGGCAGTCTGTAAAGGCCCTTGGTCTCCCACCCAAACTTTCCTTCCCTCCTTCTCCTGTCTTGGTCCCTTCCCTTCCTGAAGAAGAAGGGGTAAAAGAGAGTTGAAACATTTCTTCCAGAAGAGAAGGCTGTTGTTTGCTGGGATGTTTCTTCGCTCGTTTTTTTCCTTCTTCCCTCTCCCTTTCTGAGAAGGTCAAGTGGCCATGTGACAGGCAACGTGTAGCCCAGGCCTGCACAACTTGGCAGTAGGTAGGGCCAAAATTAAAGTAGGCTAAACGTCTTTGGGCTGCAGATAGGTTTAATTAGAATTAATTCATATTAATTCCCTCTTTCTCCTCCTCCTCTGGCTGGCCCTCTCCTCAGGAGAAATCTGAGCAGCAGGGGAACCCTTCCTGTCCTTCTCCTCTTCTCAGAAGAAGGCTGAGTGATGGAGGAGCCTTGAGAGGTGAACACTTGTGCTCTTCCTCCTCTGCCACCCAGCTTTCTCAGGGGAAAGCTGGGCAAAGGAGGAGCCTTGCAAGGCAAGGTTTGCCCATCCTCTTCCACCTGTCCTTCTCCTTAGGGTACTTGGATGTGAGGGTGGGTGTTTGCCCGTCTTCCTCCTCTGCCGCCACCTGGTCTTCTCCTTGGGAGGAAGCCAGGCAGTGGAGGAGCCTTGAGGGGTAAGCATTTGCCTCTCCTCCTCCTCCTCCACCTCCCAGCCTTCTCCCTGGGAGAAAACTGAGCAGTGGAGGAGCCTTGCAAGGTGAATGTTCACCTGTCCTCTCCCTCCACCACCTAGCCTTCTCCTCAGGAGAAAGCCAGGTGGCAGAGGAGCCTTGGAGGGTGAGCGTCTGCCCTTCCTCCTCTGTATGTCCCTCTCCTCAGGACGAGGCTGAGTGGCAGAGGAGCTTTGAAGTTGTTCCACATCCTTGTGGGCCTCCCAAAATCCTTTGGTGGGCCGCATGCAAAATCCTTTGGTGAATCCACTTTAACTGCCCTGGCTCAGCGCTAGGAAATCAGGGGAATACTGCAAAGGCCTGTAGTTTGCTGTGGCACCAGAGATCTCTGATAGAGAAAGCTAAAGGCCTCACAAAACTACAGTTCCAAGAAGTTCCACTGCCACCACGGCTCTACACTCTGTCAAAGGGAGCACCTTGATGCTATGCGCCATGCAGTGAGGCGCATGGTGTGATGGCGGAGTCGGGGCAGCTGGCGTGCGGTCACCCTGCCCCAACTCTACCCCCAGGCCAGCCCTTGTGGTTGGTCTGTACAGCCTCTGAGAGTTTTAAATTTTTAATGCAAGAGAGAGTAAAAATGGACAGCGTCCCCATCGCTATCTCTAATGGTAGTTCACAATGATAGTTAATGTAATTTTAGTTTAATACAGCTTGACAAAAAAAAAAAAATACAGTGAGAAACAGATAGCAGAATATTTGTCTCACATTTGTTCTAACCTCCCCAGAGGAAATTCCATGATTTTGCATTCTAAGTGTTTTCCTTTGCCAGGGACCATAAGCATTTGAAAAAGCTAAACTATCTCATTGGCTTTCACTCTATGGCCTTATTGAAACATTGTGTTATCTACCCTTACATATCATAAGATATCAAGGGAAATGAATGTTGGTATCAATCAATTTGACATTAAAAGATAAAATTCTGATATTTCTCTTCTTATAGAAGTAAGACCTAAAGACAGGCAATAGCTGTTATGAGGTGTTACGGTGGTGTTGTTGCTTTTTAGTTTCTGTGAGAGAGCCTTTGTTATCTTCTGTCTTCTGGCCAGAACTTAGAAACTTACCTTTTTTGGACTACAGCATCCCCAATCTACAAGTTAACATTACCACTGGCTAGAGACACTGGGGCTATGCAGACAGGCAAAAAGGGGTGCTTTGAGGGTGAATTGTAGATGTGGCCTTTAGACAATACACACCTAAAAGTCTCCAGGAAAGTGCCCTAGCCGTCGTATGCCAAGAAAAGCCGCTCTAAAAAGGAGCCGCTTTTTTCTGCTCCTTTGGTGAAGATGCACACCTTCGCATGTGTGTATGTATTTTTTTCTGAGACATTGAGACTTCTCTTCAGAGAGTTCTGGTGCCACAATAAACTACAGTTCCCATGATTCCCTAGCACTGAGCCAGGGCAGTTAAAGTGGACTCAATTTGCACTATTTCTGGCAGTCTGCAAAGGCCCTAAGTTCTGCTCTTGATCCATGGTAATCCCTGTGAACCTTCATGTACCAGACTTAAAAAAAAAAAAAAACTTGCATTGATTGAGTTGTGTCACATTGCCATTTTAAAAATGCTTGTGTTGTACAATTAACACATACCTCTGCATCAGGAGATTTATGCTGCACAACCCTGACCTAGGATCTTGGCCAGTGTTTACTGTTTAGATGTCTATGGCATAAAATGTCTCCACTATAAGTCTTGTTTAGTGTGCATTCTGGAACTGGCTGCATCTACACTGCAGAATTAATGCAGTTTGACACTGCTTTAACTGCCATGGCTCAATGCTATGAAATCCTGGGGTTTATAGTTTTGTGAGATATTTAGCCTTCTTTGTCAAACAGTTCTGGTGCCACAACAAGCTACAAATCCAAAGACTCCATAGGATAGCACCATGACAGTTAAAATGGTGCCAAACTGCATTAATTCTGCAGTGTGGTAGCAGCCCAAATGCAAGTCCAAAAGACTAAAAGTCAATCCTAGTGATAAGTGTTAAAACATGTTTTTCATTTTTTTTAAATTCTACAAAAGTACTAGTAAACCTGTAAGGCAGAGATTAGAACAAGACAAGGAAAATGGTGGTATCTGTTCTCTGGAAAAACTATGATTTGTCTGCAGTCAAAAAGTCATAATATGAACTGGTGCAGCATAATGCTGAAGTATCAGATGAAAAGCGGGAAGTCTCATTTTAGATCACTGATGCTGTTTGAGTTTGTGACAGGAGGTGAGACCATCAGCTTCCACATTTTGGAGGTTCTAGGGTAATTACAAGTTGGAGCCAACCCTTTCTGAAATTCTGAATCAGCTTGTAGTTAACTTTAGCTCTGGCCCCAGTTCCCTTCTTCCCTGTTGCCTCAGCCATCATCTTAATATTTCAGTGTAACCAGTAATGGGAGGACACCAGTTGTGTCCTGGTATCACTGTGCTGCCATTAACATCAGATGGGGAAATACTCCATGTTATAACTTCAGGATACAATGAGGAGAATCCTATTACTGACATAGATTAACATAAATGCCACTGTGCAAGCTGTTGTGCTTTTGAAGGATGTTGTGCCTGAGAAATGTGCAAGTGGTATTCCACCAGCTTCACCACTGTGCTAGTGGTCTTACTGTTGCACTGTTTAAAAGATCTCATCCAAGGTAAGCTGTAAAGTTGACACAGAGCTGCTGTGTTTATGATAATAATCACCTACTTCTTGTAACATGATTTCTGGAACATGTAACATATAATTCCACACACAGTGGGCCTTTGGTATCTGCTGAGATTTGTTTCCAAGACCCCCTGTGGATACTAAAATCCAGAGATGTAGAAGTCCAATTAAATAGAATGGATAGTAAAATGGTGTCCCTTATATAAAATGGCAAAATCAAGGTTTGCTTTTTAGAATTTATATATTTTTAAAAACATTTTCAAGCCGTAGATGCTTGACTCCATAAAGAATGGATATAGAATCAGAAGATACAGAGAGCCAAATGTATATGTAATATTACCAAATACATATAACATTGCACATATGTGTGAACATGTGACCACATTATATGTGACATCGAATTCCAAATACCATTTTTGTTTTTAAAAAAACACAATATAATGTGGGTTGGGGTGGAATTCTGTAGCTCTGGAGAACTGGATTAAGAAAAAAACTTTAACTCCTTGTTTTTCTGATGAAAATCAACACAGAGAGACAAAATTATTTTGCCCTATATGAGCTTTTCCTAATACGTGAAATAACAATAGGGAGGATGGAACAATGTTGATCAGCATAATGGCTCATAGAAATTAAATAAAATTCTTTGAGTACCATCATACTTGAATCCCTTGCTTTTCCGTGGCTTTAAAGAGAAAGGGATCCAATCACCAGTTTCCATCATGTTGTTCATTAGTTGGCTATCCCATTAAAAGAAAACAACAACAAAAGGAAACAAGAGAAAGGAAAACATTGGTTTAATTGTTCTTTCATAACTCACTCATCACAAACATAGTAAAAAAAATCCATCTTCTGATACTTGATCTCATAATATGAGGAGTCCTATTCTCTCAATAGCCATAGATGACTCTCAGCCCCTCTGCTTAAGTTTCATTCTTCTGTTTCAGTCTTCTCAGTTGCTGCCATATGGCACCTGGAAGAATGGAAGGATCACCTCTTTCAGCCACCAGGCTCAATATATGGGCAGTGTCTTCAACGTCACTTAAAGAAACAGAATCCCTGAAATGAAGGCAAAGCTAAGATATTATTCAAGACACCTGAAACTCTTACCTGACCCATGTGCTGAAGATCTTTGGTTGAATAACCTCACTTCATTTCCTTGTTCACACCAATGTCAAAGAAATCACAGCAAGACAGGTGTAGATGGTGGATGGGGCAGAGCAGCTGAGACACAAACATTTTAATACCCAACATTTTCCAAGAAACTCCCCCCTCTCAGGCTAGAGGTCCCATAGAGTCCAGGAAAAAGACTTTAACATTCCTGTTCTTCAGAGAGGGAACTAGCAATAAAAGTACTGAATCACCCTCGGCCCTTAAAGGGGAAAGGTTGCCTACCCCTGGTCTACAAAATTAGTAGTAGTAGTAGTAGTAGTATTACTGTTATTTATTAATCTTGCTTTCCCCCCAAAATTGGGACTCAGTGTAGCTTACAATTTAAAAGAACAATACAATCAAAAACATACAAACGTGTGCATTAAAATAGAATTAAACTATTACAATATTTTGCTGTTAAAGTATTTTACTTCCTCTGCTGGGTAATAATTCTCCCCCACCAAAGGAATTTTTCCTTCAGTTCAGAAATTTCTAGCATTGCATATCACAAAACACTGAAAATTATTCACACCTAGAACACTTCTGTTTGCTGTACTTGCATTCCCCTGGTCATTCCCTTGGTCATTTTGGGCATGTTCATCCTGACAAAAATAAGACTGAGGGGTGACATGATTGCACTCTAAATATATCAAGGGCTGCCATGGAAAGGTATGTGTGGATTTGTTCTCTGATGCTCCAGAGGGTAGGACCAGTGGCATCTCCATGCCAGGTATCACCCGGCGTGGACCTGGCCTGCTGGGGGTTAGGCTGGCAGCATGATGGGAGGGCAGTGGCAGTGGCACACTGGCCCTCCAGGCTTCACCACAGCACACGCTCATCCTTCTCCAAGGGCACATGCATATCCTCCTCCTCCTCCATCTCAGGCTTTCTCTCCAGAGAGAAAGCTTGCAGCTGGGGGAGAAGAAAATGCATGCATGCACCCTTGCAAGCTGCTCCATTGCAGGCTTCCTCTCCAGGGAAAAAGCATGGGACAGAGCATCCTGCAAGGTCTCACACTCTCCTCCTGCTCTTCCTCCATCCCAGGCTTTTTCCCTGGAGAGGAATTTCAGAATGGAGCAGCCTCCAAGGACGTGTACATTCTCCTCCTCCTCCTCCTCCTCGTCCTGGGTTTCCTCTCTAGAGTAAAAGCCTGGAACAGAGCAACCTGCAAAGGTGCACGTGCTCTTCCCCGTCCTCCTCCTCTGTCCTGGGCTTTTACCTTAGAGAGGAAGCGCAGGGCCAGAGCAGCCGAGAAGGGGGAGGAGGGGCCAACCAGATGTCACCCCTCTTCTGGGTGTCACCTGGTGCCATCTGCATCCCCCGCACCCCTTCAGTGATGCTACTGGATAGAACCAGGTTTAATGTTTTGAAGTAACAGGAGGGTAGATTTCAACTGAACATTAGAAGGAATATCTTGACAGTAAGAAGTGTTCTACAGTGGAACCAATTTATCTAGAGAGGTGGTGGAGTCTTTTTCTCTGGACTTCTCCCAAAAGAGGCTGGACCTGCTAGGGATGCTCTTGCTGGATTTCCTGCACTGAGTAGGCAGAGGATGGACTTAATGGTCTATGGGACTATTTCCAATTCTATGATTGTGATTCTGTAAAAATCCACAAGTGGGCAGTGCCTTTCTCAGGAACGACTATATCTAAACAAAATTGTCCAAGCCTTTGAGTTTTCAGAACTGTATCAGATATTATGTAGTTATTGAGACTATCTGCTGTTTAATCCTCCTGTACTGCTTAGGAAGTAGACTTTTTTAGATTAGATATATGTTTGTATGTTTTTAGTTGTAAGTTTGTTATCTGTTTGTTTGCTTTGTTTGTTTTGTGTTTTGTGTTGTTGTTTTTAATTTTCAATAAAATTTAATTAAAAAAAAGAACTGTATCAGAGGAGATAGTATAAAAGGAGGTGCAGAGAGGAGAGAAGTCCAATACAGTTAGCCCTCTGTATCCACTGATTTTAATCCATGGATTCAAGCATCCACAGCTTGAAAATATTCTCCAAAATATATAAATCCCAATAAGCAAAGCTGGATTTTGCCATTTTATATGGAGGCACCATTTTACTGTGACATTGTATATAATGGGACTTGAGCATTCAGAGATTTTTTTATTCATGGAGAAGGGGCTTCTGGAACCAAACGCCAGCAGATACCAAGGGCTCACTGTAATTTAGGCAGCTGTTGTTTCAGCCATGAGGTCTGCTGTTAATCTCAACCCCATTTGTACAGAGTTCCCTCTATTTATAGGCAGGTTTGTATTTTATGGCTCACCTACTCCTCAGATATTCACTGAACAATTTCTGTTACAATATGAATCTCACCATTATTTCATTTCATTTCATTTCTTTAAAATGCCTAATGCTGTTTAACATACATTTTAGTGGCCATTGGGGGAAAAGATTCTTGGAGAATCTATGGTTGCTAGGAAACTGTTGCATCATTTCTGCAAATCTTCCAGGCTGCACCAGATTTTGTTGTCTACAAGGCTTTAGAAAGTAGTGGTTTGGGGAAAATCTCTTCCCTTCCTCCTTTTTCAAGAGAGATGTTTGATGAGTTTAATGGGAGCAATAATTTACAGCAGGCCTGAATGTCATGATGATTCAAATTCAGTTTCACGGCTTTCTGCAATCACCTGTCAGTGCTGTTCAACTGATTGGTTCAGATCTGTCAAACTGTAAAGCAATGGAGTTTAAGAAAGGAAAGACAGATTGGGCTACGGGGACCAAGAGGTAGTGCTTGTTTAAGGTTGCAGGAAACAGGAGCTATGAAAATGTGAGCTTTTGCATACCTGTTTAAGATAGGGTTGTTCAGTGTTCCATATTATAGGGGATGTCTCTTATTTGAGCACTAAAAAGTTTGTCCCTATGTAAGGTTTGTGCCTTATATTGTCCAATTTTTTGTCTCTTACAGTTTCCCATATTAGCAGAATATACATTGAGGAGTGTTCCTTGAGGATTGGAAAGCTTTTCCTTTCATATCCTGGTGGCACAGTGGTTAAATGCCTGTACTGCAGCCACTTACTCACAAACCACAAGGTTGTGAGTTCAATACCAGCCAGAGGCTCAGGCTCGGCTCAGCCTGGCATCCTTCCGAGGTTGCTAAAATGAGTGCCCAGCTTGTTGGGGGCAATTAGCTTACAGTTGTAAACCGCTTAGGGAGTGCTTAAGTGCACTGATAAGCAGTATAGAAAGGTACTTGCTATTGATATATCACTTTAATGAAATGCCAAAAAATAAACTGTATTTTGGGGTGTGGGGGTCTCATAATGATAGAAATGTGTGCATTATGTGGACAATATTTTAGTATGTTAATTTTACACAGAAATACATGGCTAGTTTATCAGAAATCTATCCTGTCGTGTGTTTAGGGAGAACACAAACTTATTAATAGTTACATCCTGTTTGTCAATCCTAAAGATAAAGGTAGTCCCTTGACATGAATGTCTAGTCATAATCAACTGTAGGGGGTGGTGCTCATCTCCATTACTAAGCCAAAGAGCCAGCTTTGTGCGAGGACTATTCCAGTGGTCATGTGGCCAGCATAACTGCACCAAATGCGGTTACCTTCCCACCAATATGGTACCTATTTATCTACTTGCATTTGCATGCTTTCGGACTGCTAGGTTGTCAGAAGTTAGGACTAGTGACAGGAGCTCACCCCATCATGCAGCTCTTGGGCCTTGAATTGCCAGCCTTCCAATCTTCCAATCGTCAGAATTCGCTTCTTAACCACTAAGCATCCTACACCACATGTAGGACTGTCATGAATTTCAACTGCCCTTTATTGCCATCTTGAAAACGTAGTAACTCTATTTTAGGCTGGAAACACCTTTGCACAATCCTTGACATCTCCCAGAAGGGATGAAGAAGATTCCTGACTGAGCCATTCAAAGTAAGGGTACAGTCATATAACACAACAAACCAGAGATTTCCAGGATTCCTGCCTTTTCATGAAAAGCAGGAACATCTAAGAGCCACTGAACTCCATGCTGAAGGTAGTTTATTATGTCCTCTCTAAGCAGGACACTTCCTTTTTCTAGCTTCTTCCTTGCCAACATACCAGAGAGAAAGAACCCAGGGTTTGCTCTTGTTTGCTTTCTCTGGTTTGTTGAGAGGGAAGAAACAAGAGAAGAAAAGCTGCCAGCTTGCAAATGACACAATAAGCCAACTGTGGAGCTGTGTGGTTTGTTTAGCCACTTCCAATGCAAGTGGGTGTAACTGAGCAATGTGTGTCCTAGCATGCTGCTTTCTTATGACAAACTAGAGGTCCAGCAGATCCTTGTCTGTCATGCAAACACTGTAGGTTGATAAATTGTGTTAAATTAGAGAGAAATTAGACTTAGAGAGCCAGTGTTGTATAATGTATTGAGTGTTGGGCTAGGACTCTGAGTGACCAGGGTTCAATGGGCCATGCAAACCCACTGGACAAGTCACCCTCTCTCAGCCTCAGAGGAAGGCAAAGGCAAACCCCTCTGAATTAATCTTGCCAAGAAAAATCTTACAGTTGTCATAATAACTTGAAGGTACACAACAACAACACAATGGTCTAGCTTGGTATAAAACCAAAAAATGAACTGGTAACATCCAATTAATCATCAGTGAAAGAGACAAGTCTCAGGATATATTTTAAATGGTTACCAGCTCCTTCTTGTTGTTATTGTGTGCCTTCAAGTCACTTCCGACTTATGGCAACCCTAGGGTGAATCTATCATAGGGTTTTCTTGGCAAGGCTAGTTTACAGGGGGTTTGCATTTGCCTTCCTCTGAGGTGTGTGACTTTCCCATGATCATCCAGTGGGTCTCCATGGCAGAGCAGTGGTCCAAACCCTGGTCTCCAAGGTCCAACACCCAAACCACTACACCACCAGTTCCTACTTTGTGAAATAAACCCCATTTTATACAGTCTGAGATTGAATTTCTCTTTTAGATCTGACTTGGCATGGCAGCTTCCTAAATATCTAACTTTCCCACACTGATGTCCTAAAATACATTTATTACATTTATTTCTGGGTTCTTTCCATTCTGGGATATTGTTCACATTAACCTATGCTACAATATGATTATATTATTATTCCTGCCTGAACTTATTTCTAATTCTCCACTTAAGTGCATCATTGATCCAGTCTGCATTTTCATTTCTCCAGGGGTTTGGAGTCCCTGTAGAGTCCTTGGGTCAAATTCTCATTTGGATGATATTAAGTACCTTTCAATTTGACCCATATACAGAATTCAATTTTTCAACTTTGTAATTAAGCCCACTGAATCCAGGTCCATTGGGACATAACTATTGCTTTTGAATGTGAGGGCTATAACAAACAAGACAGGCATATAATCCAGAGAAGTTTACTATTTCTACCATGCATCAAGCTCCAACTAACCTTGAGAGCAAATAAAACCCCGACCTCCCAACATGTTGTGGAGAATTATTCATGAGTTTATTTTGCCAGCTCAATACGTTAATAGTTTAATTAATCTTTAAAGCAAGACTTGGTATCATTAGAAACAAGCATCCTGTAAGTTGTTTTATCTGCATTAACAAATTCAATATTGGTCAACCTTGCTCTGCAGGGATTGCCAATAATCTCTAAACAAACAAATGTTGTTTGCTGCAGAACGTAAATGAGAGAGTTTGCAAAATTATGCTAAGAAGCATTTGCAGCAAAAGTGGGGGGATGAGAATAGGAATGGATGAGAAATTCACTTTCACAAGGAAATTTCATGGATTTCCATGAAACTCCCAGACCTGAATGTAAATTCTCTCTGGAAGTCTATACATTTCCAAGCTTGCAGTGTGTTCTGAGAAAGGAAACAAATGTGTCCAGTACCATGCACCTATTTGAAACGTGCATAGAAAATAGCATACAATTCTAAAATGCACACAAACGCAGTTTAGTCGATCAACAGGTGCAAGTGTGAAAAATGAAGATATAAATGTTATTATGAATAGGGAGAAGATGTTCTTCCTTTCTCTTAATAGGTGAAATTTAGGACTTCATTGTATGCGGGTTTTAAACTGCAATCGTAGCAAGAGAATAGCACCTTTGACAGTACCTATCACACAACCTATCTGATCTGTTGCTGTTGTGCCTCTGAAGCATTGTTAGAGTGCATCTTTTCATTGACAGGAAGACCCATCAATAAGGGTCAATTACATTGCCAGCCGATTCCTTCACACCTATGATCAGTGACAGTATGTGGCAGTCCCAATATTCAGCAGTCACATGGAGTCAGTCTCCTTCTTTCTCATTCTCCCCCTCTGCCTTACTATTCCCAAGCAGCCTGTTTTCTTTTCTTTTTTTCCCTCACTTTTCTCTCTCTCTTTCTTTAATACTAAATTGCATTCTCATAACTCTGGAATTGCTTTACAAATGAAAAAAGAAAATGAAAAAAGAAATGCATGCTGGAGTAGGCCATAAGGCAAGAAGTTGGGGCTAAGGGGAAATGAGGAAGAGAGCATGCAGGACTGTCAATGGCCCTGTCATACTATTGGAGAGAGGTGTGATTTTAAAAAAAATCCAGTATGTTTCTGTTCATTTAAATAACGCAATTGTGGCAAGACCGAGGAGAGACAGAAGTCCCTAGGCCACCTGCTGAAGCTGAATGGTGGAAGATTCAGGACAGATAAAAGGAAATGCTTCTTCACTTGGTCAGTTTTAAAGGTTGATTGGAAAAAGTAATGATGGAAGGGCACCATGTGGCATGGTGGAATATCTATTCCCTTCCATGCCAGAGACAGTGTGCCTCTGTATATCAGCTGCTGGGAAATCACACAAGAGAGTGCTAGGGCGGCAGTCATACCCAGCCTATGGGCTTCCCCTGAGCAAATGGCTGACCACTGCATGAACAGAATGCTGAAGGAGAACAAGCCTTTGGTCTGATCCATCAGGGCTCAACTCATGTTCTAATGGCATGGCTGACTGGAACCTGGAACAGCTCTCTTGTCAGGAGACAAAGACATGCTACCAGATTTTGAGTGGGGGCACTTGTATAAAATAATAATTTCTCTCAACATGTAGGAAACCTACACACACAGGGCATATGTATACTCTGGTTTGCTGTGGCAAAGCAAGATGCATGAGCTGGTAACTAATTATATGAAGTTTTTTCCATCCCCCAATATTCCCAAAGTATTACCAAGGATTTTTCATTTCCATACCCCAAGGCTTCATCTGCACTGCAGAAATAATCCAGTTTGGCACCAATTTAACTGGTATGGCTCAAAGCTATGGAATTCTGGGATTTATAGTTTCTTGTGGCACTAGAGCTCTCAGACAGAGAAAGCTAAATGTCACACCAAACTACAGTTCCCAGAATTCTGTTGCATTGAGCCATAACAGTTAAGTGGTGTCAAAGTGGATTATTTCTGTAGTGTGGATGTCAATTTAAATGAACCAAGTACAGTGTGCCCACACAATCTGCAGGCTTGCCATCTGGCCATTGAAAAGAATGGGACTTGAGGTCCTGCGTTTTTTGCCATACATGGGGGGATCTGGAATGGATCCCCCACATATACCAAGGGCCCACTGTATTTCTCAAAATTAAATGTGTCTCTCCATGGCTGTCTGTTTGTATCACACTGGAATTATATAAGATAGCTTCCACCAGGAAATAAACATGCAAAGGGATCTTGTAGTACCTTAGAGAGTTCTTGGGAAGAAGAAAGAAGTTGGTAGCAAAAGAGTTTGTAGACTGAAGTCTACTTCCTTAGATGTGCAGAGTCAGGACGTTATCACACGGGGTCTAAAGCAGCCCCACCCCTTCGCCATCGCTGCATCATTCCGGTTCCTTTGCCTCCGTGATCAGACGACGTCACGGCAAACCCCGCCCATCCCTGCATCATCCTTGCGCCATCGCTGCATCATTCCAGCTCTTTTGAATTCCTCTTTCAAAGAGGAATTACGGCCTGCGTGACCAGAAGCATTCCAGTATGGCTCTGGATTGATTCCTTGCTTCTTTTCTTGCTGCTAGTGTGATAACGTCCTCAGTTTCTGAAACATTGTCTGAGTCTAGATGTGGCCCATGGTCAGTGGGAAGGAGAAGAATATAGGGGGGGGGGAGTGAACTAAACCTGGGATTTTCAAGAAAAAGTTTAGATGCAAAACCATGAATATGCAGGTAAAATCAAAACAAGAAGTACTGGAAAGTCTTAGTACTTCCTGAGACTTTTTTCTCCTTTCTGGTAAGCCCAGAGTGTGGTCAAAAGAGTATGGTCAGGCAGCAAGATGACAAAATAAGGAAGAACACACAAAACTGTTTTAATTGAAGTAATCCTAGTACTTATGTACTGAGTTGATGATGGGTGAAACTGTGTCCCCTTCCTCTCCTCTTTCTCCCGCTGTGCATATCAAGTTCAAATGACTTTTGTACTTTGAACTCAGTTTGCAGCAGCTGAAGTAAGCCAAGGATGAAAAGGGAAAGTGGGACGAAGAGAGAGAAACTGGGATGTTTTAAGAGTAGGTAAGAAAGTGGGATAGCAGAATAACAACCAGAACAGTCCCTGCTACACTGAGACAGTTGAAGGGTATTCATATGTGCCACATTTTTTAAACAGAGTTCTTTCTCCTCCCTTCCCACTCCATAATTCCATCTTGTACCATGCCTGCTCTCTTTAACAACAAATACAAAAGTGAGTTTACACACAAATACCTGTCCAGGGGAAAACAGGAGTTGGAACTTGAAAGAATGGATATATAGAATTTAATATATGCTTCTTCTGTAGGTTATCAATCTGCAGAAAATGAATGTGTGACTGTTTTACAAATGACAGGAGAGATGACAATCTCTTCTGTCTCATTCTATTCTTTAAATTGAGAATACCTAGTACTTCCTCAGAGTCTTTTGACTGAATGTTTTGAATATTTCCTATCCAGTTTGGAACTCTGATTATGCATAAGGAAATAAATATAGAATATGCCCTGACATTTTTTAAGAAAAACGGCAACAAATGGGCCCTTTCTGATTGATGTATCTGTTTGTTGGCTCTTTTCTACTGTTGCCATCTTTGATAGGCAACTGTGGTTTCCACACCAGATGGACGTGAGGAGAGGAAAGAAAAGGAATGAATGAATAACATTTATTACACTAGTGCTTGAACCATAGAGCATCACGGAGAGAAAAGTACTAAATGGATGGTTTCTCTTGGCCTTAAATGTATATAATTTCTGGAATTATTTTCTCATACCTTACACATTTCAAAAGTCAGTGCTTTTGTTCATGCTCTGAAGTGTTAAGTGATTCCTCCAATCCCAAGAAAGCACTCATGCCCCATGCTGGATTTAATATTAGGAGTATGCACATCAGTCAAGACCACATCTACATGCTTCATCCTTTTTTTCCATGTCCAGTTCATGCTCATACCCTTCATTTTTTAATGAAATTTCTTCCCTTTCCCCTTTTGATGTGTCTTTTGAAAATGACTGCAATACTCTGAATATTTTGCAAATTATATATTTAGCTTGCATTCATTCAGTGTATTTCTGTCCATTTGAAATGCCCAGATTTTTCTATATGTGCATCCCAAAAGATATGTCAGCAGCCATCCCCCAACCATCAATAGACATGTCTGTAACCATCCAGTCATGTACAGATTCTGCAACCCATCTAGATAGAGCACATTGGGGAAAGTCTGCACGAAAAACCTGGCAGTGTAGATTCCTTGTACATCCTCCTTTATCACTAGAATGCCAAAGGAATTCTCACTTTCATCACTATTCCCCATAGCGAGCAATCCTGACTTCTTGTACTTAGATTTAGAATTAAATGTTCAACTACTAGCATCCCTTAAAATCACCAAATGATGATGGTTGGGGGATGACTCACCTGCATGACAGTGTGAAATCTTTTCAGACTCTCCAAGCCCAGCTGTGTTAATGCAACCCTGGCTGCCCAATATTTAGTAATAGCCTTCCTTAGTGCAGCTGACAGATGGTGGCATCATTTGCCAAAGCTGGGGTGCTCTTGCCATTTATTTTTATGTACTTATTTAAAATATTTTTATCCTACCTTTCTACCATCCATGGTCTTAGTGACCTAAAATCAGTCTGTACGTGTGTGTTGTGTGTCTAGACACACAATATATGTCTGATTGTCTGTGTATATAACTATACTATAATTTGAAGTTTGTGTCTTTCTGCCTGTCTCTTGTGCTATACAAATCCATGTGCTTCATCAGAGAGCCACCAAATCTGGCGTGTTGTCTAATGAAATGGAAAGGAAGACTGTAGAAGGGTTTTAGGTCCAATCTATCACTTATTTTTGATAGTGTCCAAACACTGTAGTAGTTATAGCTAGCCAGGACTATCTTTACACAGCTGAGGCTGGTGCAGGGATTTAGCTAAAGGGGCAAATGAGGGCATTGCCTCCTCCCCCCATAAACATTTTGCCTTCCACTATGAAATGTTTCTTCAGTCCACAAATTTCTAGCATTGCAGAGAGTGAGACACTGAAAATAATCCACACCTAGAACTCTTATTGCTGCTGTGTTTGCATTGCCTCAGTTACTTTGACTGCCCCTTTTCTTTGGATGCTTAAACTGTATTTCTAAATGGGAGTTCTAAGTTAGTAGAAATGCTAAAAATATGGGGGCTGAAGTAGAATTTCATGGGAGGGGGGTCAGAATTCTTATTTGGAGGCAATGCCATCATTTTGCACTTCACCTGTAGTTATTCCATTGTGTACCAATTGTGTACATTCCTGATGAGTTCTGACCTGGCTGTCATGATGTGTGCCTGTCTATTATACCATATGAATCCATCAAAGAGAAATACAACTTAATGTTATATAACAGGGGTAGGCAACCTTTCCCCTTTAAGGGCCGAGGGACTTCAGCTCCCAGAAGCCTCAGCCATGTTGGCCAATAGTCCCATGTTGGCCAATAGCTCCTGGGATTCTGGGAGCTGAAGTCCCTCGGCCCTTAAAGGGGAAAGGTTGCCTACCCCTGTTATATAAGAACACTGTATGGTTCTGGGCACAATCTGTTCAGACATTTGGTACTGGTTCATACAGGCCCTTTCATGGTAAAAAGTTATGGTACTACGACTTCACTTTAACTGCTGTGGCTGCATCCTATGAAATTCTGGGGATTGTAGTTCTGTGGGGCACTGGAGTATTTTGTCTGATGATTCTAAATGCCCTTTCCTAAATTGCCAATCCCAGGACTCCATAGGTTGGAATCACGGCAGTTAAAGTGGAATCATACTGCTATAACTGTGTAGTGTGAAAGGCCCCTACCAGTCAAATAACCAGGCAATGCTAGGTAAATGTGTGTGTATCTGTCAACTATACAGTATTTTTACAACATAGCAATACATTGATCAATAGTGTGAGGATGAATCTTGTAACTGTTCCCCTTTTCTATGGCTGAGTGACTTGAGTATTGAGACATTCTCTCTCTTTTTCTTCCCCCCCCCCTTTCTCTCTATTTCTTTTCTTTCTTTTTTTTAACATTTCTTCCTTTCTTCTTTCTTTCTTTTTTTCATTTTCTTTTCTTTATTGCTGACAATATGTAATAGTACCACTCTATTCTCCTTTGGTCAGACCTCACCTGGAATTCTGCATCCATTTCTGGGCACCACAATTCAAAGAGAATATTGACATGTTGGAGCATGTCCAGAGGAGGGTGATCAAAATGTTAAAAAGCCTGGAAACCATGCCCTATGAGGGCAGCATATGGAGCAGGGTATGTTTGGCTTCGAAAAGAGAAGTTTAAGAAGTGACATGATAGCCATATTTAAATATTTGTAAGGGTATCATATTGAGGATGAAGTGAGCTTTTTTTCTGCTGCTCCAGAGACTAGGACATGGAGCAATGGATTCAAACTACAGAAAAAGAGATTCCACCTCAACATTAGGAAGAATTTCCTGATAATAAAAGCTGTTTGACAGTGGAATATTCTTTCTTAGAGAGTGGTAAAATCTCCTTCTTTGGAGATTTTAAAACAGAGATTTTAAATGGAACCCACCCATTCACTCAAGTCAAGCTTCATCGTACCCAAAGCAAGCCAAGCTGTTTTGGTTCATGAGTCTCAGAAATCCCATAAGGATCTCTCCTCATCCCTGGCAAGGGAAATACAATGATAATAACAACAAAAATGCTTCGTATTAATGATCCCCCAAATCTGCTACCTGGGGCTCATAACACACCTAACCTTGCCTCCTAGAAGAACCAATTCTACATCAGGGATATGAGCAGGGCTAGCAACACCCAGAGCTGCTGAATCATTGACAAATTCAGCCTTAACCACCTTCTCATGCTTGCCTTGACAACTAGTCTACTGAACTGCAATTGGACAAAATCCTTTTCTAAAAATAGCCTCACATGGGAAAAGAATTACAAGCACAAGCCACTAGATACTATTCAGTGAATGATCCTTCAGGTTTTGAGGTGGGGGTGGGAAGGAACTGATGGAGAAGGGTGGGAAAAGTGACACACACATTTAAGAAGCCAACTGCAGTTTTAATGAATATGCCATGCTTCTGACAAAGAATTCTCTTGAGTCTGATTTAACGTCTCCTCTGCAAATTCTAACAACTCCACATTTTGTGTGGGAGTTATGAACAGACTCTTTTAAACTTGCAGGAATGCAAGACCCTGAGAGCTGAATACTAATGTATAACACATAGGGAAAGAGGTGCAGAGAATAAAAACACTGCATTGACCTTTCAGCTGTTCAAATATCATGCAAGCCCAATACAAGTTTCAAGTTCAGCCGCCTTTTTTTCATGGAGGCATCGTGTTGTACACACAATTTTGTCCAGGCAACACACAAGTTCACAGCTTTGAAAAGATCAAAAACATACATTAGAAGAAGAAGAAATGGAAATACATTTCTGGTGGAGCACTTTCTTTTCAAAGAAAGTGATAACAATAATCCCCTTATTTCAAAGATTCTGACATCAATTCATTTCATCCAGTGTTTTGATGGGGTGAGTGTGACCTTAAAAGGGCTAACAACGTGAAGACTGTCTTGCTACATCAGGTCAAGATGCTTCTGGCTATTTTGCATCTGATCTTGTACCATGATGATGATAATGATGGTAATACTGGCTTTTTTGGTTTATTTTATAATAATATCATCCCCCTTCTCCCTCTCTTCTGTTTATATACAAGAAGCATAAAACTGTTACAGAGTTTGTGAACAATACTTTTTGGACTATGGCTACCAGAATGGTCATGATGTACAAAAAGTAACAGTTCCAGTCTCTGATATACTGAGATTCACTGAACCCATCACTGTTCCAGTAATATACTGTTTAATATATGGATCCTATGGCAGTTTTTACCTAGAAAGAAATCTCACTGAACTTTACTGCACATGAAGAGAAAGGCAAATTGGATCAAGAGAATAGTGGTTTTCTGTGTGCTGCGCCACATGACGTCATAGTTCCTGTTCAGCAAAAGGCATGCTTTGACAACCATCTCTCCTCGGGAGGAGATGGAGGTGCTGCAATGGCATGTGGAGCAGCATGGATGAAGCCACTATTCTCCCAATACATTTTGCCTTTCTTTTCTCATGACATAAATTCTACTGTGTTCAAGGGGTCTTACTCCATCTATGCAAGGATTATAGGATTGGAACCTTAGGGAGCTGGAGAAAACTAATGGGTGGCATGATAGCTATCTTTAAATATTTGAAGAGATGCCATGTAGAAGATGAAGCAAGCTTGTTACCTGCTCCTCCAGAGACTAGAACACAAACCAAATGATTCAAATTTCAAAAGAAGTGGTTCCACCTTAACATTAGAGGCATGTCTACATGGGCCATTTGCATCAGTCCCCCCCCCCCCCCCGCATCATCTTTTCCACACAGGACAGGGTCAAAGGCCCAATTCAACTGCAGACGGTCGACACATGGAAAGGGCAATTCCACAGCGAATCTAGGTTATCTCTGCATTAAAGCAAATTTCAAAAACTCACCAATTGCTACAGATCTTCCCAGAAAATCTGGAGCTCTCAAGAGTGATGCTGGATAGCTGTTCATGTTGAATTATGGTGAGAGTGTGCAGAGTGTGTGCAGGACCGCCATTCATCAGCTCTATACATCTCTGGACTCTGTAGGTCCCTGAAGCTTGCAGCATTCCATTGAAACAGACCAGAAATCAAATTCTCTTCAAAAGAAGGTTCTTTATTCTTCAGTTGCAGAATTTACATTGTAGAACATCCATCATACAGGCAGAAAACAAAAGAAACTCCATGGCTAAGCCCAGCAATCCATTCAAGGCAAAGAATCTCCAATAACTCCACCCCCAGGCTGATACCTTTATAGACATTTGTTAAACAGCTTCTAAACCCAGCCGCCTTCTTGTGTCTTGTATCATGTGACCAATGGTTCTCACACACTCTGATGACCTAATTTGTTTCTCTCTAGTATCCTGTGTTCCCAGACACACTGACCTTGGCTAAGTTGTTTTCATGTAATCCACCTGCAGGCTAAAACTTTCACAGCTAGAACTTTCCACCATCTGTACATTTCCACTTTGACTACAAATCCCAACAGTTCTCACAGCCTCCCACTGTGCTGCTGACTGCCACCACTGCCACTGGTGTGGGTCACTCCCACTGGGGTCACAATGAGGTGCCAACCATGTGATCAATGCTGGGCACCTCGATTTTGGCCTCAATAAGAGCAAATTGCACTGGCAGTGGCAGCAGTCAGCAGCACAGTGAGACTCTATCTACATAGCCACCCGGCATTGCTCCCGAGTGCCCAGATAATATGGGGCAGTGTCGGGGCAAGAATACTCCAGAGACAGTGTAGACCAGCCCTAGGACTAATTTCTTCACTATAAAAGCTCTTTGAGAGTAGAATGGATGGTGTCAGAGAATGGTCAGTTTTCCTTCCTCTGATATCTTTAAACAGAGGCTGGATGGGAGTCTTTGAGAACTACTATAGTTCTGATGAGGAATCTGTACTTAGGACAAGAGGCTATTGTAAGAACAGAATAGGGAGAAACAGAATAGTTCTCTATTGGCAAAGGGGTCAGGCAAGGATGCATTCTGTCACCCTGTCTGTTCAACGTGTATGCAGAAAATAGCATACGTAGAGCAGGTTTAGACAAAGAAGTAGCAGGAGTGAAGGTAGGAAGAAGGAACTTCAACAATCTAAGATATGCAGATAACACCATACTACTAGTGGAAAGCATCATAGACTTGGAACACTTACTAGTAAACATTCACTAAAGAAACAAGAAAGTGCAAAGGCGGGCCTAATGTTAAACATAAAGAAAACAAAAATAATGGCCATGGAGAATTTACATAAATCCAACAAGGAAATTGAAATAGTTAAAGATTGTCCAAACCTTGGGTCAAACATTGATCAGAACAAATATGGCAATCAGGAAATCAGAAGAAGAGTAGGAATGGGAAGGGGAGCCATGAAAGAATTAGACATCCTAAAGTGTAAAGATATACAGCTGAACACTAAAGTTAGAATCATCTAAGCCATTATATTTCCCATTACCATGTATGAATGTGAGAACTGGAGAGTGAAGAAAGCAGATAGGAAGAAAATTAATTTGTTTGAGATGTAGTGCTGGAGAAAATTGCTGAGGATACTGTGAGTGGCCAAAAAGACCAACAGTTGGGTCCTACAACAAATCAAGCATGAACTCTCGAAGCCAAAATGACTAAATTGACACTGTCGTACTTTGGCCACATAATGAGAAGGCACAACTCATTAGAAAAGTCAATAATGTTGGGGAAGTTGGAGGGAAGTAGAAAGAGAAGAAGACCATATGCCAGATAGATAGACTAAATCAGGGAGACCATGGGCCTAAGCCTACAGGACCTCAGCAGAGAGATAGAGGATGGGGAGAAGGATTTTGGAGATGTTTTATTCACAGGGTCATCACAGTTGAGGTCAACTCAAAGGCAGCTAACAACAAACAACAATTAACTGTATATTCCTGCATGGCAAGGAGTTGGACTAGGTGGCTCTTGTGGTCCCTTCCAGCTATAAAATTCTAACCTTACTATCACATGTGGAGTTCCAAGATTTGTGATGGCTGCTTGGAATGCGCCATGCTGGAAGAAAGTTTGTCTGTACAAAATCATATCATATACTGTATAATACTAAGCTCACACTTAGTGTAACACTGGCAGAGTGAAAAACCATCAATGAGCTTGCAGAAGGAGGTATCCAGTCAAGTATTTTCCAGTTGTAGTATCTACAGAGCTGGCTGGTAATTTCTAGCACATACACCCATGGGCTGATTAGCAATGGTTTTGGCTCATGGAATGCAGAGGTCTGCCCAGACACCTGTAAGCCATTCCATTATGGAGATGTCAGAATGGAAAATGTAGAACTAATTATGCAAGGAGGCATCAAATTCCTTCTTGTCCAAGCTTGGAAAAGATGCAGCCACTTCTGCAATCCTGAGTTGTATAAACATACTGTCATGTTTAGATCCAGGCCAGAGTTTTGGTTGGCCTAATAAAGGTATCATTGTTTGGATGTCATTGGATTTGCTATATGGCCAACACGGCTACCCCTAGATGAGATTGGACGTTATCACACGTGGGCCAGTTTCATTGTTAAAGAGATAATAAAGTGGAAATGAAGCATCCCGAAAAGAAAGCGAAAATAGAGCGTAATTGCGCAAAAGCTTTTCACACGTAATTACAATAATAACAGAATTAAGTTAAAAGCGGAAAAAAAGATGTTTTTAACTTTCATACACAAGTGAAAAGAACCCATACATGTACTGGAAATGAGTGTGTTTTGTGACCATACTCCTTTTCCAGGGCGGGTCCTGAGTTTCCCAGGAGGAAATGTCAGACTGTCCTCCATTTGGGGTCATGTCCTCCTGCGCAGGTCCTAACCCCCTTCCGTTGGGGTTAGGACCTCTCAAGAGAGCAGAGGAGGAGGAGGAGGAGGAGGCTGGAAAGGCAAGGAAAGCCAAGGAAAGCCAAGGCAAGGAAGGGATTGGGATGGCTCACCCTCCCTTTTCTCTCTCTCCTTTCCTGGCATTGGAGGCTGTCAGCTGCTGGGGAGATGGGCAAGGAGGGTAGGATCACAGGCAGAGCTGGCAGGGAAGCAGGAGGAGGAGGAAAGGGAAGGATGGAAGGAGAAGGAAGGAAGGAAGGAAGGAAGGAAGGAAGGAAGGAAGGAAGGCCTGAGTGTTCCCTGGGGAGAGCCAGAGCCTTGGATGATGCCCAGGAGAGGGGGAAACTGGAGGTAGCTCCCATGCCCCCCCCCATAAGCCTTTCCCCTTTGTAGGACCTGCAGAGCAGAACATCATGGTGAGATGGATCTCCAAGTTGCTCTACAAGCACAGCCCACACTTGCACCCACATCCACCCACAGCTGCTGCGAGGGAAGCCTTCTTTCCCCTCCTTTTCTCTCCATCCCAAATGCCAAACTTCTTCTCCATCCCAAACTTCCGTCTCCTGGGCTGCCTTCCCTTCCCTTCCCTTCCCTTCCCTTCCCTTCCCTGCATGGCACTAAGGAGGAGCCCGGGACTCTCCCTCCCTGGAGGCCCCTCCTCCTCCTCCTCCTCTTGGCCCTCCTCCAGGTTTTAAAAGAGAATTGTCCGTGCGTATTTGCTTTTCAGATTAAAGTAAATGCGCAATTACTGTAATTTCACAAATGCATTTCCTCTAAACTCCCGAAATTAAAAAGATCTCGGATAATACCACTTTCTGTCCACTTTCTGACCAGTTTCTGTGTGACGTCGTGTGAAATCGTCAGGCGCAAGTGCGGTTTTTTTGGGGGGTTGTGTGGGATAACCTACAGATTCCCCCCATGTGATAACGTCCATAGTCACTTGCACTGAGCTTTGGTATGAAAAGAAGCTCCAGGGCTAAGCCTGAGCTTTAGTCATGCTTGGGTGGCCATTTACACACAGGGTGGCCAGATGTCCTACTGCAAAAGAGGACAAGGAACCACAAAATGTGGACATTCCATAAAGATGTAGGGCATTCCAGAAAATACAGGACATTTCCAAATAAAAAGCTAAAACACTCATATAAATATACATTACAATCATATGACTTATTTACACCTATATTATGTATACTGTATTTTATTATGTACTCAAGTGTATTTTCTGATGAACTTATCTTCATTAAAATACCTTGTTGGTTTGCAATATACTTCTAGAACTTTGAGCAAGAAAAATGGTTAAAATTGCACTTTACTAGCAACAAATCCTTGACTGAATCTACATTTAAATTATTCCTTTCTTTTCTCCATTGTGCTGAAATTAAGGGGGGGGGGTGGAACCTTTCAGCATTTGCATTGTGTCCTCAAGCAACTCATTGCCTTAAAGTTTGCTGAACCTTTTCCCCTCTGAGAAACAAACACACCCTGAGCTCTGGGGATAAGTCTTGTCTGCTGCTGCTACTCTTAGGAAAAAAGAACTCTAAGTAGATTTATCCTATCCCCCGTTTGTAGTGAGGACAGGCTTCCCAGTAGATAAATGTCTTGAAGAGGAACAGTAAATGTGGTGCTACTCAATGGGCTTCCTAGTCATGCTCAAAATGGAGGTCCTTTTGGAATTCCTCCTGGACAGAAGGTTGAAATGTAGGAACCAGGTCCAGGAAAGGGACAACATCTGGTCACCCTGATTTACACATTACCAGAAAAGAGAAGATATCTCACCCAAAAAGACAATAGGAGGGGGAGGATGCTGATTTGTATAATATTGGCATAATACACGGACCTATAGAAATCATTACAACATTTTAATTGACATAAATTGAGTGCATTTCACCATAGGTTGGAATACTCTAACTGGGTGACTAATCTGCCTTGATGGTCAGGGGTGGTCAAATTCAAGGGACCAGAAGGACAAACTTGCACCCTCTGAGCACAGAGATAGCACTTCTTTAAAAAAAAAAAAAAAAAAAAAAGCTATATTCCACACAGAACTTATCTATAAATAGACATACACTTCTAGGAGGCTTCTGAGATTATTTTGCTTGTAAAAAGGACATGTGGGGAGTATGCACCTTATTTACAGGAAGATCAGTGACAAATGGCCCCCAAAGCTTAGTGTTGCTCCTTCTTGTGCAAAGAATGGATGAGCAATTTCAAGTTTCTGCTCTCCTTTTCTTAGCATTCTTGGAGCTCTCCCAAAGAGAGTAAATGTTGCTGTTGGCTGCTGTATTTATTGCTGTAGTTTCTTTGCTTTCTTTTTAATTAAAAAATAGCCAGACAATGTTTATGTTGTCTCAGAGCATTCAGTCACAATTTGCAAAACAAGCAGTAACATTTTATTTCCACCCAAAGGGTGGGGTGGGGGTATTCCAAAGGAATCACATGGTTCAGTACTTGGAATTCATATCAGGTTCCATACACATTGCTCCCCCTCCTTGCAGGATGGGAAAGAGAGAACAGTCCCCTTTCTCTGAAGATGCCAGCCACAGATGCAGGTGAAATGTCAGGAATACATTCTTCTAGAACATGAGCTCACAGCCTGAAAAAAACAAAAAAAACCTATAGTCTCCTTACAGTGATACAGCAAGATTTTTGAAACACTGTTGTTGTTTTTTTAAAGAAGAAGAAGGCATGTCCCTCTACGTCTCCAGAGCCAATAGTGAGTGAACATACTAAAGAGAGTTGATGATTGGCCAGTCATCTACAATGTTATGTGATCTGAATGATGACTGACCACACCATACAGCTTCCATATCTCTATTGCCTTTTATTCTCTGTGTATGTGCCTTCAAGCCATCTGTCAACTCATGAACTTCACAGGGTTTTCGTAGGCAAGGAATACTCAGAATTGGTTTTGCCAGTTCCTTTCTCTGAAATATAAACTACAGATCTTGGTAGTGTTGGTGGTCTCCTATCCAAGTATTAACCAGGGCTGATGCTGCTTAGCTTCCAGGTTCAGATGAGAGCTGGTGCCTTTAAGGTATTTAGGTGGTAAAGGTAAAGGTAAAAGTATTTCCAGTTGAATGGTTATCAAGTAATGTCCAACTGTAGGGGGTGGTGCAAATCTCCGTTACTAAGCCGGAGAGCTAGCGTTGTCCAAGGACTACTCTATGATGATGTGGCCAGCATTATTGCACGCTGTTTACCTTCCCATGAAAGTGGTACCTATTTATCTACTTGCATTTGCATGCTTTCAAACTGCTAGGTTGGAAGAAGCTGGGACTAGTGACAGGAGGTCACTCCATCAAGTAGCACCCGGGCCTCAAACTGCCAACCTGCCAATCTTGCAATCAACAGTGTCAGCGTCTTAACCACTTGAGCCACACACACACATATACACAATATTCCAAAAATTTTTGTACTGGCCTGAAAAATTTATAAGCCTCCTTGAGTCCCATTATTGGGGGGAAATTATTGGGGATATAAATGAATAAAATAAATAGAACAATGTCCCACTAGCGAAGGAGAGGGCTGAGTGAATGCTCAAGTGGTGCAAAGGGACATCAGCCATCAATATTGACTGTAAGAGCTCTTACTTCTTTACATTAGTTTAAGCCTGGAAAGCCCTTCAGACAGAGGATACTTTCAAACAGAGGTATTTTTTCTAAAGAAGATTATGTAGTTGCCTATCTAGACCTGTGCATTGGAATGGGATCAAATGAAAACAAAGGGAAGGAATCTATGTGGCACATACTGTCTGTAAAGCAGAGCCACTGAGTACATGAAAGATGTGGGCAGGCTCACTGCCATGAAACTGCTTATCACTATCATGTCATTACTATTTCCTTTTGACCATTTTGGTCAACTTTTTGTCCTGGTCACTGTTAGAAGCACATCTCTCAAATGTCCTATACTACAAATAGACATACAAATTGTGACCTCGTGCATCCTACCATACTACACAAGAAAGTATTTGTTTAAAAAAACCTTATAGCAAGATTGAACATTTTTTGGTCGGTGATAGTATTTGAAAAAATTGTTGCTTTTGTGAGAATGATTTTTTGGCATTTCTATAAATCTGCAAGGTTCAAAACTACAGCTGCTGCCTTATTGTACATTGTTGCATGTTCAAATTGTACAAAAGTATGTCCAGAAATCAAAACATCTACCATATATACTCAACTATAAGTTTATAAATTTATGCCCCCAAACTGACCCTAAAATCCTGGGTCAGCTTATATACGGGTCAATACACTAGTACTGTTTAGAAAGGTCCTAAAACAAGCAAGTCTGATGCCCCACTCTTGGCGCCTCGAGGCATGTCTCTCCCTCTCTCCCTCCCTCTGTGTGTGTTCCCATGGAAGAAATGCCTCATTTAACACCATTTGCTTCCCTCACCAGTCTGACTTGCAAACCTTCTCTTCCCATGAAGAACCTCCCCACTTGCTTCCCTTCTCAATCCAATGTTAAAACTTCTCCTCCAGCACCTGGGAAACAGTGTTAGGTCATCAGGAGAGGTCCCGAAAAGGAGAAGGAGAGACAGAACCATATTTTCCCCTTTCCATCCTTTGTTATAAGCCCCATAAGTTTTACCCTCGACTTATTCATGGGTCATATCAAAATCCATGATTTTGACCCTGAAACCTTCCCTCAACATATACATGAGGTTGACTTGTACATGAATATTTACGCTAAGTTTTGTCATGCTGGGAACAAGACATGAATGTGATTTTCAATATCTCAGCCAGACCTTGAGATACCTGGAAGAAATCAGGAAGCAGAAGTGGACTGCTCATGGTGAAGATATTTATTTACAGGTGATAAGGAGATGCTGTCTACAGAAGCAGGAACAGAACAGAGTTCCAGGATGGAAGGACACGCTCTCTTCCTCCTCAGTAGCTCACAGCCAGACAGAGCTAAACTAGAACTCTCTGATACTAACTCACAAACTTCAGCTGCACTCTCCACAATTCTAACCACTCTTCTCAATAACCACACTTTAATATCCCACAATAGTTTACATTAGTCACAGCCTTATATATACACTTGGCTGATGCAACTCTCCAGTACATGGTATAATGCATTACATCATATTGCTGAGTCATACATAGACACAGATGCAGTGCTCAGTACACATTTAGGGGTCTGGCCACCTCAACGATATTTATCACCAGATGTCCTGGCCTTGTCACACATACCACACACACACACACACACACACACACACACATCATGACTATGCAGTTCTACAGATCTTAATTTTACATTACAATATGCTGACAAGTTTTCATCCTATTAGTAGCTTGCATATGCATACATTTTCCTAGAGTAGCTGTAAGACATATTTGTCTTCTATGTAAGTGTTCAGTTGAATGTTGTTGGAGCAGAGTTGCACCATTGCACATTCAGATCTGCATTGAGCATTGGAATTATATATTTCACTTTTTTGCTAACTGAGTTGTATAGTGTTGCAATTCACTAACATCCTGCATCTAAACTGCAAAATTAATGCAGTTTGACACCACTTTAACTGCCACGGCTCACTGCTATGGAATTCTGGGATTTGTAGTTTGGGGAGATATTTTGCCTTCTCTGTCAGAAAGCTCTGGTGCCATAATAAACTACAGATCCCAGGATTCCACAGCATTTAGTATGGCAATTAAGTGGTGTCAAACTGCATTAATTCTGTGTGGCAGCAGCCCCAATCACATAACCCCATGCATGTAAATTTATATTCCATATCCTTCATAGCAGATTTCAGTCCCAGTGTCTCACTCACATGGGAAGTATGTTAAGGCTCCAGTGGTCCTGTCAGGTTGTCTTGCCATGCTGAGGCAATCATAATTGCGACATTTGCAAATCTTTGTCACATCCCTAACTTCAAAAGACCTCCCATATGTACAAACCCCTCCGCAACTTCCCTTATCATCTCTGCACATTTTTACCTGGTTCGTGCCTGCCTGCCAATCCTCCCAATCACTCAGTATCTGGGAATATTTTAGTAACATCAGGATGACATCCAAACACAGGTCAAATCACAAAGTCCCATTTGCTAAAAATCTTCTGAAGGGCAAATCCACGGACATTCAATCCAAATACTGCTGTGCATTCATTGGGACCAAAAGCACAGAAATTCCTGAAACAACAACCTTAATGCCTAAATTGCATGATGTTGTTATAAACATCCCAGTTAGCTACCTCTCTGTATTATACTGTACACTCACACAAATTATGTAGCAAGGTTCAGCAAATGCTAAATAGAACCATGTGTCAGTTCAAGAGAGAGACACCTTTCTTGATCTGTTTGATTTTCTACTCCCTGGCTTTCTGTTATTTTTTTCCCATGTTAATGTTATCCTTATATTCATTTTCTTTTGTGACCTTGAGCTGATCTGAGCTTGCTCCAAGTAAATTATGAACAGCATAAGTGGTTTTTAGCATGGTGCCACCCTAATTTAAATTTCTCCATACTCTGAGCAAGGTTCAAAGGCACTCCATAACTTGTACAAATCAAAAATCATAATGGATTTATATTTTGGAAAGATAAGATCAGCAAGGGAAAAAAGAATGGAGATAGCTCCTTCCTTGTATCTCTTTTGATGACAGTACTAATGGCCAAAGACAACAGTGGCAGAAATTAGTTACAAATACCTAGTTATCTGTAACTAATTCACATTTTCTGTTAGGAAAGTATAATTTGTCTGTGGTTTGATTGGAACTTTGTTGTGATTCACCATAATTTAGAATGTCGTGTGGCTTCACTAAATGGGGAGGGAAAAATATCATGCTCTGCCTCATGGCATTGCCTTTTGCTCTGTTGTGGGTGCAGAGGTGACAGTGAAGTGGACAGAAGAGGACTACAGCTTTTTGTGGGTATTTCAGGCTCTGTGGCCATGTTCTATAAGAGTTTATTCTTGATGTTTCGCCAGAAGCTGTGGCTGGCATCTTTAGAGAAGAGGACTATGCTTTATACCAGGGGTAGGCAACCTAAGGCCCGGGGGCCAGATGCCCCCCCCCCCGAGGCCTTTGGACCGGCCCCAGGCCAGTCCTGCCACCACCGCCGCTGTCACCCACCATGATGATATTGATTATTGCTGTTATTACTTGTTCTTGGGGTTTTCTTGGCAAAATCTCCACAGGGGTTTTGCCATGGCTTTTCTGGGGCTGAGAGAGTGTGCATGCATATTTATTTATTTATTTATTTTTAAAAAACATTTTTATTTTTATTTTTATTTATTTATTTGTTTATTTTTGGTGCTTCGCCCGCCCCCGCCCCAATTGTCTGAGGGACAGCAACCCGGCCCCCGGCTCAAAAAGGTTGCCTACCCCTGCTTTATACCATTGATCAATAGCTTGTAGCCATCAGAGTTATTTAAAAGTAACTAAAAGCAAACATTTACTTTTGAAAATTGATAGATAACTATCAGTCTTGCCCAAAGGTTGAAGTTATTTAGAGGGTTAAGATGTAATAAAAAATTCAAAGATTTTATTATAATAGGTGAAAGGGGAAGATGATACAAGAGCCAGCATGCTATAGTGGTCTAAGTGCTTGACTAGGGCTCTGGGAGACCAGATTTCAAATCTCTGCTGAGCCACAGCAACCCACTAGTTGACTTTGGTCAAGTCGCATACTCTCAACCTCAGAGGGTGGCAATAGCAAACCTCTAAACAAATCTTGCCAAGAAAACCATATGATAGGTTCCCCTTAAGATTGCCATGACCTGGAAACAACCTGAAGGCACCTAACCAGAAAGATGATACAAAGAATTGAATAAAATCTCCTAATCAGGATGAGTTTACTTCCTCATTTAAGTGCTGGGAACTCCAGCTAAAACAATGGAAGCTCCCAAGCTGATGACTGACAAACAGCACCTCTGCAGTCCATGTCTGTACTGAAGTCCAACTTGTGCAGAATCTTGGGGACTTGTATACCAACCTGGGTGAAATCATGGAGCTCTGAGTGCTAGCACACCTATTTCCAGGTGTACTGAATGAATTACTTTAAAAAAAATAATTTTCCAAGCTCTGTGTCTGACCCAACAAAGAGAGAGGATGGATGGATCAATATGGAATCATCATGATATGGTTATACCTCCTGGAAAGTTTTGTGCAAACAAAACTTTGCTTTTTAATTCTGTATTGCTAGCCTGGGCTTACTTATGAAACAATGCATTTGAACACAATAAAAAATTGATGCTGACATCTTTGCAAAAGCGAAAGCTGAATGAAACATAAAAGCCTTTTCGAACGTTTGCAAGATTCTAAAAGCCTTTCCCACCCTGCCTCTATGGGAGAACCATAGCAGCAATCTGTAAGTATGTGGTTTGGTAATGGCCTTTTAATGTCAGTTGTCTCCTTTGCGTGAAGAAGAGAAGATGACATCGCATTAACAGATGTCTATTCTAAAATTCAAATACAACATTCAGAGGACTCCTCTACATCTTGTTACCCATCATGTGGAATGCTGCTACCAGCCATCTATGCCTGCAGAGCAAGGACTACTCCCTTAATCTCCTAGTCTTGCTGCCTGTTTATTTGGCATATTTTGGCTGAAGTTTTGAAATATTACTTCCTTGGAATAATGTCCCCAGAATCTTTCAGCCAGCACTTATATTTAATTATCACCTGCAAATTCTACAAAATTTCACAGATGGAGAGATTTGATCAAACAACATCAGTCAAGAAGGCAAAACTGATTAGTGAGGAAGAATACACAAACTAGAAGAGGATGCAGCAGTTTGCTTTTGCCTGAGCCTGCTGGGAAGGGCAAGATTCCATTCCCTCCTCTTTTTACCCCCTGCTGGGTTAACTGAGTGAAAACTACTTGTGCACTTTGAGCCTAGTTTGCAGCCACTGAAGTAAGCTGAAGATAAAAGGAAAAGTTGGAGAAGGAGATTAAAACTGAGACATTTTAAAAGCAGCCTCCCCCCCCCCAAAAAAAAGAGGGACAACAGAGAATTAATAGGCACTGTTCCTTCCACATCTTGTACCAAGGTGTATGAGAGGTGTGAGAATTGTGTAGCCTTCCATTTATTTGGTTGAACTGCAACTCCCAGCATTCCTCACCACTGGCTATGTTGGCTAGTGCTGTTGGGAGCTGTATTTCAAAAGCATTGAGAGGCCACTCAATCTTTAACATTGGTTCTCTTTAGAAGTAAAAAAAAATACTTTAAATTCCATGTTATACACTTCAGGATGCAACAAAATCCTATGCTGTACTGCAGTATAAACCTATGTTGTTATATCAGACAGTCTATAAAACTAAGAACAGTGATATTTGCAGTAAAACTGCACAGAATAAAATAAAATTACTTCTGTAACTGTAGCATTGTAACAAGTGTAGATATAGTCTTTATTACACTATAATTACTGAGGAAAAGAATTAATCACAAGTAACATTTACTGGCAATGAGTTTTTTCCAAGTTCTATATGGAAATGTCTTCAAAATTAGCTCAGAAGCTTCAGGTGGTACAGAATCTTTGCCTGTTGACAGAAGCAGAAAATTCTTATCATAGTTCATTCATTCAAAGAATTTTTTCCTACCCTTCAGCCAAGAAGTCTCCCAGAGCCAGTTACAGATCAATAAAAACAAGATTCTCCCTGGGCTCAGGTCTGCAGTCTAATCACATGTAAGGAAAGGGAAAGGGAAAGAAGTCACTATCAGCTAATTGCTGGGCTCAGTTCAAAGAGCTGGTTAGGGATCTGACAGCCTTAAATAGGCGGTGTTGTGATTGTTGTGTGCCTTCAAGTCATTTCCAATTTATGGCAAGCCCAAGGCGAACCTATTATGGCTTTTTCTTGGCATGATTTCATAGAATCATAGAATCATAGAGTTGGAAGAGATCACAAGGGCCATCCAGTCCAACCCCCTGCCATGCACGAACTCAAAATCAAACTATCCCTAACAGATGGCCATCCAGCCTCTGTTTAAAGACCTCCAAAGAAGGAGACTCCACCACTTTCTGAGGCAGTGTGTTCCACTGTTGAACAGCTCTCACTGTCAGGAAGTTCCTCCTAATGTTGAGGTGGAATCTCTTTTCCTGTAGCTTGCATCCATTGTTCCGGGTTCTATTCTTTGGAGCAGCAGAAAACAAGCTAGCGCCCTCCTCAATATGACATCCCTTCAAATATTTAAAGAGGGCTATAATATCTCCTCTTAACCATCTCTTCTCCAAGTTAAACATACCCAGTTCCCTTAAGTCATTCCTCATAGGGCATGGTTTCCAGACTCTTCACCATTTTAGTCGCCCTCCTCTGGACATGCTCCAGTTTTTCAACATCCTTTTTGAATTGTGGTGCCCAGAACTGGACACAGTATTCCAGGTGGGGCCTGACCAAAGCAGAATACAGTGGCACTATTACTTCCCTTGATCTAGACACTATACTTCTATTAATGCAGCCTAAATTTGCATTGGCCTTTTTAGCTGCAGCATCATACTGTTGACTCATGTTCAACTTGTGGTTTACTAGGACTCTTAGATCCCTTTCAAACGTAGTCTTGTTAAGCCAGGTGTCCCCCATCCTATATCTATGCATTTCATTTTTATTTTTATTTTTTTATTTTATTTATTTATTGCCCTAAGTGCAGTACCTTACATTTCCCTATATTGAAATTCATTTTGTTAGCTTTGGCCCAGCTTTCTAATCTATTAAGGTCATTTTGAATTTTCATCCTATCTTCTGGGGTATTAGCTATTCCTTCTAATTTGATGTCATCTGCAAATCTGAGAAGCATGCCCCCTATTCCTTCATCCAAGTCATTGATAAAGATGTTGAATAGCACTGGGCCCAGGACAAAACCCTGTGGCATCCCACTGGTCACTTTTCTCCAGGATGAAGAGGAGCCATTGTTGAGCACCCTTTGGGTTCGGTCAGTCAACCAGTTATTAATCCACCTAACAGTTGTATTGTCTAGCTCACATTTTACTATCTTGTTTGCAAGAATATTGTGGGGGACCTTGTCAAAAGCCTTACTGAAATCAAGATATGCTATGTCTACCTCATTCCCTTCATCTACCAAGCTGGTAATTTTATCACAAAAAGAGATCAGATTTGTCTGGCATGACTTGTTTTTGAGAAACCCATGTTGACTTTTAGTGATTATGGCATTCCCTTCTAAATGTTCCCAGACTCTCTGTTTAATGAACTGTTCTAGAATCTTTCCCGGTATTGATGTCAGACTAACTGGGTGATAGTTGTTGGGATCCTGTTTTTTCCCCTTTTTGAAGATGGAAAAAAAGGGGATCCTGTTTTTTCCCCTTTTTTGCCCTCCCCACCACTTGTTTGTTCAGAGGTGGTTTGTTCAGAGCCTTCTCCGGAGGCTGAGAGCTTGTGACTTGCCCAAGGTCGCCCACAGGTTTCATGGCGAAGCTGGGAATCAAACCCTGGTCTCCAGAGTCATAGTCCAACACTCAGACCTGTGAGTGGATCACAAACCTGATGGAACATATGATGAGAGCTATGGATCCCTCTCCCAGAAAAATTAATTTAAATACCATTGTGAAAGAAACAGCAATGGAAATGAAGGGGGGATTATTGTTTTTCTTTTCACTCTATTGATTTCACATTCCTGGATCCACTAGGGATTGTTGTAGACAGCTTGGCAGGGGAAATGTAAGGGACCAGTACTCTTCTACTAAGGCCCACATTTCATGGGGTGATGCTGAATGTACATTGGAGAAAAAAGTCACCTTCCATACTCTGAAGGACGTCAATCATGGAATACTTACCCCAAAAGATGGCCCATCAGTGAAGAAGGAGTACAGTTGACCCTTCACATTTGCATCTTTGACTTTTGTGAATTTAATTAGTCATGGATTTTATTAATAGGTCATCTCTAGGAATCTCTAGTTCTTTTGGAGTCATTCTGAGGGATGTGAAGTTCTGAGGGAAATTGACCATAGTGTCACACTGGAGGACCTACAGATTCCTAGAGAAAACACTTCTCTAGACATCTGTAGTTCCCGCAGCACAATTCCATGGTCCATTCCTGGCAGATGTTGATCACAGAATTGTGCTAGAAGACGAGATTCCTAGAGAGGTGTTCTCTCAGGTTAAAAAAAGAGTTGTTGTTTTTATTTGCACCTTTTCCACTTTTATGGACCACTGTATTATCATGCAGTAGCCTGGTAAATCCATTCCTGGTTCTAGTCTGAAATTTAAATGAGTTACCTAAAATGTTGTGGATAAGACTCAGCAACTTGTATAGCTCCCTTTTAATTCAGACTAGAACCATGTTTAGATTCACCAACAAACTCACATTGGAGCTACCTGTTGCCACTGGCTGAAGAAAATGTTCAGTTCCCCCTCTCACAACCCCACAATCACTCCCAACCAATAGGCACATGTTACAGTGTTACATCTTCCTCTGCTCCTCTCCTTTCTCTTTGCTTCACCTCTGTGCCCTGTGCCCTAAGATAGGAGTATTCACTGGAGCAAGGAGAATTTGAATGGATACATCACTGCCCATCAGTGAAGACAAGACAGTTCAGGAGGATGTGTTTGCACATCTGGGATACTTGGGGAACATAGAAGTACCACAAGGGCCATGCAAAAGGATGTTGTAGCATCTTTTGAAACAAACTGCAAGAAAGAAGCTGGTAGCATTCATCCTCAGATGCATCTGTGAAAGTAGACTCTATGAAGCTCATGCTACCAGCTTGTTTCTTTCTTTCAGTCTCAAAGATGCTACAAGATCCCTTTGCATGTTGATTTTCCAGACTAACACAGCTCAGTCACTGAATTTTCCTGCCATGCAGGAATACACCATTGACAAAACAACCATCCAGGGCCATCCAGGGAAAATATCCCCCTTCTCAAAAAACAAAACAAAACAAAAAGCAAGCAAACCTTGATTTTGTCATTTTATATAACAGACACTATTTTACTACACCACTGTATATAATGGGACTAGAGCATCCATGGATTTTGGCATTCATGGGGGGGGGGGGTATTCTGAAACCAAACCCCAGTGGATACCAAGAGCCCACTGTATAACAAGACCTGCATTATGCATGGTGCATCCAATTGTCTGGCATTTAGAAAACAGTTTTGATCCTGCACACTAAGCAACATTCAAGAATTCAGATGTGTGTGTGTGGTTGTGTGGTTGTGTGTGTACACACACACACACACATATACATACACATGGTGGGGGGATGAATTAATAGATTCTGTTTGACTCTCCATGCATTTTACTAGTGATTGCCAAGGCAACAATGGACATGAGGAATGACTCTGCACATAATGAGGGGATCAGAAGAGAATGGAACATGAGAAAAAATGAACGATGCAGAGAGACTGGAAGATTTGTTCTCAATTAAACAAAATTATGCCCCATAGATCTACGCTGTTCTGTTTTGACCATCTTCCTCATTATCTCTTTTATACCTAAGCAGCAGATGTTGCAGAACCAGGACTCTCTGAAACAGAAAGTCATTCAAAGGAGAGCTCTGATTAGCTTTTGGGTTTCTGAGAGGTTGGTTGGTTGGTTGAGGGAGAGAGGGAAATCTGCCTTTTGAAAGTGTGGTGCCACAAAAATGCCATCAAATTTTATTCTCGATAAACAAAGGTGGGAAGATGTTAAAAGATGCTCTAGATGTCTTTAATGGCATATTAATGTGGCAAACACACACACCCCCACTTCCCTTGCCAAACCAATGCAGAGGGAAAATATGAGGCAGAATTACCCCAAGATCCCACAAAAATCACCTTAATAGTTAATAAGAACGGTGTTTGGTGGGGAAGGTAACCAGACAGCAAGAAAAAACAAGAGCTGGTTGAAATGCTGCAGCAAAAACAGACAGAACAAGAGATGACTGAAGAGGTCTGTGTACAGCACTCCTGTATGGGATTTATTTGTTTGTTTAAGGTGTTTGGAGATGAATGGCTCTTTGGAGAGCTTTTCTTTTAAAATAGCTACTAGGGTCATTGTTGTTGTTAACTGCCTTTGAGTCAACTGACTCATAGCAACCCTATGGATGAGACATCTCCAAGACCCCCTGTTCTCAACCTCTCTGTTCCAGTCCTACAGTGTCCTCCCTGATCAAGACTACTTCTGCTGTCTTTGCCCTCTGTTCTGCCCTTTCAGCTCTCTGTTTGTGTCCTTTTCCTGTTCTTAGATCCTCTCATCCCGGGTTTTCTTGCAAGGAGGTTCCCCTTTGCCTCATTCCATATGTGGTGCTAACAAGCATTAGTTATGGTTTCGTTGCCATAGTGTCTGAGAGATCCTCCAGCAGAGTCATACACCGCCACTGCTGCTGCCCAGGAGTTGTTTTCCTGAATTGTGCCTTCCTCCATGGCAGGGAGTTGGGCTGGATGGCTCTTGAGGTCTCTTCCAACTCTATAATTCTATAATATTGAGGTTGGAGCAAGCTTGTTTTCTGCATCTCCAGAGACTAGGATACAGAGCAATGAATGCAAACTACAGGAAAAAAGATTCCACTTCAACATTAGGAAGAACTTCCTGACAATAAGAGCAGTTCCAGAGTGGAGCACACTCCCTGGGAGTGTGGTGGAGTCTCCTTCTTTGGAGGTTTTTAAACAGAGGCTGGCTGGCCATCTGCCAGGAATGTTTTGATTGTGGTCTCTTCCAACTCTATGATTCTATGATATTGAGGGTGGAGCAAGCTTGTTTACTGAAGCACCAGAGAACAGGAGATGGAGCAATCAATGCAAACTATAACAAAATATAATCCACTTCAATATTAGGAAGAACTTCCTGACAGTAAGAACTGTTCAACAGTGGAACACACTGTCTTGGAGTTTGGTGAAGTCTCCTTCTTTGGAGGTTTTTAAACAGAGGCTAGATGCCCATCTATCAGGAGTACTTTGATTGTGTGTTCTTGCACATAGGGAGTTGGACTGATAGCCCTTGGAGTCTCTTCCAACTCTAGAATTCTATGACTCTCTCTTTTTATCCCCTTTTTCATCAGCCCCATCTTTGCCTGAAAACCCTAAGTGGCCTCTCAATGGATTCTAACAAACTATTTAAACAAACAAATCCCAGACAAGAGTGCTGCTCACAGAACTCTTCAGTCATCTCTTGCTACTTGGTTCCCTACTCCAACTAAACATTAGGAAGAACTTCCTGGTGGTAAGAGCTGTTCCCTGTGGGTAAGCATTCCCCAATGATTCTCTGTGGGCAAGCATTCCTCATTGATTCCCTGTGGTGAAGTCTCCTTCTTTGGAGGTTTTTAAACCAAGGCTGGATGGCCATCTGTTGGGTGTGTGTTCTTTGATTGTGTAGTTCTCCTTGGCAGGGGGTTGGACTGGATGGCCCTGGGGGGGTCTCTTCCAACTCTGGAGTTTATCACATGGGGGAAAATTGGAACTACATTACTGCACTACCCTCTTATAGTGCTGCTATTCCACTTATACCGCCCTGTCTGCCTCCTGTTGCATTCTGAGACTTGTAGTTCAATGAGGACTAAGAGCCCTCTGGCTGAAAATTCTAAATGCTCCTCCTTTAACTGCAAATCCCAGATTGCAACAGGAGGCAGCCAGTGCAGTTAAAGTGGATAGCAGCATTATAAGAGTGTAGTGTGGTAATCTAGGAAGTATAAATGGTGATTAACCCGTGATTAACCTGCAATTGCCCAAATGGTTCTCACACACAAATGCTGTTATCCCATGCTGAATCCGTGATTCACTTGTACTTGGACCCAAATGGTTCTCACACGACGCCAGGATGAAACATGATTAAAGCGCCAATATCCTGTGAAGAACCGGGCAAGAAAGAACAATAACTCATTCATGGAGTTTCCCCATGAATGACTTTTTGCTGTTTGGCTTTTGTGTTTTTTTTCAAGCTGTGAGGCCGTGTTCTAGAAGAACATACTCCTGATGTTTCACCTGCATCTGTGGCTGGCATCTTCAGAAAATGGTGGCATGGAGGTATGCGGGGTATATATACTATATGACCCCTGGCTGAGAGGATTAGCATGTAAATCTGTGTATTGTTCTGTTGAGGCAAGGCCTCAGGGTCTTGACGAAGGGTAAAACAGTATATATACCCCATATACCTCCATGCCACCATTCTCTGAAGATGCCAGCCACAGATGCAGGCAAAACATCAGGAATACATTCTTCTAGAAAACGGCCTCACAGCCTGAAAAACCCATAAATACCTATGGATGCCAGCCGTGAAAGCCTTCAACTTCATATTTTTACTGTTTCTTGTTCTGTTATTCCCTGGTTCTTCATGGGATAACGGCACTTGCGTCAATGTCATTTTAAGCACTTTTGAATGTCAGGAGATTATCTGAATGTCAGGAGCTTACCTGAGCTGGTTTAAAATTGAAAATAGGGAGCATCCTGATCTTATCACAAGGATTCAGCTGCTGAAATCGCTACCTGGGTCCATCGCCGCTCCCAGGGCTGCTCTGGCGGCCATTTCCCTTAAGCCGGAAAACTCCCCGCTTTGAAAACAGGTGCACTGAGCATCCCTGGGAGTAGCGATGGACCTGGGCTGGACCCAGGCGGTGATTTTGGTGGCTAAAACTTTGTGACAAGATCAGGATGCCGCCCATTTTAAATTTTAAGCAGTTCAGGTAAGCTGGTTTTATTACCGCTGTGATAATCTCCTCTGTTGCGTGATATTTTTCCACAGGTTTTTGTTGTTGTTAACTGCCCTTGAGTCAGTCTTGACTCGTGGCAGCCCTATGGATGAGACATCTCCAAGACCCTCTGTCTTCCACTACTCTGCTTAATTTTTTTGTGACCCTCTTGGACCTCTCTGCTGCCTTCGATACCATTGACCATGGTATCCTTCTGGAATGCTTGGGAGAGTTGGGAATTGGGGGCACCGCACTACAGTGGTTCCTTTTCTATCTCTCAGGCATACTCCAGATGGTGATGCTGGGAGACAGCTGCTTTTCTAAAAGAGAACTAAAATCTGGTGTCCCTCAGGGTGCCATACTGTCTCCTATGCTATTTAACATTTATATGAAGCCACTGGGTGAGATCATCCAGAGATATGGGGTGGGGTGTTATCAGTACCCTGATGACACCTAGATATGTTTCTCTATGTCTCGGACTGTTGCAGTGACTAAGGACAGCATCTCTCCTCTGAATTAATGTCTTAAGGTGGTAATGTACTGGATGAGGGAAAACAGACTCAAACTGAATCCGGATCAGACAGAGGTACTTGCTATAGGGACCCCCAACTCGGGAATGGAAATATGTCAACCAGTTCTGGATGGAGTCACACTTCGCCTGAAGAACTGTATTCGCAGCTTGGGGATGCTCTCGGACTCATCCCTCCAGTTGGCCCCACAGATAGGTCAGGAGTGCCTGTTATCAGCTTCAGCTAATACACCAGCTGTGACCCTTCCTGGAGCCAGGCAACCTAGAAACAGTGGTGCATGCGCTGGTAACCTCTCAACTTGACTTCTGCAATGCGCTCTACATGGGGCTATCCTTGTGCCAAGTTCGAAAACTTCAATTGCTGCAAAATATGGCAGCCAGGCTGGTCACAGGTACAACTAAAACCGACCATAAAACACCCTTTCTAAAATCTCTCCATTGGCTGCCTATTAGTTTCCGGGCATGGTATAAGGTGTTCGCTATAACCTTTAAAGCCCTACATGGCCTAGGTCTAGACTACTTGTGGGAGCGCTTTCCTCCATATAATCAACCTAAGAAGACCAGCCAGATTGGCTGTGGTAACCCAGAGGGCCTTTTCATCTGCTGCTCCTGGGTTGTGGAACGGCCTGCCTGAAGAGATCCGTAACATAACCACTCTAGAAGCCTTTAAAAAGGCTGTTAAGATGGATCTCTTCTGGCAGGCCTTTCCAGATTAGCCACCCCTCCACTGATATTGATAGCCCCCGTCTACCCCAAGAAAGATGTCTTGCCTCTAATTACCTCTAATTTTAGCTAATTTGTTATTGCTTCCTCTTTTAATTAGTATTTTATATTGTTATTCATTTTATATTGTCATTGCTTTTAGTTTGCTTCTTTTTTATGATTGGAAGCGGGGTTGGGGCAGGGGATTATTTAGAAATGTGGATTTTAATTGTATATTGTATTTTATTGTAATTCTTATTTTTTGTACCCCCCTCAATATGCTGAGAGAGGCGGGCTATAAATAACATGTATTATTATTATTATTATTATTATTATTATTATTAATTCCTGCAACCCCTTAATACCTGTAACCTCCTTAATAGAGTCCATCCATCTAGCATGTGGCCTTGCTCTCTTCCTACCTTCCTCCACCTTCCCCAGCATTATGTTTTTTCCAAAGAGTCTTCTCTTCTCATGATGTGTCCAAAGTACAACAGCCTCAGTTTGGTCATCTTGGCTTCCAGGGAGGTTTATGGTTTGATCTGCTCTAGGACCCACTTGTTTGTTCTTTTGGCTGTCCATGGGATCCTCAGCACTCTTCTCCAGCACCACATCTCAAATGCATTGATTTTCTTCCTATCATCTTTCTTAACTGTCCAGTTCTCACATCCATAGGGAATACAATGGATTTTATGATTCTAATTTTTGCACTGCGTTGTATATATTTGCATTTTAGGATCTTTTCTAGTTTTTTTACAGCCACCCTCCCCATTCTTAATCTTCTTCTGATTTTTCTGGCTGCAGTCCCCATTTTTATCAATGTTTGATCCCAGATATGAGAACTCTTTTACCACACCTGTCCCTCCACATTCACTGGGGTTAGGGGCACAGGACCCCCGTGAATGTGGAAAAATTGCAAATAACAAAAATGCTATGTTTTTACTTGAGAAAACACCTCTCTAGGAATCTCTAGGTCCTCCAGTGCAACTCTGTGGTCAACATCTGCTAGAGACATTGATCACAGAATTGCACCAAAGGAGCTACAAATGCCTAGTGGAGTCTTCTCTCTAGGATCCCCTTCAGTGGGACTTTGGGTTCAAGTTGACAACCAGAGTTGCGCCGGAGAACCTAGCTATCCCTAGAGAGAACATATTAATAAAAATCCGCCAGTAATCAAACCTACAAAAGTCAAAGCCACAAACGTGGAGGGATGAGCATATTTCTATTTCTACATTGTCTAGGGTTAATCATTGTTTAAAGTCCCAATTTTCACACACACACACACACACACACACCGGCTCCCTATAATTCTCTCTCTCCAGCATTTTAAAGAGACATCAGAGAATGCAACAGCCCAAGGCAGGTGTTGGAGGGGGACGTACTAGAACAAATGACAGTACTTGCACATAGGGAAAACATATTTGCCCATAGGGTATCATAGGGGAATACTTGCCCACAGAAAATCATTGGGGAATGCTTGCCCAAAGGGAAACAATGGAGGATACTTGTCCATAGAGAATCATTGGGGACTCATAGAGAATCATTGGGGAATACTTGCCCACAGGGAATCATTGTGGAATACTTGCCCACAGAGAATCATTAGGGTATACTTGCCCACAGAGAATCATTGGGGTATACTTGCCCACAGAGAATCATTGGGGAATGCTTACCCACAGCGAATCATTGGGGAATGCTTGCCCATAGGGAATCATTGGGGAATGCTTGCCCGCAGGGAATCATTGGGGAATACTTGCCCATAGAGAATCATTGGGGAATACTTGCCCATTAAGAATCATTGGGGAATACTTGGCCATAAAGAATCATTGGGAAATGTTTGCCCATAGAGAATCATTGGGGAATGCTTACCCACAGGGAATCATTGGGGTATACTTGCCCATAGGGAATCATTGGGAAATGCTTACCCACAGGGAATCATTGGGGAATGCTTGCCCATAGGGAATCATTGGGGAATACTTGCCCATAGGGAATCATTGAGGAATACTTTCCCATAGAGAATCATTGGTGAATGCTTGCCCATAGAGGATCATAGGGGAATATTTGCCCATAGAGAATCATTGGGGAATACTAGCCCATAGAGAATCATTGAGGAATACTTACCCACAGGGAATCATTGGGGAATACTTGCCCATAGAGAATCATTGGGGAATGCTTGCCCACAGAGAATCATTGGGGACTACTTGCCCACAGAGAATCATTGGGAAATGCTTACCCACAGGGAATCATTGGGGAATACGTAACTACAGGGAATCATTGGGGAATGGTTGCCCATAGAGGATCATTGGGGAATGCTTGCCCATAGAGAATCATTGGGGAATATTTGCCCATAGAGAATCATTGAGGAATAATTACCCATAGGGAATCATGGGGAAATACTTGCCCATAGGAAATCATTGGGAAATACTTGCCCACAGAGAATCATTGGTGAATGCTTGCCCATAGAGGATCATAGGGGAATACTAGCCCATAGAGAATCATTGAGGAATACTTACCCACAGGGAATCATTGGGGAATACTTGCCCATAGAGAATCATTGGGGAATGCTTGCCCACAGAGAATCATTGGGGACTACTTGCCCATAGAGAATCATTGGGAAATGCTTACCCACAGGAAATCATTGGGGAATGGTTGCCCATAGAGGATCATTGGGGAATGCTTGCCCATAGAGAATCATTGGGGAATACTTGCCCATAGAGAATCATTGGTGAATGCTTGCCCATAGAGGATCATAGGGGGATATTTGCCCATAGAGAATCATTGGGGAATACTTGCCCATAGAGAATCATTGGGGAATATTTGCCCATAGAGAATCATTGGTGAATGCTTGCCCATAGAGAATCATTTGGGAATATTTGCCCATAGAGAATCATTGGGAAATACTTGCCCATAGAGAATCATTGGGGAATACTTACCCACAGAGAATCATAGGGGAATACTTGCCCATAGAGAATCATTGAGGAATAATTACCCATAGAGGATCATAGGGGAATATTTGCCCATAGAGAATCATTGGTGAATGCTTGCCCATAGAGGATCATAGGGGAATATTTGCCCATAGGGAATCATGGGGGAATACTTGCCCATAGAGAATCATTTGGGAATATTTGCCCATAGAGAATCATTGGGAAATACTTGCCCATAGAGAATCATTGGGGAATACTTACCCACAGAGAATCATAGGGGAATACTTGCCCATAGAGAATCATTGAGGAATAATTACCCATAGAGGATCATAGGGGAATATTTGCCCATAGAGAATCATTGGTGAATGCTTGCCCATAGAGGATCATAGGGGGATATTTGCCCATAGAGAATCATTGGGGAATACTTGCCCATAGAGAATCATTGGGGAATATTTGCCCATAGAGAATCATTGGTGAATGCTTGCCCATAGAGAATCATTTGGGAATATTTGCCCATAGAGAATCATTGGGAAATACTTGCCCATAGAGAATCATTGGGGAATACTTACCCACAGAGAATCATAGGGGAATACTTGCCCATAGAGAATCATTGAGGAATAATTACCCATAGAGGATCATAGGGGAATATTTGCCCATAGAGAATCATTGGTGAATGCTTGCCCATAGAGGATCATAGGGGAATATTTGCCCATAGGGAATCATGGGGGAATACTTGCCCATAGAGAATCATTGGGGAATATTTGCCCATAGAGAATCATTGGTGAATGCTTGCCCATAGAGAATCATTTGGGAATATTTGCCCATAGAGAATCATTGGGAAATACTTGCCCATAGAGAATCATTGGGGAATACTTACCCACAGAGAATCATAGGGGAATACTTGCCCATAGAGAATCATTGAGGAATAATTACCCATAGAGAATCATTGGGGAATACTTGCCCATAGAGAATCATTGGTGAATGCTTGCCCATAGAGGATCATAGGGGAATATTTGCCCATAGAGAATCATTGGGGAATACTTGCCCATAGAGGATCATAGGGGAATATTTGCCCATAGGGAATCATGGGGGAATACTTGCCCATAGAGAATCATAGGGGAATATTTGCCCATAGGGAATCATCCCTGTAATTCCCTGTGGGCAAGCATTCCCCAATGATTCCCTATGGGCAAGTGCTGCCATTTATTTCAGCACTTTCCTCTGGAGGAGCAGAAGTAGGGGAGTCACCCGGTGCTGCGCATCCTCCCCGCACTCCCCTATTGACTTTCCTAAGGGCTGCTCTGGGCGGGAGAGTCTCAGGGCGAGCGCGCCGCCGGTGGCTCCTCCTCGCCGACGGTCAGCGGAGGGTTAACGGGGCGTCCGCCCCGTTAACCCTCCGCTGACCGGCGGCGAGGAGGAGCCACCGGCGGCGCGCCGGCGGGGACGTCCCCCCGAAACTCTCCCGCCCAGAGCATCCCCTGAGAGAGTCACCCCGAAGAGGAGGCGAGGCACCCAGAGAGGCCCCTGTCCGGCTGGCCTGGGGGAATGGCCGGAGAGGATGAAGCCCAAGGGCGGCGTGTGGCTCTCTCTGGTGCCGGGCGGCCCTCGTCCTCCTCCTCCTCTTCCTTCTACCTTCGGAGTGGACAGGGGCAGGGGCCACCCTCGGGTTAAGCGGGGCTTCCTCCTGGCCATGTCCGTCGGCTGCAAGGAGGAGAGTAAAAAAAAGAAGAAGGTGTGTGTGAGTGTGAGTGTGAGTGAGTGTGAGAAGAGTGTGTATGTGGGTCTGGGGTGTGTGAGGGTGAAGGGCGGAGGAGGAGGAGGAGGAGGAGGAGGGCCTCCCTCATAACTTTGGCCACCTCAAGAGTGACCAGAGGTCCTCCTTTCCTGAGCAGAGGTCCTCTTTTTTCCCCTCCCCCCTGCACTTCGGGCTAACCAAGGTCCTCTTTTTCCAGGGCTTCTCCTCCATTTCAGGGTGACCAAGAGACCCTCTTTTTTTCCAGGACTGCTCCTCTATTTCAGGGCGACCAGAGGTCCTTTTTTTGTTCCAGGGCCTGACCGCCATTTCAGGGTGACCAGAAGCCCTCTTTTTTTAGGGCCTCTCCTTCATTTCAGGGCGGCCAGTGGTCCTCATTTTCCAGGACTACTCTATTTCAGGGCGACCAGAGGTCCTCCTTTTCCAGGACTACTCCTCCATTTCAGGGTGACCAGAGAGCCTGTTTTTTTCCAGGACTGCTCCTCTATTTTAGGGCGACCAGAGGTCCTCTTTCCCAGGGCCTCGCCTCCATTTCAAAGTGACCAGAGGTCCTCTTTTTGCAGGGCATGTCCGCCATTTCAGGGTGACCAGAGGCCCTCTTTTTTTCCAGGGCCTCTCCTCCACTTCAGGGCGACCAGAGGTCCTCCTTTTCCAGGACTGTTCCTCTATTTCAGGGCGACCTCCTTTTCCAGGGCCTCTCCTCCACTTCAGGGTGACTAGAGGCCCTCCTTTTCCAGGGCCTGCCCTCTATGTCCACCTTCTATCCAGGTGGAATTCCAAAAAGGTCCTCCAAAAAAGCAGGGATTTCTCTTTTCTAGGAGTGTTTGGAGTGTTTGGGCTACATTTATTTGTTTCTTCTGCACTTAGTTATTTGCTTTACATTGTGTTTGGTCTCCATTTATTTATTTATTTATTTATTTTCCTGGCAGGGCCCCTACATTTTGTGGTGCCTGGTCCTCCTTTTTGCGGTGAGGAGGACAGCTGGTCACCCTGCTGTATATGTGTATGTGTGGGGGGGGGGGGGAGAGTGCGAGTGTGTGTTTGTGTTTGTGTGTGTGTGTGTGTGAGAGAGAGAGAGGTGAACCCAAGCGGGAACGAATTTGGGGAGGTGGTCGTCGTGAGTTGAGGCAGCGCTTAGCGCGGTTTCGAACCCGCAAGCCGGCTTGATGGAAGTGTGGACGCGGATGGAGGAGGAGGAGGAGGGAAAAGCAAAGTCTGGGAAATGGGAAAGATGCCCAACAAACGGGAGGAAAGGGGGGTTAGTGAAGACTGCGTTCACACACACACACACACACTACAATTCCCCTGAACGGTGTGAGCGCTCCATCCCAGCGGTCCAGCTCTTAGTGGAGAATATGGGATAGGCTTTTTCTTTCTTTTATCTATAGATTGATTGATAGATAGATATAAGGCAAAACCTCCGGCTTTTCCATGCCTTATTGAGCGTTGCCTAGAGGGGAAGAAACGCGTTGGAGGGTTTGCACACCCAGTTGCAGCAGGGAGAGAGAGACAGACCGATAGATAGACCGACCGACCGACCGCCCTGGCATTTGGCTCCCCATCTTTTCTCCTCTCCTCCTCCTCCTCCTCGCCCTGCCTTTCCAACTTTCTCTCTTCTGTTCCAATCTCCTTCTTGGACCCTTATGCCTCTTCTGTTCTGGGCAAAAAGCCTTGGCTTGTTCTCTGCAGCGAGAGGCGTCGTGCCGGAGTTTCAAGCTGTCAATGTGCTGCTGCTGTTTCTCTTTTTTTCCCTTTTCCCCTCTTGTTTCTTCCCTCTCGCCTTTCTGGGGCTCATTCAGCTCTTTGCACCTGTTTTTTTTTTTCTGGTAGAAAAACAGAGAGCCTAAGAAAGGTAGTTGCCTAGCCGGATGGCCCCTAAGTCATTCACTCAGCTCACCTTTGGGATCTATAGAGCTTGAACTATGCATAAATCTGCCCGCTGAACCCCTGCTGCTTCCTTTTCCATTCACTTGCTTCCTTCTTTGATTTCTTCTAGGCCTCTGCGGCAGAGATGGAGAAAATAAGGTAAGTCTGATGGGTCTTCTTTTTCCTCCCCCCCCCCTTCTCTTTTTTGTTTTTCTTCTAGCCTTTCCCCATGCACCTCATTATTTAGGAGGCAAGCCATTGCTTGGTGTATGTAATATTACAGGAAGGAGAGAGACCTTCTCTGTAAATCAGCATTGGGTGCAATACCAGATTGCCAGTTTTTAAAATGTCAGTGGTCTGGAAATTTGGGGAGTAAGGGGAGTAATGCTAACTGAAGGTCTTTTGTAAACATGTTAATTCAGAAGGAGCATTTCTCTCTCTGTCTCCCATTAGGCACACTGACATGCTTCCTTCTATTCTGAGATGCTAGGACTAGTCTACTGAACAAATGCAGAAGCCACCACTTGTCGGTTTATTTGCAGGAGCATGCTTTTCCTGTTCAAGGAAACAACCCAGATGGGTCATTCCCCAAGCAGAGGAGGGAAGGAAGAGAAGTGCTATGGATTTATTTTTATTTATTTTTATTAAAATGCAACCCTTGTATCGAAGCACTTAATTGCCATTGCTTGTTTCAGTCTAAATGTTGTAGCACTGGTATTTGGTTTTCTGTTGTACATTTCTCGAGTAGCTGGGACTTTGATTTGATTTTGCTTTCCAATTTCTTTCTTTTTTTTTTAAATGTTGTTTCCCCTATGTTCAAAATGTTGTCAGCCTGTGGAAGTTTCTTCTTACTTTAAGTAAGTCACTCCTGGCTTTAAGTCACTCCTGGCTTTAAGTCAAAAGGGGAGAAAGCATTTCAACATGTACAAGTTTCCAAGCTCATGTCTTGACTGTGAAGTCTGCTTTGGAGATTTTGCTTCTTGTGTGTGCCTTACAAGGACTAACTCGTTTTAGGACAAGGCCATAGATTCCTATTGAACCAACAGTTATTTGTTTGTCTAGAATGAAGATACACACATGTAAATATGGGTGCAATCCTGTCCACACTTCCTTGAGGGAAAGCCCCGCTGAACACAGTGGGAATTGCATGTGAGCAAACATGCACTGGTTTTGTGCTGAGTTGGATTTAGAATTTGAAATTGCCTTTAATTTGACAAGGTTGGTCTTAATATCCTGAAGTATATTCTACGTTTTGGGCTTAAGTTCCTTTTCTTCAACTGTTAACATGCAGTTGGTCCACCTTTCAGATAGGTAGATGTAAAAAGGTTTTCTACAATGCTGTTGATCTGTGTCAGGAAAGTTGCCAAGCTGTGATGAAAAGATAGACAGCCTAGAGGAGGAGAAAAAGGACTTCAGCACTTGAAGACATGGGTTATTTCATTGTAACTTAGCTACAAAAGGGTAGGTAGAATAGTGGTCTGCAAGGAGGTTTGATGGTAACCACTACTGTACACACCTTAACTGGTAGATTTGTTTGATTGCTGTTCATTGCCATTCGGCCTCAAAGATCTCAAGGATGATAAGAAATATCTTGGAGGATGTTATGGTTCCTTGGATGTGGAGCACATGACTGATCCATAGCTGTTTAGTAATTCTACTCTTGGGTTTCATCCTGCCCAACCATCTCTCAGCTCAGCCGGGACAAGCGCCTCTCTCTCTCTCTCTCTCAATCTCTCTCTCTGTCTTGCCTCCTCTTTGGGGTGACTCTCCTAGGGACTGCTCTCAGCGGGCGAGTTTCGGGACCCTGTCCCCACGAGCACCCCACCAGTGGCTCCTCCTCGCTGACACTCAGCGGATTGTTTGAGGTGTCTTTCATAGACATAAGAGACTGCAAAATTTGAAGATTTGGGAGGCTGTATAGTGTAATGGTTTGAGTGTTGGACTTAGACTCTGGAAGACCAGGGGTCAAAATCCCACTGAGCCATGCAAACCCACTGGGTGACCTTGTTCAAGTCACATTCTCTCAGCCTCAGAGGAGGGCAATGGCAAACTCACTCTGAAAAAAATCTTGCCAAGAAAACCTGTGATAGGTTCACCTCAGAGTCACAAGTCAGAAATTATTTGAAGGCACAAAAAAACAAAGCTTTGAAATGGATGAATCAATGGGACTTACTTAGCAATTCAAAGGGAAGGAAGCAGTTTTAGTCAACATCACAAGTATTCTCAAGTCATTATTACTCAGTCAGAAACTCCATTGAATTCATTGCAAATTACTTCTCACTCTTAATTACATGAGTTTCTTATAGGCATTTTTAAAAGAAAAAGCTCTCATTGTACCAACCCAGGCCAGCACCTTCCAGATCTGTTGGACTACAACTCCCATTATATCCAGCAAGCATGAGTGTTCAGCAGGTGATAGAGTTCATGCTCCCAGTACATCTGGAGGGTGCCAGTTTGGGCAAACTGCTGTCAAACCATAAACTACAAGAAAACAAAGCTTTTCAATGGGAGTAGTATTTCCCCATCTCATTGATAATATATACTGGCCATATACTGTTAAAAGCAATACACCACTTTTACAAATAGGGAGCTCAGACCAAAAGTGTTACCAGAAATGTAGTCACGCCACCTGAGAATGTTTTTTTGGACATAAGTAGTCTTTATGGAAGGTTATGTAGTCTTCTCACCACCTAAGCTCAGAAAAATTATTTTTTCGACCATGACTCCCAAGTTTCCCCAGCTAGCATGGCCACTGGCCATCCTGATTGCATATTCTGGGACTTATACTCCAAAAAAGTAACTTTCCCAAGGTCTGTCCACCCCTTAGGCTCCAGTCCCTTCATTATTCCTCAAGAAATGTTGTGTGTTCTGGTCACCCAATTACTGTTTTTGTTTTTGATTTATGGCGATCCTAAGGTGAATCTACCACAGGATATTCTTGGCAGAATTTGTTTGTTTGCCATTGTCTTCTTCTGAAGCTGAGAGAGTGGGACTTGTCCAAGGTCACCCAGTGGGTTTCAGTGGCCAAGCAGGGATTTGAACCGTAGTCTCCGAGTTTCCTGGCCCAACACTCATACCACTACACTACACAAGCTCTCAATTATGGTAAATCATTTTTTCCTGTCAATCAATTGGTTCTACTATTTAAAACAAAATAGTGGGGAGGAGTGTAGTCCTGGGGTTGGATGGATCCCCCCAAACTGTTTTGGGGCCCTTATTACCTCCACAATCCCTCTTTTCTGGTGAATTCAGAGGATGATTTTCCCCTTTTAAAAGTCTAGAGGAGCAGCAGTTTACCCTTATAAGTGCATTGCAGGCTTCTGCATTGTCTAACTTTTTAAAAAGCCTTTTCCAAAACAAGAAGTGGATTTCCTACTAAACAAGACTTCAAAAGTTGCCCATCCCTCTTTAAAATAAAAAAAAAAAATGCATCCCCCCAATATACTTGGTGCACATGCCAGAGATGCACATCTGCTTCATTCAGAAAAAGAGGATGAAATGTTGATAATATTACTTTCATTATTATGAAGTAGGGAAAGTATATTCAACTCATGCCTCTAAAATATAGAGCTCACTGTGCAGTTTCATCTTAAGTAGATCCAAGAGTGGACCTTTGAAGCCTTGCTAAGAATCTTCTGCCTTTTTAACTCATCCTTTTTTGCCTCAGCCCTAATCTGGTATAACCCCATCCTTCAGGATATACCAGCTTGCTCTTTATTATTTCACCATCCTGGTTTTCAAGACAAATTCTGCATAATTGACCCTCAGATTTCTCTGCCCTTATCACTTTATGTTCAAGGGAGCATAGACACAAACTAGGCTTATCCTAAGAATATACAAAGCTGTAGCAGAACGAAGGCCTACTTAGTCCATTGTTCTTTTTCCCCAGTGGCCACCAATAGACCTATGTGCAACCACTCCCTCCTACTAGTGTTCTTCAGTGTGTAATATTCAGATGTACTGGAAGATATTCTTACCTCTGAGTTTGTTGCTTTTAGAAGAGCATTCCTATCTACCTAGTGTGGCAAGCTCTCTTTTTCAGTGGATTTGTTGATGAACACATGTTGGTGCTGCTTTTTTAAATGACTTTATCACAGCTCACACAACACAGTCTTCTGGAAAGCACCCAAGAAAAACAAGAGAAACCTGGCTGTGGTCCTTATAACAAAACTGACAGTCCCTTCAACAAGTGATTTCTGATTCTTCCTCTGCATCTGTATATCTCTGAAAAGCTCTGGAGATAGAAATCTTCCGGCATTTACAATACTTGAGCCAGATGATTCCTTGCAGGAAAACCTGGTGATTTTCTAGGTGGTGGTTTAGTGGTAGCAGAGCTCACTTGGCCTTTGCGATGAGCAGAAATGATGATTTCATCTGCCATCCTCACTGGGCTTCCCTGGTTTAATCTTCATGCATAAATAATGCCGTTTGTCACAACTTTAACTGCTATGGATCAGTGCTGTGGAAATCTGGGATTTGTAGTTTTGTGAGAAAATTAGCCTTCTCTGTCAGAGGGCTCTGGTGCTAGGACAAACTGCAAATCCCATGATTCCATAGGATTAAGCCATAGTAGTTAAAGTGGTGTCAGGCTGCATTATTTCTGCAGTGGAGATTAGATCCCTGTTCCCTTGACAGGTAATCACAAAGGCCTGTCTTGATTTTCTCAGCAATATATTGTTGTGAACTATGCCTGTTGTAAACCATATGTTTTGGTGTGGCTTAGTTTTGAATGGACAAATAAGACCCATTAACGTTGCAAAAGACTTGGTTCTGCTGGAGATGAAAACTGCTAGAACTGGTTTGTTGATTTGAAGCAAAACCGCTGTTTGCCATTTTGGAGTCTCTTTGTGGGTATGTCAATGAGGATTGTTTTAATCTGCATGCAGAACTGACCACTATGTTGTAGACATCTATATACCTAAAGGCAGAATTACAGTGCTAGCAGAATTACAGTGCCTGAGGCTGACTAAAAACATAAGCCTAGTAGCAATGGAACTGTTGCTATGAGTTCTTGCAGTGGTCCAAAAAGAGTGTTTGTGATGGTTCAAAAATGTTTTCATACTGAATTTCCCTCTTTAAAAAAACCCTTGTCCAGCTCGGAACCTACGTACTCGCAAACCTACCAATATGTATTTTTAGGTCAGCTGAGGCAAGGTTGCTGGATAGCAGAATGGACTTTAAAATGTAAGGGTGGCAAGAAGCAGGTGTTCCCCTAAAGATCCAAATGGACACTACAATGTTAATTCATAAGGCTTCAGTTTAAGGTGTTTTTGTTTGTTTGTTTGTTTTTTCCCATTCCTTTGATAAAACTATATTTAAGTGTTGGATATTGGAGTGCTGCTTCCTCTGTAGAGAATGTTATAGAAGAGTTGGACTATCACCAATCTGGCATTGGGGTTCTGGGATGTGTCATTCAGAAAAGTAACATTTTCCTAGTTTTTTTGTGGGTTTTTTCGGGCTGTGTGGCCATGTTCTGAAAGAGTTTCTTTCTGACGTTTCGCCAGCATCTGTGGCTAGCATCTTCAGAGAAAACTGAAATGGAAAAGCCTGGTTGTATATATACTGTGGGACCCTGGGTAGGGAGGGGTGGTTCCCAGGTGAACTGTGTGTTGTTCTGTGTTGAATAGGTATTGTTCTGTGTTGATGGCATCGCTTCAGGCTATGCAATCCAGGATATGTCTGCTGTTCCCATGTAAACTGTGTATTGTTCTGTGTTGAATAGGTGTTGTTCTGGTGTTAATGGCATGGCTTCCAGGTGAGGAATGCAATCAAGGAGATTGTTTGCTGTTGTCTGCTGACCCTGGTTGGTCTTCCCTTTGCATTTGCTGAGTGCAGATTTTCTTATTTTGTAGGACTGGTAGCCATATCTTGTTTACTTTGAGAGTTTCTTCTTTCCTGTTGAAGTTGTCTAAGTGTTTATGGATTTCGATGGCTTCCCTGTGCATTCTGACCTGATAGTTGTTGGCATGGTCCAGAATTTCAGTGTTTTCAAACAGCATTTTATGCCCAGGATGGTTTATCATGTGTTCTGCTACTGCTGATTTTTCTGGCTGGCCCAGTCGGCAATGTCTCTCATGTTCCTTGATTCGTGTTTGGACACTGCGTTTGGTGGTCCCTATGTAGACTTGTCCGCAGCTGCATGGTATGCGGTAAACTCCTGCAGCTGTGAGAGGGTCTCTTCTGTCCTTCGCTGAGCGCAGCATTTGTTGGATTTTCTTGGTTGGTTTGTAAACAATTTGGAGGGAACAGCAGACATATCCTGGATTGCATAGCCTGAAGCGATGCCATCAACACAGAACAATACCTATTCAACACAGAACAACACACAGTTCACCTGGGAACCACCCCTCCCTACCCAGGGTCCCACAGTATATATACAACCAGGCTTTTCCATTTCAGTTTTCTCTGAAGATGCTAGCCACAGATGCTGGCGAAACGTCAGAAAGAAACTCTTTCAGAACATGGCCACACAGCCCGAAAAAACCCACAAAAAAACTATGGATGCCGGCCATGAAAGCCTACGACTTAACATTTTCCTGTTTGGTATGGGCCATAAAGCAGCATTTTGCAAAACTGAGGACATACTGCATGCTGAAAAAAGCTTAATAAGAATACTCTGTAGTAGAGCTCTAGTGAATCTTTTGTAGTTGGAGCCCTGAGGTTTGCTCCAGCAGTTTTAGAAATCCCCCTTCACAATATCTAGATTCACCTTACCTTTTCTTCTTTCTTTCCCCTTTCTGTTATCAATCTTGTTCCGCTGCATGATTTCCCCGGGGGCCTGCTATTTCTTTCTTCTTTCTGGATTAGTTACATGAGTGATGCCAGCAACCAGACATTCCCTGGGATGATTTCACAATACTTCTTTGCTATGTGGATTTAGTGGAATGATGACATCACTATGGGAAAGTGAAGGCAAGTGAGAGAATGAAATAAATAAGTAAAATAATAACATTTGTACAAGCGGAGAGCTGCTTGAAAAGCAAACAGTGGTTTGGAGAAAAAGTAAAAAACACAACCCTAAGTGAGTTGAATTGAACAGGATAGGACTGCAACGTTTTTCATTTGAGCTCAGCTCTATTAAAAGAAGCAAGATATGTGGTCTCCACACCTCTCCACTGAAAGGTAGGGCTGGGATTTATTGTTGGTTTTTATGACAGCAGGGAGAATTGACAGCAAGATGAATCCTTGTGTTGGAATTCTGATAGCTTAGCCCAGCCATTACCAAACTGAAGTTGTCCTAATCTGTTTGACTGGAGCTCCTACATCATCAGCTGTAGCAGGGCAATAGCTGAGGATGATGGGGATTGTAATCCAGTATATCTGGAAGGTGCCAGGATGAGGTACTCTGCTTTAGCACAACTCAGTACACCAAACCTTCACAGCTAGAAGCAGCTCTCCAGCCCTGCCATCCATGTAATTCTGTATGATTGGAATTCTCTGTTGAAAAGAGACTCAAGAGCCAAGTAAATGTTAATATATATCAAAATAGACTGGCTTTGGCACCTAGGCAAAAAGCTTGAACTGGTCCCTGTCAAGTGCTGAGCATTTGCCAGTTTCATACTACCTCCGGTGTTCATTTTATTCTTAATGATTTCTTAAAGTAAAAAGAAAAAATATTCTACATTTTAATCCAGTGATTATCCTTCGAACTCAGGGGACTGACAGCTAACCATGGGGATCACAGACCCTAGCCATACTAAATCCTGTTGAATTTGAGACTATTTAAGACTGCAAACATCTTAGAAAAGGAACTTGCCTTTTTGCTTATTATTTCAGAGTGTAAAATACCCTGTATGCTGCAACAGAAAAAGAATAATGTGACTTAAACAAGATGTGGCATAAGACTTGCTGACTGGGAGAGACCAGTGGTATAGTGCAGCCTAAGTTTGCAAGGTTGAAGCATCAGGACTTCTTGAATGACATCATTTGCCACTACCTATTCCCTTTAAGCCTAGCTGCTCTCTTTCATTCCTCCCTATTCCCTTTAAGCCTAGCTGCTCTCTTTACAGTGGTATGTGCATATGGTGGTGGTGGTGGTGGTGGTGTGTGTGTGTATTTTCCCAGTAACAATATATTGCTGTGAGCTATATTCCTGGTTTAATATAAAGTATTTGGGGGATTGATTGGTCTTGAATGAGCAATTAAGACCCATTACCTTTACAAAATACCCACTCATGCTCGAAATGTAAGCTGCTATAAATCTTTTGTTTTGTTTTTTTAATATGGATCAATACAGGTGGCTGAATTTGGATTCTCTTTGAGGATATGGCTATGGGGACTGTTGTGATGAGTTCATACACAATTTTCCAATAGACCACTGGAAGGAGCGCCTAGCTGTCCTTCAGCAATCCCCATTGCTCTATGGATGTCTACCCTTCTCCCAGTTTTAATTCCTTGCTGTTGGCATTTTACATTGCATCTGTTTTTCATTTTCTGCTTTTATTCTCCTTTGCATTAGCAGAGGCCAGCACAGGATTGATGAGTTTTTAACCTTTGATCTTGTGCACTATAGGTCTCATAATGCCTTACCATTGACCATGCTGGCTGGAGCTTCCAGGAGTTTGACCAAAAGATCAGGAGAGCAAGGATTCCCAAGCATGTTTCAAAGCAGGAAGAAACTCAGATGGGCAAATGCAGACCAGGGGGTAGGGTGGGGGGCAAGAAAGATAATGTCTAAAATGTATGCAATTTTTCCATCTCACTGCTTATGGTGGATCATTACTGCCAGTCTGAGTGGAGGTAAAAAATAAGAGTTACTATATGGATCAAGGGGTTGATCCAGTTGAATCAATGAAGTTAAGACCCATTCATTAGAAAGTCTGGGAGAATTCTTTTTTTGTACTGCAACTGCAAAATACTCTGTTGGTTGAGGATTCTGAGAGTTGTAGTCCAAAATCAACTTTTAAACATTAGGAGGAGCTCAAGGCCTTTTGCTACGCATGATAAAGCAGCAAATCTCTTCCCCCCCCCCCCCCACCTATCAAAATGTATAGTAGCACAACTTAGGAACTTAGAAGGTAGACCAAGTCTATGAAAGCTTATGCTATAACTTCTTTCACACAGTTAGTCATAAAGGTGCTGCAAGATCGCTTTGCATACTAGTGGCATAATTTGTAAGACATCTAAGGTAGATAAGCAGTATTACAATTCAGACTAAAACCAGGAGTGGTTTCACTGTCCCATTAAAGCCATCAGTGATGACTCTGTAGGAAATTATTAGTATTTATTACACTCCATGCTCCAGTGCATCATGAGCTTCGGGTATAAATAAAACAGCATATTCTGGTGAGGTTTGAAAAAAGTAAGACTTACTTTATTGTTATGAAGAAATCCATCTAAAATAGGAAAGTAGATAGAGACATGGTGGCTCAGCATTTAAGACGCTGACTCTGACGATTGGCAGGTCAGCAGTTCAAGACCCAAGTGCCACGTGACAGAATAAGCTTCCATCAATAGTCCCAGCTTCTGCCAACCTAGCAGTTTGAAAGCATGTAAAAGTGCAAGTGGATAAATAGGTACCACTTTGGTGGGAAGGTAACAGTGTTCTGTGCATCATGCTGGCCACATGACCATGCAGTCATCATTGACAATGCTGGCTCCCTTGGCTTAGTAAGGGAAATGAGCACCACCCCCTACAGTTGGACACGTCTTGACAATCATGTTAAAGGGGAAACCTTTAGCTCTACCTTTAGATAGGCAATAGAAAAGTTACCTATATTTGGTACAAGAGTCCCTAGAGCTATCTCCTATAATTAATAATAATAATATTTATTTGTATCCCGTCCTTTGGGAGACCCAATCCGGGTGGCTCACAACAGTAAAATCATACATAAAGCCAAAAACATTTCCCTCCCCCCCTTAAAACAGTATTAAATCAAAAAAAGATTAAAATCACAATCAAGAAGTTTAAAAACATAATACTAAGACATAACATTGGCCCATAGCAATCATTCCATCAGTAGATGGGGTCACAAGAAGAACATAGGGGTGGGAGTACCCGAGGCCGGGATAATTAATCTGGAAAGGCCTGCCGGAAGAGATCCGTCTTGACAGCCCTTTTGAAGCTGTCTAACGAGGTTAATTGACGGATCTAATCCGGCAGGCTGTTCCAGAGTCTGGGGGCGACAACTGAAAAAGCCCTCTGGGAGGTAGCCGCAAGCCTTGATTTCTGAGGCTGCAGCAAGTTCCTCCCAGAAGACCAGAGTGCACAGGGAGGATTGTATGAGAGAAGGCGGTCCCTGAGATAGTTTGGACCCAAGCCATTTAGGGCTTTAAAGGTAATAACCAACACCTTGTACTGGGTATGCATGAGGGTATGTGGGGGAGCCATCTTTGAGGCAAAGAACAAGCCTCATCTCTTTTTGCTTCTTGTAGACAGAGAAAGAAAGGAGGAAAAAGGGTTGTAAAACCTCACACATAAGTTTCTAGGAGAGAAAGAGGGAGGAGAGAGGAAGTTACCTTTCCCGCCAGGAATTACACTGACCCAAGGAGCATAGAAACAGAACAGACAATTAGGGAAGTTCCCTCTATAACCCTAACTACCAAAAAGACAAGCGTTCATGCTTCCTTCACTTCCAACAGACTCCATTGCCAATAGTTTGTTTGTTTATACCTGCTTAAAACCATCTAAAGTAATTTAAAATCATAATGCCAGTGCAGATTTGGATTAAAATCACTTGGGTCCAATGCAGACAGCCCCTAAGGGGCGGCTCTATGCTGCCCCTGGGAGCGCCAGATTGGGGCCACGACAACCACATGCCGCAGCCCCGATCCTCCTTTTTGCTGCTCCAAAAAGAGCTGGCAAATGCTGCTCCTTTTGGGGGCAACTCTTTTGCAGCCCTTTGGTGCATCGTGTGTGCACGCTATGCAGTTGGGCGCACAGCGTGACAGCAGCGTCAGGGCAGCTGGTGTGTGGTCACCCCACCCCAACTCCACCCCAATCCAGCCCTTTAGGCCAGTCTGCATCGGCCCTTAATAATAATAATAATAATAATAATAATAATAATAATAATTTTTATTTATAGCCCGCCTCTCTGCCAAGCAATCGAGGCGGGTTACACAAGTTAAAATAAACAGTGTAAAACAATCCCAACCCTAATCCCTCCTCCCACCCCCTTAAAACAGTATTAAACAGGAAAATGTTAAAACAATGAGCTACTACATAAAACAAGCAATAAATAAATAACCTGCCCAAGCATCACAGGGAGGCCGGTAGAATAACAGACAAGAAACGACTCCCCAGAGCAGATGTATCCGGGGAATAATTAGTCTGGGAAGGCCTGCCGGAAAAGATCCGTCTTCACTGCCTTCTTAAAGGCAGTGAGCGTAGAAATAAGGCGGAACTCGTCCGGCAGGCCATTCCATAGCCTGGGGGCGGTCGCGGAAAAGGCCCTCAAGGAGGTCTGAGACAGCCTAGTTTTTATTGGCTGTAACAGATTCCTCCCCGAGGACCGAAGGGCACGGGGGGGGGGTCATATGGGGAGAGGCAGTCCCTAAGATAAGATGGACCCAAGCCATGTAGGGCTTTAAAGGTTAAAACCAACACCTTAAACTGCGCCCGGAAACTAATTGGCAGCCAGTGGAGGGATTTAAGCACTGGTGTTATGTGCTCCCTCCTCAATGTCCCAGTAACTAATCTGGCTGCCATGTTTTGTACTAACTGAAGTTTCCGGGTTAGGCACAAGGGTAGCCCCATGTAGAGCGTGTTGCAGTAATCCAGACGTGAGGTTACCAGCGCATGCACCACAGTTTCCAAGTCCCTCATATCCAGATAAGGGCGCAGTTGGCGTATCAGCTGAAGCTGATAACAAGCACTCCTGACCACCGCATTCACCTGACTAGTCATGTGAAGCGATGAGTCTAGGAGCACCCCCAAACTGCGAACACAGTCCTTAGAGGAGAGTGTGACTCCGTCCAGGACTGGAGACTGTATTCCCAGATCTGGTTTCGGGCCTGTGACTGTGAGTACCTCCGTTTTGTCTGGATTTAACTTCACTTTGTTTTTCCTCATCCAACCCATTACCGCTCTTAGACAGTCATTAATAGGTGAGACGCCATCTGAGGTCTGAGTCGATGATCTGGTCATGGAGAGATATATCTGGGTGTCATCAGCGTACTGATGACACCGTGCTCCATGCCTCCGAATGATCTCCCCCAGCGGTTTCATGTATATATTAAACAGCATCGGGGACAGAATGGCGCCCTGAGGGATGCCACAATTAAGCTCTATCTTAGATGAGCAACTGTCCCCGAGCCTCACCCTTTGGGATCTGCCCGAGAGAAAGGAACGGAACCACTGCAAAGCAGTGCCTCCTATTCCCAACTCTCTCAGGCGATCCAAAAGGATGGCATGATCTATGGTATCAAAGGCTGCAGAGAGATCCAAGAGCACTAACAGGGTCACACTACCCCTGTCAATACTCAAGCGGAGGTCATCGGTCAGAACAACCATAGCAGTCTCAACCCCAAATCCTGTCCTAAAGCCGGTTTGAAATGGATCGAGATAATCGGTTTCATCCAAGACTGTCTGAAGTTGGGAGGCAACTGCCCTCTCGATAACCTTGCTCAAAAAAGGTAGCAAGACCGGTCGGTAATTATTTCTATCCAAGGGGTCTAGGGAGGGTTTCTTCAGGAGTGGCCTAACTGCCGCCTCCTTAAGACAAGATGGTACACAACCCTCCCTAAGGGATGCATTAATCGTCTCCCGAAGGAACCCTTTCAAGGCATCCCCCCCTTGAATGACCAGCCAAGATGGACACGGATCGAGAGGGCAAGTCGTCTTCCTCATCCTTCCGAGCAGCTTGTCCACGTCATCGGTACTCACAGATTGAAATTCATCCAGTAAAATGACATCAACGGAGTTGCTGGATTAGACCTCAATGTATTTAACAAAGCCATATTTGAACTTGATGCCAGAATGAAGCTAGTGTTAGCACCAATCAGGCCGCTGCTGCGGCACCTCAGTATTGAATAATTAGGGTGCTGTAGCCAAGAAGTCCCTGTCCCACATCCTCACACAGTATATTGACCCCTCACAAGGGTAAGCAAGTCCAACATACCTCACGTCTTGGGCAGGTATATACAGTCGGCCCTCCTTATTCACTTGACTTCCACAGATTCATGCAACCATGGCTTGAAAATATTCCAAAAAAGTATAGATTCCAAAGTGCAAATCTATATAGCAGGGGTAGGCAACCTTTCTCCTTTAAGGGCTGAGGGACTTCAGCTCCCAGAAGCCTCAGCCATGTTGGCCACTAGTCCCATGTTGGCCAATAGCTCCTGGGATTCTGGGAGCTGAAGTCCCTCGGCCCTTAAAGGGGAAAGGTTGCCTACCCCTGCTATATAGGGAGAGGTGCTGCTTCACGTATTGAGATCCCAAATAGGGCTTTAATTTTTAGCAGTGACACTTTGAATTTCATCTAGAAACATACTCACTGCCAGTGTAATTCCTGTAAAACCAGCATGGTATGGTTTATGTATGGCATTCCAATCAGCAGTTGATTGCATTAGCTGCAGCTTTTTTTTTTTCTCCTTCAAGGGCAGTGCTCCACCTCCAGAATGCATTGCAGTAAACCAATCAGTAAGCTTACTGTACAGGGACTACTGTACCCAGGGATGGATAGAATATTTGAAAATATTTGGGGCCGAGTATTTTGAGTGTTGAGAAACCCTGAGAATAGGAATCCTAGGTTGGCGAGAATCTTTGCAGTTCAGGACTTCGTCTGTGCAAAATTCTCAAGTGATTGTTTTGTGTAGAAAAATGCATTTTCTGCAGCCATGGAGTCCTGTTCAGTGTCCCATAAGTGAGAGGTATCTAGGAGTATTTCCAAGACATGTAGCTCCTTCTTCAGGTGGAAGTGCATCTCCATTCAGGGTAAGTTGCTCACCCAGTTCACAGCTTCAAGAACTACTAATCCACAGAGCCTTCATCTTATTGCAATTCAATCTCAGTTTAATTGGACCTCATCCAGCCCATTACAGGTTGAAAGGACTGCTCCAGCTCCTGAACAGCCCCAGCTACCTCCAGCAACAAAGAGAAGCAGAGCTAAGTGTTGCCAACATACTCATGGTACCCAGCCACCAAACTCCAAAGGGCCTCAGTGAGTAGCTTCAAAACACTGCATGGGCCACAGGATGGATTTCTGGAGCACCCCATAGCTTAATAGTCATGGGGCCTAACAGGAATCAGGAATGCTTCTCTCTGGAGTTGGTCTCCCGGATAGGAGTTTAATCACTGTAATCTAGTGCCTCTAACTTACATCTGACATAGCAATCCAGTAGGATACCATGATAAATGGAATCAAAAACCACCAAGAGATTCACGTAGATCAGCAGGGCGGCAGTCCCCTTGTCCTTTTCCCAGGTCATCAGTCACAGTAGACAAGGCTGTCTTGATACGGTTGGCAGTATATTTCCACCGATTTTTTATCCATGGAATCGAGCATCCACTGATTGAAAATATTTCAAAAAATATAAATTCCAAAAAGCAAATCTTGATTTTGGCATTTTATATAAGGGGCACCATTTTAATACGCCACTGTATTTAATGGGACTTGAGTATCCACAGATTTTAGTATCAGCGGGGGCTCTTGGAACCAAACCATACCAAGCATCCACTGTACTATAATGTGACCTGAAACTAGATTGAAATGGGTCCAGATACTCAGTTAACTGTAAGAATGTCTGAAGCTGCAAACCACATTCTAGTAAGGGGATATTAGTGATAGGGTAGTATTCTCATATACTTCTGGGTCATTCTGAGGAGAAAGTGCACTACAGCCTCTTTCAAAGTACTAGGCACCTCCCCCGATATATGTTCAAAACACACTGCAGAAATAATCCAGTTTCAGGCAGCTTTAACTGCTCTAGCTCAGTGTTAAGGAATCCTGGGAATTGTAATTTATTGCAGCACCAGAGGGCTCTGACTGAGAAGGCTAAAGGCTCACAGAACTACAATTCCTAGAATTCCCTAGCACTAAGCCAGGGCAGTTAAAGCAGACCCAAACTGGATTATTTCTGCAGTGTGTTTTGGACCATAGTGAGACATTTACCACAACCAGAACTACCCAGTCAATCCACTTCTACTAGATATTAACAGCTATGATGGCCAAGGGTCAAGCTTACATATGGTGAGACAGACTGATTCAACTACCTTGCCCCCATAATCAGGATGTAACAACTGAAACTGATTCCAAGTAAACTGACCAGATGGAATATTGGGATTCCTCAGACTGCAATAATTGACATCAAGTTCTGAGCAAATTTGAACCACTATCTCTTTGGCGTGTATCACAAATTTGTTACAGATGTTAAACCAAGGGTTCCACTCCTGATGTCACTGAGCCTCAGCTGAGTAGGTTCCCCATTACTCAGAAAAGCTCTGCTAGGCTGCATGTCAAGTACAGAATAATGGTAGCATAATAGGATTGATTTTATTTTGCCAGCTTCACTGCCCTACAGTAGTCCCAACAAAGAATCCTCACTAGCTTTCCATCATATTTTATCTCAGATCTGCACCACTGGCAGTCTAGCTGTCCCTCATCCTGTTTTATTGTCCATAGAACCTCTGTAAACCAAGGTGAACTGTAGGCTCTAATGGTTCCCAGCCTTTGGTCATCCACACTTTTTGGACTTCATCTCCCAGAATTCCCGACTGCTAGCTAAGCTGGGGCTTCTGGGAGTTGGGAGTCCAAAAAACCTGGGACCAAAGGTTAGCAACCCTTCCTCTACAGCACTGGATTGGGCATTCGGGAGTAATTGTGTTGATGGGCCTTTCCATCTCACCATTCCATACTGAGACCGTGGCTTCAACTGATTCACCAGTCCTATCAGCCAGAAAATTTCTCAAAGCATTTAGGAATCCTTCAAATTCCATAAGGTTCTGAAGGCAGACCATTTTAATTCATCCACCACCTATACAAGGAAGGTCTGCTACTCCCAGGCCAGAGTTCACAAAGAAGTGATCTGACCAAGGCAACAGTGTTGTAGAACACCCCTCAAAAATCAGAATATCTTCTATCTGTCCAATAGCAAACACAAGAGGCAAGCAGGCTAGTGATATACTGAATCAATGTTATGGTTGTCATGGTAGCCATGAAGTCGTGAACCAGGCCCATCATGACAGCCTCAGCATGGATTTTCAGGGATCCTAGAATTGCAATCCTGGGGTTCTTCAGTACCACCTCCAAGACTATGAACTCTAGCTCAGGCAAGGAGGTTGCTGGACAGCAGGATGAGCAGTATACCAGCAGCATCCCGATTCCATCTTTTTGTCGTAAGACAAAATACAAACATTCATCCACCAGGTCTTTGTAATACCTACCAAGTCAGCCCTTTAATCCATAAAAAAGTCATGAATGATGCTTGTTTTATTTTGGACTCACCTGAGATTCAGCATCAGCAGACCAGAAGGTATACTATGAGAGAACAACCTAGATCTTGAGGAATGGAGAAAGAGGTGAAAGATAGGGTAGCTTTCAGGTATCCTGCCTTTCTCCTACCTGGCATGTCGAAACCTCACCACGATACCTCATTCTGTCCACGATTATACCAATAAGAGTACTATGTTCCTTTCCTTTTCTCTTCCTCTGAGATGCAGCCAAGTTCATGTACATACAAAAAATACACAGAAACATAAAATGAGCAGTATCAAAGTACCAGTGCTGCAGGTCACCTGAGCAACTCCAGTTCTTCACTCCAGTCTATTCCTTTCACCTAGGAATTCTGAATGTGGGTGCAACAGCTTCAACTCACTGTCATATCAGACCTTTCTTCTTCAAAGTCTGTATCAACTCTCAAACTTCTCTCTAACTAAGAAGGAGTTTTGCCCCTTCTTGTATCTTCCTGAAGAATCAGCTGCTTTTTTTTTCTTTTTCTACTCCTACTCTAAGGCTGTAACCTTCCTGTTTGGTCAGGAGATGCAAAGTACAGTCAGAGGACACCAAAAAATTGACTCATTGACAGTGGCTGGTTATACTTGGTATCTCCTTATCAGCCAGGAAAATGAAGGTTTGGAGTAGGAGGAAGTGCTGGTTCTGATAAGAATCACTCTTTTACTGCCAGGAGCTAGCAGAGTCCCAGTAGGCTAGCTTAAATTGAGGCCTATGCCTCACTCCATCTGAGGAAGTATACAAAGGGTTATGCTACAACTTCTTTTGCTCAATTAGTTCCAAACGTGCTACAAGATGCCTTTGCATATTAAGGCCTGTGTATTTCTAATTAAGGCAATGGGAGTCTGCTGCCTACTTTCATCACCCAGTTTTGTTGTAAGGTCATCAAAGTAGCACAGAATTAGAGAATTAAGAGGGTTGATGATCTAGGCCAAAGTTACTGATTTCCCAAGGCAAAACTCTGGAAAGTAGGAAAAGTTTATCAAGAAGATGGAGGGCAAGAATTTGGGCACCTATGAAAATAAAAGAAACATTAAAAAGCATGTTAGATGCACTGTATGGTGATTTATCTTTAGAGATGAAGAAGTGTTAAAATCAGGGGGTGATTCTTGAAGTTAGAAGATGTTAGCCAATTGCCTATGCACGTAGGAATCAAAGTTCTTTTCTCTACCTTAGAGAGAAGAAAGATCTGGGTTACATAGACATTTGCTTTGTGTCCATAGAAACAGTTGCTCAGGTATGCAAGATTGAAGTCAGGTCAGTAATCCCTGCTACATACCTTTTATGGAAAATAGGGTTTTTATACCATGGACTCACACTGTACAGAGTCAATCATTTCCCATTTTAAAATAGACAAAGAGCTGAATCATTGCATGAGAATAGGAGCTATGGTACTTTCACAGCAGAGAGTGAATGGCACTTACAAGGTAAAACACCCACTTTCCATACTTCCTATTAGAAGATTTTAGTCAATACAGAGTTTCTATAATGTATGAGTAGATAAAAAATGAGACGGTCAAAGTAGATAGGTACAAAAGGTAAAAGGACTCTAGCTAACATAGCAGCCTAAATTGTGAAAAATGAAAAGAGCTAGACATTGTCCAAGGACAATTTGTTTGTAGACTGGGATGGATAACTGCACAGGGAACATGGGAGATTTTGTTTTACTTGATGCCTCTCATGGGTCACACTGGAATGTTGTGGACAGTTCCCTGGAAGTGACATGATGCCACTTCCACTCACCATTCCCAGTGAGTTTTCTGTGGACAGTTGCTTGGCAAGGGGTACTTCAGGGGAGTGGAGAAGCCAAACTTCCACAGTTGTCATTGTTTTGATTGGTGTTTGGGGTGAAAATTGGGTGGCTCAAAGGAACTGACAGAGGACTTCTGCTTTAGTCAGATCTCTCCTAGAATATTGTGTCCAGTTCAAGAGAGATACTGACAAGCTGCAGCATGTCCAGAGGGCAACCAAATTGGTGAAAGGTCTGAAAACCATGCTTTTGACAGGGGTCGGCAACCTTTTTGGGGGTGGGGCCGGTCCCCCTGTCCTCCGATGCCCCCCGGGCCGCGGTGGTGCATGCGCGTCTGCACTACCACCGCCATGGGGTGCTCCCAGGAGGGCTCCCTGGACTGCACCAGGCCTCGGAGAGACCCAGCGCGGCCGCGGGGGTCCTCCAGGGCACCATTTTGTGCTCCAAAATGGCGCCCGGAGTCTCGTGTGACCTTTCGGGGCCGGGTGCGGCCCGCAGGCTGTAGGTTGCTGACCCCTGCTTTATGAGGAGCAGCTTAGGGAGCTGGGTATGTTTAGCCTAAAGAAGAGAAGGTTAAGGGGTGACATAATAACCATGTTTAAATTTTTGAAAAAATGTTATATTGAGGATGGAGTAAGCTTTGTTTGCTGTTGCTCCAGAAACTAGGATCCAGATCAAAAGTGTGAAGCTACAAGAAGAGATTCCAACTAAACATTAGGAAGAACTTCCTGATGGTAAGAAGTGTTTGACACTGGACATACTGCTTCAAAGACTCCTTTTTTGGAGGTTTTTAAAGAATGAGACAGATAGCTGGATGGCTGTCTGCCAGGAGTGCTTTGATGGGGTCTTCCTACATGGCAGGGATTTGGACTAGATAGCCCTTGTGATTTCTTCCAACTCTATGATTCCATTAAAAGTAGGATTCAGGAGCTCTGTGTAGTCTGCTGTTTATACTTACCTCACCTTAGTACAGAACATCTTTGATATACAAAAACATTAATTTTATTCTACAAGTACAACATCATATATTCTGAGAGATATATGTGCTGGAAGATATATGTGCTTGTGTGTATGTATTCATCTGTTTCTGCATGGGGATGGAAATATACTTTTAGAAGTGTGCTGATGAGGGACATGATTAAACTTTGCCATGGTTCCCTACTAATACAAATGACTTTGCAATATACAGTTGGCCCTCCGTTTTTGCAGGGGACTCCTCCTGCAAAAATGGAGATTCGTGAAAATTCAAGCCCTATAGGCTTGAATGGGAGGCATGCTGATGGGGGCATGCAGGCGCACACCCTCAGAAGCGCGCCCCTCCATGAATATATAAAACTACGGACATGAAGTCCGTGAGAAAGGAGGAGAGACTGTATATCTTTCAGATCTCATTGTTCCTAAGAGAAATATAGACAGATCTGCATTAAATCAGAACTCTAATCTCTAAGCATTTTGTATCTTTAAGGTTCTGTTGCTTCTTCAAGTTTGAACTAAACACTAAACCTTATCAATGTTAGTAGCAAAGCTATGTTTGAAACAGTTGTCCTTGTTCCTTCTGTCTTTGGTGACTTTTTGCTAATAGTGATAGTTTTACACATTGCTGAGAATGTCCTCTTTAAGTCAACTTAGTGACATATAAAAATGGTATAAATTAAGGTCATGGTATATGGCAAGGAAAGTGAACTGGTGAGCAGGCCTGGCTCATGTAAAGCTCCTTGACTCAGGTTTTGTGTCCGTTCTTCAGGGAGGAGTGACCAGAGATTCCAATAGACAGGATTAGGACTGTAGGCCAATGAATCCCTTCCCCCAGTTGTTCACTTTGTGACCATCCAGGTGCCTCTGGGAAGTCCACAAGCAGTTCCTGAAGAAAACAATACCTTCTTGACATCATTTCCCAACAGCTACTAGTTGGAAGCATCTATGCAATCCTACAGCTACCATACAACCATCATGACTAGTAGCTAGTGATAATTGTATCCTCCATGACTTTATTGGAATGGCAGAAAACAGGCATCGGAGGCAGATTCTGATAAGTGCAGTCAGTCCTTCAAACAAACTAGTCTCAACATACAGTGGGCCTCAAGGCTTGAGGCAGGATGCAATATGTCAAAATACAAAACACAATTTGAAAAGAAAGCACATAAAACTACCAGTTAAAATACAGTACTATAAAACCATTAAAATACATTAATATAATATATACTTTAAAATTTACCAGTTAAAAAGTCATGATTTAAAATTGACTGGGTAGGCCTGTCAGAAGAGACATGTCTTTAGTGTTGTTTTAAAAACAGTCAGTATTTTCAGCTGACTTTTCTCCTCTAGCAGGTCGTTACACAGTCTGGGGGCAGCAGATGAAACAGTCCTCCAGAAAACCGTTGCCAATCTAGTCCCAGCTAGTTGGCGCAAACATATCCCAGAGGATCTGAGTGTACAGGCTGGATTGTATGGGAAAAGGTGATCCTGTAGGTAACCTGAACCCAAACCATGTAGGGCTTTAAAGGTAATAACCAACACTTTATACTTTGCCCAGAAACTAATTGGCAGCCAGTGAAATATTTTAAGTTCTGTGTAATGTGATCACTCCTGGATGTACCCATAAGCAATCTAGCTGCCATATTCTCAACCAGTTGGAGTTTCCAGACTTGGTACAAAGGTAGCCCAATATAGAGCACATTGCAGAAGTCCAGCCTTGAGGTTACCAGTGTATGCACTACCATCTTTAAAATATACAATTTTTCTAAGCCATTTTCAAAAAAAAAGCACACACAAATAATGCACATATTTTAAAACAGAAACAACCAAAATGTGCATAATTTGAAAAAAATGCAGAAACATATTTTAACCTGTAAAATAAAGATTTTCATAAGTTAAATGAATTGTGCAACAAAATTCACAAATCAGAGGAAATGCATAAGAATCACTTTAAAATTATATTAAAATTGTACAGATTTAAATCTGGGAAATAAAAACAAAGTCATGCAGTTTGGTAAAAAACAAAGATGGAAAGAAAATTCATCTTCCTTTTGTTAAGTCCTGAGTCTGGTCCAAAAGAAACTGTATCCCCAAATCCACCATTGTCCTTCATAGGGATGTAAAATTTCTAGATATTTTTAAGCCATCTTAAACAGCGAGGTTCTCCCCTTTTCCAGGAAAAATAGCAGAAATGTCAGGAAAGCTTAAAATATATGTAGTACTTGTTTTCATATCAGACCCAAGCTAATTTTAATGTTTTAGCAGCATAAAATGTTTCATTCATAAGTTAGCATACATAGTTGTAGTATTTTGCATGTTCATGAAATGTAAAAATATAAAAGCCTCAATTTTTTCATACAAAACTGTGAATATTTCAGAAACTGAAGACAGAACTGCAAACTACTACACCCAAAGCTACCTAACATCTGAGAAATAAGGACAAGTGAAAGTAGAAAATATCAATTTTGTAATAAAAAGGCATTCTTTAGACAGAAACAGGAACGGTTTTAAGAACTAGGCTAGCAGTATACTCGGAGATAAAGTTTAACTCAATACTGAAAATATTCAGCTATTCAATAGTACATTATCAAAGTTCCCCAGTGTCCTTATTTTATAAAGATAACAGAATCTACAAATTATGAAAAAACGTTGCTCTGAATGCTTCATCAGGGTCCAAGTTTGAAGGCATGATGTCCACTGGAATCCAAGTAATCATGGACCCAAGCATTAAACACACTAAAATAGCTGAGCCTGAAGATGCCAGGCATCATTGGCTAGATATCAGAAGCATAAAGCAGAGCTAGTCCTAGGAAAATTCCCAAACCCATATTATGGTAATACCTTGACCAAGAAAACCCTATGAAAGTCATGGGTCTCCATAATCAACAGGTGGTTTGAAGGTGCATGAACACACATTGTTAGTCAATCAAAAAGGCACAAAAAATGTGTGCAAACCTTTACCATCTCAGGATCAGGCAGAGTGGTACAAAATATTTCAAAAAGGGGGCAGGGAATGTAAAAGAAAAGTTTTAATTTTAAGGACACATCTTGAAATATAATGGAGGAAGAAAGTTTTGCAGACTCAAATTGAGTTCATTGGGTGATGAGACAGTGTTGTGTTTCATCCAGAGTATTCTAAGTTTGTGGGTAGCAGGAAAAGCAGTACATGTTGATTCTGTATTTTGAAAATGCAGAACTCGAGCATATAGTCAGAACTATCTCCATCAAGTTTGAGGTGCACAAGATACTTTGTTAGTAAAGATAGAGCTCCTTCATTAATGACACAGATTCTTTTACTTTGCTTTGCTTTTGTCCATAGATATGAGGGTGGTGAGGGTTAGGAAGAATGAGATAAATAAACTGAAAAAAGTGATGTTTCTGCATGCAGAGACATACACAGAGCTTGCTATGATAATTCTGTTTTTTAGTGGAGGAAGTATGCTGGCCTGCTGCGTTTCATCTTGTCCTTGTGAGCTGAAGGATACCATTGCAGCATTAAAGACAACTGGTCAAGGGCAGAAAGAGGGTCAGGCTAGAAGAATTGGGAAGTTCTCAGAATGTAGCCTCAAGTACAGGGGAACTTCCTTTTGAAGTGGAAGCATGCTATTTTGCTTTCCAATTTCAGCTGCCAGAATGCTTGCTGAAGCAAACTCTTCACACTGTGAATAATTCTTAGATGAATGTTGTGCCACTGAGTTGTGTTTACAAGGCTGAAGTGCATGTTCACCAAGCCCAGAAGGGAAGCTAAATTTCTTAATCACAAACCTCTTTTGATGATCTGCATTTATGTAGGTTGACTGTATATGTTTACATAGATGCTTTCAAAAAAATTACCACAGATTTGAAAACACACAACCCAGCCCTTGTCTGCAGGCAAGGGCAAGAAAGCTCAGTCGTTTAAGCTGAAAGAACAGCCTGAAACATACATCATATCTTATTCTAATGATAAAGTTACTGCTGAAGTAAATAAGGCAGAAAGTCTCCCCACCCCAGTTATATATTACGTTAAAGGCAAAGAATTTTTGGTCTTCCAGATGTTGATGGACTACTACTACCATGATCTCTCACCATTAGGCAGGCTGGCTAAGAGTGGTCAGAGTTAGAGTCCAACAACATCTGGAGGGATGTTTGTTCCCCAACTGTACTGTACATCTGTCTTAATAGAATTGTACTTGCTTGTTTTAATGTTACAATACACTTATGCTTGTATTAAAACTGAGTATATCCACCACCTGAATGTTGCCCACAAGACACACTATAAAATTCCCCTTTTTTGCTGCCTGCCTGGAACTGCAAAGCTGAGGAGGAAATTTATCAAACATTTACCATGCCATTCTTATTCCATGTACTAGTACACAGCAAAAGCATAAAACTTGCAGCAATTTCTAAAGCGCTAAATATTTAATGTTCAGATCTGCAATACTAATAGAACAACTTAAGATGCAGAATGTAACCTCACAAACAGCTGAATCAAAGGCTCTGACAGTTTGCTTTCCTCGCCAAGTCAGAGAAGGCATTGTAATTTTTAAAAAAACAAAACACTTGCAATTTAATTACCTGGTGTTGCTCTCAAATAGGATCTAAGTACAGAGATGGTCAGCATTTAACATTCTAATATGGTGACATATGGTGGCACAGTATGCTGGTACTGCTAACACATACTTTGATTTTTGGTTTGTCCACCATGGATGGTTGCAGTCTAGTTAAGGAGTCAACATACCAGGAAGACACACACACATGTAACACTGCCTGTCTTGTTGTTGTGCTGATCTACAAAATCAGCAAATGAAGCTGTTTAAAATGTGAAGATAAAAAAATCATCTCCTGCTAACATCTGCAGGTTGAAAGGCTGCTAAAAGCACAGCTAGAGAGCACAATTGAAAAATTGTGAGCTTTTTCCAGTGCAGTCCATACTAAGAGCCATGGAGTTTAAGAGTACATTAAATAGATGTTGATTGTTTGCAATCTAAGCTGCTGGTAGTGGGTCTATATATTTATATCCTTTCTTTTTTCCCAATCTGGGACATCTTACCAAGTTAAAAATATAAACATATCAATGAAATGGAAAGCAGTTAAAAGCAAAACCATTAAAAAGCAGAACAACAAATATAATCAATACAACATGTGAAAGGCCACGAGCTGACAGTCCTCAAAGACCTGCTGAAACAAAAAGGGCTTTACCTGCCTCTGGAGTTTATCACATGGGGGAAATTGGAAGTTTAAATAGGTAAGAAGTTATGATTATCTAGCTTATTAGGTGCAAATGCGCAAATGGTTTTCACACGACATTGTGCACAAACAGCATAGAATCTAACAAGAAAGTGACATGAACCAGCAAATAGGCATTTTCAGGAAAATATTGTGAATTAATTTCCATTTCATTCACAAATTCACTTTTTTTGTGCAATTGCTGTAGTGTGAAAGTTACTTGGGATTTATTCACGGGATTCTCCCTGTTTTTTGTGTTTGTTGCCAGATTTCCCATGGTTCTTTGGGGCGAGTTTATTTCCAGTGTTGTGGGGCAATACCACTGCTTATAAAGCTCCTAAAATAAGTACACACCCTTCTTCTTGGCCAGAGCTCTTAAAACAAACAGCTGATGCAAGGGCAGAGAAGAGAGTGAATGAATGCTTGCCTCCAGGTCTGAGTCCCTGTGCACTCCTCTATGTGTGTGTGTGTGTCTCCTGCTTCAGCCTTCCTTTCTAGCCAAAGTGCAGCGATCCCCAAACTGTCCTCTTTAAGGGATTTTGGAATTCAGCTCCCAGAATCCCAGACTATTGGCCTACATGGCTGAGGTTCTGGCAGCTGAAGTCCAAAATCCCTTAAAGGGCACAGTTTGGGGATCACTTCAGCCTTCCCTCCTAGCCAAAGCTCTTAAAGAAACAGCTATTGAGGCAAAGGCAGGGACAGAGCAAGCGAGATAGAGAAAAGGCTGAGTTCCCCCTCGCTCTTTCTTGTGTACATCTATCTGTCTCCAGCTTCAGCCTTCCCCCATAGCCAGGGTTCTTAAAGGAATAGCTGCTGAAGGCAGGGTCACACACACAGATTTGTTGTTGTCTACATGTGAAAATCATTTGCTCGCATTTGCAGGATACGCGCACTTTAATCATTTTCGGGATGGAGGCACATTTGGTCCCGTCATGTGAAAACCATTAATACATTTGCACGCAAGTGCAGGTTAATCTCAGATTCTGCATGGGATAACAGCGCTTTGAGTGTGAAAACCATTTGCGCAATTGTGAGTTAATAATGGGTTCTTACCATTTTAAACTCCCAGTTTTTCCCAGTGTGATAAACTTCTCTGAAAGGATAGCAAGGAGGGTGCCAATATAGCCTCTCTAGGGAACATGGGATCCAAAGGACTCAAGAAAGAATTGTGGGAGGGAGGAACTGCTTATGTAGTTCTGCATGCTAATTTCCAAATATCCGAGCTAGGAAAAAAAGGGGTGGTGGTGGTTTTGTTTTTAATAATAATAATAAATAATAAAATTTATTTATATCCTGTCTCTTTGTAAAATACAACTAAGGCAGCTTACATGATAAAACAAACAATACTATCCCCCAATAGCCTACCCTCCCAAATACAATTAAGCAATCAAAAATTAAAAACAAACTTAAAAATAACAAACTACAAAAACATTCCAACAAATGACAAATAATTTAAAATAGCTATAGTGGATATCAGGGACAGGCATAACTATTTTCAGTGACCAGTTACCTACTCAGGAAAAGCCTGCCGGAAGAGGTCCGTCTTAACCGCTTTTTTAAAGCTGTTTAAGGTGGTCAAATGATGGATCTCATCTGGCAGGCCATTCCAAAGTCTGGGAGTGATAGCTGAAAAGGTCCTCTGGGCAGTTGATGATAATCTAGTTTTTACAGATTGCAATAAACTCTTCCCAGAGGACCTTAGTGCATGGGGTGGATTATACAGAAGGAGGTGGTCCTGAAGATAGGTTGGGCCCAAGCCATGTAGGGCTTTAAAGGTAATAACCAACACCTTGTACTGTGCCCGGAAACTGATAGGCAGCCAGTGAAGCAATCTTAAAATAGGTGTGATGTGGTCTCTTCTGGTTTTACCTGAGACCAGCCGGGCTGCCATATTCTGTACCAATTTAAGTCTCCGAACGAGGCACAAGAGTCGCCCTATATAGAGTGCATTGCGGAAATCAAGGCAAGAGGGTTTTTGTTTTTGTTGTTGTTGTCAAGTCAACCTTGACTCATGATGATCCTGCGAATAAGACATTTCCAAGGGATCATTCATATGTTGCTGTTTTCAGTGAGACTATGCAAATAATCTCACACACACTTTCTGGCTTTGTTATTCACACTATGGAGAATCACATCTATGCACATCTATGTGAGTTGAGGTGCTCACACATGTCAACACTCAAATAAAGATGGAGTTGATGATGCAAATGTATTTGAAACACGTTCAAGGCATGCAGAGTTTTATCGCAGGCTTATTTGCACCAGTTATTCACACATCCAAAAATCCGAATCTGTTAGAAAATCTTGGGGAAAAATCCAACGTTGATTATCCCAGGTTAAGTGGGTATTTTGACAGCCCCCCCCCCCAAAAAACCCAACCTTAATCAGATGCATTTGAAATGAATGTGAACAAAGATTCAACCCAGATTCAGCCTGGATTATTTTCACCTTCTGAATAACCCCTAAGACCACAGCTTTTTAAAAATTTTGCAGACTCATGCCTGTGACCTCCCCATTGAGTCTTGCCATCTGGCATGCAGTCTTCATCTCTTTCTACTACCCTCCACCTTTCCTAGTACTATTGTCTTTTCTAATGAGTCCTGCCTTCTCATAATGTGGCCCAAGTACGACAGCCTCAATTTGATCATCTTAGCTTCTAGGGGTATTTCAGGCTTGATCTATTCAAGGACTCATTGGTTTGTCATTTTGGCCATCCATGGTATTCCCAGCATTCTTCTCCAGCCCCACATCTCAAATGAATGGATTTTCTTCTTATCCACTTTTTTCACTGTCCAGCTCTCACATCCATATATAGTGATGGGGAATATTATGGCTTGGATGATTCTAACTTTAGTGCTCAGTTGTATATCTCTGCTCTTTAAGATCTTGCCTAGTTCTTTCATAGCTGCCCTTCCCATTCCTAGTCTTGTTATCTCTTGACTGCAGTTTCCATTCTGATCAATGTTTGATCTCAGGTATGAGAAATCTGTAAGTACAGCAGCTGGAGGCACAGGTAGCTACACTTCAGCATATTAGGGAGCAAGAGGTTTTCCTAGACAGAACAGAATGAACTGTCTTGCACAGGGACCACACTGAGGAAATTGCTGGGGAAGAGAAGGTTAGTTCACATACACAGGAGGTAGACAACTGGAGGAATGTCACGCACAGAAGTAGGGAGACCAGGGATCGTTCTGGGAGCTTACAGCTACAGAATCGATTTGAAGCTCTTTCCCTTATCAAGGAATACGAGGAAGAGCAGCATGGACAGACTTCAAGGACAAAGCAGGGAACCCTGGGAGTTCCACCACAGGGAACAGTCGCTGCTAAGCCTCGGAGGAGGCATGTGGTCGTGATGGGGGACTCCTTGCTGAGGGGTACAGAAGCAGTGATTTGTGGGCCTGACAAGATGTCTCAGGAGGTGTGTTGTCTCCCTGGGGCAAAGATCCGAGATGTGACAGAGAGGCTGACAAGACTGGTCAAGCCTACTGACCAAAACTCCTTCCTTTTGGTCCATGTGGGAACGAATGACACGGCAAGACACAGTCTTTCAGAAGATCACAAGGGATTATGAGGCTCTGGGTAAGAAGTGGAAAGAAATGGATGCACAGATTGTCATCTCATCTCTTCTGCCAGTTGAAGGGCATGGTCCAGGAAGAGAGAGGAAAATAGCAGATGTCAACAACTGGGAGAACAATTTGGATTCTTAGATCATGGACTGCGGTTCCATGAGGGCGGACTTCTGGCAAGGGATGGGCTGCATCTCATGCCAGTTGGAAGAAACGTTTTTGCCAACAGTCTCAAGAATTTGATCAGGGGGGCTTTAAACTGAGTTATTTGGGGAAGGGAGACAGTGTTCTGGAAGACAAAAGGACTGGAAAAACAGTCAAACTGTCATAGAGGGAACAAGGCAAACAGTGCAAGGACCCAACAGCGGGAGGTAAAAAAACATTCACAGGCAGCAAGTAAAGGGGACATATGGTCTTAGATGTCTCTATACTAATGCACAGAGCATGGGAAACAAGCAAGATGAATTTGAACTCCCAGCGCAACAAAACAAATATGATATAATAGGCATCACTGAAACCTGGTGGGATGAGTCTCATGATTGGAATGTAGGAATAGAGGGGTATAACCTTTTCAAGAGAAACAGGTCAAACAGGAAAGGAGGAGGAATAGCATTATATGTCAGGGATATTTACACCAGTGAAGAAATCCAGGACATCAATCCTGGAAGCCAGGTGGAGAGCATCTGGATAAAAATTAAAGGGGAGGGAAACAACAGGGATGTTATTGTGGGAGTCTACTACAGACCCCCGACTCAGGCAGAGCAATTGGATGATGCCTTTCTAGAACAGATGACCACACACTCAGAAAGGAGAAGTATAGTAGTGATGGGTGACTTCAACTATCCTGATATTTGCTGGAATTCAAATTCAGCAAAATCCTCAAGGTCTAGCAAATTCCTCACTTGCCTTGAAGACAATTTCATTGTCCAAAAGGTGGAAGAGGCAACAAGGGAGTCAGCTAATTTAGATCTGATCCTAACTAACAGGGAAGACCTAATTAATGGGGTGCGAGTGATTGGATCCTTAGGTGGGAGTGATCATGTTCTCCTGGAATTTATTATACAGTGGAAAGGAGAAGGCAGGCATAGTCAGACACACATTCTAGACCAGGGGTAGGCAACCTTTCCCCTTTAAGGGCCGAGGGACTTCAGCTCCCAGAAGCCTCAGCCATGTTGGTCAATAGTTCCATGTTGGCCAATAGCTCCTGGGATTCTGGGAGCTGAAGTCCCTCGGCCCTTAAAGGGGAAAGGTTGCCTACCCCTGTTCTAGACTTTAAGAAAGCTGATTTTAGTAAACTTAGAGAAATACTGGGAGTGATCCCATGGTCAGGAATACTAAAAGAGAAGGGAGTTCAAGATGGATGGGAGTTTCTCAAAAGGGAGATACTGAAGGTACAACCTCAAACTGTTCCAATGAGAAGGAAAAATGGGAGATGTCTCAAGAAACTGGGTTGGATGACAAAATAACTTTCAGCTGAACTAAGTTTTAAATGGGAGATGTATTAGAAATGGAAAAGGGGCGAAATCACTAAAGAGAAATTCAAACAAATAGCTAGCACGTGTAGGGGTAAAGTCAGAAAAGCTAAAGCACAGAATGAACTCAGGCTTGCTAGAGAGGTTAAGAATAATAAAAAGGGTTTTTTTGGGTATGTCCGCAGCAAAAGGAAGAAGGAGGAAATGGTAGGGCCACTGTGTGGAGAAGATGGCAAAAAGTTAACAGGGGACAGAGAAAAGGCAGAATTACTCAACACCTTCTTTGTTTCAGTCTTCTCAGAAAAGGCAAAGGGTGCTCAACCTGAGGATAATGGAGCAGAGGACAGAATAGGAGAATTTCAGCACAGAATAAGTAAAGAGATAGTACAGGAATACCTGGTTAATCTAAATGAATATAAATCTCCAGGACCAAATGAATTACAACCAAGGGTACTAAAAGAACTGGCAAATGTAATATTGGAACCATTGGCAATAATCTTTGAGAACTCCTGGAGAACAGGAGAAGTCCCAGCAGACTGGAGGAGGGCAAACGTCCCCCATCTTCAAAAAGGGGGAAAAAAGAGGATCCCAACAATTATTGTCCAGTTAGTCTGACATCAATACCAGGAAAGATTCTGGAGCAGATCATTAAACAGCGAGTCTGTGAACACCTGGAAAGTAATTCCATAATCACAAAAAGTCCACATGGGTTTCAGAGAAACAAGTCATGCCAGACAAATCTGATCTCTTTCTTTGATAAAATTACCAGCTTGGTAGATGAAGGGAATGCTGTGGATATAGTATATCTTGATTTCAGTACGGCCTTTGACAAGGTTCCCCATGACATTCTTGCAAACAAGATGGTAAAATGTGGGCTAGACAAAGTAACTGTTACATGGATTTGTAATTGGTTGACTGGCCGAATCCAAAGGGTGCTCAACAATGGCTCCTTTTCAACCTGGAAAGAAGTGACTAGTGGGGTGCCACAGGGCTTTGTCCTGGGCCCAGTGCTATTCAACATCTTTATCAGTGACTTGGATGACAGTATTGGGGGCATAGTTATCAAATTTGCAGACAACACCAAATTAGGAGGAGTAGCTAATACCCCAGAAGACAGGATCAAAATTCAAAATGACTTGAACAGACTAGAAAGCTGGGCGAAAGCTAGCAAAATGAAATTCAACACGGAGAAATATAAGGTACTGCACTTAGGGCGGAAAAACGAAAAGCACAGATATACGATGGGGGACACCTGGCTGAATGAGACTACATGTGAAATGGATCTAGGAGTCAGGTAGACCACAAGTTTAACATGAGCCAACAGTGTGATGCAGCAGCTAAAAAGGCCAATGCAATTTTAGGCTGCATCAATAGAAGTATAGTGTCTAGATCAAGAGAAGTAATAGTGCCACTTTATTCTGCTTTGGTCAGGCCTCACCTGGAATACTGTGTCCAGTTCTGGGCACCACATTTCAAAAAGGATAGCTAGAAACTGGAGCATGTCCAAAGGAGGGCAACTAAAATGGTGAAGGGTGTGGAAAACAAGTCATATGAGAAACGACTTAGGGAGCTGGGAATGTTTAGTCTGGAGAAGAGAAGGTTAAGAGGTGATATGATAGCCTTGTTTAAATATTTGAAGTGATATATTGAGGAGGGAACAAGCTTGTTTTCTGCTGCTAGAGAGACTAGGACCCGAAACAATGGTTGCAAGCTCCAGGAAAAGAGATTCCACCTCAACATTAGGAGGAACTTCCTGACAGTAAGGGCTGTTTGACAGTGGAAAACACTCCCTCGGAGTATGGTGGAGTCTCCTTCCTTGGAGGTCTTTAAGCAGAGGCTGGATGGCCATCTGTTGGGGATGCTTTAATTGGGAGTTCCTGCATGGCAGGGAGGTTGGACTGGATGGCCCTTGTGGTCTCTTCCAACTCTATGATTCTATGATTCTATTTTGATTTCCCCATTGTCTAGGTTTATGTAGCTCCTCCACGGTCATTATTTTTGTTTTCTTTATGTTCAGTAGCAAGCCTGCATTTGCCCTTTCTTCCTTGACCTTCCTCAGTAATTGTTCCAAGACTATGATGTTTTCCGCTAGTAATTACTAACAAATATACAGAGCTTGAAACAGTTATTTTTTGTACTACCAAAATACCCGTGACCTGGCTGGAGGATTCTGGGAATTGCCATTTAAAAATGTAAATTTTTCAAACTCTGGGAAATACTTGCACGAGCAACATGGAACAATAGCAGTTTTCATATGCATATAAGATATAAGATCTGCATATAAGATTCTCAGTATCCCATTTGCATTTCTGAACTTCAAGTTTTGAAAAGAGGAAAATAGTTGCTCAACATGCAGACAGATATATATACCTGGTGTCTGGCCTATAATATTTTGATAAATATCAGAACCAGCCAAATATATTTTATTGCCTGCTGTCAAGGATAAATTGGCTCATCTTTACCATTACACATAAGAAGCCTCCACCAGTGCTGACTGAGGGCATGTCTACCCTGACGAAAATAATTGGCCTGACCTTCCATTTTTCTGGTCCACAGTGACCAGAAAAGTGACCTGATTAACATCACACACGTTTAAAACACATAGCAGAAATAATCCAGTTTGAGACTGCTTTAATTGCCCTGGCTCAATGCTAGGGAATTCTGGGAACTGTAGTTTTGTGAGACATTTAGCCTTCACTTTCAGAGTGCTGTGGTGGCACCGTAAACTACAATTCCCAAGATTCCCAAGTACTGAGACAGGGCAGTTAAAGTGGTCTCAAACTGGATTATTTCTGCTGTGTGTGTTGGACCACAATCACAAATACAGTAAACACAACATCAGCATAACTGGCCACAAAAACTTATTGCATAACTGGCCACAAAATTTCCCCTGGCAAACTCACTCCCCCCCCCCCCCCAGCATGCATCACATTATCAGCCAGTAGCCCCTATTGGGCTCATTCCCACTATGGACGTTATCACACGTGGGCCAGTTTCGTTGTTAAAGAGATAATAAAGTGGAAATGAAGCATCCCGAAAAGAAAGTGAAAATAGAGCTTAATTATGCAAAAGCTTTTCACACGTAATTACAGTAATAACGGAATTAAGTTAAAAGCGGAAAAAAGACGTTTTTAACTTTCATACACAAGTAAAAAGAACCCGTACATGTACTGGAAATGGGTGTGTTTTGTGACAAGACTCCTCCTTTTCTAGGGCGAGTCCTGCATTTCCCAGGAGGAAATGTCAGACTGCCCTACATTTGGGGTCATGTCCTCCTGCACAGGTCCTAACCCCCTTCCGTTGGGGTTAGGACCTCTCAAGAGAGCAGAGGAGGAGGAGGAGGAGGAGGCTGGAAAGGCAAGGCAAGGCAAGGGAGGGATTGAGAGGGGGAAACTGGAGGTAGCTCCCATGTCCCCCCATAAGTCTTTCCCCTTTGTAGGACCTGCAGGGCAGAACTTCATGGTGAGATGGATCTCCAAGTTGCTCCACAAGCACACCCCACACTTGCACCCACATCCCCCCACAGCTGCTGTGAGGGAAGCCTTCTTTCCCCTCCTTTTCCCTCTATCCCAAATGCCAAACTTCTCCTCCGTCCCAAACTTCCCTCTCCTGGACTGCCTCCCCTTCCCTTCCCTTCTTCCCTTCCCTTCCCTGACACTGAGAAGGAGCCCAGGACTCTCCCTCCCTGGAGGCCCCTCCTCTTCCTCCTCTTGGCCCTCCTCCAGGTTTTAAAAGAGAATTGTCCGTGCGTATTTGCTTTTCACATTACAGTAAATGTGAAATTACTATAATTTCGCAAATGCATTTCCTCAAAACTACCGAATTTCAAAAGATCTCGGATAACACCAGTTTCTGTCCAGTTTCTGTCCAGTTTCTGTGCGACATCATGTGAAATCGTGAGGCACAAATCCAGTTTTTGTTTGGGATTTGTGTGGATTAACCAACAGATTTGCCCCGTGTGATAACGTCCTATGATTTGAAGAGATTTGCTGATTGCTTTATATGTGCCCCATTCACATTGAAAACGGTTTCTGACCCAACTGTGATTGGTCGGAGTTGCTTTGAAGTGAGGGAAATTAAAAAAAAAAAAAAAATCACTTTTTTCAGACACTAGTTTCTTGGTGGTTCTTTTTTGGGGGGAAAGTGATTTGGAAACTCGTTCAACAAGTTTAAACAAAGGATCTGATTCGCATCACACTGGAGAGGAAGGACTAAAGGCAGAAGGTTGGGGCTCCCTCTGGCGAAGGAGGACAAGGACATTCTTCAAAAGGGAGGGCATTCCAGAAAAAAAACAAAAAAAAGGAAGGGTATGACACCAAGGAAAAGCTAAAAGCACTCATATAGAAATGCAAATGCAGGCTTTTTAGACATGCTAAAAATGGAAGACTTTCGAGAAAAAGAGAAGACATGGCCCAAGAAAGGACTTTACACAACCTCCACTTCCCTCCTGGCTCCAGGGACCAGAGAGACCCCTGGAGGAGCAAGCGAGGGCAAACAGCTAAACTCTCCAAGCCTGGTGGTCACCTCAGAATAATCCAGGCCACTCAGCTGCTCTGCCCTTGTCCTCCTTCAGGGTGAGGACACACCTAGTCCCCCTGGGGAGGAGGAGGAGGAGGAGAAGTCTTGGAAAAGGAGGATGCCTGCTGTTCAACCTGTCTCCCTGGGGGAAGGAGAGAGAGAGGAGGGCGCCCTAGGCCCGGGTGTTTGCCACCTAAACCGCCTGGGAGCCCTCCCTGGCTCCAGTGGCCCTGGCTTTCCAGAGGGTGGAGGCTGCCTTGGCCCAGCCATTCTTCCCTTGCCTCCTTGACTTTTCCTCCTCCTTCCTCTGCATCCTCCCCTTTTGCAGCTGCAGCCTCAGGCAGAGGGGCTCCTTCCCTTCCAGTAGCTCTGGCGCCTTCAGGTACAGCCAGAGAGGATGGGCAGGAGGAGATGATGGAGGTGGCAGTGGAGGAGGAGGAAGGTTTCCTCTCCCAGCCTCTTGCAAGAGCCAGGAGCGGGTTGCTCTCCCCTGCAGCAGAGCTAGCTCGCTTGTTTTCAGGCGGACTAGCTCTCCCTCTTTGTTTTTGTTGTTGTTATGTGCCTTCAAGACCTTTCTGACTTATGACCACCCTAATAAAACATGGGAGTCTCTTGGCAGATTTGTTCGGGAGGGTTACATTTGCCATCCTCTGAGGCTGAGACAGTGTGACTTGCTGAAAGTCGCCCAGTGGGTTTTTATGCTGGAGCCCTCTGCAGTTACTTCAATAACAGTCCCCCAAGATAGGATTCACCTTGTGTGGGTTGTGTGCCTTTAAGTTATTTCAGACTTATGGAGATCCTAAAGCACCACCGGTTGCTGCTTCTCTCCCCCTCCATCCCTCCTTCCCTCCCCAAAAGCTGCTTAGCGGGATCCTCTTTGAGCTTCCTCTCCACCGGGGCTGTTGGGCATCAACCCCCTGCCCAATCCCAGAGCCCCAGGACTGCCTGCTCCCCAGGAGGCTTGGGAGCTCCGGAGCCCCAGGGATGTTTCCCAGGTTGGACAGATGATGCGTAGATGCACATCATATGATTGACCTTTAAAAAAAAAAACAGCTAGTGTGAATGACAAGCATGCCAAAAAAAGACACAAATGTACACAATTCTTGTAATAATTCACTTCCATAGTGGGAACTATGCATCGGTACAAATTCCTTCCATGATCCGGTGTCAGTGCGACTTGCAAAGCGGATTAAAAGCAAGTAGGAATGCTTTGCTTTTATATATCTGGTGTCTGGCCTATAATATTTTGATAAATATCAGAACCAGCCAAATATAAGTCTAAGGGCCTTTGCAGACTGCCAGAAATAGTGCACATTAAATTGAGGCACTGCCCTGGCTCAGTGCTAGGGAGTCATGGGAATTGTATTTTTTTCTGGGACATTGAGCCTTCTCTGTCAGGGAGCTCTGGTGCCACAATAAATTACAGTTCCCATGATTCCCTAGCACTGAGCCAGGGCAGTGCCTCAATTTAATGTGCACTATTTCTGGCAGTCTGCAAAGGCCCATAGTCTATCCCCACACACACACACACACTCTAGAATTGGAACATAGATTTCACTTGTCAAAATATAAAGTTTTATAGGACACATGCATCTCCAATTTATTATTATTATTATAAATAATAATAAATGAGCCCATTGTTTATCTTTCACACTATTGGATTTACTCTGGATGCTTCCCTATCCAATCCCCTTTCTCCCTTTGCTGCCCCAGTGAGTGACAGAGGGAATTTTAAATATACCACATACATACACAGAATGGAGAAAGAAAAATAAATTAAAATTGTATTTTATTTATTTTATTTTATTTATGAAAATGTTCAGCTATGAGATCAGTGATGTGGGGTTAGACTTAGCTACCTCTCCCTCTTCCCTCCTCACTTAAGTGTCACATTTGCTTTTATTGTTTTTAATCTCCCCTACTCCAATCCTCCCCACAATAGGCGTTGCGTCATCTTTGTTTTCACTTCAATGAATGGAGTGAATGCACTTCCCTCTTCCCCCTTATTCAGAGAACGTCCATTCCCTCTTTCCCACTCCAGTCCTCCTGCCCATCATTCACTCATTTGCTCATGCAGTGATCTCACACATTTCCTCCCCGCATACCCCTTCCATATCTACATTGCAGATCTCCACACGAGCAAGTAAGCAAGCATAACATTGGGCAGGAATTCTATCAGTAGTCCCTTGTAGAGTAGACCATTGAATCAGTTGTTGACTGGTGAATCACCATGTATCTGAATCCTATTGATTTAATAAGTTTCCTGTGGTTGGTATTGCCAGTGGAATTTGGGTTTCTATATAGTAAATCCATACTTGTATACATCTCATTGGTTCACTGGATTGACTGTAGTGGGGATTTCAGCCTTTGCATTTTAAACAGAATTCTCCTTCTACAATTCTCCTGTCCTTTTTTGGGAATAATCCTAGTCAGCAGGTATATCCCCTGAACTGAATTTTCTTTTTCCTACCAAGTAGTGATAGCCCTTTTATTAATGTAAAATAATAGTCCTTTCAGAGTCTGTTGAAAGCCCACAAGTAAAGTAAGGAGGGTTGCAGACTGCCAGAAATAGTGCCACTTTTATAGTTAGGGTTAGTGCTAGGGAATCATGGGAATTGTTTTTGTTTTTTTCTGAGACATTGAGCCTTCTCTGTCAGAGAGCTCTGGTGCCACAATAAATTACAGTTCCCATGATTCCCTAGCACTGAGCCAGGGCAGTGCCTCAATTTAATGTGCACTATTTCTGGCAGTCTGCAAAGGCCCATAGTCTATCCCCACACACACACACACACTCTAGAATTGGAACATAGATTTCACTTGTCAAAATATAAAGTTTTATAGGACACATGCATCTCCAATTTATTATTATTATTATAAATAATAATAAATGAGCCCATTGTTTATCTTTCACACTATTGGATTTACTCTGGATGCTTCCCTATCCAATCCCCTTTCTCCCTTTGCTGCCCCAGTGAGTGACAGAGGGAATTTTAAATATACCACATACATACACAGAATGGAGAAAGAAAAATAAATTAAAATTGTATTTTATTTATTTTATTTTATTTATGAAAATGTTCAGCTATGAGATCAGTGATGTGGGGTTAGACTTAGCTACCTCTCCCTCTTCCCTCCTCACTTAAGTGTCACATTTGCTTTTATTGTTTTTAATCTCCCCTACTCCAATCCTCCCCACAATAGGCGTTGCGTCATCTTTGTTTTCACTTCAATGAATGGAGTGAATGCACTTCCCTCTTCCCCCTTATTCAGAGAACGTCCATTCCCTCTTTCCCACTCCAGTCCTCCTGCCCATCATTCACTCATTTGCTCATGCAGTGATCTCACACATTTCCTCCCCGCATACCCCTTCCATATCTACATTGCAGATCTCCACACGAGCAAGTAAGCAAGCATAACATTGGGCAGGAATTCTATCAGTAGTCCCTTGTAGAGTAGACCATTGAATCAGTTGTTGACTGGTGAATCACCATGTATCTGAATCCTATTGATTTAATAAGTTTCCTGTGGTTGGTATTGCCAGTGGAATTTGGGTTTCTATATAGTAAATCCATACTTGTATACATCTCATTGGTTCACTGGATTGACTGTAGTGGGGATTTCAGCCTTTGCATTTTAAACAGAATTCTCCTTCTACAATTCTCCTGTCCTTTTTTGGGAATAATCCTAGTCAGCAGGTATATCCCCTGAACTGAATTTTCTTTTTCCTACCAAGTAGTGATAGCCCTTTTATTAATGTAAAATAATAGTCCTTTCAGAGTCTGTTGAAAGCCCACAAGTAAAGTAAGGAGGGTTGCAGACTGCCAGAAATAGTGCCACTTTTATAGTTAGGGTTAGTGCTAGGGAATCATGGGAATTGTTTTTGTTTTTTTCTGAGACATTGAGCCTTCTCTGTCAGAGAGCTCTGGTGCCACAATAAATTACAGTTCCCATGATTCCCTAGCACTGAGCCAGGGCAGTGCCTCAATTTAATGTGCACTATTTCTGGCAGTCTGCAAAGGCCCATAGTCTATCCCCACACACACACACACACTCTAGAATTGGAACATAGATTTCACTTGTCAGAATATAAAGTTTTATAGGACACATGCATCTCCAATTTATTATTATTATTATTGAGACTTAAGTTCTTTTTACATTTTATAAGACAATAATTTCATTTATAAAATCATTCTTGGTTAGAATGCATGTATTATACAGTGTAGTCTCTCTTTGGCATCCTGTCATATAGTAATAATACTTTTTTTAAAAAGACACTGATCTAGTATATCTACATTATTATACTATTGCCCCCTGTGGCATACAATAGCTTTATGCCAGCATAAATACCATTATACAAGCTCTTGTACTTTCATGGAGCTTGCTTATGGTTGGTATCCCATTCAGTTCAATTATATTGATTAAACTGTTGCACAAGCAGTTCTACTGTTGAGAAGGTCTTATAAATATGCTCATTGGTTCCACTGCTGTGTTTTGCAGAGAGTGTGCAGCTATAGTGCCCAGTGTATTGGTAGTTGCACAAGAATTGATCCAATATAATTGTGCTAGAATAATGCTGTCCCATGTGCAAAATACCGTAATGCAGCTGGTTCAAGGCACTATGTGCCTTGACTTGAATAAGAGGCAGAGTGAAGGGCCATTTCTGCTCCACTTCAGGCAACAAAAAGTCTCAATAGCCCTGGAAGTAGCCCTGAGGTGTTCAGTATCTTTTTCTCTAGCCTATTTTACAAGGTTGTTGTGAGAACAATTGAGTTATCCTGTTCTGGGCACCTTGGATGAATTTCAGATACCAATGTGTTAAATAAGCATCTTTCCCATCCAGGCATGGGTTTATTAGCTTCTTGTTAGTAACTTTTTATTTACAAGATCTGCAAGCGTCTCCATATGATCCATATTGCTTCCATAAATCTAGCAACCCTTGGACTTTTTGTGCCTGCCAAGCTGTTTCTTAGAGCAAGCCACCTGCTGCATTTGGGCAACAGTATAAACCATGTAATATTTCACCAACATTAAAGGAGCTTTAGCTTCTTGAAGCAAAAGCTAGTGTTGCTTTACATAAACAAAATGTTGTCATGGCACATTGAAATTGTTCACTCTAGGGAGTTCACTCTAGGGAAGTAGCACTGAGCCAGAATTTTTCTAAAGACATTTTTCCCCAAATAACAATAAATACAAGATTTATTTATTTATTTATTTAATTTTATTTTTGGAGGCACCCAAGTAGAATGATATATTGCAGAATTTTCTACAAATATTCACTTTTGTAGTGGTGGGGGAGGATTAGTGGCTGCCATTCCTTTATGCACATACCCCAAAGAATGGTGCAGACTGATGCAAAGGGGATTAGAGAGAAGGCAAAATAGTGGCCAGATTGCCAACCCAATCACAGTTGCTTCCACTTTTGTGTGTGTGTACATGCCTTCAAGTCATCTGTCAACTAATGGTGGCCCCATTAATTTCATAGTGTTTTCTTAGGCAAGGAATACTTAGAGATTATTTTGTCATTTCTGTCCTCTAAAATCTAGCATACAACACATGGTATTCATTGGTTGCCATAAGTCAAAGTGGACTTGAAGGCAGCTAACATCAATTCCCATCCAACAACTCCCTGATTCTGCTTAGCTTCCAAGACCAACTGGGATCTGGTGTGCTTAGGGTATTTAGGCTGCTTGCATGAGTAGCAAAGAAAAGACCTAGAGTTGGGTAGAGGGGAAGCAGTCTTTCTGCCATTGTTAATTGTTAACCCTCACTCAGAGATTGAAAAGGGTACTTACTGGACCCTCTGAAACCCCACTGGCTGGCCGTGCTTGTTGAGAAATTGTAAGAGTTGTAGCCTGCCTGCCCGCCTCCATAAGTAATGTTTCCATGCTCTGCTCATACCCCAAATAAATGGTTAGAAGTTTTCTGTGGATAAATCCCCCCATTTAATCTCATTTTAATTTTTTCTGCCCACAGAGGCCTGCATACAGCTGAGAGCTTGAAAATTTCATTTTTGGACTACAACTTCCATTGGGCAATTAGCCATGCTGGGTAGAGCGGTTGGGGAGTTGTATTCTCTCCAGAATAACTAATAAATTCTGACACAGCTGTAAAGTGAAAATGGTTGTTGTCCGACAGCAACTTCTCCTTTTTTGTCTATGTATTGGGAATTGCATAGCACCACCCCCACCCCCGCCATACCCTTTATATGTCTTTTATATAGCTCTTCACCCACAGCTATTTTCCTTGCTCCCAGGTTTAGCTTCTCAAGGCACCCACTGTAGTCCTTATCAGCCTGCAAAACTCATTTGTTACCCTTGTACTGTGCCTTCCATGAAATGACTCTTCTAGGATAGTGTTACCACATGTGTTGTCAAAACACATGCATAAACTCACATATGTTCTAATTAGTCACACCTCTAAAAGATCTTTAAACTGTGGCAAGGATTGTGTCTTCAGATTGGAACTAGTAACTCACATCTACACAGAGCTATCAAAAGAGAAATTATATTGAACACAAGAATTAAAATAGTGATTCATTGGAGAATAGCAAATATGATAGAGCTTCAAAAATGGCAAACAATCAATAGATAAGACAAATAATCAACTAATGCAGCAGAGTTGCTTCAGAATGGGAAATGTTAAACTCAGATAAGGAGGCTCACAAGACTGAGAATGTTTTAACATCAAGGTTATTACTGCAAGGCCTGAGGATGCTACAGAAGACTGGATTTAGATTGCAGGAGGTAGCAGGCATTAGGGCAGAGCAAACTGGTGTTTAAAGGTTGCTAAGAGGAAAGAAAGAGTAGGGCTAATTTAAAAGTGGGGGAAAGCAATAAAGATCTTTCCCTAAGACACGCCCACACCCACAAACATGGAGTATGTATGGGAGCTGAGTCAGTACTCACTGAAAAATAGATTGGGATGACAGAAATTAACTTTCCTGAAAAGGTACTGCGAAACACTATTATTATGATTGCAGTAGGGTGGAAAGAGAAGAAACCTCAAAAGAGGACAAACTAGTCGAAGGCTAGTCATAAATTATTTGGGGAAAACAGGACTTGGAGAGAGAGAATAAACTAGCAAAACTGCCTGGCTAAATCCGGGATACTGATGAGTCTGAGATTATGGTGTCAGGTAGCTTAGTTCCAGGCCTTCCGTGGCTTCATTTTAGGGATTATTCAGATGGGGGAAGTAATCTAAGATGAATCTGGGTTGAATCTCCATTGTTCACATGCATCCCAAATGCATCCCATTAAAATGGGGGGGGGGGGGGCTGCCAAAAAATCCACTTAACCTGGGATAATCAATACTGGGGGTTTTCCCTGAATTTTTTTTAAAAAGATTTGCATCATCGGCAGTGTGAATAACGGATACAAACAGACCCAGGATTAAACTCGGCATGCCTTGAATGCATTTTGAATACATTCACATCATCACCTCCATGTTTATTTGAGTGCTTGCACGTGTGAGCAACCGAACTCAGAGAGATACGTGGAGATCTGGTTCCATGTCCAGGTCAGGATGGAGCATTGTTTATTCCTGAAGGACAGTACTTATGTTCTAAACGAGGGTTTGGAATCACTTGGCTCATGAATTGCATGTGTCCACTGTTGCCCTTCCTGGATTTCCTATGCCTTCCACATATTACAGACCTGGGGATAGGGGTTTAAAATGGCAGTTGTTGCTTCTGGAAGTTTTTAAGATGAATCATTATTCTCTACAGCAAGGTAATGAGTCTCTCCACACGCTCATCTTGTTCTAGCCACAGTAACCCAAACACTTCTTCGTTAAAAGGGAGGATCAGATACAACCTACAAAGTATCCTGGGGGGGGGGGGCTGGAGCTTGACCATCTTTGTTCTAAAGTTAGAGTGTTTTCTTGCAGTCACATCATACAGCATAGTTAGGTCTGAAGTTCTCAGAGAGCCTTAGTATAGATGCTTGCTTTCTAAATATGAAAGCTACTTGATGCACCACAGAAATTCTTTTTTGTGAAAAGGAAAGGAAAGATATTGACCAAGTCAGAGAACTTCTGAAATCAGCAATATACAAATTCCAGGAACTATCTCCCTTCCTATATTATCCCCTCTTTCTAAGCTTTTCTCTTTTTTTATTTTGTTAAACCAGAGTATCTCTTTTCTTTTAAGTCTTGTTCATTCACTGTCTCCCCTCTATCTCCTTCTCCAATTTTAAAAATAATATTACTAGTTCATCTTTGGGGAAATATGAGTGCTTTCCATTCTTAGGTCATCCTAATTTTGGAAACCAAGATTAGAGTGTATGCACATAAAAATAATCTCTTGGGAAGAAAATAGCTCAGCAGATTACTCGAAGCCTGCAAATTGTGCTGATAAACCACAGATAAAGGCCACTGGAAGAATTGAACGAAAACACAATTACTAAAAAGAGCTTCTGGACCTCTAGAGGAGACTACGGGGCATTTGGTTGCATTTTCATCAGGCTGGTGAAACCACAGCCATGAAACAGGAGTTTTGTCCTGGTTTAGAGATATCAAATTGGACGAAACTGCCCCCTCACTAAAGGGGGCTTGGAGGCGCTCAAGAGGAACCCAGCGAAGGAATCTAGCACACAGAGGAGAGGGGGAAGGGTGCAGAAGATGCCAAGGGGGTTGAAGGAGCTGCCCAATCCTGTCTCAGAGCCAGAAAGCACTAGCCCAGCACTCCATTAAAAAAAAAGAAATAGAAATTGGAAACATCACATATAATTCGGATATCCAAAGTTTGTGAGAGTTCTACAACCAGCAGCGGGTCCTGTCTAGCAGCAGCTGAAAGCAATCAAAAGGAAAGGAGAGCGCAAACTGTTTGAAGTCCTGAGAAGGAAAACAAAGCGCTTCATCTTTAAAGCTATTTAAAGCAAACCAAGCCAAAATAATTCTGGGTGGTATAAAAAGGCAGCTAAAAATAGAAGAAAACAAAATAACTACACCAAGAGCAAAGGGAAAATCCTAACTGGTAAGACCAAATGATTAGAAGAAGAAAGAAAGAAACAAGTAGCCCCAATCATTGATCCAACTGACTTCACCCCCAAAGTAAGCTGTGCTTGGTGAGAGACATCTCAAGCAGGAGAGTGGAAGTGTTAAGCACCAGGAGAAACAAGGGAAGAGAAAATAACGCTACAGATGCAGAGGGAAGATCAGAGAAGGACTCTACCTTTGTTTTTTGTTAAAAGCACTTTGGTTAACACACTAGCATTAGCATCTAAAGGAAATCTGTAGGCCTAAGCAGACTGCCAGAAATAGTGCACATTAAATTGAGGCACTGCCTTGGCTCAGTGCTAGGGAGTCAAGGGAATTGTATTTTTTTCTGAGACATTGAGCCTTCTCTGTCAGAGAGCTCTGGTGCCATAATAAATTACAGTTCCCATGATTCCCTAGCAATGAGCCAGGGCAGTGCCTCAATTTAATGTGCACTATTTCTGGCAGTCTGCTTAGGCCCTATGACTGGCTCTTAAGGAATAGAGAGACAAAACCAATTTGAAGGTAACTGCGTGTTTAAGATTTGTAACTGAACTGAATAATCGACAGCAGTGAGTATGTTGGAGGACTTAGAAAATATAAAACTTATCTAACAGAGGTGACTATTCCCAGTATATGCTGTGACTTAATTAACTGTAAGACAGGACTGGGCAGTAAAGAACCCTGGGAATTTAAAGTGAGACACACTAGTGAATATTTGCTCACTCCCCCGTTTTTCTAACTTGGTGGGAATGTTTTGGCATCAAGAAGAGAGTGACACCACAGAAGAAGACTGTAACAATTACATAAAATCTTTAAATTAAATGATCTAAAGGATCTAAGACTGCATTTAATTTGCTACAGCAGGAGTAGAAGGAGTAGAAAAGGAGTAAGAATTCCCTCCTTCTCAGCTGATGTTGACCCTCTCTGCAAAGATACTAGTAACACTTCAAACACCACCAAAACTGCAAACTATCTTTTCCTGTCTTTCAAAGACTCGAATAAGGAAGACAAACCATATTTGATAAAAGACTGGTTTGAAACAGGTGGGAGATAGAGAGATTGGACTAAAGAAGTTAAAAGGAAGGGAGAAATAAATATAGAGATCTTCAAGGGATTATTATAGAAAATTGTTTGTATTGTTTGTTTTTCTGTTGTCAGGGGTTCTGAATTTAACTTTACTAGAAGAGTAAAAGGAGGGAGGGATAAGGGAAGGGAAGAAAAAGAAATTGACAGTGAATTGATGAATTGTTGAATTAATGAATTGATGGTATTTTCTAAGTTGTATTATGATTTAAATCAGCTACAATTAACAAATTAACTAAAAAACCTAATCAACTTTAATTGATTACTGGTTTATAATCATAGTAGCTAATATTAAGAGGAAAAGTCATATTTTATAAAGAACATGACAATTTTGTGAAGTGAACTCTGACAAGTATCCGGAAATTTATTTTGCAGAGCTCAATTACAATGATAATTGATTAGTTGATTAATTAAATAATTGATAATTGATTATAGCAAAATAAGGTGGGGTGAAATGGTGATGGGACTGAGAAGAGCAACTGCCCAAGCACAGGCGCAGGCAGAGTTGCAGACCCAGAGAAGACCGTCTTTTGATGCAACAAAACAAGCAGAAGCAAATTTGATGATGATAGATGAAATTAAAAAGAAAAGACCAGAAATAAAAGCAGAAAGAATGGCAGAGATAAGAACAGAAATGAAAATATTAAGGTAAGAAATCAAGACAGACATCAAAAAAGAAATGGATGAATTTAGACAAGAACTTCAAAAAGTGACTGAGGAAATTATTAGGGGCCTTTGCAGACTGCCAGAAAGTGCAAATTGAGTCCACTTTAAGGATTAGTGTTAGTGCTAGGGAGTCATGGGAATTGTTTTTCCCCCCTGAGACATTGAGCCTTCTCTGTCAGAGAGCTCTGGTGCCACAATAAAATACAGTTCCCATGATTCCCTAACCCTTAAAGTGGACTCAATTTGCACTATTTCTGGCAGTCTGCAAAGGCCCTAAGTCAATCAACAAAAAAATCATGGAGATGCAGGAAAGATCTGAGCAACTGGAAAATAGAAGCAAAAGCCTGGAATAATTTAAACTCAAAGAAGTCCAAAATGCATTAATGGAGATGATGTTCAGGGATAAATGTATAAAAATATGGAGATTGGAGGAAAAATCTAAAGAGGACTTATATGATAGAATTATACCACCCCAGCTCAATTTACTGGACGTTTACAGGAACAGATGGACAATGAAATTGATAAAATATATAGAATAAACTCCTGGGTTGCCAAGAACAAAAAAGTCCCAAGAGATGTGGTGATATACTTTGTGACAGAAAGGATTAAAAATCTAATATTGGACTAAAACTACAAAGAAAATCTGGTGATAGAAGAAAAAGTAATGAAGATATAATAATAATAATAATAATAATAATAATAATAATAATAATAATAATAATTTATATTTTCCTGCCTCTCCCTACGGATCGAGGTAGGAGCACAAAGATAAAATGTACAACACTGTACAATAATACAATATATAAAACATGATAATAAAAATGACAACAGTAAAAAGCAATAAAAACAATAATAAAACAACAAATAATCAGTATATATATCCCCACAAAGGTTTTAAGGAAAAGGAGGAAATACACCTTCCTGATTCAACATTTAAGAAAAAAGGGGATAAATTACAGATGGGAAAAACAGAAGGGGTCTCATTCATATTTAAACAAAGGAGACAGGTTATAGATACTGTTCAGAAAGCAAAATATTTTGTTAGGAAACATGAAGAGGAATCTGTAACGGCAACACAAGAAAAACAAGAAACACCAGAGACCCAAGAAATGCAAGAGAAAGCAGATTTAACAAAAGAGGAATCAGATAAGGATGACTTGTAAATTTGTGTCATGGAATGTAAAAGGACTCCATTCTAAATACAAGAGAAGGCAAGTATTTCACCATCTAGAAAGATTGAAAGCTGATGTCATCTGTTTAGAAGAAACACAGAGAAAAGATAAAGAGTCGAAGTATTTAATAAATACTAGACTGGGAGAAGCATTTATAGCAGTAAATGAAAAAAAAGGAAGAAAAGAGTGGTAATCTATGCAAATAAAAGACTAGAAGGAAAAGAAATAACAAAGGATAAAAGGACACTACATCATTCTAGAAGTAAGGATGCAAGAACTGAAAACTCTTTTGGTGGGTCTATATGCACCCACAGAGAACAAGTCATCTTTCTATAAAAATCTTTCAGAGGAAATATAAGAGCTGGACTATGAAGAAATTATGATTGTTGGCAACTGGAATAGTGTAATGGATCAAAAAATAGATAGAACAGCGAAGATTAAGAAAAAGAAGATGCAAGGTAAACTGCCGCAGACAGCACTCAACTTGATAGGAAACCAAAACATCTGGAGATTTAAACATGAGAATGAGAAAGATTACATTTTTTATTCAGATAGTCATTCAACTTTTTCCAGAATAAACATGTTCTTCATTTCAAAAAAAATCTGAATAAAAAAGGTGTAAAGGCAGAGATACTAGCAAAACTGTTATCAGATCACAACCCCATAACATTAACTTTTGGGTTACGGCAATGAGAATATACATGGAGACTGAAAGACCACCTACTGAGAAATTAAGAGTTTGTTAAAATATTAAGGAGATACAACTATATTTTGAAGAAAATACAAAAACAGGAACAGATTGTATGGGAAGCAGGGAAGGCGATCATTAGAGGTTATTTAATCTTACAAGAGGTATTAATAAGGGGAGAAAAGAAAGAAAAGGAAGAGAAATTAATAGAAGAATTAAGAAGAAAAAGTAAAAACTGAAGGAAAACCCATGAAGATCAGATAAAAAGAAAAAAATTAAGATCTTACAGGAATTAATAGAACAGGAAAAGACAATTGACATTGCAAACAAATTGAAATTTGGAAAGCAAAGATACTTTGAACACATGAACAAACTTGGTAGATGTTTGTCAAGAAGACTTTAAAAAGAGGGGGAGAAAAGAACAATCTTAGAAATCCAATTCAAAGGCAAATGGTGTGCACAACAGAAAAAAAATTAAAGACACCTTTATGAATATTACTTAAAATGATATAGAGATAAAACAACATCGGAGAAGAAGAGAAGGAAAATAAAAGAGTATCTTGAGAAAGAAAAAAATCCCACAAATATCAGAGGAGCAAAGACAAAAACTGAACAAACACATATCAGTGGTAGAAATATCAGATGCTATAGCCAACATGAAAATAGATCTTGCCCTGGGTCCAGTTGGTGTCTCTGCTCAGTTTTATAAAACATCTGCAACAGAATTTGCCACGCCACATTATAGAACTCTTAAGGAGATCAAAAAAAGGAAGATTCCCAGACTCATGGAAGCAAGCGCTGATAACAATGATACCAAAGGATGAACGAGATCCAATGGACATAAGAAATCAGAGACCAGTGATGGCGAACCTTTTAGGGGCCGAGTGCCCAAACTAAAAGGCCTTCTGGCACCGGGTGTTACCCAGTGCTTGAGTGGGACATCCACCCTCTGGGGAAGGGATTTCTGAAGTGGGACTTCTTCACGCCTTTTCCTCCTACTCCTCCCGCACCTTTCCAGGCCTTCAGAAGGCCCAGGAAGCAGGAGGAACAGGAGTGCACCTGTTCCTCCTCCTCCCCTGAACTCTCCTGGGCCTTCAGCTGCCTCTCTGGAGACAGCTGAAGGCCTGGGACAGCTGGGAAGTAGGAGGAACAGGCACACACCTTTTCCTCCTCCTCTTCCTGCACCCTCTCTAGAGGCAGCTGAAGGCCCAGGAGAGTGAGGGGAAGAGGAGGAACAGGTGCAGCCCTGTTCCTCCTCTTCCCTGCCATCCTGGGCTTTTAGCTCTCTCTAGAGAGCCAGCTGAAGGCTCAGGAGGGTGGGAGGAAGAGGAGGAACAGGCACACGTCTGTTCTTCCACTTCCCCCCACCCTCCTGTACCTTCAACTGTCTCCAGGAAGGCAGTTGAAGTAACAGGAGGGCAGAGGAAGAGGAGTAGGCGCGTTCCTGTTCCCCCTCTTCCTCTGCTCTCCTATCTCTCCATGTGACCTCCAGAATGGCTTTGCGTGTCAGAGATGGCACATCTCTGTTACTACAACACAGTTGTAGTCTGATATCCCTGCTTAATGTGGATTACAAAATATTTGAAACAATATTAGCTGAAAGGTTCAGAAAAGTTCTCAAAAATTGATTCATGAAGATCAGATGGGCTTCTTTTCAAATAGACAGATAAAAGGCAACATAAGAACAGTGTTAAACATCATTGAATTTTACAAGAAACACAACAAGAGGAAATTAGTCATTATATTTCTGGATGCCGTAAAGGCATTTAACAACATGAAATGGGACTTCCTCATGGAAACATTTAGCCAAATGAATGTAGGAGAAACTTTCTTGAAGTGAATTTATAGTATCTATGGAAACCAAAGAGCCCATATTTTGATAAATGGTGAGAGAACTAGAAATTGTGAAATTAGCAAAGGAACTAGGCAGGGCTAGTCTTATCTCCCTTATTTTTTTTTATCATCGTCATGAAGGTCTTGAACAGGAAGATAAGAGGAGACCAAATGATCAAAGGAATAGAATTAGCAGGCCACTCATATAAACTAAGGTCCTTTGCAGCTGACCTGGTAGTGTTCCTGGATGATTCCATAAATGGTATTGCAAAGTTAGTCAAGATCTTAGATGAATTTGGAGAACTTTCTGGACGCAGAACCAATAAAACAAAAACAAAAATTCTAACAAAAATATGTCAAGGAATGAAGAGAAGAAAATAGAAGAACTCTCAAACTTCAAAACAGAGAAGAAAATTAAGTACTTGGGAATAATTATTACAAGGGAAAATTCAGAACTGTGTGATAATAATTACAACACAACATGGAACAAAATTAAAGAAGACTTAAATGATCAAAGCTGAAGATTTCATTATTGGGAAAAATTTCTACAATTCAGATGACTGCCTTACCAAACTTCTCTATTTCTTTCAGACCATACCTATCATCCTTAACAACAAGATCTTCAAAACATGTATGGGACAAGGAGATATCCAAGTTCTTATGGCAAGGGAAGAAAGCAAGGGTGAGATTGAAGACCCACCAGAACAGGAAAGAAAGGGGAGGATTGGGAATGCCCAACCAGAAGCTATACTACCATGCATTTTGCATGGTATAGATTAAGAAATGGGTTACACTGGAAAACAAGAAACTATTAAAACTGGAAAGCCATAATCTACATTTTGGATGGCACATCTTCCTGTGTTATAATAAACTCAAATTGAATAAAGAATTTCAATATCATTACATTCGGAGATCTCTGATTAGAATTTGGCTGAAATATAAACCGAAATACTATCAGGGAATCCCACTATGGGTATCTACCCATGATACTTTTCACAAAAAGGAAAATCCTTTTACAAATAAATGGCTAACATATAAAGATACATTTTAAAAAGTAAGGAAGATAGATATCAAATGAAAATTATAGAGGATTTCAAGGGAGAGGGAATACAAATTCACTGTTTTATTTGCAAGCAACTGATAGAAAGCTTCATGAAAGATAGCAAAATTGAAGGCATACAAAAAGATATCAATGAATTAGACACAATACTTCTTTCATAAAGCAGACAACAGATAAACTCTATAAAATCTTATTGGAACATGAAATGAAGACAGAAATAGTTAAAAATAATATGGTCAGACGGGCCCAAGATATCAGGCACACAATTGCATTATGTAGATCACTAGACTGAGGCATGGAACCAGAACATCAAGTTTACGAGAACCTTTGAGCTGAAAGAAAATTATTACAAGCTCTTTTATAGGTGGCATCTATTTCCAGCAAGGTTAGCGGAAATCTACAGTATCAGAAAAATAACTGCTAGAAATGTAATCGAGAGAATGCTTTGTTCTTCAACATGTGTTGGCAGTGTGAAAAAGCTAAGCTGTTATGGCAAAAAATTCATGAAAAGATTAAAAATACACTACAAGTAGCCTATCCATTAATTCTGGAACTTTAGCTGTTGAATATGCTGAATACACTAGACCAGCCTACAGAGAAAAAGTATGATAAGATGTTATTGTACTCGTATACGTGTACAGCTGCTAGGTTGGTGTATGCAAAGAAATAGAAAAACACAGAATGGTGCCTAAAACTACTCGATATGTATGAAATGGACAAGTTGACGACATATTTAAGAAATAAGACAGCTAAACTCTTGGAAGATATTTGGGAGAGAGTTAGCCTACTATGGTTGAAGAACATTTCAGAAAGGGTTGAAATTAAATCCTAAATTGATAATACTAATGGAATGGAATAATGGAAGGTAATCAGATAATGTAAAAAGTACATTCCACTTTGAAGAATAAGCAAAGTGAGGAATAATAATTGTAAAAATAAGTTAAGGGGAAATGAAGGTTTAAAAAACATGACAGAAATAGCAACTCATAAACCTGGATTAAGGAAGTTCTATTTTTAGGAATGTATGTACTTTATGATTGTGTTGTTGTGTCAGTAGTGTTATGGAAGGTATGAATGAGAGGGTGATGGATATTTGTGTATTGTTTTACTTATGTAAACTCAATAAAAATTACGAACAACAAAAAAGAAAAACACAATTATTCACTTAACCTTGTAGATATAGTTTCAGTTTTTTTATTTTTATTTTGGTTTAATGGGTTTAAGGCTGCATCATCCTCATAACCTGTTGCCATCACCTTGATAGAAGGACCACTAGTCCTCCTGTGAGATATTTGTTAAAAAAAAAAAAAAAAAGAACAACATCACTGTGCTGGAAGGATGGTCAACTTGTATATTCTCCTGTAGTTGTAAGATTGTGTTAATTAAAGTAGGAGGGATTTGTCACCTCTGACAAAATCCTTTTGTGATTTCATGAGCTGCCCTGGCTTCCTATTTCTCCTCATTATCTGTTTCCATGCTGCGTACACAAAATATACTCTGGATGAGTCACCACCACACTTCCCCCACCCCTTGTCCCGAAATGACTTTGCCAATATTTCCCTCTAATGACAGCTCCTCTAGAGGGTTTCTCTGTGTTATTCCACTTGGCTTATCTAAAATGAGCAAGGCATAAACTTGAGCAAACCCAAGCAGATGTAATCTGAAATCAGTCTGCTACACTGGCTGCCCTGCCAGGGGCATCTGTGCTTCCCAGTGGTGTCATGCCATAGGCTGATTTTAGATATTGCCAATCCCCATGGTAGGAAATAGCTTTTTTAATGTTTGCACTCTTTGTTGAATGCATCTAAGGTTTTCAGTTTACACTATCTAGCCATGAGGACAGCTGAAATTCTCTTCCCCTCCACCCGCTTCCCCCTATGTGTGTGCATGCATGCCTGTTGTTTGTTCTGTGGTATGTGGCACAGGATCACACTGACATTACCTCATATTTATTATTACTATTGTTGTTGTCATCATTATCATCATCCTATATTTATATAGTGCCATCACTATACACAGTACTTTAAAAGTAAAAGAATAATAACAACAACAAAATCCTGGTTCCTGGCCTTCAGGCTTACAATTTAATCTTACATTTCCAGTGTTGGTCTAGGAAACAAACAAAAGTGATAAAATATATCTAAACTGAGCTGTAGGACTGGATGAGAACTGGAGGTTTTTGTGAGGGATATTTCCTGAAATTCACCATTATTTTCATATTTGGGATGGAAGGAACTTCCAATTTAAAAAAATGTAAGAGGGCAAAACCAAAACTACCAATTTACACATCCAGGTAGAAGCCTTAGCTTTTAAAAATTCTGGCTTCCAATCCATATTCAAGCATGTTAGTTGCTACTTTTTTCTTGAGAGATTCCTCATCTTTAACATATATATAGTAGGTAGGAGAGCCATGGGCCCAGCTGCAAATATGGGAGAGTTTCATTTCAGTTTGCATATACCTAGTATTGTACATATGCATGCATATTGAGACATCAATAAGTCTTTTCCAACTGATGTTCCACCATACATTCTGGGTGATGGCTCAGGCAAACACACATGACATAGAACAGACAAGCACAGCAGTTTTTGTGCCACAGCAGATACCACAGGTACCGGTCTGGGAAAATAATAGTTTTCAGGACCATGGAAAGCAGTCCAGCAGTGAGGAGTGCCAACAAATTATGCTGTCTAGGAGCAACTGGCAGGAATTCATAGTCAGACCAGAAGAGTCTTTCTGGAAGTTCAGGCCTCCCTGATGCTATATCTTGTGGTTTACGAGGCTACCAAACTTTCCCCATAGGGCTTATCTTGAGGGTATATGCTGGAGGTATGAGTTCAGTAAGAACAGCTGAATACACACACAAAAATCATACAACTTGACAAGAATGAGTGTGTATGTAATTGTCCTAGTGGCAGGGAAGAAGAATGGAACTGGAGTAAGGCCCAGGTTGAGTCCAAAGACAGAAAGGGTGAGGAATGTTCCTGGAATGAAATAAGGGTGTTACACCATTTGATTGAACAGTGTAACCCATCTAGTCTGCCATAATCTTTGCTCAATGCAGCAAGTGGTTAAGATGATTAAGGTGATCCCTGGAGGGAGCAAAACATGAAATTGTGGGAAATTTTCCTGGAAGAAGTGAATTAGCAGATTCCAATGCTGCCTTCCCCCTCTGTTAAGATTCAATGAAGGGTGGGTGTGGGGAGTAGATGGAACAAGATATGACAGATAGCCTCTCCCAGTCTTGCACACACATACACAAACACACAACATGATGGATGAAATCTACAACGGTGTGAATGTGAATAGTTTGGGATATTTAGTAGTTGTGATTTTGTTTATTTTCTGTCTTTTGCATACTCTTAACAACCAGATGCATTTTCATTTTTTAAAAACTCTTAAGCTGATTCCCAGGGAAGAAATTCCTTGAGGTTTTTTTGTTTGTTTTTTTAAACTCAGTAGTGGCTTTAATGGGGTCAAAATGCCCTAAAGGCACTAGATCCTGTCTGAACTTGGAAGCTAAGTAGGGTCATCTCTGGTTTGTACTTGGATGGGAGACTGCCAAGGAATACCAGGTACCATAGGCTATATTTCAGAGGAAGGAAGTGGCAAAACCACCTGTAAGTATTCCTTGCTGAATAAAAGTCTTTGAAATTCATGGGGTCACTGTAAGTTGTATTGTTATTGTGGCATGGAATGTGTTGTGATAAAGGTGACTCCTGACAACTCTTGTGCAAACACTGGCTGCTATTCACATTCCCAGTTATGCAGGCATTGGAAACTGTCTTACACTCAATCAGGCATCAGGTCCATCTGTCTACTCTACTCTTCCCAGGTTTTCAGAGTTCTGTCTCAGCTATATCTAAGAAATACCAGTGACTGAATCTGTGACTTTTTAATTATATTATACAATGGGCCTACTGCATTGGCAGGCTAGTGATTCATGATTGAAACTAACCATACCCAATGTTGGTCACTAGAAGCACACGTATGTGGATGTGCTGAGGCAGACATGTACACTTTGCCTCCCATTGAATAATATGGATGTAACTATCCACTGTTTTTCCCATGGGGTGGTGGCAGAACCAAACCCCTGTGGGTGGGAAGGGTCCTAAAATTAGGACTCAGAGACCTAGACATCATGTGCTTTTATAGCACATATACTTGGCACAAATTTCAGAGATTGTAAAATTCAATAATACTATGTTGGCCTGCAGCTTCCAGAATCACACTGGCCAGGCTAGCTGGGGGAACTTTCTGAATATAAAATGTGCTCTGAAACTGGACTATACCTCACTGAGATATAGACCTATTGAGCATGTTATACCACTGAACCCCTAAAAAGTAGGTTAACCTGAGAGTTACATAGGGCTTTTGCAGACTGCTAGAAATAGTGCAAATTGAGTCCACTTTAAGGGTTAGGGTTAGGGAATCATGAGAACTGTATTTTATTGTGGCACCAGAGCTCTCTGACAGAGAAGGCTCAATGTCTCAGAAAAAAACAACAATTCCCATGAGTCCCTAGCACTAACCCTAACCCTTAAAAGTGGACTCAATTTGCACTATTTCTGGCAGTCTGCAAAGACCCTTAGTGACTCAAGGGACTTTTGTGGCTGAGTGAGGAATTGCACTGGGCCTTTCAAGTCCCACTCTAGCATGCTAACAATTGCACTGTATTAGCAGAGAATGCAGTGCCAGGAATTGAGGTTGTTACTTTCTGCATACAGTGTACGTGCTCTGACACTAAAGTATGATATCTCAACTTAGCCAAGCAGTTTTAAAAACATTTCTAAAAATAGTTCCAATTAAAGGGATGGGAGATATCCCTGTTGTTTCTGCCTGAGTAACCTTTCTATTTCAGGCTCTAATTTAACTAACTTCTAGGTCAATGTGGAATTGATAAAAAAGGAAAAATTAAAATATTAATTGAACAATTAGTTCAGTATTGACTTGGAGAGGAAACCAATCCAGCAAACCCCTGCTGGTGAAAAGCTCACTTGGGTGATCTCACTTCTAATACTGTCTAGTGATGCCTCTAGCTGAAACATCATCTCATTATAGGGAAATTACACACTGAATTTTGAAACCAACAGAGTCTTCTCATGTCATGAAAAAAAATTAAACTGTGCTAATGCAAGGTCAATAATCCAAGGCTAATTTCATTCTGCAGCAATTTGACAAGTGAGTAACCTAGAAGTCAAGATGACAATCAGGAGATAGAAACTAGGAAGATTTTGTGAATTCTTCCTCTTACATTTAGAGACCTACCCATCATGTGTTGTTATAGCATATATACTAGAAACAAGTTTCAGAGATTGTAAAATGTATTTATTTATTCCCAGAATCCTATTGGCCAGGCTAGCTGTAATTGTAGATCAAAAAGTAACTTTTCTGAGCTCCACACAAAATTTGTTGTTGTTAATTGCTGTCAAGTTGACTTCCACTTACGTTGCCCCCATGAATGAGATACTCCGTCACCCCTTCATTAACAGTCCTGCTCAGGTCTTGCAGACCCAGGACTGTGACTTTCCTGATTGAGTTTATCCATCTGGAATGTGGTCTTCCTCTCTTCCTACTTTCTGCTTGCATTAGTGTATTTTCTAATGGGCCATATAGTCTCTCAATATGTCCAAAGTGACTAAACATCTCACAAGAGTGCAAATCCCAGAATTCCATAGCATTGAGCCATGGCAGTTAAAGTGGTCATGTCTTCTCATGATAGTCTTAGCATAGTCTCTTGGCTTCTAGGAAGAGTTCAGGTTTGGTTTGCTCTAGACCCCGTTTATTTATTTCTTTATTTTTTAGCAGCCCACATTATCTGTACAACTCTTTTCCAGTAAAACAATAAAATTTGTCTGTTGACTAATATTCATTCATTCATTCATTCATGTGAGCAGTGTCCATGTGTACAGGTGGAATATGTGTGAATGTGTTCTTTTTAGTATAGAACCATGGCATCTGGTTGACCAAGCAATAGACTTACGAAGTGAGGGATTATCAACAAAGCCAGTGGTATACATAGAGGCAGTAGTCAGATGGGATAAAGTGTAGATCAGTGAATTCTTTGAAGGTGTCTATATAGAGATGAGGAGAAAAGCTAATCCTTATACACTAGCATGGGACACTCCAGTTCCCAACATTTAGTTCTAGGCCCCTTTCATACCACACAGTTATAGTAGTATGAAACCACTTTAAATGTCTGTGAGGCACTGAAACTTTCTGGCAGATAATTCTGAGTGGTGTTTTGCCCGGTCTACCAGTGTTTTTATTGTGCTTCTTTTTTGTCCTGTGTGATGGTTAGAGTTCTTGTGCAGGTATCTGTCTGTATGTGTGGGTTTTCTGTATACTGTGTGTCCCAGACGTTGGTTTGGTTTGCGGATTACTAGGACATCTAGGAATGGCAGTGTTCCTTCCTTTTCTTTTTCCATAGTGAATTGGATGTTCGGGTGGATGTTGTTCAGGTGATTCAGGAACCCAGCCAGATCTTCTTCTCCATGGCTCCAAATGGTGAAAGTGTCATCCACGTATTGCAGGGGTAGGCAACCTTTCCCCTTTAAGGGCCGAGGGACTTCAGCTCCCAGAATCCCAGGAGCTATTGGCCAACATGGGACTATTGGCCAACATGGCTGAGGCTTCTGGGAGTTGAAGTACCTCGGCCCTTAAAGGGGAAAGGTTGTCTACCCCTGACGTATTGGAACCAAGTTGTGGGCTTTTTCGGTGCTGTTTCCAGGGCTTGTTCCAGGGAAAAAGAAAAGGAAGGAACACTGCCATTCCTAGATGTCCTAGTCATCCGCAAACCAAACCAACGTCTGGGACAAACAGTATACAGAAAACCCACACATACAGACAGATACCTGCACAAGAACTCTAACCATCACCCAGGACAAAAAAGAAGCACAATAAAAACACTGGTAGACCAGGCAAAATGCATCTGTGAACCCCACTTCTTGGAAGAGGAATTGAAGCACCTAGACCAGGCTCTACAGGCAAATGGTTACTCCAGCTCAGACATCAGAAGGGCTGCCAGACCCAGAAAAACCCAGAGGACTGAAGACAAGCAGCCACCCAAAGGGAAGGTATTTTTACCATATATCAAAGGAGTCACAGACAGAATAGGGAAAGTAGTGAGGAAACACAACCTCCAAATGGTTTACAAACCTACCAAGAAAATCCAACAAATGCTGCGCTCAGCGAAGGACAGGAGAGACCCTCTCACAGCCACAGGAGTTTACCACATACCATGCAGCTGCGGACAAGTCTACATAGGGACCACCAAACGCAGTGTCCAAACACGAGTCAAGGAACATGAGAGACACTGCAGACTGGGCCAGCCAGAAAAATCAGCAGTAGCAGAACACATTATAAACCATCCTGGGCATAAAATGCTGTTTGAAAACACTGAAATTCTGGACCATGCCAACAATTATCAGGTCAGAATGCACAGGGAAGCCATTGAAATCCACAAACACTTGGATAACTTCAACAGGAAAGAAGAAACCCTTAAAGTAAACAAGATATGGCTACCAGACCTACAAAATAAGAAAATTAGCACTCAGCAAATGCAAATGGGAAACCAACCAGGGTGAGGGGCTTTCCCAGCAGACAATAGCAGATAATCTCCTTGATTGCATATCCTCACCTGGAAGCCATGCCATTAACAACAAACAATACCTATTCAACACAGAACAATACACAGTTTACATGGGATTCGCAGACAATAACCTTGAGTGCATTTCCTCCCACCCTGGAGCCATGCCATTAACAACAGAACAATACCTATTCAACACAGAACAACACACAGTTCACCTGGGAACCACTCCTCCCTACCCAGGGCCTCACAGTATATATAGACCCATTCTCTTCTATTCCAGTATTCTCTGAAGATGCCAGCCACAGATGCTGGCGAAACGTCAGAAAGAAACTCTTCTAGAACATGGCCACACAGTCCGAAAAACCAACAAAAAACTATGGGTGCCGGCCATGAAAGCCTACGACTTCACATTGCTATCAGATTGTTATAGTGCTGTCATGTAGATACACTCAAGCAGTAGTAACTGATGGTGTTACCACAAATGGGTGGGTCTAGTAGAGCTTCCACTAGCAATTGCAAACTATATGAATTAATTTGGGGAAACATTCATCTTGGCTATGTGAGAGGGGTAAAATGATATACAGGTTCCAACACCAGCTATATCAGCACTCACTATGGAGACCCAGGCATGAGGAACTATATATACATTTATTAAGAAAAAATAAAGAGTTGCATACATGCTAAGATAATACATTCAAATCACAGTTTATAGAGCTAACAGAATACAGGAAGTTGAAAGGGGACAACAGAAACTGCAGGTTGGTTGAGACAATAGATTTCTGTCTTGAAGACAAAAGGCCATGGAAAGCCAAGAAGATGAAGATTCAAGCCATTAGGCTTGAGCTTGCAGGTTTCAGGAGAGGACAGGAACAAAGGACTCATGCATGTGGGGGCAAACAAGCTGCTGCAACTGTAGCAAAATGCTTTTATTTGGGGGATAATATTTATACCCTTAATCCATGAACATTCTGTAGGAAACAAAAAGTTTGATTACCTCTGGAAAGGTTTCTAAATTGAAGAGTTTAAATGTTTGTGAGAACAAAAAAGTTTGAATGTGACTGATGATGGTTCATGGATTTTACAACACTTAGGTCTTATTCACATGATGAAAAAAAATCCAGGATGAATTCTGGATGAATCTCTGTCATTAACATGCATCCTGAATGTACCCTATTGAGGTTTTTTTAGGAGGGGCTGCCAAAAAACCCACGTAGCCCAGGGTAATTGATATTGGGGGTTTCTCCAAGTTTTCCTAAAAGATCTGCACTGCCCTGCATCATCAGCAGTGTGAATAACATGCTTCAAATATGTTAGCATCATTGATTCAGTGTGCATGTGTGTGTGTGTGTGTGTGTGTGTGTTGTGGGATCCCTCAGCTCCAGCACCAAAAGTTAAAACAGGCCACATGTCAGAAGTGAAGTGCGTGAGAGGTGAGGGGCTACTGGAAGAAAGAAAGGCCAAGCAAAAAGACCAGATGAAGGCTTCCTCTCATCTTCCCAGACAGGAGGTGAGTGAGTAGGCCTTTTTTCCCTGCAGGGGCGCTGGATGGGATAGTGTTGGTGGAGGAAACAGCAGGGTCCTCTACTCCTCTTCCCTTCAGGACTCAATTGGGACATGGGGGGAGTGGAATAGCTGGAGAAGGAAGGGGGTGACTGGCTGGTACTGAGACTGTGGAGATTATCAGACGGGGAAAAGTACATCCCTGTACCGTCCTTTCCCCATCCTTGTCCCATCGTTCCTGTGTGATCTCGGGAAAGACTTTCACACGACATTGCGCCGATCTGGACATTGTCCCATCCGGAAAGGGTAAATGGCAGCGATCACGTGAAAGACTTTAATATGATGTCACGCTGATCCAGTCATTGTCCCATGAGTGAAGTGAAATTGTCTCATTTCCCGTCATTTTGTATTAACGGAAGAACCCATTAATACAGTTCCACTTCACTGACAGAACAATGACAGATCAGCATGACATGTGTAAATTTCTTTCAGATAATCATGGTCATGGACAGGATAAGGATGGGAGAGTGATCCACTCCCATCCCCATGTGATCATCTCCTGTGGTAGTATCCACACTGGAGAAGAGTCCTGGCACATATGAGCAACAAAGCGTAGAGAGATTCGGTTTGCCAAAAGAACGAGGAGAGATTCGGTTTGTGGTTCAATGGTGTGAATAAGAAACTTGGAATGCATGGGTAGGGTTATTCGCCTTGTTCCATTACAAAAAAAACAAAAAAAAAACAAAGTGTGAATGACCCTTAGACCAGATCTAGATTCTCAAAACTAAGAGGACAGGTGTGGGATGTGGAGGAACACATAAAAGATAAAATGAGATTTTAGTCTTGTTTGATCTGACAGAACTCAGATTTTGGTTGTCGGCTTCCTATCAGAAATGCAGAGTATGGGGGGAGGGTGCGGCTGTGCTCTTTCTTGTAAGCTTTGTCCTCACACATTCCACATAGCTGCAGCTATGTTTGGTTCACACCCACTATGTCCCTTGCTATGTGGGTCATCGTATACCATGTCCTCTCATGCTGCACTTTTAATATTGTATGAAATAATATCTGAATTGATAAATGCATTAGGGGATGTCCAGAGCATTACAGTAGGGATAGAGCCACACTTAAGTTTTCATCTGACTATGAAAGAACTATCCAGATTGCCGAATCTTACCCCAAAAGAGGCTCAGCATTTGGATAAATCCATTAAGGAGTGGAATAATACCTGGAATGGATTCATTTCCTCATAGAAATGGAAGCCAATGGCTACTGCTGGAGACAAGGTTTGTATGTCCCTTCAAGTCGTCTTCAAGTTGATTTATAGTGGCCCCATGAGTTTTTCATAGAATTTTCTTAGGCAAGAAATACTCAGTGGTGGTTTGGCCATTTCCTTCCTCTGAAACATAGCCTACAGCACCAGGTATTCATTGATGGTGTCCTATCCAAGTACAACTTTTGCTCTCCCCCCCCCCCCATCCTTGCTTTTCTCAAGATACCTTTCCTCCCACTGTATCAGGAAATTTAAAAGTGTAGCTCAGATTGCTGCTTTGTATCCTGGCAACTCTAAACCCAAGATATATTGTGGAAACAAAAATGACTTTAAAAAAAATTAGTCAGCAATGGAGGAAGCTCTAGAGCAGGGGTAGGCAACCTAAGGCCTGGGGGCCGGATGCGACCCCCCAAGGCCTTTGGACCAGCCCCAGGATGGTCCTGCCGCCACCACTGCCCCCCGCCGCCGCCATCCCCCGCCATGATGATATTGATTATTATTGTTATTACTTGTTCTTGGGGTTTTCTTGGCAAAATCTCCACATGGCTTTTGCCATGGCTTTTCTGGGGTTGAGAGAATGTGCATCCATTTTTTATTTTTTATTTTTTTATTTATTTATTTTAGGCTCAAAAAGGTTGCCTACCCCTGCTCTAGAGTAATATTCATAGGATCATAGAGCTGAAAGAGACCCCAAGGACCATCCAATCCAATAACCTGCCATGCAGGAACACAGTATTAAAGGATCCCCAACAGATGGCCATCCAGCCTCTGTTTAAAGACCTCCAAAGAAGGAGACTCCATCACTCTCCGAGGGAGTGTGTTCCACTGTTGAACAGCTCTTACTGTCAGGACATTCCTCCTAATGTTGAGGTGGAATATCTTTTTCTGTAGTTTGAATCCATTGCTCCATGTTCTAGGCTGCATCTACACTGCAGAGTTAATGCAGTTTGACACTGCTTTAACTGCCATGGTTCAATGCTATGAAATTCTGGGATTTGTCATTTTGTGAGATATTCAGCCTTCTTTGACAGAGACTTCTTGTATCACAACAAACTACAGATTTGAGGATTCCATAGGATGAAATTAAAGTTAAAGCAGTATCAAACTGCATTAATTTTGCAATGTGACAGCAACCCTTTTCTCTAGACCAGCAGAAAACAACCTTGCTCCTTCCTCAACATGACATCCCTTCAAACTATTTAAACATGGCTATCATGTCAACCCTTAACCTTCTCTTTCCCAGGATCCCTAAGGTGTTCGTCATAGGGCATGGTTTCCAGACCTTATCAAAGTCAGTAGCGCCAAGTAATTTATCAAGTGGAGAGTGTGTTGGCCCAAATATAATACATCATAAATCATGTATCATAAGTACCAAGTAAAGCAGGAGTTGGGAATGTGTGGTCTCCAAGCTTTATCAACCCTAGCTGATATAACCAGTGATGTGACAGGGTAGAATTTGAAGTCCCACAACCACTGAAGGGCTACATATTCCCCATCCCTGATTTAAAGCATTCTTCCTTGAATCTAACAGCTTGGATCAAAATGACCATGCCATGCAGTCTTTTCAACACTTAAGAAGATTGTAGACATTTGAGGATTGGCTTCTTTTGCAGTATCTATCTTTTTTTTTCAATTTAAAGTGGTATTTCCTATTTCTAAAACTCCAATCCAATGTGCTAATTGACACAATAGTGCTTTGTTTGATATTTTCCCACCATTTCATTATTTGAAGGTGAAATTACCTGTTACAAATAAGGATCAGAGAGAATTTAATTCACTCAGGGCCTTTGCAGACTGCCAGAAATAGTGCACATTAAATTGAGGCACTGCTCAGTGCTAGGGAATCATGGGAACTGTATTTTTTTTGGTGCTACAATAAATTACAGTTCCCATGGTTCCCTAGCACTGAGCCACGGCAGTGCCTCAATTTAATGTGCACTATTTCTGGCAGTCTGCAAAGGCCCTGAGTTTACTTTTTTAAACCATCCAATTTTCCTTTTGCATCATGTCTTAATTAGATTGTAAGCCTGCGAGTAGGGAACTGTTTTGTTATCCTTCTACTTGTAAAGCACCATGTACAGTGGTGGCACTAAAATAATAATAATAATAATAATAATATACCACCACCTGTGATTGATATGCAGAATGGAACAGAATTATCAGTTTTCACATGTATTAATCATGTGATGCAAGTTTCAGCTTAAAAAGTGTGTTAGAAATGTGTATGTTAAGGAAATATTATTTGAATATATGAATTTATATAAAGATGCATGCAAATTTCAGGTGCCGTATTTTTCGGCATATAAGACGCTCCAGCATATAAGACGCACCCAATTTTAAAGGAGGAAAATCTAGAAAAAAAAGATTCTTAACCAAATACTGTAGTAAAATATTTTATATCAACTGTATAAAGTTAACAGCAGTTTAAGAACAATTTTAAGTTGTAAATGTAAGTTTAAGCCAGCAGCAGGGCCAGGTATTGCACAAATTCCCTGCCCAGCTTTCTTGCAAGTCTCCTGTCGCCTTATGGTGACTCCATGAATTTCTTAGGGATTTCTTAGGCAAGGAAGACTCGAGAAGTGGTTTTGCCAGTTCCTTCCTCTGAAATACAGCCTGCAGCACCTGGGATTCTTTGGCGGTCTCTCATCCAAGGACTATCCAGGGCTGACCCTGCTTAGCTTCCAAGATCAGATGGACTGGTACCTTTGGAGTTTTTAGGCCATTGGCTTATGGAGTAATTTATGGCTTATTTTGACCCTACCATGAGGGTTTTCTTGGCAGATTTCTTCAAGGGGGGGGGGTTGCCATTTCCATCCTCTGAGGCTGAGAGAGTGTGATTTGGCCAGAGTAATCCAGTGCCTTGGAGTAATTTCTGGCTCATTTTGACACTACCATGAGAGTTTTCTTGGTAGATTTCTTCAGAGGAGGGAGTTTGCCATTTCCACCCTCTGAGGCTGAGACAGTGTAACTTGGCCAGGGTACTAATCCAGTGCCTTGGAGTAATTTCTGGCTCATTTTGATCCTACCATGAGGGTTTTCTTGGCAGATTTCTTCAAGGGGGGGACTCTTTCCACCCCCGTCCTGGGTGCTCCAATGGACTCTTCCTGGGATGGGAGGATGTCCTCTGACCCCAGGAAGAGTCCATTGAAGCACCCAGGATGGGGGTGGAAAGAGGAGGAGCACATTCAACTAGCCAGGAAAAGAGGACTCTTTCCACCCCCGTCCTGGCTGCTCCAATGGGCTCTTCCTGGGATGGGAGGAGCCCACTGGAGCACCAAGGCTGAGGTTGAAATGAGGCCTACTTTTAGCCTAGGCCTCGGCAGTTTGCCCTCAGCTTGTATATTCGCTTCATTAGGCGCAGCAACTTCCCCACCCTCGTTTTGGGGAAGAAAAAATGCGTCTTATATGCCGAAAAATACGGTAGTTCATGTTTAATATTTGTACACCAATGTGGAAACAGGAAATAACAAACTTAATAGAACTTATGAAATGGACATAGCTGATCCAGACATTCCTCTTAGAAGAACACAGAGCTACCATCCAAAATGGGAAGCCCATCATGCTATCCTTTCTCTGAAAGCTCTGTTTCAACTTGCTAGCAATATGTCTTAATAATACTATGACATGACTTTCCATATCTTCCTCCCTGGAGCAGCAGCAAAAGATGTGATGGGGAAACAGGGAAATGTGTATCATAATAAGAACAGAAGTTTGGAAGAAGCTACTTTCAAATGATGTTATTTGTTATTAGTTCATTTTTCCAATGACAAAGCTATAGCTCTATGAAGTGAATGCCTTTCCCTAATAACAAAGGTGCACCTAAGCAACATTATGACTATAACTTAATGGGATAACCTTCTGAAATGGAGTTGTATATTTTCAGTTACTCATAGGACTATCACACAAGGGTAGCAAAGTGGAATTTCAACAAGATAAAAGCATATTTGGATGGTACTTATCACATGACATTGTGTCCATCCTGCTGCTGCTTTGCATTCTATCTGTTTCTAGAATGTCCTTTTTCATCGACAGGTAAAGCCCATCAACGCCTGTCAATCACACTCCTTTTCCATTAGGGATTTCCATGTGATAAGTGCCTCCCACTGCAAGTTCTGCTTCTCAGGAAGTCACCTAGTCTGACTGGGCATAATTCTGCTCCTTTCCCCATGCCCCCTCCCTGTTCCCAAGTAGGCTATTTTCCTTTCCTATCCTTTCCTCTTCTTTCCTATTCCTTTTTATTTCATCACATTGCCATATTTGTGCAAAAAATAAAAATACCCTGAAAGGCATGCTGAGTAGGGCATAGGACAGGAAGGCAAAGTTATAGAGACCATACAGAAGAGAGAGCATGGGACTATAGATCACTAAAGCTGTGTCTTAGTGCTGTTGTGCTGAAGTGTTATAATAAATGTTCCCAAATTGGTATGTTTCCTTTTTCTTAAACTAACATGACTGCGGCAAGACAGCAGGCTGGTGTGATAATCTTTTTAGTGTATGGAATGTGGTGTCACAAAATAGTGGAGGTGAATTATCACATTTGTTCAGGTTTGGCTCATACTGTTATTAGAATTATAAAGCAATAGAGGTGGCAATAAACCTAAAGATCATCTAGTCTAACCCTCTGCCGGCACAGAAATCCACAGCTAAAATATCCCTAAAAGGTGTACATTCAATTTCAGTTTAAAAATCTCCTGAAAAGGAAGTTCTAGCACCCTCCATAGCAATCTGTTCCACTGTCAAACAGCTCAGCTTTTACCATCAGGCTCCTCCTGATCACAGAATCATAAAATCATAGACTTGGCAGAGACCACAAGGACCATCCAGTCCAACCACTTGCCATGCAGGAAGACACAATCAAAGCACCACCAGCCTCTGTTTAAAACCCACCAAAGAAGGAGACTCCAACAAGTTTACTTGGAATCTACTTCTTTGTAATTTGAATCCATTGGGATCAGGTCTGCCCAATGAAGCAGCAGAAAACAAGCCTGTTTTGTTTTTCTCATGGCAATCCTTCACTTATTTTAAGGTAGCTATCGCATAAACTGTTACTTTTCTCCAGAATAAACATCCAAAATCCCTCAACCATTTTTGTAGGCCTTGAGTTCCATGTACTTTACCATCTTGATCACATTCCTCTTAACATGTTCCACTTTGTTAATATGCTTCAATACACTGTTGTGCCTAAAACTGGAGAGAGTAATCCATTTGAGGCCTGACCAAAGCAAAATAGCATGACACTATTTCTTCTAAGTACTGAGGTGACAAAGAAGCAGATAGAAAGAGAAGATGTTTTATACCAAAGGCTAACAGCTTGTAGTATTCAAATGCTACAAATAGTATTACCCATATTTTCTCAGGTTTTGAAAAAGAAGTAATTTTTAAGGCAACTATGTGAAATTTTCCAAGCTATGAATAGGAATGTTAATACTACATTAAGGAGAAATTAGGATCACACCCTAACACACACCCTTAATCCCCATGGACATAGAAGCCACAGCTCTTTCATATTCAAACCCAACAACAAAGGGCCTGCTTTGCTAAAACATGCTGCCTATGGTGACTAAGGGTACATCTACACTGCAGAAATATTGCAGTTTGACACCACTTAAAATGCTGTAGCTCCAGCCTATGGAATCCTGGGATTTGTAGTTTTACAAGGTCTTTAGCCTTCTCTGCCAAACAGTGCTGGTGACTCCCAAAACTACGAATCCCAGGAATCTGTAGGAAGGAGCCATGGCAGTTAAAGTGGTATCAAACTGCATTACTTCTACAGTGTAGATGCACCCATAGTTCTCATTCACACATACATGTCTGCTTCATACTACAACCAGTGAGGAATAGCCAGGCTTGTAGAAATTGTTGCTTATGATGAAGAAACGCAACATTTCAAAACAAAAGGCTTAAACGTTTTTTGAATGATTCCCTGCCCAAATATGCTTACAAATATAATACAGTTCTAAATACAGAATGCCAGACTTGGAACCAATTCCTCGCCTAGCCAGAAGCTATTTTGGCAATCATAACTTTGTGTTTTCCAGCCGCTGCAGTCACAGAAAAAGCTGCAGCTCCATCCCTCTGTACTTTGCTTCACAGTGACATTTCTCAATGTGACCATAGGAACTTTCTGGGTCAAAAAAGAGCTGTAGTATCCACTAGCAGCCTGCGTTCCTCAACCTGGCACCATTTCAGTGTGCTGGATTACAACCAATTAAACATGACTGTGAAGGAGTAGTTATTAGTAGTGGCTGAAATGATCCTGTCATAGTTCATTGTTCACAGAATTACAAACTGAGTGAAATTCCAGAGGTGCAAGCAGGATTCAGAAAAGAAAGAGGCACTAGCGACCGCACTGCAAGCATACGATGGCTAATGGAGTGCACCAAAGAATTCCGAAAAAGAATCAGCATGTGTTTCATAGACTACAGCAAAGCATTTGATTGTATAGATCACGAAAAGCTATGGAATGCATTCAAAGACATGGGGGTGCCATTACATCTGATAGTCCTGATGAGGAATCTGTACCAAGGACAAGAGGCCACCGTCAGAACAGAATTCAGGGAAACAGAGTGGTTCCCAATAGGCAAAGGGACCAGGCAAGGCTGTATCCTATCACCCTACTTGTTTAACTTATATGCTGAAAACGTCATAAGAAAAGCAGAATTAGAAACAGAAAAAAGAGGAGTTAAGATAGGAGGAAGTAACATTAACAACCTAAGATATGCGGACAACACCAAAATATTAGCAGAAGACATTCAGGAATTGGAACAATTAATAAGGAAGGTCAAAGGCAGGTCTATGCTGAACATAAACAAAAATAATGGCCACAGAAAAAAATACACAAATTCAATCTAGACAACAAGGAAACTGAAATAGTTAAAGAATTCCCATATCTAGGATCAAACATTGACCAGAATGGAGACTGCAGTCAAGAAATAAGACTAGGAATGAGAAGGACAGCTATGAAAGAACTGGAAAAGATCCTGAACAGCAAAGACTAACGTCAGAATTGTTCAGGCCATTGTATTCTCAGTTACCATGTATGAGAGCTGGACAGTGAAGGAAGCAGACAGAAAGAAACTCAACTCATTCAAAATGTGGTGCTGGAGAAGAGTACTTAGGGTACTACAGACAGAAAAGAAGAAAAACAAATAGGTTCTTGAACAGATCAGACTAGGGCTCTCCTTGGAAGCAAAGATGATCGAGTTGAGACTAGTGTACTTTGACCACATAATGAGAAGGCACGGATCACTAGAAAAAACATAATGCTAGGAAAGGTAGAGGGTAGAAGAAAGAGACGAAGACCACAAACCAGATTAATAATAATAATAATAATAATAATAATAATAATAATAATAATAATATCCCGCCCCTCTGCATGCACAATCGGGGTGGCTTACAACATTTAAAATTGCAATAAAAATACAGTATATGTCCCATAAACTCCCCGCCCCTTAACAAGGTATTAAACAATGAAACAATATAAAAACATAGTTAAGATAAATTACAATAACAGACAGTAAACAATAGCAGCTGCGGCAAGGAATAAGGGAGAAAAGTTGGGCAAACTCTTGAAGGCCAGGGTATCTATTCAGGAAAGGCCTGCCAGAAGAGATCCATCCTAACAGCTTTTTAAAAGCTATCAGGGGAGTTATGGGCAAGGTCTTGCAGGATCTGGGCAAGGCAGTGGAAGATAGGGATTCTTGAAGATGTCTCATCCACAGGGTTGCCATGAGTCAGAACCGACTTGAGGGCACTAGCAACAAATTATACACTTGGACTAAAGTCTTCTGTTATTAAATCCCCACACACACATTTTTGTGCCTTCACATTACCAATGTGAATTTGGGAACATAGCAGGCATAATATGGTTATCTTTTCTTCCCTGTACATCATGATAGAGCCATGACCAGTAGTCAGGGGGGAAGGAAAGTACTGGAAGTTGCAGTTCAAAAAAACAGTGATGTCTGTTGTGTGCTTTGTTTATACTTTAATGGAGGCTCACAAACATTTCCCCTCTAAAATTCCACTTGAAAATATGAAAATGACTAAGGCCTCAAAGCCACAGGCTTCCAAATGGAGTGAGGGAGCAGAGCTAGTCACACAGGGACAGCAGATGAAGGCAATGTTTGATACCTTTAGCTGGCAGTTATGTTTAACAGCCAGCAACCTGTTAGTGGCTTGTGTGCATATAAATCCCTTTATGGACAAGATGCAGAAAGTTCCCAAATCCAGCTTTTCTTAAATGCAGACATTGGCTCTGTCAGTCTCCCCATTTCACACAGAATTTGCAAGGAACCCCAAACAAAGAAGAATTTTCATTTAATTTTAGTTTTCATTCACCTTCATTTGCTTCTCAGTTTATTTTTATTCAACTTGTGTAATGTCTCCTCCTCCTTTTGTGTGCAGTTTATATCCTAATCCCTCCAACTAGACGTTTATTTTGCTTCACATTTTGCATTGTCTGAGGACTACTCCAGTGTCATCAGGCCAGCATGACTGCATCAGACACTTTTATCTTCCCACTGAAGTGGTACCTATTTATCTACTTACATTTGCATTTGCTAGATTGGCAGAAGCTGGGACTAGTGACAGGAGCTCACCCCATCATGCAGCACTTGGGCCTTGAACTGCCAACTTTCTGATCTTCCGATCATCAGAACTAGCATCTTAACCACTAAGGCACTACATCCCTATTACAGTCCCTATTACGTGACTGTAAAGTTGCCTGTAATAAAGTTGTCAATCATATTTGTCCCACTTTTCAAGTACAATCACCTCTCTGCTTTTGGGGAGGATCCATTCCAGACCCCTCTGTGAAAATGGAAAATCACAAATATTCAAGCGCCCTAGGCCATGGGCACATACCCTATTTTGTCCCCTTTCATTTGCTGCCTGCAAACGGGCAAGGGGCGAAAACAAGTCCGTGAAAACAGAGGGGGGACTGTACTTTGAAAGAAAGGGTTGTGGAGGTATGTTGGAAGATACAGTATTGCACACATAATGCTCTCAAAAGAAAATGCAAAAACATTTGTATCTACCAAGCTTATATAGCAAATTAGGTGTAGAACAAAATCAGGGGAAGGACAAATGACTTCTTCCGTCCATTCTCATTTGATCAGCCTTAAGTGTTAAGACTCTTACATACACTCCATCTATTCAGTGTAACATACTCCCAAGTAAATATACTACAGAGGATAGATTGCATACAACTTTGTTATGTCTTGAGAGGAATAAACTATAATAGCTGTCTCCTCCATCCCCCCCCCCATGTATGTACTGGATCATTGAGAGCCAGTGTGGTGTAGTGGTTTGAGCATTGGACTACACCTCTGGAGACCATGGACCTTGAGTAAGTCACACTCTGTCATCTTCAGATGAAGGCTAGGGCAAACGCCCTCTGAAGAAACCTGCCAAGAAAATCCCATGACAGGTTCACCTTAGGGCTGCCATAAGCTGGAAATGACTTAAAGGCACACAACAACAATGAGCTTGATCATTAGTAATAGCAATAGTAGATTTGCACAGAGTTCCCAGGCCAAGGCAGTGGCTAGAGAAGCAGAAACTGAAACAAAAATGCTTGCACATTGCAAGATACAGTGTATGGCACAGTGCTTGCTCAGACTGTTGTTCAAGCGCTCTCTATGAATTAGCTCTCCACTGATCTCACTTGGACTGATGAAAATTGTCAACTTTGATAGTTAGGATTTGTTGCACACTGGAGAAGCAGCAATGCTGCAGTGGAAAAACAGCCAGTGTGTGGTTCCCCAGAGCTAAGTAGGCCTCACAGTCACTGCCTTATTACAGGACAGTCAAGTTCCAAGAGCCTTGGAAACCATGCTCCCCATTTCAAAACTGAAACCAGAAGTTTACTTCTATTTTCTTTTTGTTAATACACTTGTCCCTCCACATTCACTCAGGTTAGGGACACAGGATCCCCGTGAATGAGGAAAAACCACAAATAACAAAAACACTATGTTTTTATCTGAGAGTAGAAACATAGAAGCATAGAGAGACCACAAGGGCTATCCAGTCCAACCCCCTGCCATGCAGGAACTCAAAATCAAAGCATCCCTGACAGATGGCCATCCAACCTCTGTTTAAAGACTTCCAAACACCTCTCTAGGAATCTCTAGGCCCTCTAGTGCAACTCTGTGGTCACCACCTGCCAGACATTGACCATAGAATTGCACTGGAGGAGCTAAAAATCTCTAGGTCCTTCAGTGTGACTTTTGGTTAAAGTTGATCATAGAGTTGCACTGGAGGACCTAGATATTCCAAGAGATAACGTATTAATAAAATCTGTGGATAATCAAATCTGCAAAAGTCAAAGCAAAAAAATGTGGAGAGATGAGTGTATTTTATTTTCTTTTTTTAAAGAAGAAGGGTAAGGTGAGTGTGCCTGGAGGCTTTGAAGAGTGCAAGCCTCCCTTTTAAAATGAAAACTGAGGATGGTGTTTTTTGGGGGGCAAAACCAGGTGCAGCCTACATATAGCCAACCCACCAAGTGTAGCCACCCTTTCTCTAAGAAGTCAGCAGAGCATAGTTTATCTGTGGAGAGCAGTGCTGGCTGCTTAGTGTGGCTGGTAAGATGGTGGTCAGGGAACAGCCATAGGAGTGGCCATGGAAGAATAACAGCAGAGGAAAGTGGCAACAACACTTTTCCTCCCAGATCAAGCAATGGGGGAAACCTGCACCTCTGCTATAGCTACAAGTAACAGATTATTTCACATGATCCAGCTGTACCAGTTTGCCAAGGACAGTCCCAGTTAATCTTCTGTCATCCCACTATTTCAGCTGTTTGTAAAATGTTCCACTTTTTCTCCCCTACTCCTACTTTCCCCCTTTGTTGTCAGCTTACTTCAATCACTGCAATTTGATCTTTTAATTAATAGGTTTTAATGTTGATATTGGTTTAATTTATTTTTAAGGGGATGGAGGGCTTCAGGATTTTTGGGAGTTGTATTTGTATGGAATTTTAACTGCTGTAAGCAGTTGTTTGACAGAGAGGCAGGATACAAATAAAATTTATCATTATTATTATTATTATTATTATTAAATGAAGTTCAAAATGCAAAATTATTTTGCACTCAACTAAGTAGGATGGGAAAGGAGAGGACAAAATATTGCCCATCCCTGTAAACTCAAGCAAAAGTAAACTGCTGCAGCCTCTATTAACTTGTGTGTTCTTTCTCATTGTTAACTATTGTCACCTTGACCACCTTAATGTTTTCATTGGCCACACATATTTTTGTTTTGATCTGTGAAATGTTGGAGGGCATTTTGGTTGGCTGACCAGTCGAACCCAAAGAGTGCTCAACAATGGCTTCTCTTCATCCTGGAGAGAAGTGACCAGTGAGGTGCCACAAGATTCTGTCCTGGTCCCAGTGCTATTCAACATCTTTATCAATGACTTGGACAAAAGAATAGAGTGCATGCTTCTCAGATTTGCAGATGACACCAAATTAAGAGGAATAGCTAATACCCCAGAGGACAGGATCAAAATTCAAAATGATATTAGTAGATTAGAAAGCTGGGCCAAAACTAACAAAATGAATTTCAATAGTCAGAAATGTAAGGTACTGCACTTGGGTAGAAAAAATGAAACATATAGATATAGGATGGGAGACACTTGGATTAACAAGGGATCTAGGAGTCCTAGTAGACCACAAGTTGAACATGAGTCAGTAGTGTGATGCGGCAGCTAAAAAGGCCAGTGTGATTCTAGGCTGCATCAATAGAAGTATAGTGTCTAGATCAAGGGAAGTAATAGTAATAGGTCAGGCCTCGCCTGGAATACTGTGTCCAGTTCTGGGCATTAAAATTAAAAAAGGATGTTGACAAGTTGGAGTGTGTCTAGATGAGGGCCACCAAAATGGTAAAGGGTCTGGAAACCCTGTCTTATGAGGAAAGACTTAGGGGGCTGGGTATGTTTAGCCTGGAGAAGAGACAGTTAAGAGGTGATATGATATCCTTGTTTAAGCATTTGAAGGGTGTCACATTGAGGATGGAGCAAGCTTGTTTTCTTCTGCTCCAGGGACTAGAACATGGAACAATAGATGCAAGCTACAGGAAAAAATATTCCACCTAAACATTAGGAGGAACTTCCTGACACTAAGAGCTGTCGACAGTGGAACACACTCCCTTGGATGACCCTTGTGGTCTCTTCCAACTCTGTGATTCTATGATTCTATATTTCCATGTTCCTGTAGCTTCTATGACTGGTTGTCATGTACTGTCTATTCACAGCTTATTCCTACATCATCCCTCTTGAGCAATCTCTTGAACATTTTTTACTCCCACCCCATTGGCCAGTGTTATTTGTCTGTTGTCCTCTAAATCAGTGCTACTCAAAGTGGTGGTCTCCTGATTGATGCCAGTCAGTGAGCTGTCAACTACCAGTCCATGGCAAGTGTCCAGGAAAGAAAAAAACAGTTGTAGCCAGTGGGGACAAATATGGTACTGGTATTAGTCACTGTAGTTGTTATTGACCCCTTTGCCAAGTGGGAACCATTCTGTTTCTTCATATTCTGTTCTGATAGTAACCTCTTTTCCTAACTACAGATTTTTCATTGGGACTATCAGAGGTGTTGGCACTCCTATGACCTTAAGAACCATCCATAGTTTTTCTTGACCTCTGCAGTCAAATGCTTTGCTATAGTCTATAAAGCACAAGGTGATTTTTGTTTTCTGGAATTTCTTCGTGTGCTCCATCAGCCATCCTATGTTTGCTATGTGGTTTGCAATTGAGTTTTGTGAGTCCCCACATCAATTAGCCTGAGCAGCACTGCTCCAGATGTTTTCTGTCATCAGAATTCCTAGTCATGTGTCATGCTGGCTGATGCTGATGGCCATGGGTAAAGATCTTCCTTTACTGCATCTGTAATACTTCCCTTCTGCTGAAATATATAAAGGATTTGCAGTGGCATTTATGCTTAAACCAGATGATGACTCTTTGGCTGTCTCCTCACCACCACCATATGTCTCTTGACTACACCATAAATTGTGCTGATGCCAGTATGCAATTACTTTATAATTACGTGTTTGTTTATTCATTTTTGGGACATGTGTGCCTCAGCATGTAATAATGCAAGCAAAATACAAAGGGCACTATCTCACCAATGTTATGTCTCTCTAAATCACATTGATTTCAGTATTGTAAAGTGGGCATAGCCACTTGTATTGGCAATAGGACAAGTTTCAAAATCCCCTTTCTGGCTGATATTTTTATTAGGTGAAATAAAAGTGTGCAACAGTATGTGCAATATTTGAAGATCTCCTGGGTAGACAACTACAAACAACTTCATTAAACGCGAGTGCTCCAACCTCTGCACCACCCTTCCCTTGCTTGGTTTCTGTAACATCTTTGACTGAGGGACCTGGAGGTATTTAAAGCTTTTAAGTGGCCAAATAAAGGTATCATTACGGCATCTCCCATTGAAACCAAAGGGCCTTAAATCTGTGTATGTTTGTGAATCATTTCCATACTAGAGACAGCAGTCATAAGCCAGTGGCTGTACTGGATGGAGGATTTTGGGAATTGTGGTCCAAAAGTAGTAGTATTTCTAAGCTTGCCATTTCCCGGCCCTGATGCAACTTTCTCTACATAAGCTCAGCTTTCTATTATTTGCTCAGGCTACAGTCTGCATTAGTTTGGTATTGCTGAATTTTTATTTGTTTGATAACCCTTAGGAGAGTGCCCCAGGTTGTTCCCATTGGTCTCCATCTTCCTTCTCTCCCAGCTTAATCAGACATATAATCATCACTGATTGGCTTCAGGGCAAGCACACAAGAAGGGACCTTGCGATAAGTGTTCACAGTAAAATTGTCAAGTTAATTGTTTGCAATGGTTTAATGGGCAATGCCTCTGACACATTAAGGCTGTGTTAATTATTCCAGTGTAAGAAGCTGACAATATAGTTTTAAAACTACATGTTGTTGGTTAACAGAAGACATCCTACATAGTCACTGTCTGGAATCAGAAGACTGTCACATAACAACTGTTTTTTTTTTTCAGATCTTACGCCACCGTACAGTAATTCATCCAGTCTACTATGTGGAACATTCTGTGTTGATGAGCCAGTGTGGTATAGTGGTTTGAATGTCGGACTAGGACTTTGAAAGATCAGGGTTCAAATCCTCACTCAGCCATGGAAACCCCCTGGCTGACCTTGGGCAAGTCATACTCTTTCAGCCTCTCTCAGCAGTTAAAGTGGAATTGCAGCACTATAAGAGTGTGGTACAGTAATCTAGTTATTTAGAAATATTCAAAGGTGCATGCAAACACACAAGACCAATGCAACCTTAAGAATCACACAAGCCTAATAGAAAAAGAGAGGTGTGAACAGTTGGATAGTGAGAAATCAGGAGTTAGAGGGTGTGATAATTGCCAATCCTGAAGAGAAGGTTCCATGAAAGATGGAGAGTGGCTCAGATGGAATATGAGGGCTATACAGAGAATAAAGTTCTGGTTTGTGAGACAGAGCCTCAGTCTGTAGCAGTGAATTGGTCAGGCGTGGGGTGATTATTTATATCCTGTTTTGTAACCTCAAGGAATACTTAACCTTCCCACACAGTATAGCAAAGACTGGATAGGTTTTCCATGGAATTGACAAAAAGATCCCATAATGACTGATGGCTGTAACTTTGGAGTGACAAAACATTGATAGCATTTGCAATAAACCTTGTGTAGGTCAGATAGGAAAGATGAATGGGTACAAAGCCTGGGGGCAATATAAAGTTATGGTCTTTAACTACCTTTGTGATGGGATTCGCTTAGTTTCCATTGTGAGAGGGTGACTGGAGGGGGATGGAGTAAGCAGCAAACCCATTTAATGTTTATTTGAGCACCATCTAGGTTTCCTACATGTCTTCAGGCCAGTATGCTTTTCCCACGTGAAACTTCCTAGTGTTCCAAAGGTCATTGTGATGTCTTAAAACATGCCTGATACTAGTTATCAAATATGAAAATATGAAACCCCATATTCAGCTACAGGATTGTAGGGTATGCTAACATTGGATTTTCCAAAATAAAAAGTAATTTAAAAAGTAACTATTGTAGTATAGCAAGAAAAGTAAAAGATCACTTAAACATTTGTAGCAATAATGGTAGCTAACCCTTGAGGGCCTTAAAATTATAACTATGATTAACTATTTTTAAAGTAATTTTCCATTCTGCTATGAGCACGTGCACACTGAACCCAAGAGGCATATCCATTTAGTTCAGTGAAGTGTATAGGAGATTTTAGCCTTCAGTGAACACGAGTCAACTTGTGATCATTTATAACTTGTTATAACACATAATTTCTCTTTTCTTTAAAGAAAGAGAGAGACATGATATTTTTGTTTTATTTAAAATAATAATAAACAAAAAGAAAGAAAAAATAAACAATTCAGTTAAGTGTAATTATTGACAGAATATACTGTCAGGGATGATGGGAGTTGTAGCTCTTCACCTCTGGCTCTAACTCACCACCTTGTTATGCAGCAGAGCTGACCAGCTTTGATCAGTGGTTGATGCTTCTTTCCCAAGCAGCAGAGTTTCAGAGAATAGGCTGAAGACCCTGACAAACTCTCCAAGCCTTCTCACTCTTCTTCCTGAGATGTCTCCAAACCTCTCCAGGATTCTTCTGGTTCTTGTATCTTCCCTCAAGACACCAGACAACTCAGTAGTCTTATATAAAAGATCTACTTTATTCTACTATATACATAAATACTATATGCCCTACAAAACACAATCTCTACACTTCACAATATCTCCAAAACTACTCCACAATACACCACAATATGCATTGGCAAACATTGCACTTATAGCCATTGTTAGACACCACCCACCAGTCAGTTTCCACCCAGTGGGTGTGTACATACATCTTGATTGGTCCACATAGATCATCCCATACCTAAGACCAACCCAAGTGTTTCATCACTTTACCTTGACCACTTAATGAGTCTCAGGTGTTTGCAATCTATCACAGGTGTTCTTAATATACCTTCTATAACTTTGTCCTTGTCTCTCAAGGCTTCCAAATTACATTATCCTTTTCACCTGTGTAGCTTCATGATTGCTCCTGCTTAATCACTGTGACTATCACATACATAATTTATTTCTATTACTGTAAGTCCCATGTTGCATTTTCCTTAACAATCCCCTCCGAAATAAAATATTGTATGTGTCTTATAATGTCATTCCAACCATTTGTGTCAGTCTTTCATGTTTTTCCGCCGTCAATGCTTTTGTGAACAAATCTGCTATGTTGTGTTGTGTTTCTATATATCTCAGTTCTATTTCACCCTTCTGAACCATGTCTCGCACATTTTGATATCTTACTCCAACATATTTTGTTCTGTTCTTCAAACTTTCAGCTTCAGCCATTGCTATGCATGACTGTGAATCTTCCAGAATTTCTACTGGTATCTTGTAACTTTCATTTAAATCATTCAATAACTGCTCAACCCACTGTACCTCATTTACTATCTCATTTAAAGCTGCGAATTCTGCTTCCGTCGTACTTATCGCTACATTTGTTTGTTTCCTACTTCTCCAGACTATTGGACTTTCACTGTACTTGATTATTATTCCTGTAACTGACTTCTTGTCTCCTAATTCTGATGCAAAAGAACTGTCTACATAGCAATCTAAATCTGAATGACTGTTTCTAATTATCAATTTCTTATCTAGAGCTCCTTTCAAATATCTCAATAAGTGTTTTACTGCTGTCCAGTCTTCAATTTTTGGATCATTAACTCTTCTGGACAATACATTTACAGCATATTAAATGTCTGGTCTGGTGTGGCAAGATATGAATTGTAAAGATCCTATTATACTCCTGAATAAAGTCTTGTCTTCAAAATCTCTAGTTGTTTTTTCAGATACAAAACCAATTGTCATTGGAGCTCTTACTATTTTAGCATTTTGTAATCCACACTTTTCAATCAAATTTTCAATTTTCTTTCTCTGACTTAACAAACAATGTCCTTCTTCTGTCCACTCAACACCAATACCTAAATAAGACTTTAATAAACCTAGATCCTTCAAAACAAACTTTTTAGACAACTCTTTTTTTACTGATTCAATCTCCTGTCTTGACTTTGCTGCCACGCACAAATCATCTACATAGATCACTAACACTATGTCTCCTTTTGTATAGACACATGCATCTGCAACGCTCCTTTTGTATCCTAGCTTGACTAACTCTTCATTAATGCACAAATTCCATGCTCTGGCACTTTGTTTTAATCCATACAATGCTTTTTTCAATTTATAAACTTTCTGACTACTATTTTCTTCAAAACCGTGTGGCTGCTCCATAAAGATCTCTTCATCTAAACTAGCATTCAAGTAGGCTGTTTCAAAATCAAAATGTTCTACAACTAAATTCCTTTTTGCTGCTACAGCCAGAACCATTCTCAGACTTTCTGGCTTTGCAGTTGGAGAATATGTCTTGTCATAGTTCTCATACTGCTGTTGTGCAAAACCCTTAGCTACTAACCTAGCTTTATACTTAATACTTCCATCTGGCATTTCTTTCTTTTTGTACACCCACTTACAACCAATTACTTTCTTGTCTTTGGGTCTGTCAACAACTTCAAAAAAATCTTTATTTACCAGACAACCAAACTCATCATCCATTGCATCAATCCATCTTTCCTGTTCTTCTCTAGACAAACTTTCCAACTCTTCAAAACTTTCAGGCTCTTCCACTGCTAAACAAGCTCTTGCATTTGTCACAACAAACCTATCTGGAGGCTTTCTAACTCTGTGACTACGTCTGGGAATAAACTCTGCTGATCTGCCTCTTTCATCCTCACTTTCTGTGCTGGGAGTTATAGTTTTGTGACTAAATCTCTTGTCCTCAGTCATTCTAGTAGTAATAGGTCTAGATTGTGTCTCATTATCTGAAGAACTATCACTGCTGCTAGTGGATGCTTCTGGCTTAACTGAAACCCCTCCGTTTCCTGAAGTTGGTTCAGTTTGTGTTTCTGGCTCATTTGAACTTCCTAACCTCAAGAAAACTTCTTTATTTGCATGCAGTTTGTCCCAACCGGCATGTCTCTCGAAATTTGCAGACCTAGAATACTGCACTTCTTTTCCACCTAAATGAAACTTGTAGCTATTTCCAGAATAACCCAAAAACCTAAGCCTTCTACTTTTGGGTTCTCCTTTCTTCCTGAAACAAGCTGGTATGTAAACATAAGCAAATTGTCCAAAGACTCTCAAATACTTGTAATTTGGCACTCTCCCATACAATACCCTGTAGGGAATGTCTTCAATTTCTGAATGATACAGTCTGTTACTAATATGTACTGCTGTCAAAGTTGCTTCTGCCCAGAAACTATCTTTTACCTCTGCATCTGCCATCAAACAAGCAGTTATCCTTTTTATATCTTGTATTCTTTTCTCCGCTAAACCATCTTCGTTAGGACAAGCGGGATTAGTAGTTTCATGCCTTATTCCTACCTTTTGAAACCAATTAAACAATTGATTACTTAGAAACTCTCCTCCCCGGTCAGTAACAATGGTGCCTACTCTAATATCAAATTGTCTTTCCACCATTCTCACCCATGCTTTTAAACTTTGCCCAGCGTCCGATTTGTTTTTCAATATTCTTACAAAAGCAAACCTTGTAAACCTATCAACAATTACTAGGAAATATTTGCTTCCCCCTAAAGATAAGCAATTAGCTTGGGCAACATCTGCATGTACAAACTGAAATGGTCTTTGAGCAATTCTTTTGGTTTTCTTGGCTACTGGAAAAGCTCTGACCTTTACCTGATTACATACAGTACAATCTAAGTGAATTTTGCATTCAGCAACTTTTAAATCTGGACACATACTGATTAACTTCTTTAAACATTTGAAACTAGCATGACCAAATTTTCTGTGGAGTTCATGTATGCAGTCTTTATGAATTGGACTATTGTCTATGTTATTAGCATTTTCAACCCTGTAGCAATCAATATTGTCTTCCAAATAGTAAAGTTTATCCTTTTTCAAGCCTATGCCTCGCAATTCCCCATTCAGTTTTATCTTACACATGTTCTTTTCAAAAATGACTGTGTAGTCTCTGTCTGTTAATCTGCTTACTGATAACAAATTATTTTCTAACTCCTTTACATGTAACACATCATTAAAGTTTTCGTTTAGTCCTGGAATGTAAACTGTACCCATTTGATTTACAGTGTCACAGTGATTAAGCAGGAGCAATCATGAAGCTACACAGGTGAAAAGGATAATGTAATTTGTTAAGGAAAAAGCAACATGGGATATACAGTAATAGAAATAAAAATATGTATGTGAATGTCAAAGTGACTAAGCAGGAGCAATCAGGAAGATACACAGGTGAAAAAGATAATATAATTAAGAAGCCTTGAGAGCCAAGGACAAAGTTATAGAAGGTACATTGAGAACACCTGTGATAGATTGCAAACACCTGAGACTCATTAAGTGGTCAAGGTAAAGTGATGAAACACTTGGGTTGGTCTTAGGTATGGGATGATCTATGCTGACCAATCAAGATGTATGTACACACCCACTGGGTGGAAACTGACTGGTGGGTGGTGTCTAACAATGGCTATAAATTGCAATGTTTGCTAATGTACATTGTGGAGTAGGTTGGAGTAGTTTTGGAGATATTGTGATATAGTAGAATAAAGTAGATCTTTTATATAAGACTACTCAGTTGTCTGGTGTCTTGAGGGAAGATACAAGAGCCAGAAGAATCCTGGAGAAGTTTAGAGACATCTCAGGAAGAAGAGTGAGAAGGCTTGGAGAGTTTGTCAGGGTCTTCAGCCTATTCTCTGAAACTCTGCTGCTTGGGAAAGAAGCATCAACCACTGATCAAAGCTGGTCAGCTCTGCTGCATAACAAGGTGGTGAGTTAGAGCCAGAGGTGAAGAGCTACAACTCCCATCATCCCTGACATATCACATACATAATTTATTTCTATTACTGTATGTCCCATGTTGCATTTTCCTTAACATATACTACCTTGAAAATATGTTTGGATTATGCATTATAATAACAATTTATATTTTAATCTCTTTTTCACTATCATTCCCATAATTTGAAGAAAAACTTGCTAGTTATTGTTGTGTCTGTCACTGATTTTATATAAGATGAATTAATGCCATCCTGCATTTTTTTTAAAAAAAATTAGATACCTTAGTGATATCTTATGTTAATTTAATCAATGCAACTATTTTACTCACCTGGTTCCCATTGACTCCTCTTTATACACCAGGAGTTCAGTGTTAGTAGTTCTGTTCCTTTTTTTCACAGCAGTCACTCATCTTCACTCACATCCCCATTATTATTATTTATCATTGTTATGCACCTTCAAATAATTTCCTACATATGGTGGCCCTAAGGCAAACCTATCTTGGAGTTTTCTTGAAAAGATTTGTTCAGAAGAAGTTTGCCGTTGCCTTTCCCCGAGGCTGAGAATGTGTGACTTGCCTAAGGTCAATCACTGGGTTTCCATCATTCAGCAGGGATTCGAACCCTGGTCTGCAAGGTGATAGTCCAATGCTCAAACTACTAACCCACGCTGGCTGTCACCCCCATTGTGCAATAACATTTTAATTTTTCTAGCATCAATTTAATTTCATTTTACTAAGCTTGCCCAGTTAAAGTCCCTAATGTCCCATGAACCTGCCATTTATTGAGTCAGAACATTGATCAGTCTATTCCAGTGTTGTCTTTTCTGATTCAGAAGCCTCCAGCCTTAGAGAAAGAGAAGTCTTTCCCCATTCTTCCTATTTTGAGTGCTTTCAGTTAGACGTAGGAGATTTGACCTTGGACCTTCTGTATCCAAACAAAATTGCATACCCTTCCCTCTACAGCAGGGGTAGGCAACCTTTCCCCTTTAAGGGCCAAGGGACTTCAGCTCCCAGAATCCCAGGAGCTATTGGCCAACATGGGACTATTGGCCAACATGGCTGAGGCTTCTGGGAGCTGAAGTCCCTCAGCCCTTAAAGGGGAAAGGTTGCCTACCCCTGCTGTACAGATTATCAGTCTTTTAAAAAGATTTTTAAATCACTTTTTTATGGTTGAGTAAGAATTTCTCCAGAACTGTCCCATTAAACGTTAAACTAAGTTGTTCTGATCAAGAGATGTGCATGCATCTGGATGCAAATTAAGTGATCATCCTTTTTAGCTCAATTCAGAGACTTGGAGAAGAGAAGACCAAGTGGTGACATGATAGCCCTCTTTAAATATCTGAAGGGATGGAGCAACCTTATTTTCTGCTGCTCCAGAGACTAGAACCTGAACCTATGGATTCAAATTACAAGAAAAGAGATTCCACCTAAACATTAGGAATAACTTTTTAACTGTAAGAACTGTTCAACAGTGAAATAGATTTCCCAGTGTGTGTATAAATACTGAAATATTATGGACATGCATTGGCCTGGCCACTCATTTGTCTTCTACTTTAAGTCTTGAGCCAAGGCCAAAATAATCACTGTTTTCAATAACTGTTTTGATGTTTGATGGTACCAAAAGGCTTCTCTCTCTCTCTTTCCTTCTCTCTCTGGGGATAGCTTTAATGCATATTTGAAGATATCACCAAAAAAGTACAACAGCTTTTTGGTACCATCAAAATCCATGCTGCTCTTCTTCATGATGGACTTCATTTTCCAAGGTATGTCACTGTGAAGCCAAATATGTTTCACTGTGTAGCTTAATGATATGAATTACCTGAGATGGCCTAACACCTCACATCTGTCTGACCCATGAAGCATGCCTTCACTCAGGGGTTCTACAGACCGCCCCTAAGGGGTGGCTCCGTGATGCCCTTGGGAGCACCAGATTGGGGCTGCGGCAACCGCACACCATGGCCCTGATCTGACACTTTGCCGCTCCCTTTTGAAGCTGCAAAAAGCCACCCATGGCATGGCGGCAGTGGCTTTTCTGCACTCCTTTTATGCAGCGAGTTTATACGCTGCGCTAAAGGAGCGCCCTGATGCCACGCAGCGTGTGGTGAGGCGTGTGGCATGACGGTGGCATTGGAGCGGAGTCGGGGCGACCAGCGTGCAGTTGCCACACCCCAACTCCACCTCCAGGCCAGCTCTTTTGGCCGGTCTGTACAGGGCGTCAGTCTGGTTGAAACTCAGAGGAACCCCACATCTAAAGTGTCATGACATCCTTATCCATCACTATATGTCCCTGACCCCATGTGACTAATCTACACACACACACACACACACACAATTAGGATATGGGGTAATGGTCTTAAAATATAAAGATTAAAGCAGCATAAAAGAGAAACAAATACAGCAAATCATAAAAAAATCCTCAGATTATCTAGCAGTCAGAAAAAATATTTCAGAATTTCAACATCAAAAAAGAAATGAAGTTAGGGTCAAATTAGATATTAAGTAGAATGGATGATTTTCTCAGAGAAACACGCCACATCGATCAAACTTCCAAAGGTAATCCTATTTATTTCCCAAATCATAAAATAAAGAATGCCAAATGTAATATGGTATATTTAGGTAAAGAAAATTTCATGCTATGACAAACTGAAATGTTTCACCACTTGGTGGAGCAGCTTTGCCCAAAAGACAGTAAAACCATCATTTAGTTTAACTCTTAGGTAGGTACTATTACCGTATTTTTCGCCCTATAGGGCGCTCCGGCATATTGGGCGCACCCAATTTTTAAGGAGGAAAATCCAAGAAAAAAGGATTCCTCCCTTTAGCCGGAGGCCAGTTATTCAATGGGCTGGTGCTAGGATTGGAGACCGATCCCAGCACCAGCCCATTGAACTGAGGTCGCGGGGGGAAGGAGGGCTTCTTCCCCCCACGACCTCAGTCTTTGAACGGGCTGGTGCCGGGATCGAAGCGATCCCGGCGCCAGCCCATTGAAAGACTGAGGTTGCGGGGAGAAGGAGGGCTCCTTCCCCCCACCTCAGTCTTGGAATGGGCTGGTGCCGGGATCGAAGCGATCCCGGCACCAGCCCATTGAAAGACTGAGGCCGGGGGGAGAAGGAGCCTTCCTTCCCCCGCCGGCCTCAGTCTTCAATCGGCTGGGGCCGGGATCGCTTGGATCCCGGCCCCAGCCGACTCCAAGACCGAGGCCGGGGGGGGAAGGAAGGCTCCTTCCCCCGCCGGCCTCAGCCTTCAATCGGCTGGGCCCGGGATCGCTTGGATCCCGGCCCCAGCCGACTCCAAGACCGAGGCCGGGGGGGGAAGGAAGGCTCCTTCCCCCGCCGGCCTCAGCCTTCAATCGGCTGGGCCCGGGATCGCTTGGATCCCGGCCCCAGCCGACTCCAAGACCGAGGCCGGGGGGGGAAGGAAGGCTCCTTCCCCCGCCGGCCTCAGTCTTCAATCGGCTGGGGCCGGGATCGCTTGGATCCCGGCCCCAGCCGACTCCAAGACCGAGGCCGGGGGGGGGAAGGAAGGCTCCTTCCCCCGCCGGCCTCAGTCTTCAATCGGCCGGGATCACTTGGATCCCGGCCCCAGCCGACTCCAAGACCGAGGCCGGGGGGGGGAAGGAAGGCTCCTTTCCCCCGCCGGCCTCAGTCTTCAATCGGCTGGGGCCGGGATCGCTTGGATCCCGGCCCCAGCCGACTCCAAGACCGAGGCCGGGGGGGGGGGGAAGGAAGGCTCCTTCCCCCGCCGGCCTCAGTCTTCAACCGGCTGGGGCCGGGATCGCTTGGATCCCGGCCCCAGCCGACTCCAAGACCGAGGCCGGGGGGGGAAGGAAGGCTCCTTCCCCCGCCGGCCTCAGTCTTCAACCGGCTGGGGCCGGGATCGCTTGGATCCCGGCCCCAGCCGACTCCAAGACCGAGGCCGGGGGGGGGAAGGAAGGCTCCTTCCCCCGCCGGCCTCAGTCTTCAATCGGCTGGGGCCGGGATCGCTTGGATCCCGGCCCCAGCCGACTCCAAGACCGAGGCCGGGGGGGGGAAGGAAGGCTCCTTCCCCCGCCGGCCTCAGTCTTCAATCGGCTGGGGCCGGGATCGCTTGGATCCCGGCCCCAGCCGACTCCAAGACCGAGGCCGGGGGGGGGAAGGAAGGCTCCTTCCCCCGCCGGCCTCAGTCTTCAATCGGCTGGGGCCGGGATCGCTTGGATCCCGGCCCCAGCCGACTCCAAGACCGAGGCCGGGGGGGGGAAGGAAGGCTTCTTCCCCCGCCGGCCTCAGTCTTCAATCGGCTGGGGCCGGGATCGCTTCGATCCCGGCACCAGCCGATTCCAAGACCGAGGCCGCGGGGAGAAGGAGCCCTCCTTCTCCCCGTGGCCTCAGTCTTTCAATGGGCTGGCGCCGGGATCGCTTCGATCCCAGCACCAGTCCATTCAAAGACTGAGGTCGCGGGGGGAAGGAGGGCTCCTTCTCCCCACGGCCTCGGCCCCTTCGCCCTATAGGGCGCACTCACTTCCCCACGCATATTTAGGGGAAGAAAAAGTGCGCCCTATAGGGCGAAAAATACGGTAAATCTGTTGAAATATTGATTAAGCATGGATTTTGATCTGAGGAGTGAAAGCTATATAAATATATGCAACTGCCAGTGAATAACACTCCACACCTTATGGAACATAATTTCCCAGAATACCCCTAAAAATAACTTTGGCAATGTGTGTACAGTGAATATGAGTTTACCCTCATGAGTTTCTCACTGGAGACAGTTTTTTTTTTTGTTTTGTTTTTTAAAAAGGATGTACTCCTGTGTGCATTGGGTGTACATTAATTTGTACACATACAAAAAATGATGTGCTTTAAAGAACCCATAGTATTCTGAGTAGAATAAAACTGAGAACTGTGCAAAAGGGATGCCACTCTTCTCCATATCCAGGATAGTATTTAAATGATGACAACATGCAAAGAAATGTACATGTTGACACTTCCAAAAAGGGTCGAGGACTAAATTTAGAAGGCTCCATTGCTTTTAAGTCAGAACCAAGGAAATGCCTTTAAGTCAGGACCAGGGAATATACAGTTCTCCAGATATTGATGAACTACTGCTCCCATCATCCTTCATCATTGTCCAAGCACCTGGGGGTGATGGGAACTGAAGTCCAACACCTGCAGAGCCACAAATTTTCCAACCCTGCTGCAAATGAATGAAGATTGATGCACATTAATCACATTTGGTTCCCTGCCAAAATATATTAATTTTGAGAATAAAAAAAAGATACACAAATTCTAGCATTTAAAAAATTCATTATCAAAGCATGCAGAATCTTACAAAAATACATATCATCACCAATAAATATACAACAAATCCAAAATTCAGTTGAGCCAAAAGTTAACATTTTTTAAAAGCCTAACAACGAAAGAGAACAGTTATTTCCTTTGGTTTATAACAGCCTCTTCCATTTATTTCTCAAGAAATTCATAATATTGTTTGAACAATGAAAATGTTTTGTACCTATTGCCTCAAAGGATGAAATGGCAATGTTCTTAATGTTTGAGTGAGGTCAATAACAAGGGCTTGGCACTGTAGGAGTTTTACTACCTCCTTCTGTTTTAAAATTGCCATGAGGTGTACACACTGCCAAGAATAGGTTCCTCATCCCATTGACGGTCAAAGAGCAGTCTAAAAATAAAAGGCAGTCAACAAAAGGAGAGTGTATCTAGTTGATGAGTCCGGCGGTCAATGAATGGAACTATATAGGACAAAATAATAACCAGACTCAATAGCAATTTGAGTCTAGGATCAGACTGTGAATGGTCCAAGCAGCAGAAAACCACAGTGACATTTGTTAGTCGAAGAGCTGTGGCTAGGTCACTATGCAAGCACTCTGTAGACAAATGGAAATGCATAATCAATTGGGTGAAATAAATTTGCACCCCCAGCCTCCAAAGTGGAAATTGTGGTGCATTAATGTTTTCTGGAAAAATGTGCTTTTCTAAACTTCAGTGCAGAACCAAAAGGAAAGGTCATTCTTGGCTGAAAGTTAATGTTCCTCTTCTAGTAGTACATGTCACAGAAGGATCTCATCTCCTATTCCAAAGTTCAGTGACAGAGCACATGATTTGTATGTTGAAGAGTCCAGGTACTACCTGTGGCACCAGTCTCCATGTAAGGCTGGGAATGACTCCTCTTAGGAACCTGGGAGAGCTGCTACCAGACAGGTATAAACCAGACAATATAAACTAGTGTGAAGAACTGTGGACCACCACATATTTTTCACCAAGACGTCACAACAGCCCTATCTATCATAGCTGATGGTGTGGGATTACAGGAGGTGAATTCTCCAAACATTTGGAGGACCAAATTGCCCACCCCAATGTTTGGTATTGTTAGCTGCCTTTGAGTCAACCTCGACTCATGGGGACTCTGTGAATGAGACATCTCCAAACCCTCCTATCCTCTACCTGTGCCCAGAACCTGTAGGCTCAGGCCCATGATCACCCTTATTGAGTCTATCCCTCTGGCATGTGGTCTTCCACTTTCTACTGCCATCTGCCTTCCCCAGCATCATTGTCTTTACTAATGAGTCATGCCTTCTCATGATGTCATCAAAGTACAATGACCTCAATTTAGTTATCTTGGCTTCCAGGGAGAGGTCAGGCTTGATTTGTTCTAGAACCAAATTGTTTGTCTTTTTGGCCATCCACAGTAAACCTCAGCACTCTTCTCTAGCACCATATCTCAAGTGAATTAATTTTCTTTCCATCTGCTTTCTTCACTGTCCAGCTCTCACATCCATACATGGTAATGAGGAATACAAGGGCTTGGAGGATTCTAACTTTAGTGCTCAGTTGTATGTCTTTACACTTTAAGATTTTGTCTAGTTCTTTCATATGTGCCCTTCCCATTCCAAATCTTCTTCTGATTTCTTGACTATAGTCTCCATTCTGATTTATGTATGAGAAATCTTTAACTACACTCATCCCTTGCTGTTCGCGGACTTGCTTTTCAAGTCCCTCGGTCTTTCATGGATGGCAAGTGCCAAGGGACAAAATGATGCACACTCACAGCGCACACGCAAAGCTGTGCACAGGAGCATGCAGCCATTATATCCTATGGGACTTCAATACCTGTGGTATTTCTGATTCTTGGTGGTGGTTATGGTGGGAGTCCAGAATGGATCACCTGTGAATTGGGAGGGACGAGTGTATTTCGATTTCGATTTTAGGTTGAATTCATGTACATTCTCCATGATCATTATTTTTGTTTTCTTTATGTTTAACATTAGGCTGCCTTTGTGCTTTCTTCTTTGACTTTCTTCAGTAATTGTTCCAAGTCTGTGATGTTTTCTGCTAGTAATATGGTGTTGTTGGCATATCTTAGATTGCTGATATTCCTTCCTCCTATTTTCAGTTCTTTTGTGTATTTCCTCGCTCAGCCATGGAAACCCACTGAGTAAACTTGAGCGAGTCACACACTCTCAGCCACACAAAAAAACCCATGGTAGGTTTGCCTTAGGGCTACCATAAGTCAGAAACAACTTGAAGGCACATAACAACAACTAAAACAACAACAAGTATTCAAAAATATATTAACATTAGTCTGTCTAAGCATAAAAAGATACAAGGGAATCCTATAGCACCTTTGAGATTGAGAAAAAATCTCATTTAATTTCAAAGGTGCCACAGTATTCTCTTAAATCCTTTTATGCTGAATATCTTGGTTCTACATGTTTTCCAGCACTACATTATCCTTTGTTAGATGCAACAACCAGGATTATATATAGTATTTCATCATGCTTGCACTGTAGATATGTTATCAATGGGCCAGTTGGACAAATAACTGATTTTATCTAAAGCAAGGATAGGAACCAAGTGGCCCACTAGATATTGTTTGGCTGCAACTCCCAGCATTCTGTACCATTGGGTATGCTGGTTAAGCCTGCTGGGAGTTGCAGTCCAGTAGTCTCTGGAGGGCTGCTTAATTCCCACCCGTGACCTAAGGAAACTTTCTAAAATATGTAGAATTGAGAATTTTGGATTTTTTAAACAAATTAAAACTTAGACACTGCTAGTCATTATGCACTTACCTACAAAGCCACAGATGTACACTGCTGTAGGGTAACTAACAATAACTGGATGCTTAAATGCTTAGAAGATGAGGGTAGTATCTCTGTGTGGTTCTGTTAAAGAAAAACCCCTGCACTTGTGTATCTCCAGTGTTTTGTAACATTCATGGTGGATAACTGTGTTAAAATAGATGTCACTTGCCTTCATATAGCTCATGCTCTGCAATGAACTTGGCTCATTTTGTATATTCAGCATTTACATGTTACTAATGCACTTAAGAGGCACATTAGAGGAGCATAGGTACTGTCTCGGTCTTGTTAGACACAAAAGGCAATTCCTCTCAAGGGCTACATGTGCCCGACAGCTATTAGAAGCAATGAAAATTCTATGAACTTGTCCATTAGATGCATGGCTTCTTTTCCCCAAGATAGCATAACACAATAGCCTATGGCTTCACTATGGCCTACTTAAAAGAGATTACACAAAGGACTTCATACTGTCTGGGAATCAACTGGTATCCTGCAAGTCAGAAGCCTGGGCATTCTCACCCATTTCCACGTTTCATGGTGATATAGCTCAGGAAAAAGGTTACTTTTTAAAATAATGATAATTCAGCAATATGGCAATCAGAGTGGCCATGCTGAGTGGACATGGTGGGAGCAATAGACCAACACTTCTGTGGGCTGGGGTTAGGGTTAGGGTTAGCATTCTATTGCTGTAGAATCTACAACATATGTCTAATTGTGGTAGTGCATGCAACAAAGTCTACATTGTAAACCATAAATGGACAATGTTTGGCCCTCCTGATATTGATGAATTGTAGCTTCCATCATCCCTCAGCAATGGTTGTGAGAGCTATATTTGGGAGGAACTGCAGTTTGACAACATCTGGAAGTTCATATTTCCCCACTTCTGATGAAAAAAGTGGCCAGAGAGAAACGTCTTGTCCATAGAAGTCCTTTCCGTCTGCCCTGCATGATTGATTTGCACTATGACTGTAAAGGAATATGGGCTAATTTCATTCCTTTCCATTGTAACAGTTTCTGGTTTGTTTCATAGCTATACTGGTGTGACATCACTAAATGGAGGGAGAGGACGACCACGTTGCTCAAAAGCTGCCTCATGTCGCTCACATGTGCCCTGTTGTGAGTGTTGAATCATAGGGGCAAACCCAAAGATGGATTGGGGCCACTGCAACCACATGCCACGGCCCCAGTCTGCCTTGAAGCTGGCCGAAAAAGCAGAGGCAACGATCCACTCCTTTTTCAGCCTGCAAAAAGCCGGCTTTTCTGGCCTCACTGAAGCCCAAAGCCGGCTTCATGATGCTCCAGTGGCATGTGGTGTGTAAATGCCACACCACCAGTGTCATGAAGCCAACCACATGTAAACAGCCAGAATGGCTTCAGGGTGGCTTCCAGATGTGTGACATCAAAATGCCATGCCCCAAAGCTGCCCAGATGGCAGTGTAAAAAGGCTGTCTGTTCAGCCCCATAGACTCTTAGAGTTGAAAGGGATCACAAGGAAACCCTTGCCATGCAGGAATACTCAACTAAAGCACTCCTGAAAGGTGCCCATCAAACCTCTGCGTAAAATCCTCAGAAGAAGGAGATTCCACCCCTTTCTGAGGCTGTACATTTCATTGTCAAACAGCTCTTACAATAAAAAAGTTCTTCCTAATATTTAAGTAGAATCTTCTTTCTTGTAATTGGAATCTATTAGTTCATGTTCTAGTCTCTATTGAGTCTCGATAGGAGGATCGTTGTCACCTCTGTTGAGGCAACAAATGATGTGAAGGGGAGAGCATGCTTTGTACCACAGGCCAGCAAGTTGTATCATTCAGATTTTTTCCTAAAAATTAACCCAAATACATAACTTTTAGTAACTTTGAGAAACAGGAAAGCAGAGTGTTCTTTTTTGAAAATTAACTGTATTAGCAACTACTTTGAAGGCTTTAGAATTGTAACTAGTTTTCTTGAAATAGGAAGGGGATAAGTATGTAAGGAAATGTGGTGAATAAGTCCTAGCATGGAGTAGTAGTTTGAGTGTTAATTGTGTGACAAGGACTCCAGGAGACCAGATAAGCACCTTGGGAAAGTCACACTCTCTCAGTCCAAGAAGAAGGCAAACTTTCTTTGAATACCAAGATAACCCTCAGAGAGCCAGTGTGGGATAGTGGTTTGAGTGTTGGGCCACGACTCTGGAGATCAGAGTTTGATTCCTAGCTCAGCCATGAAATCCACTGGGTGACTTTGAGAAAGTCACATGCTCTCAGCCCCAGGGCAACACAATAGCAAAACTTCTCTGAAATCTTGCCAAGAAAACCCTATGTGTTCCTTCAAGTTCACAACATAAGTTGAGGTTGAAGACACATAGCAGCAGGGATGTAAAGACAATTGGTAAATCTTTCTCATCCTTAGTCAACACCAGGGGTCGGCAACCTTTGTCAACACCAGGGGCCGGGGGTGGGGAAATGGCGCGGGGGCGAGCGGGCGGGCCCATGCTTCCGCGCGCACATGCGTGGGGGTGCCATTTTGGAAGACCCAACAGTGCCGTGCGGATGCGCGCACGATGTGGGCGCCATTTTGGAAGGCCCCACCGCGCCTGCACCATGCAAATTCACATGGTACAGCCACCGTGGGGCCTTCCAAAATGACACCCGCCATGACGCTGCCAAGGCGCGCGCGGGCCGGTGGCAGCGGCGGCAGCGGTGGGACCGGCCCACAGGCCGTAGGTTGCCAACCCCTGGTCAACACTATGAGTTTTGTTTTTTTTTAAATTTAGGGACTTTATGGCTTTTTTTTTTTTTTTTTTTTTTTTTTTTTGCTTTTCCACAAAACATTGTATCTGAATTAAAATGTTTTTATGCAAAGACATTGTAAATGCAAATGAAATTTAAGAAAAAAGTAACAATTTAAAAAATGGTTGAAAACTCTCATAATTTTCCAGGTGTGGAGAAAGCTTGAAATTCTTTGTTCTTGGATGCTAGAATGACATAAGCAATTATTTACATCCTTACAAGTTGCAAACAGAAAGACAGTGTAGTGCAGTGGTTTGAGCATTGGACGACAGCCTTGAGGCCTGAGTTTGAATCCCTGCTTAGCCATTAAAGCCCACTGGATGACTTTGAGCAAGTCACACTCTCTCAGACTCAGAGGAAGGCAAAGGCAAATCTCCTCTTAGCAAACGTTACCAAGAAAATCCAATGATGAATTCAACTTATGGTTGCCATAAGTCAGAAATTACTTGAAGGCACATACTAACAGCAGCAACAAGGAGAAGTTACAAATAACCCTCTTCATACATTGACCAAAAACATGCAAAGAGTGTATATGTATTTTGAACCACAGGCTTGCATCTTGATTAGACATTATTTCTGTGTAATAATGAAAAAGTAAAGAGGTACTTTTGGGGAAATGTATCATAATATTAAGTACATCAGGGTGCTGGGATTGTAATGCTAGTGACTCACAATCCTGGTCTCAGTATTCTGCAAGTCCTAGATTATACCTAGAATCACAGGAATGGCCTATACAGGAGATCTGTTGGTTCTACACAGACACCTTTCCCAGCAGCAATTGTGGGTGAGGAGAAGCATTGCAGAGCAGCTGTGTGTGTGTGTGTGTGTGTGTGTGAGAGAGAGAGAGAGAGAGAGAAAGTACAGTACTTACACTAGCCTGTGGATAAATCGACTCAGTTTTTTGGGATCAATTTTTCAACCTCGATTTCTAGACTTATACATCAGTGTTCTCTTTTGCTTTGTGTTCTTATCAGTTTTATTTTCTGCCTCAGAAATACCTTGAGTAGTATTTGTGGACTATTGAAAAGAGGATAAACAAATCTGTGAAGGATATATCAAAATAGGGCATGTAAATTTTTACTTATTTCATTCTCACAAGAATGAGAAATTTTTAATTTTCTCCTCATTGAGTGAGATTATAGTCAGCCCTCATATCCTTGGATTCTGCACCCACAGCTTGAAAAAAAATTAAATCCAAAAAGTAAACTTTGATTTTGCCATTTTATATAAAGGACGCCATTTTACTATGACATTGTATATAATGGCATTTGAGAATGCATGGGCCATGAGAGGTCCTAGAACCATTATTATTTTGGAGTTTATTATACAGTGGAAAGGAGAAGCCAGGCATAGTCAGACACGCATTCTAGACTTTAGGAAAGCTGATTTTACTAAACTTAGAGAAATACTGAGGGTGATCCCATGGACAGGAATACTAAAAGAGAAGGGAGTTCAAGACGGATGGGAGTTTCTCAAAAGGGAGATACTGAAGGCACAATTTCAAACCGTGCCAACGAGGAGGAAGAATGGGAGGTGTCTCAAGAAACCAGGATGGATGACTAAGGAACTTGCAAGTGAACTATGTTTTAAACGGAACATGTATAAGAAATGGAAAAATGGGGAAATCACCAAAGAGGAATTCAAACAAATAGCTAGCACGTGTAGGGGTAAAGTCAGAAAAGCTAAAGCGCAGAATGAAATCAGGCTTGCTGGAGAGGTTAAGAACAATAAAAAGGGCTTTTGGGGGTATGTCAGTAGCAAAAGGAAAAAGAAGGAAATGGTAGGGCCACTGTGTGGAGAAGATGGCAAAAAGTTAACAGGGGACAGAGAAAAGGCAGAATTACTCAACACCTTCTTTGCTTCAGTCTTCTCAGAAAAGGCAAAGGGTGCTCAACTTGAGGATAATGGAGCAGAGGACAGAATAGGAGAATTTCAGCACAGAATAAGTAAAGAGATAGTACAGAAACATCTGGTTAATCTAGATGAATATAAGTCTCCAGGACCAGATGAATTACATCCAAGGGTATTAAAAGAACTGGCAAATGTAATATCGGAACCATTGGCAATAATCTTTGAGAATTCCTGGAAAACAGGAGAGGTCCCAGCGGACTGGAGGAGGGCAAACGTTGTCCCCATCTTCAAAAAAGGAAAAAAAGAGGATCCCAACAATTATCGTCCAGTTAGTCTGACATCAATACCCAGAAAGATTCTGGAGCAGATCATTAAACAGAGAGTCTGTGAACATCTGGAAGATAATTTCATAATCACAAAAAGTCAACATGGGTTTCAGAGAAACAGGTCATGCCAGACAAATCTGATCTCTTTTTTTGATAAAATTACCAGCTTGGTAGATGAAGGGAATGCTGTGGATATAGTATATCTTGATTTCAGTAAGGCCTTTGACAAGGTTCCCCATGACATTCTTGCAAGCAAGTTGGTAAAATGTGGGCGAGACAAAGTAACTGTTACATGGATTTGCAATTGGTTAACTGGTTGAACGCAAAGGGTGCTCAACAATGGTTCCTTTTCAACTTGGAAAGAAGTGACCAGTGGGGTGCCACAGGGCTCTGTCCTGGGCCCAGTGCTATTCAACATCTTTATTAATGACTTGGATGACGGTATTGGGGGCATAGTTATCAAATTTGCAGACGACACCAAATTAGGAGGAGTAGCTAATACTCCAGAGGACAGGATCAAAATTCAAAATGATTTGAACAGACTAGAAAGTTGGGCCAAAGCTAACAAAATGAAATTCAACACAGAGAAATGTAAGGTACTGCACTTAGGGCGGAAAAATGAAAAGTACAGATATATGATGGGGGACACCTGGCTGAATGAGACTATGTGTGAAAGGGATCTAGGAATCCAGGTGGACCACAAGTTGAACATGAGTCAACAGTGCGATGCAGCAGCTAAAAAGGCCAATGCAATTTTAGGCTGCATCAGTAGAAGTATAGTGTCTAGATCAAGAGAAGTAATAGTGCCACTCTATTCTGCTTTGGTCAGGCCTCACCTGGAATAATGTGTCCAGTTCTGGGCACCACAATTCAAAAAGGATGTGGAGAAACTGGAGCGTGTCCAAAGGAGGGCAAGTAAAATGGTGAAGGGTCTGGAAAGCAAGCCCTATGAGGAACGACTTAGGGAGCTGGGGATGTTTAGCCTGGAGAAGAGAAGGCTGAGAGGTGATATGATAGCCGTGTTTAAATATTTGAAGGGATGTCATATCGAGGAGGGAACAAGCTTGTTTTCTGCTGCTCCAGAGATTAGGACCCGAAACAATGGATGCAAGCTGCAAGAAAAGAGATTCCACCTCAACATTAGGAGGAACTTCCTGACAGTAAGGGCAGTTCGACAGTGGAACACACTCCCTCGGAGAGTAGTGGAGTCTCCTTCCTTGGAGGTCTTTAAGCAGAGGCTGGATGGCCATCTGTCGGGGATGCTTTGATTGGGAGTTCCTGCATGGCAGGGGGTTGGACTGAATGGCCCTTGTGGTCTCTTCCAACTCTATGATTCTATGATTTCTATTATTATTATTATTATTATTATTATTATTATTATTATTATTATCATCATCTTTATTTAAAGTGCTGTAAATTTGCACAGCGCTGTACATACGGAGTATACAAAAGTTAAAAATTAAAAACCTGCCTAAAGCATACAATCTAAGAAAACAAAATAATGACAATAAAATATATCTTAAAATACAACAAACACAGATGCATCATAATAATCATTCAATCAAGTTGTGAGCACATACCAAAAGCCAACTGTACAGGAGTATTATTTTCAACATTTTAGGAGTTTAAATAAAAATATTACTCCCATAAGAACATTTTATTTTGTGCAGCATACATTTCTGTGCAACAGAATTATATTTTTTGCAGAGGATTATACACACACACACACACACACACACACACACACACTTAATGAAAACAACCCAAAAACAAAGTCCAGAAGCACTTGTCCTTCCACTTGAGGGCAATAAATAAATCTTGTAGCAATTAACTTTTTCCCCCTCATCCAGAGTGAGTAAAAATTGTATTCTTTACATACCTAGCCACAATGTAGGACAACCCATATACTGTAGTCATGATGGCTTTTATTACTCTGAATCCACTTGTGGGGGAACATGAACATGAATTAGCTTTGTTCTCCTGACCTGCTTGTGAGCTTCCCCAGGTCATCTGGCTGGCTACTGAGACAACCAGAATGCTGGGCTAGAATAGATATTCTGTCTCATCCAGCGGTGCTCTTCTAAATTTTTTAAGGTTTTCAATACTTTAGACAGGCTTGGGGTACGTGCAGGAATCTCCCCTGATTTTTGCTCCTGCTGAGAGCCTGGTGGAAGAGGAGATTTCTAACATAAGCTTCCTCCCTCTCATGTAACCCATGGACCCAACCATACACATCTCTTCCTTTTGGTTTCTGAAGAGGTGTTCACTATTATTTTATATAATGTGACTGGAGCAGTCATATATATTATCATCAACTACTATGTGAGGCTCAATTAGCCTTGGCATTCTGGCATTCACCACCACTGAACTAGCCATTCTTACTATCTTTTTCTCATAGAATCATTATTTTCTGAATTATTTTTAAATTCATAGAGTTGAAAGAGACCACAAGGGCCATCCAGTCCAACCCCTTCCATATATAGGGAAGGCAGTTGTTTCCTATCTTCTGAGATCCTTGCTTGGAAAGCTGTCACTAGTGTTGTCATGTTATATAGATTGTTGCAGAAGTCATCTTTCTTTAACCACCTCCAGCTCTGTGTGACTAAAGAAGACTGTCACAGTCACTTCCCAGAAAAATCAAAAAGACTATATGGCCTAGCATTAAATTTAAATACATTTAAATGCAAATGCCACTCTAATGTAGTCATATTAAGATTCTTTTTAATGCAGATCAAAGCCTCTGTGCCCTCCAGATTTTTTTATGCTGCAAACAGAATGATACCTCTTTCTTCCTGAGCAGTCTCCTCTGAATTTGAGAAAGTGCATGAAATGAACATGTGATGGGAATTAACAAGGCAGCATTAAATTTCACTTCATTTAAAGATCTCTTAATTATTAAGTGAGACATGTTTGACAATAGTTGACTTAAAGAATAGGAGGGAAGATAATTCATTCATTTCACAATGGAATTAATTGTATGATGACTGAACACATCTGGTGACTTTTTTAAAAAAAGACAGCTTGTATTTCTTTTTTAAAAATCTGACATTATTAAGTCTTTAAAATTTGTTAATAATATTTGAACGTTAAGGCCAATGTCAGTTCTCTGGATTTGCATAAAATACTTTTGGAGTATATTAGATGGATGGCTATAGTTTTATTCATTAATTTCTTGGCAAACTGCTGCATAACATTAGGTAATTCTTGGGAGAAAGGCAAGATAGAAATTCAGTAAATAAATAAATAATCAGCTAAATAAAATAACCGTCAGAATGCTACATTGCCAACCAAACAGTCTTTGTATTTCAGTCCCTTTGATTGATTGATTGATTGATTGATTTTGCTTAACCATTTGTCAGTTTAAGGTTAAGGAGTAGCAACTTGATGCCCTCCAGAAGAACAGCTCCCACAAGCATCATAGTCAGGCTGACAGGGACTTGTAAGAGTTGTAATCCAATTTGTCTGTCACAGATCAGAAACAATTTTACGTGGCTAATACTGAAATCAATAAATAATTCCCAATCTGTTCAGTGGGTCTTTTGTAAAAGATACTCCCATGACTTTCGCCGTGGAACTGTGTACATATAGAGCTCATAAGCTAAAATCAAGCTGACTTCCTAGGTATATCAAAGTAGCTGTCCCAGGGAAAGATGTGAGAAGGCAACCAGGGTTAGATGAATCTATACATTGTTATGTTCACAATATACAATATCAGAGAAGAAACGGATCCTGATTTGGATCACAAAACTCACGTGTAACCAGTATAAACTGCAATGAATTTTCTGGAGAACTGCCATTTGGAGGTTCCACTTAGATGAAATTATTTACCAAGGATCAATTACCAGTGTCTGAATTATTTACTTTGGATTCCACAAGGTTAATTTTGCACTGCTATCTTTTCAACATGCAATAGAATATTACCTATATAAGACTGATACTGACAGCAATTGAGTAACAGAAAAGTTATAAAAAATACTTGAAAATGTTCTCATCCTTGACAAACCCATCAAAAAACATGGTCATGCCCATGAAAAAAAATTGTAATTCAGAACTTTTCTGTGTAAAAAAATGTTTGAAAAAAAACATTGTTGCAAAGAAAATAATTTATTTTGTGTAAAAGACATTGTCTTTTGCATAACACAAGAAAACAACAGTAATGTACACATGTGTCTTTTTGCATGACCAATTTTCTGTGGTGTGGGGAATCCTGAAATGTGAAAAAACATCAAAAATATGCAACAACAGTAAACTAAAGGGAAAAAAAACTATGACACAATGTGGCTATGAATATAGTTAAATATATGAAAACATATAGGGCAGGGGTCAGCATCCTCCGGCCCAGGGGCCGGATTTGGCCCCCCAAGGCCTTTGGACCGGCCCCAGGCCGGTCCTGCCGCCGCCGCCGCCACCACCACCACCCCTCACCAACCCCCGCTGCTGCGCTGCCGCCGCGCCGCACCACCGCCGCCGTCATTTTGTTTTCCAAAATGGCGGCTGTGACGCGTTTGCGCATGCGCCAAGTACTGAGCATGTGCAAATGAATCGCGGCTGCCATTTTGGAAAACAAAATGGCGGCCGTGTCTCGCTCGCGCATGTGCAGTACGCCAGAAGTATTGCGCATGTGCGCGCGAGCGCATGCACAGTACTTCTGGCGTACTCCGCACGCGTAAGCAAGCACACCGCCATTTCCACCCACCCACCCTCGGCCCGCAGAAGACCTGGGGACCACCGGCCTGGCCCCAGGTAAGGAAAACTTGCCGCCCCCTGATATAGGGCCTGTATAGCAGAGATGGGCATGCTCTGAAGCCTAAAGGGTTACTCCTGCTTGCTTTGGGGGACATTTTTGAAATGGGTTCTTTCTCTTTTTGTGTTGTTCTCAAATGCTGTGAGGGTCATCCAGCCTCCTAATGTAAGGACCTCCTCCTGTCCCATAGCTTTGACATCAAATGTGGGGACCTTGTAGATCAGTTGTGGCGAACCTATGGCACAGGTACCAGCGGGGGCACTCAGAGCCCTCTCTGTGGGCCTGCACACCATGGCTCCAGCACAGAGTTTGCCAGAGTTTGTTACTAGAAAGCTAGAGGGACTTTGTGATGAATAAGTGGGTTTTGGGTTGCTGTTTGGGAACTTGGTCTTTCAAAGGTTCGCCATCACTGTTCTAGATGCCTTTATGGATTGTGTCTGAGGCTTCATTCATCTAATCCTGCCACAGGACACCACCACCTTTGAATAACTGCTTCCACTGTATATCTGATCACAGCATTCCATTAATATTCTCAGAGGCACAGGTGTGTATAAAACAAAAATTAATTTATTAAACAAAACTTAAACATAACATCAAAAGTTACTTATTTAACACATCTAAATCCTGACTGATGCTAATGAACTAACTCACATCACTCACTCATGTTCCTAGCTGTCCAACTGTCTTACACATCACCTTTTCCAAATCAGACACTAGCCAATCACAAGTCGCACCCCAAAATTTTGTACATTCACTTCTCCAACACATTTCACTTATCTTATTATATTTACTATACGTTACATACATATCCATATCTTAGCTAAGTTTGTCTAATAAGTACAACATATTTACTTAAGTCCAGAACATGACATGACATACAGACAAAGCAAATTACTTTGCTAAATAAAAGTAGCATGTAACATGTCTTAATGATGGGATGGTCAGAAATAGAGATTTGTGGAGTCAGTAAGACATACAGTATTTTCTGGCATATAAGACTGCTTTTTAACCCATAAAAATCTTCTCCTATCATGGCCAGCCATGAGGAGGAGGAGGAGGGGTCTCCTCCAGCGAAGGAAGAGATACAGGCTCCACCTGGCTCTCATTCTGCTCTGCCTGAGCCAAGCTCTGGTCCCCCAGCCTCAGAGCAGCCAGGTCCTAGTTCTACTCCTATGGAGGCTCAGCTGCCTAGTTGGGAGAATCAGGAAGATACAGCTGGGCCAGTACCTTCCTTTAGGCCAGGGGTAGGCAACCTTTCCCCTTTAAGGGCCGAGGGACTTCAGCTCCCAGAAGCCTCAGCCATGTTGGCCAATAGTCCCATGTTGGCCAATAGCTCCTGGGATTCTGGGAGCTGAAGTCCCTTGGCCCTTAAAGGGGAAAGGTTGCCTACCCCTGCTTTAGGCAGAGGAGAGCTGAAAGTGCTGGTGTGCGCAGGTCCAAGAGGCTGGCCGAGAAGCAGCTGCTCCTCAACAAGCCTCAGCTGGCACTGAGGTAGGATTTGGCTATTTAAACATCGGCAAAAGGCTTCTTCAGTGCTAAGAGTTATCGTAGCTTCCTTGTGAGACTACAGTTAGTGTGGCTCCTTGTTTTCTGCTTTGTGCTTCTTGCCTTGTGGAACCCTGTTGCCTTGATCTCGGACCGTACTGGACTTCTGTTGATTGCTGCCTGCCTTGACCTTAGACCGACTGACTACTTTGAATTCTGGACTCTGCTTTGTTTGTGCTTTGATTACAGGAAAGTTTATAGCTTGCTTGGCTGTTCGTTGCTTATTCTCACCATTCTTAGCAGCAGCTGTTGGAACTGAGGCTGGCTGTAGTCCAGGACATCTCCAAAGTCAGGGGTTGTCTTATACGCTGGGTGGCAGAGGAGGAGGGTGAAGGTGTGGCGCAGCGGGAGGTGGAAGGAGGAGGAAGAGAGGAAGTCCAGGGCAGAGGAGGAGGAGGGGGAGGAAGGGTTGGCGTGGTGAGGCAGGAGGAGGAAGCAGCAGCGGATAAGAGGTGAACCCCTATCCTGGGGTTTTCTTGGCAAGACTGGTTCAGAGGAGCTTTGCCATTGCCTTCCCCTGAGGCTGAGAGTGTGTGACTTGTCCAAGTTCATCCAGTGGGTTTCATGGCAGAGTGGGGAATCAAACCCAGGCCTCCAGAGTGGTAGTCCAACACTCAAACCACTACACCATGCTGGCTCCTATTCCCATGTACTACCTATGAAACAATTGTAGACTTTTTTGTTGTTCTTGTGTGTCTTCAAGTCCTTTCCGACTTATGGCAACCCTAAGGCAATCTTATCATGGGGTTTTCTTGGCATGTTTCTTCAAATGGGGGTTGCCATTACCATCCTCTGAGGCTGAGAGTGTGTGACATACCCAGGGTCACTTACTTGGCCACAAATTTTACATACCCCAGAATGCATCACCTAGTATATTGGCAGTCCTTTCCCCCCAACACTTTCTCATTTTCTCCCATTGGAAGAGGGGTTGTCTTATAGCGAGTATATCCCAAACTCTATATTTTAACTGGAAAAGTTGGGGGTCGTCTAATATGCCCAGTCGTCTTATACGCCGGAAAATACAGTATATAGTCAACATTCCACATGATTCCCATCCCTGTATATGTTCAGTTTCAGGAAATACAGACAAGATAATCTGTAGTCTAAGAGGTCATACATTTTCAGTGAAATCCACAACCAGTTGTTTGTTTGGATAGCAGATTTAGTGTGAGAAATCATTTAACATTCTTACATACCCACAATGTTTAAAGGATATCTAGAAATGACACAATTTGTAGGAGGACAGTCATTTCAAAATGGCTATGCATAATCCTAGTCCTTTGGTTTCTTAATTGCTAACAGGATTTTAATTGGCCTTCATATCTGTCCCTTTAAAAATGAGCCAAACATGGGTAAACATCCACTCTGGTGGGTTGCAAAAGCAGACATTCATAGCAGTGTGTAATTTCTTATGAACATATATCTCAGGATTCATGCAAATCAGTTTTTCAAATTGCATAATATAATAGTTCAAGATAACAACCTTGCAATAAGACTTAGCAAGACTTAGACTATAACCAGTGCTCTAATTACTCTGATTTGGGAGTCTTTGATATCTATTTAGTGGGTTTTCACTGACTGCAGATCAGGGGAAATTATGTCAGTCTTGGCCCATGTCACTATACAACCTTTATATTGTAAATAAATCATGACAGATTCCTAGGGAATGCAGAACTGAAGATAAAGGATACAGTATTAGTAAACTGTGTCTTCTGTAGGTAAAGCTGGGACACCACAATTATATACCAGTACTAGAACTGTGCTTTGTTTCATTCCAATTATTGTGTATTATTTGTCAGGGGCATTGCATGCAGCTCTTCTGAAACACACAGTCAGGACTGAGCCATGGGTTATAGTCAGAAGTAAGCCAGGAATCAGAACTTGGGGGAAAAGGGCAGCTCTCAGAACCAAAGGGCAAACTAGGAAGCAAGACTGATGAGCAAGCTAGGAGTAAGAGCCTAAGAATAAATCAGAACAAGAAGACAAAGAGAGAGAGAGAGGATTATGGAACATGCCAAAATAAAGACAAAGAATAACTTACAGGAAGAAACCACCATGAAGAAAAACCATATTGTTGGCTGAAAGAAATCCAGTTTATTCCTGTCCTTCCTGAGGGGGGGCAACCAAAATGGTGAAAGGTCTGGAGACCATAGCTTATGTGGAGCAGCTAAGGGAGCTGGGTATGTTTAGCCTGGGGAAGAGAAGGTTAAGGGCCATGTTTACATTATTTGAAGGATGGTCACATCGAGGATGGAGCAAGCTTGTTTTCTGCTCTTCAGAGACTAGGGGCCATTGCAGACCGGCTCAAAGGGCCAGCGTTGGGGTGGGGCAGCCACACACCGGCTGCCCTAACCCACCCTGACGCCATGCAGTTATATGCATGGCGCACGGCATCAGGATGCCCTTCCAGTGCAGCGTGCAAACACGCTGCACTGAAAGGGCATGGAAGAGCTGTGTTGCCAGCGCTTAGGGCGGCCTTTTGCCCCCCCTAAAAGGAGCAGCATTTTGCCGCTCTTTTAGGGGCAGCAAAAGGAAGGATTGGGGCCATGGCGTGCGGTTGCCACGGCCCTGATCTTCCGCTCCCCGGGCGGCTCTCTGCCACCCCAAACAGGCCGTCTGCATCGGCCTTCGGACACAGAGCAATGGATTCAAACTACCGGCAGAGAGGTTCCACCTCAACATTAGGAAGAACTTCCTGACAGTAGGAGCTGTTCAACAGTGGAATACACTGCCTCAGAGTGTGGTAGAGTCTCCTTCTTGGGATGATTTTAAACTGCGGCTGGATGCCCATCTGTCAGGAGTGCCTTGATTTTTGCATGTCTTTGCATGGCAGGCCCTTGTGATTTCTTCCAACTCTGTAATTCTGAAGATCCAGGGACAAACCCAGAGTGTTAAGTCATTTCAAGGCTTGAAGAGGTACTTCACTGAGAATGCAGTTCAGAGATTCACTGTCTGGAGTGCTATATACAGATCCAATAGTTCCTAATCCTAATTTTAAATCCAAAATGGGTTTAAAAGGTGTTTAAAGTTTTGAGATTCAAATTCATTACTAGATCACACTGATTCAGAACATTTCAGGAGATGACCAAATAAAATTGGAGCTTCTTCAAATTAGTACTAATTATTCATTTTAATTTGAACCATCCAAAAGAAAGCTGCTTTATTGGGATATGGTGGCTTAGTGATTAACACACCAATTCTGATGATCAGAAGATTGGAATGTTGGCAGTTTGAGGTCCAAGTGCTGCATGATGGGGTGAGCACCTGTCACTAGTCCTAGCTTCTGCCAATCTAGCAATTTTTTTTTTTTTTTTTTATTTATAAACTTCAAAGCAAACAAGACAAATTTACAAACACTTAACATCTACAACTATATCAACATTCATTCCTAAGAACATATTCTTAAAGCATACATCCTACTTGCATACCAACCTATGTATACAAATAAACAACATATAAACAACAAATATAGTTCAGTTACTCTCTATAGTGTTTCCCCTGTTATGCTTTATCTTTTACTTCCCAATCTGAGCGCTCTTCTTTCACCTGAATTTCCCTCATCCATCTCTATAAATCTTATTCTATAATTACCTATTGTCACATCAATAGTTTCTTAGCACGCTTTCTTCAATAATAATTTAATTCTTATATTTATTTGTATATTTTCCAAAATCCTTTTTTTTTTTTTTTTGTTTATTAAATTTTCAATTTTGTTGAGTTTGTTGTTATAATATTCAAATTTCACTTAACTGATTGTTCTTTCCGCCTTATGTCTTGTTTCGGATCTCTTCGACACCTCTTTCGCACTTCACTCTTCGAACTATATAGTACTATAGCATTAGTTCCTTATTTCTTTAATCTTTTCTCCATATATTTATTTACAGATTCCCACTGTGACATAGTTTTATCTATAGATTTATCCCTTATCAGATGAGTCAGTATATCCATCCTCATGGCTTCTTTCAATTTGATTAGCCATTCTTCCATTTGAGGGATTCTGTCATTCTTCCAATTCCTTGCGAAGACTATTCTGGCTATTGAGATCATGTACAGAAGAGTACCTTCATAATTTCTTTTTATTGCCACATCTAGATCCTTTGTCATGTTTAATAAAAAGAGTTTTGGACATAAAGGTATTTCTATGTTAAGAATTTCGTTTATTGTTTGTCTTATTTTATACCAATATTTTCTTGTTTTCGGACATCCCCACCACATATGATATAATGTTCCTCTTCTCTTTTTACACTTCCAACATTCTCTCTTCCCCGTTTTGTAAATTGCGTCGATCTGAATTGGAGTGAGATACCATCTATGCATCATTTTAAAATAATTTTCCTTTAGATCTTGACAGGCTGTGAATTTATTAGTACGATTCCAAGCTATTTCCCAATTTTCTAGATCTATATTTTCTTTTAAATCTTTCGACCAATCTAACATTACTTGTTTTATTATCTCACCTTCGAGCTTTCTTTCTATGAAAAGCTTATAATATTTCTTAATGTGATGGCCTTCTTTATCCATAATTATCCTGTCCAGATCATTATTTTGTATCTCAAATCCATCTGTTTTTAGATCTTGCTTAAATTTTGCTTTCAATTGTAAATATAGGTACCAGTCTTCTACTATTCCTTCATTTTTTAAATAATCTTTTGATTTCATTTCTTTAGTTTCATTACCTGTGATCTCTATTATATCCTTATATTTTATCCATTTTTTATTATCTTTCTTGCTTCTTGCCATCATTGCCTCCTGGGGTGATATCCAAAGGGGTAATTTCCTATAATATTTCTTTTTTATTTGTATCCAAGCTTTCAATAGACCCCTTCTTATCACATGATGTTCAAAGTCTCGATTAACGCATGCTTTGTTGTACCAAAGGTACGCGTGCCATCCAAATCTCATATTGCTGCTTTCAACACTCAGAGTCTTCTCATCATCTAGCTTTATCCATGTTTCTAGCCATTCCATGCAGCATGCTAAGTAGTAAGATTTTAGATCTGGGAGACTACAACCTCCTTTTTCTTTTCTTTCAATTAAACTATGCCACCTTATTCTTGGTTTTCTGCCATTCCATATGTATTTCGATATTTCCTTTCTCCAGATAGTAAAGCATTTCTCATTGTGTATAATCGGAAGTGTTTGAAAGAGATAGATAAACTTAGGCAGAATATTCATTTTGATTAAGGATATTCTCCCTAGGAAGGATATCTGATACTTTGCCCATCTTGCTAAATCATTTTTAATTTCTACCCAGATCTTATTATAATTGTTTTCAAATAGATCAACATTTCTTTTTGTAATAGTTATCCCTAGATATTTGATCTTTTTCTCTATCTTGAATTTTGAAATTTCACTTATTTGTTCTTCCTCATTTTTGTTGATATTTTTTGTGATTATTGCTGATTTACTTTGATTTATATAGAAGCCTGCGACTTCTCCAAATTCCTTCATGGTTTTTAATAATCTGTCTAGGCTTTTAAGTGGATCTTCCAAAAAACACACAATGTCATCAGCAAAAGCTTTCAATTTAAAGTCCTGTCCCTTAATTCTGACCCCATGGATATCCTGGTCTTCTCTAATTTTTATTATCAAGATCTCCAGTATTACTAAAAACAGTAGGGGAGACATGGGGCACCCTTGTCTCGTACCTTTTTCAATTTTGATATTTTCTGTTCTTTCCCCATTTATCAATAATTGAGCTTTCTGATCTTTATATATTATTTCTATCCAATTACAAAACGTATCACCCATTTGCATCCTTCTTACCACTTCTTTTAGAAATACCCAGTTAACCTGATCGAAAGCTTTTTCTGCGTCTACACTGATTAAAGCCAATTTCTTCTCATTATGTATTTCAAAATGTTCTAGAATGTTAATTACAGTTCTTACATTGTTCTTTATATACCTTTTCGGGAGGAATCCGTTTTGATCTTCTGTTATTATGTTATTTAGTATCCTCTTTAATCGATCCGCTATTATAGAAGTGTAAATTTTATAATCAATATTGATTAGAGAAATGGGTCTATAGCTCTGCAAGTTCCTTGGTTCCTTCCCTTCTTTTAGTATTAGAGTTATATAAGTATCCTTCCAAGATTCTGGTATGCCGATTTCAGATATATCATTGATTGTTTTACAGAGAGGTCTTATTAAACTTTTTTCTAATTTTTTATAATAGAGACCACAGAATCCGTCTGGGCCGGGTGCTTTCCCAAGTTTCAATCTTTTTATGCTTTCCGATATTTCTTCTTCTGTTATCTTTTTATTTAATTCTTCTCTTTGCTCCACAGATAATTTGGGGATTTTCTGTTTGTCAAGATACTCTTTTACTTTTCGTTCAAATGCTTCGTTTTCCTTCGTATTCTCATAGAGATTCTCAAAGTACATTTTGAACCTCTTTTTAATGTTGTCCTGATCATTTATTATAGTTTCTTTGCATTTTATTTCGGTAATTATTTTGTTGCTCCTCTTCTTTTTTATTAAATTTGCTAGTAGTTTACCAGCTTTATTCCCCATTTCAAAATATCTTTGTCGGTTTTCTTGAAGTTTCTGTTCCATTTCTGTTATTGTCAACATTTTTAATTCCTGTTCCAATAATTCTATCTCTCTTTTTATCTTGATTCCTTTTTTATCCTCCCATTCCTCTTTCTTGACTCTTAGTTTTTGTAATATTTCATTTTCTTTCTCTTTTTCTTTCTTGCGTTCTTCAGATTCCATTTTTATTATTATACCTCTCATAACTGCCTTACTGGCATCCCATATTATTTTATTAGCTGTCTCCTGCGTCGTGTTTTCTTTGAAATACTGTTTTAGTTCTTTATTCAATTTTTCCACATTCTCTTCTTTCTTTAATAAATATTCCTTAAGTTTCCAATTAAATTCCTTGTTCCTTTCTCTTATCTCCATCGTAATGGGGAAATGGTCAGATATTATTTTGTCCAATATGCTCATTTTTTTTACTTTGGGTAGAATATTTCTAGTAACAAAGAACATATCTAGTCTTGATCTAGATTTACATGATTCGGAATTAAATGTAAATCCTTTTGTGGTTCCATATTTACTTCTCCAAATATCTGATAGAGAGAGATCTTCAATTAGCTTAAAAAAGGACGTCGGTAATTTCCCCTGGTTTTTTCTAACTTTCTTGCCCTTAATGGTTTCTCTATCCAACTTCGGGTCTACAACTGCATTGAAGTCTCCCATCATAATAATGTTATTGTATTTTTCTGTTTCTATGATCTTACTAATTCTTTCAAAGTACTTCTTTCTTTTAGTTTGCGGAGCATATATTCCTATTATCAAGGAGGTGAATTCTTTGAATTTCACTTCGATTATGATACATTCGCCTCTTTTATCTTTAAATATTTCTTTGGAAGTAAATTTTTTATTAATGTAGATCACAATTCCTTTCTTTTTCTTCTCGTTTGTTGAGGTGTAGCAATGTCCAAGTTTTGGATTCCTCAAATATTTAATGTCTTTTTCCTTGATCTTTATTTCCTGTAAGCTTATAATGTCATTGTTAAGTTTTTCCAAATAATGAAATATCATATTTCTTTTATATTTTGAGTTGATCCCTTTAACGTTCCACGAAAGTAGTTTAATTGTCATTGCTTCTTTTATAGTTTGTACTACTTATGTTATTTTTGTTTTGTTCTTTGTAAATAAAATTTGTTTTGTTTTGTTTGTTTGTTTTGTTCCACCCCTTCCTCCCCTTATTTATTGTTATTTATTTGTCTTTTAGTTTGTCAAAATTTGGTTATCTTTTATTTACTTGAGGAAATACAATTAATTTATTCCCTTAAATTTCTGTTTTCTCTTCTTCCTCTTCTGTTTCTGGTTCTATTTCAGAATCCGTTCTGCTTCTAGTATCGGCGTCTTTTCCTATACCTTGATCCGTGTATTCTCTATCAGGTCCTCCTAGTGATGCTTCCTCTTTCCTGTTCGTCCCTTCTTCCTTTTCTTCTTTTTTCCTTTTCCGGACTTCCGGCGTGAGGGTGTGGAGAGAGGTTGGGTTGAGAAGTTCTCTCTTTCCAACCGCATCTAAAGCGAGGTTTGCGATGGGTAAATAAAACGAATCCCATCATTTTTCACCCTCCTGGGAAGAAGGGTGCCCAGGGGCTCATCGGGGGTCCGTAATAGTCTCTTGACGAGGTCTAGCTGTTAGCAGAGCTCGATTTGGGAGAAGCTATAGGACCGAAGAGCCACCCAACCCGCTGATGCAGCTGTGCAAGATTGAAGGGAAACGCCCCACGCTCTAACAGTAAGCTTACATAAAGGAAGAAAAAAGTTGGAGATAGCAATCTGAGATTATATCTTACTCTGGACTCTAAAGTGAGAATTGTCACATACTAAAACGAAGAATTGTATCGCCTAAATCGTTGTCCTCCTTGGATTGGAGAGCTTTGGGAGCGGTAAGACGCAGCAAGACGCGGAGGCGTTATAAAAAGCGAGGAGAGAGTCCCGGCGCGCGGAGGGAGACAACAAAACGTTGTAGAGGGGTTCCCCAAGTGGGAGGCAGATCTCGGCTCGCAGAGAAAGGTGGCAAATGCAGAGAGATCGGTGGATAGAGGGCAGACCCAAACGGAGCAAGAAATTCCCATGCGAAGAGTGAATCCTCCCTTACAGCAGCAAGTGAGGTTCATGAAAGCGAGAAGTAATCCCGACGCATAGGGAAGTGGAGATGTGGAGGAGCCCACTCATTCATACTTGTAAGAGAGAAAACGTCTTTAGACTTTAAAAGTGTGGGTGGAAACGCGCGAGAGAGAGGGCGACAGCGTAAGCGTGAGCGAAAGAGAGAGAGAGAGGAAAAAGACACCGCAAAATGAAACAGTGAAAATTACAGTGACATTAAGTAAAAGGGATAAAATAAGACAAGGGGGAGGCACGAAGAGCGAAGAGCCAAGAGAAAGAAATATAAGCGTTAGTGAAAGGAAACAGAAGAGACACAGTAATAAATATAAACTTATTCATGGAAAATTATAAGTTGGAATAAAGTGAAAAATTAAGGAACAGAACAAGGAAAGAAAGGAAAAGGAAAGGACAAACCTATAAGACTGATAGAATCACATCTTACTATCAATACATAGATTGATAGACTTAAAGCAACAAAAACAGGATATTAGAAGACACAGAGGAAGATTCATGGTGACACTTCAGTATTAGATGTTTCTTTTTTCTCTGTTTGTGATAATTTAGGGACGAATGGACAGAATACTTGAAAAAATTTGATTTGGAAATAATAATAATAAGTGATGTAAAATTGATTCATAGATAATAGTTTACATATATGATAATCAAAAAATACTTATACTTCTACTTCTATTACTACTAACAATTAAGACACATAAGTATAAAGGGGATGGTAAGGGGGTATCAAGATATTTTGGATAATTTTATTTTTATGTTTAACTGCTCAGGATAAGTAAATAAGGTGTATTAAATTAAAGGGTTCATTTACGCATAAAGGGAATGGTAAGAGTATAGATATTATATATATATATCAGAAATCCAGATACTCTGAAACAGTAGAAATAGCAGAAACAGTATATAAGAATTTGGAAACTAAGATTATTACAATATATACGTTATATACTATGCAATTGTGTATTTCAGTTAAAATCAGTAATTAATATAAGGATAAAAAGGTGATCTTGTTATATTATAACAATAGCAGATTTGGGATTGTTAAATTTAAGGATTATACAAAAATCTTTTAGAATTTATACTGGGGTTGACTTTGATGTGATTCACAATACAGGGGATTAATAATATTGTGATAAAGGGTATTTTATTTACATAGATATAACAGGGATATAACAGGGAATTTAATAATATAGATATACAGAAAATTCCTGGTATTTATATATTTCCTTATTCATGGTTGTTACTAGTTAGAGAAAAGAAAGAGGAAGTGGACGAATAACAGGAAGGAAAACAGAAATAAAGGAGAAAAGATAGAGAAAAGGAGAAAGAGATAAGGAAAAATAAAAAAAAAAAAAGAAAAGAAAAGAAAAGAAAAGAAAAAGAGGTCAAAAGAAGAAAATAAATAAACATATTGAAGATACAAGAAGATGGCAACAGGGAAAAAAGGTCTAACACAAGCTCAAATACAGGTAATTACACCAAGAAGGGGCTCCACGGATGAGACCATTAGAATAACTGATCAAACATCGATTTTACTTGAAGAGATCAAGAAGATGAGAAATGAAATGAGAGAAATAAGACAAGAACTTAAAGATGATCTGAAAGAGACAAGGAATGAGTTGAGAGGAGAAATAAAGGAGACAAGGACAGAGATTAGGAGAGATGTGAAAAAAGAGCTAGATCACTTTACGAATAAAATTGAGAAAATAACATCGGACCTGTCAAAAACCCAAACAGAGGTAAATGAATTAAAGGACAGAACAACTGATTTAGAAACAACAACAAAGGAAATGAATAAAAAACAAGAACAACAGAAGATAGTAGATCTAACAAATGAACTGAGATACAGAGAGAGATGCGTTAAAATTCGGGGCTTATTAGAAAATTCAAGAGAGGATTTGTACGAAAGGCTGACAATACCTCTTGCTAAATATATCGGAATTTCAGGAAAGGAAATGAGTAGAGAAATAGATAAAATTTTCCGGATTAATTCCTCATTTGCCAAGGAAAAGAAGACTCCCAGAGATATCGTGGTGTGTTTGTTAAGAACAAGAATTCGCGATTTAATAATCCAGAAAAGCTACGATGTAAAACTGATAATAGAGGAGAATGAGGTGAAAGTTTTCAAGGATATCCCACCAGGGATTATGTTTGAAAGACAAAAATATAAAAGTTTGACTCTTGTATTAAAGAAGAGAAAGATTGAATATCGGTGGGAGAGAATAGAAGGATTAACCTTTATGTGGAATCAAGGAAGGTATAAAATAGATACAATAGAAAAAGCGAATGAAATGGAGAAAAAATTAAATAAAAAAGAAAATCAAGATGCACCCCGGGTATTCACAAGATCACGCTCTAAACAAAAAAAAATGGAGGAACAAGAACAAGAGGAAAGGCCAATCTAGCAATTTTAAAGCATGCAAATGGAAGTAGGAAGGTAACAGCATTCATTGCAGTCATGCTGGCCTCATGATGATCAGAGAAGTCCTCAGACAATGTTGGCTCTTTGGCTTAGTAACAGAGATGAGCACTGCCTCCTGCAGTTGCTTACAACATTCATGTCAAGGGACTACGGGCCAATTCAGATGGCCTCTAAGGGCCCACACGCCACAGCCCTGAGCCCAGTGCGGTCGGGCATGCAGCATGACAACAGAGTCGGGACGGAGTTGGGGCAGCCAGCATGAGGTCGCCCCACCCCAACTCCACCCCCCAGGCCAGCCCTTTAGCTTTACCTTTAGCCCTGTCTTTACCTTTACCTTTAAAGCTGCTTTAGCAATTCTTAAGTAAGTAAGTAAGTAAGTAATAACTTTATTGTTAATAGCTAAAAGTCGTCACAATTTGGTAGAGATCAAACCAATGAATACAAAAACAATATATGAAAACAGAGCACAAAATTTATAAGAATTTATAAAAGAACCATGAATAAGATATGATAATAATGATAAAAACATATGACAAGTGAGACTTCTAATTCTTACCCTCAGCTTGATAACTAAGCCTATTCTTGCTGGCAGCTTTAGCAATTCAGAGAATTGTAGGGACAAAGAGGGATAGACAAAGCTTCTGCAAAAACTGAAGCATTTCTCCCTAGGAGCTCAGTAAGGGCAGTGCCAGGAAGAGGAGAGGGCTGAGAAAGAGGAAATTATAGTATAGTGACTGATAACTGTAGCTTTTAATTACATGTTTATCTCAGTTAATGAAGCAGATATGTCCCTGGGCATTACTTTAACAGAAATTTTGTTACCAGAGGTAGAAATAACATGGGGGGGGGGGATTTCTGCACCCCACCCCACCCCACCCCCCAAAAAAAAGAAAAGAAAAGAAAGAAAGTTCAGAACATTTCAGTCAACTTTTTATTCAATGTATGCATATGAAATGACACAACTAGGTCAGGCAAGCCTAGCATAAGTAAACAAAAACATTTGGAATCTTCTAGCAACCACTTAAAGTCTTCTTTCAAAATGCATCTAGGGATGACTTTTCCATTCACCAGCCTCCACTTATGATTTCCATTTTGGTAACCAAATGCATAGATCTATTATGTTTAATGTTCTAGGGATAACTGGTGAGGCAATTTAATCTGCACTCCTTTTTATTTGGAAACCATGTTCTATGGAGAGGCTTAGGGAGCTGGCTATGCTTAGCCTGGAAAAGAGAAGGTTAAGAGGTGATATGATAGCCCTGTTTAAATATTTGAAAGGATGTCATACTGAAGATGAGCAAATTTGTTTTCTGCTACTCCAGAGAATAGGACACAGAGCAGTGGGTTCAAACTACAGGAAAAGAGATTCCACTTCAACGTTAGGAAGAATTTCCTGACAGTAAGAGCTATCCAACAGTGGAATATGCTGCCTTGGAGTGTGGTGAAGTCTCCTTCTTTGGAGGTTTTTAAGCAGAGGTTAGAAGGCCATCTGTCGGGGGTGCTTTGATTGTGTGTTCTTGCAAGCGGTTGGACATGATGGTCTCTTCCAACTCTATGATTCTGTTTCCTTTTTTCTATTCATGCATTCTCAGTAAGGGATCATGAGGGCAGCTGCTGTTTACCCTGATGGTTGTAGGCAGGCACACAGAGTTATAGTAATTGGGCAGAGCAGAATCCCACGCTTTCCTAGCTTAGGCTGTATTTCATGGTTAACTAGAGGCACATTACTGCAACCCAACCCTAAAAGTCTGTGTTTCTCCCAACATTTCTTCACCATCCTCCCAGTACCAATGCTACCCCTCCAAAAAAAAAAAACCCATACAGATAGACAGAGGGTGATATAAAAAAGACTTTAGGCCTAAGCAGACTGCCAGAAATAGTGCACATTAAATTGAGGCACTGCCCTGGCTCAGTGCTAGGGAATCATGGGAACTGTATTTTTTTCTGGGACATTGAGCCTTCTCTGTCAGAGAGCTCTGGTGCCACAATAAATTACAGTTCCCATGATTCCCTAGCACTGAGCCAGGGCAGTGCCTCAATTTAATGTGCACTATTTCTGGCAGTCTGCTTAGGCCCTACGTAAAAAGGAGCTTCTTTGTCACAGTCTTCTTTAACTGTGGTATGCTTGTACAGTAAATGGTTTTGAACAGGATCTCTCATCACAATGCATTGGGCAGATTGTTAAAGCAGCACAGTTCTAGTGTTCGGTTATGTTTTCTAGTTCTCTCTCCTAGAAAGGAAACATTTAAGAAAATTTGGGTGCAGTCTGTGGGACCTCAGAGGGTATAGTATTATGTGGGGAAATGTTGAAAAATGTACAAATCCTTATAGAATCATAGAGTTGGAAGAGACCACAAGGGTCATCCAGTCCAACCCCCTACCATGCAGGAACTCAAAATCAAAGCATCCCCAACAGATGGCCATCCAACCTCTGCTTAAAGACCTCCAAAGAAGGAGACTCCACCACTCTCCAAGGGAGTGTGTTCCACTGTCAAACAGCTCTCAATGTCAGGAACTTCCTCCTAATATTGAGTTGGAATCTCTTCCTGCAGCTTGCATCCATTGTTCCGGGTTCTGTTCTCTGGGGCAGCAGAAAACAAGCTAGTGCCTTCCTCAATATGACATCCCCTCAAATATTTAAACAGGATTATCATATCCCCTCTTAACCGTCTCTTCTCTAGGATAAACATACCCAGCTCCCTAAATCGTTCCTCGTAGGGCATGGTTTCCAGACCTTTCACCATTTTAGTCACCCTCCTCTGGACATGCTCCAGTTTTTCAACATCCTTTTTGAACTGTGGTGCCCAGAACTGGACACTGTATTCAGGTGGGGCCTGACCAAAACAGAATATAATGCACTATTACTTCCCTTGATCTAGATAATATACTGCTACTAATGCAGCCTAAAATTGCATTGGCCTTTTTAGCTACAGCATCACACTGTTTACTCATGTTCAACTTGTGGTTCACTAGGACTCCTAGATCCCTTTCACACATAGTCTCATTAAGCCAGGTGTCCCCCATCTTATATCTATGCATTTCATTTTTTTGCCCTAAGGGCAGTACCTGACATTTCTCTGTGTTGAAATTCATTTTGTTAGCTTTGGCCCAGCTTTCTAATCTATTAAGATAATTTTGAATTTCCATCCTGGCCTCTGGGGTATTAGCTATTCCTCCTAATTTGGTGTCATCTGCAAATGTGAGAAGCATGCCCCCTGTTCCTTCATCTAAATCATTGATAAAGATGTTGAAGAGCACTGGGCCCAGGACAGAACCCTGTGGCACGCCACTGGTTACTTATCTCCAGGATGAAGAGGAGCCATTGCTGAGCATCCTTTCGGTTCGGTCAGTCAACCAGTTACTAATCCACCTAACAGTTGTATTGTCTAGCCCACATTTTACTATCTTGTTTGCAAGAATATCGTGGGGACTTTGTCAAAAGCCTTACTGAAATCAAGATATGCTATGTCTACCTCATTCCCTTCATGTAACAAGCTGATAATTTTATCAAAAAAGATCAGATTAATCTGGTATGACTTGTTTTTGAGAAACCCATGTTGACTTTTAGTGATTATGGCATTCCCTTCTAAATGTTCACAGATTCTCTGTTTAATGAACTGTTCCAAAATCTTTCCCCGTATTGATATCAGACTAACTGGGCAATAGTTGTTGGGATCCTCTTTTTTCCCCTTTTTGAAGATGGGGACAATGTTTGCCCTCCTCCAGTCTGCTGGGACTTCTCCTGTTCTCCAGTAGTTCTCAAACATAATTGCCAGTGGCTCCGAGATTACATTTGCCAGTTCTTTTGATATCCTTGGATGTAGTTCATTTGGTACTGGAGACTTACATTCATTTAGGTTAACCAGGTATTCCCGTACTTCCTCTACTTATTTTGTGCTGCATTTCCCCTATTGTGTCCTCTGCTCCATTTTCCTCAGGTTCAACACCCTTTTCCTTTTGTGAGAAGACTGAGGCAAAGAAAGTGTTGAGTAGTTTTGCCTTTTGTCTGTCCCCTGTTAGAATTTCTCCATCTTCTCTGCGCAGTGGCCCTACCATTTCCTTCTTCTTTCTTTTGCAACAAACATAACCAAAAAAGCCCTTTTTATTGTCCTTAACCCCTCTAGCAAGCCTGAGCTCATTCTGTGCTTTGGCTTTCCTGACTTTACCCCTACATGTGCTAGCTATTTGTTTGAATTCCTCTTTAGTGATTTCGCCCCTTTTCCATTTCTTATATATCTCCCATTTAAAACTTAGTTCAGTTGAAAGTTCTTTTGTCATCCAACCCAGTTTCTTGAGACATCTCCCATTTTTCCTTCCCATTGGAACAGTTTGAGATTGTGCCTTCAGTATCTCCCTTTTGAGAAACTCCCATCCATCCTGAACTCCCTTCTCCTTTATTATTCCTGACCACGGGATCGCTCCCAGTGTCTCCCTAAGTTTGTTAAAATCAGCTCTCCTAAAGTCTACAATTAGCTTCTCCTTTTCACTGCATAAGAAACTCCAGGAGAACATGATCACTCCTACCTAAGGTTCCCATCACTTTCACCCCATTGACCAGGTCATCCCTGTTGGTCAGGATCAGATCTAAAATAGCTGATCCCCTTGTTGCCTCTTCCACCTTTTGAACAAATAAATTGTTTTTGAGGCAAATGAGGAATTTGCAAGACCTTGGAATATTGGCTGAGTTTGACTTCCAGAAAATATAAGGATAGTTGAAGTCACCCATCATTACTACATCTCTGAGTGTGTGATCATCTGTTCTAGAAAGGCATAATCCAATTCCTTAGTCTGACTTGGGGGTCTGTAGTAGACTCCTACTATAGCATCCCTGTTGTTTCCTTCCCCTTTAATTTTTATCCTAATGCTCTCCACCTCTTTTCCAGGATTTAAGTCCTGGATCTCTTCACAGGTGTAAACATCCCCGACATATAATGCTATTCATCCTCCTTTCTTGTTTGGCCTATTTCTCTTAAAAAGGCTATTCCCCTCTATCCCTAAATTCCAATCATGAGACTCATCTCACCAGGTTTCAGTGATGCCTATTATATCATATTTGCTTTATTGTGCTAGGAGTTCAAGTTCATCTTGTTTATTTCCCACGCTCTGTGCATTAATGTAGAGACATCTAAGAGCATTTGTCCTTCCCACTTGCTGCCTGTGTGAGGGTTTTTTCCTCCCACTGTTGGGCCCTTGCATCATTTGCCTTGTTCCCTCTATGACACTTTTACTATTATCTCCAGCCCATGATGTGCTCCTGCCTTCCAAGATACCTTCGAAGATACTGTCTCCCTCTCCAACATGACTCAGTTTAAAGCCCTTCTGATCAAATGTTTCAGACTATTGGAAAAAACGCTTCTGCCAACTAGTGTGAGATGCAGCCCATCTCTTGCTAGAAGTCCACCCTAATGGAACCACAGCCCATCCAAAAATCCAAATCGTTCTTGGCGGCACCATCTATGGAGCCAGTTATTCACATCTGCAATCTTCCTCTCCCTTCCTGGACCATGCCCTTCAACTGGGAGAAGAGATGAGATAACAACTTGTGCATCCAGCTCTTTCAGCTTCCTACCCAAAGCCTCATAATCCCTTCTGATATTCTGAAGACTGTGCCTTGCAATATCATTGGTTCCCACATGGACCAAGAGGAAGGGATAATGGTCAGCAGGCTTGATAATTATTGTCAACCTCACAGATTTTTGCCACAGGGAGACAACACACCTCCTGGGACATCTTGTCAGACCCACAAATCACTGCTTCGGTACCCTTCAACAAGGAGTCCCCAACCACCACCACACACCTCCCCTGAGGCTTAGCAGTGGCTGTTCCCTGCAGTGGTACCCTGAGGACTGTCCCTGCTGCTCTTCCTCTTCATCAATGATAAGGGACAGAGTTTCAAATCGATTCTGTAGCTGCAAGCTGCCAGAACGATCCCTGGTTTCCCTACTTCTATGTGTGATGTTCCATATGGTGTCCACCTCCTGTGTACATGAAATGACCTCCTTCTCAACAACTTCCTCTGTGTGGGCCCCATCCAAGACAATTCTTTCTGCTCTGTCCAGGAAAACCTCTTGCTCCCTAATATGCTGAGGTTTAGCTACCCGGACCTCCAGCTGCTTGACTTTTTCTTCCAAGAGGGCTACGAACGTGCACTTGGTGCAGGTGCTATTTAACCATGTCATATTGTCTCTTATGCAACCTTGCTACCAAATCAATAGAAAGCCCCCCCCCTCTTAGCAGTATAGCGATAAGTAGTATAGAAATGTACTTGCTATTTCTATTAGTGGTCCTAACTCCCCAGGCCCTAGGCCTGTCCTTTTGAAATTTTGCAAGTTCCTTTCTTTAAGAAATATCTATGATGTATACCATATTCTTTAAAAAAAAAATTCTGAGAAACATGGGGGAGGAGGGAGAAAGTACATCATTCACACCCTGAACTGAAGAGTCCTTTTTTTTACACAAAAACTCTTTTCACTGGCCTTTTTTTTCCCGGGGGGGGGGGAGGGTTTCTTAGCTAGAACCACCTCTAGGTACACATTGTCAATTTGTGAACCTTTTAACCTGAAACTTTACAAGTTTGTTCCCCAGAGAAGGGGCAGCTGTAAAGTTCATCCAGTTCTTCCAAAAAAACAAGAAAGTCATCAATCATTCACTTTTTAAAAATCACAAGCACATAGTAAGAAAACCTTACATCCAGTTCTCTTAAAATTGGTAGGCTTAACTCATTTGTAAGGGACATATTATAACCAATTCTATAAAACAGCAACAAATTATAGGCATTAGTTTATTTCCAGTCATAACAAACAGAAGATAAATTTCTGAACTGATATTCAGATTCTAAAGGTAAAGATGAAGGCTTACCCTCTGACGTGATTGTCTAGTCTTGTCCGACTGTAGGGGCTGGTGTTCATCTCCGTTACTAAGCTGAGGGAGCCAGCATTGTCAAAGATGACTCCGTTGTCATGTGGCCAGCGTGACTAGACACCAAGGCACATGGAACACTGTTATCTTTGCACAAAAGTGGTACCTATTTATCTACTTGCACTTTTGCTTGCTTTTGAACTGCTAGGTTGGCAGAAGGCGGGACTAGTGACGGGAACTCACTAATTCACTCAGCGCTTGGGTTTCATACTGCCGATCTGCTGACCTTGCAGTCACCAGAGTACGTGTTTTAACAGCTGAGCCACAGCATCCCTTCAGATTCAGATTCTACCTCCAGGTTAAATCAGGTGGCCTCCAAATTGGTCCAGTTTGTCTTTGGAACCACCAAATTGGAGTTTAAAGTGAACTTTGAAGCCAGTGTATCCTACATGCTAGTATCTACAAGACAGAAGTGTCACTGTTAAAATGTTCATGTTTTATCATAATGCATGTTTTTTCTTGAATGAGGGTCTCAATACATATTGTGTGCAACAAATACCCAAGTCCTAAATACAACCTCGTGGAAATCAAATAAAAATCCTTATGAGTGCAGTTGCACTAGATTACATTTTTACAGAAATGAGTTTGCAATTCCATAACCAATTGTACAAGAGTCAGTGAAATCAGCTAATCAGCCTCTTGCACAATGGGTTATATGATAAAAATGATACTGAATTTCACTCTTGTGCTGTTTATGAAAATATGCAATCTCTGGGGCCACTGACCTTGCACTAGATCAGTAACATTCAAGAGGTGGGAAATCCTGGCTCTCTGCTGATCATACTACATATTACCATAAAATGTCTAAACATTTTTTCTCTTTTGTCCCTTTCATAACTTATATTTTTAAAGTTTATGTTTTAATACCTTAAAAAAGTAATTATATGAAAAAGGACACTGAGATTACATGTATTTAGCCAAGAATAACAATCATCTGACATCTTAGCTGAGAGTTGTGTCAATTCTAAAACACAAAATTGATGGACATTATCTTCATGAAGGAAAAAAATAACCCTATCAAACAAAAGATCTCCATACCTTGTAAAATTGTTTGCCACATGAAGCAGTGAGGCTAAGGCTTTCAAAATATTATTAAGATCAGTTGAATTATTTAACATATGAAATTTATATAGCCCACCAGCATATTCTTATAAAATAAAAATAAATAAAATAAAATCAGTACTGTAGTTTGATCTTGGATTTCTCTAACAGTTTCCTACTAGAGTTAGGGCGACCCCTGTGGAGATGAAATGATGTTTCTAGTGTTTTTTGAAAGACACTTTTCTTTATCAAAGGAACCAAAGAAATCAAAAACATTCTCAGAGGAGACAACCAAAAATGCTACGAATTAATGGGGCATTGCTTAAACTTTCTCTTTAAAAGCCGTGTAAGGTTTTGGTTTCTGAGAGTATCTAGAAGAATGTGGATGGATCTCTGTGCTCTGTTTTCACCAAAATAAGCATTCCTGATGAGGGGGTGTTGTTAAAATCCATCCAAAGGCATTTCTGACTTATTACTCTGATGCGATAATATTGCCAAAGGTGCAATGATTGCATACATGGAATATTCTGAACTAGTACACATGATCAGATTATACCTTCCAACATTTCATAGGTAAAAGACCCATGTGACCAAGGCCATCAGTGGTCAAGATGGTCAAAGTTATTAATGAGGAAGAATACACAAGATAGGAGCGGCTGCAACAGTTTGGTTTTGCCCGAGTTTACAGGAAAGGCCAAGATTGCATCCTTTGCTCTCCTCTCCTTTTTGGTAACAACTGAGTGCAAGCTACTTTTGAACTTTGAACTTCAGTTTGTAGCAATAGAAGTAAACTGAGGACAAAAGGGAAAAGTGAGAAAAGGAGAGAGAAATTAGTCACTTTAAAAGCAGCTGAAAAAGTAGGATTACAGAGGATTAATCAGAACTGTCTCTTGTAAATCAGGACAGTTGGAGGGTATGCAATATTTCAACATAATTCCACCTATAGGTCAGTGATTCTAATCAGGATTTTACTGATTACTTGACTGTGTAGAACTCAACATGGTAACAAGGATTAGTGTTTCCAAGAGTAGCTTTTCAGTGTGAGAATCCTCCATGAAATTTCTCCATGATAATTTTCCTTTCTTCCTTCACTGTTCAGTGAAACAAACATTTGATGTGACAGATGTTTTCCCAAGCCTACCTCCAAAAATGAGTAGAAAAAGAAAATGTACAACATGATATAACAACACAGGGGGAGAAAAGGCAGCTTTGCATCTAGCATGTTGTTCTGGCTCTTGAAAAGATATGCTAGGGATGGAAATATTTTTTCTGATCTTAGTGAAAGTAGTCTTGTGCACCTCTTGAGGCTCTTTGCAAGAAGAAATTCATTTTACCTCAGTACATCTGAGCTTTGCAGGGTATTTTGGAGGGGGGAAATATATACAATATTTAAAACAATGTGCATGTTTTAAAATATAAATGGCTAAAATCTATGCTACTGAAAAATACACAAAATACCACATTTTCCGGCGCATAAGACGACTTTTTAACCCTAGAAAAGAGTCTCAAAAGTCGGGGGTCATCTTATACGCCGGGTAGAGGAGGAGGAAGAGGAGGAGGAGGATGAGAACGGGGAGGGAGGGTGAGAGAAAGAGAAGCGATCCAGGCAAGAGAAATTGGAGGGGGATGAGAGAGAAGTGAGAAAACGAAGCGATCCAGGCAGGAGGAGGAGGAGGGGGATGAGAGAGAAGGCAGAAAACGAAGCGATCCAGGCAGGAGGAGGAGAAGGATGAGAAGGGGGAGAAGCAATAAGCCACTTCTAAGATTGTTGTTGTTGTTGTTGTATGCCTTTGAGTCATCATGGTGTTTCCTTAGCAAGGTTTCTTCAGAGGGGAGTTTGCCAGTGTGACTTGCCCAAGGTTACCCAGGGAGATTCCATGGCTGAACCAGGATTCAAACCTTGGCCTCCAGAGTCATACTCCAATACTCAGACAGGGTGACCAAATGTCTTCAATGAAAAGGAGAACAAGTCACTACAAAAAATGTAGGACATACAAGAAAAAAAATGTAGAGAAAGCTAAAAACACTAATATAAATGTAAACCCATGCTTCTTAGCTGTGCTCAAAATGGAGGACGTTTTGGAATTCCTCATGGAGAGAGGGTTGATATGGAGGGCATGTCCTGGAAAAGAGAAGGCTAAGTAGCTCATTGAACTACAAATTCAAGAGCTCTCATAGTATGCAGCTATGGCAGTTAAAGTGGTGTCAAACTGCATCAGTTCTACAGTATGGATGCAGCCTGAATCTGCACTGCAGAAATAATACAGTTTGATACCGCTTTAACTGCCATGGCTCCATCCTATGGACTCCTAGGATCTGCAGTTTGCTTTGTGGTACCAGAGTTCTCTGACAGAAAAGGCTAAATATCTCACAAAACTGCAAATCCCAGAATTCCATAGTCTTGAGTCAGGGCAGTTAAAGTGGTATCAAACTGCTTTAATAAATTTCTGCAATGCAGACACTGCCAAAGTTGATGTGTTGCTTGGCATGGCTTCTTTAACAAATAATTCTGCACAATGAGAGAGAGTGTGTGTGTACCTTTGAAGATTTATCTAAAGAAGCACCAACCCCATAAGCAGACAGCTTAAAGGGCCGTCTTGGGGGCAGGGAAGGGGAGGGGCAGCCACATGATCGGCGCCCTAACCCCTTCCCCAGGTCGTCCTCAGAGCAGCCAGCCCTCTGCACGGCCGGCACTCTGAGGAGGACCTCCCGCCGCAGCATTTGCACGTACTGCGGCGGAAGAGTCAGCGAAGGTGTGCTGCAGCCTTTTGCGGCTCACCTTTGTCGACTTGTGAAAGGAGCGCCAATTTAGCGCTCCTTTCAGGGCCGGCGAAGCTGCGCCACGGAATCGAGGCGTGGGGATGCCTCGGTCCCGCGGCACAGCTTCCTGGGGTGGCTCATGGCTGCCCGTCTGCTTCCCCCCCAAGTTCCTTAACTTGGAGGTTATATGTGTATGTTGTGTGCCTTCAAATTGTTCCTGACTTATGGTGATCATGGGGTTTTCTTGGCAAGACTGGTTCAGAGGAGGTTTGCCATTGCCTTCCCCTGAGGCTGAGAGTGTGTGACTTATCCAGGTTCACCCAGTGGGGTTCATGGCAGAGTGGGGAATCAAACCCAGGTCTCCAGAGTGGTAGGCCAACACTCAAACCACTACACCATGCTGGCTCCTATTCCCATGTACTACCTATGGAACAACTGCAGACTTTTTTGTTGTTCTTGTGGGTCTTCAAGTCCTTTCCGACTTATGACAACCCTAAAGCAACCTTATCATGGGGTTTTCTTGGCATGTTTCTTCAAATGGGGGTTGCCATTACCATCCTCTGAGGCTGAGAGTGTGTGACATGCCCAGGGTCACTTACTTGGTGGCAAATTGTACATACCCCAGAATGCATCACCTACTATATTGGCAGTCCTTCCTCCCAACACTTTCTCATTTCCACCAACCATCTCATAGCTGGGAGAACATGGGAGCTGTAGTTTGTGGTGTTTATAAGTGACAGTTTTCCTGCGAAGTGCCTGCATGTCATAAGCATTTGAATTAAAATTACCATATTGAAATCAAATCTAATGGTTTTTTAAAAATTTTATTTGGTGTGTGTTGGAAGAGGGGTCTTCTTATACAGCAAGTATATCCCACACTCTATATTTTAACTGGAAAAGTTTGGGGTCATCTTATACGCCCAGTCATCTTATATGCCGGAAAATACGGTAAATGTCAGTCAATGAGGAAAATGAGCAAGCTTATTAAAATCCATAAATCAATGCAAAGCGTAGGAAAAATGTACACAAATTCCACATTAGGAAAAATATGTATAAAACACTACACAAAATAGTGGGACACAATATTGTGGGAAACAAGAAGTAAGAATAGGTAGGATTCATAGAAATATAAGAAATTAACACTGGTTGATTTTCAGATCTTTGTGATATGCCTTGAGTTCCAGAATCTTGCCCTTTCCAGTATGCTCAGAAAATTACAAATTGCTGCAGCCTCTGCTAACATGTCTTTTCTTCCCCGTTAATAACTTTTGCCATTTTGCCCACACTCTGATGCTGCTTGACTGCATGTGTCCCAGTTTTCATCTGTAACTTCTTGGAGGGTATGACTGTACAATCAACAAAATAACACCGTTTAGCAGTTACTGGCCTGTAAAATATAAGAGTGTATGTGGAGGACCACATGTCTAAATGCTATATCCACAGGAAAAATATATCTTGTACAAAGACATCTTCCCAATCTAAAAAAAAAAAAAAAGTTGCAAGTTTATTATTGGGGAAGCACTTGCAAAAAGATGCATATTTGAGAAAATTGCCTACAAAAAGTGCATATACATTTTCATGGAGACTTTAAAGGGTTTCAAACTGATGTAGAAATGGAAGAGAACTACAGGTGCATCTGCACTGTAGAAATAATGCTCTTTGATACCACTTTAAGTCCTCCTCCATCCTATGGGGTTTGTTGTCTTATTCTTCTCTGCTGATACAAATCCCAGGATTCTTTAGAATGGAGCCATGGCTGTTATTGGTTTCAAACTGCATTATTTATACAATATGGATACAACCAAAATCATACTTGGGGGAAATGGGAATATCACAGAAACCAAACCACATTTAATCGTTTCTCAGTCAAATCAGCATCTGGGTATTGAATGCCTTGGGTAGTCTTGGCTTCTACACCTCCACCAGAACTGTAACGTTTGTTGTTCAGATGGTAGATCTTGTCTTTGCTTTGTCTTCCCTTTTACATAGTTCCTACACCTCTTTTCAATATTTTTCAAAAAACGAACTCACAAAAAAATCTCTCCTAGGAATCCAACCCTGTCATAAAAGAAACTGTCAATATCTGCAGTTGGTACATAGAGAAAGTAGGTAGATGTACTCCTTAATAAGTAAATCAATAAGTCTGCATGTTTAACAAATTGCAGAGTTTGGGCTTCACTTCCAAACAACAACTGGCTCTTAAGAATCTCAAGACTTTCTTAAGTTGGTCTTTAAACCAGGTCTCTTGCAGCCAAATCTTCTGGATTTGCCAAAGGTCCTCAGACTTTCTTAGTTCACAGCTTCCCTTATTGTTACAGTAATTTTTTTTCACTGTTCCCCTGGCCAACAGAAATAACTAATCATACCATTAGTGAATAGTGAGTTCCAAACAAATAAGCATTTGGGAATTGATTTTGAATGTGGAAAACCATTGAAGTTTAAAAGATGTTATGCATCCATCCCCACTTCTCAAGATTGTAGGTTTGTTTTTATGTGAAACTATGAAAGAGACCTCCAAGACATCCTGATTTTAATAGTCAGGTGTTACATACTCTGGGCTGTGGCTTCCTTTATGAAGTGAATCTCTTCCTCTTTTCCTGCTGCCTACTGATAGAAGGCATCCCCTCTTTTTCCTACTGAGCTACTGATGGTCTTTCTGGCCAGCTGCATAACTCTTCTCCAGCACTACATTTGGCACTCAACCTATCCTCAACAGAAGCTGCAATCCATGACATCTTGTTTATGAGAATATTTGTGTTCATATACATAGGTCTGTACATTTTCTGGTTTCAAATGCTGACTTTAAAAAGTCACACATCTCAAACTTTATGTATGCAAAGGTCCTTTGAAAAGAAGAGACTCAGTTTGATTGAGAGTGCCAAAAACTGATTGAAAGTCTACATGATAAATGCTCAGAGTGAAGGCAATTTTGTAGGAGAGGGGAGGTCCAAAATCTGTGAAAGATGGGGAGGTCAGGGAGTGGAGCAGAAAATACATGGGACCAGGGAAACAAAGCAGGAAATGTAATTGAGAAATATAGAAAAGAAGGGAGTTTGGACAGCGAAGGCCTCAAAAACATGAGGATGAGAATCCAGTAAGCCATGACACAGTCCTGGATTAGGAGGGAGGCGTTTCATAGATAGAAAGTTGTAAGACTAGAAAAAGAATAGTTCAACCCTGCCCCAGTGTGGGGACACTTTTACTAGTCATTCTTATAGTGGATGGGACTTTTGAATTGCACAGGAATCTGACAACATGCAGGGGAAAGTGTGCCATTTTTTATATTTAAAAAAAGTGCTTATGGTGTTTTTCATTATGTGTATATAGTAATAGGAAAACTGTACAAAATAAAAAACAAAGTACTACACCAATTTTTTTCCAATATATTGACTAGTGTGGGTGAGGAGGAAAAAGAAAGAAAATGGAGATTATATTCCAAAAATTTTAGGATTAATATAGATTGGGCTAAACATCCAGACACTAGGGTTTTCAGTAGACTGATTTGGGATAGTTCTGCATAGATGGATTAGTGAGGAGGAGGAGGACAGAAAAGTGGAGTGGAATTCATTCCAAAAACGTTAAGGTTAATTAAGTGGACAATAACATCCAATGTTAAGTTTTCAGGACACTGATCCAGGAGAGCTCTGCATGGTATGGAATCATGGTAGGGGGTAGGGGGAGTTAACAGGAATTGGGGTTAACATCCATATACTAGGGTTTTCAGTGTACTAGCTTGGAATACATCTGCATAGATGGACTAGATACTTTTGCATAGAGAAAGAGGAGAGGGGAGGAGAGGATGGAGAGCAGAGGTGATGTTAGTTTTATTCTAAGAATTTTAATTTTATGAATCCCATTAACATTAATACATTCTGCAGATCTTTGCACAACACTTATTCTCCTTCAGTTCCTTGTCAGTTCTCCTACATGTGCCTGTTTGGGGAAAACATGTTTGCCAGAGGAGGAGAAGGAGGAGGACATACCTATCTACATTCCTTCCTTTTATGAATATTTATAAATTGCTTTGGTCTGAAAATTTTAGTGTGTAATACTGATAATACTTTGTGAGGAATGGACACTGTAGATGCCACAGTGCTACATGTCTTTCTGTAGATGACATCAGTAACCTCAGGAGTACATAAAGCCATCTCAGGAGTACATGGGCCATCTGGATGTCATTAAGAGTGAAATGGGTCTATTGGGTAGAAGGTGGTCATTCAGGCAAACCTGTCCCAAGTTCTCTAAGGCTATAACTAGTGACAAAATTTTAAACACAGTCCAATAGCAAACAGACATCTAGTGTTTTTCATACAGAGGGAATGTATACTGCCAAAAGTCACTGCAAATAGAAGCCTATTCTCATGATCAGGGATTTATTTCTCAGGTCAGCAAGTTGAATCTCAGGACCATCAGTGTGTGCAACATGTCTGCACATTTGATGGCTCCTTTAAGAGCTTGGGGAAAAATATTGGGGTAGGGACTGCTACTCTCTGAATCTCAGGCAGCATGGGTATTCTCTGGAGGATTTTCCAAACTCTGCTTCTTCTAACATGTGGGCTGTGCTGCCTAGAGCATGCCTGCCTGGGGTAATTACTGCACATGTACTGTGCACGTACAAGTAAGGAGTGCATAGGAAGATTGGTTTGATCTGACCAGAACATTACCAGACAGAGAAGCAGACAGTGCAAGGAGAGTACTTAATCTCTATAATGATTCATAAAAGATTTTTCAGATGTTTCCCAAAAATTTTTTTTAGAAATAGAAAAAATGACATACTGGTTGCAGCTAACTGTCTTCCCATTTTTTTGGGCTGCTGTAACTCTACGAGCTCTTTTTTTCTTTCTACTAAAGTTCATCTCTTCACTTTTCCGATCCAGCAAGGCCAACCTGTATCTGATTTTTATTTTATCTTATTTTTATAGCTAGAAATTTGTTGCTGCTTTATGCCAGATCTGTTCTGCTGGTGTAGCTGACTTTTTACAAGTGTGCTCAATGGTGGCAATGTGAAGGTAAAGAAAGCCATCACTGTTGTGAAAGAAAACACACTGGCTCTCAGTAGGTAGAGAGCCTAACAGCAATGACTTTCTGCCCCATCAGTGCTGGGTCTGTGGCCATTTTATTCCTCCTGCTGCCACCATGATTACACCACTGCCATTTTGGCTGACTGATGGTGCAGCTACACTGTAGAAATAATGCAGATTGACACCAGTTTAACTGCCATGGCTCCATCTGACAGAATTCTAGGATTTATAGTTGGTGGGAGGTGTGAGCACTCATTGGCAGAGAAGGCTAAAGTCCTTGTAAAGCTACAACTCCCAGCATCCCATAGGATGTTGCTACAGCACTTAAAGTGTCAAACTACATTATTTCTACAGCAAGCTTCACTCTCTTAGCTTCAGAGGATGACAATGCAGAACCTCTCAGAAGAAACTCACCAAGAAATCTTCATGATAGGGTCACCTTAGGGTTGCCGTATGTCAGAAAAAACTTGAAGGCATCCACCACCACCACCACCATCATCAGCAACAACAACAACGTAGCCAGAGACTGGTGTCAGCCCTTGCTACAGTTGTAGTAACTTCCCACCTTGTTCCTGCTATTTATTTTGTTTCTTCATCAAGCCCAGAAGGAGAAAAGACACAGAAGAATGGAAGGTACTCAGTTGTTCTTAATTCTCTTTGCATCCTTGTACCTAAGGAAGTATATGCCAGGAAGAACAAGGGTCAAGTACTCTGTAAATCAATCCCCAAAGTTCTTTCTTTACTTTGTTGTTAACTTCCTTTGAGTCAACTTCACCCCATGGTGACCCTATGAATGAGAGACCTCCAAGTCCTCCCATCCTCAACCGTCCTGCTCAGCTCCTGCAGATTCATGGCTGTGGTTTCTTTGATTGAGCCTATCAATCTGGAATGCAGTTCTCCTCTTTTCCTATTGCCCTTCACTTAACCAAGCATCATTTCTAGTGAGACCTTTCTTCTCAGGATATATTTAGTCATCTTTGTTCCAGGGGAAGTTTGGGCCTGCTCTGGGACCCATCCATTGGTCTTTTTAATGGCCCACAGTATTCTCTGAACTCAACCATGGAAACCCACTGAGTAACCTTGGGAGAGTCACCCTCAGCCCCAGAAACCCCAATGATAGGATCACCTTAGGGTTTTCCATTATTGAAGAAAAGGCTGTTCTGTGAATGCTTTGATGATGGGAGCAGAGCGGATGCGATTTAACTATGGGAGACAAGCGCAACTGGCAGTCACACCAGTGCACTTTAGGAATGATTTAGCCACATTTTAACCACAGTAAGCCTCCATGTGATATTCTCCATAGTAATTATCTAGTATATAAAGACATATGTATGTAGAGAGCACATGCTTGAAAATTTATTCTAACCAAATTAGGTAGGAACATTGTAAAATTTACAAGCTCTAATATTGTTGGCTCCTAGATTTAATCCACATATAATCTCTCCCCCATAGTTTCCCAAAAAAATGTAGTTAAGGGAACCATGGTAAACGGTCCAAGCTGCTTCTTGTTCTTTGCCCTCAAGTTGACTTAAGGCCGGCCTGGGGGTGGAGTTGGAGCAGGACGACCGCACGCCAGCCGCCCCAACTCTGTCCCGACTCTGCCATCACGACGCATGGCCATCCTGTTGGCACAGCATGAAGACACGCTGCGCCAAAGGGGTGCAAAAGAGCCACTGCTGCAGCGCTAAGGGCATTTTTTTGCCACCCCAAAAATGAGCGGCAAAAAGCTGGATAAGGGCCATAGCATGTGGTTGCCATAGTCCTGATCCGGTGCTCCCAGGGGCTGCATAGAGCTGACCCTTAGGAACCATCTGCATCGGCCCTTAGACTAACAGCAAACCTATTGTAGGGTTTTCTTGTCAAAACTTATTTAGAGGAGGTTTGTCACATTGCCGCCTTCTAAGGGTGAAAAAGTATGATTTGCCCAAGGCCACCCAGAGGGTTTCTAGTGGATCACACTTTTGTCACTCCATGAAATCCCTCAGTTATCTGAATTAAATGAAAAACACACCCACAGTCTCTTGCCTCAATGCATGGAAATACTCTCTCTCTCTCTCTCTCTCTCTCTCGCCGTCTCCCTCTCCCTCTCTCTCTCTCCAGCTCCACCGAACCTTCTCAGAAATAGTTGGAAAAACAGCTGGAAACTGTTGTGTGTAAATGTTAATGTATTTCCACCCCAAATATATATTTCTAAATATATTTTCTCTCACAATAATGGAGAGACTGGAGAGAGAGGAAAACAGTCGGGGGGGGGCTGTCATTGTTGCATCCTGTGATCTTGAATCATGTTATAATCTTTGTCCACTGCTGCAATTAGAAAAGTTACTTTAAAATTGCAGTTAAACTGCACAGGGAGTAAACCCGTCCCTTGTTGCATTGCAGTCATCATGCAGTGTGTAATGCACCCATACATGATAATAGGGAATATAATGGCTTTGATTATTCTGACTTTAGAGCTCAGTTGTGTATCTTTACACTTTAGGATCTTATCTAGTTGTACTGATGAATTAGTTATTTGTAGCTGTTTCCCCCCACGTTCCTGCTATATAGCATCTCCACAGTACCTCAAAACACATAGGTCTGGAAATTCTTAAGATTCTATGATTCCATATATTGCATGAGGACACCATTTCAGTTTATGGGCTGCCTCTTCCAAGGACAGACAGCACTGGCTGTCTAGGACTGGTTGAGGTTTCACTGGTCTCTGGAGTTTCCCATGGGTCTGTCTGTCTCACACAGTGAGAAAACCTCAGTTTTACAATACATGTTTAAAGAAGAAATGCTGAACAAGAATCAAAAGTGAGATTTGGAAATAAAAAGAAAGGAATACAAAGATGACCAATTATAGTAGGATCTTGGCATCCAATGAGGTTTGGTTCCAGGACACCCTGTACATAACAAAATGCATGGATGCTCAAGTCCCATTAAATGCAATGGTGTAATAAAATGGTGAGAGCCAGTGTGGTGTGGTGATTTGAGTGTTAGACTAGGACTCTGGAGATCAGGGTTCAATTCCTCACTTTAGCATAAAAATGGGCAAGTCACATTTTCTCAGAGGATGGCAATGGCAAACTGCTTTGAAGAAACTTGCCTAGAAAACTCTATGATAGGTTCGCCTTAGAGTCACCATAAGTCAAAAATGACTTGGAAGCACACAACATCAACTAAATAAAATGGCATCCCTTCTATAAGAGAGCAAAATCAAGGTTTGGTTTTTTGGAATATTTTCAAGCCATAGATGGTTGAACTGTGAATGAAGAATCCGTGGATATGGAGGACTGACTGTACATTATTGTAATACAGTGCAAAAAAGCTCCTGGATTTTCCCCCTTGAAAATACAGCATATTCAGCACTTTGCTAAGTTATTTATAGAAATCACGCTTTTTTTTCCTGTAGGAAGCCATGCCAGTTTTGTACTGAAGATAAAATTAAAAATAAAACTCATTTAAGAATGGATGTTTGCTATATCAGTTTAGCACATACTTTATAAAGAATTTAAAAAACAACAACAATCAAATTGTAAAATGTTCCTAGCTAGTGTGTATGTATGTGAATTTAAAAAACAGCTTCCTCTAGATAAGAATTCATGTCACATTGTGGCAGATTTCTTCTTTCCCCTTTGCAGATTAAAAAAAAAATCCAGAATAATTTCAGAACATTGCTAACTTCATTTTCATATTTCTAATATGTCAGGCAAATAAATAAGTCATATAATTACTCATTATCTCTCAAGCTTACACTTTTGAATTGGATTACTGTAGTCACACAACCGACACTGATTATCTCTGACAGGAAGTTATTAAATTCCTTTGGTATATGTGTGCGTGTATATATTATTTTAAGATGAGCTTTGCCACATTTATTACAGTTCAGCATAGTTCTCAGGATTGGTTCACTTAGTAGAAATTATACAAATTTTATGAGCAGCAAACAGGAAGAGGAGGAGAGGAAGAGGAAGAATGGAGGAGGAGGAAGAGGAGGAGGAGGAGAGACAAAAATAACCATTTAAGTGTCATTGGGGGGATGCAGATGAGCGGCCCTGGGCCGCCCCGGGAAGCAGAGGATCGGGGCCGCTGCTAGCACACACAGCGGCCCCGATTCTCCTGTTTGCTACCTCTTAAAAGAGCGGCAAAATGGCCCTTCCACCGTAGCGCATGAGGACACTATGCACGGAGGATGTCCTGACACCACGCACCGTGCGTAAGGGCACATGACGTCAGGACGTCTTCGGGGAGGGGTCTGGGCAGCCGGCTTGTGGCTGCCCCTCCCCTTCCCTGCCTTCAACACGCTGCAGAGGGCCCGTGTGCAGAGGCCCATTGAGAATCTGGTGTTACAAAAGTGCTTTACATTTAACTTTAGATTTTTATCAGTAGAGAGCATTGGTACACAGTAGTCTAGGCCTGCCAGGTCTCAGGGCACCATCTGAAGTCTCAGGGGTCTCAAGGAATTGTTGTGCTTCTCCACATCTTCAAGTAGGGAGACAAACCTCAGCCTGAGCAGCACTGAAGGAAGAGAATCTTTTTGAGCTAAATATGAGAGGTGGTGTTTTTTAAAAAAATATTAAATGTTTTATTGGTGCATAACAAAAACAAACAAACCAATATAGCCCCTTTAAAAATAGCCCCTTTAAAAAGGCTGCTTCTACCATCTCCTCCTCCTCCACCAGCAGCTGAGGCTCCATGAGGCACAGAGGGCCAGCAGCCCCTTTAAAAAGGCTGCTTCTACCATCTCCTCCTCCTCCACCAGCAGCTGAGGCTCCATGAGGCACGGAGGGCCAGCAGCCCCTTTAAAAAGGCTGCTTCTACCATCTCCATCTCCTCCACCAGCAGCTGAGGCTCCATGAGGCGCGGAGGGCCAGCAGCCCCTTTAAAAAGGCTGCTTCTCATCTCCTCCACCAGCAGCTGAGGCTCCATGAGGCACGGAGGGCCAGCAGCCCCTTTAAAAAGGCTGCTTCTTCCATCTCCATTTCCTCCACCAGCAGCTGAGGCTCCATGAGGCACGGAGGGCCAGCAGCCCCTTTAAAAAGGCTGCTTCTTCCATCTCCTCCACCAGCAGCTGAGGCTCCATGAGGCACGGAGGGCCAGCAGCCCCTTTAAAAAGGCTGCTTCTACCATCTCCATCTCCTCCACCAGCAGCTGAGGCTCCATGAGGCACGGAGGGCCAGCAGCCCCTTTAAAAAGGCTGCTTCTACCATCTCCATCTCCTCCACCATCAACTGAGGCTCCATGAGGCACGGAGGGCCAGCAGCCCCTTTAAAAAGGCTGCTTCTACCATCTCCTCCTCCACCGGTAGCGCCCTTCCTTCGCCTGAGTTAACGCCGCTGTATATTAACATTGAAAAACTATGTATTTTTAAATTGTATATTTTTAATTGTTATTCAATCTGTTTTGTTTGATTGTTTTTGGGGGATGGGTGGGTGTGGGAAGGAGGGCTGGGATTTGAACTGATTTTATTTGTTCTGATGTTTTGAGGTATTGTACGCCGCCCCGATTGCCTGGCAGAGGGGCGGGATATAAATAAAAAATTATTATTATTATTATTATTATTATTAATATGAGAGGTGGTTTTGTAACCTGGGCTTCAAATCATCTCAGACCTTCCTGGCTAGTGCCAGAAATCAGTGGCTCAGTGCAGAGGTACATGTACTAGATTTGTATTATTTATTTCATTTCATTTCATTTATATGTCACCTTTCTCCTGGAAAGAGACCCAAGGTGGCTCACAGATAAAATAATTTAAAACCTTTATAATAAAAGCCTCCCTGATGTTTATATACTAAAAGTCTGCTTGAATAAAAACACCTTTGCCTGCTGGTGAAAGGAAAGCAGGAAGGGGACTAGCCTAGCCTCCTTTTCCAGAGCATGGGAGCAGCCACTGAGAAGGCTCTCTCTCGTGTCCTCACCAAGTGAGCTTGTAATGGTGGTAAGAGAAAAAGGGCTTCTGCAGACAGGCGACTCTGGGTTGCCCCGGGAAGCAGCAGATCGGTTGCCCCACACCCCGAAAAGAGCAGCAAAATGCCATTCCTTTTAGGGGCAGCAAAAGGCCGACCTAAGAGCTGACATGCAGCTCTTCCTCACCATTTTTGGCACAGTGTGTCAGAACGTTGCACCGGGAGGGCGTCCTGACACCGCGTGCTGTGCATAATTGCACGCGGCATCAGGACAGCGTCAGCGTGGAGTTGGAGCAGCCGGCGTGCGGCTGCCCCGCCCCAACTCTACCTCCAGGCCAGCCCTTTGGGCCAGTCTACAGAGGCCCAAAGCCTCCCCTCAGAGGTCTTAATTTGAAAGCACAGAAATTTCCAAACAGTTCCCAAAGGCCACCTCATGTCGAGTGTATTACTGTAGTCCAAACATACAACTTCCCTGCATCAAAAAGATAGGAATGAATGGAGAGGATGAGGATGAGTGTCTTCTTCTTTGCAGGTTTTTAAACAGAGGCTGGATGGCCATCTGTCGGGAGTGCTTTGTGTCTTACTGCATGCTAGGGGGTTGGACTGAATGGCCCTTGTGATCTCCTCCAGCTCTATGATTCTATGAGATGGTGGATGCTTCCACTTGAACCCATCTTGCCATTTGGAACAGGGATGATAGCAAATGAATAAAAAACATCTGGAGGGCAACAGGCTGAGGGAGTTTGTGGGGAGCAGGGCGAACAGAACTGCAGTGGATAATGATTGGTGAAAACTAGGAGTTCTATCTTGCATGAGCAGAAGTGGTTCCTGCAAAAACAAACAAACAAACAAAAAAACCAGCTCTCACTGGCTACAACTCAATTTTATTATTAAATGTATGTGAACTGGCAGGAAGTGGTCAGGAGCAGGCATAGGAGCACTTTCTAATAAGAATGAAATATGGAAACAGCATCCAGTTCATATGGAAACAACACCTAGGGCCATTCTTCTGTCCCAGCAGGAGTGTGCCAAGTTGCCAGTCCATTTATGACCTGATATGAAAAATATTGGAGGCCGAAGGGGATCTAAAAATCTCTCAGTCACCATTTCATTGCATTTCACAGAATCTCGCAAGCATTTGGTCTCTTTCTGGTTCTGTATTGCTTATGAAACTACTTTTTTTATTCTCACATGGAAATTTATGTGTACTATTGCGCACATTTATTTTGAAACATACACAGTTTGTTACAATGCATGTTTTTACTCATTTTCCCATTGACTTAAGCTTGTTTACAAATGTATGCCTTTTTAGTCATGTCACATTTTTCAAATATAATTCTGAATAATATAATTGCCTGTAGCCCACTTGTGGCAGTAAATTGAATTAAAGAACCCAGGACAGTTGGTGTGATATACACACATCTGTTTTCAACATAGGACAGCAGCTGCAGAATTCTGCCAGGAAGGAGAAGGAGAAGGAGGCTTTCCAGGTCAGTTTCTGCCAGGAAGGGAGAAGGAAAGCAGTTTCTGGGCAGCCATATTGAGTGGGTGAGTGTTTAAATGCTATACAACTCCTTCCAGGACAAGACAAAGCGCAGTACAGGTAGAACGGGGGCTTTGACCTTTCTTTTTAGAGGTTCTCAATAATAATAATAATAATAATAATAATAATAATAATATAAAAGCCTTTGGGGTTGTTGGGTTTTTTTGCTCAGAGGAAGAGAGACAGAGAGACTTGCCTCCACAATAAGGTAGCATCCAGGAGCTCTCTGTAGAGTTAGAAACCCAGTTGATTGAGCTTGCTGACAAAGCCTGGTGAAAAGACCAAGAGAACAGGGGCCCTTTACGTGGGTCTTTACCAGGAGACTTTTTCAGAGAGAAGCCCACAGTTCTGTTTCAGTGCTTACATTAAGATTTCTCAATGTGGAACCTGAGGGAGTTGCTGCTGTCACCTGCAACACTCATGGGATGTTTGTCTTCTTGCCAAGAGATGTGGGGAACTTCACTTGTACCAAGTGCAAGTTCGTAGCCCCCCTGGAAGAGAAAGTCAAGCAGCTGGAAGCCCGGGTAGCTACACTTCAGCATATTAGGGAGCAAGAAGTTTACCTAGATAGAGCGAAATGAACGGTCTTGGACCGGGACCACACAGAGGAAATTGTTGAGAAGGAGGTCATTTCATGCACACAGGATGTGGACACCTGGAGGAACATCACACACAGAAGTAGGGAAACCAGGGATCGTTCTGGCAGCTTGCAGCTACAGAATTGATTTGAAACTCTCTCTCTTATCAAGGATGAAGAGGAAGAGCAACAGGGACAGTGCAGGGGACCCTGAGAGTACCACTGCAGGGAACAGCCACTGCTAAGCCTCAGAGGAGGTGTGTGGTGGTGGTTGGGGACTCCTTGTTGAGGGGTACAGAAGCAGTGGTTTGTGGGCCTGACAAGATGTCCCAGGAGGTGTGTTGTCTCCCTGGGACAAAAATCTGTGAGGCTGACAAGACTTGTCAACCTACTGACCATTATCCCTTCCTCTTGGTCCATGTGGGAACCAATGATACTGCAAGGCACAGTCTTCAGAATATCAGAAGGGATTATGAGGCTTTTGGTAGGAAGCTGAAAGAGCTGGACACACAGAATGTTATCTCATCTCTTCTCCCAGTTGAAGGGCATGGTCCAAGAAGGGAGAGGAAGATAGCCAAAATGAATAACTGGTTCCATAGATGGTGCCACCAAGAACAATTTGGATTCTTAGATCACAGGCTGTGGTTCCATGAGGGTGGACTTCTAGCAAGAGATGGGCTGTATCTCACACTAGTTGGCAGAAGCATTTTTGCCAATAGTCTGAAACATTTGATCAGAAGGGCTTTAAACTGAGTCATGTTGGGGAGGGAGACAGTATCTTGGAAGGTATCTTGGAAGGCAGGAGTACATCATGGGCTGGAAATAATAGTGAAAGTGTTATAGAGGGAACAAGGCAAATGATGCAAGGGTCCAACAGTGGGAGGAAAAAACCTCACACAGGCAGCAAGAACATGTTCTTAGATGTCTCTGCACTAATGCACAGAGCAGAGATGAACTTGAACTCTTAGCACAACAAAGCAAATGCAATATAATAGGCATCACTGAAACCTGGTGGGATAAGTCTCACAATTGGAATGTAGGAATAGAGGGGTATAACCTTTTTATGAGAAATAGGCCAAACAGGAAAGAAGGAGGAATAGCATTATATGTCAGGGATGTTTACACCTGTGAAGAGATCCAGGACTTAAATTCTGGAAATCAGGTGGAGAAAATCTGGATAAAAATTAAAGGAGAAAGAAACAACAGGGATGTTATAGTAGGAATCTACTACAGACCCCCAAGTCAGACTGAGGAATTGGATTATGCCTTTCTAGAACAGATGACCACACACTCAGAAAGGAGAGATGTAGTAGTTATGGGTGACTTCAGCTATCCTGATATTTGCTGGAAGTCAAACTCAGCCAATACTTCAAGGTCTAGCACAGGGTTAGGCAACCTTTCCCCTTTAAGGGCCGAGGGACTTCAGCTCCCAGAATCCCAGGAGCTATTGGCCAACATGAGACTATTGGCCAACATGGCTGAGGCTTCTGGGAGCTGAGGTCCCTCGGCCCTTAAAGGGGAAAGGTTGCCTACCCCTGGTCTAGCAAATTCCTCACTTGCCTCGAAGACAATTTCTTTGATCAAAAGGTGGAAGAGGCAACAAGGGGATCAGCTATGTTAGATCTGATCCTAACCAACAGGGATGACCTGATAAATGGGGTGCAAGTGGTGGAATCCTTCAGTGGGAGTGATCATGTTCTCCTAGAGTTTCCTATACAGTGGAAAGGAGAAGCTAGGCATAGTCAAACACTAATTCTAGACTTTAGGAGAGCTGATTTCAACAAACCTAGGGAAACACTGGAAGTGATCCCATGCTCAGGAATACTAAATGAGAAGGGAGTTCAGGATGGATGGGAGTTTCTCAAACCTGTTCCAATGAGAAGGAAAAATGGGAGGTGTCTCAAGTAACCGGTTTGGATGACAAAAGAACTTTCAACTGAACTAAGTTTTAAACAGGAGATGTATAAGAAATGGAAAAGGGGCGAAATCACTAAAGAATTCAAACAAATAGCTAGCACTGTTCGGTGTTGGAGGAGCAGGTTTATTTGTAAATCCATCCAGCAGAGTTTAACTTGCAGTAGAGAAAAACCACCACGCAGAGCAATCTCCAAGCTTCTAGTAGTAGGCTTTATTATAGAAAAACCTATGCAGAGTAAAAACTACAAAGTCCAGTAGATCATCACATCAGGCAGATGTGGCTAACAGGAACAAACTACAAATCCTTTAAAGCTACATTGTGAAAAAGTTAGTCATGCTACAGCTCCAGCAAAAATAAAGAAAATTTAATCCATTCTAATGAAAGTTCAGAAACAGACTGACTTCTATGCCTGATACACAATTTTCTCAGCCCAACCTTTCTCCACCTCTTGGGTGTTAACCTCAGGTTAATTGGTTGTTGTGTACATGACGTATGTTAACCCAACCTCTTGTTGTTCATCTTTTACCATGTGATCTACTTTCTCATAACAACTTATATTATTGTTTTCACTGTATAAACAAGAATACTTTCCCATCTATTCCATCTTGTGGTTTCCATTTTGTTTTGTCTTTTTGGACACCTGGACTGAGTTGTTGTGTTCGGCCTAGAAGCATTCTCATGGAAAAATACAGACACACACATCTTTACATTTCACCATTGACTATATATCCCATCAATACTCTAACAAGCACATGTAGGGGTAAAGTCAGGAAAGCCAAAGCACAGAATGAGCTCAGACTTGCTAGAGGGGTTAAGCACAATAAAAAGGGCTTTTGGGCGTATGTCTATAGCAAAAGAAAGAAGAAGGAAATGGTAGGGCCACTGCTCAGAGAAGCTGAAGAAATTCTAACAGGGGACAGAGAAAAGGCAGAACTACTTAACACTTTCTTTGCCTCAGTCTTCTCACAAAAGGAAAAGGGTGTTCAACCTGAGGAAAATGGAGCAGAGGACACAATAGGGGAAATGCAGCACAAAATAAGTAAAGAGGAAGTACAGGAATACCTGGTTAACCTAAATGAATTTAAGTCTCCAGGAGCAGATCAACTAGATTAAAAGAACTGGGAAAGGTAATCCCAGAGCCACTGGCAATAATCTTTGAGAACTACTGGAGAACAGGAAAAGTCCCAGCAGACTGGAGGAGGGCAAACATTGTCCCCATCTTCAAAAAGTGGGGGGGAAAGGATCGTAACAACTATCGCCCAGTCTGACATCAATACCTGGAAAGATTCTAGAACAGTTCATTAAACAGAGAGTCTGGGAACATTTAGAAGGGAATGCCATAATCACTGAAAGTCAACATGGGTTTCTCAAAAACAAGTCATGCCAGACTAATCTGATCTCTTCTTTTGATAAAATTACCAGCTTGCTAGATGAAGGGAAGGCGGTAGACATAGCATATCTATATTTCAGTAAGGCTTTTGACAAGGTCCCCCACCATATTCTTGCAAACAAGATAGTAAAATGTCGGCTAGACAATACAACTGTTAGGTGGATTAGTAACTGGTTGACTGACTGAACCCAAAGGGTGCTCAGCAATGGCTCCTCTTCATCCTGGAGAGAAGTGACCAGTGGACCACAGGGTTCTGTCCTGGGCCCAGTGCTATTCAACATCTTTATCAATTATTTGGATGAAGGAATAGGGGACATGCTTCTCACATTTGCAGATGACACCAAATTAGGAGAAATAGCTAATACCCCAGAAGACAGGATGAAAATTCAAAATGACCTTAATAGATTAGAAAGTGATGCAGCAACTAAAAAGGCCAATGCAATTTTAAGCTGCATTAATAGAAGTATAGTGTCTAATCAAGGGAAGTAATAGTGCCACTCTATTCTGCTTTGGCCAGGCCCCACCTGGAATACTGTGTCCAGTTTTGGACACCACAATTCAAAAAAGATGTTGAAAAACTGGAGCATGTCCAGAAGAGGGTAACTAAAATAGTGAAGGGTCTGGAAACCATGCCCTACGAGGAACGACTTAGGGAACTGGGTATGTTTAGCTTGGAGAAGAGATGGTTAAAAGGGGATATGGTAGCCCTCTTTAAATATTTGAAGGGATGTCATATTGAGGAGGGCACTAGCTTGTTTTCTGTTTCTCCAGAGAATAGGACTCAGAACAATGGATGCAAGCTACGGGAAAGAGATTCCACCTCAACATTAGGAAACACTTCCTGACAGTGAGAGCTGTTTGAGAGTGGAACACTCTCCTTCGGAGTGTGGTGGAGTCTCCTTCTTTGGAGGTCTTTAAAGAGAGGCTGGATGCCCATCTGTCGAGGATGGTTTGATTTTGAGTTCCTGCATGGCAGGGGGTTGGACTGGATGGCCCTTGTGGTCTCTTCCAACTCTATGATTCTATGATTCAGTAAAAAACATTCTCAGTTTTGTCAGATTCGCTTCTAGTGAGAATTTAGGCTTGATTTACTCCATGACCTATTCATTTGTTTTTGTGGGGTTGTTTTTTTTTTAACAGTCCCAGGTATCCATAGAATTCTCCAGCGCCACACTTCAATTGAGTTGATTTTTTCCCCCTGTCAATCTTTTTCACTGTCCAGCATTCAGAACCATATACAGTGGGCCCTTGGTATCCACTAAGGTTTGTTTCCAGGGGCCCCCATGGATACCAAAATCTGTGACTGTTCAAGTCCCATTAAATACAATGGATAGTAAAATGGTGCCCCTTCTATAAAATGACAGAATCGAGGTTTATTTTTTATTTTATTTTATTTGGAATTTATATCATTTTGGAATATTTTCAAACTGTGGATGCTTGAATCCATGGATAAAAAATCTGTGTATATGGACGGCTGATTGTATAGAAACTGGAAATACTATGGCCTGGAAGATTTTGACTTTGGTGTTTAATTATACCTCAATTATCTTACAAAAATCAATTCACAGTTTAGAGCCAAGTAGTTCCAAGTGATTTCCTTTGCAAAAATTTTTTGCAAATTCATCACAGTGAGTTTCTGATGCTCTTCTTGAAGTCTAGAATGCAACAGAATGAACAATTGGAAGCTCACGCATGCCTTTCATATATCCCCATCCATGCCATATCTCCATCCATTTTCTTGGCACAATGCTAATTGCACATTCTCTACTGCCTTCCAGATACTTTGCATTCTCCAATTAAAAAATAATTTTAAAAATAGCATTAAATTAATTGGTCAGGATTTTAGTAGAATGGCTGCTGTTTTTATATTTCTGGTGATGCCATTTAGGAAAATCATGGTTAACTTTGCAGGAGATGTCCCAATTATCATGGTAATGTGTGCTTTCTTGGTACTCATTTGAAAAGCATGTCCAAGCATCTACTGATTAGTGGGACCTTACTGTTCTGTGTACAAATTATTTGTGCATAATAACAATCTGATTGTCTGCATGTGGAACAGCCATCCATGGGTTGTATTACACTTGATGGGAGACAGCTTGTTAAATATGAATGATTGCCTGCTATTCAAATCGTGTTCTTTCTAAGGTCAGGCTCTAAATATATTGTAATGGTGTATTGGCAAATCATGTCCCGCTACTCCTCATGACAGCCCAAATAGCTCCCCCTCCAAGAAACCTAACAATGCAGCAAATGTCAACAAGCCAGTCCTGGCCATCTTTATTTTCACCAGAAACAGGTCCTTCATAGGGTCAGTGGGTCTTCATTGCCTAGGCAAAAACCAACCCTGCACCCCCTCAAACACTTTGCATTAAAACTAGGGTAGTTCATTGCTGATAAAATAAATGCCCCACCCCAACTGCTGTGATAGTTTTAGTGAAGACCTACAGAGGAAGGAAGGCCTGAAAGAAGTGGTTAGTAAATCTTGACTTCACTGCACCATTCTATATTTGGAACATCCATGTTATGGGAATTTTTGTCTACATTTCTTTTAATTTTTATGACCTGTTGAGTCTCAAGCCTGAGGGAAACTGGGATATTAATAATATTGATATTCTAATAATGTTGAGCTACTGTAGGACACTGTATGCCAGTTTCAAGGAAGCTACATCACGGAATGACTGTTCCTGGAGTTAGCGGGATAGGCCTAGGATAATGGTCTAGATAAATTTTTGCTCTGTAGTGGCTGGCCACTTTGATCCTATGTTCTTCCTTCTTAAGAGTTCTTTTGTTTTAAACCAGAAGTAGAAAAGGCTATATTTCAAGCAGAGGATTGTTGTTTGTAAAGTTCAACTTGAAGGGCTGCCAGAGGACAATCTTCTTTTTGACAGCACCCTCTGCTTGAAAATCTGTCTAGTCCAGACTCTACTTAAAGTTTAAGAAGAAGCTGAGAAGGCAGAATCTGTGCAGATACCCATCAGCAGAATCCACCTGAACTGCAAATTGAGCAGCAAACATGCCATCTGGTCAAGTGTATCTACACTACACAGTTAAATCAGTAATGGTAGATACCAGTTGAACTGCCATAACTGCATCCAAACTCTCCTACATAGACTTATACCTGTAGTGTATAATGTTCAGGTGTGTGCACTACAATGTAGCAGGGAATTCTAAATATCTTACCAAACTACAAGTCCCAGGGTTTTTTAGAATGGAGATATAAGTTATAATACTATCAAACTGATTTAACAGTACAGCGTGCAAGCTCTGAAACCAAGATCTGATCTGCAACACTGTGATTCAGGAAAATATCAGCAATAATTTTTACTTCAATGAATGTATGCTTGTAGTGTTTTTTAAAATTCAGTGATGAAGATGTTACTGTTTTGTGGTTGAGAAGTGTAATGGTAGATTTTTAGTTGTTTTATCATACCATTTTCGTTTTAATGCATGGTAAACAACAATATAAGCTACTGTAATGGTGTGGCAGGATTTAAGTGTCAAAGCTATGTCTCAAGAAAGGATTATGGATACATTCATATATATTTTTAATTCTGATGGGCCATTTACTTACTTTACTATGGTTATTCTTCAAGAAAAATAGTCCGTATTTTAGTGGAAGTAAAAGAAGATGCACGCAAACAAACATCCTGCAAAAGAAGAGATTGTTAAACCAGAAATTGGAAAGATTATTTGGGGGAGCAAGTGGGGGATTTGGGAGCTGCAGCCCCAAAAGTAACTTTTCCATGCTCTGGTTAAACTTAAATGATTGATAAACCATAGATTGGAAAAATTATTTAGTGGAGCAATTGAATGATTTTGTGAGCTGTAGCCCCAAATATAAGCCCCCAAACATAACTTTTACAAGCTCTAGGTAAATCTAAATGTTATTAAGGATTACAAGTAGAGCCTTATGACGAGGCTGCACAGCTGTTCATACCTATACAACAGTTCCTGTTGTGTTCACATGCCTACATGTTGTTCTCTTGTCAGGCTCCCAGTCTGCTTTAGCTGTGTGTTAATTATGACCTATTTATTTGCTTCTTCTGGGTTTGAATTCCAGTTGTGTCCTGTTATGTTTTAGAGTTGTCTTCTGCTGCTAGTTGTGCTTAGTTTTGTGATTTGCATAATCTGATTCTTGATTGAGTTTGGGTGTTTTGTTTTTCCTGGTTTTTCGATTTCTTTTTCTGTTCTAAAGAAAGGGATGAAAGTATAATTGAAAGAAGGACAGAGGAAGAGAGACATAGGATATAATCATGGGTTCATAATATAAAATGATAAAAAATTTTAAAAAACGAAGTTTAAGCCTATAGGACATGCATTCAAGGGTAGAAAGGGCACTATGATCTTCAGATTTTGAACCATGTCCTTTTTTAGCTTTCACTACATCAAGAACTACAGAATCCAGCAATGCTCAGCCCACTTCTTATTAAATTGTCCTCACAAGACAAGAGATGGAAAATGTGTGGCTCTCCAGACAGTGCTGGCTGAAAAGAGGAAAAGGAGCTAGGAGAATTGCAGAGCTCAGTTCCAATTTTGTAATCATTAGCAGTGGCATATATGACCGCATCTTTCACTGAGGTTATATGCACATTCACTTACTGCATCCATGCACAACAGGCATCCATGCTTTTTAGTACACCAATTGCATCAGTCAGTTATTTGATGCAAATAAACACTTAGGTGGGAAGCAGCAATAACTGCACAACATTGACATTATACTTCTATGGCCCAGGATGTTATTCTCATCTTGAGGTAGCAATGAGGAACATGTGTTGGACTGCAACTCTCATCAACCCCAACCAGCCTACCTAAATGGTGTGATCCAAAAATGTCTGGATGGCCACATATTCTCTTTAGAGCAGTAGGCATGACATGCCAATATATGTGCCTTGAAATTGTCCTGGTAGACTTGGCTCCATTTTGCTAGACAGAGGAGCAGAATATAGCACAGCTATCATTGTCATTCACATAAAATGAACTTTAAATTAAGATATTTGAAGACCTTCAGTAAGTGTCAATTCATTGTTGTATTTATTTAAAGTTGATAGTCCATAAAACATGCATTTTGGTAAAAACATATAATACATATTAGTACATATATACATTCAATTGATACATTAATGTACATTACGATATCTAAAACAAAGACAATACCTATAAAATTAACATAATATATTATCATATTATATCTTTATTACTCAGAACAATATAATTAATATTGAAATTATTGTGCTTTTCTAGAAGTGGCTGGTGAAAAGGTCTGAAGAAGACAGATTCAGCCAAAACATTAAAACTTATAATACAATATAACTTTAGGATTTCAGGTTGCAACGCTGAAAGTCTTCATTGCTCTTGAAGATAAGAATATCAAATGTATGTGTGTTTATTGACTATTGTGGATTCATACAACTAGGTTCTTTTTAGTTTGCATTGATTTTTGCAGTCACCAATCAAATGGCCGATTCTGAATGCCACACTTCAAGAACATTGAAGAGCAGAAGAAGGAAATCTGAGGCACTGATGCTGAATTTGGTCCTCCCCAGGGTTCAGTTGTAGCCTTCTAGGCCCATATCCCCTTTATCCATAACAGCATCATCTGATGTTCTCCTGGCTCTTATACACATATACACCCCATTCTGGATGGTTGAAATGACTGTCCTGCAGATTAATGAGTGACAGTAAATACTTTAAACTAAAATACACTCATATTTTGTGTCCCATTCTTTTGCCTTTGATCCCATTCGTAATTGGAATGTGGCCCTTGACATTTCTGAAATTGTATTTATCCTTCAGGCTGAAAGAGGGTGTCTACATTTGGTGTAAACAAATTACAGTGAACAGACAGTTTAAGTACAGACATGGAAATAAAAAGGGTGAAGGGGGCCTGAGGGAGCATGATAGCATTCTTCAAATAAATTAAGAGCTATCACATAAAGAGGGCAAATACTTATTTTCTGCTAGCCCAGAGAGGGATACAAGATCTAATGGGATTAACAATTACACAGGGGTAACTGTCTACCCCATACTGAAAGTATTCAGCAAGGAGCTGGATGCCATTTACTGTGGATTATCTTGTTTTGGACTGCATGTGCTGAGTGGGTAGGATCACTTATCCTACAAAGTCACCTTCCAATTTTTTTTCTTTACAGTCCAGTGATGGTAGAATGTGGCTACTAAACACCTTTCACAGACCAATGCAGGTGAAGGTGGAGGAGAAAGAAAAATCCTCTTTCATACAAAATAGTTGTATGAATCCACCCTTTCTTTTAACGTTACATCTGCAGTCCCACACATACTTAGCTGGGAATAAATCTCATTGATCTCAGTGGGTCTGACCTCTGAATTGTTTTATACAGAATTGCTTTTTAAACCTATTTTTGTAATATGGGTAGGAGATATCATTGAACATTATGAGGTACCAGGAATTTTAATGTTTATTATGAATCTTTTATATATATATATATATATATATATATATATTATATATCCAAGCAGGCCTAATGAATTTCATGTATATCCAGATATACAGCTATTGTCACATTGTACGTTAATAATGGCTTGCATATCTAAGGCAAGATAATCCCTGTCCTCAGCCTTACAATCTAAAAGACGCTACAGAAAAGGAGACGGGACAGGGAGGAAGAAGGAAAAAAAGAAAACTTAGCCACAAGGTCTTGATTCTTTTAGGAAACTGTATACAGGTTTTGAAGCTAGGTTACCACATAGATGTCTGTTTTGACCCATTCCTAGCCATGGTTTATCCTTTATTCATGCTGCAGGATACGAAATTCCTGGGTGCCAGCCTGTCTATGGCAACCTAGAATACTCCAGGGCAGGCTCACAAAATCTTCACCCACCCTCTGGGACAGGTAATTAAACAGTGATGTTTTGTCAAGTTGATGTTTCTTTTATGACTTTCTGCTGTTCGTTGTTTTTTGTTTTGTTTTTTTAAATCCCATACCTCCCTTGCTAGCCTTTTCCCAGGCATTTCAATGAATAGATGCAATGTTTTGGAAATGGTGGAACTGACAACAGCTCCATTTCATTATCTACACCATAGAGCTTCACAGCAGCATATTTTAATTATTAATGCCAGTGAATGGTAGCAGCTCGCTCTCGTTCTTTAATTAATAAAGCTTCATGAATCTCAGACATTACAGTTGATTCTGAACAAGATTGCCAACTTTTTGTTGTCTTTCCTGAGCTTTTGATCTTTTTATGGAAAGCTTCACCCACTGCTTTCTGCAGACCAGTCTGCAATGAAAGGCACAGGAGCAATTTAGGCTTCGGGGGTAGGCTGTCAAGTTTGGCAACTATAGCAATGAAAAATAAACACATTGTGTATTACTGCTATTAGAACATGCCCATCCTTATATATAGCCAGAGGTTGGTTGGATGGCTTGGCTTTTTTAAAAAAACAAACAAATTTGACTCCTTTGTTTATTGTGTTTACATGGAATCTCTAGCCTCCAGAAATATGGTTTTCTGTGTGTTTTTTAAAAGTAAGAACTGCCAGCAATTGGGAAATTTACTTTTTTGTAGCCAGCAAAAATGTTGGCTAGGGACTCAAGGTGATAGTCAAAATATCATTACCACCCACCCCCCACATAGCAAAGCTGCAAGAACCGTGGTTGATATTAAGGTATCATTACCAGAGAGCCTATGCTCTCATTCTTTTCTTAAAGGAGGCAGTGACACCCTTCTGGATGCTAGTTCCTTTCCTCTTTCTGGAGCTCATCAGCATTGCAAAACACAAATGTTTGGCTGTACTTGCCCACATCATTTTTAAAAGGCCTTTAGCAGCTTTGGATGTGTAATGCAGAATAGGAAAGTGGGGGTGAGGGGGAGAGATGCTACTATTTCAAGCCAAACTTTTCCCTGTCCCCTTCCCCCAGTAAATTAAACTTCAGCTTATCCATTTTCTTGACAGCATATATCATTTTGTTGGAATTGGCTGCATTTATGATTTATTTGTTCTATTTGTCTTCCCTGTATGGAACTCAAAGCAGCATACCTAGTCTTCCACTCCCAAAATATTATCCTCAGGACAACCTTGTTAAGTATGTTAGGCTGAGATGCAATGACTGGTCAAAGAGCTTCACAGTCTATAATTTCCAGCCATTGATCTGTAGAGTTTGGAGATATCAAGAAAGTGATAAGTCAGATCCAGGTTTACCTACAAAGAATAAAACCTTTATTTGGGAAAACATTTCATGCATACTGATGTTTCTCACAGTAAAGAGGATTAAACCAGGCAGATGGCTAGCATGGAACAGTCAGCCTATCTGAAGCTCACCAATGGGATATGGAGTATAATAGCATATGTGTTTATAGACATAATTGTAATTGATTAATAACTTTCTCAGCATAGAGCAGAATACTGGATCATAACTTTCCCAGCACTGAGTATAACATGGTACTGGTTGGCATATCTGATAAGGCAGATTCTCATAAATATCTTTAGATGTCCACCTTGGAATGTGGGCTCTTTAACATTTCCAGCTGGCACCATCATGTGCCTTCAGTCCTGGAATGAAAGCTCATTAAAGATCCACAGTGTTGACTCCATGAGAAACCAACTGTCTTGAGAAACAAATTGCTTACCTCTTGGGTGTTCTCTGACCTCTTTGTTAGCTGAGAGAATAAAACAGGGAAATGCCAACATTCCACTACAGCTACAAGCACCATATTCCATTCTAAGACAACTACTGCAAGTCCCATGCTGGGACAGCCGTATATTTTCTCTGCTAGGGTACACACAGCTGAGCAGGGTTTGAACCCAGGCTGGGTCTCCAATTCACATTAACAAAATTAGATCTGTGGGTGTGAGTTGCTACAAGAGCTGGCCAGAGTAACTCACTACTCTGAATCAATACATAAGGTTCTTCTATGGAAAGAGTTCGTTCATTAGAGCCATTTCCATCCATGCTCCCTTTCCTGTCAAAACAACCAGGATCAACCAGCCTGTCTCCTATAATCCAAAGTGAAATGCATATTAGAGGCTTGAGAGAGAGTCCAGTCTACTTTAGATTTCCTGAGTCATCCTTGGATTTGGCAGTGACTCCCCTGTATTTCTTGTCTTAGCTGAGTAATTTATCTTCCTCAGGCATACAGCTTCCCCTCTCTTAGATATATAACTCTCAGGAATATCTCTTCAGCAAAACTCAATATCTTGTTAATAAAAACTAGCAATGCATTTTGAAGACTCCAGGTCAGGTTAACAATGAGTTTCTGTCTGTTGAGAGGTTCGCTCGCTCTGTCTTACTCTGGAGGGTGTGATTCACCTATGCCCTAGCCAACCTGTGTTCAAAGGTACACTGAAGCCTAAAAGAAACAATTACAAAATACTGATTAGTTGCAGGTATTTCGTAAATGGATGCACTAACACACCTAAAAGCAGAAAAGAAAAGAAAAAAGGTTCTCTTATATCCCTTCAGCCAAAAGCAGATGGAGCTGCTGTGTACCTGATCTCTGGGCATACAATGAGACCTCTTATACTCCTGGGCTTACTAGAGCTCCTGGACACCACACCATCTTTCCTTTCTTTAGGGCTGCATCTATACTGCAGAAATAATGCAACTGGACACCAATTTAACTGTCAATGCTGTGACATCTTGGGATTTGTAGTTTGTTGTGGCATCAGAGCACTCTGACAGAGAAGGCTGAATATCTCACAAAACTACAAATTCTAGAATTCCATAGCATTGAGGCACGGCAGTTAAAAGTGGTGTCAAGCTGCATTAATTCTGCATCACAGAAAAGAGGTACTTGAATAAGTGAGGGTTGTATATGCTAACAGGCCTTTCTTTTTAGAAGTTTAGATTGGGAGGAGATTGAAACCTTACCCTTTCTGTAATCCCTGGGGCTGGGAGGAAGAAGATCCTTGTTGTCAAGGGTAAAAGCATTCTTATTAGTAGGGAAGCTGGTATAGCCAAGCACCAGATGAAATGATATTTAGGTTATATGATTTTTACTGTGCATGTCTTGACTCAGGGGCCCTACAGGAAACTCAGGTGAAGAGAAAGAGACCTGCTAATTTAACCTATATAGACCTCTGAGCAATTTAGGAGAGAGGGAGACATCATAGCAAAGGAACAGGACAGATTAGAAGTGCAAAAACGTTACTCCTTTCCATTGTTCTGAAAACATAATCCACTACCTACATGACCCCACTTCCCATTTCATTTTCTTACCCACAAGGCCCACTGTACCATAACACTTTTTCCAGTCACAAAATGATTATTAGAAGCCCTGGATCTGCAACTAGTAGGAAACAGAAGGGGAATTTTCTCCCTTTCTAGGAGAGTCTGGTTTTTGTTTTTGTCGCTGTTTTTGCAACCCTGGACCGTTACGCTATTCACTTACAACACTGTCCAGGGTTTCTGACTTTATGGAATGAGTATAAGGAAAAGAAGCCCACACTTCAAAATAATAAAAGATGGGGGGATTCAGTGTGCAAAATGGTGAGACTGGCCTCTACTGTACCTGTGGATTTTATTCTTTTGAATTGAAAAGATGATTTCCATGTAGCCTGCAGTTAGACAGCTCTCAAGTTTGAGGGCTTCTCACACTCTTCATTGGGCTTCTGAGGACTGCACCCACATTCACCATGCCTCTCATTGAAGTAAATGTTTTACTTTATTTTTCCCTTTTTGCTCAGTTTACAGTTTGCTTGTATCTTTCCACACCCTCAACATCAGGGATGAGGAAGGTGTAACCCACTGACCATATTTGACTCCCTAGGGCCAATTGGGGGTTTTATTGGAGGAAATTGTTTTGGGGAAAAACTGCCCCCAAATCCTCTTGTGGGTTAATTTTGACATGTTCCAGGCCTTTCTGGGCAATTTTCACTTCCTAGATCACTTCCTTTTTGGGGGAAAGCCTCCTCTGAGCCTAAAAGAAATGAGAAATTGCGAGAAAATGCCCCCCATGTTCAGTAAGACCTTCCACAGTAAGTGGAAAAAGAGGAAAGTTATACTAGTTCCAGCTTTTATACAAATGTCAAAAGAAAGAGTGTGGTTCTTTTTGGTTCTGGTTTTCATAACTGGAAGAGAAAGTTAATGACCTAAAGGCCTAAGCAGACTGCCAGAAATAGTGCACATTAAATTGAGGCACTGCCCTGGCTCAGTGCTAGGGAATCATGGGAACTGTATTTTTTTCTGGGACATTGAGCCTTCTCTGTGAGAGAGCTCTGGTGCCACAATAAAATACAGTTCCCATGATTCCCTAGCACTGAGCCAGGGCAGTGCCTCAATTTAATGTGCACTATTTCTGGCAGTCTGCTTAGGCCCTATGAAGATTAAAATCAACTTGTGAGTTACTATTGGGCATTAAATTAAGAATTTTGCTTTGCTTTGCTTTGCTTTGCTTTGGTGGGGAAAGTTAGATTGGTTGAGAATATTAAAAGGTGTATAGAGGACTATACACCATTCAGAGTGGAAGCCCCCCCAAAAAGCACTTATTCCTAATTTGAGTCAGAGGAGATCTTCTATGGATACAAATACTGAAAATCCAGAACAAAATGAATCTCTTTTGGAGGAGATAAAAAAATATGTGAGGGAATTTGAGAAGACAATGAAAGAATAAAGAACAAAATGAAAGAGGAGATGAAACTTGAACTGAAAGCAGAATTAAAGGACATAAAGCAACATTTGGAGATGGTTTCCAAAGAGATGGGAAAGTCATGGGAAAAGTGGAAAAATTAGAGAAAGGCCTTAAAGATTCAGAAGGGAAGATAGAAAATGTAATTAAAGAGAGAAACAAGAACAGGGAGAATTTAATCAAGCTTGAGATCAAAAGTTAGGAGAATTGTTTTAAGCTGAGAAGGATTCTGGAGAAAGAGGATGAGAATTTGTATAAAACATTGACATCTATATTCGCAGCATTTATTGAAGAGCCAGATCAGCTTTTTCCCCTGGGAAATTGATAGACTGTATCATTTAAATTCAAAGGTGGCTCAAGTGAGAAATCCTCCGAGGGATATGATCATTCATTGTGCAAGGAAACAGATGTGTGACCAGATTATATAGCTACAAAAAAGATCTCATAATCAGGGGGGGGGGGGCGGAATTCAGATTTTTGAAGATGTGCTGGCGAGAGTGCTATGAGCCAGAAGATACTTTTTTTTCTTACTGATCAACTTAAAACATATGGCGTCCCATTTAGATGGGAAGAAATCAGAGGGGTGTCAGTGACTTGACATTTAAAAAAAAATACAGACTGAACTCTATAGAAAAGGCAGTGGAATTCTGGCAAAGATTGAGAAAAATAGATAAAGCAACGCAGAAGGAGATAGATTTGGAAGAAGAAAACTACATAGAATGAGAACGAGACAAGAATATAAAAGAAATGAAGGTAACGGAAAAGATTCAGAAGGAGAAGATGAAAATGCAGCAGGAGGAGAAGGAAATGATTGAAGATATACACTGCTATAAGTTTGATAGATTAGGGTGATATGTACTTTCGTCTTCTCTACTTTGTTAAAGGAAATAGACATTTGGGATAAAGGAAGGAAAGGGGAGAGGTTGGAAGTAACTAAAGAGGGTCTAAAACCAAAATGAAAATAACTTCATGAAATATAAAGAGACTAAACTCACCAGGGAAGAGGAAGAAAATATTTGCATATATTGATATATACAAGCTAGATATAACGTGTATTCAAGAATCCCTCATAATCATAAAAGACAGGAGATTGATTGTTAGGGAAAAATTAGGGCAAGAATATATCTCATCAATAACCAAAAGAAAAAGAGGAGTAATTGTGTATGTGAATAATAATTTGGAATCCAAAAAAGTTTTCAATGATAAAGAGGGTTATTTTGTGGGGGTGGAAGTAATTTGGAATAAATTAAAAATCCTGGTCGTAGGACTGTATGGTTCTTTACAAAATAAAGGAAAATTTTACTCGAATTTGCAAACTAAACTATTGGAAGCTAATTATGAACATATAATGTTAATTGGAGGTTTCAATGGGGTTTGTGAACCAAAATTGGATAGGGTCTCATTAAAAACGATTAAGGAAAACCAAGGTAAATTACCAAAAAGTTTTTTTAAATATGATTGAAAACCTTGCTCTTGTTGATGTGTGGAGGTATTTATATGAATCCAAAAAAAGAATATACCTATAGATCAGACAGGCACAACTCGATGGCTAGAATACATTTAATGCTTAGCTCGAAAACTCTGGTGGGGGATATTAAAGAGATGAAGGTGTTATCTAGATCCTTATCAGACCATAATATGTTAATTTTGAACATAAATAAGAGAAAAAGAAATATTCATTGGAGACTCAGTTATGAACTTCTACGCAATCCAGTTATAATTGAAAAAGCGAAATTAGAAAAATAAATTATAGAAAATATCAATAAGGGAGTGGGTATGGCCATTGTTTGGGATACAGCTAAAGCCATTTTAAGGGGTTTCTTTATTCAGCAAAATAATATTAAAAATAGAAAACAAAAACAAAGATTGGGCTATTTAAATAGAGAACTGAGAGAACAGGAAATGAAATTAATATTGGACCTTAAGAATAACGAAGTAAATGATATGATTAAAGTAGTTCAAAACCAGATTTCAGTGAATTTGATTTATGAAATAGGAAGAAAATTTTAAAAGATTAAACATAGGGAATTTTAGCATGCAAATAAGGTAGGGAAGTGGTTTGCGTTTAAGCTTAGGAAAGAGAGGGAGAAAAAACTAATTAGTAAGATCAAGATAGATGGAAATATCATGACAGAAATTGAGGAAATTAAAGAAACCTTTCAAGGATATTATGAAAAGCTATACAATGTTTTAGATGTAGACAACTCAAGTCTTAGAGAATGGCTAAAAGATGAAGAAATTATGAAAATAAATGAATCTCAAAAACTAAATTTAGATTACTAAAAAGAGATAACAGGGGCAATAATCTGGATGAAAAAGAATAAATCCCCCGGGCCAGGTGAATTTACCCCACAATTTTATAAAACATTCAAGGATGAGCTATATAGTCTACTCCAATTAACATTAGAAAATGTACTTCAAAATGGTATGCCAAATGTATGGAAAGAGGCAAATAACATATTGATCCCCAAAGATAACAAAGAAAATTTAGAACCATCAGTTTTCTGACCTATATCTCTCTTAAATACTGATTATAAAGTGTATGCATCAAAAAAAGAAAGGGAATTTCTTATGATCAGATCACAACAAGAACTGATTGATAAAGGTATCACACTAAACTGGTTTGAATATAGACAATTATATAAAAGGGCAAAAATAGATATTAAATGTATGGGTAGATTAGATAATAATTCAGAACTGGGAAAAAAATAAAAGGAAAGAAAAAGGTTGATTGGAAGATTATATGATGTATGTATTAATTAAATGGGAAACAGAAGAAGAAATTGTTAAAGAAAACACGATAAATTGGGCTAAAGATTTGGTGTTTCTGATTCAATTAGATCAATGGGGAAAATTGGGATAAAAGTTTAAAGTACACAGCTGAACAAAATATGAGAGAGAATTGGTATAAGATGTTTTTAGGTGGTATCTTAACATCAACAAAGATCACACAAAAATATTTTAAAATCCAATAATTTATGTTAGAAATGCCGTGATTCTCCAGGTACCTACTTCCACTGCTGGTGGAAATGTAAAAAGCTAAAACTCTGGAGTACAAAAATGGTGGCGGTTGGGAGTGGGCATGTTGCCCATCCTGCTACAAAAGACCTTACCAAAATTCAAAGCTATATTTCAATTTGCCAAGGAAATTTCCATTTCCATTTTATGGTTGTTTTTTGACAACACATTTTGCCATCCCAAGCTCAGGTACACAGGGAAAGACTGGTGAAGGTATGCCAGAGCGCAGCCATGAGACAAAATCCATGGACAGCTCCCTGGGCAGTATGGTTTATTTAGTCCAGATTCTGGAGCCAGTAGTCTTGAATTCATCCAGAACAAAGGTAATTCCCAAACTCTGGCATTCCAGGTGTTTTGGACTTCAGCTCCCAGAACTCCAGACCATTGAACAAGATGGCTGAGACTTCTGGGAGCTGAAGTCCAAAACACATGGTAGACAAGAATTTGGGAATCACTGATGTAGGATATCACACCACACAGTTATAGCGCTATTATTCCACTTTAACTACTGTGGCTGCCTCTTGTTGAATTCTGGGGTTTGTAGTTTAGGGAGGCCCAAGAGCTTTCTGGCTGAGAATTCTAAATGCCCCTCCGTAAACTGCAAATCCCAGGATTCCACAGGAGACAGCCATAACAGTTAAAGTGGAATAACAAAGCTTTAATCATGCAGTGTGATATTATCCCATGTCTCCTGTTCTTCATGCTGTTCTTGCTATCCAACCACCTTATTGGTGATTAAACCAGCTGAATGTCTTAGCCTCTCCGCCTGAGTCTAGTCCTCAGAATCAGGAAAATAATATTGTGTTTCTTTCTGTAATGTTTTGGAAACCGCTCTAATTTAGGGCCTGAACAGACTGCCAGAAATAATCCACCTTGAGGCCACTTTAACTGCCCTGGCTCAATGCTAGGGAATCATGGGCACTGTAGTTTTTTTCCCTTAGTGTTTTTAATAGGATTATTTGTTGTTTAAACTTCTATATTAGTAAGATTGTAGCTGTACTTTGTTTTAATTTGTTTTAAGCTAACTTGGATCCTGTGCTAGAAGAAAGGTGGGATATAAATAAAATAGTATTTAAAATAGTAGAAATGACTTTTCCACCTCTTGCTGAGAATCCTCTGCTATTGTAGCAGGGGAATCTCAGCAAGAGGTGGAAAAGTAAGTTCTGCTATTTTAAAAACTATTTTATTTATATCCCACTTTTCTTCCAGCACAGGAATTGAATTTACATCCTCACATACCAATGGCATATACACTTCCTTAAAATACACTTTCCACTTCTGCGTGTAACTTTGGTGTTTTCTATTAAAATGAGAAAACAAAATTTCTGGCATTCTGCTACCTTCTCAGAACATCGTTCTTCCCAAATTTATATTGTAAAAGCAATCTTTAAAAAAGGAACATTGTGTAGTGAGATCTTGTAGCACCTTTGAGACTAATAAGGGCCGATGCAGACGGGCAGGAAAAGGTGACCTGAATCTGCCTTTTCCCTAAGCTGCAGCAACTGCACCACCTGCCCCGAAGATGGCCTAAATGGGGATGGAACAACCACATTGGGGGGAGTTAATGCAGCTTTTCTGAGTCTGTATTGAAGCCTTTCCAACTGCACCGCTGGCCCCGAGGACACCGCAAAGGGAGACAGAGCAACTGCACGGGCCGGCAGCAGCTGCTTTAATTTTTTTCCATTCTCTCAGATGCATGTGCATGTGCGCAGAAACACATCTCTGCATACCTGTACATCTGCGCAGAACATGTTGTCATAGGCTGGTATACAGTCTGTCACTCTCTGTGTACAAAGGGGACTGAAGTTCTGCATGCCTGCACACCTGCACAGGACCTGTCATACACCCATATATCATGCAAGGATTCATTGACCTCAGCTTCCCCGAGGAGTGGGTGCAGTAGACAGGTGCCACTCTCTGATTGTGCCTCCCTTTGGGTGAGGGCACGAGTTTGTCAACTGAAATGACACCTACTTTGTCGTCCTCCACAAAACATGTCCTACACAGATCAGGGGGGAGGGGAGAAGTACATGCAATGGAGGTCTGTGTAGACAAACTTGATACATGAAGCTGGTGGGCATGCAAGGGACATGGTCAACAGGACACACGGACAAATGTTACTCTAGTCTAGGCCATCTGTCGGGGGATGCTTTGATTGGGAGTTCCTGCATGGCAGGGGGTTGGACTATATGGCCCTTGTGGTCTCTTCCAACTCTATGATTCTATGATTCTAGGAGCCCCCCCCCCCATCATGCCAGGAAGTGATGTGCAGATCTTATGCACACCTGCACAGAAGAGGTCTTTTTGCCACTCTTTTAGGAGCAGTAAAAGAAAGGATCGGGCCCACAGCAGGGGGTTGCCGTGGCCCCAGTCCGCTGCTAGCAGGGGCCGCCCATCTGCATAGCCCTTTAATGACCTCTGAAAAAGGTCATCTGGAGTTTTTGGGTGCAGTATGCTGATGACTTCCAAGTCTGCCACTCCTTTCCATCTGATTCCAAGAAAACTGTCTCTGTACTGAACCAATATCTCTTGTCAGTAATGGACTAGATGAGGGCAAACAAATTTAAACTTAATCCAGACATGACAGAGGTGTTCCTGGTCATGTAAAAGGCAAATCAGGGAATAGGGACACTGCCTGTGCTTGATGAGGTTACACTTCCCCTGAAATCTTAGGCTCACAGTTTGGGTGTTTTCCTGGACTCAACTCTGAGCCTGGATGCCCAGGTTTCATAAGGGATTGATATGCACAGCTAAAACTAGTGTGACAGCTGCACCCATTTCGTGAGATGTCAGATCTGGCTACAGTGATTCATCCCATTCAGACTACTAAAACGTAGTCTGTGTGGGCTGCCTTTGGAAACTGTTCAAAAACTTCAGCAGATTCAAAATGTGACAGCCAGAATATTGACTGGGGCCAGTGATAAGGAGCATATAACTCTCTTGCTAAAACAATTTCACCAGCTACCGGTTTATTTCCAGGCACAATTCAAAGTGCTGGTCATGACTTACAAAGCCCTATACCAGGGGTAGGCAACCTTTTTGAGCCGGAGGCCAGGTTGCTGCCCCTCAGACAATTGGGGGGGGCCGAAGCACCAAAAAAAATATATAGATAAATAAATAAATTAAAATTAAAAATTAAAAAAGTAATTTTAATTTTTTTAAAAAAAAAATATGCATGCACACTCTCTCAGCCCCAGAAAAGCCATGGCAAACCCCCTGTGGAGATTTTGCCAAGAAAACCTCAAGAACAAGTAATAACAACAATAATCAATATCATCAAGGCGGGCGGCGGCGGCGGCAGGACCGGCCTGGGGCCAGTCCAAAAGCCTCAGGGGGCCGCATCCAGCCCCCGGGCCTTAGGTTGCCTACCCCTGCCCTATACAGTTTATATAGCTTAGGTCCAGACTATCTGAAGGGCCATACCTTCCCATATAAACTTGCAAGAACTCTAAAATCTTCAGGGGAAGATTTTTCTTTCAGTCCCGCCACCATCACAGGTGGGTTAGGCCATGAGAGAGAGCCTTCTCAGTGGCTGCTACAAACCTCTGGAATTCCCTTCCACGGGAAGCTAGGCTGGGCTGCTCTCTGCTTTCCTTTCGCTGGCAGGCAAATACCTTTTCATTTGTGCAGCCTTTTAACATGTAAGCAGGGAACATCTTTGTTGGGATGTTTTATCTTTCTTTTTAAACTTTGAATGTCATTTAAATAATTTTATATTGTTTTACGTGATGATTTTAGTTGTTTTTAAATTTTGGTTTTTAAAACCTTTTTTTTAAATTACACTTCCTGGAAGCTGCATTGGGTCCCGCTTTGGCAGATAAGTGGCATACAAATAAAATAAGTAAATGAATAAATAATCCCATTTTGGGAGAAGGGTGGGACGTAAATCCAATAAATAAATGTGGGTTGTTAGGGATTGGTGGGGAGGATTTAGAGGCCACAAAAGTGAGATCCAAGGACCATATGCAGCTTGCAGGTTGTTTGTCCATCCCTGGTCTAGCAAATGGCAGGCTAACATAATACTATTTAAAGCTAGACTCTTTTCCCTTTAATTCTTTTTTTCCCCCTCCATTCATTTCCTAATAACTTGCTTGCAGTTCTTTGCTTGCTCACGCCAGCCAAACAAGGGTCCCAATTAGAAAAGTGCGTTCAGTTCCCACTGGAGGCAATGGAAATTGTACAGTCCTGCCCAAAGGCAGAAAGTGGCCTAATTAATTAATTTTTTTCCTAATATAAAACTGGGCAAGGCTCCAAGGATATCGGATTGCAAACTAGAACAGGGGAGGAGAACAAGATACAGACATTCTCTGCTTAATATAATTTCCCTGCCATGGCAAAAGGGTTTAATCAGGCATCATCAGAAGAATAACACTTTGACAGAAATCTCTTAGCTACTTTCCACTTTGCCATCTAAGTCCTTGCAACTACAGCTTGGGAAAGTTACTTTCTTGGACTACAACTTCCAGAAACCCTTAACCAGAATGGCTGGGGGATTCTGGGAGTAGTACACTTAAAAAATATACAATTGCCAAGTTCTGTATGTAATTTACAAGCAGCATGTTGTCACTGAGCAGCAAGCCATTGTTACATTTAGATCCTGCCAACAAACTCAGGGCAGTATACTTGGCTCTTCTCTTCTTTTTCTATTCTACAGCAGCCCTGTGATGTAGGTCCGACTGAGATTTTTATTCCAGTATTTCCTACCTATGATTTTCAATGATACAACCGTGAATAGCAAGAATGTGCTAACATCTAATAGGGGTTATCAAACATTATGTTTGAGATTTCCTTAAGCAGGTTAACTTTGTTGTGGGTGCAAGATTTGTGTCTACCCAGAGAGCAAGGCCTTTTCAGTACTGGCCACATTGTGAAGGATGTCCCCTGCAAGAGACACTAATAGCCTTTAATTACACAGACAAATGCAGTCTTGTTCTATCGGGTCTTTTAACTGACACTGTGGCTTGTATTTTACCCTGCTGCTACTTTGGTGGTGGCCATATGTCCAATTCATAGATCACTGCTCTTTGTTTAAAACACTGTCAGAAGATCGTTCTCTTTCTGAAGTTTTTATGTCTGTTTTAAGAGCTGCCCAGTCAAAACTGTCCTAGTGCTAAGGAACCATAAACAAGGAAAAGTAGGAGCATCAGCAACATGTAGACATCGGCCTAAATAACAGACAGGTCAAAGACTCCTCCATGTTGGGTAAATGTCTTGTCTTTACATTTAAATTATAGGAATTGCTTCTAAATTTGCATTTGTCCCTATTTGCCTGCACATCTTTTATGGAGATCCGTGCCATTTTTCTGGTGATGCCTAAGTGGTTACCCTAGGCAACTTGGTCAGTACTAGTACATTTTAACAACTGTTTCTAAAGCGATTTATTAGCCTATTTTAGTTGTGTTGTTATCATAGATGTTTTGTGCTGTAAACCAGTTTGAAAACAAGATTGACTACTTATAGGGATGTATGAGAATTATATTCATTGCACCTTTACCAAATATGCTTTTCCAGAAATGACAGACAAACCAGAAACATTTTTAGAAGGTACATTTCCATGGCTTGTGATGTAGTTTACTCACAAATTTTTTAAAAAAAAAATCATATCAATAAAGCATATATGCTCACAGCCATGCTTTATTTGTTTGGAAATCACTTTAAAAGGCGTGTTTGAACAAATGTACACAGAAATTTACACTTTTTTAAAAAAATACATTTAAAATGCAGATTTTAAGCCATGCAGAAAAATACATGCTTTTTTGTGGGACTGAAAAATATAATAAAATTGTAATCTGATGCAGAACTCAGACAGAATTAATTTGATACTGAGAAAATCAGATTCTGAGTAGAATTGAACTGACCAGTTCCTTTGGAAAATAGTGTGGGTTATTCTTTATTTTATGTAGCAGTATATGGTACATCCCAGAGTCCATAAATCTAAAGAGAAGAGTTTTGTTTTTGTTTTTCAGCCATATTCCATTAATGGCAGTGCTAAAGATTCAAGATAGAAATACTATTTAATTTTTTTTAATTGTCAAAAATCCATTATCTCAGTGGTCAGGAAACCCTGATGAGAAGAATGTTCTTAGTTCAAGACTTATTCTGCTTGCAGGAGAAACACAAACACATTTTCTGTGCAGGCAATAACATTTCTACACAGAAAATATGTTTTTGCACACCACACATGTTAAGGAAAATGCAACATGGGACTTACAGTAATAGAAATAAAATGTGTATGTGATAGTCACAATGACTAAGCAGGAACAATCATGAAGCTACACAGGTGAAAAGGATAATGTAATTTGGAAGCCTTGAGAGCCAAAGACAAAGTTATAGAGTGTATATTGAAAACACCTGTTGTAGATTGCAAACACCTGAGATTCATTAACTAGTCAAGGTAAAATGATGAAATACTTGGGTTGGTCTTAAGTATGGGATGATCCATGTAAACCAATCAAAATGAGTGTGCACACCCACTGGGTGGAAACTGGCTAGTGGGTGGTGACTAACAATGGCTATAAGTGCAGTGTTTGCCAATGCATATTGTGGAGTAGTTTTGGAGATATTGTGAAGTGTAGAGATTGTGATTTGTAGGGCATATAGTATTTATGTATATAGTAGAATAAAGTAGATCTTTTATATAAGACTACTGAGTTGTCTGGTGTCTTGAGGGAAGATACAAGAGCCAGAAGAATCCTGGAGAAGTTTGGAGACATCTCAGGAAGAAGAGTGAGAAGGCTTGGAGAGTTTGTCAGGGTCTTCAGCCTATTCTCTGAAACTCTGCTGCTTGGGAAAGAAGCATCAACCACTGATCAAAGCTGGTCAGCTCTGCTGCATAACAAGGTGGTGAGTTAGAGCCAGAGGTGAAGAGCTTGTCAAAAATCCATTATCTCAGTGGTCAGGAAACCCTGATGAGAAGAATGTTCTCAGTTCAAGACTTATTCTGCTTGCAGGAGAAACACAAACACATTTTCTGTGCAGGCAATAACATTTCTACACAGAAAATATGTTTTTGCACACCACACACACACACACACACACACATTTCTGCATAGAAAATGATGTTATCTGTAAAGGATTTTTTTTTCTGCCCCAGAATGTTTTCTGTGCAGAAAATGATATGTGCTATCCCTCAAGCACTCTTCATTTCACCAAGTACCGTTGCCCCTCCTTTTTCGCGGGGATCTGCTCCGGACCCCCTCCCCGTGCGAAAAAGGAAAAACACAAATATTCAAGCCCTATTGGTTTGAATGGAGGCACATGTCTGCGGGGGCAAGCGGGGGCACGCCATGGGCAAGTGCCCCATTTTGTGCCCCTCCATTCAGCCCTCACAGATAAGTGAGGGTTGTGGACTTCAAGTCCCTGAAATGGAGGGACAACTGTATAGTTCAGAGCAGAGGAAGGCATTTTTATGGATCCAGAAATCAGTCCAAGATTTACAAGCAACTCCAGATCTGTCTTCTTTCCAGCCCTGTTCTATGTGGTCAATGAGGATCAGAAGATTAGATTTCAGAAAATTCCACGAAATATAGGAGATGTTGTCCAGATAGTGATCGACTAAACTGCAGGGACGTCCCAAGGCATTTTGCTTCTTCTATGTACAATAACTGACTGAGTAGCAGATGAATCTTACTTCATTACATTGGTAGCTGGTGTCTCCAAAGAATTCTAGAGTTGAAAGACATCCCAAGGGCCCTTCAGTACAACTCCCTGCCATGCACAATCAAAGCACTCCCAGCAGATGGCCATTCAGCCTCTGTTTAAAGACTTCCAAAGAAGGAGACTCCACCAAACTCCAAGGCAGCATATTCCATTGTCAAAGAGGTCTTACCATCAGGAAGCTCTTCTTACTGCTTAGGTGGAACCTCTTTTCTTGTACTTTGAATGCATTGGTCCATGTCCTAGTCTCTGTCAGTGGGGCAGTGAATCTATCCCAGATTTTAATGTTAAAAGTTAAAATCCAAGGGGCTATCCAAGGGGCTGAACCTATTTTGTGGAAATGGTGTACCCCATTGGATCACTCCATCAAAGTTCAGATTAAAGCCCAAAATGGCTTCACGGCCTCACTGATACTGAAGTCACCAGCTGCCATTGGTTCAACACTAGCAATAGGACAGGATTTTCCCATGCTTGAAGACAGCAAGTTAGTTTAGGGATTCAGAGGTCCAGAACAGCCACTGTCACATATACATTCTTGTTCTGAGAGAGAAGAATGGCCAGCGGGCTTGAAAGGAGAAGGTGGGAAGCTTTTATTGCTGCCCTCACATGTCTGGTTGCTGATGCATATGTTTAATTCTGTCTAATGTTGGGGCTATTTCTGCTAAGTTGTGGCTGTTTGCCCATCCCAGAAATGTAGGTAGTGACTCCTTCTACAAGATATTGCCATAAAGAGGCAGACATCTTTGGGATTTTTGATACCTTAGGAAGTTATTTGACTTGTTTTCATGTTTTGGCGACCCCTGCAAGAATCCTAGGACTGATGGTTTGGGGTTGGGGATGGGGCTTTTTGGGGGGACCTAGATTGAAAAATGATTGTGCTACAGATTAAAGCTCTCTAAAACTCAAGGAAAACTTGGTGGCTTTTTCACAGACAAGACAACAGCCAAAATCATTGCATACAGGATCAAATAAACCTCAAAAGAATAGTACATCTGTACTAGAATGTTATTTGTGAAATGGCAGCTCCTCGGTACTTGCTCTATGCTTTCATATATTCTTTTTAAAACTTGGCACAAAACTGTCATTTAGAAGAAATCATATTTTCAGTGTTTTATCTTTGCTGTTATTTCTCAAATTTAAAGTTCTCTGAAGCCTTAAGAGGAGTAATTTGTAATCCCATAAGTGTTTTTGTCTCTCTGTGTGTATGCATATGCAAATGAAATTTCTATGAAAGAATATTCATATACATCTTTAACCTTTTAACATTATATTTGATTTGTTAACCGTATAACATATACAAAGGAAGCCATAAAGGAAATGGGGGGGGGTATCTTGACCCCCTTCTTGGGCCTTTAACAGCAGTATCTACTTCTGGGGAGACACAGAAAAAATCCTTTTAATATAAGCATTTTCACTTCCTAATATCCACATTGGAATATGCTGTAAAGAGTTGTTGCTGTGAGTCTTCAAGTCATTTCTGACTTATGACAACCCTAATGAAAACCTATAATGGGGTATTCCTGGTAGGATTTGTCCAGGGAATGTATGCCTTTGCCCCTTTTGAGGCTGAGGGAATGTAAATTGTCCAAGGCTACCTAGTGGGTTTCCTTGGCTGAGTGTGGATTTGAACCCTGGTCTCCAGAGTCATAGGCCAATGCTCAAACCACTACAGCACGATGGCTTACTGCAATAATTGGTTGAAAACTGGACAGCCCTCCCAGAATTTTCTTTTAAAAATGAGATTCCCATACCTTCCCACTCTTTACATCTGATCAAGGCTACTGATGGGCAGAGCTTGGAAAAGTTACTTTTTTCAGCTTCAGTCCCTAGAATCCTGTAATTCACTCTAAATACTCAGAGAGTCTGAGACTAACATTTCCAAGCTCTGCCTGAATTCATATGAGCGAATCAAGTATTGACCAAAATCCTGCATTGTGGAGACATAGCATAAAAATTTCATGTGTGGAACAGTACTGTGTGTCTTACCTCTTAAACCCCAGCTTTTAGCTGCAGAAGCCCCAGCCTTCACTGCTAGTGGAAAGTAAATGGCACAGAAGAGGTGTTATCCACAGAATAATAGCACCATGAAGATGAAGATGGCTGATATCATTGTTCTGTATCTGACTATAGTAATGTTGTTGTTGTGGGATGCCTTCAAGTTGTTTCCTACTTATTCTGACCCTAAGGCAAACCTGTCACAGGCTTTCTTGGCAAGATTTGTTCAAAGGAAATTCGCCTTTCCTTTCCTCTGTGACTCAGGAAATTATTAACCGCTGCTTTTAAACTGTGATTAAACCTGGAGAAAAATTAGTAATATTTACCACACAACGATGCCTCTTACCTGTAGCAGCTGTGACCCTGAAGCACAATTAGGGCATCATTTTTCATTGACAGGGGAAACCTGTCAATGAGTTTACAATCATACTACTGGTGGGAAACATCTCTGCTGGGGCATATACAATAACGGCAGTCATATGGTACCAGTCTCCCTCCCTTTCCCCCATCCCACCTACCTCACACATACATTATTCCCAAGCAGCCTGATTCCCTTTATTATTATTTTTCTATTTCTTTTTTTAAAACTTAAATCACAGTAACAGCACTCTGAAATCATGTGAAAAAGTTAAAATAAAATAAAAACTGAAAAGCATGCTGGGTACGGCATAGGGTGGGGAGGCAAGGTTAAGGGGGAGTCAGGAAGAGAGAGCAATGGCTGCAGCAGTCCCAGTCATACAATTGCAAAGACGTGTGATCATGGTTATTATGCAAACTGGTATAATTCCATTTTCATTGACAAATACGATTGTGGGAAAAACAGAGCTTGTGCAGTAATACCCTCAGAATGTGTGACTTGCCCAAGGTGACCCAGGGGGTTTCCATGACTGAATGAGGAATCAATCCTTGGTCTTCTGGAGTCCTTGTCCAACACTCAAATCACTAGACTATGCTGGCTTCTATAGTGACATAATCAGATGTTTCTCCGATGCTTCCTGCTCTCCACCAGTCACTAAATGGCCATGGAAGGTGGGGTGGGGGGTTCCTGCAGCTAAAAAGTATGTTGGGGGATTTTGGTAATTGTGTGTTGCTGTGGGAAAATTCCAACCATTACAATGACAACAAAAAAATGACTTATAATTATGTTGGTTGGAATTACACCATTGTAGGTCCCTAGCAGGATACCAATAATCACCTCTAAAGCACTCACTTGTCCCACCACCCAATGTAAGCTATGGGGTACCTTGGGAAAGTGGAGACATTGGCATCAATTGGTCTTCTGTAGGGCATTATGTGTGCTCTTATAAAAAAAACACTCAAAAATCCACAAGCACTTTGAAGCCAAACAGAGCAGCAGTCAAGAAGGTTGGATTAAGATATTTGGAGCCCTGGGGCACTTCCAAAAATCAGGCCCCTTTTGCACAGGAGTATGAGCTCTCCTGTTTAACAGCTGATAGATCAAATATGGCAATGCAGCCAGGCCAAAAGGAGCCCTCCACAGAAACAGTAGCCCCAGTCTTTCAGTCCTAAAGGAGGGAGAAAGTCTGGGCATCCCCTTTGCCTTCATCCCAGCTGGAGTGACTAAGGGCTCATCTCCACTGGCCAGGATACTCTGGACTGCTTCCAGAGTCTTCTGGCCCCTGCTCCCCCATAATCCCCACGCTTAGTATTGATGCCAGACAACTATCTAAACATACTTCCCGCTGTGTTGCCCAATGCCAGTGCCACTGGGATGAGTTGTTTCCACCAGAAGCAAGGCACCCAGCATCAATAACATGGTTGGGTGCCCTGTTCTGACCTCAGAGGGAGCAACTCATGCCAGCAGCAGTAGCACCAAGTGACACAGTGGGAGGGACACATATCTAAATAGTCGCCCATTGTTGCTATGGAGTACTGTAGATTTTCCTGAAAAATCTGGAGCAAAAGGTGATCTGGAGCAAATTGTGCTTCAGGTTCACAACGATGATCCAGCATCCCTACTTGGTGCAGATCTGATTTTAAGCAGGTGGCCAGGGTCAGCCATACCAATGGCTATAGAGAGGGAGGCAACTCAGGCAAGAGATATTGGTGTCATAAAAGATCAACATGTTGTTAGCTATTGAAACATCTAATTATGATTATCTTTTTGCTACCAGGAAGAGAGAAAGGCATTTGCAAGATTTCTGTCCTAGTACCAAAATAACTTGGCTGGCCCAAGGATCCTATGTACCTTCACTGTCAGATACAGTCGAGCAGATGCCATTTGCTGCTCTCCTTCAGGCAAAAAATATCTTCAGCCAGCCCTACAAGTTCCTCTGAAGCCCTCATGTGTAATTTGGCCCCAAGCCTTCATTAGTAAAAATAAACCATGTCAAACAGAATGACCTGTTGACTGGAAAGCATCAAAGTGAAGCAGCAGACAACTTGTTTTCTGTGTGATTCTACCTGTGATGGTATCACACATTTCAGAAAACAACTTAGGAACCAGGTTTACAGCTTAATGAGGAAGTATTTTTTCTCTGCACTTGGTTGCATTAAGAATTGTAGACAGAACTGTCAGCACGCATAACAAATGTACTGGATTTTTTATTTTTATTTTTTTAAAGTGAGCAAAACATTACATTATTTCCAGGACTGTGGTTTTTCAGTCATGGTAACATACAGCTGATTCAAGTTCAGTCCTTCATTAATGGATGTAAGACGTTGTAGTATAAAGGAACAAGACTATCACACTTGTGCATGTATTTAAAGTCACCACAAATGGACTGGAGGTGTTCTTGATCATTGCATTTATGTCAGAGGGGAGACTCCTCTAGTTCTCCAGTCTAATATGGCCTGCTGGGTGAGCTAGATCTGGTTCACTGAGGGCATGGGGATTCTCTTCCCCTCCCTGAACCCTCAAAGTTTGGGGCAAAGTGCCCCCATAAGTCCCCCAAGGCTCCCCAAAAACCTCCAATATTTAAGGAAAAAATATTGGCATGACTGCCAGGTAATTTTTGCCTCCAAACTATCCAGAAGCCTGTCAAATGGAGGAAATTCCATGAAAATGCTCATATAATCATAATTCCTGTGCTACCACCCAATACCCCAATTTTCCTCTGTACTCTCTCTCAAAATATTTATAGGAGGTGATGCAATATCACTTCTCACTGGCATTTTGAGAGGATCTCAGAGAAAAATTGAGATATTGGGGCTTTTGTCAGAATGCTGTGGTCAGGAAGTGTGCCTGGGTAGAAATTGGCTCCTACCCACCACCACAGTTGCCCACTTCAACATAACATCATCTGACCAGATGTCTTATTCCTGTTGGGAGCAACAAGACACCAAGACCATTACAGTTCACTAATTTGGTTTATGTCATGTCCAACACTTGGAAGGCACAATTGTTGAAGGAAAATCAACAATTTAAAGTATGCAGATGACACCATATTATTAGCAGAAGATAACAAAGACTTGGAATTATCATTGAAGAAAGTTAAGGAAGAAAGCACAAAGACAGGTTTCTAGCTGAACATCAAGAAAAACAAAAATAATGACCACAGATGATTTATGTGACTTTAAAGCAGGCAATGAAGAAACCAAACAGTTAAAGATTGTTATACCTAGGCTCAGTCACTAATCAGAATAGAGACTGCAGTCATGAAATCAGAAGATTAGGACTTGGAAGGGTAACTAAGGACGTCATCACACGCGGGTCTCAAAGCAGCAAGAAAGCGGTATGGAATCAATCCAGAACTATACCGGTATAGACCCCACAAGACAGAAATGGCTATCAGACGCAACTAGCATCATTGCGCAATTAACGAAACCACGATAGATGCACTCCTGGGAACCGTATCTGCCGTTCACACACAAGTGAGAAGATCCCTTCCAGAACCCAGCAAGGATGTTCTTGCACATGCGCAGAAACAGGACAGCCGCGGCTGTCAAACACACCCCTTCCCAAGCCGGCACAGGGTTGGGAAGGGGTGTGTGTGACAGCAACCCTTGGGACTTGGGAGGAGGGCAGGGTCGGAGGATGCCTCCGACCCTGGCCTCGTCCCAAGGGAAGCCTGGTTGCTTTCCTTGGGAGGAGGCTGGGGTCCGAGCCCGGCCTCATCCCAAGGAAAGCAACCAGGCTTCCAGGCTTGGGAAGGTGTGTGTGTGTGTGTGTGTGTGTGTGTGAGACAGCCGGCTGTCACACACACACACACACACACACACACACACACACACACCTTCCCAACCCAAGCCGGGAAAGAGAGCCGCTCTGAGGACTTCTGCTCAGAGCGGCTCTCTCTTGGGAAGGTGTGTGTGTGTGTCGGCTGTCACACACACCCCTTCCCAAGCCTTCGCGGGGCCTGGGCTCCAGGATATGTATCTGGTGATCAGACATACAGTGAAAGCGCTATCATTGTGGTATCATTTTGGTCACGCACTTGTACTTCCTCAAGAAACCGGCATTCAAAAGAACGGGGATGATGCCGCATTGGGACGGGGTTAGGACGGGGTTGTGTGCGACGTCTTGTGAACACACGGGGGAAAAACCCGCAATAGGACGGGATTGAGTGTGGATTGGGTCTGCTTTAGACCCCGTGTGATAACGTCCTATGAAGGAACTAGACAAGATCCTGACATGTAAAGGATCCCTGGTGGCGCAGTGGTTAAATGCCTGTACTGCAGCCACTCACTCATAGACCACAAGGTTGCGAGTTCAATACTAGCCAGGGCTCAGGCTAGACTCAGGCCTGCATCCTTCCGAGGTCGCTAAAATGAGTACCCAACTGTTGGGGGGCAATGAGTTCACAGTTGTAAACCGCTTAGACATCCCATAGTGTGATGTGAAGCGGTATATAAATGAAGCTGCTTTGCTTTGCTTTGCTTTGCTTTGCTTTGCTTTGCTTTGCTTTGCTTTGCTTTGCTTTGCTTTGCTTTGCTTAAAAAATATCACTGAATAGTAAAGTCAGGATATTCTTTGTTGTTGTATCCCCCATTAGTGTGTATGGCTGTGAAAGCTAGACAGTGAAGAAAGCTGATAGGAAGAAAATTGACACATTTGAAATGTGGAGCTGGAGGAGAGTTACAGATACTGTGGACTATTTTTTAAAAACAACAAATGGGTCTTACAGCAAATCAAGCCTGAACTCTCCCTAGAAGTGGAGATAATTAAACTGATACTGTCATACTTCTGACATATCATGAGAAGAGATGACTCATTCGAAAAGTCAATATTGTTTAGTAAGATAGAAGGCAGTAGGAAAAGAGGGAGACTGCATTACAGGTGGATAGACTCAATTAAGAAATCCACAGTCCTGAGTCTATAAGACCTGAGCAGGACTGTTGATGAGAGGATGTCTTGGAGGTCTCCCATTCAAAGGGTTGCTGTAGGTCGAAGTCGACTGAACTGCAGTTAACAACAATAGTGAGGTATACCCTTGTGGCTGCTAGAAGCCCAGTGCATGAATAACAGCATACCTATTTGTGGTTGTTTCATATAGAGGGAACTCTGAATCAGGACAGGTGAGAACAAAGTGTTTTGGAAGGAATTGTTTTGAGTAAGTTGCTTTTTAGAATTGCTATTAATATTTTGGCACTGACATCAAAGAAACTTTCAGGGTCACTGCACACTGTTTTCTAGCTTGTAGAGAGATCTTGTAGCATCTTTGAGACTAACTGAAAGAAAGAAGTTGGCAGCATGAGCTTTTGTAAACTTCATTCTACTCCCTCAGATGCTTTTAGCTATTTATAGCTTGTTTGTTTTCTAAATGAGAAAACAGTTTGAAACTGCAAACTGAATTCCATCAGTTTCAAAGGAATAGCCATGTTGGTTTCTTGAAACAACATAACAAGAGTCATGTGGTAGCTTTAAGACTGAAAGGTTTATTATAGGCTTAGCTTTGGAAGACATACGACCCACTTCTTCAGATCTATGGAATGTAGTGTTGCAGCTTTAAGTATATATATATATATAGGAAGATGAAAAATAATTTTGATTAGTTATTAGCAGAGGCAGTTACCTTACTGCAAACATCCTGGCAGGTAGTGTGATAGGAATCTGTTAACTAGTACAAACCTCTGGAACCTCCTGGTAAAAGTAGCTTCTCACTGAATTTGGTGTTCCTTCACATTGTAAAGCAATAAAAACTCCAATTTTTGAAGGATTCAGTGCAGATCTGTTGCAGCTGAAACTCTGGAGAGTTCTCTCATACTCTCCATCTTTCCCAATTTGGCAAGAACAGTCCCAGTTAATCCTCTGCCATCCGATCCTTTTTTCAGCTGCTTTTAAAATGTCCCAGTTTCTCACTCTTCTTCCCCACTTTCCCTCATTGTCTTCAGCTCACTTCAGTGACTGCAAACTGAATTTAAAGTGCACAAGAACTTGCACTCACTTAACTCAGCAGAGGGGAGAGGAGAAGAGGGCTGGAATCTTGCCCTTCTCCCTAGACTCGGGCAAAAGCAAACTGCTGCATCTTCTCCTAGCTGGCATGTTCATCCTCATTAATAACCACACGTGTCCTAGTTTTCATCTATGAAATGTTGGAGGGGATGACAGCTGGAAGACTTCTTAATATCAGCTGTACAAAATTCTTGTGGTAATTCTTCACAAATTACGAGTTTATCTACACTGCAGAAATAAAGCAGTTTGCCACCCCACCACTTTAACTGGCATGACTCTACCTACCCTACAGGATCCTGGGATTCATAGTTTCATAAGGCACCAGAGCTCTCTGACAGACCAGGCTGAATGCCTCACCAGACTACAAATCCCTGGATTCCACAGGATGGAGCCATAATGGTTAAAGTGGAGTCAAACTGCTTTATTTGTCAATATTGTTTTATTGTTTATTTTGAGGTAGTTTTATTTAATCTAATTTTAGATGTAAGACACTTTGATTGCCACGGCAAAAGGTGGGGTATAAAAATATTATTATTATTATTATTATTATTATTATTATTATCATTATTATTATCATTATTATTATTAATTTCTGCAGTGTGGCAGGTCACATTGGCTGCTGCCACACTGCAGTATTAATGCAGTTTGACACCACTTTAACTGTCATGGCTCCATCCTGTGGAAGTCTGGAACTTGTAATTTGTTGCGGTACCAGAGAACGCTAAACAGCTCACAAAACTACATATACCATAATTCAGTAGCATTGAGCCATGGCAGTTAAAGTGGTGTCAAACTGCATTAATTCTGCAGTGTTGATGCAGCCATTGTTGCCTATTCAAACCTTTGCTAATAAGCTGGGACATCCAAATGTTTTCTATTTCAGGTGAATTTCAATGGCTACTGTGTTTGCAGTGGTAGCCTCAGCTGTGGCTACCAAATCTTAGCAGCGACTGTGTCCTCTCTCTGGGAATTGGAGTGTCCAACATGCTCCGTTATTCATATAGATTGCCCACCCTATCCTAAGGAAAATTATATAGGATAGATACACGAGGACAAATGCACAGAGACAAAGGATCAGGGACTAGAGAAGTGATTAAGATCTCTTGCAAAATAGCTTCCCAACCCGGGTTGTATCTACACTGCAGAATTAATGCAGTTTGACAGTGCTATGGAATTCTGGGATTTGTGGATTTGTAAGATATTTAGCCTTCTGTCAGAGAGCTCTGGTGCCACAACAAAACACAAATCCAAGAATTCCATAGGCTGGAGTCATGACCATGAAAATGGTGTCAAACTGTAGAGTGGCAGCAGCCCCTATCAGTCAGTGACTAAGCAGCAGTATCACTAAAGGGATGTGGGGGTGCGGCCCACACCAGGTGACACCCCAGAAATGAGGTGACATCCAGTCGGGTCCTTCTCATGCTGGGTCACTCACAGTTTTGCCACAGTGGCAGTGGCCTCCTCTCAAGGAGACCTCTGCTACTGCCATGAAAGAGAAAGCCAAGAACCCCTCTTCTGACTGTGCCACAGCAGCGGACAACTACTCACAAGGAGATCTCCTCAGCTGCAGTGAAGGAGAGGGCCAAGCATGGCCTTTTGGCTGATTACACATACACACACACATACACACACACCAACCCCCTGTGCACCGGGTGACACCAGGATGGGGATGCCACTGTGACTTAGAAGTCACGTTGCACAGTAACAGGAGAGGGGCAGGTGTTTATAGGTAGTATGAGGAGCAGAGGGAAGAAGTTTCTTCTCTGTTCTGCCCAAGTCAAGTGTCACTTCTCCTCCAAGCCACCATCTAACTGGCTTAAGGAAAGGGGTGGACTAACCATACTAAGCTAAAGCTAAACTAACAGTTGTTGGCCAGCTGTCTTGCACTCTTTTGTTGTTGTTGTTGTTAAGTCAAAGTTGGCTTTGATTTATGGCCACCCTATGATTCAGAGACCTCCAAAAGATCCTGTTATTAGCAGCCCTGCTCAGGACTGTGGCTTCCTTGGTTTTGAATCAATCCACTTGTCAATTTCTGTGAGTTGTCTCAGCATGTCAAATCACCCTCTCTGGCTGAGAATGAGAAATCTTGTGAATAGTGTTCACATCTCTCCTTGTGAGTGATTAATTTTAATGAAATTGTGCCCACAGGTTTGTTGCCTAGCTTTTGCTACTATTGTGCCATCTTTGCATCCTTCATGTCTGTTATGTGTAATGTGTTTAATAAATACATTAAAAATCAGTTGAGGGTGAAAATAGTTACCAATTAAAGGATTTGCCAGAGAGCCAGCATGATGTAGTGGTTTGAGTGTTGGTCTAGGTCTCTGGGAGACCCAGGTTCAAATCCCTGCTGTGTATCTATCCTATATAAATCCACTGGGCAACTGTGGACAAGTCACACACTCTCAGCCTCAGAGGAAGGCAATGGCAGCCCCCATCTGAACAGATCTTTTCAAGAAAACCCTGTAATAGGTTCACAGTAAGGTCATCAGAAGCAGAAGTCAGTCTACTTCTCCAGATGCATGGAGGCATTGTTGGAAGACTTAAGCATTACATTTTCCTGTCTCTCTTTAGTTAGACAGGGATTCTTTCCCTCTCTCTCATTCTAACTCTCATGTGACTTTGGTCACTGAATCTTGGAGGCAGTTTAACAGCTCTCTCTGAAGATTCTAAATTGCTTCAGCAGTCAATAAGCAGTAGGTTGTTCTATCTTCCTGCTATATTAAAGATGGTGAGATTTATTCTCTTTACCCAAACCATCTCCAGTTAGATTAGGCTTTAGTTCTTTTATGTAAATATTTATTAAAGCCATTATTGTTTATTTTTAAACCACAAACTGCATGTTTGTTGTTTTTTCTGAGTTAGTCTTTATTCTTTAGGAAGACAGATTTAAAATAATAGTCTGACCCATACTTCTGTTGCTCGGCTAATGAAAGCTGGACACTAAGTTTAACTTTCATACTTGTGTATTTTTGTTTCCCTTTAAAAGGATTAAAACCCTGGGAAACCAATATTGCACCCCACAAGCATTTGATATTGTGTGAAATAAAACATGATACTTATTCTTAACATGTGATTAGGAAAGGGCTGCCATGCTCATGTGTCTGTCCAGTTTACATTAACGTTCTCTTGCATGGTTGTATTGTTGTTACCATTTCCAGTGTTCAGGCTCCAGTGCTGTTTTTCATGTAACCAAAATAATAATAATAATAATAATAATAGTAATATAGTTTATTTATATACCGCCCCAGTGGAAAACCAATCTAGGCGGTGAACAATAAAAAATTCAAGAAAGAAAGATGTCACTAGGCTAGTAGAACTTTTTTAATGGCATTAAAGCTCCCAAAACAGCCTAAGAACGATTCCACACACTCAGTGATCATTGATTGGAAAGTTGAGAGATGGAAACAGAAAATTCGGAGAGAAGATGACATTGAGTGGCTGGAATCCTGAATAAGAAACAACAGGAGACATCTCACCCTCCTTCCTAGATCACATGGCTAGACACCTCCTGGAGATGTCACAACCAGCAATCTTGCCCTCACTCCTAGATCACAGGGATGAAGCTGTAACAATTTCTATGGTATGAAACTGATATGTCTGTGTTGTGCAGATGCACCTCCAATTTCATGTACAGAAAAATACCCCAAAAATGGATAGATTCATTCATATAAGTAGGACTTGTAACAAACTGTTGAAGTATGAAGTGTTTCCTGCCCAGGATTCCAGCCACTCAGTTTCATCTCCTCTCCCAGTTTTCTGGTTCTGCTCTCAACATTTTATTCAATGGTCACTTAGTATGTGGGGTCATCCTTAGGCTGTTTTGGGAACTTCCTTGGGGCCTCCTGGAACTGTCACAGCCAGAGAGCTCACACAGCACCCTTCCTAGATTGCTGGCTGCAACATTTGCAGTAGGCATCCACCATGCAATCTGGGAGGTAAGGTTGTTCCCCATTGTGACTTCAGCAGAAGCAGCAACCAGGCATTCACAAAGAGCTGCCTAGCTGAAGAGGAAGAGACAGTGGTGTCTCCGAAGGGGGATTCATCCCCCTTCCCTGCACTGCTCAATGCAGGTTAAGATGGATGGCACAGTTTTGGGTGTGAGAACAAATGGATCAGCCAAATCAAACCCAATACAACTTGCCAAAAGAATTAGAGGCTCTCTGGGATTTCCTTTAACCCCCAGTGTTTTCCCTGACTTTGCTTACTTTGGAGCAAAGTAGGTTTAAGGGCCAAAACCCATGGATCTTCTGTGGAAGTAGCTGTACATCATGAAGACTGCAAGCACCACCTTTGGGGTGATTGCAGTGTTTCTCAATAGTGTAGACAAGCCCCAAGTGAAAGGGATTAGTGGGGGATTCTGGACAGAGAAAAGGAATTACCTTGTAGTCCTTGTAGATGTATGATGACCACCAGTTTCGACAGCTTTAAAAGAGGATTCTAAAAAATCTTGGAGGACATGACTACCAGTTATGATGACTATCTATTATTTATTTTATTAGTATTGATTTAATTATATCTTAATTTTCCTATAATGAGCTCAAGATGACTCGCATCCTCCCCACTTCATCATCTCCCAGCCTCTGAGGTACATCAAGCTGAGAGAGAGAGACTGTTCCAAGTCATCCACTGAGTTTTCTTGCTCCACTGGGGACTAGACCCTGGATCAATGAGGGCCTGGTCCAGCAATTCAACCACTGCTATTACCTCCTGTAGCAAGAAGAGCATGCCTCTGCAATTCCCTTGCTGGGGGGCACAAGAAAGAGGGTGAAGTTGACTTCTATAGCCATACAGTTGGCCAATACTTGAACAGAATGCTGTACTATAGGCCTTGTTGTTGCTTCTCTTCAAGTCCCTTCAAGTCAGCTCCAACTTATGGGGACTTTATTATAGAATTCTCTTGGCAAGATTGATTCAGAGAAGTTTGTCATTGCCTTCCTCTAAGGCAGTGTTTCTCCATTATTTTCTGTCACGCCCCCCCTAGGAAAGAAGAAAACATTTCGCGCCCCCCCGCGCAATCACATGGGCGGGTTTGGCCAATCAGGATAGAGCTACTGGGGCTGTGCTGGGACAATCTCCCTCTCTCCAGCCGTAACGGGCCCCCCTTTATGGAGCCTCGCGCCCCCCCTGGGGGGCCCGCCCCACTATTTGAGAACCGCTGCTCTAAGGCATGGATGGACAACTGTGCAAGTCTCAAGCTGAAAGAGTATAACTTGCCAAGAATGACCTGCTGGGGTTCCACAGCTGAGTGGTGATTGAAACCCAGATCTTCCAGATTCTTAGTCCAAAACTCAAACCACTATATACATTGGCTCAGTTTATTTTATTATGACCTTTTCTGATCAGAAAGGCAGTGCTGTTAGTGGCAACACTATTCTTTTCTTTTCTTTTCTGGCAAATAGGGATAAACAGGTGTCTAGATGCACTTTCCCACCATTAAAATGTATCCTCAGCATTATCTAAAGCAGGAGTGGACAACTGTGGGAGTCTAGGAGGCTGCATTAGCACACACACACCAGAGAACCTGTGGAGCTGCAAAAACAACCCACCCCCCACACCACAACTGATCCTGCAAAAGAAAATCAACATATTTGTTCCCTAGAGGACATGGGAGCATTGTCACCATGTTCTGGGGTCTTCCTGGGCCCCAGGACACATTTTGGGTCATTCTGAGCAGGAAGAAAATGAAAAAAATGCAAATATTTATTTTGACTCCTGGGAAGCCCAGGATGACACCAAACATGATGGGGATATCTTCTGAACCCCTAGAAGTAATTGGGGGGGCATTCTGGAGCATTTTACCCTGTCTTTTTATAATTATAATTTATTATAATTTATTATAATTATAAATATCTTCTAATTAATTGGTTGTAATTAATTGCTTATAATTTGTTATATTTTTTATTTATACTTGTTTTTAATTATGCAGCGAGCAGCTTTGGGGGCCAGGGAGAATAAAAGGGGGATATAAAAGAAACTAATAAGGGAGAGATTCCACCTCAACATTAGGAGGCACTTCCTGACAATGAGAGCTCGGAGTGTGGTGGAGTCTCCTTCTTTGAAGGTCTTTAAACAGAAGTTGGATGGCCATCGGTTGGGGGTGCTTTGATTTTGAGTTCCTGCATGGCAGGGGTTGGACTGGATGGCCCTTGTGGTCTCTTCCAATTCTATGATTCTATAAGGAATCTCAACTTTTTGTTGTTTATTAAAGTACTTGTATAGTTTATTCAAACTATTTGTGGGGGATAAGAGTTCTACTTGGCCCTTCTTTGTGACCAGCTGAAAATCATTCATAACAGAAATTCTAGTATGAAATATTGTTTATACATAACATGGTTCCAAACATGACTTGCTTGGAACAATTCGTGCAAAGCTTTGTAGGCCATTTGTACAATAATAACACACACCATCGAATGTAACAAACACCATTAGGTGGTGAGAAATCACCACTTACATTAAATTGACTACCTTTTTATTTCTTAACTTTGATTGATCCATTATCTACTGCAGAAGAACAATATAGAAGTGTTTTGAACACTGATCAAGAAGACATCTAATGTGTAGGAATCTTAACTTAATGGAAGAGCACGGAGAGAATCCAAAATTCCTGGGAACAGTTCTGCTCATGAAATGATTGCACTTAATGCTGACTAAAAAATGATAACGGATTCCCTGCTCTCTTTACTCCCACCTCCCATCCTACAATCTGCTTCAAAGAATTGGAGAAGCATCCAGAACAGCTTGGGAGGTTGTATGGAGGAGTTGTAGGGGGCACTAGAATTCCCCCATCCAATGTTGTGTAAGCTGCAGCCACCATTTTGCCCCCCCCAACACACACACACACACACACACACACACACACACACAAAACCCTGGGAAATGACATTCTTATCACTTCCAGATATCAAATTTGCAAGGTTTTGCTTTATTTTATTTGTTTGGGGCTAGAGCCATACAAAACAGCAGTTGAGCCAAAACCATGTTCCTTAGAAGTAGTTGTTGCCTGAAAAATTGCATATTTGGCAATTTTTATTTTTTTTTTAGCTTCGGGGGCACAGAGGGGTACCCTCTAAGCTGCATGCAGCGCACTGGTCTTACCCAAACTTTGCCCCTGTGAAAGCCTCTGTTAGGCTCACACACACACACACACACACACACGGGGATTTTTGAATCCAGTCCATGTACTTTTTATGCAGAACATCTCAGGATTAGTATTTAGCATCTCCAGACATGGCTGGTGATACCAGTGGGCATAGTGAGAAAGTCATCTCTTGTACCTCTGTTGACCTGGAGCTGTGCATGCCAGATGACCTGACCTGCAATTCCTCAGTACCCTTTCCTCAAGTGTGGTGGAAGACCTTATTCCATCACCAGTGTTGAAGCAATATTCAATAGACAAGCTATTTGGCTTCTATATATGGAATGAAGGGAGATGCAGTTTTGGTTTTTTGCTTCAGGTAGCAAAATGCTTATGACTAACACTTTCTTCATAGCAAAAGTAAGGTGGTGAAACATGAATGTTGGCCATCATGGAAAGTCAGTGCAACTCAGAATAAATGTTCCTGGGTGAGTTGGACAATTCATCTTGTTTGCAACAAATAATTTCCTGTGTTCAGGAGCAAATTCCCCAAAAAGAAAGGCAGTGACTTTCACTTTCTGAAAGTCATATAACAAACCTGTAAGCTTGATTTGCAAGAGGGCAGCTATAATTCAAATGACATCAATGCTTAGTGCTCATAATTAAGTACTATTATTCATTATTATTATATTACTGTAAAATGTATAAGATATGACCACTTATCCCTAGGACCTCCATAGAACTCTTAATCAGCTTCAATCTTTGTCTTTTCCAGCACGCTGCAAGAACAGAAGGGGGAACTTCGCAAGCGGCTCTCCTACACAACTCACAAACTGGAAATGCTTGAAACAGAATTTGATTCTACACGCCAGTATCTTGAAGTAGAACTGAGACGTGCTCAGGAAGAACTTGAAAAAGTGACAGAAAAGCTGAGACGGTTAGTTTCTGAATCCATTGATTTTGCATCAAGAAAACTTGCATGCTTTATGTAGAGAATTGTCAGAAAATTGGGTGAATGTTGGCATTTGCTGGAAATTCTGAAGGAATCTAATTAGAAAATGTTGACATTCACTGGTACATCTCAGAAACAAATGAATGCCATTGGAAAAAGTCTACCTTTTCATCACTTATACACATAACTATAAACTTTTGCCATAGTATTGTGGCCCAAACATTTTTGAGGATAGTGTATTTATATACATGAGTTCAGAAATAAGCCCTACTGAATTCAGAATTCAGGGTTGCAGTCTTACTGGTTCCTTAAAATAACTGCCTAGCTTCTGTCATAAATTACTCATTTTAACCATATTACTGCCACTGACCAGTAAATGAGAAAATTTACCAAAACAGGATGGAAACCAGCCTCTGTATAGTAAATGATCTTCATACATAGCTGTCAAATATAGAATGGCTTATTAAGAGAATCACTACAACTGGACGCAAGTTTCCAGACCTTTACTAGTTCCTGTGAAAATGTTTTAGAGGTCTCTGTGTAGAAATTCTGGAAGACCAGCCCTGGAAAGGATTTTGGAGCTGAGCCTTTTATTCATTCACATGCCTTTTAGATTGCCTTTCAGCAATAGCTTCAAAGTGGTGACCTATAAAAGAAATACAAAACTAAACCATTCAAAACAATGCACTACAAAAACCAACAAAAGAAGACCACCAGTAGAAAAGCAAAATAACAAAGATGTATAGCTGAAGATATGTTGAATTACCATAGCCTCATAGCCCCTGCTAGAAGGAAAGGTGCTAAATGTACAGCTAATGGAAGATCATGTTTCATGGCCCCAGTCAGCATGCCCAAGAACATAAAAAATAATCCTGCTAGATCAGAGCTAAGGTCTCTAATAGTGCAACATTCTGTTGCTTCATGTTCCAGTAAGATTCCTGTGATGGGGGGGACGAACCTATCACATACTAGATGCTGACATGCATCAGCTTCCACCATTTCTCACCAGTAGCCAGGCTGGCTGAGAGTGATGAGAGTGATCTCAAAGAGTGATCTCATTCCAAGAATATCCAGATTGTCCTCTTGCATATGGCAAGCCCACATCCTCCAACATTTCACAGATGAAATCTGGGACATGTGTGACCAGACAATATCAGAGTGTGGTCAAGATGGCAAATGTTATTGAACAGGAAGAACAGACAAGCCAGGAGAGCTGCAGCAGTTTGCTTTTGCCTGAGGGTACAGGGAAGGAAAGATTCTGCCCCTCCTGTCCTCTCTCTCCTGCTAAGTTAACAGAGGGGGGATGCAGATGGCGAGAAATGCCATCCTCAGTCCCAGGAAGGGGAGGGGCAGCCGGACGCTGGGCACCTCATCCCCTTCCTGAGGATGTCATCAGAGCGACGGCCCGTCCATACGACGGGTGCTCCGATGACGTCCTTCCGGCTCAGCATCCGGACATGCTGAGACGGAAGAGGCACGCCACGCCTCTTGCGATGCCCCTTTTGCGTCTTGCAGGCGGAGAAAGGGAGGATCGAGACTGAGGTGTCCAGCAGCCTTGGCCTTGATCCTCCGCTTTCGGGGGTGGCCCAGGGCTGCCTGTCTGTTTCTCCCCTGAGTGCAAGCTACTTGTGCACGTTAAACTCAGTTTGCAGAGGACAAAGAGGGAAAGTGGGTTATTTTAAAAGCAACTGAGAAAGAGAAATGACAGAGGATTAAGTAGGTCTGTCTCTGCCAAATCAGGAGAGAGGCCTCTTTTTCTCCCCTGTTCCCTATCAGTTTCAATTTTTTCCAACTCATTCTCCCTCTATTATTGCCAGTGCATATATGGTTTCTCTCTAGTTCAGAAGAGAAAGGGAAGTGAAATACAGTTCTGAGCAAAGAGCAAGCACCATGTGCCGATACAGACCGGCCTAAAGGGCCAGCCTGGGGTGGAGTTGGGGCAGGGTCCTAATGCCATGCACCCATTCCCAAGGTGTGCGGTGTCAAGACACCCCCTTGGGGCAGCGTGCACACACGCTGCACCAAAAGGGTGCAAAAAAGCCACCACCGTGGCTGAAAGTGCGGCCTTTTGCCTCTTTGGGGGGCAGCAAAAAGGAGGATTGGGGCCACAGCGTGCGGTTGCCGCGGCCCTGATCCGCTGCTCCCAGGGGCGGCTCTGTGCCGCCCCTTTCAAGCCGTCTGTATCGGCCCTATCTTTTCAGGGGATTTCACCTAGAAAACTTTTCTTTCCCTCCAAATAGCTTTACTGTAGGCAACATTTTTTCTCATCAAGATCTACTTCCTTTGCAGTGGGACTCCACAGGGGCCCTGTACATAAAGAAAGGACAAGTTTTATAATCCTCTGTTGTCTTCTAAAAGACATTTTTACTGTGTTACAAGAAAGAAAGCTCCATAGCAATGAGCAATAGGAACTGATCAGAAGATATATAATTATACATCTTTTCAGCGTAAAGCTGAAGCCTGGCTTTAGTTCTGGAACTCCTCTTTTGATATTTATAAAATACCACATATTTAATCCAAATTGAGTGGTGTGGAATAATTTCTTTGGAATATGCTTATCATAATTTGGAATTATTTCTTTTTTAATACTTTGATTCACGTATAAAGAAATGATAAAGAATATAACTTGTAAGCAATAGCAGGGATGTGGGGTGTATCAAAATGCCCCTACCACAGGTCCCTTCGCCTGGCCTTTATTGTGTGTATTTTTATTCTTTTCCCTTGTTCATAGGAATCATTTCAACCCTTTTTGCTGTTGTATCAGATTCCATTTTTCCAAGTGGTCACAACACCCCGGGATCATATGTTAGCCAAACAGAAGGCCTAAGCAGACTGCCAGAAATAGTGCACATTAAATTCAGTGCTAGGGAATCATGGGAAGTGTAATTTATTGTGGCACCAGGGCTCTCTGACAGAGAAGGCTCAATGTCCCAGAAAAAAATACAATTCCCATGACTCCCTAGCACTGAGCCAGGGCAGTGCCTCAATTTAATGTGCACTATTTCTGGCAGTCTGCTTAGGCCCAGAATTGATTTTGTGTTGACATCACAAAGACAATTCAGAATGAGGGCAGGAAAGAACTACTGCTTTTTGGCCTAAGAGGCTGTCAGAGAGGATCTGAGCTGAGAAAATGTTCTATTACTCTCACCCAATAAGGGGGATGCTATTTCAGATTATCAAAAATGTTCACACACAAAAATCTTTCCCCTCATCATTTTGGCTCAGGTGAGTGATCAGAAAGATGTCAAAGCACCAGATCACTTTTATGTGTATATCTGGAATCTCTCTTTGGTCTACTATGAGGTGTTTCACAGTGAAACAAAACCAAGTTTGCAGGGAGGCAAATGTACATTCTTTCAAGAATGGCAAACTTACCTGATCTGACCCCAGTTCTCTGATGGGTATGCTATTATTGATTCCATTTTCCCTTTCTTGTGTTCTAAAACTCTCAAGATAGTTGATATATAGTTCTCTCCTACTCAATGCCATTTTATCCCCATAACAAAGGGATGCAGTGGGCTAGGCTGAGTGATTGCCCTAGCTTTGTGGTGAAGTGGGATTGAATCTATGCTTCCTTAATCTTAGTCTAGTATTCTGTTTTAAATGCTCACCTGAGAATCTTTATGTTTAAACAGTTCCATAACCCTACAGCAAGATTGTATGACAGAGGGCCTTGTTAGAAATCACCTATCCCAAAGACCTAGTGGGATCTTGAAGGGTACAAATCTTGGGTTTAAGTTGATCAAAAAGACTTTGCTAAGCAGCAAAAAGTAATGATCAAATATCCATTACTGTAAGTAATGATCATTTGAAAGAAATAAGTTACAGTTGCTCATGCACAATCTGAGGATAAAAAGTACAGTGCTGAATGTGAAAGAATACGTTAATTACAGGATTTCATTTTTATTTTAGGATACAAAACAATTACCTAGCCTTACAAAGAATTAATCAAGATCTAGAAGACAAACTATACAGGATGGTAAGTATAGGAGGTTATTGTATTGTTATTAAGCAAATATTTTATGATTCTACAAATATATAAGATACGGAAGCATGGCTAGCATTGATGAGCTTTCCATTTAAACTGTGGCAGAACAATGCTAAATATGTTAGATGGATGGGTCTGTGGATCTCACAGATACTTGGCCTGTATTACTCAACAGTGGAATCCCACAGCTTAGGCAGGCCTGGACTTTTTTTTTTTTAATTCAAGAAATCTTCACATTTTGGAAAAAAGACATATGAAAAAGCTTGTATGCATTCATTGACAGTGAAATGTGCTGGGGTTCATGGAAATGTTCATAACAAAATTGATTTTTTTTAAAAAAAACTTCCCATAGTTTGCTCCCACTTCCATATGTAGATGCCTAAAGTCTCCCACCAATGAGGATTATGGCTTGGCCATTTTAAGCAGTTATAGATGAGATGTCCAGTCCCTTGGCAGGCACATCACCTTCACTAGAGCGAGGAACATCTGGCCTTCCAGAAATCTGGACTACAACTCCCCAAATCTCTTACATTGGCTTTAATTCTGTGGCTTCTAGAAGCTGAAGTCCAAAGCATCTGGACCATGAACAGCTTACCACTTTTGACCTATGCAGTTTCTAGCTACAACTAGCAGCCTTCCAGGTCAGAAAATCTGTTAGTAATTCTCTGATTGGGGTGGGAGAACCACTGGGAGCAGCAGCAGTCATACCATTAAGAGAATGTCTATTATTAGCTGGTTCACAGAATTTTAAAGAGACTTTTTGCTAATGGTAATGATAAGGGTCGAAGACTGCCTTTTAAACCTTTGATCTGAACAAGAATGAATGTTCCCAGTGTAACATTTTATGAAAGTATATTTAAAAATATTTGTCATGTATTGTTCATATAGTGCTGGTGATGTTATGCAAATGTGCTGGCTTTTAAAACCATCCTCAACACTGTTTTAAAATACTATGAAAGTTGCTTTAGCTTTTAGTAAAGATTGTTTTCTTAGTATTAATTCCTTAGGATTGTTTTGTATCATTTACAATGTTTATATTTGTGTTTTGTCTTTGAGGTTTAATAGCATGACATTGAATTACCTTGTCCAGGGGTGTGACAAGGTTGTTGTGATGGAAAATCCTTGCAGGACTTTATTATCTGTTATTCTCTGGCATGAATCCTTTCTTCATAAAATAGACAAAAGCAATTCTTTTGATTTTGTTTCTCAGGATTTTTTCTTTAAACAGAGAGGTCTCAGCTTGAAATGTGTTGGAAGATGGAATGGCCAGTTGCTAGAAGTGTCAGATCTAGCCATTTTTATATATGTGATAGTTAGAGCTTAGCTAGTTGATTGCATTGGTTTAGAAGCCTCACCTGGAATACTGTGTCTCATTCTGGACACCCCAATAGATTGTGTCCAGTGAAGGGAGACCAAGATGATCAAAAGTATGGAAACCAATCCTTGTAGGAATGACTTAGGGAGATGAGTATGTTTCACTTGGAGAAGACAGAGAGCTGCCATGATAGCCATCTTTAAATATCTGAAAGGATGTTGTGTAGAAGATAGAGCAAGCTAATTTTTTACTGCTTTCAGAAACTAAAACATGAAACACTGGATTCAAATTACAAGAAAAGAGTACCTAAACATTAGGATAGACTTCTTTACTGTAAGAGCTGTTAGACAGTGGAATAGTCTGCCTCAGAGGGTGATGGACTCTCCTTCTCTGGAGGTGTTTAAAGAGAGGTTGGACAGGCATTTTTCAGGAGTGCTTTAGTAGGGTATTCCTGCACGGCAGTTGATGGTGTTATATGGCCCTTGAATCCCCTTCCGATATTCTATGAGGCTAAGATTCTGTCAGCTGATTCAGAATGCCACAGCTATGACAAATCCAGCTATGAAGAACATGTAGCTTTCATGCTAGAACAACTACACTGGCTAATGGATCATTTTCAGGCACCATGCAAAGGGGAACAGTTATGACTTATAAAGGTCTAAATGGCTTAGAACAAAGGTGGGCAGCACACTGCTCAATTGCCATATGCATCCCTTGAATCAACTATCAAAATGTTGCAGCAAAAGGAAGGGAGGAAACTGCATTTTCTCCTTAAAACAAGCCACATAGGTAGTCTGTACCTTGTTTTAAATCATAATCCTACTCCCAAAAACCTCCTGGGTGTGTGGTTCTTTTTTTAAAGGTTCATACTCTCTACATTCCTTGTTTTAAAGCAGGGAATTATATAGCTGTATGGATGTTGTGGAGAGACCAAGCATGGTGTAGTGTCTGAACATTGGACTATGATGTTTGAACATTGTTTGAACATTGGACTATCAAACGTCAGAAAGAAACTCTTCTAGAACATGGCCACACAGCCTGAAAAACCCACAAAAAACTATTGGACTATGACTCTGGAGAACAGGGTTTGAATTCCCTCTAGGCCATGGAAACCCCTCTGGGTCACACACTCTTAGCCACAAAAGAAGGCAAAAGCAAACCCCTCTGAACAAATCTTGCCATGGAAACATAGTGATAAGTTCCCCATAGGGTTGTCATATGTTGGAAACAACCTGAAGGCACACAACAACAATGAATGTTGCTGAACTGCAACTCCCAACATTCTTCATTATAGCTAAGGCTGTCTAACAACAACTGGTGAGTCACAGGATTCCTACTCCATTATAAAGGAAACTGGGTGGGGGTCCTATCATGCCAGCAAATTTGGAAGCAAGGTGGAAAAATGAGTAGAATGATAGCAGCAAGTGCTGTGCTCTCCCACCTGTGAAGTTGCCCACACCTGGTTTAGAACAAGGTTACCTGAAATATCATCTTCTCCTGTACAAATTGTCCTAGGTCTTCAGACCTTTGGAGGCCAACATTTGTCATATCTATGGTGAGAATTCAAGAAAGTGCCTTGTTAGTGGCTGCACCCAAAATGAGTGTATTTAAACCAAGTGTGGCCTTTAAAGTTTATTTGTTTTCATCACTAATCTGTGTTTCAACCTGTATTTTGAATTGACTACTAATCTTACATGCCTTAATTTGATTGTAGAAGTGCTATGAGGGGGTATTGTAATGTAATAATGATCACCCAGAAGTTATTATGGTATATGGATGAAATTTTGTCAATGTCATCATCACCAAGTGACTTTTTCTTTTCCCCAAAATTAAAAATCCATTGCGGGATTGTTGATTTGACAACATAGATGACTTCATTCGTGAAGTGAAAGAGTGGTTTAAGGCGAGATCTGCAGACTTCTATAATAACTATATTTGGAGGATCAAGAAATGCTGGGGACAATGTATAAATTGGATGGTGACTGTTAACAACTACAAATCAAAGCAAATTTTCTGTCAATTTTTTTAAAGGTGATAATTAAAACTTTACGATACCCCCTCGTATATTGCATATTATGCTCCTTTTGAGGAGTGGAAGTTACTGTTGTTAACAATCTTTGGAAAATATATGATGACCATTATATGAAAGGTCAAGTATGCTGTAATTGTCGGAGTATTTAATTCAGACTAGGGAGACAGGGAACCATAATATTACTAAACACGGCTTTTAAACTACAATTAGAACCAAGAAAAAGCAGCTTTGGTGATGATACTTATCACACAACGATTCCTCTGACCCATCAATGAGCTTGCAGTTGCACAAGTCCACAGGTGCAAAATGTTGCTGTCGGGGCAGTTGCAATATTGACAGGCATGTGGTGTCAATGTCTCCTCCTCCCCTCTCCATTTCCAATCATCCTGGTTGCCTGTAATTTTTTGTTCTATTTTTTTTTTTAAATTTCAATTGCAGTGGAAGAACTCTGGAATTGCATGAAAAGGTTAAAATATATATATATTAAAAAAATAAGATAACTGTAAGGCATGCTGGGTGAGGCATAGGGCAAGGTTATAGGATTAAGGGGGAGTCAAGAAGAGAGCTCAATGGCAGTGGCAGACCCAGTTACACGATTGTGAAGACAAGTGATGATGGCTGCTCTGAAACCAGTATGTTTCCAATTTGTTTTTGTTTTTTAAATGATTGCTGTGAAAATAGGATTCATGTGGTAACCTCCCCAGATCTCAACTCAGCCATAAAGCTTACTAGGTGACTTTGGGCCAGCCAGTAGCTCTCCAACTCAACTACCTTACAAGGTTGTTGCAATGATAAAAATGAAAAAAAAAAAAAAAAAGACCCTGTATACTGCCTTGAGCTTCTTGAAGGAAGGGCAGGATGTCAGTTATAGTATATAAATAATACTGTTAAGAACATAGGCATATCACTACTGGGTAAGAGCAACAGCCTGTCTAGTCCAGGATTCTGGTCATAAAGTGGTCAATCAGTCAGTACCCTTTATCTCACATTCCCTAACTTTCTGAGTTTTCTTCAGCCATTATGCTGCTACAGTCTTTTAAGAAGGGAAGCTCCTTTTTCTAGAACCTTCTCTGTTAAGTATCTCAGTGTTCCCCTGCAACTCACTGACTGTATCTGAATGTCATCAGAAAATAGACAGTGGGAATCACAAAATTCTAATGAGAACGAGCCTATTAGACTAAGCTGACTCTAAACTTACCTTGTCCTTTAAGCTACAGTTCCTCTGTAGAGTCTATATTTAGGCCATTGCTATTTAACTTTCACAGGGCATACTTTTTTTTAAAAAAAAAAAGTGGTTCTCAGAAAAGAAATAATAAGAGAGATGTTTTAAATCATTCCAATAGCCAAAGTCATCTTCAAAGTCGACATCCTTCACAATGGAACAAAAATGAATGAGGTTTGCCAAGTTAACACTGCAAAGAGTCTGGCCAGCTTTTCTCCTCCTCTGTGTGAAATTACCATTCCAATTCCAAAAAAGACAAAGATCTTAAACAGAACCTGATGCTCCAGAATGTTGAGTAGAGCTACTGAGACTGGGTAAGGGGCTGTGCCTACCACTAGGTAGAGCGAGGCAATTGCCTCAGATGGCACATAGTGGGGATCATCAGCAAGATATTGGAGACCAGAGTGGTGTGCCACAGCTGCCCTCTCTCCATAACATATATGACCATCTCAGCTATAGTGAAAGATGCTGTACCATAGCTAGTGCTGAAGAAAATTTCAACCACCAGTCCAATCAGCTTTTCTTTATAGAATGGGAGGGGGAGCTCCGAATATCTTTGGTTAGTCCAATCAAGTGTAAAGTGGTTCCTTCCTGTTTCTCCTAGCAGATGGTCTCCAAGGTTTGGAGATACCAAGAAATTGGTAAGTCAGATCCAGGTTTACTAACAAGTAGAAAAATCTTTATTTGAGGAAACTTTCAGCACATATAGGTACTGGCGTCTCCAGCCCTAGAGTCTGCCAGGGCATGGTGGTGACCAAAAGGGTGTGCTCAGTCCTCCTTTGCCATGGCAGTGGAGGTCTTCTCATGAGAAAGAAAGCCTCTGCCACTGAGACAAACTAGGAGGACCCAACCAGGTGTCATCCCTCTTCTGGGATGTCACCTGGTGCAGATGCAACCCACACACACCCTAGTAACACCACTACATATAGGCATTTTCCACAAGAATGAGGATCAGACAGCCAGATGTCCTACAGATAACAATCACCCTTCCTGAACACAACTAATGCAATCTAAAGTACAATTTATAGCAGACATGTTTACCAGCATTAAAGAGATCTTAAACCTGTACAATATTGTATCTAAACTTTCTCAGGCATGGAACTTTCTCAGCCATAATATTTTCTCAGGTATTCCACATAAGCAGAACTCCTTGCCTTCCCAAACTTCCCTGGCCACACATAGAGTTGGAAGAGACCACAAAGACCATTAAGTCCAACCCCCTGCCATGCAGGAACTCAAAATCAAAGCATCCTCGACAGATGGCCATCCAGCCTCTGTTTAAAGACTTCCAAAGAAGGAGACTCCACCACTTTCCAAGGGAGTGTGTTTAACTGTCAAACAGCTCTCACTGTCAGGAAGCGTCTCCTAATGTTGAGGTGGAATCTCTCGTCCTGTAGCTTGCATCTGTTGTCCCGAGTCCTATTCACTGGAGCAGCAGAAAATAAGCTAGCACCCTCCTCAATATGACATCCCTTCAAATGTTTAAAGAGGGCTATCATATCCCCTCTTAACCGTCTGTTCTCCAGGCTAAACATACCCAGTTCCCTAAGTCGTTCCTCATAGGGCATGGTTTCCAGACCCTTCACCATTTTAGTCGCCCTCCTCTGGACACGCTCGTTTTTCAAAATCCTTTTTGAATTGTGGAGCCCAGAACTGGACACAGAATTCCAGGTGGGGCCTGGCCAAAGCAGAATACAGTGGCACTATTACTTCCCTTGATCTAAATACTATACTTCTATTAATGTAGCCTAAAATTGCATTGGCCTTTTTAGCTGCGGCATCACACTGTTGACTCATGTTCAACTTGTGGTCTACTAGGACTCCTAGATCCCTTTCACACATAGTCTTGTTAAGCCAGATGTCCCCCATCTTGTATCTATGCATTTCATTTTTTTGCCCTAAGTGCAGTACCTTACATTTCTCTATGTTGAAATTCATTTTGTTAGCTTTGGCCCAGCTTTCTAATCTATTAAGGTCATTTTGAATTTTCATCCTGTCTTCTGGGATATTAGCTATTCCTCCTGATTTGGTGTCATCTGCAAATTTGAGAAGCATGCCCCCATTCCTTCATCCGAATTATTGATAATGATGTTGAATAGCACTGAGCCCAGGGCAGAACCCTGCAGCACCCCACTGATACTTCTCTCCAGGATGAAGAGGAGCCATTGCTGAGCACCCTTTGGGTTTGGTCAGTCAACCAGTTACTACTCCACCTAACAGGTGTATTGTCTAGCCCACATTTTATTATTTTGTTTGCACGAATATTGTGGTGGACCTTGTCAAAAGCCTTACTGAAATCAAGATATGCTATGTCTACCACATTCCCTTCATCTAGCAAGCTGGTAATTTTATCAAAAAAAGAGATCAAATTAGTCAAGCATGTTTTTGAGAAACCCATGTTGACTTTTAGTGATTATGGCATTCCCTTCTAAATGTTCACAGACTCTCTGTTTAATGAACTGTTCCAAAATCTTTCCCAGTATTGATGTCAGACTAACTGGGCAATAGTTGTTGGGATCCTCTTTTTTCCCCTTTTTGAAGATGGGGACAATGTTTGCCCTCTTCCAGTCTGCTGGGACTTCTCCTGTTCTCCAGGAGTTCTCAAAGATTATTGCCAGTGGCTCTGAGATTACATTTGCCAGTTCTTTTAATATCCTTGGATGTAGTTCATCTGCTCCTGGAGATTTAAATTCATTTAAGTTAACCAGGTATTCCTGTACTTCCTCTTTACTTATTCTGTGCTGCATTTCAACTGTTGTGTCCTCTGCTCCATTTTCCTCAGGTTGAACACCCTTTTCCTTTTGTGAGAAGATTGAGGGAAAGAAGGTGTTGAGTAATTCTGCCTTTTCTCTGTGCCCTGTTAGAATTTCTCCATCTTCTCTATGCAGTGTCCCTACCATTTCCTTCTTCTTTTTATTGTCCTTAACCCCTCTAGCAAGCCTGAGCTCATTCTGTGCTTTGGCTTTCCTGACTTTACCCCTACATGTGCTAGCTAGCTATTTGTTTCCACATCCTGGACTGTGTTGGTACAAAGGGCTGAGTGTCTGTTGGCCATCTTTTAACCCATATAATAGCTAAAGGAAGCAAAAGCTTAGCACTACAAGGCCCATTGTTGAGTTTAAAGCAGCCAGTACAAGTCCCATACTAAAGCAACCATATATTTTGTCTATTATACACTAAAAACCACCCATGAGTGTCCAGTTAAGATTACCATCATCCTTATCCAGCAATGGCAACAGAAGTGCTTCTGGGAAGCTCAAAATTGAACACCACAGAGTCCAGCATTCTATCTCCAGCCCACAGTGACTGGAGAGATTGCTTGTGGAAGCACTATGCAATGATTCCGAAACTTTGGTGTTTTAGACTACAACTTACAGAAGCCCCAGCCAACTTGGCCAACAGTCAGGAATTCTTGGAGCTGAAGTCCAAAACATCTAGGAGACCAAGTTTGGAAATAACTGTTCTTTGGTATGATATGATCCAGTATGACAGCTTAACCTACCAGCCTGAGAAGTCAGATATGCATCACCTCTGAAAACAGATCTTGCATATACACTGCCTCGGAGTGTGGTGGAGTCTTATTCTTTGGATGTTTTTAAATACGGATTGGATGGCCATCTGTTCAGGGTGCTTTGATTGTGTAGTCATACATGCCAGGGAGTTGGACCTAATGGCCTTTGAGGTCTCTTCCAACTCTATGATTCTGTGATTCTATATCTAGACCTAACCACCATGAATTTATCCAATTAAAGCTGCCAACGTTAAGGTGTAGGTTGAGTATCCCTCCCTGCAAGTTGACAGATGGTGAGACCCCACTTTACAAAACATCAATGAATTTCATGTTTAGACTTAGGTCTCATCTCCAAGATATCCCATTATGTATATGCAAATAATCCAAAATAAAAAAAAATCTGAAATCCAAAACACTTCTGTTCTGAAGCATTTTGGATAAGGGTGACTCAACTTGTAATTAGAAATGTTTTTTTAAGGGGGGGGGAATCTTCAGTTTCATTTTCTCCTGCATTTGACTATTTTAAGCCTTAAGTTCATTTTGTGAATTTTGTGTGGTTTTGGTAAAGAATTTACTAACAGTCACAAATGCCTTCTGAAAGGAAAGAACTTACATGGTATACCTCAGTTAATGAAGTAATTATGTTCCCAGGCATTATTTCTTTAAAAGCAAATTTGGTGCCAGAGGCAGAAATAATGTGGAAGGAATACAGTTGGGTTCCTACATCACAGCAAACAGCAGTTTAATATGTTTCAGCAAATGTTTTATTCAAACTAAAGAATATGCCCATGTGAAATGGGTCAGATAGGCCTTGCTTACATCTTGCACCTTTCAGAGACCACCTGAAGGCTTCTTCCAAAATGCATCCAGGGATAACTTTTGTCTTTTACCAGCCTCCATTTTTCTTATGATTTCCAGTTTGATGACCAATCATAACATAGCTGTGCTTTTTTTTATCTTGCTGGAAGTAGCTGGTGAGGCAGACTAATTTGTTCCTCCTTTTCACCTTTTTTTGGGGGGGGGCTGTTCACACATATTCAATAAAGGATTCTGAACTCAGCTGCTATTACCTTGTCTGTTGTAGGCAGGTATACCCAGCTACAGTAGAACTGTCTAAACCAGGGGTAGGCAACCTTTCCCCTTTAAGGGCCGAGGGACTTCATCTCCCAGAATCCCAGGGGCTATTGGCCAACATGGGACTATTGGCCAACATGGCTGAGGCTTCTGGGAGCTGAAGTCCCTTGGCCCTTAAAGGGGAAAGGTTGCCTACCCCTGGTCTAATTTCATGCCCCTTGAAAATTCAAACAAAAATCCATCAGTGATATCTTTATTGGCCAACCAAAATGCACAGTATACTTGTTGCAAGCTTTCGAAGCTCCATGGGCTTCTTCATCAGGCAAGACAAACCAAACAGAAGAAAAATGATTGGAGATGTTAGTCGGATGCCTACATGTTGTTTCAGTCTTTAGTTAAGATGGTATATGGTGGGGAGGATGTCTTTTGCAGGCAGGCTCCTCCTCCTTCTGGCTCTGTGGCTATAGGGAAATTAGTTAAGATGGTATATGGTGGGGAGGAAAATATTTGAAATAATATTGAAAATATCTGATTAATGTTCACTCACCCTGCAAAAGTAATACCACATTTGAAAATGAGGAAGTCTAATTTCTAATTTTTGAACAACAACCAATACTGCAGGTGAACAATCTGAACTTTAAAAGAAAAGCTTTTAACTCAGTTCATGAAAAGCAAATCTAAATTGAATTAGTAAAATCAATCCCAATTGTGAATATAAAATTCAATTATGTCTTTGCTCCTGCTTCTCATTCATGATTTTGTCAAAATGTGGAACTTTCTTGCTGACTGTGATCTGCAAGTCTGTTTGTGGATCACTGAGTGCCAAAATAAACAACAAATCCCATGATTCTGTAGCATGGAGCTGTGACAGTTAAGGTGGTGTCAAACTGAATTATTTCTGCAGTGTGGCAACAGACTTTGTCAGAGGCTTTGTTAACTGAGGTGTCCCTGTATTGGATATGGGGGAATCAAAACTGATTATTCCATCCACCCAGGCCCACAGCTTTAAATGCTTAGCTGTTAAAAGTCAGGGTTTGAATTGAACCATGTTAATGTTGGATTATGGGAGATAGTCTCCTCTTTTTTGAGAGAGAGGCACATCCTCTTGTACTTACTTATGGAAGGTAAGTACAAAATAGCCTTATCCATGCTTGGAATAGCTATGTCGGTTGAATCTAGCTGGTACAAATGGAGGAGAGTTTTGTTTCTGGTGAATTTTCTTCTCTGTCCTACCCCCCCCCCCCCCCAGCCCTCTTTTTGAAAGAATCGTCCAACTGGTTTTAACCATAGTTTTTCAATAATACGGTTGTGTTATTTTTTTTACTTTTGTAAACTAAGATTTTAACTTAATCTTGTTTAAATTACTGCAGGCCGTCTTGGATTCCATCCCAAGAGAAAGGCAAGGTATAAACTTAATAAACAGGCTAAATAAATAAATTTAAAAATACACAACTTTCTGTACATCTAGGCTAGGAAGACTGAGATTTTAAAAATCTGAACATGGTAAAAAGAGCAAAAGTGAAAGATTTTTCCTATCCCTATTATGCATTACATGCAAATGCATGTAAGAAAGCCCTAATAGTCATCAGGGATTTTTGTAATAATGAAAAATATCTCTGGGGAGGAGCACTTTTGAATGGGGGAAAGGAGTCTTGATGTGGCCAAGGGATCTGGAATAGATAAGCAACCTAATATAGAAAAAGTGAAGCACTGCACTTTTGCCCCTGCATTCAGAATTGCCACCCCAGCAGCTTTTCCATTTTTTATTTTTATTTTTAAAAGAAATCAGGGCTTTATTATATCCATGTGTGCATAACATGTCACTTGCTCCTAAGAGACTGCCAATCTTTCCCTAAATCTCTTTCATTTTCACAGCAGTTTAGAGTCTGGGCGGCCTAGAGGAAGGCATGACATTAATCAAGATATGAGCATTACAGTTTGTGTGGTAGGGAGGTTTGCTTGATATAGATTTTTTATAATTGGGCCTTTGGAGCAAATGGGATCTCAAGCGTTATGACATCCATCGCCTGTCAGCAATGTTTATTAGTTCACCTCTTGTTACTTATTGATTTAATTATTTGCCACATTTTGGGGAAATAAACCTTCTGCTTGTTCAAGTTACTGCCAATGTAATATCATCTCTGCAGATCATATTAGGGACTAAGAGGAATTAAACGTAAATTAGTTCCATATCTTTCCCCTCAAGCTAGAATGCACATGCAGAATGTGTGTTGTTGCTAGAGACCAAGTCCTGCTCTGCTGTTCTGTGGCATAATTTTCATATGCAAAGCTGTAGTTAAATGTGCAGCTTTACTCCTAGAGGAAGCTCCTGCATCCTTGGAGAGAAGCCAACCTAAAGTGAACAACCTCATTGGCACCTACTTGTGCTCAGTTTGACTCCTGGATGTCACTTTATCATTTTGATGGAAGAGTTGTGGATCTGTGAGCCTTATCCCTAAAATAGGTTCAGCAGCTTAGATTGCTTCTTCCAAAGTACAGGCAAATCCTGGAATGGATTTATTTATTGTTATTTTATTTATTTCCAGGATTTATATCCCGCCTTTCTCCCACAGTGGGATTCACTGCTCCACTGACATGGGATCAAGCACCTGCGACTGCCTCTAAGAATGGGCAAATCTGTCCATTTTGCTTTTTCCTACATTTGACAATTTGGCAAATTGCATGAAAACTGAACTGAAATTCTCAATCTTCCTAGCCTAGATGTGAAGAAAGTTGTGAATTCTTGTACTGGCTAAATTCAACAGCTATACCTGTTCCCAGCATGGGGAGGATCATGTTGCAGCTGTCTACTTTGTAGATGTTAAAAAGACAAGAAGCCTCTCAGGGGATGTTTTCTGGACTACAGATCCCACAATCTCACCTGCCCAACATAGTTAGTAGCAGCATACATGGCTCCCCTCCTCATTTTAATCTACACAACAACTCTGTGATGTAGATAGCCTCGTGGTCATACTTATTGAGGGAAGAAAACCCCATGGTCACCATAAGTCGGAAATGACACAACACATAATATCTCATCAAGTTTATGAGCTCTGATGGTGCTCTAGCCCAGACAGATCCACAATCTCCTCACACATTATTTCCATATAGAGCAGGGGTAGGCAACCTTTTTGAGCTGGGGGCCGGGTTGCTGTCCCTCAGACAATTGGGGGGCCGAAGCACCAAAAATAAATAAATAAATAAATAAATATTAAAAAAATAAAAAATAAAAAATATGCATGCACACTCTCTCAGCCCCTGAAAAGCCATGGCAAAACCCCTGTGGAGATTTTGCCAAGAAAACCCCAAGAACAAGTAATAACAACAATAATCAATATCATCAAGGTGGACGGCAGAGGGGGCGGCAGAGGCGGCAGGACTGGCCTGGGGCCGGTCCAAAGGCCTCGGTGGGCCGCATCCGGCCCCTGGGCCTTAGGTTGCCTACCCCTGATATAGAGGCAAGATCACTGGATGGATGTCTTGGGAGTTTGGCAGAGGCTGTATTGTCTTACAGACTATTGCCAATATTTGAAATTGGCTTCTTAGTTACAAAAACATAACTAAGGGCCTTTGCAGACTGCCAGAAATAGTGCACATTAAATTGAGGCACTGCCCTGGCTCAGTGCTAGGGAATCATGGGAACTGTATTTTATTGTGGCACCAGAGCTCTCTGACAGAGAAGGCTCAATGTCCCAGAAAAAAATACGGTTCCCATGATTCCCTAGCACTGAGCCAGGGCAGTGCCTCAATTTAATGTGCACTATTTCTGGCAGTCTGCTTAGGCCCTAAGTAACATCTCTTGGACCGATGCATGCGCACGCGCGCATGCACACACAGAGTCTACCTTCTGAACCAAGAAAAGGAAGTCCTCAGCTTCCATTTGGGGTGCAAGGAGGATGACATTTCCACCCAAACCACCTTCTAGTCAACAGTAGCAATAGCAGTTTAATTTATATAGTGCTTCATACCACACTGAGCAGTCTCTAAGCAGTTTACAACTGTAAGCTAATTGCCCCCAACAAGCTGGTACTCATTTTAGTGACCTTGGAAGGATGCTAGGCTGAGTTGACCCTGAGCCCCTGGCTGGGATTGTACTCACAACCTCATGGTTTGTGAGTGTGTGGCTGCGGTACTGGCATTTAACCACTGTGCCACCAGGGCTTCCAACAGAGATTCTATTTCTCATTGTCACAGGCCCCTTACTGGTGGGACAGAGGTTAGAAACAATCTGCTTGCATCCTGATCAAAATTTGAATGAACCTCCATTGACCGATCCAGCGGCTGATTCTTAAATATTTGGATAGGTTTTCAGTAAAGCTACATAGTCTTACTGAATACAAAACCAGTTACAGATCTGTAACTCTATGTTACAAATCTGCAATTGCAGTACTGAAAATCAACATTGCTCTGCTATCAAAGCAGCTTTCTTCCTATGTCCAAGCAGCTTCCATGGACTTTAGCTTGTTTCATCCACTTTCCCCCCCCTTCCCACCATTCTTGATCAGGGTTCCCTCTTGTCCTGTTACTTCCACTTTCTTGTCAGAAGCTTTTCTCTGTGCAATGAAGCACACCTTGTTTGTTGTGTTTAGCTCAGACCTTATTCTCCACAGACTTTTAAAAGGTCTATTTACAAACATCATCCAACCTCCAAATTAATTTTGAGTTTCCACTGCATACTCAGTTTGGAGCTTGGGTTTACATAGAGGCAGAGGGAAGTAAGGTCTCTGTGTACAACTGAGCTCTGGATTATGAGCATGTTTTTTAAATTTTATATTTGTGATGTCCAGCCTGGACTGTTTAAATTCTCCCCTGCATTTTCCCTCATTTTTAGTTCAGTCTTTAATATGTTTGAGAGTAGGAATGTTCCACTGTATTAGTTTGTGGGAGGAGCTGTAGGAATCCCCTGCATTTTTCTAGTTTTAGTTTGCCCCTTCCCACCAAGCTCTGCTTTAGCTGGGGAGTTTTTAGTTTTTCTTAGGTAGGCTTGGCTTGATTTGTTTGGTGGCAACAGGCTCAGGCAGAGGGAAAGGGCATTTCTTACACCTGCAGCCAAATTATTTACCATATAGCCAACTTATTAACCACATTAGCCAATTTAGTTACCTGTCGCAGTTAATTCCAATAAACATCAACATCAAAGAAAACAAGAGCACCAGAAGCTGAAAGACCCTGCACCAGCTTCATTGAGAAGGAGATCAATCCAGGAACAAACCCAGAGAGATGACAACACTGAAGATTATTAAACCTGAACTGTAAAGTACCTTTTATTTTAAACTTATTAGAGCTTGGGAGGAGAAACCCCTTTTTTGTTTTTCTTTAATAAATTTAATAAATAAATTTCTTTAATAAAATCTTTTTGGACTTTACACTCAGCTTTGGAGCCTTTTTTGGGTTAGAAATTGATCTCACCAGGATACTGGCGTTGCACACCCATATTTGCCACCACCTTTAGTTGGGTGTGTCTTCACAATATTTATGCATTTTAATGTCTGGACTGTTTTTAAATTGTATTATTTTAAATGTGTTGTTCACTGCCTTGAGTCCCTATATTGGGAGAAAGGCGGGAGATAAGAAAATCATCATCATCATCATCATCATCATCATCATTTAACAAGATTGACCTTTGCTGTAACCTGAGAGGTATACTCTATGGGGTTTTTTTCCTAGCTGGAAATTCAAGGCAGCTACAGGAAATGGAGCAGGTTGCCGGTGGGGGTGGAGGTTCCCCTGTGACATTTTGAAGCCTTGTTTAACAAACACTGATGGTCAAAACTACAAGCATGCTCATCTGCTTGTGTTCCAGAGGGAAATGCAGTCTGGAAACTCAAAACTTGATTGAAATGGAATGGGACAGGGGGTGGTTAATGCTTTCCTATGGACACTGTTTTTGTGATAAAATCAACCCACCCCTATGCTGGATTCTTCTTACTCCCACCTCTCAGAGTCTGCATCATCTCTTTTTTAAATGGCAACAGGATAATTTGAAGAATATTACTATTTTTATTTCTTTAACCACTTATACTCCTGCCTTTTGGTAATAACACATCATTCAGGGTTGCTAACAATAATTCAATTCAATACAATACAATACAATTGCACAACAACAGCATTGTGGTAAAAAGACAAGAATAGCACATTGACTGCAATGCATAAAACAAATGCCTTCCCAAACAATCTTGATGCACCAATACTGAACTACATTAAACTATTTCCACCCCACACTCCCCTTTACAAGAGATATAACAAGACAAAACTATCTTGGAAAGACATTGTACACAACACTACCTCATCCACAATATCACTTGTGCAAAGCTTCTGAATGTACTGGTTGCTAGTTGGGCAATTCTGGCATGGAATGGTAGCTTTAGTTACATAGTAACTTCAGTGGGGTAGACTCCATGATCTCCATAATGTCAATTCCAATCAGCAGAGCTGGGTTCACTACTCTGCTAATGATATCCATCCTATTGCCTCTACATCTTCATTTCACTGCCTACATCCTCCCACTGCCACTAGAAAGCTGTGTTAGAGAGATGTGAGCAGCCAAGCAAGGATCCCTGGCAACTTTGGTCCTGTCTGCACTGGCACAGGATGGCCTGGAATATCCTGACCCCGGGGCTCCAACACTAGGCAGCTGATTATATGTGTGTCCCACTGATCCACCCATCACATACACCACTGCTGTGAGTCACTTTGCTCTGAGGTCCATCACATGGCTGGGTGCCTCGTTCTGACGTTAAGACAGCAGAGCAGGAAGTGTTTTAAACATCTGCCCAGCATTGGAATGGAGGGAAGATTCAGATCTTCCAGGAAGATCTGGAGCAACTGGTAAGGTATTGTAATTTGTATACCATGTAAATTGTATACCATGGTTCTGGTGTTGGACAGGCTGGATATCATCCTGTCTGTTCACATCAGAACTGGGATGTGGACCATGCATTGTTCAATCTCCCTGCTGAGAGAAGGAGTGGAGTCTGTTTTATTTGGTTCATGCAGACAGGGCCTTTGTTCTGATAGTCTTGGGGACTTCCTAATAGTCTTTTAGGGGTCTGGGAGATCATGTTGCTGTTCTGTGATGACTGTCAGAATGTTGCCAGTAATGATCCTTGCCTGACCCATGACTGTATTGGAGGAAGCAAGAAGAAGGTTTGTTGGGGGAAGATTTTTCTCCCCTTTGCAAGAACATCTTCAAACGTTGCTATTTTCAAAGATGTCCTTGCAATGGGTAAGAAATTGATTTAATTAATAATTCTGCTCTGCAGGAACAAATAATTTTCAAAAGCACATCCAGACAAGAAGCATAGGTAGTTGTAGGGTGTATCTACACTGTAGAAGTAATGCAGTTTGATATCACTTTAACCAGGGGTAGGCAACTTTTTTGAGCCGGGGGCCAGGTTGCTGTCCCTCAGACAATTGGTGGGCCGAAGAACCATAAATAAATAAATAAATAAATATAAAAAAACAAAACAAAAATGCCTGCACACACTCTCAACCCCAGAAAAGCCATGGCAAACCCCCTGTGGAGATTTTGCCAAGAAAACCCCAAGAACAAGTAATAACAACAATAATCAATAACATCATGGCGGGGGGCTGGCGGCGGCGGCAGTACTAGCCTGGGGCCGGTCCAAAGGCCTCGGGGGGCCGCATCCGGCCCCCAGGCCTTAGGTTGCCTACCCCTGACTTTAACTGACATAGCTCCATCCTACAGAATCCTAGGATTTGTAGTTTTGTGAAGTGGGAAATCAAAAGCTTTCATGGCTGGTATCCATAGTTTTCTGTGGGTTTTCTGGGCTATGTAGCCACTTTCTGGAAGAATTTATTCCTGATGTTTTGCCTGCTTCTGTGGCTGGCATTGTCAGAGGGTGGTAGCATGGAAGTGTGTGGGATATATATACTTGTGTGACCCTTGGTTGGGAGAAAGTGATTTACATGATAATCTGTGTGTTGATCTGTTGTTGAATGGCAAGGCCTCAGGGTGGGAGGATATGTTTGCTGGATGTGTGTGTGTTTAATTAGCAATCCATTGTCTCTAGGGAAACACCTTGACCCTGGGTGGTTTTCAGTTGCACGTGCTGGGTCTTGATTTTGGTGTTTTTATTTAAATATCAAAAATGTCAAAGCCAAGACTGTTAACCTATTTCTTTGCATTAATCCACACCTGATATCTATTCAGCTTGCCAGTTTCATCCAGATCTGACAGAGAGAAGCAAACTTAGAGCTTTTTTCTTATTGTTATTTCCCATGATAATGGAGGCACAAACATCAAGACTGCCAGCATTCAGTTACGTTTAAGACCATCTAGATAGGAATTGGACAAAAGAGAAGTGGGACTTTTTCTGAAGTGCTGAATTAAGGCCCATCCTGAATCTGAGAATCAATGCATACCGCTAGCCTCTAAATATTTCCATGCTGTTTCAGCTTATCTGCATTGCTGTATATATTTCAAAACCAATCAACTTTCTATTTTAGCATGCCTTGAGTGCCCTCATTTCTCATGATTCTGAATACCAACAGCTTTTCAAAATTAAAATTACCTCCTCTTTCTTAAATGTTTTGGCTGCAGTGCTTCATTCTCTACGAATCCTGATTATTTAAGAGCATGCTCAAGTGAAAGTGTTCCCTTGCCCTTATGAATAAATGTGTCACATTTATTTTGGTGACTTTCAGTCTCTAGGTAAAGATTTGTACAGCATACTAAGCAACAGGAGACAATATGCATTCCAGCAAACCTCACTACTGCACTAGCATAAAGGAGGGCTTGGAAAAGTAAATCTTTCGGACTGTAATTCTCAAAATATTCTAGCCAACACAGCCAGTTCCCCTGCTGGCTAGTAGATTCTGGTAGCTGTAGTTCAAACATATGTCTTTCCCAAACTCCAGAGCAGAGTTGGTATTCATGGGATTGCAAGCCAGAGACTTAAATGGTAACTTAGGTTTACATCAAGGCAGAGCTAGAGTAGATATAATGAGAAGCCACTTGAAACACTGAGACTCTAAAAGGGTTTATGTGTTTTATGCAAACTTCATGTTTTCTGTGGCCACTATCTGTATCCATCTGCGTGTGTCTATCAGGGTGACAGAAGGATAGACTGGTGTGTGGCAAGCATCCCCATAAAAAAAAAAAGTTCAGTGCTACTTGCTGAGCACCAGTGCTGCCACCCATCCCCCAACTACATTGAAAAATAATGAGCTCAACCACATTGAAAAATAAAAAATAAAAAGTTTCTTGTTTGTCACTTCTGGTCACCATGCAGCTGCATGGTGAAGAAAGAGAAGCCAAAAACCTAGTGTTGTTGGCCTTCAGACTTTAGAGCATGCGTACTCCTGATTAGGCCACTTTTCCTAGGATTCTTCCATCCAATATGTCACATGCTACAAATGAGAAGTCATTCACTAGAATGTTATTGATAACCCTCGCATTGAATCAGCTGTACAGTGGTGAGCCAACACCTTTTAAAATCCCAATTCAGTGGGTTTACTCTAGTTAGGACTACCAGTGAGAATTTAGCAGACAAACCCCAAGATTAAATACAGGAGCCGCCTTTGCACAAAGACATTCAGAAGACATAAAGCTGGCAGAGATTGCAGCTCATGCACAGATATGTGGGGCTCAGGTCCTGTCCAGCTAATCCAATATTTTATAATAGCTATTTTAGGGCCTTTGCAGACTGCCAGAAATAGTGCAAATTGAGTCCACTTTAAGGGTTAGGGTTAGTGCTAGGGAATCATGGGAATTGTTCTGAGACATTGAGCCTTCTCTGTCAGAGAGCTGTGGTGCCACAATAAAATACAGTTCCCATTATTCCCTAACCATAAAGTGGACTCAATTTGCACTATTTCTAGCATTCTGCAAAGGCCCTTAGTCTTAATCAGCCTTGCCCCCAGCCCCACAAAAATATCAGATAGAGGCTACTCATTTTGCCAGTCCTACATATGCTGCCACGCTTGAACTTGGAGCATGAATGCAACCTACATCTCGTAGGCTTTCCACAAACAGCAGATATATATGTAAAACTAAATTTCTGCACCCAGAGAAATTTATTTTTATATGTATATCTGCTATCTGTGTAGAGCCTATGAGACAGAGGGCCTCTACAAACGGGTGGCCATGGGCCGCCCCAAGAAGCCGAGGATTGGGGCCGAGGCTGCCCCACTCCTCAGTCCCAATCCACTCTTAATATATAATATAATAATAAAAATTTGTTTATATCCCGCCCTCTGGAAGACCAATCTGGGCGGCTTACAACAGTAAAATATACAGTCCCCATAAAACTATGTACAGTACAACAAGCCCTTCTCCCCTTAAAACAATATTAAATCAGGAATTATTAAAATAACATTCATTAGTTATCATTTATAAATTTAAAAAAAAGGAACTAGCCCAGTAAAAGCCCAGCAATACTGATCCACACCATCCTCAGATGGGGCCACGAGGGATCATACGCTGGGGTGGGTCGGTTGTACCCGAGGCCAGGGGATTAATCTGGGAAGGCCTGCCGGAAGAGATCCGTCTTGACAGCTTTTTTAAAGCTGTCTAAAGATGTCAAGTGACGGATCTCGTCCGGCAGGTCATTCCAGAGTCTAGGGGCGGCAGCAGAAAAAGCCCTCCGGGAGGTAGCCTCAAGCCTAAACTTTTGGGGTTGGAGTAAATTCCTCCCGGAGGAGCGGAAAGCGCGGGGAGGATTATATGGGAGAAGGCGGTCCCTGAGATAGGTTGGACCCAAGCCATTTAGGGCTTTAAAGATGATAACCAACACCTTGTACCGAGCCTGGAAGCTGATAGGCAGCCAGTGGAGGGATCTCAGAACCGGGGTAATGTGGTCCCTCCGAGATGTTCCGGAAACAAGTCTGGCTGCCATGTTCTGTACCAGCTGTAATTTCCGAACTAAGCACAAGGGTAGCCCCATGTAGAGTGCGTTACAGAAGTCAAGGCGTGAGGTTACCAGCGCGTGTACCACGGTCTCAAGATCCCTTACTTCCAGAAAAGGGCGCAGCTGGCGTATCAGCCGAAGCTGATAACAGGCGCTCCTGACCGTCGCATTTACCTGATTAGTCATCAGGAGCGACGAGTCAAGGAGCACCCCCAAGCTGTGAACACAGTCACTGGAGGAGAGTGTGACCCCATCCAGGACTAGAGGTTGCAACCCAATTCCTGGTTTTGGGGCTGCTACCGTGAGCACCTCTGTCTTGTCTGGATTCAATTTCAATCTGTTTTTCCTCATCCAGCCCATTACCGCTTGAAGACATGCATTGAGAGAAGAGATGCCATTGGAATTCGAGGCCGACAAACGAGACACGGAGAAATAGATTTAGGTGTCATCAGCGTACTGATAACACCCAGCACCATAACTCCGTATTATCTCACCCAGCGGCTTCATATAGATGTTGAATAATATCGGGGACAAGATAGCCCCCTGAGGGACCCCACAAGTGAGGTTCCTTTTACAGGAGCTACAGTCCCCGAGCAGAACCCTCTGGGACCGGCCCGAGAGGAAGGACCGGAACCACTGCAAAGCAGTGCCTCCGATACCTAACCCTCTCAGGCGGTCCAAGAGGATGCCGTGATCTATAGTATCAAAAGCCGCTGAGAGGTCTAGGAGCACCAACAGGGTCACACTCCCCCTGTCGATGCTCAGACACAGATCGTCGGTCAAGGCAACCATGGCAGTCTCAACCCCAAATCCTGTCCTGAAGCCAGTTTGAAATGGGTCTAGATAATCGGTTTCATCCAAGACAGCTTGGAGCTGAAGAGCAACTGCCCTCTCGATCACCTTGCTCAAAAATGGCAGAAGAGACACAGGCCGGTAGTTTTTCATATCCAGGGGGTCCAGGGAAGGTTTTTTCAGAAGCGGCTTAACAGCCGCCTCCTTAAGACAAGATGGAAGATGTCCTTCCCTGAAGGACGCATTGATGATATCCGTAAGGAATTTCACCAACATGTCCCCCCCGGACGGCTAGCCATGATGGACAAGGGTCAAGAGGGCAAGTTGTCTTCCTCACTCTTTGGCTGGCCCTGGAAGAGCGCTAAAATAGCGCTTCTTCCTCAAGGTGTGGAAAGGGCGTGTCGAAACGCTGCGATGGAATGACGTCATCAGAGCACTTGCCGTATGCAACGGCAGGCGCTCTGATGACGTCCTCAGGAAGAAGTTGGGGCACCCAGTGTCCGGCTGCCCCTCCCCTTCCTTGGCTTGAAGACGGGGCTTTGAGCCGTCTGCAAAGCTCCTAAGTTGTAATAAATTGTCATAGATAGTTCACTTATTTAACATATTGTTACTCTTCTCAGGTAAAGAAAATGTCACTTTTTTTAATCACATGGTGAGAAAAACCTTGCCTACTTCTTCAAATTAGATTTTTATGAAAACCTTGCTATGTCTTGTCTACACTTTTCATAATTTCTACATCTGTTCACACTTGTCTGTGCTGCCAAATTTCTTTAGTTCATTTTTTAAATGCCCTGTGTCATCCAAAAATCAGAGATTAGGAGCAAAAACTGAGAAAGTGCCTGACATTAAAAAGGAAGAAAGAAAAAAACTGTGGAGCCCCGTTACAAGCAGAGAATATGGAATGGGACGTAGATGTACCAGCTGTTTCTGCTTGTGACATTTTATCCTCATACACATTTTCTATAATTAACTCTGTTTAGTGCTGATTTAGTGCCATTATAACAGAAACAAAGAGCATTTGATCCACTGCCAACCTCTTCAGTGAAGTGTCTCAAACCAGATTACTTGTGGCTTTAATGGTTCCAAGAAGAAAAAGAGAAATTATGCTCTTTAAACATCCCTGTCAATAAGGTTGCATGAAACTCTTACATCTGTCTGTTCACAACCCCAAAGCTAATGGCTCTGGCTTTTCAAAAAACTGAGCTTGATTGGCAACCCAGTGCAGTGTAGGTGTCACTGGGCCATAGCCAATTCATACATTAGATAAATAGAACATTTGTCTTGGGTGTTGTCCCTACAGAGGGGCTGGACAGACAGTTCTGTGGCTCTTGCTAATCATTTCCCAATGGGCCAGCCATTTTGCTGGTTGAGGAACAAAGAGATCTAGGTGTAAATTCAAATATCGTATCTCCCTATGGTGCTGTTTTTGTGCCCCATCCAGGACCTCCAGGGGTCACATATTTGGGGGGAATCAAATTTTGCAACCAAATTCCATCTACAGGATGCATGGGCATTTTGCTACATTTTCCCCAGGTTCATTTTAGACCCAGGAGAAGGGTTTTTTCTAAAACTAGAAGTCACTTCCTATTGCTAAAAAGGGGCCTCTTTGGGGGCCTAATGACCCAAAAACATAGCAAAAGTACCCTCACTCTTACTAGAAGGCATTGGGGGCAAAAGGTGAACTTTTGCTGGGGTGCAGAGGGGAAATGTAGCCCTCCAAGGTGTGTTGAAAAGCCCTAGCCTCCCACAGTTGCCCACTGGTCCTATCTAATTTACCCAGCTCAAGATCCTGTTTGATGTTTAAAAGCAATCCCACCTTCAGTTCACTCTGTTGCCCAAAGTAGGTTGGGGAGCTTACCAACCTTGCCACAGAACCTTACCTTGCTCCTTAGTAATGCCAGGTCAGTGAAAAATAAAACTCACATTATTTATGATCTCCTTAGGGATGAAAAAGCTGACCTGGCTTGTTTTACAGAAACCTGGCTGGGGGAGGATAGTGCCATCACTTGGAATCAAGCTCTCCCAGCTGGATATTCTGTGTATGAGCAGGTAAGGGAAAGTGGGCGGGGTGGAGGAGTTGCTCTGGTCCACAAAGATAATCTTTCCTTGACCAGGATACCTATCTGGAAAACAGACCACTTCGAGAGTATATACCTGAGCCTGAAAACTAGTGATAGCATAGGGATTCTGTTGGTATACCGTCCACCCCATTGCCTAACGGATTCCCTATCCGAGCTGACACAGCTGGTCTCGGAGTTGCTGCTGGAGTCGCCCAGACTTTTAGTTCTGGGAGACTTCAACATCCCACTCGAGGCCTTTTTAACAGGTGCGACTTGGCAGTTCATGGATTCCATGACAGGCATGGGCCTATCCCAATTAGTTTCTGGACCAACTCATTCTGCCGGCCATACCTTTGATGCGTCTTTAGTACAGAACAGGCATATCCGTGGGTGGAGGTAATAAACACCTCTGCACTGTCATGGATGGATCATTTCCTGGTCAAAGTTGGACTAAGAGCCACTGTCCACCCCCACCGGGGGTGGAGGACCTATTAGAATGGTCTGTCCTTGGAGGCTAATGAAGCCAATTGGATTCCAGAGAGCCTTGGAGGGTTCCTTGGTTGATAAAGCTGGCGACCCTGTCGAAGCCCTGGTTAATACTTGGAACTTACCAGGGTTATCGACATGATCGCTCCCAAAGCGTCCAAATTGCCAACCCTGGTTCACAGAGGAACTTAGGAATATGAAGTGGGTTGGACAACGACTAGAGCACATCTGGCAGAAAACTCGACTCTTATCTGACAAGACTTGTGATAGGAACTTTCTTTGTTCCTATCGAGAGGCAATACGTGCAGCGCAGAAATCTTTCTCCTCTGCACGTATTGCGTCTGCGGAATCTCGTCCAGCAGAACTGTTTAGGGTGGTAAGAGAGCTGACACAGGCTCCCCCTGTGCAGAACCCTCTACTCAACCCGACAACAGCCTGTTGTGACACTTTTAACAACTATTTTGCAGATAAAATCTCTCAGATAAGAGCCCTTAGATGCCGGAATTACAGCAGAAGTCACTGGTGAGGTGTCCAGTAAACCCGTTTTTGAGATTAAACCTGGATCAGTTCGAGGTGGTGAGTACCGATGACATCGACAAGATCCTTGGAAAAGTGAAGAAGAAGACGTGCTCCCTCGATCCCTGCGCATCTTGACTGGTCGTCCAGGGGGGTGATGCCTTGATGGTTTTTCTTAAGACTGTCATCAATGCATCCCTTAGGGAAGGAATTGTTCCATCAAGTCTAAAGGAGGCAGTCGTTAGGCCACTCCTGAAGAAACCTTCCCTGGACCCCCTGGACCTGAAAAATTACAGATCAGTCTCTCATTTACCATTTCTGAGCAAGATGATCGAGCGAGCCATCACCCTTCAACTCCAAATGATCTTGGATGAAACCGATTTTCTGGAACCATTTCAAACCGGCTTCAGACCTGGATACGGGGTAGAGACTGCCATGGTTGTTCTGGTAGATGACCTGCGCCTTAGCACCGACAGGGGAAGCATGACCCAGTCGGTGCTTTTGGACTTCTCAGCAGCTTTTGATACGATAGATCATGACATCCTCTTGGAACGCCTGAGAGAGTTAGCAATCAGAGGCACTGTATTTCAGTGGTTCCGTTCCTTCCTCTTGGGCAGGTTCCAGAGGGTGTCACTCGGGGACAGCTGTTCCTCAAAAATGGAGCTAAAATGTGGCGTTCCACAGGGCGCCATCCTGTCCCCAATGTTGTTTAACATCCATATGGAGAGATCATCAGGAGACATGGGGCGGGGTGTTATCAATATGCTGATGACACCCAAATACATTTCTCCATGTCTCGGTCAGCGGCTATGATGGCAGATGGCAGTTCTCCCCTCAATCAATGTCTTGAAGTGGTAATGGACTGGATGATTAAAAAATGACTCAAGCTGAATCCAGACAAAATGGAGGTACTTACAGTAGGGGCCCCCAAACCAGGTATTGGGTTGCAACCTCTAGTCCTGGGCGGGGTCACACTCTCCACTAAGGACTGTGTTCGCAATCTGGGGGTGCTCCTGGACTCATCACTTCACATGACAGATTAGGTGAATGTGACAGTCAGGAACGCCTGTTACCAGCTTCTGCTGATACGCCAGCTGCGCTCTTTCCTGGAAGTAAGGGACCTAGAAACTGTAGTACACACACTGCTAACCTCACAACTTGACTTCTGCAATGCACTCTACATGGGGCTACCCTTATACCTAACTCGGAAACTACAACTAATACAAAATATGGCAGCCAGATTGATCATCGGAACATCGAGGAGTGATCATATTACACCTGTTCTGAAATCCCTTCACTGGCTGCCTATTGGTTTCCGAGCACAGTATAAGGTGTTGGTGATGACCTTTAAAGCCTTACATGGCCTGGGTCCAACCTACCTAGGGGATTGCCTTCTTCCATATAATCCACCCCGCGCCCTCAGGTCCTCTGGGAGGAAGGTGCTTCAACCAATGAAAACTAAATTGGCAGCAACCACCCAGACGACATTTTCCACCACCGTTCCCAGCCTCTGGAACGCCTTGCCGGAAGAGATCCATCAGATAACCAACTTAGATGGCTTTAAAAAAGCATCAAGACGGATCTCTTCCGGCAGGCCTACCGAGAATAAACTACCTATCTATCTTGATCTCCCCCCATCAGACATTTTCGTATATCCTTGCTCTGCCTCAGAGTGCCCATTGTTTTTAATTTTGTTTATTGTTTTAACTCTAGTTTTAACTGAGACTCGTATTTAATATATTTTAATGGGGGGGGGGGTAATTGGGTTGCTTATACTGTTTTGTTGTTTATTGTAGGGGTAGTTTTATGTATATGATTTTAGATGTAAGCTGCCTAGATTGCTATGGCAAAAGGTGGGGTATAAATAAACAAATAAATAATCCTCAGGGAGAGCTTTCTCTTGGTCTCACCACCATCACAGTCCTGTCTGATGAGGACAAAGGGGAGGGCTTTCTTGATGGTTGCCTTCAGGCTGAGGTTCCATATAAGTGGGTATTTTAATGTTGTTCAGGGCCGGGCAGGCAGGCAGGCCAAGGGTCCCCCAATGCTATGCATGGTGAGACTGTTGTCTGATGTGGCAAATACTGCCTAGTCCCTACACACCAAACCATTAGTCATTTCTCACCATTTGAGAATACAGCCAGGTGTGCATAGAGCATCTCCTATATCCTTGTATTGGCCTGCTGTCCTGAGGTGTGTTATAAAACAGTCCCATTGTCAGTATTCAGCTGGCATTTCAATCAGCATCTACATTTTGAGTAAGGGAAGGGCATTATTTTGTCCTTTCTGTCAAGGAGGAAAAGGTCTTGGTTCTAAGCCAGAGGTGAGCAACTGCTTCAGTATAAAGCACTTCATTGCTCTCCAGGGGATCCTGGAAGGCTGTAAACCCCCTCTACTGATCCTCTCTGAAAAGACAGAATTCCTCCTCCATGTCCTCTAAGGGGTGGAGGTAATTTCTTCATATTTCTGGCCCTCTTCAGGCTGTTTTAGGCCCAAGACAGAGTTTCTGCCAAAAGAAAGTGACCCAGAAGTCAATCTCCTGGAGGCCACAAAAAGCCCTTGTGGGGATATATGTATTTCCCCATCCCTATCCTAGGCCAAGCTGATCTTTTTGGTGGTCCCAATGTCTGTGGGGCTATTTATCTGCTTTGGATTTTAACCTGGATTTAAATTAGCTATCCAGAGTGCTGAAACGATTTTGGGAATATGATTTAGGTCCTTCAAAGTCTGGATCTGAAGCAGATTCACCATCCCAAAGATATAGCATCCATCAACCACTCATACTGTTGGTGTTGTTCTTGCTCGAATATCAATAGGGTAATAGGGGATCTGGTTCCTCATTACACTGTTCTCTTTGGAGGTCTTTGTGGTGGAAAAATGATGAAGCACTTCCTTGCAACTATTCCTTTTCTCAGCAAAGGATGGGGCTGCACAGTTCTGTATGCCATACCCATCCCATGATGTTCTTCCTGGGATGTAAGAAATTGTTATCTATCTTATCTTTGTTATCTGTCTGTCCATCTGTCTGTCTATCTATATTGATTCATATTTTCACCTCATGATCGAGCCAGTGGATGAGACAAAGACATGCTCTATCTTTCAAGGGAATGTGTTTTCATTTGGAGTGGAGTTTTCCAATCAGACTCAGAGCTTGAAAAGCTTACTTTAAAATTCAGAGTACAAATTCCAGAATCCGCCAACCAGCATACCAATTGTAATCTGAAAAATATCCTTTCCAAGCTGTGGGTAGAACTTGTGGATAGTTGGCTGGTCAGCTATCAAAACGAGATTAAATAAAGAGCCAAAATCTGTTGGGAAAATTTTCCGAGTGAGCTCCTGTGACATTTATTCTGTGGAACACCCTTTGTCGAAATCTGTCTCCTCATGAGAATGATCCCCTTAAGTAAAAACAATTCTCACTGACCAACAGAAAACCTGCCGCTGAGAATTTAGTACTGAGAAGTAGCTTGCTGTTCTGGGAATATCAGCTCTCTGAGCTGTGAAAGAGCAACACCACTAAAAGTTGTTTTTAAACATAGCATGCTACAAGGTCCTGTATTTTGCCTCCTCCTGGTTTTGCATTTTCAGTATCTGCAAGGTGTACCCTTTTATATGTTGTTTGGTTAGCTCTGGACTGCAATGCTAAGATTTTTATGCATTATTAAACAATAGATCAGATTTCACTTCAGCCACATAAAGCTTTGGCAGAACCTAACTCAGATTACTTTAAAAAATTGAACTTTTTTTTTCTTTGTAGCCAGAGGGGAGTAGACTTATTGTTAAAATCAGGCTGATGGGTTGTGTATGAACTCTTGGGATGAAAAGGAGTGTTATTGTATGAAATGCCTTTATTTTCACATAGAACTTCCAAATACCTCTTAATGATTTTAGAGTGACAGTTTCTGAATAGATACTACCTTCACTGTGAGCCAAATTGTTCATTTGTAAACTTGACAGTCCATCATCAAGGCTGGCCCTACCATTAGGCAAAATAAAGCAACTATTTCAGGCAGCTGATGCTAGGAGTGCACTAGTTTTATTCCCTCTGAAGGGTAGACCTGAATGTGCCACATGGCCTGCCCCATGCCCTTAAACTATCTTCTGTTCCTAGGTGTGATGATAAATTCTGTTCTATTGCCAGTATTCAACCAATACAGAGGAAACAAAAAGTCAAAGTGATCACAGTAGAGCCGTTACCTTGCAGCAAAGATCTTTTTACTCAAGGGCTGGACACTGAGCCTTTTGTTTTAAACTTACGTGCTTCTCGTGTCTTCTCACTTTATCGTGTGGTTTGGATGTTTCCCAGCTAGGCTATTCTGTTGAATGAGGTTCTACTCTTTCTAATGGTACTCACCAAGGGCTGCATTCCGTGGTTAGCAAGAATCATGTCTGAATTGATATGTTGGCCAATCCATTGTCACTAAGCTTAAGCACATGATAACACTCTTCTAGTTAATCAGCAGTCAACCAGCATCCATTCTCATTAGTCATGGTTCCCTGAGAGATTTTCCATTAAAATAGAGCACCTAATTAAACTCATTCCAATTAAACTGGGTGTGATAGTTTTGCAGGCTGTTTTCTGATTGTATTAAAAGATGGCATTCCAATGGAGGTTTTATCTAAGTGGCCAAATTACCTAAATAAATAGTGGGCACAGTGCACTTCATCACAGCAAGGTCTATCTGCATTAATTTACTAAACCTTTTAATGTGCAAAAAAAAAAAAAGCATGCATTAACCTTACATAATTTAAACACAATCCCCACTTATTCACTTATATTAGAGCTCCTTCGATTGTATAAAATATTTGATTCTTCACTGCCTCAAAATGACCCAAATTGCCCTCTCAGGGCCCGGGAAGACCCAAAGCATGGTGAAAATGTTCCTTAGATTTCATTTGGGGGTAAAATTAATATATATATATATATATATATATATATATATATATTTGTAGGAGTAGGTACAGTGGGGGGGATGAAGCCCTCCAAGGTCTTCTGGGGGGCTGATGTAGCCTCTTTTAGCCCTCTAGAGTTGCCCTCCCCGTACTATAGAAATGCAAAAGAACTTTAGGGGGAAATCCTAACAGAGGAGAACTCCTAAAACACTTTACACTGTAACATTCTATTAAAATTCTCACTTAGGAGCATGAAAAGTTTGTTTATACTGAGTCAGTAAAGAGGAAGGAAGCAACTCCTCTTTATCAGACCATTGGTCCATCCAAACCAGCATTGTCCATTCTGACAGGCAAAAGCTGTACAGTAAATCCTTCATATCCACATATTGTTTTATCCATGGATTCAAGGACCCACAGCTTGCAAATATTTTAAAAATATATAAATGCCAAAAAGCAATTTTATATAAGGGACACCATTTTACCATGCCATTGTATTTAATGGGACTTAGGCACCCACAATTTTGTTGTCCACAGGGTGTGTGTGTGTGTGTGTGTGTGTGTCAGGGATGATGGGAGTTGTAGCTCTTCACCTCTGGCTCTAACTCACCACCTTGTTATGCAGCAGAGCTGACCAGCTTTGATCAGTGGTTAATGCTTCTTTCCCAAGCAGCAGAGTTTCAGAGAATAGGCTGAAGACCCTGACAAACTCTCCAAGCCTTCTCACTCTTCTTCCTGAGATGTCTCCAAACCTCTCCAGGATTCTTCTGGTTCTTGTATCTTCCCTCAAGACACCAGACAACTCAGTAGTCTTATATAAAAGATCTACTTTATTCTACTATATATAAATACTATATGCCCTACAAATCACAATCTCTACACTTCACAATATCTCCAACACTACTCCACAATACACCAAACTACTCCACAATGTACATTAGCAAACATTGCAATTTATAGCCATTGTTAGACACCACCCACCAGTCAGTTTCCATCCAGTGGGTGTGTACATACATCTTGATTGGTCCACATAGATCATCCCATACCTAAGACCAACCCAAGTGTTTCATCACTTTACCTTGACCACTTAATGAGTCTCAGGTGTTTGCAATCTATCACAGGTGTTCTCAATATACCTTCTATAACTTTGTCCTTGGCTCTCAAGGCTTCTTAATTATATTATCTTTTTCACCTGTGTATCTTCCTGATTGCTCCTGCTTAGTCACTTTGACATTCACATACATATTTTTATTTCTATTACTGTATATCCCATGTTGCTTTTTCCTTAACAATCCCCTCCGAAATAAAATATTGTATGTGTCTTATAATGTCATTCCAACCATTTGTGTCAGTCTTTCATGTTTTTCCGCCGTCAATGCTTTTGTGAACAAATCTGCTATGTTGTGTTGTGTTTCTATATATCTCAATTCTATTTTACCCTTCTGAACCATGTCTCGCACATTTTGATATCTTACTCCAACATATTTTGTTCTGTTCTTCAAACTTTCAGCTTCAGCCATTGCTATGCATGACTGTGAATCTTCCAGAATTTCTACTGGTATCTTGTAACTTTCATTTAAATCATTCAATAACTGCTCAACCCACTGTACCTCATTTACTATCTCATTTAAAGCTGCGAATTCTGCTTCCGTCGTACTTATCGCTACATTTATTTGTTTCCTACTTCTCCAGACTATTGGGCTTTCACTGTACTTAATTATTATTCCTGTAACTGACTTCTTGTCTCCTAATTCTGATGCAAAAGAACTGTCTACATAGCAATCTAAATCTGAATGACTGTTTCTAATTACCAATTTCTTATCTAGAGTTCCTTTCAAATATCTCAATAAGTGTTTTACTGCTGTCCAGTCTTCAATTTTTGGATCATTAACTCTTCTGGACAATACATTTACAGCATACGAAATGTCTGGTCTGGTGTGGCAAGATATGAATTGTAAAGATCCTATTATGCTCCTGAATAAAGTCTTGTCTTCAAAATCTCTAGATGTTTTTTCAGATACAAAACCAGTTGTCATTGGAGCTCTTACTATTTTAGCATTTTGTAATCCACACTTTTCAATCAAATTTTCAATTTTCTTTCTCTGACTTAACAAACAATGTCCTTCTTCTGTCCACTCAACACCAATACCTAAATAAGACTTTAATAAACCTAGATCCTTCAAAACAAACTTTTTAGACAACTCTTTTTTTACTGATTCAATCTCCTGTCTTGACTTTGCTGCCACGCACAAATCATCTACATAGATCACTAACACTATGTCTCCTTTTGTATAGACACATGCATCTGCAACGCTCCTTTTGTATCCTAGCTTAACTAACTCGTCATTAATGCACAAATTCCATGCTCTGGCACTTTGTTTTAACCCATACAATGCTTTCTTTAATTTATAAACTTTCTGACTACCAATTTCTTCAAAACCTTGTGGCTGCTCCATAAATATCTCTTCATCTAAACTAGCATTTAAGTAGGCTGTTTCAAAATCAAAATGTTCTACAACTAAATTCCTTTTTGCTGCTACAGCCAGAACCATTCTCAGACTTTCTGGCTTTGCAGTTGGAGAATATGTCTTGTCATAGTTCTCATACTGCTGTTGTGCAAAACCCTTAGCTACTAACCTAGCTTTATACTTAATACTTCCATCTGGCATTTCTTTCTTTTTGTACACCCACTTACAACCAATTACTTTCTTGTATTTGGGTCTATCAACTATTTCAAAAACATCTTTATTTACCAGACAACCAAACTCATCATCCATTGCATCAATCCATCTTTCCTGTTCTTCTCTAGACAAACTTTCCAACTCTTCAAAACTTTCAGGCTCTTCCACTGCTAAACAAGCTCTTGCATTTGTCACAACAAACCTATCTGGTGGCTTCCTAACTCTGTGACTACGTCTGGGAATAAACTCTGCTGATTTGCCTCTTTCATCCTCACTTTCTGTACTGGAAGTTATAGTTCTATGGCTAAATCTCTTGTCCTCAGTCATTCTAGTAGTAATAGGTCTAGATTGTGTCTCATTATCTGAAGAACTATCACTGCTGCTAGTGGATGCTTCTGGCTTAACTAAAACCCCTCCGTTTCCTGGAGTTGGTTCAGTTTGTGTTTCTGGCTCATTTGAACTTCCTAACCTCAAGAAAACTTCTTTATTTGCATGCAGTTTGTCCCAACCGGCATGTCTCTCGAAATTTGCAGACCTAGAATACTGCACTTCTTTTCCACCTAAATGAAACTTATAGCTATTTCCTGAATACCCCAAAAACCTAAGTCTTTTACTTTTGGGTTCTCCCTTTTTCCTGAAACAAGCTGGTATGAAAACATGAGCAAATTGTCCAAAGACTCTCAAATATTTGTAATTTGGCACTCTCCCATACAATACCCTGTAGGGAATGTCTTCAATTTCAGAATGATACAGTCTGTTACTAATATGTACTGCTGTCAAAGTTGCTTCTGCCCAGAAACTATCTTTTACCTCTGCATCTGCCATCAAACAAGCCGTTATTCTTTTTATATCTTGTATTTTTTTTTCTCCGCTAAACCATCTTCGTTAGGACAAGCGGGATTAGTAGTTTCATGCCTTATTCCCACCTTTTGAAACCAATTAAACAATTGATTACTCAGAAATTCTCCTCCTCGGTCAGTAACAATGGTGCCTACTCTAATATCAAATTGTCTTTCCACCATTCTCACCCATGCTTTTAAACTTTGCCCAGCGTCAGATTTGTTTTTCAATATTCTTACAAATGCAAACCTTGTAAACCTATCAACAATTACTAGGAAATATTTGCTTCCCCCTAAAGATAAACAATTAGCTTGGGCAACATCTGCATGTACAAACTGAAATGGTCTTTGAGCAATTCTTTTGGTTTTCTTGGCTACTGGAAAAGCTCTGACGTTTACCTGATTGCATACAGTACAATCTAAGTGATTTTTGCATTCAGCAACTTTTAAATCTGGACACATACTGATTAACTTCTTTAAACATTTGAAACTAGCATGACCAAATTTTCTATGGAGTTCATGTATACAGTCTTTGTGAATTGGACTATTGTCTATGTTATTAACATTTTCAACACTGTAGCTATCAATATTGTCTTCCAAATAGTAAAGTTTATCCTTTTTCAAGCCTATGCCTCGCAATTCCCCATTCAGTTTTATCTTACACATATTCTTTTCAAAAATGACTGTGTAGTCTCTGTCTGTTAATCTGCTCACTGATAACAAATTATTTTCTAACTCCTTTACATGTAACACATCATTAAAGTTTTCCTTTAGCCCTGGAATGTAAACTGTACCCATTTGATTTACAGTACTGAGCTCTTTCCCATCAGCTAAAACTACAGCATTTACATTAGCTGATTTTCTATTACTTATCAAATTAATATTGTTACACATTGAAGATGATGCTCCTGAGTCAATTAACCATTTACAATTAGCATTTTGTTTTTCCTTAATCATGGTTGCAACCCTCTTTTTGTTACCACTGTCCTTCAAAAATGGAGGTTTGGACTGCTTTTGATACTGCCGCGGCTGCCATCTGCTCTCTCCTTGCTTGCTTCTCTCAGCAGCAAATTGTTTACAATGTCTCTGAAGATGACCAATCTTTTTACAATAAAAACACCTCCGTTGCTCCCTTGTAGAAGCTGCTTCTTCCTGCTTTCGTAGATCAGGCGTGGTTTGTTGTTTTGGCACAGTCCTCAAACTTGCTGAGTCATTCTGCTCAGACTTTCTTCTCAAATTTTCCTCCAATATTTTTGCAACAATTAAGTCTCTGTTCAGCTCAGCTTCTGGCAAATTTTGCAAGCTATTTGTTATGTTGTCCCAAGAAGAGTCCAGCGATTCTATTAAAATATAACACTGCTGCTCCTTGCTAATTTCCACTCCTCTCAGTTCAGCTTGCACAAATAAATCCTGCATTGTTTTTAAATGTTCTATTACACACTGTCCTTTAGTCATCTTCTGCCTGTAAATTCTTTTAGACCAAAGCATTTTTGCAAACGCAGTTGAAGGAGTGTGTAATCTCTGCAAAGTATCCCACACATCCTTGGCGGACACTTTATCTCTTACGTCGTTAATCAAGTCTTCTTCTAGCATGAGATAAAGACACGCTTTTGCTTTAGCGTCTCTTTCTCGAGTGGCTGCATCAGCATCAGCTGCCAGCCCTGTTTCAACTGTCGACCACAGAGACTCCTTTATTAGTAGAGATTGGGCATATATTTTCCAGGTAGAGTAGTTATTTCTATTTAATTTACTAAACTTTAGGATCTCCATCTTAATTTGTGCAGTGACTCAATTTGACACAGTCCTTCTGAGTATGCACAGCAGACAAAACACAAAATGATTTACTCACAAGGCTCCACAAAACCTTCTTCCACTCTCTGGAATTTTCAGCTTCTGTGGATGCTGGTTGCTCTAGTATCTGGGCCCATAACCCTTGTCAGGGATGATGGGAGTTGTAGCTCTTCACCTCTGGCTCTAACTCACCACCTTGTTATGCAGCAGAGCTGACCAGCTTTGATCAGTGGTTAATGCTTCTTTCCCAAGCAGCAGAGTTTCAGAGAATAGGCTGAAGACCCTGACAAACTCTCCAAGCCTTCTCACTCTTCTTCCTGAGATGTCTCCAAACCTCTCCAGGATTCCTCTGGTTCTTGTATCTTCCCTCAAGACACCAGACAACTCAGTAGTCTTATATAAAAGATCTACTTTATTCTACTATATACATAAATACTATATGCCCTACAAATCACAATCTCTACACTTCACAATATCTCCAAAACTACTCCACAATGTACATTAGCAAACATTGCAATTTATAGCCATTGTTAGACACCACCCACCAGTCAGTTTCCACCCAGTGGGTGTGTACATACATCTTGATTGGTCCACATAGATCATCCCATACCTAAGACCAACCCAAGTGTTTCATCACTTTACCTTGACCACTTAATGAGTCTCAGGTGTTTGCAATCTATCACAGGTGTTCTCAATATACCTTCTATAACTTTGTCCTTGGCTCTCAAGGCTTCTTAATTATATTATCTTTTTCACCTGTGTATCTTCCTGATTGCTCCTGCTTAGTCACTTTGACATTCACATACATATTTTTATTTCTATTACTGTATATCCCATGTTGCTTTTTCCTTAACAGGGGGGTGTCCTGGAACCAAACCCCAGTTGATACCAAGGGCCCACTGTACAGGATTTCAGGCAGGATTCTCCCACTCAAGTAATAGCTAGGCCTGAATCTGCTTTGCTTCTAAATTGAGACAGGTTTGATATATTTTGGTGATACGGAGATGCATATTCCGGTGATATAGAGATGCCTATAGTAGTATATGATTCTTTATGGCTGTGTCTGTGCCATGTTGCCTTAGAAGTGGAGAAAAGGTCAAATATAGTAGAGAACACAGAGTTCCATTCCATTAGAATCTACATTTCCATTTTTAAAATTGGAAAAATTTTACCCTCCATAATAGTGAAACCATGTGTTGTTGATTGTGTCTGCTGGTATCTCAGAAGCCAGAAAAGCTGATGAATAAGTTTTTCAGCATGACACATAGAAAAGGCAAGCCTGATGAACTAGAGATCACACAATACAAGGAAGATACAGAAGGAAATTCTTAATCACAAGCATTGAAATTATAATTTGGCAAAGCTGGAATGTGTAATGGGCTAATAACAGAGAAAATTACATTCATTCACTCCCCCCTTCTTCCCCCTCCCCAGCGCACAGGAGTAATGAGTTTGTCAATTGAAAGTGGAATTTGAGGACACAACTCGATTAGCAGTGGGCCAAACTGCGAGGGCCATCTTCCCCACCCCCAGACCATTGTTGCGAACAATACTTTCTCGTGATGTAGCATTGCTCTCATTCTAAAACAGAAATTGCAGATGGGCTTCTGCAAATAGCTACACAATGGGGGAGGTTGCCCACTACTAAAGGAAGTACAGAGGAACGTTACTTTTGGGACTACAATTGCATTGTTTTCAGGTAGGTCAAAGGTGGAATACCCATTAAAGTCCAAATTTATAGTGCACTTATAAACAGATTACCGTATATCGTATTTTCTTAGGAAGTCACCAGCTTCTTCATTATTAAGTTTAGATTTCCACTCAGCTATGTTCCATGACAGATAATTTAGATAAGATATTTCACACATAGATGTTTTCTTTTGGGTGGTGACTTTGAAATTATCACCCGAGATTGATAGTCTAGGATGGTTAAATGAATACCTCCTATCCATTGCATGCCAATGGTTTTCATGTGTCTGCATCAAAAGTCTGTTTCCCTCTTTAGCTGTCTGTTTCCCTCTTTAGCTTCATTTACATGGTGCCACCTATAATTTGACTACCACTCCTACCTTTGGGTAACTCTTCTGAAAGACCTCTGAGCATTCCCCTCTGGCTCCTGTTGTTCCTCTGTCTTCATCATCTTTAATTCTGACTAACTAAATAAAATGCAGCATCTGGAATCTCTTAATCACAAGCATTTGGCGGCTATGACTGCCAGAATTCCCACAGCCAGCAGTCATCATTGGCCATGCTGACTTAGGATTTTGGCCAGTTTTAGGGTGTATGTGTTTTTAAAGTAACTTTTTCAAATTACAGTATTATTACAGACCAAGGTCTAAATCCAGTTGTTAGTCCCAGTTAGAGTAGACCTATTGATTTATCAAGTCCCACTTGTTTTGGGGAGTTTACATTATTTGGGACTAACATGTGGATTTAAGCGAATGGACTCACACCCAAAAGTCAGTCTCACATCTCTTCACTTTACCTTGTCCACCCACGTAATAGTGGACTTGCAAAATAAAAGGGAGCATTAGTAGGGCTGCTGATGTTATCTGTTGCCTCCACTACTTTCACCACCACTCTTCATCTTATGCAAAATACATAGTGTCGCATCCCTAATGTCTTATCTGCATGCACAGCAGAATGGAGTGGTAGAATGGATTGACTCACTTGCAGATACAGGCATGTGGCTCCTATTTTGTTTAATAGATGCTGGGGAAATGGCTGAAACATTCTTCATTAACAGTGGCAGGAATACTCAACTGTGCAGTAAAAAATGCACCTATCTTTATGGATCAAGCAAAAACTTATTAGGATGATAAGTAGACTAGAACATTTTATTATTTCAGCCCAGCCCAGCACTATTCCACAACTTATTTCAAAGGCTTTAAAACAGAAAAGGGTACTGTGTAAAAACTAACTCAGCAGTGACGGGTGGGTGGATTGTGTTTATATATAATAAAATCTCTTAAGTGGTTTATATCAAAATGCATATCTAGCATGATCCAGAAACAGTATCACAGCTCTGTCAGGGAAGATGGGAGTTGTAGCTCTTCACCTCTGGCTCTAACTCACCACCTTGTTATGCAGCAGAGCTGACCAGCTTTGATCAGTGGTTGATGCTTCTTTCCCAAGCAGCAGAGTTTCAGAGAATAGGCTGAAGACCCTGACAAACTCTCCAAGCCTTCTCACTCTTCTTCCTGAGATGTCTTCAAACTTCTCCAGGATTCCTCTGGCTCTTGTATCTTCCCTCAAGACACCAGACAACTCAGTAGTCTTATATAAAAGATCTACTTTATTCTACTATATACATAAATACTATATGCCCTACAAATCACAATCTCTACACTTCACAATATCTCCAAAACTACTCCACACTACACCACAATATGCATTGGCAAACATTGCACTTATAGCCATTGTTAGTCACCACCCACTAGTCAGTTTCCACCCAGTGGGCGTGTACATTCATTTTGATTGGTTTACATAGATCATCCCATACTTAAGACCAACCCAAGTATTTCATCATTTTACTTTGACTACTTAATGAATCTCAGGTGTTTGCAATCTATAACAGGTGTTTTCAATATACACTCTATAACTTTGTCCTTGGCTCTCAAGGCTTCCAAATTACATTATCCTTTTCACCTGTGTAGCTTCATGATTGCTCCTGCTTAATCACTGTGACTTTCACATACACATTTTATTTCTATTACTGTAAGTCCCATGTTGCATTTTCCTTAACAGAACCCTCATGCTGTCAAGAATATAGAGAAGGAAATGTACCAAAGATGGTGGCTTCACTTTTCAAGACATTTCACTATTGCCCCAGCTCATTGTTTGGGAATTGTTGCCTCTTCTGCAGACATTGTGACTTTATTATGGCAATCCCAGATTTTCATACTTCCTCACATCTTGAATATGTTACACTGAAGGAGCTCTAAACTTTGATCATTGGCTGCTGGAAGAACCAACAGAAACATAGTCTTCATGTGTGCAGAGAAGAAAGCAAACATGGAAGTGCTATTTTGGTAGAACACCCAGTGTATTAAGAAACATTTAAACTTAACTTAGGGGTGGGCCATTATGGTGGGACTGGGGCAGCTTCCTCCCCCTGGGGACTCACAAATGCCAAAAATACCCAAAAAAAGGGAACAAAGCGAATGGTCACTCATCCACTTCTAGTTTGAAAAATGAATAATCACTCAGATCAGGCCCAAGCATGGTAGGGCTTTACTTGGAACCTTGCACAGTGCAGGAAACTAGTGGCAACTAACAATATCTTCCAATCAATATTTGAACAAAATATTTACTCTGCTGATCTAAGATATCTCTTCTCTTTTTATATTGATTTATCAAGTCCCCATTGATTCAACAGTTCTATTCTGGTTGGGATTATTAATGGATTTAGGTCATGGAAAACACACAACACATAGACTCCCCTCCCCCAAAAAAAACCATTTTTCCCAAAACACAATGACAAAGTGTTAAAAGAGTTCAAGTAGATCTGATTTATGTAACTCAGCTTAGTTGTGACACGGAACCTATGGGAATATTCTTCCAGGTGAGGATTTTTAAAAAGATTTATCCTCAAAACAAACACAGCTGGATTTCCAGAGATTTAATCTTAGCCCAGTGAATCCCCTATAGATTCTAAAAAGGAAAAATGATGTTCAGATCAAAAGCTTTCTGATTAAATAGCCTAATTAAGAAATACATAAAATCAGCATAGTCACAATATTTTTTCCCCAGCAACAGGAGAAAGAAAAAATTTCCTGCTTCAATAGAATTAAGGATAAATATTTGTTTCCAGTGGCATTGCCTATAAAATGCTTCCCACTAATTACTTTCTATAAAGGTTTATTGTTTCCCAGTCATCTTTTAACATAGCAGAGAGTACAATATAGTGTGAATTTTAAAAGGGTAATGAATTTGAATATAGATGCTGGTGGAAATAAATCAATAAGGATTTCACACTGAGCACTTGATGCTATGGATAGCCAGGATTGCCTGACTAGGAAAAAAATTGGTATATCTTTGGGTTGTGATTTGACATGTAAATTCCTCCCCCCTAGTTTAGTATATACATTTCCCAGTACTGCCCACTCTTACTAATCATCTGCTATTGACCTCTCTCTCCACCCTGCCTACCCCCCCCCCCCGCCATTTGGAGCAGAATTCTAAGATAGCAATCCTTTTGGTAGCATGCTCTTCTTAGTTGCATGCTCTGAGTTAACAAGAGGTTAGCATAAATACTTTATCAGAGGATATGCAAGGAGGTATCTCGTACCTCCTTGTGTAACAGTTTCCCCCAGACTATGCCATGGTAACGAGACAGCAGCCTGGCATGAACTGTGCCCTCCAGCCATGTGGGAGCAAGAAAGTTCCTTCATGCTATCATCTAACTGGAAATGATTGTCCTCTTGGACCTTCAACATGAATACACTGGTGTTGAAACAGGCATGCTTCCCCAACCCCATGTCTTCAGACTGAGGGACTTAGGGTTCTTTGCCATTTGTCAGCTACTCTGTATCTGTTTAGAGATCATGCTTTTCACCTGCTGGTTACCTGGTCTCCCAGCTCATGACTGAGCATCAACATTCCACTTAAGGACCCTTAAGTACTGGAATCTCAGAAGTTTTAAAGGGAGAATGATCAGGCAACTTAATAATCTTTTGGGCTTTTTAAAATTAAAATAGATAAAATAGTATACATACACACACTCCTCTTGGGAAGGAACATAGACTTTTCATCATCTAGGGACACATTTTATCACTAACCCAATATTGGGCCATCCTAATTTATATTCCATCAGTTACAATACTCTTATCTTATTCAAAATTATTTCATTCACCAGCATTGTATAGGTACAGTGGTCACTTGTTATACACGAATCTGTTCTGGACACCTACCCACCCCATGTATGAGAAATAACCATGAGGCCTCGAGTCCCATTGATTCTAATGGTTGCACACTCCTATGCGCATGCCATTTTGTCCCCCCAGGCTTGCCGTCCATGTGAGCTCAAGTCCATGGATGGCAAGCCCGCATATGGGACAGGCACACTGTATTTTCCAGCCAGGATTAGCATTATTGGCATAGGAGCTGTCAAGGAAAGCTATATCCAAATTGGAGACTGTTGTAAACAGCTTGACTTTCATGATCTGGCTTTTATACCATCTCCAGCCTCTGTCAATACCATCATAGTATATCTATCTAGTCAGCATGAATGTCAGCATTTATCATCCTCTCCAATAGGAAATGAGATTTAGGGGCAAATCACTAATGGTAGATAGTGTCACTGTTTACCATTATCCTGGCTGGCTGTCAAGAGATTGTTGAATCAGGTTACATCACCCTGCTTGCACGAGCCACCAGTTGCAACTAATCCTTTCATACCAATACTGTACACCTTTTGTTGTTTTATGCTGGTCATTGGTTTAATATTTCTCTATCAGACTTTTACCTTCTTATCTATCTTTTTTAAGTTAGATGGCTTCATGCCCAGAACTAGCTGGTAAGCCTGCATCCCTTAACAGTATGCTGTATGACACACGGAATTTTTTTTTTACTTGGCACACACACTTAAGACAGTAATGTTCAAGAATTAGGGTCTTGAATTTTTCACTACACACACACACACACACACATTAGCACTCATCCTGTAACAATGGAACCTTATGTTGGTGCCAAATATGAGCTCAACCCAGGTGTGCCACACTGCAGTGGTAGGTGACTGAATGACATAAAAATCAAAAGAAGTGATTTTGGGAGTTTGGAGCAGATGGGAGGTGCTGTTAAAGATTTAACTTTACAAATAGCTCTTCATTCCTTTTCTGTTTTATTTTGGATTTGTTTTCTCTAACATGCACTTTTGTTGACTTCTGTTGCTGCTTTTTCTGTTGTGGCTATTCATTTGCTTTTAATATTGCATGTTTGTTTGTGGGGGGTTTTAAGTGATGGATGAAAAGGCAAGAGAGTAGAAGAAGCAGTCACGGGAATGAGTACCGAGTACAGAACTGGCTGGATAATCAATATTTCCAAATGAGGTTAAAAGGGCAAGCAGCATAAGTGTGTGTATGTACCCCTGCAGGACACAATTGAATATAAAATCCAATCAAATCCAATCAAATGAAGATGTGATCCAGTTAGCATGGATGTGGCAAGCTCCAACTAGTGTCCATTGGTGATGAATAGCCAGATCAGGACTTCAGGTTCAGGCTCCCCATCTTCATGCGTGAGACCAAAGAGGAGGCAGAGCTGGGAAGGACTTGCATCTGATACCAATCCTGGACAATTCCCCTTCCCTAGAAGTCCTAGCACTTGCAGAACCCTGGGGCTCATCATGTTTCATCCATTTGCTCTACCTTAAGGCCAATGCCTTCAGTCTAGAAACTTTAGAAAGCTCCTCATGGGATATTATCAGAAACATTTCCTAAATTCAACAAGGTCCCGTTAATTATAGGATGTTTTCCCCAGACAAAAGAGGAGCAGGGGGATCCACTCCACCTAACAGACTGCCTGTTTTGAGCCTCCAACAATACTAAATTGCTGCTCTTGCCATAATTGAGCCAGTATTTTTCATGTGGGGGAAAATGCCTATTTTGATACAAATTACAAACTATAAGCAAAAGGATGGAATGATTGGTAGCACAATGGGAGCCAACAGCTGAAGCACCCATGCCAAGATTCTCATTCAGATCAGGTCCCTTGTTCTTACATTTGAGTAAGAAAGGAGCACGGATGTAAACTATATGATATGCATTAAATGCATATCTTGGAAAAATTACTACAACTTTTCTCACACCCACACAGTGGGGATTCTGAAAGCTGCAGTCTGAAGAATAACTTGCCCAAGTCCTCATTAAAGGTAACATGTAGGTTGGCTCTCCAGCCTGAACTGCACTTGCAGTTTGCTAAGGTATTATCTGGACCAGAATGCTCACAGAAGATCCTGGTGAAAAACATGAGTATGACCTGGAATGGATAACAAAACAATTGCTTTCTGTAGCAAGCTAGAAATCTCTGGGGAAACTTTTCAATCTCTCAGGGCATTTTTAGTAGACATTAATATCACCATACTCTGACACGAAACAAACACACTAGTTTCAAAAAGAGATGCCTTTATTTAGCTGCTGGACTGAAATTCAGTGGCACATTTGACCCTCTGGAACTGGCACCCTCCAGATAGAAGAGATTTGTTCTCTGTTGTTCCAGGGAGCAAAACTAGAACAAATGGGAAGAAACTTAAAAGAAGGAGATTTGGGCTAAACACTGAGGCACATTTCCTCAAGCTGAAAGCTGTTTGACACTGGGGGTAATGGGCCTCCCTTTGTGGGAAGTATTTGAGCAGAGGGTGGACAGCCATCTAGCAGGGATGTGACAGCTTTATAATTGCTGCATTGAACAGGGGCTTCTGAACACCATGGTCCCTTCTAGCTCTGCATCTCTATGATACTGGGCCCTTGAAACTTCTGACTGCATGTTGCTAACATTGCAATGTGTCATCATCTCTGCCAGTAACTAATAAAATACACTCATCCCTCCACATTCACTGGGGTTAGGGGCACAGGATCTCCATGAATGAGAAAACCACAAATAACAAAAATACTATGTTTTTACCTGAGAGAACATCTCTCTAGGAATCTCAAGGCCCTCCATTGCAACTCTGTGGTCAACATCTGCCAGACATTGACCATAGAATTGTGCTGGAGGAGCTACAAATGCCCAGTGGAATGTTCTAGGAATCTCTAGGTCTTTCAGTGCGACCTTTGGTTAAAGTTCACCATAGAGTTACCCTGGAGGACCTAGATATTCCTAGAGAGAACATATTTACAAAAATGGTGACTAATCAGAGCCGCAAAAGTCAGAGCTGCAAATGTGGAGGGACGAGAAAGCAGTAAAATGGGACACATCTGTAAAGCAGAAGTTTGAAAAATTTACTTGTTTTCTGGTGCTCCAGAGATTGTGACCCAGAGCAATGGGTTGAAACTATAGGAAAAGAGGTTCTACCTCAACATTAGGAAGAACTTTTTGACAGTAAGAGGTGTTCATCAGTGGAATACACTGCCTCAGAAAGTGGTGGAGTCTCCTTCTTTGGAGGATTTTAAACAGAAGCTGGATGCCCATCTTTCAGGAGTGCTTTGATTATATCATAGAATCACAGAATCATAGAATCATAGAGTTGGAAGAGACCACAAGGGCCATCCAGTCCAACCCCCTGCCATGCAGGAACTCCCAATCAAAGCATCCCCGACAGATGGCCATCCAGCCTCTGCTTAAAGACCTCCAAAGAAGGAGACTCCACTACTCTCCGAGGGAGTGTGTTCCACTCTCGAACCGCCCTTACTGTCAGGAAGTTCCTCCTAATGTTGAGGTGGAATCTCTTTTCTTGCAGCTTGCAGCCATTGTTTCGGGTCCTAGTCTCTGGAGCAGCAGAAAACAAGCTTGTTCCCTCCTCGATATGACATCCCTTCAAATATTTAAACATGGCTATCATATCACCTCTCAGCCTTCTCTTCTCCAGGCTAAACATCCCCAGCTCCCTAAGTCGTTCCTCATAGGGCTTGCTTTCCAGACCCTTCACCATTTTAGTTGCCCTCCTTTGGACACGCTCCAGTTTCTCCACATCCTTTTTGAATTGTGGTGCCCAGAACTGGACACAGTATTCCAGGTGAGGTCGGACCAAAGCAGAATAGAGTGGCACTATTACTTCTCTTGATCTAGACACTATACTTCTACTGATGCAGCCTAAAATTGCATTGGCCTTTTTAGCTGCTGCATCGCACTGTTGACTCATGTTCAACTTGTGGTCCACCTGGACTCCTAGATCCCTTTCACACGTAGTCTCATTCAGCCAGGTGTCCCCCATCATATATCTGTACTTTTCGTTTTTCCGCCCTAAGTGCAGTACCTTACATTTCTCTGTGTTGAATTTCATTTTGTTAGCTTTGGCCCAACTTTCTAGTCTGTTCAAGTCATTTTGAATTTTGATCCTGTCCTCTGGGGTATTAGCTACTCCTCCTAATTTGGTTTCGTCTGCAAATTTGATAACTATGCCCCCAATACCGTTATCCAAGTCATTAATAAAGATATTGAATAGCACTGGGCCCAGGACAGAGCCCTGTGGCACCCCACTGGTCACTTCTTTCCAAGTTGAAAAGGAGCCATTGTTGAGCACCCTTTGCGTTCGACCAGTTAACCAATTACAAATCCATGTAACAGTTACTTTGTCTAGCCCACATTTTACCAACTTGCTTGCAAGAATGTCATGGGGAACCTTGTCAAAGGCCTTACTGAAATCAAGATATACTATATCCACAGCATTCCCTTCATCTACCAAGCTGGTAATTTTATCAAAAAAAGAGATCAGATTTGTCTGGCATGACCTGTTTCTCTGAAACCCATGTTGACTTTTTGTGATTATGAAATTATCTTCCAGATGTTCACAGACTCTCTGTTTAATGATCTGCTCCAGAATCTTCCCTGGTATTGATGTCAGACTAACTGGACGATAATTGTTGGGATCCTCTTTTTTCCCCTTTTTGAAGATGGGGACAACATTTGCCCTCCTCCAGTCCACTGGGACCTCTCCTGTTTTCCAGGAATTCTCAAAGATTATTGCCAATGGTTCTGATATTACATTTGCCAGTTCTTTTAATACCCTTGGATGTAATTCATCTGGTCCTAGAGACTTATATTCATCTAGATTAACCAGATGTTTCTGTACTATCTCTTTACTTATTCTGTGCTGAAATTCTCCTATTCTGTCCTCTGCTCCATTATCCTCAAGTTGAGCACCCTTTGCCTTTTCTGAGAATACTGAAGCAAAGAAGGTGTTGAGTAATATCTTTCTGCATGGCAGGGGGTTGGACTTGAAGGCCCTTGTGGTCTCTTCCAATTCTATGATTCTGTTATTCTATGTCTGCAAAACACATTAGAACATCAGACATGAGATAGTGCTTCTTACTTTTCTACCTTGTTTGTGAGCGTCTGTAGAGATATCTGGCTGGTCATTGTTAGAAAGAGAGTGCTAATCTAGAAAACTCTGGGGGAGTTTCTTCTTTCCTTGACTAGTGGTTAGTGTGAGGTAGCGGTTCCCATATCAGTGGGATGGTGAATCCAGTCTAGATTTCAGTATGAAATTTAAAGGAGCTATCCAAGATGCTGGACAATGGTACTGAGCACCTTGGATAGTTCCTTTGCCATTCAAGATAAACCCTGGAGTGGATTCACTGCTGCACTGCTATGAAAGCTACTAGAGGGCACTTCTGTTTTTCCCCTCAAAACTCAAAGACGACAAATATGCAAGAAACTTGCAAGCAGTATACAGCCTAGAGAAACAAAGCACAGAACCCCCAGCTGTAAGGAATATGAAGATGTCCATTGGTTATTCTTGTTTCATTTATCATTCGACACACCCTGAACCAAAATAATCCTGGCCAAATACAGCCTGATCTCAGTGGCTACAGTAATAAAGGGGGGATCTCTGCCTTGCATGATAAGGAGACATACAATGTTGTCTTTGGGATTTCCATGAGCCAGTTTCTCTTTGCTCCGCTTTATTTCTGATGTGCAAATGGGAAGCAGTGTATTCTGACTTTGATCTTTCTCTCTGTCTCTTCATTCTTGCTATTTTTTGGTTTTAAGATAAAACTCATTTGTTGTGACACACCCTTCATGCTACATATGCAAGCACCAATTCAAATGTTAGCAGGGTGACCGTCACAGCAGACTATTGAGCTGAAATTTTCCAGGAGAGAAAAAAAAATATGAAGATCCTCCTGAGCTAAATATATTGTCCTAAGAAGCCAGCATGATGTAATGGTTTGAGCATTGGACTATGGCTCTGGAGAACAGGGTTTGAATCACTACTTGGCCATGAAACCCACTGGGTGACCAAGTCACACTTTCTCAATCTCAGAGGATGGCAATGGCAAGCTCTCTCTGAAGAAACTTAATGACAGATTGGCCCTAGGCTCGTCATAAGGTAAAAACGAATTGAAGGCACACAAAAGAACAACAAGAAGCTCTGGATCATGTGGGGGAAAATTAATAAGATAAGGATATCTGAGAGTGAACTTGTTGCAATCTTGTATGCCATTGCTTTATTTCCCTCTACCCAGATACTGGGTGACAAGTCACAGTCTCTCAGCTTCAGAAGAAGGCAAGCCAAACCACCTCTGAATAAATCTCACCAAGAATCATAGAATCATAAAGTTGGAAGAAACCACAAGGGCCATCCAGTCCAACCCCCCGGCATGCAGGAACTCAAAATCAAACCATCCCCAACAGATGGCAATCCAGCCTCTGTTTAAAGACCTCCAAAGAAGGAGACTCCGCAACTCTCCACTGTTGAACAGCCCTTACTGTCAGGAAGTTCCTCCTAATGTTGAGGTGGAATCTCTTTTCCTGTAGCTTGCATCCGTTGTTCCGAGTCCTGTTCTCTGGAGCAGCAGAAAACGAGCTAGCACTCTTCTCAATATGACATCCCTTCAAATATTTAAACAGGGCTATCATATTACCTCTTAACCGTCTCTTCTCCAGGCTAAACATACCCAGTTCCCTAAGTCGTTCCTCGTAGGGCATGGTTTCTAGACCCTTCACCAGTTTAGTTGCCCTCCTCTGGACACGCTCCAGTTTCTCAACATCCTTTTTGAATTGTGGTGCCCAGAACTGGACACCGTATTCCAGGTGAGGCCTGACTAATGCAGAATATAATGGCACTATTACTTCCCTTGATATAGATACTACATTTCTATTGATGCAGCCTAAAATCGCATTGGCCTTTTTAGCTGCCGCATCAAGTTCAGAAAAACACTACAGATGGGAGTCAGCATAACACCCATCACAGGGAAGAAATCCTGCCCCCAACAGATGGGAAATAATCTGAAATGATATAAAGGAATTTCCTCTAAACATAAGAAACCAGATGGAATCAGAGAATATATACCATTGGCAGTAAGTGTGGTAGACACATCAGTTTTGTTTATTATCCCCAAAATCAAAATCCCACACACCCTGCTTCAGTGTAGCCATCTGCAAACTGGTGAGAATTTGTCACATCATTGCAGCAAAATTCTTAACTTTTTGCTTTTAATTTCATGTTTTCCAGAGCTTGGAAACTACAACTCCCAGAATGCCCCAGCCAGAATGGTTGGGAGGCAGTTGGTGCTTTACTTTGAAAAAGTAGCTTTCCCCCAGCTCTAATGTTTCCAGACAACCACTTACTATCACACAAGTTCCCAGCACAAAGTCTTGAATAATCAAAGATCTTGTTAAGAAGTATTAAATATGCACATTTGTTCTGAGATTAAATATCTAGCAGTTGACAAACACTAACCCCCAAGCCTAGGCTTATCTGAAAAACCTCTACATCCTCTCCAGCTTTTGCACAGAGGCTTTAGAGAGGATCAAGATCTTACCATACTTATTTCCACTGTAAACAAAAGGCAAAAGGGATTTGAGGCAGGGCTGATAACCTAAATTGCATTTTCCATACTGGTGGTGATATCAGATTTAGTGATCAGTTACAGCCTGCTTATATACAGCTATGTGTTCTTCTCTTGCAGGATAAAAATGTGGAGCGGGGAACAAGTGAATAAATCTTTAATATTTGTGAGCTGATGTAAAGAAGCGAAGCAAAATTAAATGGAAGCTATTTGGTGTTTTGAGAGCCAGCATGGTGCAATGGTTTCAGTGTTATACTATAATGCTGGAGAAAGGGGTTCAAATCCTTGCTCAGCCATGGAAACTCACTGGGTGAACTTGGGCAAGTCAGTACTCTCTCACCCTCAGAGGAAGGCAAGGACAACCCCACCATTAACAAATCTTGCCAAGAAAACCTTGAGATAGGGTCCCCATAAGTAAGCAGCACACAATATATCATGCTTTATGTATTATAGAAAGAAGTTCTGCATACTGTTTTCATCTGAACAGCTGCAGCTCTTAGGAGGAAAACTTTATTTGTACTACTACTGCCAGAATTCCTGAACCAGCATGGCCAGTAGGTTATTTATCCCATGAGACCTCTGAGGGCTGTATCCCTGCTGCCACCACTATCTCATATATATATATATATATATATATATATATATATATAATGCCTAGAAAGCATGGAAACAATTTTGCTATATTTTGTCATCTCCAGTCCATTTTACACCCAGGATAGGCCTTTTTTCCAACAGGAAGTGACCTGGAAGCATGACTTCTTTCTTCTCCTTTGGGAAGGGTAAAATAGAACAGGGGGCATTTGAGGATTTAAAAAAAACAATGGGGTGCTGGGCTCCTCAAAAGCAGCCTTAGGGGTTACATGCCTCCCATGGATTGCATTTTCCCACTCCTTGTTTTAAGGGCTCTTTAAACACTCTTAGAACCATTCTACTTTTTCTTCCAAGCCATAAATGAAATAGGAAACAAGCCACAGGAAATTCCACTGCCCATTGCCTATTTGGCTACAATTTCTCCTACAGTTTCACCACTGGTTTTTGAGCAAACCCTTTGGGCTGGAGTAGAAGTTCTAATCTTGGCAGCCATGTGGGCCTTTCTGCCGTAATGGCACGAGGGAGTGGCTGGCAGCGCTGAGGAATGGTGGCTTAAATGGTCCCTATTATAGTTGTTTTGTGTAGCAATGTTATCTCAGTGCCAAATATTAGGCCTTAGGTCAGAGAAATAACAGTGGTAAAGTGCTCACAATTTTGATAATATAGTGCTTGGTGCACTGATGACACCATGTACACACTAAATTGTTAGGAATAATAGTAATAATACAGTGATACAATTTAAAAAGGAAGGCAAAGGGCATCAATATGAAGAGAGAAGAGACAGCCTGGGTTGGCAGAGTAAACATTTTGTGCAAATACTTGTACTGGATGGAAAGTGTTGTTGTATGCCAACAATTCCCTGAGCTGTAGAAAGTTCCCAAGGAAGTTCTCTCACATTCATGTATGAATCACGTTGTCATTAACAATCACATTGTTATTCCTGACTATTCATTGAATCAATCAGCACTTGGCAAGTCAACATTTAGGTATCCTTCATGGGCATAGCCCCAACTGTCCCAGTTCGGCAAGGACAGTCCCAATTAATCATCTGTCATCCACTTTCTCAGCTCTTTTAAAAATATCCCATTCTCTCTCCTCGTCCTCCTCCTCTTCTCACTTTCCTCAGCTTACTTCAATTGTTACAAATTGAGTTCATTCAGCAAACAAAGCAGATAGGAGAGGAAGTAAAAGCAAACTGCTACAGTTTGTGTGCTTTTTCTCCTTAATACCTTTTGCCATCTTAACTACACTGATGTTGCTTGACCTCACATGTCCTGGCTTTCATCTGTGAAATGTTGGCATGTATGTCACTGAGTCAATGGGTCTGCTCTTATCGGGACTATCAATTGGATTGAGACCTTAAGTTTCTGCCCTGTGGACAACTGACTGCTACATAGATGTGCAAGAGATCAAGCTGATAGGCTGCAGTCGTTTCTACACTTACCTAAGTGTAAAGCCCTGGAATTCAATAAATCTTACTTCTGAAGAGCCATGCATAGGTTTTCAGTATTTGTTTCTTTGGATGAAAGCCCTTTGGATAAGAGCTTTATCGCTTTTCTAGGCTCTGGGAAATTAACATATGAGGTGAAAGAGCAGCCTAGCATCTTCCCCTTTCATATGGTCCTTTTTCCTCATGTAGAAATTGACTTTCTGAAGAAGAGAGACTTCTCTGTTAATGGACACTCTTAGGATGATCTGGCATTCTGACAACACAAACACAACATGTTAAGTGTCTTCCCATTTCATAAAAGGCAAGCTTCTGCAGCAGAGTTTCTTAGCCTAGAATGATAGAATCGTAGAGTTGGAAGAAATCTCAAGGATCATCAAGTCCAATCCCCTGCCATGCAGGAATGCACAATCAAAGCACCCCCAACAGATGTCCATCCAGCCCCTTGTTTAAAAATCTCTAAAGAAGCAGACTCCACCACACTCTGAGGGAGTGTCTTCCACTATCAAACATCTCTTACTGTCAGGAAGTTCTTAATGTTTAGCTAGATGCCCTTTGCATCCATTGCTCCGTGGATAGTGGAGGTGGTCCATGGCTGGACTTTAATGCAGGTATGATTGATTTAAATCAAATGTATTTGAATCATGATTCAAATCATGGATTTAATTGTTTATCTAAAGGACTCAGTTTTAAAATCACTAGTGAAGAAGATTCATATATATATATATATATATATATATATATATATATAGTAGAAGTGCCTTACTGTTTAGTAGAGATCTTTTTCAGATGAATTTTCAGTTTACCAGAAATGGAAATGGCATTTCTGTCCAGACTTCTCTTCCTTGTTCAGATATACTCCATTGCCCTAAATTCTCTGTTCATTCACCTTCTCTTTCTCTGCTTAGGCTGTATCTGCACTGCAGGAATAATGCAGTTTGACACCACTTAAACTGCCATGGCACAAGGCAATGGAATTCTGGGATATGTTGTTTTGTGAGATATTTAGCTTCCATCAGAGAGCTCTGGTGCCACAGCAAACTACAAATCGCAGGATTCCATAGGATGGAGCCATGGCAATTAAAATATTGTCAAACTGGTTTATTTCTGCAATGTGGATGCAGCCTTGGTGATGCAAGAAAGGGGAGGAAGAGAAAGAGACAATGTATGCAAGATTCATTTACAGCACCTGCAAATTAGAACTGATCAAGTTAACTTCTGTCTTTTTTTAAAAAAAATGCTGTTCAAATGCTAACATAGGGAATTTAAGCTCTGTGATCTGCAACACAAGTAAGCTTCATCAGTGGCATAAAGCAGAAAGATTGGAATTATACTTGTCCTTGAGAAATCACTAATCTAGAAATTGCAGGGGTGAGGTTTCAGATATGAGTGCCTGAATCTTCTTGCTTTCCGCTTCCATCCTGGTTCCTTTTTCTGCGGCTTTGAAGTAACTAGATAAAAATAAGCCATTACTTTGAATTAATTCCTTTTTAAAATAAGTAAGATATAAGTAAATAATAGCATTATTATAGTTTGAACAGGAGATGACTTCACTCCTTCTGCTCCATGCCACTTCAGGAACCTATGTATTTCATCTAAGGCAAGAAGCAGACCTCAGAATTGTAGTCAGCCCTTGTGTTTTCAAAAATGGAGTCCCAGCATTTCTTCTCTATTCCCCATGTCCACAACTGAGTATAATCTACTCCCCTTCCTTTGATTCATACACACTGAAATCTCCATCTTAGGAAAGAGTTTAATAGCAAATGTCATAACCATAAGACTCCACCAAATGTTTAGAGTTCCCACCTTGTTCTTCTGCATTTGCTAATTATTTACTAACCCCCGAGCCTGATAAAGAGTTCTGAAGAACTAGAAGACTTGCACACTTTTGTAAAATTCCCATTAGTCCTGCCTGGCAAATGTGACTTTCTTTTGCAATGTAGCTATGACATTTGCTGCTTTTCATTACTTTGGTTTCTATATGGTGGGGAAGAATCACACATTAGCCTTTGGTTTGCTATGTTCCCATTTTGCTTTCTTTCCAGTTCATTTGTTCTCTGAGCTGCTTCACATACACACTTGTGCCTATCTTTCTTTCTCTGTGGCTGCTTAGTAGTGCCTTCCTCCATTATAGCCACCTAACAGGCACAAAGCAACAGTGACATGGTCACCGTTGAGTTGCCCTCATTCAGTAATGAAGCACAAACATGACCTGCTCATTGAACCAACATTCAGAGAAAAATGAAAACCAGGATGCTCATTTGCTTCAGCTGTCAAGCCAAGGCCTGTTTGTTCTTTTTGAGCCAAACCAAGGCAACTGCCTTTTGAGCCAAACCAAGGCAACCCCAGTTCCATTTAACACAGAAATGACAGCTTGAGAAGACACATGCAGTGACTCAGACTTTTCAACAAACCTGATGATGAAGAGAGAACTCATTTAAAGTGCATAAGCCAGAGAGCATGTTTTCAGCATGGTATGAAATAACATGTTCAACAAAAAAATTCTCTGTGCATGATGGCCATTGGATCTGGTGGTACAGTTAGGCAATACTCTTGATATAATAATAATAATAATAATAATAATAATAATAATAATAATAATAATGTATAGCCCGCCCCTCTGCAAAGCAATTGGGGCGGGTTACAACATAATTAAAACATAAAGAGTTAAAAACAGACAATCCCAATCCCCTAACCCTCCCACCCCTTAAAACTGAATTAAACTAATATTCTATTAAAAACCATATACAAACTTTAAAACAATATAAAACAACAAGGCAGCGGACACAATTTGAAACAATAAATTGAGGCGGCTTGCCAGGCTCCTCATGTCCTGGTCTTTTCCAGAAGATAAGCATAGGTGAAAAAGTCACTTTCATGCTACAGCTATCAATCTCCCACAGCCTGCTGGCAGAGGGATTCTGGAAAATGTAAAACCCCAAAAATGTAACTTTGCAATGCTCTGTTCTTTAGATGGTCATATTTGTTGTTGTTTCACTTATATCAAATTGTGTTAAGTCATCTCCATTGCACTTGAGGGGTCTTCTGCTCATTCCGCTTTATGGATCTCTGGTTCTTCGTTCCAAAGTCTTGTCCTAATGGCATCACTGAACATGGTCATTCCTTTCTCCCACCATTGGGTATTTAAAGCTGTACAGTGTGTATACTTGGAGGTGCCATTTAATGGCTAAGAGCTTTGGGCTGATCCATCCTCTGTGAAAGAGTGATGTCAGTACTCAGCAACCTAAGGCAGCCAACAGGGCCAAGAAATAACATCATGTCCTCACAGACCTGTGTTGCCTAGAAAGATGAAATTTTAAAAATATCATCTGGTCACTATATTAAAAGCAGTTGATAGAGCCAGGGGAACCATAACACTTGTGACAGCTTTGCAGTCTGTTCTCATGCATAAATCATATAAGTCACCAGACTTGTCTCCAACCCAAAACATGTCCAGAAACAAGACTGAAACATATCCAAGTAGCTTCAGAACATCAATGGCTGGGAAACCATACAGCCACCGCAACCACCACAACTGCAAACAGTTCAAAGTTACTATAACACTCTTTTACTTCTTTTAGCTTGGAACTTGCCACTGCTGGTTCACTTCATTGACTAAACCAAAGCTGTAATCTGAGAGAAGGAGAAATAGACAAGGGTTGACTTGACACATTCAAAGCATAATGTTACAGTTGGTCTAGCATCCTGCTGCCCTGTGTAATGTTTCTGATTCAAGCTCCTAGAGGTCTCTGTCAGCATGGCCAATTGTCTGGATTGATGAGAGTTGTAACCCAGATGCTTGTGGGGAAGAGGAATTGGGACCTAACTGAGCCCTACCAGTCTCAAAAAGGATCAGACAGCTTAGCAAAGCTTATTCTACAGGCAAGCCTTATTTATCCAGAGCAAAGCACCCTTCTGAAGCCAAGCCTTACACAAAAACCCTTCGGTGGCCTAGGTCTGGGCAGAACTCTCAGCATCCTAGGCAGAAGGAGGACTACGGGTCTCAGGGACAGGAGGAACCACCGAGATTCCTTTGAGGGGAGAAATCCTATGTCATACACTGTAGAGCTGTGGTGGGGGGATGAACCTGAAGGAACTTCCACCTGTTGCCAGCTGGGCAACAGGGTAAAGAGGAATTAGGATCTCTAATTGAGTCCTGCCTATTAACTTTTTTTGGGTGAGGGGGGCCTTCCTCCACCTCAGGCAGAATATTAAAACCCTAGTTTGGTTGCTACCATGCAGGTGCACCAACCAGAAAGCAGGGATGGATCTGACCTTCCAGATCCACCACAGACCATGTTACAGATCTCTAGGGGGTTCCTGCAAGCTGATGGATTTGACCTTGAAAAAGTTACTCCAGTCTCTGGGGGAGTGCTATGCACAAGATGTCAGGCACAGATATACTTTTTTTATTTAAAAAAAAACTGCAGGGAGTTGCAACACAGAAAAGAGTTTCTGTGTCATGTGGGATTTGTAGTTTTCCTAAGCAGATGTGCGTGAGAGTGGGGGTGAAAAGGGGAATGACTGGATCCTAGCAAAAGGGTCCTTATCACTAGCTTTCCAAACCCGAGATAGCCCTTCAGACAGGGAATCCAGGTGCTGCCCCAGAAATGGTTCCCAGGGATGGTATACGTTCAGCTCTGCCTCCTCATGGAGTAGCAGATGCCAAATCACAGCCCAAAGAGGAAAGATCCACCCTTGATAGCTAGCTCTTGTGACTCAAGCACAGAGAATTCGCAATCACTCCTGCACACAATTTTATTCATGGTCTGGAAGTTCCAGGATTCTTTCCCTACTCCTGCACTCACAGATGCTAACATGGGACCTTATCACATGGGGCTCAATGCAGACAGAATTCAAATGAAATCCCGACCTGATACGTATTATTTTTCTGTGTGTCCACACGACGTCGCACAGAACCCCGACAGAACCCCGACAGAATGCGGAAAGAACCGAGATCTTTTGAATTTCGGTTTCTTTAGGAATTGCAATTGTGCGACGGGAATCATTTCGCTTTTACCGTAGGTATGAAAACCCAATACATATTGGGGAGCATTTCCCCGCCTGCGCTCCAAGGAGGACCTCCTCAGAGAGCTGGCTTTCCGAGGAGGACCTCCTCGGAGCGCAGACCCTGCGCGGGGCCTGCGCTCCAAGCAGGACCTCCTCAGAGAGCCAGCTCTCCGGGGAGGACCTCCTTGGAGCGCCGACCCTGCGCGGGGCCTCACTCCAAGGAGGACCTCCTCAGAGAGCCGGCTCTCCGGGGAGGACCTCCTCGGAGCGCGGACCCTGCGCGGGGCCTCGCTCCAAGGAGGATGTCCTCAGAGAGCCGGCTCTCTGGGGAGGACCTCCTCGGAGCGCCGACCCTGCGCAGGGCCTCGCTCCAAGGAGGACCTCCTCAGAGAGCCGGCTTGGGAAGGGGTGACAGCCGCGGCAAGTGACAGGCGCGGCTGTATTGCGCATGTGCTAGAAGAGCATTTCTAGCACATGTGCGGGATTTTCTCACTTGTGTGTGAACGGCAAATACAGTTTCCGGAGCGCTTTCCTTAAAAGCACAATGAAGGTAATTGCGTGTGATAGCCATTTGCGTATTGTGGGGTTTCATCCAGTTTATTACTGGATTTATTCTTATTTCACTTTATTATCACTTTGTGGGCCACGTGTGACAACGTCCATGCACTGGGGATACAGGCCTTGCCTGCATTCTCCCTCAGTCTTGTTACCTAAATTGTAGGAGGTCCCTAGGGGGCACTCCCAAATCAAATTCAATTGGGAAATTAATCTAGCTCAATTGGAAGCAATGAGAAGGCTTCAGTAATGTAAAGGCGCACTGCTATACTGATCCTGAAGCATAGCTCCAGTTGCAGGGTGACTAGAATGAGGATGTCTCAGTAGCTGCCTGTGACACAGAGTGGCCGGCCACTGAGGTGTCTAGCTGAAATTGGACAGAGATTCTGTCTAACTTCAAACTAAATCAATATGCTACTGTCTAGGCACTTGTATTTATAGCAAGAAATGGGTCCTGAGGGCATTGTGTCAGATGTTAAATGGTTTTTACAAGAAGGGACTTTACCAGGGGAGAAGAATGATGGGATATACAAGAATGACCAGACAATTGACATGACTGTCCTTGACAAAAAGAGTTTCATTCCCAAAGGGAAACACCCTTTGTCTGTAGTATGCAGACAATTTCCAGGTTCAGCTTCCCACCATCACTCTCCTTGGTAAAGGGATTATGCTCATTTCGATCCTGAAATGCTCATTAGGTATCCCTGACCACATATTTTCCTATGTCATAACTGGCCATTAATACGAACAACTACAAAACATATATATATATACAAACACACACACAAACACAACTGCCGTCATAGGCATCTCTGGGGAAAAGCTGAACAATGAGAAAATGAGACTTGAGTAACATATTAAACAGATTTTGAAGCCAAATCCTCTTTTTCCCTCCCAGGTGGCAATTTACATAATGACACATTCCCATTTTGAACATTTCTGGTTTCCATATATTTTTGTTAATATAGTTATTACACTTGGCTAGAAAGGTTTGAATTAACATGTTGGCTTTAGAAAGCTATTCAGATTAAGAGGGTGAAGAGAGAAGCTGAAAAGGGACAATGCAAATAAATGATTTATTTTTTATTTTTTATTTTATTTTATTGGTTCAGAGAGGCATTATTGCAGAGTTATTTTCTTCAGTATCCCAGGGACCTCCAGATGACTAGAGAAAAATGTTAACTAGTATTATCTGAACTGAACCTCTAAAAAAGTAATGAAGCTTTGTTATTAATTTCATAAGACCCCAGAGGACAATTTGCATATGAGAGAGGGAGATGAGCTCCTGTTACAGCTTATATCTAAAGTAGCTTGGCGTAGGACTAGACAAGACAATTGGGAACCGCATGACTGGAACCTTCAAGCAATTGAATTGAGAATCCTCAAGCAAATCTGAAGTGCTTGTTGGTTATGCTTTTTTACACTGTGTATCTTTAGAGGCAAGAGGCAAGTCTTTAGGAATGAGGCTCTGAAAGCAAATAGAAGCTGGGCATTCAAAAGGCAATTAGAGCACTAAAAAGTATTGTTTGTTGTTGTTGTGTGCTTTCAAGTCATTTCCAACTTATGGCAAGGCAAACCTGTGACAGGGTTTCTTTGCCATTGCAATCCCCTGACGCTGAGAGAGTGTGACTTGCCCAATGTCACCTAGTGGGTTTACATGGCTGAGCTGAGATTCAAACCCTGGTCTTCAGAGTCATAGCCAAGTGCTCAAACCACTACACCACACTGGCTCCTATTGTATAGTATCACTATTAATCACAAGCTAGCATAGGGAAAAATGAGTTTAAAAATACTTTCATCAAAGGGTTTAGATACAGACTGTAATGGTGTATATGACATGACACGAGATCTGGTATACTGGTTTGAATGTTGAACTAGGACTCCTGAAACTAGGGTTCAAATCCCCTCTTGCCCATAGAAATCCACTGGGTGACCTTGGGCAAGTCATACCCTCTCAGCCGCAGAGGAAGGCAATGGCTAATCTTTTCTGAACAACTCTTGCCAACAAAACCCTATGATAGTTTTGCCTTAGGGTCACCATAAATTGGAAACGACTTCATAAAGATACCCACCTCGAGTCTCAGATCCCTTGATCATTCAAGGGATGCCAGCTCAGATCCCATCAATGTACATGTGAAGTTGGGGGGGAGGTACATGATACATCAGTTTATATGGGAAGTTGGCCCCCATATGCTTCACTTTACATTTGGTTTCACTGAATTTTCAACTGCCTTTTTAATGCTCATTCTTTCCATTTAGAGAGATCCATTTGGAACTCTTCACAATCTGATTTTGTTCTCACCACCTTAAAGAAATTATTGTCATCAGCAAACATTATCAGCTCACTATATACCTCTAGTGCTGTGGGTATTATTGTTTTAAATCACAATATTCTCTCTGTTTCAATCTGTAAATAGATATACAGATTTTTCTTATTTTCCTTTGAGAGTATTTGACTTCAATCCTTTTTCTTACCATCTTTTATCTTCATCAAGTTGAAACAGACCCCAAGGGTTATCTCATCCTGCCTTGTGAGTACAGGAATCTATATCTAAACCACTCCTGAGAGGTGTCTGTCCAACCTCTGCTTAAAAACCTCCAAAAAAGATCCACCACATTTTAAGGCAATCTGTTCTACTGTCAAATAGCTCTTACAATCAGGAAGCTCTTCCCAATTTTTGAGTAGAATATCTTTTCCTGCAAGTTTAACCCACTGCTTCAAGTGCTAGTCTCCGGAGGAAACCTTACAGGCACATGTTTATTTATTTAATAAACTCTTTCATACTATTTCCTTTTCTTGAGATACCAATTTTATTCACTTAGTAGGGTACTTAGTTTTGGAATATCTCATTTATTATTTTGCCATTTCTTTCATTGTAGTCAGATTGTTACCAGCTTTAGTTAGCAGATGATGATGGTGATGATGATGTGTATGTTCTTCAAGTCACCTGTTGACTTCTGGCAACCCCAGGCATTTCAAAGAGTTTCCTTAGGCAAGGGATAGACAGAAGTGGTTTTGCCAGGTTCTTCCTCTGAAATATAGCACCTGGTATTCCTTAGTGGTCTCCTGTCCAACTACTAACCAAGGCTGACTCTGCTTAACTCCCACAATCAGATGGGGTCTGGTGTCTTCAGGATATTTATTATTATTTTAATGTAGTATATGTGATGTTTTTACTGTTTTGTAAAAAAAACAAAAAAACACCTGCTGTGAAGCAAATTAATAATGATCTGCCTGTCAATGTTGACACCACACATACACACACATGTTAAAAACATTTCTGGAGTCAATCACAATACAGAGATGGCATATGTCCATCCAAATGTGGCCAAATATAGTGTACAAAGTTTCCCCATCTGGCCCACAAGCTCATTTTCAGGGCCATTTTACTGCTTCTTATTCTAATATTCAAGTTCTTTCCATCCCTAATATGCAATTTATGAGTACTGATAAATTGTTTTTAAAAAATCAAATTGAAACAAATTTCCAGAACTTGGATATGTGATATTTAAGAGGGAGATTACCAGAATCCCTGGAGAGGTATAACCCTTCTGTGAGTTGGCTCAGTCATTAATAAGAGTGGAGATTTCAGTCAAGAAATCAGAGGAAGATTAGGGCTTGTAAGGGCTGCTATGAAGGAACTAGGCAAGATCCTGAGATGTAAAGATATATCATTGAATACTAAAGTCAGAATTGTCTATGCTATTGTGTATGTATGTATGGTTGTGAAAGCTGGATAATGAAGAAAGCTGATAGGAAGAATATCAGCTTTTGAGATGTGGTGCTGGAGAAAAGTTCAACAGGTACCATGTACTGCTAAAAAGACAAATAAATGGGTCCTAGAGCAAATCAAGCCTGAACTCTCCCAAGAATCCAAGATGACTAAACTGAGACTGTTGTAGCAATAGCAAGTACATTTCTATACCACTTATCAGTGAACTGGCACCACCTAAGCAGTTTACAGTGTGTAAGCAAATTGCCCCCAACAAGCTGGGTACTCATTTTACCAACCTACGAAAGGATGGAAGGCTGAGTGGACCTTGGAGCCCTCCTCTAGGATAGAACGTACAATGTTGTGGCTGCCGTACCAGTATTAAACAGCTGCTCCACCAGGGGTCCTTACATCATAAGACGACGTAAGTGACAATAAAAAACCCAATAATGCTTGGTAAGGTAGAAGGCAGCAGGAAAAGAGGAAGACTGCATGACCTTAGCAGGGCTGTTGATGATAGGGTGACTTAGAATCATAGAATCATAGAGATGGAAGAGACCATAAGGGCTATCCAGTCCAACCCCCTTGGAGATCTCTCATTCATAGAGTCTCCATAAGTCAACTTGATGGCAGTTAACAGCAACTACAATAATTATTTTGGACTACGGTTCTCAAAATTCCTAGCCAACATGTGATAACTGATGTCCAAGCTGCAGAATTCTGAGAGCTGCAATCCATAAAGTAAGTTTTCCAAGCTCTTCCTGTTTTTCAGACACCTCCAGAATAGTTAAATACCTCACAGTCTTGCAGACCAAACAAATGCAAAACTTGGGAGCAATCACCATGAACAATCCCATGACAGACACTTCCATAGTAACCCAGTTAGAGGCTTCTCCATTCTAAACCAGATTCCTGTCTCTTTCACTTGCTTTCCTCTGAGTACTAAATAGCAATAGCCAATACTTTTCTATACCGCTTATCAATGCACTTAAGCACTCCCTAAGCCAAGAATTGGCAACCTATGGCCGGCGGGCCACACCTGGCCCGCTGAGGCCTGCCGACCGGCCCCTGCCACCATGCGTGCTGCCGTCGCGCCGCTCCCACGTGTGTTGCAGCCACCATTTTGTTTTCCAAAATGGCAGCCGCGAGTCATTTGTGCATGTACAGTACTCCTGCGCATGCGCAAACAAGCCACGACCGTCATTTTGGAAAACAAAATGGCAGCCACGGCTCGTTCGCACATGCGCAGGAGTACTGCGCATGTGCAAACGAGTTGCAGCTGCCATTTTGGAAAACAAAATTGTGGCCACAACGCATGTGGTGACGCGCGCGGCGGTGACACGCATGAGCGTGCACACCACTATTTCCCACCACCACCACCATCGGCCTGCGGAAGACCCGGGGATCCCCGGACCGGCCCCAGGTAAGGGGAACTTGCCAACCCCTGCCCTAAGCGGTTTACAATGTGTCAGCTAATTGCCCCCAACAAGCTGGGTACTCATTTTAGTGACCTCGGAAGGATGCAAGCCTGAGTCAAGCCTGAGCCCCTGGCTGGTATTGAACTCACTGAATGAGTGGCTGCAGTACAGGCATTTAACCACTGTGTCACAAGGGCTGTTATAAATAGTCACAACAAATGTTCCTAAAATAGAAAAGTACCATTTTTTCACAAATTAACCTTGAAGGTATCTACATGCTCCTTTTTGGACTTTGTTGTTACATCGTTCCTCTTCCTACTCAAATAGCTCTTCTGATTATGAGAATTAATGAGATACCAAAATGGGATGCTAGAAAGCAATGCAAAAACTATTAATAATGATAACTGGAAGCCTCAGCCACTGCAGATGCACAATTGCACTGTGCTGATTATTATCTGTTAACAGGCCAAATCAATCATGTGGTCAGTGAACATCCAAAGTGCTTGAGTCATCAAAAGCTCAGGTGCAATGCATTCTCTGAATCAAGAACAACACTCAGCCAGGAATTAAATAGGATTTTAAAAACAGACTGTTTCTGCACCTTTCCAAACTACACAATATGCTTTCTGTGATAAAACTATGCGAAGTATTCCAAGTATTCCATAGATTTATATGATTTAGAATATCATACCAGCAGTTTTAATTTCCATTTCTTTTACAGTGATACCTAGTATGAAATGTGTCTTTTTCACACTACCTTCCTCCAGACTAAAGTTTAACTGTTCATTAAGTTATCTACCTTGGCTGCAAGATCTTTTTCTTAGTTCTTGTATGCCAGTTCAAAATTTGTCAGTGTACATGTGGAGCAACATTAAAAAAAATAGTCTCCCAAATACATAATGGTAGATGTCAGGATTTCACACATGACTGGTAAATGTGCATAATGTTCAGGTAAACAATATGTATAGTGAATGGGCAATATAAAAGATATTGTTTATCCTCTCAAGTGTTGCACATTCACCCAGATTGTTTGAGGCTATGCTCATTGGCCAGACATTATGTGCAGCACTGTGCTTTTTGTGCTTTTGGTCTATTAACATTCTCTGCTGACATCTGATATATGTGCACAGAAGATCTACAAGAATTCACCCTAGACAAAGACAAAATTAAAATGGCTAAAGAGTTCCTATACCTTGGTTCATATACTGATTAAATCTGACTGAGACTGCAGTCAAGAAATCAGAAGATGAGAATTGGGAAGGGCAACTGTGAAAGAACTGGACAAGATCATAATGTGTAAAGACATAACTCTGAACACTAAAATGAGGATGGTCCAAGCCATTGTATTCCCTATCACCATGTATGGATGTGAGAGGTAAACAGTGAAAAAAGCTGATAGGAAGAAAATAAACTCATTTAAGATGTGGTGCTGGAAAAGACTGCTGAGGATACCATGGAATGCCAAGACAAACAAATGGGTTCTAGAACAGATCAAACTGGAACTCTTCTCTGGAAGCCAAGATGATTAAATTGAGGCTGTCATACTTTGGCCATATCATGAGGAAAAATGAATCATTAGAAAAGACGATGGTGCTAAGAAAGGTGGAAGACAGTAGAAAGAGAAGAAGATCACATGCCAGATGGTTAGACTTTATCAAGGAAGACATGGGCCTGAGCCTGCAGGACCTGAACAGAGAAGTTGAGGACAGGGGGACTTGGAACATCAACAAATGTGCACAGTGGTTGTTTATTCATCTTCTATATTCAGTTCACATTTAGATAACAATATATTGCACACAAAGTGTAACAAAATCTGGACTACAGTGCAGAGACTGATCTGCTTCACCAGTGGACCAAACACAGCTAATATAGGACAAATGCAGATGGCCCATTTGGGGCGGCAAATTGGGGCTGCGGCAACTGCACGCCACAGCCCCAATCCTCCCTTTTGCCTCCCCTAAAAGAGCCGCAAAATGCTGGTCCTTTAGGGGAAGCAAAAGGCCACCCTAAGAGCCGGCGCCATGCTGCGAGGGTGTCCTGACGCCGCGCGCCATGCGTACAGCCGTGCGGCATCAGGATGGCGTGGGGCTGGGGTTGGGGCGGCCAGCATGTGGCTGGTCCGCCCCAACTCCACCCCCAGGCCAGTCCTTTGGGCCAGTCTGCAATGCCCCTTAGTCTATTCCTTCTCTAATCTGCAGTGGGTATGGTATTAGGGGGGAGGGTATTAGGGGTTTGATTGTATTGTGTATTTTTAGCATTGTTAGCTGCCCTGATTGTTCTCAGAGGGGCGGGATACAAATAAATTATTATTATTATTATTATTATTATTATTATTATTATTATTGCCCTCCCCACTGGTTCCACCTAAATGTGCTCCAGTTGGTATTCTGGATCCTGTAGCACAAATATGGAAGGTTGTGAGGATGCGGGGGAGGGGGGAGAGAAAGAAAAACCCTGTAGTATAAACAGGAATCTATTCACACAACACTTGATGCTCTCCTATGTGTCAATTGATTCTGCAGCAAAACATATATTGGTAAGCAGTATCCTTCATCTTGGTGACATGCATGTATGCCATCATTTCATCCCTTTGCTTTTTCTCTTAATATTGAAGCTTCTGGCATAAAATAGCTATCTACTAGATATCTTTTTATCCTTCTTAAAAATAAGCTGCTGAAAAATAGCAAATATATTTTCACCACTACCAGCAATTTTATTTTCTGGTGGCAATTAGCCAAGTACTTTGGCACTGCTCTTCCCAGTTTGATCTCCCACCATTTTATATAAAACAGTTCAAACTCAAAAGAAAAAAACCTATTTCACAATAGCAATATACAGCAATATTGGAGGGAGAGTATTTATTTATTTATTTTAAAGCCCTTTTGTTTGCCATTTTCATTTGTCTGAGTAGCGTCAGAGACTTATTGTAGAGAGTTATTCTAATATATGACAAAACGAACTTGGGACACAGATAATTTAGAAAGAAAAGTAAGCATTATGATTTCCATATAAGTTTTTAAAAAAAACAAAGGAAGGCAATAAATGTGCAGGCCTATAACTTGATTAATTCACATTGTTATATACATTTGCCCTTTTCATCATTCCATATGCTAAGGGGAAGTCCTCCACTTAATTTACAAAGCTTTCTGCAAACAGTCAGTTCAGACTTGAGGGGGGGGGGCAAAAAAGTTCTAAAAGATATAGACGTGGAGGAACCATACCTATGTCACAGCCCTTGACATATTTAATCTCTGAAGCAGCATGTCCCTCAATAAGATAAGGTTCCCCATCCCTTTGCTACACCAGCCATTATACAATACAATCATCCCAAAAAGAAATCATAGAATCCTAGAGTTGGAAGGTACCCCTAAGGGCTATCCAGTCCAACCCCCCATCAGCCATGCAGGAAGACACAATACAAGCCCTCTCTATAACAAATTGCCATTCAGCCTCTGTTTGAAAACCTCCAAAGAAGGAGACTCCAGTACTCTCCAAGATAGTATCTTCCACTATTGAACAGTTCTGACTGTCAGGAAGTTCTTCCTAATCTTTAGGTGGAATCTCTTTTCCATTGTATCAGTGGGAGTGTTGTAAGTCAACACTTACTCAATTGCATAGATTTGCTCTAGCTGGGACTAAGAGTGGGAATCTATTTATGACCCTTTCATACTACCTGATTATAGTACTTTAGTACTCCACCAAACTAAAAACCCCAAGATTCCATAGGATATATGGTAGTCATGGCAGTTAAAGTGGAATCATAGCACTATAATTGTAAAAGGGATCTCTCAGAAACATTTGAAATCAAAAGGGTACCTGGGTGCAGCAGCAGTGTGGCTGGTATAGTAGCTTGCTGTGGAGCGCACTCTGGTGTGCTCCCCCCACTACTGGAATGCTACTGTCTCCTTGGAATTGTTTGCTGCCCTCTAGAACACAAGACTCTAGACTTTTGTCCTGTGAGGTTAATGGCACCAGTGCATAATCTCCAAAAAGATAACTAGCCAGGTTGAGCACTGGTAGAAGTGGGGATTTTCAGTTCCTTTTACAATCAAGCAGGTACTAAGTATGGGACTGGATGGCCCTTGTGGTCTCTTCCAACACTATGGACGTTATCACACATGGGCCAGTTTCGTTGTTAAAGAGATAATAAAGTGGAAATGAAGCATCCCGAAAAGAAAGTGAAAATAGAGCTTAATTACTCAAAAGCTTTTCACACGTAATTACAGTAATAACGGAATTAAGTTAAAAGCGAAAAAAAGATGTTTTAAACTTTCATATACAAGTGAAAAGAACCCGTACATGTACTGGAAATGTGTGTGTTTTGTGACAAGACTCCTCCTTTTCCAGGGCAAGTCCTGCATTTCCCAGGAGGAAATGTCAGACTGTCCTACATTTGGGGTCATGTCCTCCTGCACAGGTCCTAACCCCCTTCCATTGGGGTTAGGACCTCTCAAGAGAGCAGAGGAGGAGGAGGAGGAGTAGGCTGGAAAGGCAAGGCAAGGCAAGGCAGCCGAGGCAAGGGAGGGATTGAGAGGGGGAAACTGGAGGTAGCTCCCATGCCCCCCCCCCCCCCATAAGCCTTTCCCCTTTGTACGACCTGCAGGGCAGAACTTCATGGTGAGATGGAGCTCCAAGTTGCTCCACAAGCATACCCCACACTTGCACCCACATCCACCCACAGCTGCTGCGAGGGAAGCCTTCTTTCCCCTCCTTTTCCCTCTATCCCAAATGCCAAACTTCTCCTCCGTCCCAAACTTTTTTCTCCTGGGCTGCCTTCCCTTCCCTTCCCTTCCCTGGCACTGAGAAGAAGCCCGGGACTCTCCCTCCCTGGAGGCCCCTCCTCCTCCTCCTCTTGGCCCTCCTCCAGGTTTTAAAGAGAATTTTCCGTGCGTATTTGCTTTTCACATTACAGTAAATGCGAAATTACTGTAATTTCGCAAATGCATTTCCTCTAAACTCCCGAAATTAAAAAGATCTCGGATAATACCAGTTTCTGTCCAGTTTCTGTGTGACGTCGTGTGAAATCGTGAGGCACAAATTCAGTTTTTGTTTAGGATTTGTGTGGATTAACCAACAGATTTCCCCCGTGTGATAATGTCCTATGATTCTAAGTAGTAACTGAGGGTCAGTGTTGCATAGTGCTTTGAACATTGACTGGAACACTGAGAGACCAGAATTTGAATCCTCACTCAGTTGTGGAAACCCACTGGGTAGCCTGGGGCAAGTTACAGTCTCTCAGCCTCAGATGAAGGCAAGGGCAAACCTCTTCTGAACAAATCACATCACATTAGGATCACATTAGGGTTACCATGAGTCAAAAACTACTTGAAGGCACACAGCAACAAACTAAGTAGTAACTATAGCTGAACTGTCAGTGTTCCATGCTGGCAGGGGGATTCATAGAATTATAGAATTGCAGACTTGGAAGGGGACCCATAGGCATTAAGACCAACCCTCTACGCCTTGTAGGAAATCCAGCTAAAGCAGTGGTTCTCAAATGGTGGGGCAGGGCCCCTGCAAGGCATGAGAGTTGCTCATGGGGAACATAAGATATCTCTGATCCCTTCTCCTCTTCCTCTTCCCAATTTTTATGTGTAAAAATTACACATGCATTGAGTTAAATATTGAATTTACTTAAATAAAACTTCTAATTTGAACAATATTATTTCCTTACAAAAAGTTAAAATATGAATATACATGAATTTGCAAATAAATGCACACCCTAAATTTTAAAAAAAATTGTATTCATATACAACATTGAGTGGGGAGTGACATCCACATGTAGATGTAAAGGGAAGCCCAAGGGCGGGGGGGAGTTTGAGTACCACTGAGCTAGAACATCCCCACCAGGTAGCTGTCCAGTCTCTTTTTGGAGATGTCCAGAAAAAAAAAAGACCCCACCAACTTTCTAGGTTAGTTCCATTGTCAAACCAGTTCTGGGAGTTGTAGTCCAAAAATGTTATTTTTTTTCAAGCTTTGCACCACTGCACCTCTGGAGAAACTTTGCTCAGATTTGTAGAAATGAACCCTATTGAAAACCTGCTTCCAACATCTCTTCATCTGTGTTGGCAAGAGTTCCTCCCTCCTTTCTTTTTATCCATTTTTGCTCCTGTCTGGAAATAGATTTCTCTTAATAGATAAATGCCCCGAGGTAAATTGATCTTGCAGATCAACAATTTATTTTCCCTGCTGACCCTGCCAAATACACACACACACACACACACACACACACACACACACACACGTATTTTTCAGCATCCTTAATGTTATGAAAGGGTCTCTGTAGGCTGCATGACATAGGCTCTTGCTGTTGCAAAACACTAAAACCTTTTTAAAACAAATAGCTAGTATGCTACCAAATAAATGAGATGCCTCACTAATTACCTTTGATCAGATCTGTAAATGTATCCTTTTGAGCCAAGCAGAATGAGCGTGACCAAGAGATATTGAAGAAAACAGGATGCTTACATTCTGAGGCTCCAGACAGTGGGAAACCAAGATGGCAAAGCAATGAGGCAAAATGTCCAACCAGATTATAGTATGGCTGGTTAAAAGTGCCTGCCATTGTGGTTTGATAATCCTGACACTTCTTGTCCTGTAAGAGCAAGATGTGAATACATATATTAGTGGGGAGCAAGGGTCCACAGCCTAGGGATGGATGGATTGATTATTTCTGACCAGTGTCCAATTCACATGCATTTGTTTATCAATCAGTAACATCCAATCTCTAGATTATTCTGAGATTTTAAGAGGGAGATAGGAATCAGCTGAAAAAAAATTGCATACATGTTCTTTCAATATATTATATCACTAGGCATATATTTGTTCAAGCTAAATACAGTGTTAACCCCATCAAAACAATGAGAATTAATTTAATTGTGACTAATAAGTCCCATTCATTTAAATTAGTCTACTATATTTAAGTTAATGTTAATAATAATAATAATAATAATAATAAATTATTTCTATCCCGCCCCTCTGCAGCACAATCTATCCAGTTTCTCTAGTTCAGGGATAGGCAATGGTGTCCCTCCCAGTGTTTTTTGATGGTAACATCCATAATTCTTCACCACTACCTAGAATTGATGGGACTTGTAGGTCAAAATACCTGAAGAATCATGGTTGATTACCCCTCATCTAAATGTACAGCCCTTTAAATCTGAGATTAATTTTTAAATGCATTTTAGTATTTTTGTTTTGATTTGCCATCAAGTTGATTTTGACCTATAGTAACCCTATGAATGAGAGAAAGTAGATTGTTTTTGCCTGAGCCTACTGAGAAGGACAAGATTCTGCCCCCTCCTCTCGCTTCCCCACTTGTACAAGAAATAGAAAAGCAGCATCATAAAAGATGGAAGAGACCACAATGGCCATCCAGTTCAACTCCTTGCCATGCAGGAAAACATAATTAAACCACCCCCAACAGAAGGCCATCCATATGTTGGAGGTAGTTTTATTATGTCTTCCTGCTTGGCAGGGAGTTGCATGGTGGGAATCACCAAAGAGAAATTCAAACAAATACCAGCACTTGTAGGGAGAAAATCAGAAAAGTTAAAGTACAGAATGAGCTCAGGCTTGCTAGGTTAAAAATTATAAGAAGGACTTTTTATTGGTGTTGTTATGTCCATAACAAAAGGAAGAACAAGGAAATGGTAGAGCCACTGTGTAGAAGAAATAGAGAAATGCTAACAGGAGACAGAGAAACAGCAGAATTACACAACACCTTTTTTGCCTTGGACTTTTCCCAAAAGGAAAAAGTGATCAACCTGAAGAAGATGGAGCAGAGGGACACAGAATAAATAAAGAAGTAATACAGGAGTACCTGGTTAATTGAAATGAATTCAAGTCTCCAGGACGAGATGAAGTACATCCAAGGGTATTAAAAGAACTGGCAGATGTAATCTAAGACCCACTGGCAATAAACCTTGAAATTATTATAATCTGGAAAGCACATGTCCCATCACATTGGAGGACGACAAATATTGTCCCTATCTTTAAAGAAGGGGAGGACCCATATAATTATTGCCCAATCAGTCTGACATCAGTATCAGGAAAAATTCTAAAGCAGATAATTAAACAGATGGTCTGTAAGCACTTAGAACAGAATGCCGTGATTACTAATCCTGGAGAGAAGTGACTACTGTGGTGCCACCATGGGAGGTATAATTCTGTCCTGGGCCCAGTGCAGTTCAACAAATGACTTGGATGATGCAATAGGGGGCATACTTATCAAATTTGCAGATGACAACCAAATTAGGAGGGGTAGCTATTACCCCAGAGGACAGGATCAGAATTCAAAATAACCTTAACAGATTAGAGAGCTAGGCCAAAACTTTTTAAAAAACTGAATTTCAGCAAGAAGGAATGTAAGATACTATGCTTAGGCAGAAAAAATTAAATGCATATGTGTAGGCTAAGTGACACCTGATTTGACAACGGTACATGCAAAAGAGGCCTAGAAGTCTTAGTAGACCACAATCTGGACATGAGTTTGATGCAGCAGCTTAAGGAGCCAATGTGATCCTAGACTGCATCAATGGAAGTATAGTGTCTAGATAGAGGGAAGTAATAATACCATTCTATTTTGCTTTGGTCAGACCTCTCCTGGAATACTGTGTCCAGTTCTGAGCACCACAATTCAAGAAGGATATTAACAAGCTGGAATGTGTCAAAGGAGAGTGACCAAAATGATGAAAGATCTGGAAACCATGCCTTTTGAGGAGCAGCTGAGGAAGCTGGCTATATTTAGCCTGGAGAAGAGAAGGTTAAGAGGTGATATAGTAAATATGTTTAAATATTTGAAAGGATGTCATATTGAAGATGATGCAGAGTTGTGTTCTGCTGCTCTAGAGAGTAATAGATTCAAACATTAACCTAAACATTAGGAGGAACTTCCTAACAGTAAGAGCTGTTTGACAGTGGAACACAATCCCTTAGAGAGTGGTGGAGTCTCCTTCTTTAGAGATTTTTAAACAGAGGCTGGGTGGCCATCTGTTGGGAGTGGTTTTATTATCTCTTCCTGCATGGCAGGGGGTTGGACTGGATGGCCATATTGTGGTCTCTTCCATCTCTTATGATTGTACTTTTGTACACTGAATTCAGTTTGCAACAATTGTCATCAGAAGAAAAGGTTAAAGTGGGGGGAGGAGGGAGATTGGGACATTTTAAAAGAGCTGAAAAAGTAGAATGACAGAAGATTAATTGGGACTGACCCTGTCAGATTAGGACAGTAGAAGGGTATAACATCAATCCCAGAACTGCAGATTTGAAAGATTGAATTCTTCAGGTATCCCTAACTATAGCATTTATGTTTCTTCCTCCTTTGGTCTGCGTCTTCATCTAGCTACTGTGAAGAATCAACAAAACTTTTCCAAATAGGTGTCCTTTACATGTTTTGGACTACAGATCCCATCTTTTCTAGCCTGTATACCCATTGGGGGTTATACCTCAGCACATCAAAAAGGCTGCAGTATGGGGGGGGCTAGCTTATGCAATTCAGGCTGTCACCAAAAATCTTCCATTTGATGATTTATCCCTGTTATTTTTCCAAAGTAATGCCTGTGTTTTTAAACCTACCCTGCCCCCCATGATTGGATCCAGGCAAATAGATTGAACACATCTTCTTCAGACTACAGATCCCATTGCAGGGGAGGGAAAATTGTTTAGGGTTGACATGCTCTCAGCTATGGAGCAAAATTTATCTATTTTTTTCCTTTAGGGAACTCAACAGATAACATTTAAAGGTATAATGATGGCAGTGACAAATGTGTCACAGGAGAGGCTCTTATATTCTGCATTAAAAATGGGATAGCTTACCCAGTAGAATTCTTCAGAGATATTTATCATGCCATGCATCAAACATAAATATGTTATTTGTTTTTTGTTTGGGGCTTTATATCCAGGCTTCCCTATTAAAATCACCAGTGTGGCCATCAATATAGTCATAAGCAATCATATTGAGAGTGAATTAATTAGTAGTAAATTGCCACTATTGTCATCTTCCAGATTACCATCAGTAATGACTACTGACCATCTCAGAACAAGCAGCAGTACACCTCCAAAAAACCTACAGTGTGTGTGTGTGTGTGTGTGTGTGTGTGTGTGTATATATATATATATATATATACACAATTTGGCAGAATTTGTTCTTGAGAAGCTCATGTTGATCCTAATATATATGATCCTAATATATATGATCCTAATATATATGTTGATCCTAATATATATATATATATATATATATATATATATATATACACACACACACATATACATATATTAGGATCAATGTGAGCTTCTCAAGAACAAATTCTGCCAAATTTGTTCATTCATATTTGCCAAACTAATATTACAATTGTTTTTATCAGCCCAACTTGCTGATAACAATCTCCCTTTCTGAGCTGGCTGAGTTGGTCTTGGTAGTGGGGTTGGAGTCTCCTCAGGTTGGTGTACTGAGGGACTTCAACATCCATGCAGAGACTGCTCTTTCAGCAGCTCAGGACTTCACATCTGCCATAGGACACACATTGGACCTAGTTTTCTGCTCTGGGTAGGATGACAGTGATCTGTTAGGACCTTATCCCACGGGGCCAAAAGCAGCAAGAATCCACTAAGAATCAGGCGCTATAGCGCTATAGTTTTCCGCGTGATCCCACGACGTCGCTCAGAATCTGCTAAGAATCAGGCGCTATAGCGCTATAGTTTTCCACGTGATCCCACGACGTCGCTCAGAATCCGCTAAGAATCAGGCGCTATAGCGCTATAGTTTTCCGCGTGATCCCACGACGTTGCTCAGAATCCAGCAAGAAACCGCTCGGAATGCAGCATCATTCGCATTCTTTTGAATGTCGGTTTCAGCGGGCATTGCAATAGCGTGAGGTGATCCATAGCGCTATTATAGCGCTAGCGCCATATTTATACTAGCGCTATAGTACTGGGATGATGCTCATATCGCTTTCTTGCCACTTTTGAGAGCAGCGTGGGATAAGGTCCTTTGTCTTTTTGGCTGTCCATGGCATCCTCAGCACTCTTCTCCAGCACCACATCTGTTTTCTTTCTTAACTGTCCAGTTCTCACATACTGTACATACATGGTAATAGGGAAAACAATGGCTTGTACAATTCTAACTTTTGTGTTCAGTTGTATATCTTTGCATTTTAGAATCATTTCTATTTCTTTCATAGCCACCACCACCACCACCCCATTTTTAGTCTTCTTCTGATTTCCTGACTGCAGTCCCTGTTTCTAGAGCAATGTTTGATCCCAGGTGTGAGAACTCTTTTACTGCTTCTATCTCTTCATTGTCTAGGTTGAATCTGTCTAGAGTAGATAGACCCATAGTGTGCCAGTGGAGACCACCCCTGGCCCCTGCTTTAAAAGATAAGACCAGTCACTAAAAAGTGTAATTGGAAAGACGGCTGTAAGAGTTGAATCACTATTCAGCTCAATAGCATGCAAACTTTTCATTGTGTTCATGAATTTGGGCTCAGTTCTAAGCTGAAGAATGGCTCTATGCTCTGTTTATATCATCATCATCATCATCATCATCATCATCATCATTCTTTATATTCAGTCTTTCTCCCAATATAGGGACTCAAGGTGGCTAGCAAAATATTTTAAAACAATACAAGTTAAAAACAATACAAAAACATTCAAATTTAGATACAAAATTTTAAAAACATTTAAACAATTTTAAATGGAGGAACTTTCTGTAGTTCCATTGTCATGGACTGATCACTACCTGGTAGGGTCTTGATCACTGAGACTCAAAGTGTCTGCAGGATTGTGGAGCCAATTAAGATGATCCATCTCAAGAGACTTTTCAATCCAAATGGATTTCTGATGGATCTTGGGAAGTTTACCACTTGTTCTTGGGGAGTTTCCTGTTGCCTTGGCAGACAAACCTGTTGAAGCACTGGCTGACCTCTGGAATAGGGAAATGGCCAGGGTGTTGGATACAATTGCCCCATAATGTCCCCTCCCACAAAGTGGAGCCAAGTGAGCCTCCTTGTTTGGTAGGGAGCTGGCGGTGATTAAATGAGAGGGACCGAGACTGGTCTGATGATGGCAGAAAACTTGGGACAAGTCCAAACATGTGCTAGAGCTCATTGAGGGGCCTGTGCCATGGTGCTGGTGGCAGTGAAGATGTACGTCTGCCACCATTTTATCTGCACAGTGTTGTCCAGCTGTCTTGAGTGGTCAAGGGCCTTTTACACTCTGACCCACAAGAAGAAAATAAAGATCACTCGACAGCCCACTGTGAGGAATTTGCAATTACTTTGCAGACAAAATCACTTGGATTGTCTCAAACTTGGATACTGTAGTTGAAACTGGTCCAGTGGATGTAATCTTGATGCTAGCTTGTCCTGTATTATTGGATGTAGTTCAATCTGTGCAGCATGAGAATGTGGACAGGATCCTACGAGAAGTGAAAGTCATCACATGTATACTAGATTTTGACCTTCCTGGCTCTGAAAGCTGCTAGAGGGCTAGATGAGTATGTAAGGGGAGTGGTGAATGCCTCGTGGCAGCAAGGGAGGTTTACTTCCTACCTAAAGAAGGATGTGGTAAGGCTGTTAATGAGAAAAGACCTGACTGAACCCTACCATTCTGAATAATTATCTGCCCGTTTCTAATATTCCATTCTTGGGCAAGGTTCTGTGGTGTGTGGTGGCCTCCCAGCTCCAGGGGTTTCTGGATGAGGATTATTTAAATCCATTTTAGTCTAGCTTCAGGCCAGATTATGGGATGGAGACAGCTTTGATTGCCTTGATGGATGACCTATGCAGGCAACTACACAAGGGAAGTGTGTCCCTGTTGGTTCTGCTGGACCTCTCAGCTGTTTTTGATACCATTGACCATGGTATCCTGCTGGGCTGCCTCTCTATGATGGGACTGTGGGAACATTGTATCACAGTGGTTCCAATCTTTCTCGAAGGGGAGAACTCAGAGGGTGTTACTGCTGGACTCCCGTTCGCCTTCCTGGCTGTTGACCTATGGGGTCCCACAGGGTTCTGTTTTGACCTCCATGATGTTTAAACTTCTACAGAAAACCACTGATGGAGGTCATCTGGAGTTTGGAGTGCAGTGTCACCAATATGCTGGTCTAAATATAATGTAATCCATAAATGGAAAGCTGGCCCTTCAGATGATATTTATTGTCAAGGAGAAAGGGATCCTAGGTAAAACAGCACCATGGACAGGGGGGAAAACCAAGGAAAACAACTAAAAAGCCATCCAACAATATCAACTGATACAAAATGCTATCACTAGATTGCTGAATGCACAAGTTGGTTAATAGCTTCCAAGATGAAAAAAGCAGCATATTCTTAAAGCACCAAGAATAGGAAAGCCAATGGAGTAAACAAGAAGTTTGTTTATTTCTGCCCACTGTGTTTCAGACCCTCATGGTAATTTATCAGGGAAAAATAAAAATCAGTGGATATATAGTCAGCTCACTAAATCCATGGATTTTTTCCCCATGGATTCAACCATCCTAAGTTCCATGTGATAAGACATAGCAACAGACAATACTATCCTGCTCTAATTCCAGTTTGCAGGCTTGGTGTGATAAAACCCATGGAAACAACAATTACAGAGTTGGAAAGAACCAGGACTGCCAACTAGTATAACCAGAGTTGGCCATCTGACCTCTGTTTAAAAAAAAAAACTCTGAAGAAGGAGAATCCACAGTCTACTCCACTGTCAGCTTTTACAATAAAGCATTTTCATTGCAGAGGTGGAATCATTTCTTATATTTTGAATCCATTGGTTCATGTCCTAGTTTCTGGAGCAGCAAAGACCAGGCTCACTCTGGGCCTTTGCAGACTGCCAGAAATAGTGCACATTAAATTGAGGCACTGCCCTGGCTCAGTGCTAGGGAGTCATGGGAATTGTATTTTTTTCTGGGTCATTGAGCCTTCTCAATGTCAGAGAGCTGTGTTGCCACAATAAATTACAGTTCCCATGATTCCCTAGCACTGAGCCAGGGCAGTGCCTCAATTTAATGTGCACTATTTCTGACAGTCTGCAAAGGTCCTCTGTCTCCATCTTCTACACAATATCCCCTCAAATATTTAAAGATGTATCACCTTTTGGGACATGGTGGCAGATTGTCAGTTCGAGACCCAAGCACCGTGTGAAGTATGGAGTTGAAAGCTACCTCTAGGGTCACATATTCTAACCTTTTGAGAGTACAGGCATTTACAGTGAAAGTATCGCTGAGAAATTGCTAATTGTTTAAAAATCTCTAATGAAGAGTCCACCAATTTCTGTGGTTGTCTATTCAACTGACAAACAGTTATTGTCCTCAGGAGGTCATCAAGATGTTTAGTTAAAATCTTCTTTCTTGCAATTTGAATCCATTGGTTTGAGTCCTGTCCTGTGAAGCAACAAGGGGAAAAAAATTTGCACCATCTTTCACATCAGAGCCCTTCCTATATTTAAAGATGATTGTTTAATCTTCTCTTCTCCTAGCTAAACATTCCCAACTTCTGTAACCATTCCTTCCTGGGTTTGGTACTTTACTGTCTTGGGTGCCTGCCATGAGACATATTCCAGTTTATTGAAATCCTTCTTATACTGTGGTTTCAAGAATGGGTTGGTGTACTCCAGGTGACATCTAGCCAAAGCAAAATAGACCTGTACAATTTACATCCCTTGATCTGGACACTATAGTTCAGATGATACATCCTAGAATTGTACTGACTTTTTTCCAGTTGAATCACTCTGCTGACTCATTCTTACCTTGTGATCTACTAAGACCCCTTCATCCTCTTCATGCATACTCCTCTGAAGCTAAGTGTCATACATCCTGTATTTGTGCATCTGATTTTTCCTACCTAAATGTAGTACTTTAAATATTCACATTCACTTGATTGGGCCTCTAGTCTGTCAATGTCATCTTGAATTCTCATTCTGTCTTCTGAGATATTAGCCACCCTTCCAAGTTTGAATTGAAAAAGAGGTTCTCTTTTTACCCCAGTGGACAAGAGGGTATAATTTAAAATTATAGGCTGTTCACAGGTAAAGATTCAGTTAAAGCATGGCAGATGAATAGGGAACAAAATCTATAAGATGAAAGTCCAATACTATTTTGCTCACATAGACACCAACACTGGACTCCTGTTAGCCATTCCCCCCCCCCCAAAAAAAACCCTTTAAAACCACATCTTTGGTTCATCATTGGGTGGCCCTAAAGTGGCAACACTACAGGGAAAGTGGCTCAGGTTTGTATGGTTGTGGTGGTTGTGTGTCTTCAAGTCGTTTTCAATTTATGGCAACTCTAAGGTGAAGCTACATCAGATTAAGGCAATGTTTATCATCACCATCATCATCATCATCATCATTATCATTATCATTATCATTATTGTGAAGTTTCATCAGAGGGGAGTTGCCATTGGCATCCTCTGAAGCTGAGAGAGAGTGATTTGCCGAAGGTCATCCAGTGGGTTTCCATGGCTGAGCAAGGAGTCAAGCCCTGGTCTCTAGAGTCATAATCCAATGCTCAAACCACTACCCCATGCTGCCAGGGCTTCCAGGTTGTATATATGTGGCCAATTTCATTTCAAAACCCTCACTTGACTGACACAGTTCACTGAATCATAGATGGTTCAAAACATCAAACATACATAATCGGGGTCTGTGCTTATTTTAATGTAACAACTTATTCCTATTTGAAATTAAACAAATTCTTTGTATTTCAGTATAACATCTTTTCCTTAACTCTCTCAGAAACTGCTGTGCAGCCTATCCCTCACATAGGACATTATCACACGGGGAGTTGCAGGGAGAAAGTGGAAATAAACGGGCATGAGCGGAAGTCTTTAATTTACGAGATTTGTCCCGTTCCGCCTCGTCTGATAACTAAATTCGAATTTAAAAGGGGGTTAATTCGAACGAAAACCTGATCTTTTCATTTTCGGGATTTTTGAGGATTTGAAAAGATCAGGTTTTCTTTTGAATTAACCCCCTTTTAAATTCGAATTTAGTTATCAGACGAGGCGGAACGGGACAAATCCCGTAAATTAAAGTCTTCCGCTCGTCCCATTTATTTCCACTTTCTCCTCGCAACTCCCCGTGTGATAACATCCATACCAATATGCTCTGACTGCTAATCCTTTTTTATATTCTTCTCCCTCAGTTCTGTCCATTCACAGCATTCTAAGGATAGTGATTGGCTGGCTGTATCCAAAGACACAGCCTTTGGATCTCTTTCCCTTCACAACCATGATTAGAATGATCATTGGTCCAAAAGTCAAATGAAGTTGTTTCACATACAAAAGATTTACAACATGGGCAAGCAACTGTCAGGGGTTAGGGAGATGCATTAGACCCCTGGAAGAACTTGTGGGGCCTTATCCTCCTAAAATTGCACCACCTCAAAAAAATTTTTAAAACTTGTCCCCAAATGACCTCAACATTTGAGGACAATGGGGTACTGGGTCTTGTTTGTTTTTGCCATGTTTTTGGCCTCCTCTGGACCTAGATTTTTTGTAAAAAAAAAAAATCAGAAAGTGATTGCTTCAAGTTCACTTCCTGATTTTTTAAAAATAGCTCTCTCCTGGGCCTGGACTCCTAAGCGTGCCCAAAATGTAGTGAAATTGCCCCCTAAACTCTCCTAGAGAATTTTGGAAGGATTTTAAAAATCACCCCTGGGTAGTCCTGTAGGACACAGAAATGGCCTTGGGGGATGCATACAGCTCATGGACTATACTTTGCCCACACTCATTTATAACATGCAAAAATAGCCCAATTTAGCCTTCTAAAAAACATTATAGTGGACCCTTCCTATCAATGGGGGTTCAATTCTGGGGGGTGGGGCATAGATGGGATAAAAATACAGACAGTTGTGCCCTGTGTTATTCAGTAGGTGGTGAAATATGTGCATCTGCATGTGTGCATTCATGTTCACACCCTATCCTTGAATAATATTGGATGTGGTGAGCCATAGATGCTCCAGTCCACAGATCTCTAGCCCACTGATACAGCAAACTGTAAATTTGTTCCTAGTCTTCCGCCAGCCTTCCCATTAAAGATTACTACATTCACAGCTGCATAGCAGTTAAGATGGAGGAACAAGAACTTGTAGCTATCTATTCCACAGGTTGCTAACTTTTTATATTCCATATGAGAAACTTGTTTCTCAAGTGAACATTGAGGGAGATTGACTGGGGGGAAAAAAACAGATGAAGAAAAATAGCCCTTCTGTACAGTTCATCTGGGGGACATGGTGGTTTAGTGGTTAAGATGCCGACTCTTGATGCCCGTAAGATCAACAGTTTGAGACTCAAGCACCATGTGATGAAGTGAGCTCCCATAGTCCCAGCTTCTGCCAACCTAGCAGTTCAAAAGCATGTAAACGTGCAAGTAGATAAATAGATACAACTTCGGTGTGACGGTAACAGCATTCCACGTGCCTTGGCATTTAGTCATGCTGGCCAAATGACCACAGAGTCGTCTTTGACAACGCTGGCTCCCTTGGCACGGTAACAGAGATGAGTCAGACATGACTAGACAATCATGTCAAAGAGGAAACCTTTGCCTTTACAGTTCATCTGGCCCTTGAAATCATTTGAAGTTTATTTGGTGTTCCTATACCCCTTACTGTGGCTGCAGCCCCATCACTATATTATTTATTCTATTTTCACCAGGCTAGGGTAATCATTGTACATGGCTTTTCTGCACTGAAATGTACCACATGCCTCAGAAATGTACGGACTTCTGGACAAAGACATGCTTTGTCTCACTGCTATTCAGGAATGGTGAAAAATGGGTATTGTCATAGGGCAGGCCTGCACAATATACGGTCTGCGGGCTGCTTGCAGCCCACCAAAGGATTTCGGGTGGCCCACAGGGATGCCGAGGAAGTTGGTGGCTATCAAAGGGTTTTCGTGGCATGAGTTGTTCAGAGAGGGGTTGCTTTTTCCTTCTTCTGAAGGTGAGAGTGTGTCACTTACCCAAGGTCACCCACTGGGCGGAGAGAGAATTCAAACCTGGTCTCCAGTGTTTAAACCTTTACACCACCCTGACTTTCCTAATGGGACTTTGTTGTTGTTGTGTGCCTTCAAGTCATTTCTGACATATGGTGACTCTAAGGCAAGCCTATTGCAGGGTTTTCTACACACGATTTGTTACTGCACAAGAAAATAACATAAAGTTGGAGTGGGGCAGCCCCACTCTATTCATTTCCTTCTTCATCACTCTCCAGAACATGCTTAATATTTAAAGGCACTAGATTCCATCTGATCTTGAGAGCTAAGTAAGATTAGGTCTGGTTAATACCGTACTTGGATGGAGGACTGCCTAGTAAAACTTATGAAATTCATGGGGTTACTGTAAATTGGCAGGCAACTTGAAGGCTTGTGTGTGCACACAATTATATGCATGGAATAGAATTTTCTCTACCTGAAAGGGACTGTGAATAAGGTATCTTTGGCTTTAAATGTGTGTGTTTGCAACCTTGGACGAGAAAAAGAAATTAAGAACTCCCAAGATGGGCAACATGTGGGAGATGTTTTTGGATTGCAATTCCCATCCACGTCACATCATCATTATTTATGTACAGTCGCCCCTCCATTCTCGCAGACTTGAAGTCTGCATTTTTGCATATGCCCCATTCAAGCCTATGGGGCTTGAATATTGGCAAATTTCCATTTTCACAGGGGGAGGGGTCCAGAATGGATTCCCATGAAAACGAAGGGCCAACTATATATTCTACCTTTTCCCCAGTCCAGGACTCAAGGTGGCTTACAATAACCAAAACAAATATAGCTTTAAAGTTAGTATACAAAAAGGATCTCGTAGCACCTTTGAGACTAACTGAAAGTTCATCATGCATCTCAGGAAGTAGGCTGAGTCTACAAAAGCTCATACTACCAGCGTCTTTCTTTCAGTCTGCAACTACACTGTAAAAATAATCCAGGTTGACACCACTTCAACTGCTTGCCCTTCAAGGCTCCTTCAGCACCCGGCTTTATCCCAGGAAAGAGCTGGGCGATAGAGGAGGAGGAAGGGCAAACATTCACCTCTCAAATGGAAAGTTGGAAAGTGAGCTGCTCAAAACCTATCTGCGGCCTGAAAAAGTTTAGTCTGTTTTAATTTTGGCCCCTACCTACTGCCAAATTGTGCAGGTCTGTCATAGGGGAATTCAAAACCAATGGATATATTTTTAATAACTATCAGTAACTGCTAAATAAGCAAATGATTATAGACACTGTACGTCTTGAAAGCTATACTCTCCATACTCCGTGGCCATATTGCATAGAGGCCCCTATGGGAGGAGACAGTCCTTCAGATATCCTGGATCTGGACGATATAAGACTTTTTAGACTATAACCAACATGTTGCATTGTGACTGGAAAAAGACTGGAAGCCAAGGAAGCAATTGTAACAAGGGAGTTGTGTGCTCCCTGTCCTCAGGCCCAGTTAGCAATCTGGCTGCAGTTCTTTGATCCAGATGAAATTCAAACATTCTTCAAAGGCAGCCCCACATACAGTGTATTATACTAATCCAAGCAGGATGTGACTAAGGCATGTGTCACCTTTGACATCTCAGATATCTCTAGGAACAGGCACAGTTGGCGCACTAGTTTAATTGAGCAAGTGCACTCCTTGCCAATGCAAAAACCTGACCATCTAGGTTTAGGGCTAAATCCAGGAATAGACCAAAACTGTGAATTTGTGTCTTCTGGGGGATTGTAACCCCATCCAGGACAGGTTAAATTTTTCTGGCCCAATAATTCTGTTTGATCTTCAGTTCCAGCCTAGAAAAGTAGCTTTCAGGTTCTGAAGATATAGAAAATATTAAATGAGAACATACAGCAAGTTTTTTTAAAAAAAAATCAAAAGACTTGCACATCATTCTAAACCTTTAATCTTTAATGAGGGATCTTGTTGCAGTGTAACACTCAAAGAGTATGCAGTGTTATGCTAAAAGGAGTAAAAAGGACAGGGTGTTAGAATCTGCCAATCAACTTTGATCAGAGCTGGGCAAATGCAAAGGAAGATCAGGACAAATCTACAGCCGATCCAAACTTCTGCCTTTTCCAAATGTAGATACAGATACTGGACACTTCTGAGTCTCAAGAAATAACAAGGAGCTTGTCTTGAAAGGCCTGTCATATTTGAATCTCTTGTGATTAAAAACACAGGAAGTTGCCGTAGAACTTAGAAAATATACTTTTTTGGACTAGAACTCCCAGAAGCCCCAAATATACCAGCATGTCCCACCAGCACAGGCTTCTGGTTGTAGTCCTACAAAGTAACTTTTATTGTCTCATACTTATACTGAGTCAAATGAATGGCCCATGTAGCATAGTACTATCTACACTCATTGATGGCTGGTGGCCTCTATGTTAGCAAAGTGGTGTCTGCTCTGAGTTTTAGGTATCCAGGGTACTGAACCCTATCTCCCAAGTAGGTTCAGCATTTTTGAGACCAACTTTAGGGTCTGGACAAAGCCTGGAGTGGATTCATTTCCCCACTGATATGGACACGACAAGCTCCCACTGTCCACATTGGAGGTCTAGTTTAAAGTGAGTTCAACATGCAAAAGTAGAATCACAGAGATGGAAGAGACCACAAGGACCATCCTGTCCCCCTGCCATGCAGGAAGACAGGTTCAAAGCACTCCCTACAGATAGCTAGCCAGCCTCTATTTGAAAACCTCCAAAGGAGGAGACTACACGTCTCCATCACACTCTAAGGCAGCAGTGTATTTCACTGTCAAACAGTTCTTACCATCAGGAATTTCTTCCTAATGTTTAGATAGAATCTCTTTTTCTGTAGCTTGAATCTACTGCTCTGTATCCTAGTCTTTGGAGCAGCAAAAAAAAATCTTGATCCTTTGTCCATATGGCATCCTTTAAAATATTTAAACATGGTTATCATGTCACCTCTTAGCCTTCTCTTCCCCAGGCTAAACATACCCTGCTCCCTAAGCTGTTCCTCATAGGGTATGGTTTCCAGACCTTTCACCATTTTTGTTATAAATAAAACTTATTATTATTGGGTGGGGTGTGTGTGTGGGATGATGGAATGTTTTAACTGTTGTATTTTTTTTTAACCTGCTGTAAGCCGCCCCGATTGCCGAGCAGAGGGGCGGGTTATAAATAAAACTTATTATTAAATAAAACTTATTATTATTACCATTTTGGTCACTCTCCTCTGGATACACTCCAGCTTGTCAACATATTTTTTTAATTGTGGTGTCCAGACCTCAATACAGTATTCCAGGTGAGGCCTGGCCAAAGCAGAATAGAGTGATACTATTACTTCCCTTTACTATGCTCCTCTTACTTCCCTCAGTCTAGATACTGTGCTCCTATTGATGCAGCCTAGGATCATATTGGCTTTTTAAGCTGCTGCATCACATTACTGGCTCATGTTCAGTCTGCCATTCTCTAAAAAAAAAAATACCAATGACACTAGATCTTGTAGAGCCAGAATTAGGATAGTATGGCCTGTAGGCTACATGTAGCCCATAAGGCCTCACTCAGGCTCCATGACTGAATAAAAATAGACCCCTGTATGGAGAACTGCATGGTCAGAATCCTCCTGGAGAGTATGATTCTCTATTTTAAGGCTCCTGGAAGGGCAGATCTTTTATTGACACAGAGCAACTTTTTTTTTAGTGAAGTATGCATGTTTGTTTGTCGATGTGTGCCTACAAGTCATTTCCAACTTATGGTGACCCTAAGCCAAAATTATCCCGGGGTTTACTTGGCAGTTTTCTTTAGAAAATGTTTTCTATTGCTATCCTCTGAGGCTGAGAGAGTGTTTGTGAAGTGTTCAGGTTTGGGTTTCATGACCAACTGGGGATTCAAACCCTGCTCTCCAGAGTCACAGTCCAATACTTAAACCACTATGCCACACTAGCTCCTGAAGTATGCATACCCTCCAACATTTCACAGATGAAAGCCAGGCTATGCATGGCCAAGCAACATCAATGTATGGTCAAAATGGAGGGAAAAAAAGATTAATGAAGAACAACACAGAAGCTAGGAGGGGCTGCATCATTTTGCTTTTGCCTGAACCTACTCAAAAGGACTCCTCTCCCCCTACTGAGTTAATTGCAAATTACTTTTGCATTTTCATCTTGGTTTGCAGCAATTGAAGTAAGCTGAAGGTCAAGGGCAGGGGTCGGCAACCTTTGTTGCCAGGGGGCCATGAGTGGGGGGTGAATGGCGCAGGAGGGCAGGGGGTGCGCGCGCGCTTGCCCGTCATCGTGCGCATGCGAGCACATGTGGGGAGCGCCATTTTGGAATGCACCCCCGCACGTGCGCCGTGCGAATTCGCCCAGCACATGGGCGGGGGGCCTTCCCTGGGCCTTGCAAACGCCCCCCGCGCATGCACCAGGTGAATTCGCACGGCGCATGGGCGGGGTGGGCCTTCCCTGGGCCTTGGAAATGCCCAACCGTGCGTGCACCATGTGAATTTGCATGAGGCACGTGTGGGGTGGGCCTTCCCTGGGCCTTGGGAACGCCCCTCCACCCTGTGCACCGGGCGAATTCACACGGCGCAGGCGCAGGGGGGTGTTCCCAAGGCCCAGGGAAGGCCCCCACAGCGGCTGCACCATGCGAATTTGCACAGCACAGCCACCGTGGAGCCATCCAAAATGGTGGCTGTGGTTGAGGGCGCGCGCGAGCACGGGTGTCATTTTTGCATCCAAAATGGCACCCGCGCTTGCGCATGCATGCGCACAGTGGCGGGCACCATTTTGGAACACCCTAACCCTAACCCTCTCCCAGGGCTACTTTGCTTATTGCAACAAGGGCCCAGGGAAGGCCCCGTGCGCCGGCACGTTGGGCATTTCACGGGCTGGTCCCAATGCCTCCGCAGGCCGCACCTGGACCACGGGCTGTAGGTTGCCAACCCCTAGTCAAGGGGAAAGGAGGAAAAGGAGAGAGAGAAACTGGGACATTTTAAAAGCAGCTAAAAAAGTGGGATGATAGAGGTTTAATTGGGATTGTCCCTGTCAAATCAAGACTGTTTGAGTATATGGATAGGTGTCATGTGGTGGTCAAGGGGAACTTAAAATAGGAGTGATGTCCTCAGATCCTCCCTGGCTGCTTTCCCCCACTTTAGAGGTTTACAATTACATCTCCTGTGGTACATGGTTGGCCAGCAAGGAATAATCACTATGGAAGCTCATGCTGCCAACTTCTTTCTTTCAGGTAGTCTCAAAGGTGCTACAAGATATACATAAAGAATAATATAGTGCATGTCAGCTGTTCCCAGCTTGGCACCCTCCAATGGTCATGGGAATGATGAGGGTTGTACTGGAACACATCTGGAAACTGTTAGGTTAGGGAAGATTAACAAGAAGAAAAACATGTGAGCCTGTAACAAATATGTGTAGAAATAAAGGGCATCTGCAATAGGAATAACAGCCTCTTTAAAAGGGGGATGATCCTTAAAGCAGGGAATCAATAGTTTTGCTTTGCAAAACAAACAAACAAAATCACCTGGCCCTCTATTATAGAGGTCTATTTTTACACCGTTGTTATAATCTCTCTCTCTCTCTGAAGTTTCAGCTTACTATTAACCCATTGCCTTAAAGCTTGAGATAGCTGAAAGCTGGCAATTTTATTGCAATAAGCAAAGTAGCCCTGAAGCAGATCTAATGCTCTCCATCATTTTGTCAGGCTGAAAATAGAGCTCCTTCTATAGAATTAAAAATACAAAAATAGCCATTCTTCATCAAAGAGTCTATTACAGCTGCTATAATCAACTATACTACAATGGAACAGAGAGGGAACTCGTATGATCTTTGCAAGCATGAAAGAACACCAGTTTATGGTGTATACAGCACAGCTAATTTGCAAGATATTTTCATGACATTTGATTTTGCAGCATACTTTCCTGGCAAGGTGGATAAGGGAACCTCTCTGGCCAAAAATATCAGATGTGTCCTATAATCCTATAATCTTTTAATTTAGGAATAAATGCCATTGAACTCATTAGCATTTACATTTGAGTAGACATGATGTGTTGGTTCCATTTGTATCAGTGAGACTTGCAGCCAAACCTGCATAAATTCAGGATCCTAGTGATTTTAAGTATAGCCGTAGAGGCACATCATAATAAAATAATTTACTATAACCTGAAATGAACATTGTTATTTAGGTGCTATTTGGCTTATTGGGCATTGATTTCTGAATTTATACCCACTAGGTTCAGAAGGCCACAAAAAGCAAGCTAGGTCTAAATAGAAACAATACCACCACAGATCCATTATTTAGGAAAATTATGGAATCTTATAATCAGCATGGTAACTACATGAGCAAGGGTCAGAAGCTTTCCTATGGTTACAGATGTAGCATTAGACGTAACATAAATCTGAGGCTACTTATAAAGGTGCTAGAATAGTAGCAAATAAGGCAATTGCTGAACCATTAACATTGCTAGTTAAATGATATGCTGTCTCCACATTTTGTCCTAGATTCTGTTTACATTCAAAAAGCTAAACTAAAATATTTGAAATAATCGCACCTCACTTAACTTCCTTCTGCACACTGTAGGAAGCTTAAATTAAAACACTGCTACATTTTTCTAGATGCATAGTTGGCTAAGCATCAAAACAAAAACACTGATGTTCTATAACCAGACTCTTAATTTTCAGGCTGAAATCCAATGGTTACTCCCGAGTAGATGCAGTGAATCCTACAACTTACATTAGTGACAAGAAAACCCATTGAATGAAGGGAACGTGATCTGTTGGTCATGGAAACCTCATTGATTCAATGGGTTTACTCTAATTACTCTAATTCAATCTAATTACTCAATAAAGTTGGATTTAGGCCTTAAACCAATAGAGTTGGATTTAGGCCTTAAAATGAAGACCATTTTTAGTACCTTCAAGATCCCTGAGGACCACAACTACCATTTTGGGTAACTAGAAGTTACCTTTCATCACTCCTGGTTCTTTCAGGGGCTTTGAAGGTCTTTTTTGTTGTCTTGGAGTAAAACCTCCTGAAACAGCATTATAAGACATAATCTGGGCCCATGCAGTGGGATTTTCCCCCCCAAGCCTAACAGAAGGTGGTTTTTTTAAAGAAAAAAACTATTTGAGAGTGCTGTGAGCTTATGTTTCCATTTATATTTGATATCCGTTTATATTTGGTATATTTTTGTAGGTTAACAGTTCGTTAAATTTTTGTTGAAAGAGGTCATAAAGCCGTCACAATGCATGCAGAAAAGCAAAAGTCCAGAATCCAAAAGTGTTCTTGAGATAGATGTGGGGGCTGAAATATAAGTCTAGTTTCTCCTTAAACACAACCCTGGGTCCTTCTTCTTCATCTTTGATGTGTCTGCTCTTTATTAGGACATCTGCATATTTTATTAGGCATGTACAATTCCTTCAGAACCAAATCACCATTATTGCTTGGGCATGTCAATGCCAGAATGAAATATATTTTCAACATTTGCCCATAACTATGCTATGTCAGAATGTCAAGAGAAAATAAAAGAATAACAGTTCTCCAGTTTTGTCCATACAGAGACAGTGAAATTTGGGGGTGGGTGGAGGACATAGATAAAAGTAATTCCCCTTTCCTACACAGTGAAATAGTACACTCAAAGAGGGAGTTTTTCACAGTGTAAATCAGGTCTAAGAAAGGCACTGTGTTGCCCCTGAGGTCTTTCAGAGAGATTTTACCCATCTCCTTACTCTAGTGTCATGACAAAAGCCTCATCACATGAGTGGTTATTCATTCTGACTTTTCAAGTAGGATTAAATCTAAGAGCCAGGGTGGTATAGTGCTTTGAGTGTTGGACTGTGACTCTGGAGATCAGGGTTGTATTCCCTGCTTAAGAAATTTTTTAAAAAGCACTGGGAAGCAAGTCACACCCTCTCATCCTGAGAGAATAGCAATGACAAACCCCCTCTGCAGAAACTTGCCAAGAAAACCCCATGATATGTTCACTTGAGGGTCACCATAAGTCAAAAATGACTTGGAGGCACACAACAACAACAACAACAACAACAACAATGTCCTTAAATGTCCAGAGCTGCAACCTACTAAGGTGTTGTTGTTTTTTTGTTTTTTTTGTTTTTAGAGTAGGGTTCTTCTGTGGGGAGAAGGCCCAAAATGACATACGGATTATGGCTCTTCCACATTCTAATCTCTGCCTCCCAACATGAAGGGTTAGCATTAGAAATATACAAATCTGTCAAGCTCGAAGATTTTAATTTTCCTTATTCCAATGTGAATTTCAAACTTTTTTTTTTCTTCTCATGGCAAGTTTTTCAAAACATTTTCAAATATTTTTCAAAGTGGGTGGAATTCCTTGCACATTTTTCAAATGGATACATACTGGTACTCATTATGGTACTGGTACTGGCACCCGTGTGCATATTTTTCTTTCTTTTTTCTCAACCTTAGATCACAGACAGTAAATATATTCTCTGTGCAGAAAGAGATGGAAACTCTGTGCCTCTCTGTAACTAGAGAAGAGAGAACTGATGCCAAGGATGTGGTGGGTCTAGATGACATTAGGGAAGACTAGGGCTCAATATAGGGCCCTGCCCCTGTGATACCATCCAGCCCACTGCCTTGGTCCATCACCACCACCACCCCTTCCCCATTCTTTTTTGACAGGCTGCAACAGGGGTGGGAACCGTGCTGCTCTCCAGATGTTGTCAGACTGAAACTCCCACCAGCCCTAATCAGCATAGCCAGTGGTGGGGATGTTGGGAGTTATAATCTAGCAACATCTGGGAGGCAACATGAGTCTAACCCCTGAGTTGCAGCAGTGTTACCTACTTTCTCCAAGCATGAGATTGAGCTGCAGTGTTCTTTGCCTTCCCCATTTAAGGGATGTTTAGGGGCTTAGTGAATTCTTTTTTCAAGCTTTGGAGACATTGCCATTAATGTACACGGAAAGGGCGAGTGCTGCATGACTCTGCTTACTCAAATAGCCAGGTGAATGTTCAAATCACTTGGGTAATCAATCATACATTTAGGTAAAAGAAAAATACACATTGCTCAGAGTTCGACTGACATGTGGGACATACCGTTTAAGAACTGCTTACTAAAAAATAATTAGTGAACAGTCAAGTAGTGCCTTTCATTATTACTTTTCTAGTTGTTCCTGCAGATACATATCACTAAGCCCAGAAATATAATAAGCATATTCTACCTAAGGTGCTTAAGCTTCCCAAAAAGTTCCAAGGGATAGGGGTAGACATATTAGTCTGCTACTGTTTTTGTTGCAGCAGATTAACCTGGCTACCCCCTGAAAATCTGGGAACTTCAAAGACTAACAAGTTTTATTTGGCATACACTTTGTGATCTGTAGCCCTTGTAATGAAATCCTTGGACACTGATGCCGAATAAACCTTGTCTCCAAATTCTTTGATATGATTTCCTGTTACCATGCTCTTCAAGTAGCCTTAAAGGCAAAATCTGTAAATAGTTCAAGAAGTCTAGAAAGGTTTGTGTCAGATTGAATATGCCTAGTTGCCTCAAAATTAGATTTTCTGAGATCAGCTGTTCTTGCCAAAGAACAGGACACTTGACTTGCAGGAGGGTAGGGGCTATTGACAAACTAAGGCCTCTCCAATAGTATAACACATAGCCTTCCTGAAGGGACAAACAAGAGAGACTGGGGGCCTTTGCAGACTGCTAGAAATAGTGCAAATTGAGTCCACTTTAACTGCCCTGGCTCAGTGCTACGAAATCATGGGAGCTGTAGTTTTTTTTCTGAGACATTGAGCCTTCTCTGTCAGAGAGCTCTGGTGCCACAATAAACTACAGTTCCCATGATTCCCTAGCACTGAGCTAGGGCAGTTAATGTGGACTCAATTTGCACTATTTCTGGCAGTCTGCAAAGGCCCTGGGATAGACCAAAAAGTCAAGTAAACCTTCTTGTATTGGTGGTTTTGGATATCTACTTTCTCTTAGGTCTTCTGGGAAGATGAATAGGAACCGAGGCTCTTTTACACTACACAAAAATAGCACTTTTAACTGCTATGGCTCCCTCCTATAGAATCTTGGGATTTATGGTTTCATGAGGTATTTCAAATTCTATGCCAAATATCTCTAAAACCTCCACAAGTTTAAAATCCCAGGATTCCATAGGATGCAGCCATGGCAGTTAGAGTGAAAATGAAGTGCTATACAGTCAGCCCTCCACATTTGCAGATTAGATATTAACAGATTTGATTAATAAATTCTCTCTAGGAATCTCTAGGTCCTCTAGTGTGACTTAATGGCCAACTTCCATCAGAGCTCATGCTGGAGGACCTAGAGATTCCTAGAAAGAAAACTTCTGTAGCCGTTTGTACGTTCTCCAGCACAATTCTGTAGTCCACTTCCAGTGGATGTTGACCACAGAATCGGTCTGGAGGACCTAGGGATTCCTAGAGGGATGTTCTCTTGGGTAAGGTGTTACAATGACATCCAGAAAGAAGATGCTAAATACTTTGTCATTAAGACACACAAACTAGTCAGACAAAATATTCATACAAACATGTTAGCAAATGGTTACTAAATAAAAGCCTGGGCCTGTAAGTGCACACTTAGACCTCTGTGCTCCACCATCATTTGGGGCAGAGCACAAGGGCCTTTCAGAGTGAGGACCAGGAGCAGTATTGATATGAGGATAGAATCATCTGCACATTCAGCACTCTTGCTGGTGTCCTATTATGCATCTTTAGAATTCACTAACAGGGCCTCTGCTACATAGTTAAGTGTATGCAAATGTATGATAAGTGAAAGGTCATACAGGATTCCAATGAACCATAATAATTTATATGCCATTTCTACTGAATTTCTCCATTCCTTCTACAGTGGGGTGGGCAAATTTGATGGGCCCTGGCACCTGGCTTCCACCATAGGACCTTGTTTAGGAGGAGGATAATGTGTCCCAGAGTATACTTCTCCAATAAAATGAGTGGATTTCCACCATACCCCTAAGCACGCCTTGTTTTAGCACCAAAAAAAAAAGCATTCTTAAAGCCATTTGAGGAACCCAGGGTCTGCAAAAACAGTCCAGGACCTTGCTTGTGGCTTGTATTTTGGCCATAGTAGGAGAGAAGTAAGTTTAGACCAGGGGTAGGCAACCTTTTTGCGCTTGGGGCCAGTCCCGCGAAGTCCCTCCCGCCGCTGGGTCGAGGGGGGGAATGGCGGCGCGTGCATGTGCACGCACCCCCCACGCGCGCCGCCACCTCTGCGCAGCCACCTCCGCCATTTTGGAAATCAAAATGGCGTGTGCGCATGCGCAGTACTCCTGCGCATGCGCAAATGAGTCGCGGCTGCCATTTTGATTTCCAAAAAGGCGGTTGCGGCGCACACGGCTGCACGGTGCCAAAAACGCACAGCGGCGGCGTGTGGCGGCGGCGGCGGCAACCTTCCGCCTGGGCCAGTAAGTCCAGGGACCTGGGCCTTAACCGGCCCCCGGGCCGTAGGTTGCCGGTCCCTGGTTTAGACTGTGGGCTGCATGTGGCTCCTAGAGGCCCCACTACCACCAATCTGCAAAAGTTCCTTGAGCACTCCAATTTTTTAAAAAATTAAGCATGATTCTCAGGCAAAAAAAATAGCTAAAGTCCCCCAATGCAGTCAAATAGAAACCCTCCTACCCTACCCTACCCAACCCAACCCTTCATAATCCACCATCACTTCATATAACTTCTTTTCCCATTGTTTCTAGTTCAAAATGGCTATAGGAAGTGACACAATGTCATTTCATTTTTTGGAAGAATAAAGGGGGAAAAACAAATATTTTGACACCCCTGGTTGGGGAGATTAGAAATTTGGCCCCCTGCCCCTACAGTTTCCTACCACTGTTCTACAGCATCTACCACAGGACTGGGCTACTGCAATCAGTCAAGGGGATAATTTTCTTCCCCAGGAATCTTCTGAATATTGCATTGATACAGGCTGTGTGCTGATTTGTCTTAACATTTGTGAAACTTAAATCTCAGAAAATGTAAATAGAGTTTTATATGACATATAAAATATATAAAATATAATGCAGAAAGTTCTGTGTGTGTTAAAATGTATGTGTGTTACCAGAGACAGCTTAGTTTCAGACAGAATGCCAACACAAGTATAAACAAGGCATGATAATAAAAGCAATATTATCAGGTGCTGTATCTGGAGCAACAGCTGATGCAGTCAATTGGCTGATTTCCAATTGGCTAATCTGATGGAAGGCAGCAAGAAGCCAAGATCTAACACTACCTGATGTTACGTCACCTTAGGGCAGGGGTAGGCAACCTTTCCCCTTTAAGGGCCGAGGGACCTCAGCTCCCAGAAGCCTCAGCCATGTTGGCCAGTAGTCCCATGTTGGCCAATAACTCCTGGGATTCTGGGAGCTGAAGTCCCTCGGCCTTTAAAGGGGAAAGGTTGCCTACCCCTGCCTTAGGGGAAGAGACTAATTGTTTATATCAGGGGTAGGCAAGCTAAGGCCCGGGGGCTGGATGCGGCCCACCGAGGCCTTTGGACCGGCCCCAGGCCGGTCCTGCCGCTGCCGCCGCCACCGCCTGCCATGATTATATTGATTATTGTTGTTATTACTTGTTCTTGGGGTTTTCTTGGCAAAATCTCCACAGGGGTTTTGCCATGGCTTTTCTGGGGCTGAGAGAGTGTGCATGCATATTTTTTAATTTTTTTTAATTTTTAATATTTATTTATTTATTTATTTATTTATGGCGCTTCAGCCCCCCCCCAATTGTCTGAAGGACAGCAACCCAGCCCCCGGCTCAAAAAGGTTGCCTACCCCTGTGTTAGAACAAAGGAGAAATACAACCCGGCCCCCGGCTCAAAAAGGTTGCCTACCCCTGGTTTATATAAATGAGCAACAGTAAGCAGTCTCTTATCTCATTGGATTAGATGTATCAGGTGATTAGGCTAGAAAAGATATAAAACAAGCCATCAGGTGACTGAAGTCTGGCTCCAACACAGAATGAGCTAATTAGAGCACTAAGATTGTCTGAATAGGCCCTTGTCTCTGTCCCACCACCTTCTCAGGTTCATTTGGTAGGAACAAGGGAGATGGTCTTCTGGGTAGGTACTCCCAGGTTCTGGAACTCTTCTAGAGAGACTAGGATGGCTCCATCTCTGATCTCCTTTTGGTGGCAGTAAAAACCTTTTTTTCTTCTTCTTCTTGCTGTCAGGCTTTGTCAAACTGATGAGGGTTGAGTTTTTAAATGTCCAGGATTGTATATAGTTTATTTAATGCATAATGTTTTTAACTTTTTAAATTATTTAATCAGTTTAAAAACTTTATATTTATACTTCGTAATGTTTTTATTGTTTTTAATTTATACTGTCTTAAATTGGTTGGTAGCCACCTTGTGTCACTATATCAGAGGAAAGAGATAATGATGATGATATAAATAATAGAAGAACAACCTTGTTGATAACAGCTGCATTGCTCTGGCTATAAGTTTAAAATGGCAATGTTTCTCTATATGTTAACTATTCAGAACTCCACTAGATAGATGGTATCAAGGTTCAGCCCTTATGAAAGTGTAGCATCTGACTTGCCATATACTGTCATGTAATTAAAGTAATGTTCCTGACATGGAAATTCTATGTTTCTCCTTAAGAGGAGTATGTATGTATGTGCATCTACACATATAATAAATAGCCTAAAAGCCTAACAGAGAGCCAGCTCATTCTCCCATATAAATATCCTGAGATTCCAATACTTAGGAATGCTTAAGTGGAATGTTGATATTAACTGTGCCTGTCTGTATTCTACCATTGGTCCCAGGTTGAATGCCAAGGTGACCAGAGGGTGATAAGACGGACCCCAGCCAGATGCAAAATAGCTGACAAATGGGAAAGGGCTCTCAATTCCTCAGTCTAAAGCAGGGGTAGGCAACCTTTCCCCTTTAAGGGCCGAGGGACTTCAGCTCCCAGAAGCCTCAGCCATGTTGGCCAATAGTCCCATGTTGGCCAATAGCTCTTGGGATTCTGGGAGCTGAAGTCCCTCGGCCCTTAAAGGGGAAAGGTTGCCTACCCCTGGTCTAAAGCGATGGGGATGGGAGACCAGGCATGGATTGCCAACAACACTTCAAAAATCAAAATAGAAAAGCAGAAGTGTCCAGATGTCTCCAAGGGCTGCACTTTGTCCATCACCTTCAGCAAGAGAATTTCAGGGGGATGGGGTTGCTATTTTGATTTGCAATCATGACTGGAATACAAAGGTGCAGGAGTTGAAGCTTCTCCTTCTGTGTAATTGAAAAGGTGGAGAAGTCATCATACCTAGCTAAAATTCTTCATGTCAGACTGTTGTTAAAGGCACAAGGGATGCAAAATGTTGGCAGTTTTCCACTACAGTTTTTCTTAACAGCAAAAATGCTTTCAAAAAATAAATAAAATGCACCAACAGGCAACAAATGGCTGTCAAAACCAGGCAGATATTGCTCATGGGTACATTGCTGTACTTTCACACATGTACACTGGGAAAACTAATGCTATGAACTTATTCATGAACGGTTGGCAGACATTTATTATTTATTGAATGGGGAAAATACATTGGAATGTGTATGGATGCAAATTTTGTGGGTGATTTCATACTTGCAGCTGTGGGAGAAAACAAGTAGAAGTATTTGGGATGGAGGAGGAAGCAAAATGAGATAGATATCCCGCATGAGCTTACAAATGTCTATGTTGATGTAAATTACCCCAAGTTCACTATGGATGAAAAAAGAAATATTTATAAGAGTTTATCTCTGTTTCATAAACCTACAGTGACACAAGCTGCTTTGTCTTGAAATTCTACACCCCCTTACCTAGGAGTAAGCCCAGTTGAACTCAATGGTACATTGAGTTCAATGGTACATATGTGTGAGTAGATATAGGCTTGAATAGTAAAGAAAGCATAAATTATAACAGGCAAGGTATGGGTTATGGGACTACATCTCCCATCAGCCCTGGCCTGCACAGCCTGTGTCAGAGATGATGGGACTTGTAGTCCAGTAGCAACTGAAGAACCATTAATTGCCCACGTCTGCTCTAAAGCTTAGCATTTTATGATCACAGTTACATTGAGGATATATTGCTTTTGTTGCCTGGCTGTATTTGCTAACATAAATTAATGTGATTAAGACTTGCTCAGCAATCTCCAATTATTTTATCAAAGTTATGCAAATATTTATGAAGATGTCTCTCAATAGCATGAGCTAATGGAACAAATTCATTATTTTAACCAGGTTCAAATTCACCATTTGACAGTCTCTAACTATCAGTGTTTAAATGATTTCATCAAGGATTTGGATATTAGTGGGGCTACGCATCCCGTAGTACTTCCTGTAGTATTTCCGATTTCTATGTGAAAGGTGAATGTTGAAGAAAGATGACAGAAAGAAAACAGACTGATTTGAAATGTGGTGCTGGAAAAAGAATGCTGAGGATATTATAGACTGCTAAAAAGGCAAATGAATTGGGTCTTAGAGCAAATCAAGCCTGAACTCTCCCTAGAAGCAAAAATGACTAAACTGAAGTTATTGTATTTTGACCATATCATGAGATGACATGGAAAAGATTATAATGTCTAGTATAGTAGAAAGCAGTTAGATAGCAGATGGAAAAGAGGGAGACTACACTAAAGGTGGATTGATTCAATCAAGGAAGCCATGGCCCTGCGTTTGGAAGATGTAAGCAGATTAGTTTATGACCAGGGCTTTTGGACGTCTGTCATTCATAGTGTTTCCCTAAGACAAAGTTAACTTGATGGCAAATAGCAGCAACCCACTTCTGCAGAGTCAGTCCAGCTCAGAAAAACCTTCCCATGGAGAGAAACAAGAAGCCTTGTACCAAAACAACAAATGTTTGTCAGTATCTTTATCCACCTCTGACCCATGAGTCCATTGGCATCTCATTTTACCCTCTTCTTACAGAAAGAGCCTGGAACATACACTGAAAATAGAAGTGCACATTCATACTGGAATCCACTCTATTATGATTGTTTGCAGTTTAAAGATAACCAGTCCTCAGTCTTCCTTTGCATCTTCTCCACCCCTCTAACCTTTCTTTTTTACACAAGGCAAGTGTTTTAGTCCCAGTAGTGCAACTCACATTATATTTAAGCATGATTCAGCTTTGGGGTCCCTTGATAATCTAAGGCAAAGGTGGATGTAAAACAGAATGAGATCTCCTTGTAGCTCTCTTGACAACACATCTCTCTCCTCCACTCCTCCCAAGAGGATTTGTCAGCTGAAAGCTTGAAAGGGAAACAGCAATGGATTTTGAAAATCACTGTGAATTCAGTTCTGATACTGAAGACAAATCCCTGTGCTGGGATAAGGGATGTGAATCCTGATCTGTTTTATCGTTACACAATAAATGAAGCAACATACATGCACAATTCTCACAGTAACTCAAGCTTTTTTCCCCTCAGCATCAATGATATTTGTGTATTTTTAAGACTGATTTTTTACACTTTTTCTTGTAAGCACACAAAATTTAAAACTGCTAGATGTGTAGGCTCTCTTTCTTATCCTTCTTGAGGTGTAGTAACAAAAAAACAAACTCTGTCTAAGCCCACCAGAGATGCCAACTTCCAGCACTGTCTGAGGTAATTATCCTCAACAGTAGCTAGCAGTAGCAGAGTGGGGAAGCACCAGCTCAGTTTTCAGTATTTGGCAATGCACTGACCACACTTGAATAACTCACAGAAACAGTTGTGTTTTTTTCTAAATCCTTGGAGGTTCTTTACTGCCAGTAGTTGCAGTATATACAAGGTATTTACTAATACTTCTCTTGACTCTCATCAACTTCTGCTGTATTCAAACAAACCACCAATGCCAGCCTTTCTACTTCACTCCAACCCACTCTCTTCAACCCACACTTGTATCGGGTCTCAGTACAGTTATATAGAATGTTTAACTAATGGTTGTCACCTGGTGTTTCTTAACATTATACAATTCCTGTTGTAGACCTTTGCATCATTTCAAGTGCTATGACTTTGTAATCTCAGCCACTTAAATCATACAAATTTTTATAGCCATCTTAAAGGAACATTGCTTCCAACATAATAATAATAATAATAATAATAATAATATTTATTTGTACCCCACCCCTCTGCATAGCAATTGGGGTGGCTTCCAACATAAAAATGCAATACAATAAGATCAACCCCAGACCTCAACCCTCCCACGCCTTAAAAATTATTAAACAACATCAAATTTAAAACAGTTTTAAAATAATGCAAATGCCAACAAATTCCAAATTACAATAACTACAATAGCAGCAGATACAATAGCAGCAGAGATTGGGGAAAGAAGAGATACAAGGACAGGTTCTGTGACTGGGAAGACTAATCAGGAAAGGCCTGCTGGGAGAGATCTGTCTTGACAGCCCTTTTGAAGCTGTCTTACATTTTCTTAATCAACCAGCCTGTCCAACCTGCTATGCATGTGTGCTTAGCTACAAAAATAACATTAATTCTGTATTTTAATACAGTATTTTGCATCTATACAAACAAGATGTCACCAAAATGTGATGTGGTGCTTATGTGGTAGGGCTATACTCACAAAGTGGCCCACCCCACATTCTCAGCCTCCATCGCTGGCCATTATATACAGCAGCTTTCTTGGTTGCCTGCCATGATGCTGCCATCTGCATTGCCAAAGTGGTCATCCATTCAGCTCAGAAAATGCTTTGTGGAGCAGGGCAGAGAATGGATTGAGATACAGCTGGCTCTACATGAAGTCAGTGGATCCAGTTGGGAGAGGAAGGGAGGAGAGCACACCCTTGGTATTCATAAAAGAAGACAGCAAAGTGGAGAACAAGAGGAAGAACTATCCAGAAAGCAGAGGGGCATTTTTCCCTGAAAATCAAACCTAAACAGAGAAGCCATTTGTTCTCTTATGTCACTGGCTCCAGCCATCAACTTTCCTGGTCTTTGCATTCTTGCAGTCACAGAGAGAGGTTCCAGGCAGAACTGAGCAAAGCCATGATCTGTTTAAGACCTAGCACCTAAAGATCCAGGCTTGCCAGCAGTCACCACCAGTTGGGATTCCATCCTGCCAAGGCTTACTTTCCCTGTACTTACCACCAGCTGAGTTGTGTTAATTATAATAAAAATATTACCAATGTAGCATAAACACATGTGCAAGTTTTCACTGAGTTCGCATAGGATAATTGGTTCAGTGTTTTCTTCCCTGTGTAGATGTTGGCAACACTTTTAGCTTGATGTCTCAATCTTGAGGAAAAAGAGAGAACTCTCTTAAGCATTGGGAAATCCTCAACTGGTTGTATTGCAATGCAGTGGTGGCTCATCTCAACCAAAATCTGTCCAACTGCCAAAAAAAATTACACACTGACTGAAACACACTTAGAAATGCCCTGTTCCCTTAATATTTAATTGTGCCCATCCCTACTCTAGCACATTTTAGTCCTCCGCTCTGCATAGGGAAGGATGGATCACTCTCTGGCAAGTGGATCTCCTGTTACTATAAGGAAGGTACAAAGAAGATCCACAAGCCTGAAATCCATCCACCTGACTACAGTGACAAGCCATTAAACTCAATTGCATATTGCTATCTGGGTCAGTTCCTCAGCTCCTCTTAACGTACACATTTCTGTTACGTACAATCATTGGTTTTGATTCTCAAAATCTTTCAAATTAGCATCCAGGGGATAACTGGAAGAAAATACACATATGCTATGATCTTTTCTCCTGGGCCTGACCTGTTTTGAGCACCAGTTTATAGACCAAAAAGGGGGGAGGGAATTCTGAGCCAGTCTGCTGAGCTAATAACTTGCCAATTACATTTCTATTCTTTTGCCTTCTCCCCTTTGAATTGCACTGCTAGTTGAAACCAAGCAGGGGCTCCTTTTTGTGAAAAATGTCAAGCCAAGACAACATCTTACCATTTTCTACCCACTTGTTATGAATTTGCCTGGAAAAGGGAGCAACATACCCTGCTATCACAATAATTGGCCTTCTTTAACTAATTCATACAAGGCAAATCCAACTGGTGTGTGTGTGAGAGAGACAGACAGATTTCTTTTCCTGGGAACAAAGCAGAAAGCATGCCCTGGTGTGTTTTTAAATCACCCAAGAGCTGCTTAGCAATTCACCACTTTTCAGTTTTAATAATCTCCTTTTTATCATCACCTTGTGCTCCGCACACCCAGATAATTAACCCTGATATTTGTTCAAGGCACACAGGACAAATAGCTCCCATTGCTGTCAGTATTCAGTCCAATAATGGAAGGTTGCTTGATATTAACATATGAGAGATGTTTGGTAGTCTGGAGTAGAGTCCAGTTGGCCTATTACAGTTAATTCTTCATGTGTCATTTTAATCAACATGAAAGTGAGGAATGAGAGGCCCTCAACTTCTCAAAGGAAGAAGCCCTTCTCCAGGCAAAGTACTGAAATGGTCAGTATTTTTCAATGGAAATCCTTATCTTAAATCCAATTGGTAGTCCCAGTAGATTAGCCCCAATGAACCAATTTGCTGAATGGTAAATCAGTGCTTTTATAATTCCCTTTGATTCAGTGGATCTTATGTTCATTTTGTGTCCACTACAGATACACCAGAGCAGGAGTTCCCAACCTGGAGTGCCCACACACCCCAGGGGTCAAGATGGAATTTCAGGGGGTGAGACAAAGATACTGGTGTGACTGTGGATTTAGTTCTCTTTTGTCAATCAAGAAAAAAAAATCTAGGAATCACTTGAATCCACAGGCAGACCTGTGGATCTCAGTCAGCAAGAAAGTTGCTGTTGTTGTTGTTATCCTTCTTTTCCTCAAAAAAAATTGGGATTCACAACCGCTTACAATTTTTTATAAAGAAAAGTAAAATTAAAAGTATACAAAAGAGGACATTGAAATAGGATTAAATTATTCCTTCATTAAAACAGATCACTCATTTAAAAAGACCATTTTAAAAAGATAAAAGTACTTAAGACACTAAAATATATATAAATGTCCTGGATTTTGAGAATCTCCCAATTTCAACATGGCCAGAAAAAGGAGGAGCCACTCTGCAAGAGATACCCTCCCCATACCATCTCAACCAAGAGGAGAAACAGCAAAATGCAGGCCTATGACTAACATCTTTAATATTTTTTTCCTCCTGTTTGGTTTGTAACATCTTGCCTGATGAAAACACATCTTGCCTGATGAAGAAGCCAGTGGAGCTTCGAAAGCTTGCAACAAATATATTGTGCATTTCGGTTGGCCAATAAAAGTATCACTGTTTGGTGGATTTTTACTAAAAATAAAATAAAATAGTACACTATAAAACTACAACATCCCCTGCCCATTCTTTTAAAAGTTCCACATTTTGGAAAAATAATGAATGAGAAGCAGAAGCAAAGAGTTCATTACATGTTCACAATTGGGATTGATTTTACTGTTTACATTTTTTTCAGAACAAGAATCTAATTGTTCAATTTAGATTTGCATTTTTATGCACTAAGTTCAATTTTTTAAAAAAAAAAGTTCAATTTGCTTACCCACAGTATTTTATGGTTCAATTTGTGGCTCAAAAATTAGAAGTTAGACTTCTTCCAATGTGATATTACTTTTGTAGAAGGGGCGGGGGGGTGAACATCAATCAAATATTTCCTAGGGGTGTGGAGCATAGAAAAGGTTGGCAACCACTTCCCCAGAGTGATTCCCAATGAAACAGCTGTTTTATCCCACCTCCACTCTCCAAAAAATATGGTATGGTGAGATGCAAACAGGGATCCTCCCTTCCATGTTGGTTTGGCCAGACTTCGGCAAAGTATTTTTAAGGGCAATTTCCAGTATCCTCTAGCTAGCATAATCAAGATGGCTGGGAGATTTTGGGAGCTGTAGTTCAAAATGTAACATTTCCAGATTCTAAGTTTGAACCCTTGGGTGAGGAAGCATGCATACAAAGCTTGCTGGAATAGCATGACATGTCCCTTTATTCCTTCAGGAGTTTCTGTTGTTCCATTCTATGGTGTGTTCACAGAAATTCTATGGCATTGTACTGGCTATTGGTGGAGTTTCCAAAAACCTGGGTATGCATGTTCACTACACTAACTCTCCTAAGCTCTTTGCCCTTTCTATCTCACTTCCACAAGAATCTGAGCATCAAGCCACAGCTCCTGGAATGTTTGGTGCAAATTACACCATACATAGTCCTTGTGTAGGAGCTGCAAAGAGTAGCAAAGAAAATGGCATGCATCACTACATTGAGCCCCAACCAATCTCTTCACTACAGAAATGAATGGCTAATGATGGCTGATGGCTCCAAGGTCAGGGGTGCATCCTCTCTGGGTCTAATCTTAACTTCAAAGGAGCTATCTAAAATACCAAGCATATTTTTAGGATAGGGCTCAGCACTCTGGAAAGCTTCTTCAAAGTTTGGACTAGAATCCAGAACAGATCCACTGACATTGCAGCCACCAGTGGGACTGGATGTGGAGAAGAGGGGAGGCATCAAAATTTAATTGCTGCTCTTTGAAGGAACATTTTCTAGCCATCAAAAGCTGTTGCACCAGCAATGCAGTCTAGCTCTAGGAATATCAGTTTGTTGTAGTGGTTAGTGTTAAAAGTGTTCAAAGCCTTGGTACTTACTTTGTAACTTTTCACCTGCCAGGCTGCCACTATATCTCCCAGCATGACTTACCCATGTGCCTTGCCTTGGCCTCCTTGTAGCGATGTGTTCAAGTCTTTTACTCCCAAGTCTCAGGTCAAGTCCCAAGTCTCTACTTTCAAATCTCAAGTCCAGTCGCAAGTCCTTGCAAGATACTTTCAAGTCAAGTCTCAAATCTTCTAACAGAAACAAAGGAGGCAGGACATGTTTCTTGGAGGGAAATAGCAAGTGTGTCAAGCCAAGGGCTTGAGGCAGGGTTTGAGGTCTGCTTGGCAGCTTGTCCCCACTTGCAGATCAGAGCAGCTTTCTAAAGCTTTTCCAAAGTTTTAGAAGACTTCTTCCACTTCAAGCCCATTGCCTAACACTTTTGCTGTTCCCCTCCAAGAAATGCAGTCTGTGCTCTGGAGGTGGATCCTGCCTACTGTTCAAAATGAATTGTGCCTGCAAGTTGGTCACTAAAAATATACAAGTCATGAGTTGAGTCGAGTCAGTGCATCATTTATTAACTAGTAGAGTCCAAGTTGAGAGTCACTGAAATGACTTTAGTCTGGCTGAGTCCAAGTCAATCAACTCAAGTCTACATCACTACCTCCTTGGATGAACAGTACTATATAAATGTGAAAATAATGCCACATATTCAGCTTAGTTCCTTTCAGATGGTTGTAGTGGAGAAATGGTGCTGCAAAATTTAAAAGTAACCTGTGGATGTGTTTAAACAGAAGTAAATAATAATACACATGTGTGCCACTTTTATTTACCTTGCACAAATAATGTACAATGCAAACAAAAGTTAATATTATTAGAAAGTGCAATGAAAGCTTTCTTGACATGGAAATTTTTCTATACATCTGAAATTCAAGCCCCATTGATTTCACTGGCATGCCTTCCCATGCAAGTGGGTATGGGATTTCACCCAAAAGAGAAGATTGGCAGCTAAATACCTAAAGAGTTTTCGTGTTTGTTCTACTTTGAAACAAAATGTAACGTAATTTAATGTAATATTTTTGAATGTTTTCAATTGTATTGTTTTTTAATGTTGTAAGCTGCCCTGAGTCCCAGTTCTGGAAGAAGAGCAGGATATTATTGTTGTTGATGTTATTGTTGCTGTTGTTGTTGTTTTCTAACCCCAGAAAAATTTCAAATTACAACTAGCAGTAGGGATAGTACAAGAGTTAACTTTACACAGCTTGTATTTTTTGAAACCACTGAAAATTACCATGCCTGGCCCCACCTCTGTCAGAGGGACGGTGTTATTTACTGACCCTCAGAATATGTCACTTGCATGCCACTGCTCAAAACTGCATGTGGCATTTTTATGCATAAAACACACAAAGACCAAAAAGCTATACGTCTTGAGACAATTTGTGTTCCAGCTTTTTTTTAATCTGAAAAAAAATATTTATGTGGCAGGAGGCTGAAACACAGGGACATTGGCTGGCATTCTAAATTGCAGCTACAGGTTTGTACCCGAGACTTACAGATCCATAACTGCTCCAGAGTCAGCCATGTTTCATATTCACAGCTGTGTCACTGTTGCCACAATCAGAAATGCCCTCCCTCAAACTTAACAGACAGTAAATGCATTGAGCAATGGAGTTACAGATCCATAACTGCTCCATATTCAGTCATGTTCCATATTCACAATTGTATCATTACTACCACAGTCAGAAATGTCCCCCACCACTACCTTAACAGAGAGCAAATGCATTGAGCAATGGAGGTCTGTGCTGCTGGTGATCAGGGCCCAGCAGAATGACCTTTACGACCCACTCCGGCCAGCAATCTTTATGTGACAATCAGAAACAAGATTCTTGCCACAATTCCTCATCACACTGGAAATTGCTGGCAGGAGGGGATTGGAAACATCATCCTGGTGCATCCCAATCACTGGCAGAACAGATCTCCCTTGGTTGGTGCAGCTGATGGCTTTTAAGGTAGGTTTGGAGGATTGTGTTGGGTCATGAGATGAGATGCAGTTGCACATTCATAACAATGTCCATGATGAAGAATCTCAGTGATTGTTTGAAGCTCTTCAGGTGGTAATACAGTGGTTAAATGTGGTTACTGCAGCCACAAGGTTGTGAGTTCGATCCCAGGGCTCCAGGGTTACTCAGCCTTCCATCCTTTTGTAGGTCAGTAAAATGAGCTTGTTGGGGGTAATTAGCTTACAGATTGTAAACCACTTAGAGAGTGCTGAGTTCACTATTAAGGTAAATACTATTGTTATGTCATAGAATGCCTACCTGGTAGCTCTCATTTTGTCTAAATACTACAACAAAGCATGAGTGGATAAAGTTTACTAACATACCTGAAAAAAGCATGTTGAAAAGAATGGGTGACAGTTCCACAACTCTTGTGTCTTGGTGCAGTTACATTTGTAGAAAATAAGGTGTCATGTCCCTCAGGATGTATCAGGCTCCTCCATCCAACTTCTCCATCTAACTGAACTGAAACTTAATTATCCATGGCTACCAGCCATTCAGCTTAGTCACTATCCAGTTATTCTCATGCAAAGAGTCTGCTGGCAAAAGCTGGATAATAGGATAGTAAGAACATGGATAGTAGGCTGTTTCCAGTGTTATGCTAGCAGCTAGAGGAAAATTACAAGAGCCAATGTTATAGAATCATAGAGTTGGAAGAGACCACAAGGACCATCTAGTCCAACCCCCTGCCATGCAGGAACTCAAAATCAAAGCATCCCCGACAGATGGCCAACTAGCCTCTGTTTAAAGACCTTCAAAGAAGGCACCTCCACCACACTCCAAGGGAGTGTATTCCACTGTCGAACAGTTCTCACTGTCAGGAAGTTCCTCCTAATGTTGAGGTGGAATCTCTTTTCCTGTAATCTCTTTTCCTGGAATCCATTATTCCAGGTCCTGTTCTCTGGTACAGCAGAAAAAAAGCTAGCACCCTCCTCAATATGACATCCCTTCAAATATTTAAACAGGGCTATAATATCCCCTCTTAAACGTCTCTTCTCCAAGCTAAACATAACCAGTTCCCTAAGTCGTTCCTCATAAGGCATGGTTTCCAGACCCTTCACCACTTTGTCACCCTTCTTTGAACACGCTCCAGTTTTTCAACATCCTTTTTGAATTGTGGTGCCCAGAACTGGACACAGTATTCCAGAATACAATGGCACTATTACTTCCCTTGATATAGATACTACTATTAATGCAGCCTAAAATCGCATTGGCCTTTTGAGATGCAGCATCACACTGTTGACTCATGCTCAACTTGTGGTCTACTAGGACTCCTAGATCCCTTTCACACATAGTCTCATTAAGCCAGGTGTCCCCCATCTTATATCTATGCATTTCATTTTTATTTTTTTTTGCCCTAAGTGCAGTACTTTACACTTCTCTGTGTTGAAATTCATTTTGTTAGTTTTGGTCCAGCTTTCTAATCTATTAAGGTCATTTTGAATTTTCATCCTGTCTTCTGGGGTATTAGCTATTCCTCCTAATTTGGTGTCATCTGCAAATTTGAGAAGCATGCCCCCTATTCCTTCATCCAAATCGTTGATAAAGATGTTGAATAGCACTGGGCCCAGGACAGAACCCTGTGGCACCCCACTGGTCACTTCTCTCCAGGATGAAGAGGAGCCATTGCTGAGCACCCTTTGGGTTCGGCCAGTCAACCATTTACTAATCCACCTAACAGTTGTATTGTCTACCCCACATTTTACCAGCTTGTTTGCAAGAATATTGTGAGGGACCTTGTCAAAAGCCTTACTGAAATCGAGATATGCTATGTCTACTGCAATCTAGCAAGCTGGTAATTTTATAAAAAAAAAAGAGAGAGAGAGAGAGAGAGAGAGAGATCAGATTAGTCTGGCATGACTTGTTTTTGAGAACCCCATGTTGACTTTTAGTGAATATAGCATTCCCTTCTAAATATTCGCAGACTCTCTGTTTAATGAACTGTTCTAGAATCTTTCCCGTTACTGATGTCAGACTAACTGGGTGATAGTTGTTGGGATCCTCTTTTTCCCCTTTTTGAAGATGGGGACAATGTTTGCCCTCCTCCAGTCTGCTGGGACTTCTTCTGTTCTCCAGGAGTTCTCAAAGCTTATTGCCAGTGGCTCTGAGATGACATTTGTTTTTAATATCATTGGATGTGGTTCAACCAGGTATTCCTGTACTTCCTCTTTACTTATTCTGTGCTGCATTTCCCTTATTGTGTCCTCTGCTCCATTTTCCTTAGGTTGAATACCCTTTTCCTTTTGTGAGAAGACTGAGGCAAAGAAGATGTTGAGTAGTTCTGCCTTTTCTCTGTCCCCTGTTAGAATTTCTCCATCTTCTCTGCGCAGTGGCCCTACCATTTCCTCCTTCTTTCTTTTGCTACAGACATATCAAAAAAATCCCGTTTTATTGTCCTTAACCCCTCCAGCAAGCCTGAGCTCATTCTGGTAGGGCCACTGTGCAGAGAAGATGGAGAAATTCTAACAGGGGACAGAGAAAAGGCAGAACTACTCAACACCTTCTTTGCCTCAGTCTTCTCACAAAAGTAAAAGGGTGTTCAACCTGAGGAAAATGGAGCAGAGGATACAATACCCCTGCTTTACCCCTACACGTGCTAGCTATTTGTTTGAATTCCTCTTTAGTGACTTCGCCCCTTTTCCATTTCTTATACATCTCCAATTTAAAACTTAGATCAGTTGAAAGTTCTTTTGTCATCCAACCTTGAAGTATTGCTAGACCTTGAAGTATTGGCTGAGTTTGACTTCCAGCAAATATCAGGATAGCTGAAGTCACCCATAACTACTACATCTCTCCTTTCTGAGTGTGTGGTCATCTGTTCTAGAAAGGCATCATCCAATTCTTCAGTTTGACTTGAAGGTCTGTAGTAGACTCCCACTATAACATCCCTGTTGTTTCCTTCCCCTTTAATTTTTATCCAGATGCTCTCCACCTGATTTCTAGGATTTAGGTCGTGGATCTCTTCACAGGTGTAAACATCCCTGACATATACTGCTATTCCTCCTCCTTTCCTGTTTGGCCCATTTCTCTTATAAAGGTTATACCCCTCTATTTATACATTCCAATCATGAGATTCATCCCACCAGGTTTCACTGATGCCTATTATATCATATTTGCTTTGTTGTGCTAGGAGTTCAAGTTCATCAAGTTTATTCCCCATGCTCTGTGCATTAGTGTAGAGACATCTAAGAGCATGAGTCCTCCCCACTTGCTGCCTGTGTGAGGTTTTTTGCCATCCACTGTTGGGCCCTTGAATCATTTGCCTTGTTTCCTCTATAACACTTTGACTATTATCTCCAGCCCATGATGTACTCCTGCCTTCCAAGATACCTTCCACGATACTGTCTACCTCCCCTCAGTTTAAAGCCCCCCAGATCAAATGTTTGAGATTATTGGCAAAAATGTTTCTGCCAACTGGTGTGAGATGCAGCCCATCTCTTGCTAGAAGTCCACTCTCATGGAACTGCAGCCCATTATCCACCCTCAATAAATGAGGTTTCTAGTAAAGTTGTAGAAACTTTGCATTAACGGAATGGCACCACTGCATACAAGCTGGATGGATCTCAATGTTTGTGGAATTTTAATTGCACCCTAGAGTTTTTTTTTAATTTCAAGTATTTTTTTAATGTGTGATGCTTTATAATGTTTTTTAATTGCTGATCTTTTCATGTTGCAGTGGGCCTTGGTATCCACTGGAGTTTGGTTTCAGCACATACACACACACTGTGGATACCAAAATCTGTGGATGCTTGACCCATTATATATAATGTTGTAGTAAAAATGGTGTCCCTCGTATAAAATGGCAAAATCAAGGTTTGCATTAGGGAATTTTTTTGATGAATATTTTGAACCATGGTTGGTTGAATCAGCAGATGCAGAATCTGTGGATACAGAGGGCCAACAGAATTACCAAAAAATTTAGATTAGGAAAACTGTTAGATCTCCTGCCAGTAGTTTTCTGGGCCAGTGCTGGGTCCTAGAGATCTCTCTTCCATCTCCATCAATCCCTTTCCTTTCTTACTCTGCACAGAGAATGCTAGTAGTCCATGAAGAAGGCTACCCTGGATCCCTCCTCTATATGCAAGGAATACAGATAGATTAGATATAGATGTAGATGCAGTCATAGACAAGAGTCTACCTGCATCTGAAGTCCTTCTCCGTGTAATATGAAATGGCATGCTGTCTTGCACCTTTTCAATCATGTAGCTCAGCTTTTATTGCTTTCCCAGAAGACAGTCCTAGAACTCAGTTGCAGAAGCTTTATACTTGTTGTTGTTGTTGTTAAATTTATTTATATCCCACCATTTCCCCAGTTTGGCAGCTTGCAACAGTTAAAATATAGTTAAAATTCACAGCACACAAAATTTAAAAAGCAATTAATGTGTCATAAAATTTGAAACTAACAACAAATAAAACAGCACATAACATAAGGCCAGTTTCCCCTGCAAAATCCATTCTCAAAGGCCCAGTTGCTACCTGCTTCTGGAAATATTATAAGGGGAAGGTAACCGTCTAGCCTCTCTGGGAAGGAATTTTCCAGGACACTGAAAAGACCCTCTCTCATGTTCCCACCAGGTGTACCTGTGAGGGTGGTGGGACACAGAGAAGGGCCTCCCCAGAAGATCTCAAAACAATCTTAATACAGATATCTAGATCCTTCAGTTCATTATCTTCTTAGATAACTTGAGGAAAGAAAGCCCTATTAGGATAAGCAAATTTCACAGCTGTCATAGTGTGGTATTCCCATATATTTGCCTTATACACACATACACACACAGAAATTTACATTTTTTTATTCAATTTATGCAGTAGAGTTGCAGCTAAAGAAGTTTTCACGTGGATGGTAGAGCCTGTATATGAGCAAGCATAGGATCCTCATAATCCAGGAGAACAGATTAATAAGGATGACACTATGTGGGCATGGTGGATGGGCTGTTCTTGGTGGTTTAGTCCAGACAAGTAACTTTTCCAGACTCTGAATATAGATATGCTTACAGGTCAAAAGCTTAAATATGGCTTGGTTTTAACTGTACTTTATTCGAACATTATGGATGGGTGACAGAGTAAGGAAGCAAAACTAAATATACTTTATAGTCAATGAAAGTTGTATATATGTTCTACAGACTATGTTCACAAGCCCAATATTGGATTCAGATTGAACCCATATATTAAAATGTCCCAAGTCGTGTTCATGCAGGGGGGAAATATAGATAAGGAAATAATGATACTGCGTGCAATTTTTTGTTGACTTGGAAAACCACACTCAATTGTATGTTTTGTAAGACGAGAAACATTGATTGAGTTGTTTTTGTACACAGGGTCAACATTATGAAGAAGAAAAAAGAGCTTTAAGCCACGAAATAATAGCCCTCAATAACCATTTGATAGAAGCCAAGGTGACAATAGACAAATTGTCAGAAGATAATGTAAGTACTTTGAACAGTAGTTATTTGTCATGATCATGTACAAAAATAAGTAGCTATGAAATTATGGATTGATGGATCAGAAACAATGCAATGCCAGTAGGTTCCATGCCCTTCAATTTTATTAATTGCTCAGTTTTGAACTGTTCCACTTTTCTGCACCAATGGCTACTCTAAGAAGTTTAATCTTGTTCTGTGAGAATACAGGGAGTATTCATTTTGCTATATTCCTAATGCAGTTTGTATGTCATATGTTTATAACAAATCTTTCCACAGAAAATTGTTTTCATTATAACTGAATCATAACCTGCAAAAATGAAAGGAGGTTGCAGCCCTAAAATATGCTGATTCCATCATGATTAAGATGACTTACTTCAGAGGAAATGTTTAAAAGGGGAGCTCAGCATAATGTCCAATATATCATCTTCTCTTTTTTCATAAATCTAACATACAGAGCAAAGGCCTCCACGTCAGGAAATGCACTTTATCCTTTTGTTTTCCTTGTTCAATATGTGTTATAATTCTGCCATTATTCACACTCTTGAGACATCTTTGTGATCCAACTGCATGCACCAATCTAAATACGTACCAATCTAAACAAGACTCTTACCTAGAGTTTCTTTTGGTTCCAAGAATCCCACAGGAATATACAGGATTCTGGTTATAGTCCATAAGGAACCTTTATGCTACTAGCTATGTTGAAGATGGTACAGGGAATAGGTTTTTTTAGTGACAACCAAGGACAGTAGTAATGTTAAATTGTCCCCAAGTTACATTTTTCAAGGAGTTATCAGAGTGCTAATAACATGCATGGATCAAGTCTACAAGTATTCTTGGTGGCAATCATAAATAACAGCATTTGGGCAAGAAGATGACATTTCCCACAGGCACATCTAGTCAAAATAATTATTTTTGTTGTTATTCAGGATTGATTCCCAGTGGCTGTATTCGTTGTAATTAAGAACATCAATCTGTCTTTTGAGGGGCAAATGGAACATGTTTAGCATTTGGCTAGAGGCTTCTTTTGATTTCTCTTTATCACATTTTTGGCACATTGGCATGGATCCTAGGATAACTTAATTTACACTTTCCATAAGCTTTTGCTGCAGCAAAAACCATAAGAGTCTTGTGATGCCTTAAAGACTAACGCATTTTGGAGTGGTCTATAAGTGGTTTGAGTGCTGGACTACGATTCTGGAGACCAGGGTCCAATTCCCCACTCAGCCATGAAACTCACTGCATGACTTTGGGCAAGTCACACACTCTCAGCCTCAAGGGAAGGTAATGCTAAACCTCCTCTGAACAAATCTTGCCAAGAAAACTCCATGATAGGTTTGCCTTCGGGTCACCATACATTGGAAACAACTTGAAGGCACACAACAACAACAACAACAACAACAACAACAACATCCTGGCAAGGGGTTAGACTGGATGGCTCTTGTGGTCTCTTCCAACTCTATGATTCTATGATTCTATCTATGATCCCTAAAGGCATGCATCCTAATGTATGTGTTAGTTTTTAAGGCAGGACTAGGTAATTTTCATGAGTCCGGAGCCAAATTACATACCATCCCAGAATTCCACACTCTACTGGGAGTGGAGAGTACAAATGGAAAAATATTTGAAAATATTGGGTAAATGATCAAAACCCACATGTTTTCAAGTGTCAAGAAAATGTAACAAGAAGAATCCTGGACCAATTGGAATCTTCACAGTTCAAGATTTTTGTTGTTGTTAACTGCCCTTGAGTCAATTTCAATGGTGACCCTATGGATGAGACATCTCCAATACCTCCCTGTCCTCAACTGCTGTGCTTAATTTCTGCAACCCCATACCTGTGACCTCCTTAATAGAGTCCATCCATCTGGCATGTGGCCTTCCTTTCTTCCTATTTCCTTCTACTTTTCCAAGCATTATTGTCTTTTCTAATGAGTCTTCCCTTCTCATGATGTGTCTGAAGTTCAACAGCCTCAGTTTGGTCATCTTGGCTTCCAGGGAGGTTTCCGGTTTTATTTGCTCTAGGACCCACTTGTTTGTCCTTTTGGTTGTCCGTGGGATCATCAGCACTCTTCTCCAGCACCACATCTCAAATGCATTGATTTTCTTCCTAACTCTCCAGCTCTCACATCCATACATGATAATAGGGAATGCAATGGCTTGTATGATTCTAACTTTTGTGCTGAGTTGTATATCTTTGCATTTTAGAATCTTTTCTAGTTCTTTCATAGCCACCCTCCCCATTCTTAATCTTCTTCTGATTTCTTGACTGCAGTCCCCATTTCTATCAATGTTTGATCCCAGGTATGAGAATTCTTTTACTATTTATGGTTCTTCATTGTCTAGGTTGAACTTGTTGAGGTCCTCGGTGGTCATTATTTTTGTTTTCTTTATGGTCAACATTAAGCCTGCCTTTGCACTTCCATTAGTGAAGAATTACATCCCTAGTGGAGAGTGGGAAGCCTGCTGGGGGGTGATGAGTTTGGATTCTTAGATGAGTTCAGTTAAGAAGATCACAGAAGGAAAATTTCCCATCTTCCCCTTCTTGCTGAACACTGACCCTGCTCCTCTATATCAATTATTCAAGAAAGCTGTCTAACTTCTGGAATCCCTTATGTTGAAGCCTAAAGATCTCTTCTTCCATTATTCCTTCCATTCTAAAACAGGACAGTTGGAAGAAAGCTGCCCCGATTGCTATGCAGAGGGGTGGGGTGGGGTATAAATTTATTATTATTATTATTATTATTATTATTATTATTATTAGCTAATTGAAACACTGGTTGAAAATGTCATCTGAATAGCCCTTCAGTCTTTCCTATTAGCTGTTTTATTACCCTGCATTGTTTGCTGTTCATAAGCATCCTTTTAGACACTCTATCTCTTTTAGACACTCTGTCTACAGAATTAAGAAAATAGTCAAGTACATCTGAATGAACTATTCAGATTAGAGTTAAACTCAAGATAATGAATTAAGAACACTCTCTTGAATTTACCTCACATTTTAATAGTTTATTCAGAGGTGTTTAGACTATTTTCTTAATTCTGTAGGTGACATCAGAGATAGAGGGTGTCTAAATAGATGCTTATGAACAACAAAAAATAGCAATTGTACATATTACAAAATAATGCAGGCCGGTTCACAAACATTGAATTACCTTCACCACATAAATCGTTGTTTATGGAGGTGTTGCCCATTCATAATTTTCAGGAGCACTGCTATGAACCAAGCTTGCTCATGTTTTCTATGATGGAAAAATCATGTGTTCAAATGGCCTTCAATCAGTGTTGCTCTCAGATTTCCCAAATAAGCCTTGTGGGTGAAAATAAGAGCTTCTGGGGCAGGAAGTAATTTTTTAAAAAACAACAACAAAGCAGTTGTTCTGTGGACATATATACTGTTTTGCTTTTCATTCGAATTTTGAAAATTCAAATTGCCATGTAGGATAATAAAGGGCTTATAGTGCATTCATTATAAGCAGGGAGTTCCAAAAGAAAATCAGCATGTGCTTTACAGACTACAGCAAAGCCTATGACTGCATAGATCATGAAAGGCTATGGAACGCCCTTAAAGACATGGGAGTGCCATCACATCTGACAGTCCTAATGAAGAATCTGTATTCAGGACAAGAGGCTACTGTCAGAAAGGAATACGGAGAAACAGAATGGTTCCCAATTGGCAAAGGAGTCAGACAAGGCTGCATCCTATCACCCTACCTATTCAATTTATATGCAGAACATATTGTAAGGAAAAGCAGGCTTGGACATGGAAGAGAATGGAGTGAAAATAAGAGGAAGAAATATCAACAATCTGAGATATGCTGATGAAACCATAATACTAGCAGAGAACCTCACAGACCTAGAACAACTACTAAGGAAGATCAAAGAAGAAAGTGCAAAGGCAGGCTTAATGTCGAACATAAGAAAACAAAAATAATGACCACAGATGACTTACACACATTCAAACTAGACAATGAGGAAATAGAAATAGTAAAAGAGTTCCATACCAGGGATCAAACATTGATTGGAATGGAGACTGCAGCCAGGAAATCAGAAGAAGATTAAGAATGGAGATGGTGACTATGAAAGAACTAGAAAAGATCCCAAAATGCAAAGACATACAACTCAGCACAAAAGTGAGAATCATACAAGCCATTGTATTCCCTATTACCATGTGTGGATGTGAGAGCTGGACAGTCAAGAAAGATGATAGGAAGAAAATCAATGCATTTGAGATGTGGTGCTGGAGAAGAGTGCTGAGGATCCCATGGACAGCCAAAAGGACAAACAAATGGGTCCTAAAGCAGATCAACCCAGAGGTATCCCTAGAGGCCAAGATGACAAGACTTAGACTGTCGTACTTTGAACACATCATGAGAAGGCATGAATCGTTGGAAAAGACAATAATGTTAGGAAAGGTGGAGGGAAGTAAAAAGAGAGGAAGGCCACATGCTAGATGGATGGACTTTATTAAAGAGACCACAAATATGAGTTTGCAGGAGCTGGGCTGAGCAATAGAGGATGGGGGGCCTGGAGATGCCTCATCCACAGGGTCGCCATGGGTCGAGATCAGTGCGAAGGCAGTTAACAACAACAAAATGCATTCATGCATTAGTGGCTTGTTTTGCAACACTGCACTGAATAATGAGAATAAATACTGTTAATAGCGCACCCATGATTATAAGGTTGTCTGATCAAGGGCAGGCGCAAGCCATAACTTTGTCATTTATACTTGCTCACAGTGGCAATACAGACTTTGATAATCCTCTTGTCTTTCTTAGTCTTTCCATCACTTGCCATTTTAAAATGGGTATGTAAAGAGATCTTGTAGCATCTTTGAGACCAGGGGTAGGCAACCTTTCCCCTTTAAGGGCCGAGGGACTTCAGCTCCCAGAAGCCTCAGCCATGTTGGCCAATAGTCCCATGTTGGCCAATAGCTCCTGGGATTCTGGGAGCTGAAGTCCCTCGGCCCTTAAAGGGGAAAGGTTGCCTACCCGTGTTTGAGACTAACTGAAAGAAAGAAATTGGCAGCACGCACTTTCGTAGACTTAAATCTATGAAAGATGCATCTGAGGAAGTAGATTCAAATTTATTAAAACTCATGCTGCCAACTTCTTTCTTTCAGTTATTCTCAAAGGTGGTACAAGATCTCCCTACATACTGATTCTACAGACTAACACGGCTATATCTTTGAATTCTACCACCATGTTAAAATGCGACATTCCTAACACACACACTGCATTTCCTCCATCACCAATCTCAGATTTCACCGTGATGCTTCTTTGATGGCACCCTCCCAAAGGTCACTCCATGGATAGTGGAGAGCAGGATGGACTGGAGAAGTATCCAGCTATCTTTTCATAGCCATGTGCAGACTAGGACGTCTTCCACCAAAATCTGCCAGGGTCCACCTGCACTTTTAATAGATGATGTTATCAGTCTAGTGTCTGGCCATGGGAACATAACTAGAATCTTCTCCAATCCCCTCCACTTTCCACCAACAGTGGAATGGCTTTTTAAAGGGAATATCAGAGTGGCACAGGCAATTACCACAGGGAGAGGAAAGCATCCTCCTCCCGTGCTTAATTCATGTTATTAGCGCAATTGGGGGGAAGATTATCACACCCCTATGGGTGTATCCTGTCCTTCTTGGAATTTAGCCTTCTCTGTCAGAGAACTCTGGTTCCACAACAAACTACAGATCCCAGTATTCCATAGGATGGAGCCACAACAATTAAAATGGTGTCAAGCTGCATTGTTTCTACAGTACAGATTCAGCCTCAAGTCTCTTTCTACCAAGTGACCACTGGACTCTAAAGCATAGAGTATATTCTGTACTTTCCTGGAAAAAGATAAATAATACCTTTATTTGTAAACTGTTGTAATCAGGCTTCTAAATCAAACTTTTTTTCTTTCTGTCTTTTTGTATTGGCTTTTTCTGGTCTCATGTTTGTTTTGGGTTTTTTGCAGGAACTCTATAGAAAAGATTGCAATTTAGCTGCTCACCTGCTTCAGTGTAGCAAGAATTACGACAGAGCACATAAGCTTTCCGAGGTAATGTAAACAAACCATATTTCTGAAATTCACCAAGGTGGCTGCTACTAACTCTGGGTTTTCTATTGTCTCCCTACCATCCCTCCCCTGCCCAAAGAATACAAGCAAGAGAACAGGGCTTAAAACAACAAGGAAACCTAAGGTCAGCAGAAGGTGGGAAAGACAAGGAGGACATCACTGACAAGAATGGAGATGTTGGGGCTGGCTAGAATCATAGATTGGAATGACTGAACACCAAGGGCATAGTGCAGGGGTGGACACAGTGTGCCTTGTAGACCTCATGTGACCCCTGGACTCTTCTTTTGTAGCTTCTAAAGCCCCAAATCACTCAAAATGTTTTTTAATTCATGCAATTGCCCTCAAATCATGCAGACAGCCCCTAAACAAGTGAAAACACATGAAAATACTCCCATCCCACAACCACCCCAGAACAAATTAACTCTATTTTCCCCTGCATTCCCTCTTAAAATGGCAAGAGGAAGTAACACTTTCTATCATCATTTGGAGTAGAACTGCAGAGGAAAACGGGGGTTCAGTAGGCCCTACATATCCACAGATTCTTTAACCACGGATTCAACCATCCACAGCTTGAAACCATTCAAAAATATAAATTCCAAAAAGCAAACCTTGATTTTGCTATCTTCTTTAAAGGTAAAGATAGTTCCTTGACATGAATGTCTTTTTGTAACCGACTTTAGGGGCTGGTGCTCATCTCCTTTACTAAACCAAAGAGCCAGTGTTGCCCAGAGACTACTACGGTGGTCATATGGCCAGCATGACTCACTGAATGTTGTTACCTTTCCACTGAAGTGGTACCTGTTTATCTACTTGTATTTGCATGCTTTCAAACTGCTAGGTTGGCAGAAGTTGGGACTAGTGACAGGAGCACACCCCATCACGTGGCACCTGGGCCTTGAACTGTCAATCTTCTGATCATCAGAACTAGCATCTTAACCACTAAGCCACCACATCCCTTTCTCCTTTAGAGGAAACAATTTTACCATGCCATTGTATTTAATGGAATGTGAACATCCATTGATTTTGGTATCCATGCTGGGTCCTGGAACCAAACCCCAATGAATAACAAGGCACACTGTATTTGGTTTGGGAAGCACTCTCAGGGGGATGGGGGGGGTTGGCCCCTGGCTCCCATGCAATAGCCCACCCTGAAGTAGAAACATAGGGTGAAGGCTAAGAAAGGTCTGTTGGAGCCTAAAGGCCACAAGGCCCAGAAGGAGTTCCCACAAACCCAGTGACTCTTGTGCTTCATATATGTAGAGAATGCAGTGAAGCTGAGCTGTCTTCCCTGCATTCCCTACAGGCTCAAGATATTAAAGTCTGTCCCTGCCCAGCATTCTTACCTAGTCTGTGCCCATATAAGTTTAATTCATTTTGTCATCATCTTTACAGCAGCAGAATGACTGTTTTGGGGGACCTAGTTGCGTTGCACAGTTACAGCTTTAATTGTCTTAACTCCATTGTATAGAATCTTAGATTTGTCTTTTGCTGAGAAACTCATTATTCTTTGCTACAAATTTCTAGTTCATTCCCCTAGATTATAGCACTAACACTTTCTGGCAGAAAATTCTATTTACCTCACCAAACTACAAATCCCAACATTCTATGGTTAACATGGCATCAAACTGCTATAACTGTATAGTGTAGATAGCCTCGTAAGTACCAGGCTACATACTGATACAGCACAAGTAGTTCTTATGGACTACTTATAAAGTCAATTTATATTGACTTGAGTGTTTGAGAACCAACAAATCATGAAACAAACTGGTTTCTCTACAGCTGGTTAGTAGAGAGACTGGAGAGAGATGAACTGATGTGGAATGGAGCCAGACTAGGTTCTGTGGGCAAAAGAATTGTCTCTGAAGCCTGGGATCAGCAGGAACCATCAAGCCCTTCATTTGGGGCTCAATCTAAATAGAGGGTGGAATAGAAATATTGTAATATTGATTGATTGATTGATTGATTGATTGATTGAAGTTATACTTCCCCTGTATCTCAGGAAAGGATCCAAGGTGGCTCCCAAAAGTTTAAAAGAAGATTAAATCAAAATTCATACTACAAAAGAAATTAAAGAATTATATAACAATATACTAAAACTATATTTAAAACTGTTAAAAACACATTTAAAACTTAATTACAATTAACAGATGAAAAATAAAATAAAACATACCACTTCACCCATACTATTGTTTTTTAGTTTCTAAATCAAAGGCCTGGTTTCTAATAAATAAAAGTATATCCTTTTATCTTAGCCAATTTTTCACTGCAGTACATTTTCCAAAGAATGCTTCGTGGGGTGAGACCCAAAGCAGTACTCTCCTGTAAGTTTTTTTTTCTTAAGTTTATTCCAAATGTACAGTAAAACTCTTCTATCTCATGGTGGTTAAATTCTTTGTGAACAGATGCTTTACCATACCATATGTATCCATGCCATCCAGATTGGTTGTTAAAGCCTTCTAGATTCAATCATTTCGAATTTTCCAATTAACAGATGAAAAATAAAATAAAACATACCACTTCACCCATACTATTGTTTTTTAGTTTCTAAATCAAAGGCCTGGTTTCTAATAAATAAAATAGATAAATAAGTTAGGAAAATGTACATTAAAAACTGTCCTCTACCACTGTTACATTTTCCAAGGATAAAACTATATTATGCTGGGTTAGGTCCAAGGTAAAGATATATTTACATTGTTGTTGTTGTTGTTGTGAGCCTTTAAGTTGTTTCCTACTTAAGGATGATTCTAAGGCACCTGAGCACTCTGAAAGCCTAGGAGTGGAGTTGGGATGAGACAACTGCACGCAGGCTGCACCGACTTTGCTGTCACACCACATGCCCCACCACACGGCGCGTGGCGTTAGGGCATTCCGTTGGCGCAGCATATAGACACACTGTGGCAAAGGGTTGCAGAAGAGCAGCGGTGGCAGTAAGGGTGGCTTTTTGCCTCTCTAAAAAGGAGCAGCATTTGCCAGCTCTTTTTGAAGCAGCAAAAAGCCAGATCGGGGCTGAGACGTGTGGTTGCCGTGGCCGATCCGGCGCTCCCAGGGGCCGTTTGTTTGACCTCTCAATATCTCACAAAAGTACAAATCCCAGAATGCCATGGCATTGAACCATAACAGTTAAAGCGGTGTCAAATTGCGTTATTTCTGCAGTGCAAATACAGCCCAAGGCTGCTCCCAGAGTATCCTGGCCAGTGCAGACAAGGCCTAGGTTAGCCCAAGCAAAGCTATGTTTGGTCTCTTTCCCCTTCACTGACATTCCACCTTTAGCTTGTGACTAGTGGTGCAAACAATTTTGTAAAGAAGTGTGACCATTTGCAATGCTAGGTTGAAGTAATCTGGAGGAAGGCAACTGTGTTGTGAGGTAGCCATGTTTTAATACATGCTGCGAACTACCTTGGTTCCCATCTGGGAAGAAAGGCAGGAAATTAATTGATTAAATAATTAAATGTGTGCTTAGACTGCTGGACTACAACTCTGGAAGCCAGGGTTTGATTCCTAGCCCAGCTATAAAACCAACTTAGGCAAGTCACACCCTCTCAGCCTCAGGGGAAGGCAATGGCAAACTTCCTCGGAACAAATCTTGCCAAGAAAAACCCATAAGAGGGCCACCTTTGGGTTGCCATAAGTCAGAAATGACTTGAAGACACACAACAACAACAATAATTAAATGTTTGAAAAGCAACAGAGAGTGTTATGCCTCCTTAAAAATTAACATTTTTTGTTTGGCATAAGTTTCCATGGACTGGAACATTCTAACATTCATTTTGTGAAGTAGGCTGGAATCTGCAAAAGAATATGCCAAATTAAAGTTGTTAGTCTCTGTGGCACCACTAGAAGACTGTTGTATTGGACTGAAATGAGATCCCCATTAAAAGCCTGAATCCTCTTGGTTAGTCTCATAATTCAGTTGTTGAATGAGGAGTCTCCTCTACTTAGGACTACCAATAGCATCCATATGAAAGAAACATCCAATGTCTGCTCTTCCTCCTTCTCAGACTTTCTGTATATTAATCTATCAGTAATATATAACAAAACATGAAATCCTACTTGCTTCCCTGCCAAAGCAAGAAGAAATCATCAAATAGAAGGGCCATTGCTCTCACCTTGGTTGTGGGTGGAGGTTCTGGAGTTGTGTACTTCCGTTATATCATACCCTCCAACATTTTGCAGATGAAAACTGGGACCCCCTGTAGCTAAGCAACATCAAGATATAGTCAAAATGGCAAAAAATATTGAGAACACAAAAGCTAGGAGAAGCTGCAGTAGTTTGCTTTTTTTAAATATATTTTTATTTATTTTACATATAATTACAGATTTGTGTAAGTCATTTTCAAAGTTGCTATGTCATACAAATAAAATTCTATGCTTCCTTAAATTATCTGCAGTTACTATACTCACAAATAATAAAACAAAATACAATACTTCCCTTGTTCCTCTGACAATAAATACCTTCTATTAAATTAAAGTAGAACTCAATGTTTGTCTTTTTCTTCCCTTTAGTTATTTAAAAAATTCTCTCAACATTAATACAAACAATAAATGTCAATTATTGTTATTGCTATCATTCATTATTTTCCATTTCTGTACAACATTGTTCTGTCATATTCCCAGTTATACTTGCTATTTTATTCCATCTTCTTTTACAATATTCTGTTACTAAAGACCATTCATCTTCAGTCTTTTCTATATCTTTTTGATTTAGCCAAGTAGTTAGTTTGTCCATTTCCATCATATCTGATAGCTTCAAAAGACATTAATCTACTGTTGGTAGATCTCGTCTTTTCCACATTTGGGCTACCAATATTCTAGCTGCCGAAATCGTGTATAATAGGACTCTCCAATATTTTCTCTCTAATTGAGGGGGTATCTTGTTTAGCATATTTTAAAAAAAAAATTGGTCGAAGTTCAAATTTGATTTTCAAAATTTCCTGTATCATATTATGGATTTTCTTCCAAAAAGTTTTCAATTGTGGGCATCTCCACCATGTATGGAACCACTATCCGATATTTTGTTTGCATTTCCAACATTTGTTTGAGCCAGTATTGAATTTTTTTGTAATTTTCAGGGGAGTTAGATGCCATCTTTTCACCATCTTCCAATAGTTCTCTTTCAAATCCTATGATTGTGTAAATGTTTCTGTTTTGTTCCTTGCATAATCCCAACTACTTGGGATTATTGTTTCCCGAAAATCTGTAGCCCATTTTATCTGTAATCAGGTCACTTTCTTGTTTTCTGTCCAATAATACCTTATATAGTCTAGTAGTTTTGTTTTTTTCTGTACTTAATAAGATATCATTAAAATCCTTTGAGTCATCTCTGAAATCTTCCAATTTAGCATCCATCTTAAATCTCTCTTTAAGTTGGTTGTAAAGAAACCAGTACATTTTTGGCTCTAATTGTTCAAGCTCTTCAATAGGTTTTAACTCATATTTGTTTGTACCTATTTCCTAAGTATATCCTTATATCTTAGCCAATTTTTCACTGCCTTTTCAAGAAGTCTCTTGCTTTTAAAATTGAGTTTATTCTATACCTGTGCTGTTTGAAGAAGAAGGAAACTCCTTCCACTCTTTCCCAGGAGTAGTTTATTTTCCTTCTAATGAGTTCCTGTGTTAGGAATCTATACTCCTGTCTTTTTTTCAAGACCACCATTGGGCTATCTTTGTAAATTCTTATTCTTTTCCCACCCAACTGAAGATTCTCATGATAGTTTCTCTGCAGAATTTGAACCTTTAACCTGGATTTAACAAAAGTTACTATGATATCCCTAGACAGGTTTCTCTCTCATGCCACTGCTGAACTTTCTCAAAAAAAACTTTGTATCACTAACAACATCCTCTTCAGGTATTCCTATAAAATTGGCCAACATTGCAGTTATTTTATTATATCAGTCTTCTTTAAAATCTTCAGGAACTATTTGAGTTCATTCAAGTTCATTCCATTTATCCCACCTCGACACCTTAATAAGTTATACTAACTTGCTCAGCAATTCAACAATTCATTCTTCCTTTGTCCATAAACTTCTTCTCTCAATTAATTAAATTCCTCTCAATGAATTCCCATATCAATCTATCAAAGTAAATTCATTAACTTTTATATTTTATATCTACTCAGCACAAAAATGTGAGTGTGAATGGGGCCACAGCTTGCATCAGTTGAAGAAAACTGGCTGTATCCACACTGCAGAAATAATCCAGTTTGACACACTTTATCTGCAATTGCTCAATGCTATGAAATTCTGAGAAATGTAATTTTGTGAGACATTTAGCCTTCTCTGTCAGAGAGCTCTGATGCTGCAACAAACTACAATTCCCAGAATGCATAGCATTGAGCCATGGCAATTAAAGTGGTGTCAAATTGAATTGAATTGAATTGGGACAGTTGAAAAAACAGGATGACAGAGTAATAATTGGGACTGTCCCTGGCAAATTGGGACAGTGAAGGAGTATGCTATACCATTGGCCTCAACTATGGAATTTGTTTTTCAGGTTACCTTTCAGCCTTAGAAAAGCAAGAATAAATTAGGGTTGTCCCTCAGCATATTTGGAGTGCACTTTTCAAAGGGATTACTATGTTAGTCTGTTTCAAAGTAAAATAGAAATGGGTAGGATGAAGGAATCAAGCAGTACCTTTGAGACTAATTGGTATTTTTAGAATGTGTTTTTGTTATTCATCTGAAAAAGTGGATTGATATCTGTGAAAGCTCATGCTAAGTTAATCTGAAAGATGCAGCTTGATTCCTTCATTCCCATCTCCCTTTTCCATTTGAATATGTACTTTTTTCATCCCTGAGTAATTACAACCTGCCCCTTCATGAGAAGTGCAGAGTTCTGAGTCAAGCAAACCTGAGTCCCAGTATCTTTTACTTTCTAAATCTACTTGGAGAGGTTGATAGGATTGTGGGCGCTTCCAGGAAGATTCCTGAAAAGAAAAGAGGCATTTCTGCACTTGTTCTCAACCAGCATTGAGCAAAACATGGGAAAGTTTCTTTTTTTAACTACAGTTACTAAAAACACCCCAGCTAGTATGGCCATGCTGGTGAGGGGGGGATAGTGGGAGTTGTAGCCCCCCAAGATACATATCCAGGAGTAGCCATGTTGGTCATACAGCAAAATACAGTCCATCCCTCATATCCGCGGGGGATCCATTCTGGACCCCCCCACCCTGGCAGCTAAAGAAAAACATAGGAGCTTGAGTCCCATTGATTTTAATGGCAGGTGCGACATGCACATGGACACTGAAAGCAACTGGGCCTGCCATCCGTGGATGATTAAACCCACCGATGGCAAGCCTGTGGATATCGGGGGACCACCTATATAGCAACACATTGCAGTGATCCCTTTATAGTTGTTGTGTGCCTTCAAGTTGCTTCTGATTCATGGCAACCCTAAGGCTATTCTATCATGGGATTTTTTGGGGTTGAAAGTGTGTGATTCGTCCAATTAGGCCAGCAGGAACCTGCAAATTACAGGTAAAGGCGACATCCTTTGCTGGCTATGAGCTGGTTGGAACACAAAAACAAAGCAAAGTAGCAAACTTTTTTCTCCGTTTCTCCATTGTGGGAAACAAAAGCAATCCCTTTGAGGTCTAGCCTGTATGGTTATCTGCACTGAATTTCCCTCCACCACCATCTTTGACTTAGCTTTAATATATTTGAGGGGCTTCAGTAGATGGGGTGTCTGGATCACCCAGCTGTAGGAGTTACTCTTTTGGACATGGCTAGATACTGATGGGGGGTTCTGGGAGTTCTAGTTCCAAAAAGTAATTTCCCAAGCTCTGGTCACAATTTATGTCTCAGGTTTTGCTTGACAACTCTTTCACCCATCTTTCTTTTTCCTCCTCCTGTTTGCTACAGTTGCCATCCGAATTTCAGGAACGGGTCAGCATCCATCTGGAAAAGCACGGATGCAGCCTTTCAGTACCTCTGTGTCATACATCATTTGCTGACAACATACCAACTTGCGTCATTGCTAAAGTCTTGGAAAAGCCTGACCCAAATAGTCTTTCTTCACACTTGTCAGGCTCATCAACCAGAGATCTTGCCTTCCAGGACTCTGCTGGGAAGCTTGGCCAAAGACCTCAGTATAAGTCTGACATCTATTGTAGTGACACGGCACTTTACTGCCCAGAAGAAAGGAGAAGGGAAAGGAGACAGAGCGTTGACATGCAAGTGAAAGATGTTGGGTTCTTGAGGTCCCAAAATTCCACTGACAGCACAGTGGAAGAAGATGGCTTCCACTCCAGTTTCTCCCATGAAGCTTTTCCAGAATATGTTACCTCTCTGCCTACTTCAAGCTCCTATTCCAGTTTCAGTGTAACATCAGAAGAGAAGGAGAATGCCCAAGCTAGTACACTGACAGCCTCACAACAAGCAATCTATCTGAGCAGCCGGGATGAGATGTTTGAACGAAAGCCATCTTCAGGTTATGACCACCAGGGAAGCCCAAGGTTTGCCAAGTCTAAATCCATTCAGCACATGGAGCTGGCTGATGATGAGAATTCCCCCACCTTCACTAGGACTATGTCACCTTATGCAAGCGAGCCTTATCATTTCTCGGCCATAACTACTCAACAAGCTTTAGCTTCACAGAAAATGCACAGTGAGTGCAGGAATGCCAACCTGTCAGAAGAGGACCTCCCGGGACGGTGGAGACAGCTGAGCGTTGAGGATATTGGTGCATATTCTTATAGAAACAGTGGCAGGCTTTCACCCTGCAGCTTTTCAGAGCAGTATTATAGAAGTCCCATAAAGAGAGTGGACAATCGATCAAGTCCTATTTATGCTAGTTACAAAGGTGACAGTTTCTCAGAGGGAGACGATCTCTGTCAAAACAGACTTGTGGATTCTTGCTTTCTGACAACAGACAGTGGTCTGAACATTGACATTAGTGCTAGCTGTAAACAGGACAAGATGTCTTCATACAAAACAAAAGAACTGAGAGACAAAAAGAATGAAAGAATCACAGTCCAGGTCTGCAGTAGCAAAAGCATTGATGGCAGTCCAGTGTTGAAAAGAGAATATGTGGATGTGAGTCCAAACAGTTCAGCTGACTCCCTCAACCATAGTTCTATGGAGGCTTCAGATATCCATCAGTCTTCCATTGAACAAGGAAGCCATTCAAGCCTTCATAGCAAACAGCAACAATTTCAGCGGACTGGGAGCACAGGCTTGAGTCGGAAGGACAGCCTCACAAAAGCACAATTGTATGGAACTCTCCTCAATTAAACATCTTCCAAAGTTGCAATAAGGAGACAAAACAACAGTGATGACCTTTGTTACTTCTAGCATACAGTAGGCTCCTGGGGGGCAGGGAAGAATGGTTATAAAATATATATTCATATTCATAATGGTACTGTTTTAAGGGGAGAAATATAAACCCAAATCTGATTAAACAAAACAAAAACATTACATGACACTTTTCACACAATGACTTTTCCATCTTGGATACCAACCTTTGCCCACTTTTATAACCTGAGATATTTTTATAAACAAAATAGTATTTATTAGACTGTCCTTAGTACTCTCAAGCGCTTTGAGTGACACTTTTTGTCCCCCTCAAGTAGGTTTATTATTATTATTATTATTATTATTATTATTATTGTGCATGAGGCCACATGTGCCTAAACTCTTGGGAGGAAAAGAGTTTAAAAGAAAGAGAGCAAGAGAGAGGAAATGAGAGGAAACGATTCCCTTATCACAAGGACAATTAAAATCCCTAACAGAATCTCAAAATGTGAATGGTGTGCAGTGCAAGATGTTCAAGAAAGGTGATGTTATAGTATATATCTATTTTTTGAATGAAAAGGAAATGAAACAGCCCACTAATATCTTTAATACAAATGTATTTCAAAGTAAAAACAACATTTGCGGGGGACAAATGCACAAAGTGATATGGATATTTTGGTTTGTCTGTCCCATTGTGTTTCAACTTCCCCATCCTGTACACTACCTCAAAATTAATTGAGGGTTTTTTTGTCACTTATTTTTCTCTAGGCTTGCATTTATATTGTCTCAAATGCATGGAGTGTCATAACTAGTACTGTATTTTGCATTACTTAATAAAAGACACCAGTGGAAGTGTTTTTGTTGGGTTCTTCCCCCCCCCCCCCCCATTAAATAATGCTCAAACAGGATGTTGTTGTTGTTCCTGGCTGGCATCCTGCATTGCAATTACAGGTTCAAAACCTAGAGTTATGGATCTGTAGCTGCTTGATATTCAGTTATGTACACACTCACCATTGTGGCACTATTGCAACGATTGTAAATACCACCACCACCCCAGAACCTACCTTAAAATCAACCTACCTTAAACTCTGAGCAGTAGAGGTCTGTGATGTGGGCAGACTTCAGGATGGCACAGCTAGTCCACTCTCACATACCCCAAGACCCAGTGTGACAAGCAAAAGTACCATGACTTATGAGGAGGAGTGGGCTCATCCCACTATGGCTCTGGGTGAACAGGGGATAGGTGCATCATTCACCCATGCCACCAATGCCCATTGCTCAAAGTGGCTCCTTCCCTCCCTTCCAGAGGCATCAACCTTCGATCATTCATCAGTACATGCACATCGTTATGAATATGTACATAGTTATGAATGTGATCTAGGATTTTGGTCATTTTATTCTACAGGATCAGCTTGGAATGGTGAGCATATCTAAGAAAAAGCTTGACATTTTCTTTTCCAATTTCTCCATCCATCATGGCCACTAGGGGTTATAGTCCAAAAATGTAAGTTTCTCAAGTTCTGCAACTAGATAATAGAGGAGATGAGTGGGTAGTGTGAGGAGGTACAACCAACCCTTTAGATAAATTCATCATATATTCTTAGATATGCTCACCTGGGTTAAGGCAGGTTTCTATCTAACCACAGAAGAGAGAACAATGGTAAAATAGTGAAAAGGCATTAAAGAGTGGAAATACATGGCTTAAAAAGAAGGCAACAAAGTGGGAAAATTTTAAAATAACTGTGTAAAAAAAGTGAACAGAAAAAAGTTATTTTTACGCTCTTAAAATAATAGAAACTGGGCTCATGACAGACAGTACAAAGAAAGTTAAAGCCTGCTTTGCTGCCAGAAGGCATGAATTTGGCCACCAATAAAAGTGTGGAATGCTCTTCCTTGTGGTAATTCTGTCCCCGTCAATTTGTAGACATGGGTGAGATATTTTCTGTTGGCCTTAAGAGAGATTGTGCATCTGTGAGATGAATTTTTGTGCAAATTGCTGAGCTACACAAACTGCTTAGCTAAACTGCATTAGCTGCCATCTTGTTGCTAGGACCTTGAAAAATAAGGTTTTGGATGACTTGTCTGCTTCTTTTTAATCAGTCAGCCAGTTTTTCTATGTTTGCTGTCTCTTTCCTTCACAGAATGAAAAGACAGTAATTTTGCACAGAAAGACTTTTTGTGAAAATAAGTGCTTATCTTTTTCTTTTTCTTTTTGCTGGAGGCAAGAATTCTTGTTGCATTGATGTTAGGTGCCTTCAAGTCAACTCCAACTTAACAGCAATTCTATCACAAGATTTTCTTGGCAAGATTTATTCAGATTTATTTCTCATTGCCTTCCTCTGAGGCTGAGGGCGTGTGGCTTACCTAAGGGTTTCCATGGCTGAGTGAGGATTCAAACCCTGATCTCCCACAGTCTTAGTCCCACACTCAAATCACTAAACCACATTGACTCTAAGAACTCTTGTGGAAGGAGGCAGTATCTTGGCAGATGAGCCAGCCTCCCTTGATGAGAAATTTTGTGAATATTATTGACATCCCTAGTAGTCTCTGAACACTTTTCAGGGGCAGCCCCATGTTTTTTAAAAAATGAATCACATGAAGGTCTTCTGAATGTGATGCAATCTTAATGTGAAGAAATATTGCCCACAAGAACCTGCACAAATATTCCCTCCCTCATTAGGCCTTCCAGCAAACATCGGTGTGTGGAACTTTTCTTTTCCTTACAGCCATGAAATCTACTGCTGCCACTGCTATGACATACATCTTCAGCTATATCTGTTGCAACAGATTTTGTGTGTCGTGAAAGGCCAGCAAATGGTTAGTTGTTGTATTATTGTTATAATATTTTTACTTCCATTCAATTACAATTAGAGCAGAAATGTGAAAAGTGTAGCCTACAGGCCACATGTAGCCCCCAAGGCCACTTTTGAGACACAGAACAACCTCCCAGAGCCCCCCTAAATTTGGGACAGAGGCAGCTTTGCCATGATTGAGGGTGTTTGTTTTAAGTCCAAGTAAAGCCTTTATGCAACTGGTTTACTTTCTGGTCGAAGGCATTTCTGGAGCCTAAAACAGCCTGGGAGGCCCCATTGCAGAAGACTTTTAATGACATTTTCAACAAACCTTTTTTATTAACTGCGGATATTTCAGGGGTAGAGCTGCCAGACTGAAAAAAGAAGATGGCTGCTGTATATTTAATGGTTGGGTAGAAGAAGGAATTTCAGGAGTTGTTGCTTGTCAAGCAACCAGGTCACAAGCAACAGCTATTGAAATTCTCTCTTCTATGCAACCATTAAAGCAGGACACCTCTCCAATGTTCACTCTGGCAACCCTAACAGAGGATGGTGCCATACTCCAAGGTCTCATGTGAGACCAATACCCCCAAAATTCAATATTTGCTCACTCTTTATTTAGAAGAGTTTAAAAATGTTTTTAATTATTTTTTCTATTACACATTTTCCTGTACCTTAAAGCTATAATATAGTGCAACACTTAACTCCCTCTTCTCTTTCCATCTTCTCTTCCTACTTCACCCTCATCTTACATAGTGATTCTAAATCCTACCCTCAGCGCCTTTACTCCAATAAAGAGGTACCTGTATTCTCTGGGGCCTCCTCTTCCTCCAGATGCATCAGAAAAGCCTTGATGGATCTGATCAAAGGCTTCTCGAATCCAGCATCCTATTTATTTCCCAGATGCCTCTGGGAAGTCCCAAAGCAGGGTATGAGGAAAGGTATGCAGGGTATGCCTCCTTCAGTCTAACTGAATCATAAGGCCTCTCTACATCTTTCATCTTATGTTTTTGTGAAGCTCCTGGCATTGCGCTTCGACTCTTCATCCCCCTTAGGTCAAGTGCATTTGAAAATAAATTTGGAAAATGGTCTTTACAAAGTCAGTCTACACTTGCCAAGCATTACATGCATTCTGCTAGCTTACACAATAGTTCCAAATAGTGCCTTAGTTGAGCTTGGAAAAGCTTGTTTTTTAAAGAAAAAAAAACTACAACTTGTAGCCAGAATAGCTAGCTGGAAGGTTCGAGGAGTTGTAACTCAAAAATAGTCACTTTTCCAAGGTAAACACAGACCCTCAGGTGGCTGGCATACTGCAGAATTAATACAGCTTGACAGCGCTTTGACTGTCATGGCTCCATCCTATGGAATCCTGGGATTTGTAGTTTGTTGTGGCACCTGAGGTCTATCACAGAGAAGGCTAAATAGCTCAAAAAACAACAAATCCCAGAATTCCATAGCATTGAGCCATGGCAGTTAAAGCAGTGTCAAACTGCATTAATCCTGCAATGTAGATGTAACCTCAGACACATGCAAAGGGAGAAAGGAAACCCAATTATAAGAACCAAATAGCCTTTAACTAGACTATATCAAGAGTTTGGTGCATGAGGAGGAGAATGAAGATGATGGCTGGCATTGTGTTGAGTTATGCCCCCTCCCTAAATCTACCTTAATGCTAGCAGCCACACCAAGTGATGGAAGTGTGTTCTACTGGCAATCGGGGTACAGGAAGATGACATTTCCAGCCTCTCCTGCTAGCAGGCTGCAATGGGACAAACAGAAGCAGGGCCTCTGTCACAAATCCTCATTGCACCTCAACTTAGGGAAGGCTGGAAACCTCGTTCTGTAGCCCCCAGTTATCAGCAGAACAGATCTCCCTTGCTTGGTGCAGCTGCTGGCTGTTAAAGTAGTTTTGGATAGTTAGATCAGGAGATGATAAGTAGTTAGGTATTTGTATCTATCTATGAAGCAGGATCTCAGCCAATAATTATAATACCACCACCACCAGCAACAAGCCAGAAGTGTTAAAAGAATTGAAGGAGGTTTGCAAATACAGGGTGATTCAAAAAGAATCGTACAAAAGTAAAGTTCTTCTTATTTGCTTTTCCACCATTCTTTTTGAATCACCCATTATAAAGAGAGGCTGTAAAATGAATGGCATGCAAGAGAACAAACTGGTTTTGGTGTACAAAGAGAGAGATGGGAAGACATGACAGACATGTTCAATATTGAAAGGACTGTGAGAAACAAACCAGAAATCTATTCCTCTCCTTTTCAGCCCGAGGCAGTGGACATTAGACACAAAGAGATGTGGAAGACATGATTAGAAGCACCAACAGCACACTTGGTGTGAACTATGAAAGAAGAGGAGCTTGCACACCAGTCTAGGACTAAGTACTGATGGAGATGGAATCCAGTCAAAATCATATCCATCACAGGCCATTTGGCTAGAAAAGGATGCTTGCCCTATATGGCAATGATACCAAAGATAAGCTCATGGTATAATATTTTTATTCTGACATTCTAGGGCTAATTTCCTTATAATTACAAAATTTATGCTTTATATGAAAAGTAAGAGGAACAGTCCAGTCTTGTCTAGAACCCCAAATTCTGGTCTCCTGTATCTACCCTTGCTCAAGTGTGTAGCGGGGAGAAGGCAAGATAAGGACATTGCCAGCCCCAAGCAAGAATTTCCCTTCAATCCTCCAAATTCCTAATATTGAAATAATTTAAAACCTTCCTCTGAGGCTGAGAGAGTGCAACTTACCCAAGGTCACCCAGTGGATTTCCATGGCCAAGCCGAGACTTGAACCCTGGTTTCCAGAGTCATAGTCTAGTATTCAAACCACTATACCACACAGGCACTCCACTTTACAATGTTAAATATATTGTAGCTGAAATTCCATTGTTCTCCCTTAGGTATTTGAGCTTTCCATGTACAAAAATGCAAGCTTTGGCATTCCATTTTTTGCACAGCTTGAGAGTATACACATCTGTAAATGTAAACTTAAAATGTACTTTACTTGTTAGTTATAAAATATCCTCTTCAAACCTAGAAATCACCTGCAGTATGGGTACAAATACAGCAACCTGCCTCTGAGGGCAGCTTAAATTAATCTGGCAGTTCCATCAGGCCATACATTTCATCAAATATTTTCCAGTATTCAATTTTCTATCTGTGCCCCCCCCTCCCCCCATGAAAGTCTCCTACTTAAAGAACCTGGCTGATGAAAAGTGACTTTGAATTTGTCTAGGTCAATATTTAATTCCTGGATCAATAAATCTTCAGATTGGCTGCAATTCCCAAGACGTCTTCAGACCATGCAGGCAAACTCACTGAGTTATTTCATGCTCAAAAGTAAGTCTCAGAGGTGTTAAGACGCTTGACTGGAAGATAGGAAATACACTTCAGTAAGATGAATATATTTATGGTGGTATCCAAAAATAGCTGGCTGGGGGCGGGTGATGTATCTTTATATTGATCTCTATTTATAACTATGATATATATGAGAGAGACTGAAAGAGAAGTGAAATAAACTAGGGAACTTAATGGGTTGACAAAAAAGAACAAGTAAGCATAAAACAAGTAGGTCTTGACTAGAGTCATTCAAACAATTGGATTACCCATCTATTGACTCACCATTCAACAACTGGTTCTATGGGTCTACTCTAACTGGGACTAACAAAGAGGTAGCTTAAGATGTTTAAGTAGATTGCAGTAGAAATGGCAAATAATTAAGACATGTGGAAACCCTGTCTGCCAGATGAGAAATTAATGATATTTGCACTCTGATCTAGCCCTGTCCCAGCTTCACCTATAGAAATCAAGACTGACAGCAATGCAAGCCAGAGATGGTCATCTATGTAGAGGTGTGCTTTCTGATGGAAGTTTGAATACACTTTTGATTCATGTTTATGGTTCCAGCTCCAGCTTAGCAACATACATGAGAACAATTGATAGACAGATGAGGGCACTGAAGTTGGTATCCACTGGGGTTTGGTTCCAGGACACACACACTGATACCAAACTCCGTGGATGCTCAAGTTCCATTATATACAATGGCAGAGTAAAATGGTGTCCCTTATATAAAATAGCAAAAACAAGGTTTGCTTTTTGGAAATCATAAATTTTTAAAAATATTTTTAAGCCATGGATAGTCAAATCCATGGATAAAGAATCTGTGGATCACCCCTAGTTTAGGAGCTATGTAAGGAGTGTAAAAGTCCCCCCTCCCAAAAAATCCCACTTACTGGTATGCAGCCACTGGGATTGATGGGGGCCCATTCCTCTGTCAGTCAAGAAGCAGCTGCCTGATGTTCTCATCCCTTTCATGTAAGCAATCTCTGGTGCAAGAGGGATTTGCAACAGGTACCACAGGAAAGGGATGGGAATGTCAGAATCATAGAGTTGGAAGAGACCACAAGGGCCATCCAGTCCAACCCCATTTTGCCATGCAGGAACTCTCAATCAAAGCATAACCAACAGATGGCCTTCCAGCCTCTGTCTGAAGACTTACAAGGAAGGAGACTCCACCACTCTCCAAGGGAGAGTGTCTCACTGCCTAACAGCCCTTACTGTCAGGAAGTGCTTCCTAATGTTGAGCTGGAATCTCTTTTCCTGTAGCTTGCATCCATTGATCCGGGTCCTGTTCTCTGGAGCAGCAGAAAACAAGCTAGCTCCCTCCTCAATATCACACCTTCAAATACTTAAACAAGGCTATCATATCCCCTCTTAACCATCTCTTCCCCGGGCTAAACATATCCAGTCCCCTAAGTCGTTCCTCATAGGGCACAGTTTCCAGATCCTTCACCATTTTAGTTGCCCTCCTTTGGACACACTCCAGTTTCTAAACATCCTTTTGGAATTGTGGTGCCCAGAATTGGACACAGTATTCCAGGTGGGGCCTGACCAGAGCAGAATAGAGTGGCACTATTACTTCCCTTGATTTAGACACTATACATCTATTGATGCAGCTTAAAATCGCATTGGCCTTTTTAACTGCCACATCACACTGTTGACTCATGTTCAACTTGTGGTATACTAGGACTCCTAGATACCTTTCATACGTAGTCTTGATAAGCCAGGTGTCCCCCATCCTATATCTATGCATTTCATTTTTTTGCCCTAAGTGCAGTATCTTACATTTCTCTGTGTTGAAATTCATTTTGTTATCTTTGGCCCAGCTTTCTAATCTATTAAGATCATTTTGAATGTTCATTCTGTCTTTTGGGTATTAACTATTCCTCCTAATTTGGTGTCATCTGCGAATTTGATAAGTATGCCCCCTATTGTTTCCTCCAAGTCATTGCCATCAACAGGGGAATGGACCCCTGTAGATCCCACAGATGCTTACTGGTAAGTGGGGTTTTGGGAGGGTCCGACCAGAATCCACTATATAACATGCATAGTACATAGTCGCAAAGGATTTTGCCATTTATGTACTTGTTAAAATGATTTGGAGATAAGTGAGGTGTTTGGGGAGGTTAAAGAGACAAACCACTGTGTTTTGCAGTGTTTTTGACTGATTTTGAACAGGTGCAGTGTAAAGAAAAACAGCCTTTTTAATTTTTAGCATTTATTTATTTATTTATTTATTTATTTAGCTATCCAGGGACTGGGGGGGGGGGGCTTCAGGAGCTTCCCCTTTCCCACCCCTGCCACAGCCCTTTGAACAAACAGAGTGAATATGGATCCACCTTGAAGCCATGCTGCTGCTAAGACATTTCTATACAGATTGATGCTGGAACGGGGGATACTTTCAGAGCAAAAAGTTGCATCCTGAATCACAATGTATGTGTCTGCTAGAGTGTTTGCATGACCTCTTCAGCCTGAGCATGTTAGACTCTTAGGCTCTTGGGAGAAAAGTACAGCCAAGACAGATAATAAATGAGGCCATTCTCCCACAGTTCATATGGAGTAGTCCTAAGATAATACTCTGTTTGGTTTACTAACATAAGGTGGTGTGAGGTGAAAGGAAGACTGCCATGTGGAAAAAGAAGTCTGGATTCCTATACTTTTAACAGTTATGTGGAAGAGGGAATAATCTTCAACTGCTGAAATTCCCTTTTCAACACAACCATTAGATAGACAGATGGACGGACGGACAGACAGACAGATAGATAGACAGACAGACAGGATGGAGCCCTCTATTTTCACTTAATATAGCAGAAGGGAAGTTATGGCAGCTCCTGATTGTTCCTTGTGAACAATCTGGCTGGTGAAAGTAGTCAGCTTAGTTTTTATGCTGCGGAGGAAGTTATGCTGTTGCTATAGTTGAAGTAAGAATTGACTGCTAGCCCAGCCACCTTCTGCATATGGATTAGGGAGGGCACTGTTTTGTCCGTTGCCTCAAGAAAAATAAAACAGTCTTGGATATAGGCACAAAAGAGGTCTGCTTCAAGCAATGGGTGCTGGGAAGCTCTGACTGCTACTCCAAAGGTCTGATCTACACTTGTAGAAAATGCATACCCAGTTTGATTCTGTCTTTGTTGGAACACATGACATTTGGCCATTTTCAAGATGAAACTGCTCCTTTCAGACATTAATTGGTTTTAAATACCCCCCTTAATACTCCAGATATTAATTGAAAATCTGGTTTTTTTTTTAAGAGTTGTGTGCTAGCTTCAAAACTGAGTTTGGGATTGGAAATGATGCGTGGCATGCTTGGTGGGTGAGGCCCATAGGTGTTCCCCTACTTTCCCCAGATAGTCAGGTGTTCCTTTCCAACACCAAAAAGGGACCTCCCTTTATCCCCACCAGAAAATGTGGTCTCTTGAGTAAATTGCCCCCTCTCCACTCTGAGCAGCCCAGAAGGGAAGGCACCTGGGCAAAGTGGGGATGCAGCTATCATCAATTTGCTTCCTTGTGAGTAAACTACCCCCATCCTGTACTGATCAGCCCACAAGGGAAAGGTGCCTGGGCAAAGCATGATGGCATTGCTTGTGGCAGTCCTCCTCCTTCAAGCAGCAAGAGAACTCGGACCACCAGTAGTCAGTTGCGCAGTGCCTTTAGCTCCACTTAGGGCTTCATCACATGATGTTATGGCTATCATGCTGCTGCCTTGCATTCCATTCATTACTGTAGTGTACCTTTTCATTGATAGGCAAAACTCGTCAATAGGCTCTCAGTCTTGCTGCTATTCCATTACTGCCTTTGTGCGATAGGTCCCTGCTGCTGCAGTTCCACTTCTCAGGCAGTCATGTGGCGTGAGTGGGTGTGATTCTGCTCCTCTCCTCCATCCCCCTTGCAGTGATCACAGAAGCCAACACCTTCCTGAAGCCCACCACTGTGCACATTCACACAGCAGCCAGCTTCAGGAGGCAGTTGAAAGCCACAATTTCATGGGACTGCTGTGTGAATGTGCACATAGCAGCTCAGTGCTAAAGGAGGAGGCATTGGTGTGTCCAATACCTTCCTAAAGATGGCTGCTGTGAGCAAATTCACACATTTGCACAGCAGCCAGCTTTGGGAGGTGGTTGGCTGCTACAGCAACATGTCCTTCCTTTCCTCCTGGAAGGTGGCATTTGTCAGTGCAGAAAACAGATCTTGTGAATGTGGATCACCAAAGCACTATTGTGGGGGAAAGTGTGATAAGAAATTATGCCAAACCTGGTATGCTTCCAATCTTAAAGTACCGCAATTCTGTCAGAACAGCAGGCTGATGTGATAAAACTTTAGTTTGAGCAAACAGTGCTTGTATTAAATGTAGTATGCATTTTGAAAAGATGGTTGGGATTTTAATCTTTACCATTTACTAGAAGATGCCACCAGTATTTTGATAGCACTATTAAGAAAAAAACCAAGCAGATTTTACAGGCTATTTTCAGATGATGGCCATTTGTACATTGCTACTGTGGGCTGGATGGAGCTTCATAGCCTTTCCATCAGATCCTCATTTAGTTCAGACAGAATGCCTTGAGGGTTTTTCCATTTACTTTCTTGGCTTCTACTCAGAAAGCATCCATGCGAGTGACAGGCCTCCCTTTGCAGGCTGGCAACACAGACTGACAATGAGAAGTGGCCCTCATCTATAAAAACAAAGGCAGCATGAAAAATTAAAAAAGCATGATAAAATGTGGGGCTGTCTTTTCATGAGAGAGAGAACTGCTTCCAAAAGCTCAGTTTCCTAGCTTTTCATCATTAAGCTACAATAAGACTGCTAGCATTTGTTCTGACATTTCTTTAAAGTGATCCTCTTCTCAGGTCTTCCCAGAAAAAAAAATCTTGATGTATTCACTCCATTTATGTTGCAGTCTCTTTCCAAGAAAAGGCATGCAGAGGAGTCTTGAGTTGGGACCTCATTAGGACCACCTCAACACAATATATTCAAGAAGAGTCAGGATGAGACGCCACTGTTACAAAAGATGATGAACTGATGTTTTATGGATGCAGCAGGTATGTTACAGCAAGAAAAGCCCATCTCTCCACAATGTTGTGACAGAGTCATGGAAGGAATAGCCTTGGGAAGCATTAATGTCCTGCAGGCAGGTATCTGAGTAAATCCACTCTAGAGGTAGCCCATTGGCATAGGCAAAGACAGTGGTTAAATAATAATATTTAAAACTCTTTTTCTAATCATTTTAAACATTGGCCAAGATCCTACATCACAGATATAAGTCTAATCTGCTGCAGAAATAATGCAGTTTGATACCACTTTGACTACCATGGCTTAATGCTATGGAATTCTAGGATTTGTACAACACACATGCCCCAACCACGGGCTTGCTATCCTCAGCGTTGAACATCTGCAGATGGCAAGCCCCAGTGAGTTCAATGACCATGCATGCTCACGGTCCTGGCAGAGAAGCAGTGCATCTGTGTGCAGCCATTAAATACCACAGGACTTGAGGTATTGCAGTTTTTGCTATCCATGTTGGGGGGGGGGGAGGCAGAACAAAAAACTACCCAGCCCCTGGGTAAGAAGGGTCCACTGTAGTTTGGTGGGGCACTAGGGCTCCCTGACAAAGAAAACTAAATATCTCACAAAACTACCAATCCCAGAATTCCACAGCATTGAGCCATAGCAGTTAAAACAGTGTCAAATTGCATTAATTCTGCAGCATAGATTAGACCATCATTACAAATGTGTTACTATGGCCCCATTCACACTATGAAAATAATACAGGATAAATCCGAGTTGAATCCTTGGTGTTCACACACATCCCAAATGCACTTGATGCACTTCGGGGGGGGGGGGGAGGCTGGCAAAAAACCCCAAAAAACACTTAACCTAGGATATTCAATACTGTTTTTCCCCCAAAGTTTTCCTGAAAAATCTGCATTGATCTTTATCACATGCTTATATATGAAAACAATCCACATTTAAAATTCATCATTTACAATTTACAATTTGACTGGATAGGCCTACTGGAAGAGATTGGTCTTTAATGCTGTTTTAAATTTAGCTGCCGAATCTCTTCTGGCAGGTTGTTCCACAGTCTAGGGGCAGCTGAAGAAAAAGTCCTCTGGCTGACAGTTGCCAACATAGTCCTGGCTGACTGGAGTAAATGTCTCCCAGATGACATGAGTAAACAATGAGTAAAAACACACAAGGTAGGGGAGATTGCAGCAGTTTGCTTTTACCGGAGCCTACTAGGCCTGCTCCTCGCCCTACTGAGTTGAGTTTAATCTAATTTTGCATTTTGATCTCAACTTGCAGGAAATGAAATGAACAGATGAAGACGAAAGGAAGGAAAGAAAAACTGGGACATTTTAAAAGCAGCTTTAAAAAGTGTGATGACAGAGGATTAACAGGGGGACTGTTCCTGCTAATTCAGGTCATTTGGAGGATATGGGTTCTCTCAGAGACATCATGATCACATCTTCTCTTATCTTTTGAAATGCCAAGCTAGATAAATAATGAGGATTAGCACTAAATATTTTGTGCGTATTTTGAGCTGCACAATAACATTCTGTGAATCATAGAGGTGCTGAAAACATCTTCCTCTGACAGCAAATGTTCACTACATACAGTATGTTCACTACATACTCTCTCCAAAATTTCATAGAAATAAACTGCCTCTGATTCATCAGAAAGCTTTCTAGTTGAGCAGGAATTCAAACCCAGCTTTCATCAGTCTATGTGTGTAAAGTTATTGCCACCACTCTCTACAGCAGGGACAGGGATATGTGGCAGGTCAAATGGCCATTTTATGTTCCTCCCAACCCTACACAGGTCACACTGCTGCCACTTGGGGGAACTGGAAGTGATGTTCTGGTCATTTCTGATCAAGTTTTAGGATGATTTCCTGCTGTTTGGGGAGAGAGGAATGAAACAGCACCAGAATGCAAATCTCCAGCATCAGGGATCATTTGAGGGCCAAATGTTTGCATTTTTCTGGTTAATTTCTGGTCAATTTTTTTGCAGGAGAACTGTATTAAACTCAGAATTGTGCCCCTATAGAGTGCAGTTTTAGTTGTAAATAATTTTATTTGTATTTGGGGGGGTAGGAAGGGTGATACAGTACATCTCCGAGGACAACATACTTCCCATCTCTGCTCTAGAGTTTAATCTAACAACACAATCCTCTTCATGTTGACTTGGAAGATGCCCCATTGTGTTTAATGTGGCTTCCTCTCATATTATGTGTGAACAGGATTGTAAGACTGCAGGCAGGCTGTTGTTTTTCTCCTTATACAGCCCCTAATTTATCAAGCCACAAACATAAATTAGTATTAACAATAACAGTGACACAAGCAAGTCACATAAAATAGATAAATTATCCTGGGCTGGACTATGAGCTACTCTGACTTTGGGTCCCAAATTCACATAACCCTGATTATGTCCTTCACCACCATATGTGTCAACCTTCTGTCTGATGTGCATTGTTTTCCTGAAATAAACATAAAGATGATTGTGTTGATAAACTCAGGTCAGTTCAATTTGCGTTTGTCCTCATCATTTACATAACAGATGCACATGACCAGCTGAGATGATGTGCTGTTTCTTGCCACCTAGTTTAATGCTCATCCAGCTTTCGGGTTTAAAAATAGAAACAGCAGCAGGTCCTCAATTAATTACTTTCCTCCATTTCCAGCATCAATAGCTGCCTGCATCATTTTATGTCCCCTGCAGGGTGTTTCATAGAAAAATGAACACTACTGTGCAAAGATCTAAGATCCAGACTTTCAAGACTCAGATCTCACATATGGCTTGATTTTAAAACCCATTGGAGCCACTGACTTCCATAGGATTAGAAACAGGGCCAAGATGGAGCAAAAGCAATGAAGTGCTCATTCAGTTCAGCCAGGAGAGAAGCCAAAGACTCTATAATTAGACCCGAGGGTTTCTGCTTGGCCAGTTTGAAGCTATCCTGGCCAGTTGTTTGACATTTTGTTTGTTTTTACTGCTAACATCCTGCAAAAGCTCAGCCTTTGAAACACTGGCAGTGGGGGATTTAAAATATGCTGATCTTTAAATAAGCACATGGAAATTAGACATGCCATATGGAAGTGGTTCACAGCTTAATGACATAGTTTGGAAGATAGAATTCAGAGACATAGCTGTATAAGTCTGGAATATCTGTCTGCAAAGGAATCTTGTAGCACCTTTGAGCCTAACTGTGAGAATTCAGAGACATAGCTGTATAAGTCTGGAATATCTGTCTGCAAAGGAATCTTGCAGCACCTTTGAGCCTAACTGTGTGAAAGAAGCTGTAGCGTAAGCTTTTGTATCCTTGATCTCAGGTGCATGAAATGGATCTTTATAATCAAGACTGTATGAATAGCCATAGAAACAAGCGACAAGTTCAGTTTTAATTATAGTTGTTGAGGGACAAAAGCAGGAGGAAAGATGTTGCCTAAGGCCAGGGTGGGTGAGTGATCCTAGGGACCTTATCACACGCGGGCCACAAAGCGATAATAAAGTGAAATAAGAATAAATCCAGTAACAAACCGAAAGAAACCCCACAATACGCAAATGGCTATCACACGCCATTACCTTCATCGCGCTTTTAAGGAAAGCGCTCCCGGGAACTGTATTTGCCGTTCACACACAAGTGAGAAAATCCCATACATAACCAAGCAATGATGTTCTTGCACATGCATAATACAGCTGCGGCTGTCACTTGCCGCGGCTGTCACCCCTTCCCAAGCCAGCTCTCTGAGGAGGTCCTCCTTGGAGCGAGGCCCCACTCAGGGTCGGCGCTCCAAGTAGGTCCTCCCCGGAGAGCCGGCTCTCTGAGGACGTCCTCCTTGGAGCATGGACCCTGCACGGGGCCTGCGCTCCAAGGAGGACCTCCTCAGAGAGCCGGCTCTCCGGGGAGGACCTCCTCGGAGCGCGGACCCTGCGCGGGGCCTGCGCTCCAAGGAGGACGTCCTCAGAGAGCCGGCTCTCCGGGGAGGACCTCCTCGGAGCGCAGGCGGGGAAATGCTCCCCAATACGTATTGGGTTTTCATACCTACGGCAAAAGTGAAATGATTCCCGTCGCACAATTGCAATTTCTGAAGAAACCGAAATTCAAAAGATCTCGGTTCTTTCCGCATTCTGTCGGGGTTCTGTCGTGGTTCTGTGCGACATCGTGTGGACACACGGAAAAATAATACGTATTAGGTCAGGATTTCGTTTGGATTCTGTCTGGATTGGGCCCCGTGTGATAAGGTCCTATGAATGGTGGAGTTTTGGAATATGGTGTGTGTAGGATGGGAACCAAAAGGGAGATATGAAAGATTGGATAAGAGGGTCCACGTGCAGCTGGGGTGTTAACCAGTGATATACTATGTATAGTGTGCCAAGAAGCCATTGTATCTTTTTTAAGGGTTCTGAAGGACAATTCTAAGGGGGGAGAGGAGTCTGGAGCTTGCAAGATGGCAACCCTAGTTCAAGGTGTGACAGGATCTAGACTGGTTTATTTGGCTGGCCTTACTTTTTCTGCAAATTTAAGGCAGATGAATGAGAAAGTAAAAACATTGCAGCCATTTTTGGTTTCCCAATTAAAATCATAGAATCATAGAGTTGGAAGAGATCACAAGGTGAGAGTGGATCTGACCTGGACTCCAGATTGGATCAGACTGGATCCAGATCAATGTGGACCAAATGAGCTCCCAACTGACTCAGCAGGGGCATGTTCACTTCCTTACTCCTGTAGTCTAGTGGGTTGATGCTAAAAACAAACAAACTGGTTGGTTCCATGTTGCACTGGGTACATGTAGCTGTCACATAGGTCAGCCAATCTCCATCAAGCCACTGGAATATAAAGGACCTACATGATTCATATTTCATTTGTTGACATGTTTTATAGAGCTCACATTAAAGAAGAGTTTTCTTTTTGTTTGGATTTTGTGGGTGCTGGTGGTAAGGGAAGCTATGACAGATTAAGTGAACAAAAAATAATGTCAATATGGTGGAACAGGAGTTATCAAATACCCTCCAACATTTCACAGTTGACACCAACATGTTTCACAGATTTAGGAGGAGAGAGAAACTGGGACATTTTAAAAGTGGCTGAAAAATTAGTTACTTTTGAACAGAAAAGAATGGGGCTCATAGGGCCTTTACAGACTGCCAGAAATAATGCAGCTTGAGGCCACTAACTGTCCTGGCTCAGTGCTAGGGAATCATGGGAATTGTATTTTTTTCTGGGACATTGAGCTTTCTCTGACAGAGAACTCTGGTGCCACAATAAACTACAGTTCCCATGATTCCCTTGCACTCAGCCAGGACAGTTAAAGTGGCCTCAAGCTGCATTATTTCTGGCAGTCTGTAAAGGCCCATAGTCTCTGGTGTGACAGGGAGAAAGATGATTCCTGTCACAAACCCCTTGGAAGTCATTTATGGGAGGGGTGGGTGGATGGAAATGTTAGGCAGCTGCTTCTCGATCAATGGGGGAACAGATCCCTATTGTTCCCAGTGGCTGCTTACTGGTAAGCGGGGAGGAGGCTGGCCAGAATCCACTTAGCAATACTATACCGTAGTTATACTGCTACATAGTATGTAATGGTCATGCAGGATTCCAGCAAATAGTTTTTCCTATGAATGGCTTAAGTTAATGATGGGTTGTACAAAAAGGTACAGCTTTCAAAAGGTTGGTGTTATTGGTTGGAATCAATAAAACTGAGGGTTGTAATGTTTCATCAATTGAAACAAGCCAATTAATTCTGGAAGACCTTCAAAGAAAAAATAAGCAGGGCCAGCTCAGTCACTAGGCAGACTGATATGATCGCTAGGGACAGCAAGGGCAGCCTTCTCGGTTGTCCAACCCCTCAGTTTGAGCACATACCTGTGTATGTCCCACAACCTTCCTTGTCTGTCCAAGCTAGGCTGTTGCCTCAGCGGTTGTGTAGGATGCAGTCCCATTGCTAGTGTTGAAGGAAAATTCAACAACCATTCAAACTTCATGTTTCAAGTAGTGAGGAAGGAGCAGGTCATCTTGTCTGTTGCCTAAGTAAGCAAATACCTTGGGGTAGTTTTCCCTAGCAGAAAATGATGAAACAGCTTACTTCTAAGTAGCCAGGCCTATACATTTTTATCAGATGTTTTTGATTGTATCCTCTTGTTAGTACCAACTAGAGCAGATCCACTGAATCAATGGTAACCTCCTACATGCTGAGTCACCATTCAGCAGAGGATCAGCTCTAGTTGGGACTAACCAACAGTATTCAGGCCACTGGATTCGTGTTTATGCAGATTTCTGTAATTCAACCATTTAGATTGGGGTGGGCAACCTTTCCCCTTTAGGGGCCGAGGGACTTCAGCTCCCAGAAGCCTCAGCCATGTTGGCCAATAGTCCCATGTTGGCCAATAGCTCCTGGGATTCTGGGAGCTGAAGTCCCTCGGCCCTTAAAGGGGAAAGGTTGCCTAACCCTGGTTTAAACTGATTAAATAATTTAAAAAGTTAAAAACATTATGCATTAAAATATAAAAAACTATATACAATCCTGGACATTTAAAAACCCAACCCTCATCAGTTTGACAAAGCCTGACAGCAAGAAGAAAAAAAAGGTTTTTACTGCCACCAAAAGGAGATCAGAGATGGAGCCATCCTAGTCTCTCTAGAAGAGTTCCAGAACCTGGGAGTACCTACCCAGAAGACCATCTCCCTTGTTCCTACCAAATGAACCTGAGAAGGTGGTGGGACAGAGACAAGGGCCTATTCAGACAATCTTAGTGCTCTAATTGGCTCATTCTGTGTTGGAGCCAGACTTCAGTCACCTGATGGCTTGTTTTATATCTTTTCTAGCCTAATCACCTGATACATCTAATCCAATGAGATAAGAGACTGCTTACTGTTGCTCATTTATATAAACAATTAGTCTCTTCCCCTAACTAAACCTAATGCAGTGAATTGGTGAAAGGTTCTCCAATATGTGACAATCCCCATTTTAATGGACAAGGTTCCATCACAGCTTGAATGTTTGCCATGATATTGTTTGAATCCATCTTTTTAAGCAGCCCAGCTCACACACATGTACCACTCCTGGCCCTTTGGTGTATATTTTCCCAACTCATTTCAGCAGACTGATTGATATGTTTGCTTTAGTATGCATTGAGGGAAACACACACACAGAGAGAGAGAGAGAGGTTGAGTCTCTTTTATTCAAAATGTTTGGGTTTTTTTTTTTCAATTTTTGGATTATTTGCACATACATAATGAGATATCTTGGAGATGGGAACTAAGTATAAACACAAATTTCATTTATGCTTTGTATACACCTTATAAAGATAGCCTGAAGGAAATTTTATATATGATATTTTTTTAATACTTTTGTGGATGTTTGTGTACAGTGAACCATCAGAAAGCAAAGGTGTCCCTGTTTCATCCACCCATGTAGACAGTTTTGGATTTTGGAGTATTTTGGATTTTGGAATTCCAGATAAGGGATATTTGGCCTTCATATATAATTGCACCCTTAGCTAAGATCCTGTACATGATTGTTCTGAGCATGCCTGCTTGTGTATTGTTGGGTATTTTTCTCTTTTCCTCTCTCTACCAACATATTCTAGTGCTTAATAATGGGAACTGGTATGCAGCCTCACTATAAAAAGGCACTGGAGTCAAAACATTTATTATGTTGCCCTGATCTTTAAAGCATGTTCAAAGAATGTCTCTGGGAGAGAAAGCTTTTAGCAATACAAACACCCTGTTCATCTTTGTCTTTTTCTATGAACACAGACCTTTGGATCAAAGACCCAGGGGAAGGAACATCACAGAACAATATCTTTGTGGGTGATGGCTTTCACAACCATCTAAAACGATTAATGCTTTGCTACTGGCACTAAGCAAAATAAATTGTCCCCAAGATTGAAGAGCTGTAATGACAAGTTGTTAACTTGAGGAGAAATGGGTCTAATTGAATGAAGATGTCTCTAAACAACTGCTTTCTGCACCAAAGGTGTGAACAGAAGCGCCTGCCCCCCGCTCACACAATGCTCACAGTCTAATACATTGAAATTAAGTCTTAATAGTGGCGTCTCCAGATTATGCACTATCAGAGCCCTTGGCATTCAGCAGACAAAAATATCCAAATACATCTGAGGAAGTAGACTTAAGTCTAAGAAAACCCATGCTGCCAACTTCATTCTTACAGTTAGTCTCAAAGGTGCTACAAGATCTCTGTATCTACTAAACATATCTCATGGAAAAGATCTGTCAAGACCCATGGTGAAGAATCAGTCATTGGGTTATTTGACTGTGGTGGTTTCCTTGACAGTACTGCTCAGACATTATTAGAATTACTAGTAATGCCTCACCTCACTTTCCTCCAAAAAACTCAAGGCAATGTATGAGGTCTTCTTTCCTATTTTTATTTGTACAAGAATTCTGTGAGGGAGGTTGGGCTTCAAGACAGCAACTGTCTTGAGGCCTACCAGTAAGCTTTATGGTCATATGTGGGGTTTGAACCCAGGTCTTGTCAAATTAAGGAGCTTATCACTTGGTGTTTTAAATCAAATTAAGCCCCTTGGACTGCAGACGAGAGGCGGGATGGAGGCGGGATGAAGGCGGGGATTATCACATGCTAAATCGCCGGCCACCATCAGCCCAAGTTTCACCAGGCTCAGCTGACACTTAAGAGGAATGTTTTTCGGCTTCTAAAAAATGCCAGCTGAGCCCTGCTGGACCTGGGCTGATGTCGGCCGACAATTCGGTGGCGATTTAGCATGCGATAATCCCTGCCTCCATCCCACCTCCCAGCTGCAGCCCAGGAGGCTTAATTCGATTTAAAACGCCAAGCAATAGTCTTCTTTGTCTAATACTTTAACTGCTATGTTGACTTAATGTCAGCAATGCACAACTGTGGCCTACTGCATGGTGTTGGACTACAAATCCCAGGATCCTTCACCAATGGCTATATGGTTAGATTGATGGAAGTTGTAGTATGAACAACACTGTACACCGTAAAGCAATGTCAAACTGCATTATTTCTGCAGTGCCGATTAGACCTCCATTTCACTACTCAAGAACCCATACCTGAACATCCATATGGTCCTCCATTTTTTTTAAAAAAAATGTACTCACCATAATTTGGAAGCTTGCTCTCCTGGTTGATCTTGTGAAAGCTGCTGATATTGCTCTCATTGAATAATTAAAACCTCATGGGTGAATTTACTCTCAGCGCCTCCAGATGAACCCCAGGAAACTGACATTTCCCATTTATCAAGACATAGAGACAGGATAAAATGGCTTTGGGGGGAAATTCTGGGGCACAGGGAAGGTGAGGCTAGTCTTGTGGTTATATTTGGCATAAGCTTTTCTGGCCTTTAGCCCACTGATATGAAAGAACTAGACAAGATCCTAAAGAGTAAAGTTATACAAATGAACACTAAACTTAGAATTGTCCAAGCCATTTTATTGCCCATCACCATCTATGGATGTGAGAGCTGGACATTAAAGAAATCAGAGAGAAAGAAAATCAATTCATTCAAGATGTGGTGCTGGAAAAGAGTGCTGAGGATACCAAAAAGACAAACAAATGGGTCCTTGAACAGACAAGCCTGAAATCTCCTTGGAAGCCAAGATGATCAAACTAAGGCTGTCGTACTTTGGCCACATCATGAGAAGGCACAACTCACTGGAAAATGCAATAATGCTATAAAGGAGGAGGGAAGTAGAAAGACAGGAAGATCACATACCAGATGGATAGACACTACCAAGGAGGTCATGGGGATGAATTTGCAGGACTAAGCAGAGCAGTGGATGATAGGGGGGCCTTGGAGATGTCTCATCCACAGAGTCGCCATGAGTTGTGGGTCGACGAAGGCAGTTAACAACAACAACAGCCCATTGCAGTCCACAAAAGCTTATGCTACATAAAATTTGTCAGTCTTGAAGGTGCCACCAGTTTCTTTGCTGTGGTGACACTTCCTCCTCCATCCCTCAGCTTCACATTATTATTTAGACGTTCTGTTTCAACTGAGCTGGACTCACACTCTTAAAGCTGAAGTTGACACTTCTGTTGGGGTTGTGAACAGCACTAGTAATTAAAACTCAGGCCCTCGCTTAGGTGTCAGGTTAGCCAATCTGTTTGTTTTTGTGCTTGTTTGTCCTTGAGAGGCTCTCTCATTTTCCTTAATGGCAGCCTCAAAGCACTTAATTCCTTGAAAAGGCCTGAAATCGGGAAGGGAGGCTGCAATATTGTGATGACAGTGTCATTAACGCCTGCTGTTTCAATAAACAAACCACGCAGGTTTGGGGCTGTGGAAATATTACAAGATAAGAACAAGTGTTTTTTTAAAAAAGCACGCCAGAAATGGAAGCGATAATCCCAAAATACACTGTGGAGGATGATCCAAAATTGTTGGAACATGTAGTGGCCACCCAGCTCCAGAGGTTCTTGGATGAAACAGATCATCTAGATCCATTTCAATCTGGCTTCAGACCTGGCAATAGAACAGAGACAGCTTTGGTTGCCTTGGTGGTTGACCTGCACAGGGAGCTTGGGCAGGGGGAGTGTGTCCCTGTTGGTCCTGCCGGATCTCTCAGGGGCTTTTGATACCATTGACCATGGTATCCTTCTGGGCCATCTTTCTGGGATGGGACTTGGAGGCACTGTTATGCAGTGGTTCTGGTCTTTCTTGGAGAGGTGGACTCAGAAGGTGGTGTTGGGGGACACTTGTTCGACTCCTTGGCCATTGGCCTGTGGGGTCCCTCAGTGTTCTGTTCTGTCCCAAATGTTATTCAACATCTATATGAAACCACTGGAAGAGGTCATCTGGAGTTTTGGGGTGCAGTATCACCAGTATACGGATGACACCTAACTCTATCTCTCCTTTCCATCTGACTCCAAGGAAGCTGTCAGCAATTGACTAGATAAAGGCAAACAAATTGAAGCTTAATCCAGAGAAGACAGAGGTGCTCCTGATCAGTCGTAAAGCAGATCAGGGAATAGGGACATTGCTTGTGATGGATGGGGTTACACTGCCCCTGAAATCTCAGGCTCGCAGCTTGGGTGTGCTCCTGGACTCCACTCTGAGCCTGGATGCCCAGGTCTCAGCAGTGGCCAGCAGTGCATTTGCACAGCTAAAACTTGTGTGCCAGCTGCAGCCGTTTCTTGAGATGCCAGATCTGGCTATGGTGATACATGCCTTGGTTACATCCCACTTGGACTACTGTAATACACTCTACATGGGACTGCTCTTGGAAACTGTTCAGAGACTGCAGCAGGTGCAAAATGCTGTGGCCAGAGTGTTGACTGGAACTGGCTACAGGGATCATGTCACCCCCTTGCTGAAACAGCTACACTGGCTATCAGTCCGTTTCTGGGCAGAATTCAGGGTTTTGACCTTCAAAGCCCTAAACAGCTTGGGTCCAGACTATCTGAAGGACCGTATCTCCCTATACAAACAGCCTGAGCACTGAGATCAGTATCAGAGGGCTTTCTCTCAGTCCCACCACTTTCGCAAGTGTGGTTGGTGAGGACTCGGGAGAGAGCCTTCTCTGTGGCTGCTCCCAAACTGTGGAACTCCCTTCCACAGGAGCTCAGGTCGGCCCCCTCCTTGCTCTCCTTCCATCGGCAGCTGAAGACATTTTTATTTAAGCAAGCGTTCAGTGAGTAGATTTTATTTGAGTAATCTGGTGTGCTGCTTTAATGCCTTATGATTATTATTGTTTTGAATTATGTTGTTTTTATCTATGTTTTAATTGTTAGTAGTATTTAATTATTTTTTAACCTTTGTAATCAATGTTTTGGCTTTGTCTTTTTAAATATATTGTAACCCGCCTTGAATCGCACTGTGAGAGAAAGGTGAGATATAAATCCTGGAAATAAATAAATAAATAAACAATCATCTTAAAATCTTCTTTTTTAAAAAAAAATTTCTTCAGCATCAAGACCGGATTTTGACATAACCCCAAAACACATTGCAGAAATAATCCAGTTTGAGACCATTTTAAGTGCCCTGGCTCAATCCTAAGGAATTCTGGGAACTGTAGTTTTGTGAGATATTTAGCCTCCTCTAGTGCTACAATAAACTACAATTCCCATGATTCCCTAGCCAGGGCAGTTAAAGCGGTCTCAAACTGGATTATTTCTGCAGTTCGTTTTGGACCATTATGGCTTCAAGGGGCAGACACCCAGTAAACACTATAGGCTTAGCCACTGTGTAGAATTCATTTTATTACCTTTGCAACTTATTTCAGATCTTGAAAGTAAGTGATTACAAAAAAACCAAAAAACAGTTACTTGAAATTAGTTCCTTCCCCCATAAGGAAAGTATAACTACAACATAGAATCATAGAGTTGGAAGAGACCACAAGAACCAGCCAGTCCAAACCACTACCATGCAGGAACTCACAATCAAAGCACTCCTGACAGATGGCCATCCAACCTCTCTTTGAAAACCTCCAAAGAAGGAAACTCCAACACACTCCAAGGCAGTATATTCCATTCTCAAACAGCTGTTCCCATCAAGAATTTCTTCCTAATGTTGTAGTGGAATCTCTTTTCCTATATAATATGAATACAGGAGTAAGTAAACCCCCCCATGATATTCTTGCAAACAAGCTAGTAAAATGTGGGCTAGAAAAGGCTACTTGGTGTTAGGTGGATAGGTAATTGGCTGAATGGCTAAACCCAAAGGGTGCTCAGCAATGGCTCCTCTTCATCCTGGAGAGAAGTAAACAATGGGGTTCTGTCCTGGGCCCAGTGCTATTCAATATCTTTATCAACAACTTGGATGAAAGAAAAGAAGGCATGCTTATCAAATTTGCAGATGACACCAAATTAGGAGGAGAAGCTAATACCTCAAAGGAGAGGATCAAAATTCAAAATGACCTGAATAGATTAGAAAGCCGGACCAAAACTAACAAAATGAATTTCAACAGGGAGAAATGCAAGGTACTACACTTAGGTAGAAAAAATGAAATGCATAGATATAGGATGGAGGACACCTGGCTTAACAACAATACATGTGAAAGGGATCTAGGAATCTGGTAGACCACAAATTGAACATGAGTCAACAGTGTGATGCAGCAGCTCAAAAATCCAATGTGATTCTAGGCTGCATCAATAGAAATATAGTGTCTAGATCGAGGGAAGTAATACTACCACTCTATTCCGCTTTGGTCAGGCCTCACCTGGAATATTGCATCCAATTCTGGGCACTGTAATGTCAGGGATGATGGGAGTTGTAGCTCTTCACCTCTGGCTCTAACTCACCACCTTGTTATGCAGCAGAGCTGACCAGCTTTGATCAGTGGTTGAAGCTTCTTTCCCAAGCAGCAGAGTTTCAGAGAATAGGCTGAAGACCCTGACAAACTCTCCAAGCCTTCTCACTCTTCTTCCTGAAATGTCTCCAAACTTCTCCAGGATTCTTCTGGCTCTTGTATCTTCCCTCAAGACACCAGACAACTCAGTAGTCTTATATAAAAGATCTACTTTATTCTACTATATACATAAATACTATATGCCCTACAAATCACAATCTCTACACTTCACAATATCTCCAAAACTACTCCACACTACACCACAATGTACATTAGCAAACACTGCAATTTATAGCCATTGTTAGACACCACCCACCAGTCAGTTTCCACCCAGTGGGCGTGTACATACATCTTGATTGGTCCACATAGATCATCCCATACCTAAGACCAACCCAAGTGTTTCATCACTTTACCTTGAACACTTAATGAGTCTCAGGTGTTTGCAATCTATCACAGGTGTTCTCAATATACCTTCTATAATTTTGTCCTTGGCTCTCAAGGCTTCTTAATTATATTATCTTTTTCACCTGTGTATCTTCCTGATTGCTCCTGCTTAGTCACTTTGACATTCACATACATATTTTTATTTCTATTACTGTATATCCCATGTTGCTTTTTCCTTAACAATCCCCTCCGAAATAAAATATTGTATGTGTCTTACAATGTCATTCCTACCATTTGTGTCAGTCTTTCATGTTTCTCTGCTGTCAATGCTTTTGTGAACAAATCTGCTATGTTGTGTTGTGTTTCTATATATCTCAGTTCTATTTCACCTTTCTGAACCATGTCTCACACATTTTGATATCTTACTCCAACATATTTTGTTCTGTTCTTCAAATTTTCAGCTTCAGCCATTGCTATGCATGACTGTGAATCTTCCAGAATTTCTACTGGTATCTTGTAACTTTCATTTAAATCATTCAATAACTGCTCAACCCACTGTACCTCATTTACTATCTCATTTAAAGCTGCGAATTCTGCTTCCGTCGTACTTATCACTACATTTGTTTGTTTCCTACTTCTCCAGACTATTGGACTTTCACTGTACTTGATTATTATTCCTGTAACTGACTTCTTGTCTCCTAATTCTGATGCAAAAGAACTGTCCACATAACAATCTAAATCTGAACTACTGTTTCTAATTATCAATTTCTTATCTAAAGTTCCTTTCAAATATCTTAATAAGTGTTTTACTGCTGTCCAGTCTTCAATTTTTGGATCATTAACTCTTCTGGACAATACATTTACAGCATACGAAATGTCTGGTCTGGTGTGGCAAGATATGAATTGTAAAGATCCTATTATACTCCTGAATAAAGTCTTGTCTTCAAAATCTCTAGTTGTTTTTTCAGATACAAAACCAGTTGTCATTGGAGTTCTTACTATTTTAGCATTTTGTAATCCACACTTTTCAATCAAATTTTCAATTTTCTTTCTCTGGCTTAACACATAATGTCCTTCTTCTGTCCACTCAACACCAATACCTAAATAAGACTTCAATAAACCTAGATCTTTTAAAACAAACTTTTCAGACAATTCTCTTTTTACTGATTCAATTTCCTGTTTTGACTTTGCTGCCACGCATAAATCGTCTACATAAATCACTAACACTATGTCTCCTTTTGTATAGACACAAGCATCTGCAATGCTCCTTTTGTATCCTAGTTTAACTAACTCGTCATTAATGCACAAATTCCATGCTCTGGCACTTTGTTTTAATCCATACAATGCTTTTTTCAATTTATAAACTTTCTGACTACTATTTTCTTCAAAACCTTGTGACTGCTCCATAAAGATCTCTTCATCTAAACTAGCATTCAAGAAGGCTGTTTCAAAATCAAAATGCTCTACAACTAAATTTCTTTTTGCTGCTACAGCTAGAACCATTCTCAGACTTTCTGGCTTTGCAGTTGGAGAATATGTCTTATCATAGTTCTCATACTGCTGTTGTGCAAAACCCTTAGCTACTAACCTAGCTTTATACTTAATACTTCCGTCTGGCATTTCTTTCTTTTTGTACACCCACTTACAACCAATTACTTTCTTGTCCTTGGGTCTATCAACAACTTCAAAAACATCTTTATTTACCAGACAACCAAACTCATCATCCATTGCATCAATCCATCTTTCCTGTTCTTCTCTAGACAAACTTTCCAACTCTTCAAAACTTTCAGGCTCTTCCACTGCTAAACAAGCTCTTGCATTTGTCACAACAAACCTATCTGGAGGCTTTCTAACTCTGTGACTACGTCTGGGAATAAACTCTGCTGATCTGCCTCTTTCATCCTCACTTTCTGTACTGGAAGTTGTAATTCTATGACTAAATCTCTTGTCTTCAGTCATTCTAGTAGTAATAGGTCTAGATTGTGTCTCATTATCAGAAGAACTATCACTGCTGCTAGTGGATGCTTCTGGCTTAACTGAAACCCCTCCGTTTCCTGAAGTTGGTTCAATTTGTGTTTCTGGCTCATTTGAAGTTCCTAACCTCAAGAAAACTTCTTTATTTGCATGCAGTTTGTCCCAACCGGCATGTCTCTCGAAATTTGCAGACCTAGAATACTGCACTTCTTTTCCACCTAAATGAAACTTGTAGCTATTTCCAGAATAACCCAAAAACCTAAGCCTTCTACTTTTGGGTTCTCCTTTCTTCCTGAAACAAGCTGGTATGTAAACATAAGCAAACTGTCCAAAGACTCTCAAATACTTGTAATTTGGCACTCTCCCATACAATACCCTGTAGGGAATGTCTTCAATTTCTGAATGATACAGTCTGTTACTAATATGTACTGCTGTCAAAGTTGCTTCTGCCCAGAAACTATCTTTTACCTCTGCATCTGCCATCAAACAAGCAGTTATTCTTTTTATATCTTGTATTTTTTTCTCCGCTAAACCATCTTCGTTAGGACAAGCGGGATTAGTAGTTTCATGCCTTATTCCTACCTTTTGAAACCAATTAAACAATTGATTACTTAGAAACTCTCCTCCCCGGTCAGTAACAATGGTGCCTACTCTAATATCAAATTGTCTTTCCACCATTCTCACCCATGCTTTTAAACTTTGCCCAGCGTCAGATTTGTTTTTCAATATTCTTACAAAAGCAAACCTTGTAAACCTATCAACAATTACTAGGTAATATTTGCTTCCCCCTAAAGATAAACAATTAGCTTGGGCAACATCTGCATGTACAAACTGAAATGGTCTTTGAGCAATTATTTTGGTTTTCTTGGCTACTGGAAAAGCTCTGACCTTTACCTGATTACATACAGTACAATCTAAGTGATTTTTGCATTCAGCAACTTTTAAATCTGGACACATACTGATTAACTTCTTTAAACATTTGAAACTAGCATGGCCAAATTTTCTGTGGAGTTCATGTATGCAGTCTTTGTGAATTGGACTATTGTCTATGTTATTAGCATTTTCAACCCTGTAGCTATCAATATTGTCCTCCAAAAAATAAAGTTTATCCTTTTTCAAGCCTATGCCTCGCAATTCCCCATTCAGTTTTATCTTACACATGTTCTTTTCAAAAATGACTGTGTAGTCTCTGTCTGTTAATCTGCTTACTGATAACAAATTATTTTCTAACTCCTTTACATGTAACACATCATTAAAGTTTTCCTTTAGCCCTGGAATGTAAACTGTACCCATTTGATTTACAGTACTGAGCTCTTTCCCATCAGCTAAAACTACAGCATTTACATTAGCTGATTTTCTATTACTTATCAAATTAATATTGTTACACATTGAAGATGATGCTCCTGAGTCAATCAACCATTTACAATTAGTATTTTGTTTTTCCTTAATCATGGTTGCAAACCCCTTTTTGTTACCACTGTCCTTCAAAAATGGAGATTTGGACTGCTTGTGATACTGCCGCGGCTGCCATCTGCTCTCTCCTTGCTTGCTTCTCTCAGCAGCAAATTGTTTACAATGTCTCTGCAGATGACCAGTCTTTTTACAATAAAAACACTTCCGTTGCTCCCTTGTAGAAGCTGCTTCTTCCTGCTTTCGTAGATCAGGTGTCGTTTGTTGTTTTGGCACAGTCCTCAAACTTGCTGAGTCATTCTGCTCAGACTTTCTTCTCAAGTTTTCTTCCAATATTCTGGCAACAATTAAGTCTCTGTTCAGCTCAGCTTCTGGCAAATTTTGCAAGCTATTTGTAATGTTGTCCCAAGAAGGATCTAGTGATTCCAGTAAAATGTAACACTGCTGCTCTTTGCTAATTTCCACTCCTCTCAGTTCAGCTTGCACAAATAAATCTTGCATTGTTTTTAAATGTTCTATCACACACTGTCCTTTAGTCATCTTTTGTCTGTAAATTCTTTTAGACCAAAGCATTTTTGCAAACGCAGTTGAAGGTGTGTGTAATCTCTGCAAGGTATCCCACACATCCTTGGCGGACACTTTATCTCTTACGTCGTTAATCAAGTCTTCTTCTAGCATGAGATAAAGACATGCTTTTGCTTTAGCGTCTCTTTCTCGAGTGGCTGCATTAGCATCAGCTGCCAGCCCTGTTTCAACTGTCGACCACAGAGACTCCTTTATGAGTAGAGATTGGGCATATATCTTCCAGGTAGAGTAGTTGTTTCTATTTAATTTACTAAACTTTAGTATCTCCATCTTAATTTGTGCAGTGACTCAATTTGACACAGTCCTTCTGAGTATGCACAGCAGACAAAATACAAAATGATTTACTCACAAGGCTCCACAAAACTTTCTTCCACTCTCTGGAACTTTCAGCTTCTGTGGATGCTGGTTGCTCTAGTATCTGGGCCCATAACCCTTGTCAAGGATGATGGGAGTTGTAGCTCTTCACCTCTGGCTCTAACTCACCACCTTGTTATGCAGCAGAGCTGACCAGCTTTGATCAGTGGTTGAAGCTTCTTTCCCAAGCAGCAGAGTTTCAGAGAATAGGCTGAAGACCCTGACAAACTCTCCAAGCCTTCTCACTCTTCTTCCTGAGATGTCTCCAAACTTCTCCAGGATTCTTCTGGCTCTTGTATCTTCCCTCAAGACACCAGACAACTCAGTAGTCTTATATAAAAGATCTACTTTATTCTACTATATACATAAATACTATATGCCCTACAAATCACAATCTCTACACTTCACAATATCTCCAAAACTACTCCACACTACACCACAATGTACATTAGCAAACATTGCAATTTATAGCCATTGTTAGACACCACCCACCAGTCAGTTTCCACCCAGTGGGTGTGTACATACATCTTGATTGGTCCACATAGATCATCCCATACCTAAGACCAACCCAAGTGTTTCATCACTTTACCTTGACCACTTAATGAGTCTCAGGTGTTTGCAATCTATCACAGGTGTTCTCAATATACCTTCTATAATTTTGTCCTTGGCTCTCAAGGCTTCTTAATTATATTATCTTTTTCACCTGTGTATCTTCCTGATTGCTCTTGCTTAGTCACTTTGACATTCACATACATATTTTTATTTCTATTACTGTATATCCCATGTTGCTTTTTCCTTAACATGTAATACATAAAGGACATTAAGAAGCTGGAGGATGTCCAGAGGAGGGCAACCAAAATGATGAAGGATCTGGAAATCATGTCCTATGAGAAGAAACCTAGGGAGCTGGGTGTGTTTAGCTTGGAGAAGAGAAGATTAAGAGCTTTGTTTAAATATCTGAAGGGATATTATGTTGAGGATGGAGCAAGCTCATTTTCTGCTGCTCCAGAGTCTAGGACACAGAGCAGTGGATTCAAACTACAGGAAAAGAGATTCCACCTTAACCTTAGGAAGAACGTCCTGACGGTAAGAGCTGTTCAACAATGGAACAATCTCCCGTGGAGTGCAGTGGACTCTCCTTCTTTGGAGGTTTTTAAACAGAGGCTGGATGGCCATCTGTTGGGGATGCTTTCATTCTGTGTTCCTGCATGGCAGTGGGTTGGTCTGGATGGCGCTTGTGGTCTCTTCCAACTCTATGATTCTATGTATCCATTGCTCTGTGTCCTTATCTCTGGAGAAGCGGAAAACAAGCTTGCTCCATCCTCAATATGACATCCTTTGAAATATTAAAACAAGGCTATCATGTCACCCCTTAACCGTCTCTTCCCCAGGCTAAACATACCTAACTCCTTAAGCTGCTCTTCACAGGGCATGGTTTCCAGACCTTTCACCATTTGCATTGCTCTCTTCTGGACACGCTCCCGCTTGTCAATATGTCACATCCCTTGTTAAGGAGCCCTGGCGGCACAGTGGTTAAATGCTTGTACTGCAGCCACTCACTCACAAACCACAAGGTTGTGAGTTCAATCCCAGCCAGGGTCTCAGGATTGACTCAGCCTTGCATCCTTCCAAGGTCGCTAAAATGAGTACTCAGATTGTTGGGGGCAATTGGCTTACACATTGTAAACTGCTTAGGAAGTGCTTTAGTGCACTGATAAGTGGTATAGAAATGTATAGCTATATTGCTATAACTGCAACTTTAGAGTTAGAATGGTATGGCCTCATTAAATGGTGAAGGAGGTATATCACATGGTTCAAGTGCTGGCTTGTGGATGCTGGGTCAACCATGAATCAGATGAGGCAGAATGTGTTTTGTAGCACAGGCCACACCTCTATAGTTCTAAATGTCACTAAAATGTTATTTCTCATGGTTACAACCATAATATTATACAATTAGGACTTCATAACTGAAAAGGAAATACATTACAGGGAATTCATTGTTTGTAACTAATTATTTGTAACTTTGGTTTCTGCCATCAAAGCATTTCTCATAATCTGCTTTACTGATTATTGTGGAGCTTCAAGGTGACAATCCCTTCCAATTCTTATATTCTATTAGTGCCAAACACTGGGTATAAACAGTTTTTTTATCCAGTATACATTCATTGACTACATCTAATGTACTCCATTAAAATATTTCCCGTGGTTTAATACTTATATTAAATTTCAAGGACATTGTGGATGCCATATTAAGGAAGGAAAGAAAAGAAAAGTGTGCTCTCCAAAAGAGGTCAAAATGTGAATGCCGCTCAGCCTCTGAATTCTGAGTAAGTATTCAATTATTGCTTTGTAAATAAGAGGAATGAATAAATAATGACACTTTGCTTGGTTTTGTTGCCTTGTAGGAGAAGCTGTCAAAATGCTTTGCAAACATGAGTGATTAAAATCTCACCAGCTCTTTTCTTCAAGTATACATGAAAACACAACCAACAGGCTAGAAAAAGCAGTGGTAGAACAATGAAGACTTGTGTTACTTCAAAATGAAGACTGGCTATTCTTTTTAAAGAGGAGTGCTGCATCATTAAAAACGCATGATGTTACACATTACTGAAATGGTTAGTGTCACATCTTCTTTGAATTCAAGAAAAAAAGGAGGTATGATGTAGACCAAGGGGTCCCTGGACTTTTGGATCCGGGGGCCGGTTTGCTGGCCCCCAGATCTTCCGGGGGGGGGGTGGAGGTGCGCGTGCGCATGCGCATGCGCATGCACACGATTCCGGACACCATTTTGTCTTCCAAAATGGCATCCGGAGTCGTGCGCATGCGCCACTGGGCGTGAGCAGTGGCAGCGGCAGGCGGCGGTGGCGGCAGGGGCCAGTAGGAAGGCCTCAGCGGGCCAGGGCCGGCCCACAGGCCATAATTTGGGGACCCCTGATGTAGACAGAGCACATGATGTGAAAAAATGGTAAGTCAAGTTCAATGCTTGCTCTTTTCTAGTATAAAAACTACAACCAGCAATAGAAAATTTGTACTTTTTGTTTTTATTTTAGCACTATAAAGTTTCAATTGTCATGTAAATGTGGTGATTAAAAAAACAATATTGTTCAAGCAGCAATTCTATACACTTTAACTTACGGAATCAACAGGATTTTCTTCTAAGTAGACACCTCTAGGATACACAGGGTAATAGGGGACCTAATCTACCTTCTGTCAGTCTCATAGATATTGATCTACGAATTCCACTTCAACTCTGTGCTGCTTAGATGCTGAGGTTAGTGATTTGATTGGAAGAAAATATTAATGTCCTTCACTACTGATTGCTTGCAATTAGGGAGGGCCTCAGGTTTCTACTTTCACTAGCACCCTGGCCTTGGAGGGAGAGGGGAGCCATGCACAGCTTCACTATGCCTAGGACCAGATTGAATTAAAGATTAAATGCCCTCCCTTCATCTTAACTACTACCATCATGGCTTTGGTGGGAGAGAGGAGGCAGGCACAGCTCCACCATGCCTGGCCCAGGGGAAGATTAAATGCCCTCCCTCCATCTTAACTGCTACCATCCTGGCCTTGGAAGGAGAGAGGAGGCAGGCACAGCACAGCTCCACCATACCTGGTCCAGAGCAAGATTAAATGCCCTCCCTCCATCTTAGCTGCTACCACCCTGGCCTTGGAGGAAGAGGGGAGGCAGGCATAGCTCCACCATGCCTAGGCCCAGAGGAAGATTAAATGCTATCCCTCCATCTTAGCTGCTTCCACCCTGGCCTTGGAGGGAGAGCAGAGGCAGGCATAGCTGCACCATGCCTAGGCCCAGAGGAAGATTAAATGCTATCCCTCCATCTTAGCTGCTACCACCCTGACCTTGGAGGGAGAGAGGAGGCAGGCACAGCTCCACCATGCCTGGCCCAGATGAAGTTGACAGGCCCTCCCTCCATCTTAACTGCCACCACCCTGGCCTCGAAGGGAGAGAAGGAGAGGAAGTCAATGCTCTACCATGCCTAGCCACAGAGACAGATGAAAGGCTCTCCCTCCATTCCAACTGCTATTGCCCTGGCCTTGCATGAAGAGAAGAACCAGCAGGTATCTGCTGGGCTTGATCCCCTTCTCCACTGCCATTCCCTTCTCCTTTTGCATCATGTCTTTTTTGCTGGAAGGGAACTGTCTAGTCAACAATTTTTAAGCCACTCTGAGAGCCTATGTGGCAGAAGAGCAGAGTATAAATACTCTAAACGAAATGAAATGAAAGGTCATTGATGGGAGAAATGCCCTAACCATTGTTCTGGGATGCAGTAGCTACAGGTCGAGGTGTCATTGTGCAATAAATATCACCAAAGTCACTTTTTCTAGCTCTAGTCACCATTTAAATGTCATTTGTAGTAATCTCCTAGAAGTAACAAATTAGTACCTCTTTCCAATAATAAAGGTATAATTCCATTGGATTACAATGGTGACTTTATGAGAGATAGCTTTACTTCTTTTTCAATGTAACTGTAACTTCTAGTTATTTTTTAAGTTACAAGGGTGTGTCCTCACTAAATAGTGGCAAAGAAATACCACATGGTTCAGGGATTGCCTCAGGTGTTGCCTTGTGCATGGTGCTGACAAGGTAGACAGGAGAATAACATCTTTTCTACTATAGCTCAACATGAAGTTACTTTTGAGAAACAGAAACGTAAAGAAGAACGTTTTAAACAATTGCAACTACAACAGTAATTATCTGGGAAGGGGAGCTTACATCTGCACTTGCCCCCCCACGTTTTCATGGACTTGTTCCGTGGTCTTGATTCTTCATGGAGGAGCAAGCTCCATAGGATAAAATGGTGTGTGCACCCATGGCACACACACACGGCCACATGCAAAAACGCATGGCCATTCAAGCCAATAGGGCTTGAATATTAGCGAGTTTCCATATTCACGGGGGTGACCGGAATGGATCCCCTGCAAAAACAGAGGGGCAAGTGTAATTACTAAAGTCTAAAGTCTAAGCAATTCCTTTTACAAATAATTACTTCTTCCAAGCACTGACCAAGAGAAAATAAGAACCTTTTGTGAGCCACATTGGGTCATGCTCCAAGGAGAAAGACATCTTATGAAATGAAATGAAATAAATAAGAATACCATTAACAAATGCAATATTGCCTAGCACAGGTGTACCTCAGTTAATGAAGTAGATGTGTTCCTGGACATTATTTCTTTAGCAGACTATTTAGTACTAGAGTCAGAAATAACAAGAAAAGAATAGAGATAGGTTCCTGCAACACAAACAAACAAACAAACAAAGAGCAGGTGAACATGTTTTAACAGTCTTTATATCCAAAACTAACAACATGCCCATGTGAAATCAAACAACCAGGTCAGGAAAACCTTCCCAAAGTAAATAATAGCCTTTTGAAAGGCTAAAGAGCACTTGAAAGCTTCTTCCAAAATGAATTGGCATGATGAATTTTTCTTTCCCCAGCCTCTGCTTTCCTATGATTTCTGTTTTGGTGGTCAGGTGTATAGAGCTATGCCTCTTTTTTTAACACACTGGGTGCAGCTGGTGAGGCAGACAACGGCTGCATCTACACTGCAGAATTAACATTGTTTGACACCACTTTAACTGTCAGGGCTCAGTGCTATGGAATTCTGGGATCTGTAGTCTTGTGAGATATTTAGCCTTCTCTGGCTGAGAGATCTGATGCCACAACAAACTATAAATCCCAGGATTCTGTAGGATGCAGCAAGGACAGATAAAGCAATGTCAAACTGCATTAATTCTGCAGTATGGCAGAAGCCTTGCTCCCCCATTTCTTTTTCTGTTTTGCTGTTCACACGTGTTTGGTAAAGGATTCTGGAGGAAGATGCTGTTTACCTTGACTGGTATAGGCAGACACGACGCCACAGTAGAATCCACTACTGTAGACTCTTTCCTAGCTCAGGCTTTATTGCTTTTTTAGCTGCAGACACACTTTTGAAACCAAGAGGTCTCTGTTTCTTCAGCCCTCTTTCACCATCCTCCCAATGCCAATGCTGCTAAAAAACTTTCCTTCTGTACAGAGAATAAGGAAAAAAGGGAGGCCAAGGGAAGGTGTGAAAAGACTTTGCAGAAAAGGAGCTCACTCATGGTTCAGCAGCCCAGCAATTCATAAAACAAAGGTTTAACACAGGGGTAGGCAACCTAAAGCCCGGGGGCCGGATGCGCCCCCCTGAAGCCTTTGGACCGGCCCCAGGCCGGTCCTGCTGCCGCCGCTGCCCCCCACTGCCACCGCCGCCCGCCATGATGATATTGATTATTGCTGTTATTACTTGTTCTTGGGGTTTTCTTGGCAAAATCTCCACAGGGGTTTTGCCATGGCTTTTCTGGGGCTGAGAGAGAGTGCATGCATATTTTTTAAATTTTTTATTTATTTATTTATTTATTTATTTATTTATTTTTGGTGCTTCGGCCCCCCAATTGTCTGAGGGACAGCAACCCGGCCCCCAGCTCAAAAAGGTTACCTATCCCTGGTTTAACATGAAGATTGCATCTACACTGTTGCTCTGCAAACCTTCAGGTGAGCCAAAGTAGCTGTGCCTTGACAGCTTTACAAATCTCCAGAACTTTAAAATACAAACTGTACCAAATGAATTTAGAGCTCACCGTTGTGTCTCTGAGGCAAAAGTGAAAGTAAGGAAAACTAAATGAAGATCAGCTAAGAAGCTTCATTCATTCAATAAAATGCCCACTGGGTTAGATTCATTTCTATCTAATTTCTAATTCCTACCCAAATTAGTCTCTCCTGCTTCTAACATCTCATGGCTGGTAGACAGGAGGCCCTCTCAGGGATGATAGTCAGAAGGCATGCTACGGAGGATAGTATAAGGGCAGCTCACTCTGTTTCCAAGCAACATCCTACTTGGATCAGGCAGTCAGGACAATGTTAGGACAATGTTAGGAGCAAATTCAACTCTGTTAGACCCTTGTGTCATCTTCCTCCTGCTGAGTTGGGAGCTGCAGTACCAACCTCTATCTGCAATGATTAAAATGTGGAAGAGCAGAAAAGTAGAGCAGATTTCCCCTCCAGCAAACTGCTATGGTGGGACAGAGATGAAAGGAACTGAATCTTCCTCAGAGTCTCCATTTCAAGACCTGTGGCATCTAAGAGCCTCACACAAGCATGTTCACTCACATCCAGGGTCTCTCACCCACATAGAACTTTATCACACAAGCCTAAAAAGTGGATTTTTAACAGAATAAAAGTGATTTTGGATGGGACTTATCATACGGCACTGTGTCAGTCCTGCTCCTGCCTTGCATTCCATTCATTGCCGTTGTGCACCTTGCAGGGTGACCAGATGCAACTGCAAAGGAGAATAAGGCACCGTAAAGAAAATGGAGAAAAAGACCAAGAAAAATGTAGGGCATTACAAACTAAAAGATAAAAACACTAAAGTAAATACAAATTCATGCTTCTTAGCCATGCTCAAAATGGAGGACATTTTGAAATTCCTCCTGAGCAGAAGGTTAACATGTAGGACATGTCCTGGAAAATGAGGATGTCTGGTCACCCTGGCATTTTTTTCAATGATGGGTAAAATTAATAGGTCCTCAGTCTTGCTGCTATTCCATTTCAGTCTTGGGGTGGAAGGTCCCTTCCAGTGTAGTTGCGCTTCTCAACTAGTCACTTGATGTGAGTGGACGTGATTCTGCTCCTCTCCTCCTTTCCCTTCTCCCTCTTGCAGAGATCATGGCTGCCAGTACCTTCCAGAAGCTAGCTGCTGTGTGCACATTCACACAGCAGCCGGCTTTGGGAAGGTGTTGGCAGTCTGGATTGCTTGTCCACCCACCACCCACTTTCCTCATCTAGTGCAAGGCTGCTGTGTGAATGAACACACAGGAGCATTGAGCTTCAAGAGGTGTGAGGAGGACCAGTCCCAAACTCCAACACCTTCCTGAAGTTGCTTACTGTGTGCACATTCACACAGCCATCCCATGCTTCAGGAGGATGCCAGGAGACAAGCGATCCTGGCCTCCAGCTGTTGTGATCACTTTCCCCTTCCCTTTTCTCCCAGAAGGCACCATTTGGTAAAATGAAAAACAGATCACGTGACCATGGATCACCAAAGTGCTATTGTGGGAAAAGTGTGATACAATGGGCCCTTGGTATCTGCGGGGGATCCATTCTGGACACACACACCCTCAGATGCTCAAGTTCCGTTGTCCCCAATGGGGATAATGGGGCTGTCCCTAATGGCAGCATGGCCATGTGCATGTACTGCCAATGGGGACAACATGGGCTTGCCATCCACAGATACTGAAATCTGTGGATGGCAAGTCATGGATATCAAGGTCCCACTGTACTTCCATTTTTAAACTACTCGGATTGTGGCAGGACTGCAGTCTTGTCTGATAATGTATATAATCAAAGGAGAGTGAACTCAGGTTTAGAACTGATGTTCATTCACTATTGATCACATCTCCTTAGATGCTATTCTTGGCAGTCAAACCAACTGTTAGCCAGAGGACTTTTTCTTCAGCCACCTCTAGATTGTGGAACGATGCCAGAGCAGATTTGACGGCTGAATACACTAATAATAATAATAATAATAATAATAATAATAATAATTTATTTGTACCCCGCCCCTCTGCTTGGCAATTGGGGTGGTATACAACAATTTTAAAAAAACAACAGTTAAAACACCTTTATCCCACACCCTAATCCTCCCACCCCTTAAAACAGGATTAAACTGCATTGAAGTTAAAATCAATCAACATAATTAAAATACTATAAAAATATTGGGTGACATGCCATGGCGGCAGGGGGGGTAAATAGCGGATCACCTCCATTTAGCCGGGCAGTTGTTCCGGGAAGGCCTGCCAGAAGAGATCCGTCTTTACTGCCTTTTTAAAGGCAGCATGAGTGGTGATAAGGCGGATCTCGTCCGGCAGACCATTCCAAAGTCTGGGAGCAGTTGCGGAAAAGGCCCTCTGGGAGGTCTGCGAAAGCCTAGTCTTCATAGGCTGCAGCAGTTCCTCCCAGAGGACCGAAGTGCATGGGGGGGGTCATACGGGGAGAGGCGGTCCTGGAGATAAGATGGACCCAAGCCATGTAGGACTTTAAAGGTCAAAACCAACACCTTGTACTGGGCCCGGAAACTAATCGGCAGCCAGTGGAGGGATTTAAGCACCAGTGTTATGTGCTCCCTCCCTCCAAATTTAAAACAGCATTTAAGACCAATCTGTTCCAGAAACTTATCCATATGATTTTTAAATTGTGAATTTAGATGATGAATCTTAAATGTGGATTGTTTTAAAATATGTATGTCTTATTTGTCATTTTAAACTGTTGCATGTTTTAATTAATATATTTTAATTGATGTTGTACATTATTGATTTGTTGTTGTTCCTGATCCATGGGGAGAGGCAGGTCATCATCATCATCATCATCATCATCATCATCATCATCATCATCTCTTTGTCATCCTGACAGTCAACTCTTGGAGCTGTCTGAGACAAATACAAGTATTCAGATAGGGTTCATTAATACCACTGAGATCTCAGTGTGCAAAATTTTAAAGAATGAGGGTGCTTGCTTGCTTCCTCAGGTTGTTTATGGAGTGCATGCAAGTTAAAACACATTTTACACACTAAAACTGGTTTCAAGATGTTGAGATTATGAGACTGATCTCCAATTATGGCAACATTTAATTGCCTCAAAAGTACTTGAGCAATTATAAACAGAGTGTGATTAACAACAGTAATGAAGTGTTGCCGTTTAGCCAAGGACAGTTAAATCATCCGCCTCTACATAGGAAACATGTCTCAAGGAAGAACTATCATTATTTATGAAAGTATAGTATGCTATTAGGGTTCTTTCCTGTATATAATCAGTTACATAAATAACATCATTCCAGCAAAGATGGATAACATTGTTTTTAAAGAGTTGGATCCAGAGCCCTCTTAACCAATGAAGATTAATTAGAGCGGCAATGGACAGTGACCCCAAATTAGGTAAAACTATCTCACAATCATGTTTTTCAGCCTTTAAAAAATATTTTGCACTTTCATATAAATTAATTATTTAAAGTTTTACACAATTTATAGCAGGATAGATTTAAAACATTCTTTTGAAACTGTTTTAATAACTATAGAGAAGATATAGGTAGTTGTGGTTTGTTTGTTTTTTGGTCAGCCACTGGAATCTCAACAAGGATCAAGCCAATCTGATTTCCCTTCAAAAAGCGTTCGACAGATGAGGCGCTGCTACAACATCATCTTGTGTACTCACCAGGCTTATGAGGACTGTATTCATATTTTCACAGAACTGGAGCCTTTAATTTTTACAATGTAACAATTACTACTTTCTTTCAACACCTCCACTAGCTACTTACCAGTTTTCAGGGAGAATTTGTAGGTTACTAGGTGTGTATCAAAGATACCTGAGTAGATGAGCCTGGAGGAGATGATCTCCCTGCTTTGTCCACCTGGATGCACCAACTAACGTTGGAGGGCCGAGGGATGGGGGAGCTGCCATCATTTATAAAAATTTCAATTCACAAGGAAACCCATACACCTAGGCATCAGTTTCAAGGTTTTGTACCTTTTGTTGGGTACTGGAGGCCAGGGAGACAGAACAGGGATGCTGCTGGTGTACCTCCCATCTTGCTTCCCAGTGGTCACCATTCCTGAGCTGGCGGTGGTCTCTGAAGTTGTATTGGAAAACCCTACAACTGTGGTTCTAGGGGATTTCAACATTCATATCAAGGGTATCCTGACAGGGCTGGCTCAGGACTTCATGGCCACCATGACAACCACAGGGCTGTCTCAGCATGTTGTTGGTCCGACACACAAGGCCTAGCATACCCTGGATCCAGTTTTTGATGTTTGATGATCTGATTTCAGAGAGGATCTCAACAACCCCATTGTCATGGTCAGGTCATTTCCTCATGACATTTGGTTTGATGGCAGCAGATCCTCTCTGCAGTAGTGGGAGACATATTAAGATGGCCTACCCCAGAGACTTACGGAATCTGAAATGCTCTGGAGGAATTTTCCTGCTGACAGGGCTGGCACTCCTATTGAGGCCTTGGTTTCAGTATGGAATGGAGAGATGTAAAGGGCCAGAAATACAATTGCTCCTAAGCACCCAGTCCAGTGCTATAGAGCCCACAGTTCACCACTGTTTACAGAATATCTGTGGGCAGTGAAGTAGACTGGATAATGGCTAGAATGTAGGTGGCGTAGATCTCAGGCTGAATGGTATGAGAAGCTAGCAAACACTCTTCATTGTGCCTACTATGCAACAGTGAGGTAGGCCAAAAAAATCATATTTCACTTCTAGGATTTCACCCTCAACCTCCCATCTAATAGGACTTTTCAAAGTGATGAGGAGTTTTCTGAGTAATGGCCCAGAGAGCTCAAGTATGCAACCCATGGCTACCTCCTATGAAACACTTGCTAGGTGCTTCAAGGAAAAAGTTGCTCATATCCCCTAAGAACTTGACATCACACTTGTTACAGAGATTAGGAAGGTATCCAGATTATGGAATGCCTCTGTCAAATTACCAGTTTGGATAATTTCAAAAAAGCCATCAAGACGGATCTCTTCCGGTAGGCCTTTCCCGAATAGAATATACTCTCCTAAATTCCTACCTCTCCCTCTTTTATACTTTATATCTGCTGGTATTAGAATACCAGACATTTTAACTATGTTTCTAATTTAATCCTTTTTTAGAGGGAGGGGTAAACTATTTATCATGTTTGTTTGTTGTGGGGACTGTTTTTATTTATGCTAACAATGGAAGCCAGCCGCCTTGATTGCTGTGGCAAAAGGCGGGGTACAAAAAGAAAGTTGTTGTTGTTGTTGTTGTTGTTGTTATTATTATTATTATTATTATTATTATTATTATTATTATTAATTATCCAGTATACTGTCTGGTCAGTTTTCATGAGATCAGTTTCAATTATTGAGGCCTGGTGGTGCAGTGGTTAAATGCCTGTACTGCAGCCACTCACTCATAGATCACAAGGTTGCGAGTTCAATACTAACCAGAGCTCAGGCTAGACTCAGGCCTGCATCCTTCTGAGGTCGCTAAAATGAGTACCCAACTGTTGGGGGGCAATGAGCTTACAGTTGTAAACCGCTTAGACATCCCATAGCGTGATATGAAGCGGTATATAAATGAAGCTGGTGATGTGGAAAAAATGCTTTAAGCAGTTTGACATACCACATGTAAGCTTGACCCTTGTCCTTCTTGGCTGATAAAATCTAGGAGGGGCAGATTGACCATGTGGGTCCAGGGGGTGGTAGATGCCTCACTATATCAGAAGGAGGTGTGCTGCCTTAAAGGAGGAAGTGGTGCACCTTCTCCTGAAGAGAACCTCCCTAGATCCAAAGGTATATGGGAACTATTGCCCTATTGCAAATATCCCCTTTGAGGGCAAGGTATTTGAGCATGTGGTGGCTGGGCAATTCAGGCATTCTTGGAAGAAACAGATTATCTGGACCCAGTTGTAATTGAAGACCTACTCAAGGGGAAGATAGCGAGAGTGCTACCCTATTGATCTTCCTGGATCTCCCAATAGTTTTTGGTACTATTGATCATCATATCACACTGAATCAGATTTGTGGAATAGGAGTGGGAGGCACTGTTTTACAGTGGTTCCTCTCCTACCTGGAGGGCCAGTTCCAGAGAGTAGTACTGAGAGATTCCTGTTCAGCCCCATAGCTATTAAGCTATGTGGCGCCACAGAATTCCATCTTATCCCCCATGCTGTTCAATATTTATGGGGTTTTGGAGAGGGGTGCCCTCAGTATGCTGGTGACATTCAGCTCTGTTTCTCCTTGTCATTGAAATCAGATAGGGTTGTGCAGGTGCCAAACCAGTGACTCGATGCTGTAATGGACTGGATGAGGGCCAATACACTGGAGCTGAATCCCAATAAGATGGAGGCTCTGTGGATTTGCAGTTCCTGGATCTGGGAATTAGGTAAAGAGCCAGTTCTGCATGGAGTTTCACCCCCGTGAAGGAGCAGATACATAGTTTGGGAGTGCTCCTTGATCCTTCCCTGTTACTAGAGGCCAAAATGGACTCTATGGCTCAAAGTGCTTGGTGCCAGTTTTGACTGGTATGCCAGCTACAGCCTTTTCTGGACAGAGAAAACCTAGTTCCAGTAGTCCATGCACTAGTAACTTCCCACTTACACTACTTTAATGTGCTCTACATGGAGCTGCCCTTGAAGAAGACTAAAAGAATACAGCAGTTCAACTGCTGACTTGAATATCATATAGATAGCATTTCATGCCAGACCTAAAAGAACTGTACTGGGTACCAATATGTTTCTGGTCTGAATTTAAGATGCTTGTGTGACCTTATGGGAAAGGGTCTTGTCAGCTGTTGCACCCAAACTGAGGAATGATTCCCCCTCCCCAGAGGCTTGAGTGGCACCAACTCTCTTGTCATGTAAGTGCCAAGTTAAAACTTGACTGTTTGCCATAGCCTTTGGGCCTTATTCATTCAATCCAAGACTTATTTATACTTTTAAAAACATTTTAACATTTAAAAAATCTGTTTTTAACTCATTGTATTTGTATGGTTTTCAATTATTTATTAATGTATTATTTCAATTATTTATACAGTGGGCCCTTGGTCTCTGCTGGGGTTTGGTTCCCTCCGTGGATACCAAAATCCATGGTTGGTCAAGTCCCATTAAATACAATGGGGTTGTAAAATGGTGCCCCTTATATAAAATGGCAAAAATCAAGGCTTGCTATATATTTTTTTTAATATTTTCAAGCCATGGGTGATTGAATCTGTAGATCCATAAAGAATCCATGGATACAGATTGATGTACACTTTACCTTTAATTTGAATCAATCCTTTTCAGTGTATTTTCTCACTCTTTTTAACCTATTTAAATGCTATTTGCACACTATCCTGAAATCTCCTGATATTGCACAGGGTAAAATATTTAAACAAACAAACAAACAAACAAACATTCTCACATACAAGCTTGCCTGAGCCCCAAGAGTTTTGTAAGAGGCCATTTTTTCACTCTCATCCACCTCACATCCATGTCTCATAGAAATGTGAGAGAGAGCTGTTCCTAGGTTCTGGAAATTCTCTTCCTAGGGAGACTAGAATGGTCCTTTCTTTGGTGTTCTTCTTTTGGGAGGCACCAACTTCCATTCCAACAGGCTTTTTGTTTTTTTAAAAAAGCATTATAATTGTTTGCTTTGCTCTTTTTAAAAATGATTTTTAACGTTTTGACGTACACGTTCCCTTTAATTTGAATCAATCCTTTTCAGTCAGTGTGAGAATCCAGGTGCTGCTGCTCCACAAAGCTATCTGCTCCCTTATTCACTTTCTACTCTTGTAAAACTGTAGTACTCTCAACTACAGCAGGAGTGGGTGGCATGAAGGGAGCTACAATGGCTCCATCCTGTCATAATGCTTTCAAAACTAGAAGCACAGAACTGCACCTGGGCAGGGACCTGGCATCCCCAGCAATGGTACATACAGGTGAGTCATCAGTTTGTAACATATTCAAGGAGTAATGAACTTGCATTCTGCCTGAGTTGATTAGAAATCTCTAAATAAATCAGAATCCACTAGCTCAAATCTTTCTTTTTTAAAATTCAAAGTGGAGATGGAGTACATTTTCAGTAGTGGTACTACATGGTAATTCCCTCCACAGAGCAGCTTGTCAGATTAGTCTGATTAAAATCTTTTTAAAAAAATAAAAGGTAGGCCATTTTGTTTTTATTCTGTTCCAGAAAACATTCGAAGCAATATTGATCTTTGATTGTTATACTGGCTGCTGCTCACAGCTTGCTTTTGTATTATTTTGAGGTAAACATGAACAACTTTTGAGATCCAATTTTCTTCTCTTGGGACCCACTGGACAACACACTAACAGCAAAAAATAGAATTTAAAAAAAATCAAAAAGGCACTCCTTGTTCAAAAGGAGCATTGCCACATGTAGAAATTCCTAGCAATACCAAATTCTGCTCGCCCCCTGCAATTTATAATGGAGGGAGGTCTGAGAAGCCAGAAAAATAGTCCTGGAGTTACATGATTCCCACCCTTCTTGTAGGATTTGGATTCTGTTCCCTGTTTTTAGGAGATGCTGCATTGAATTGCATTTTATTTCTTCTTGTTTTATGTTTTTATAGTTGTAAGCTACTCCCACAGCTCTTCTGTGGTGTATGGCAAAATATAAATTCAAACAATAAAATAGAATCAATTCCCTGACACAATGCGTGCATAAACTTAAAAAGAAAGAAAAGGCCACTGGTGTCTGTAAATCTCATGCATGCTTTACAGAGGAAAACAGATTGAAAAAATAATTCTGTCAACAAAAACATATATAAATAGACTTGGGAATGAGAGCTTTACAAGCATACAGACACTGAATGGAAGGAAAAGGAGAAATTTTATTTAGTTTACACTTTTAAAAGTGAAAACAGATTTTTCAAAAAAAAAATTAATATTACACAACCTTTACATTGGAATTCTTTATACATTTTAACATATATGTACAAATTCACTTTTTTCAAGTGTAAGAGGTGAATGATATTTCTGGTCAACTTCTTGGGCTGCCAGTAATGGCAGATCATTGCTGTCCGGACTATGCACACTTGCTGTGTTTTCTATTCAGTGTGATTTCTATTAAAAAAAATTAATTTCTGAATCTTTTCTTTATCTGAATTTCTTTAGCTTTTATAATGAGCCAGTATTCCAACCATTCTGATTTCTTTCATCTCTGAAGGTTTGTTAAAGCAAAGATTACAAAAAAATGTAAAATATTTTACTCAAACCTTTAATTCTAACTCCAACCGATGATTTTTCCAAAATGAAATTGCTGTATAAAATGTCATATTCCCATACAGGTATCGTTTCCACTCATCATGGCAAAAAGCATTCCTCAACAAAGAGTGTTTAAAATGGAGATGAAGATTGTGCAGACCTCCAAATGTTGTTGGATCATAACTTCCATAATTCCTCATCACGGGCTGGCTGGCAAGGGCTTGTGAAAGCTGCCATACAGCAATATCTAAAAGTCTGCTTATTTCCCATTCCAGGTATAAAAAAAATCTGAGCCTTCCTAAAGAAAAGGCAATGCAATGTAACATGAAAAAAATCAAGAGAGCTTGAGTGATGGCTTCCAATATGCATCAGGGTATAGGACTGTTGGAAATCTTGAATCACTGAGGAGTGTGATTCACAACAGCCATCAACACTATGAAGTCTGCATTCACACCTATTGCTTCAAACAATAATTTAGCAATTTCAGCATTACAGAATTTATCTTCATAACCTGCACTACTAATGAAGTATGGTGGGAGGGTGTTTGGGGGGGGGGATCATGAACCCTTCAATGTGTCTGAACCCATAGAGATGAAATACTTTACCACTATGTCTATTTGAAGAAGAAGCAGTTGTGAATGCAACACCAGAGAAACTCCATACTAATATGGCCAGATTCAACAATCCAGAGAACACTGGGGCTCAATATACCAAAGAACAAGACAGTGATAGAATTTGGGTGTATATACACACAGTTAGTGGTAAAGGAAAAGTTCTTCATAGGTATTTTAGAGAAAGTTGCTCGTCATACACTGGGTTGAATTATAAATACAGTTTTCATTTTCATTTCAATTTCTCACTTTGTTATGGCAATCCTTGTCTCATATTAAACTACAATCTTAAACTGAATTTCCACAAAAGGAAAGTGACTTTTGTATCCAAATTGCTTAGGCCACACACACAAAATCTATCCCACAGATTCTACACGTTTCTCACTGCCACCGTGGTTTCATGATATGATCCTGACCATGTTATTCTGTATCAAAAAAACCTTTCAAGATTTTTCTTTCTCTATATTCAGTTTTAGTTTGAATATTACCAAGAGTCTAAGCTGTACATTATTATGATGATTTAAAAAATCCTTCAAGGTTGTTGCACCAGTGACTTCATGAAATACTCAAATGAGATGGAAACTCCTGCAGGACTTAGTCATGGAGTGGTAAAACTGGTATAGAGTTTTAAATCAAGAAGTTCTGAAGACTAGATTTAGCAAAGTGATCGAACAAATTGTACCTTTAGTCTATACTTTAACCAAAGGATAGTCAAAGTTAAAATTTGAAGTAGATCAGACCTGTAGGCTCCTAAGGGAACCTAACTGATTCTTAGTCCCCTTCAATCACGTCTGACTGTTGGTCTTGCAAGTGTCTCTAGGGAGACCTGGGGCTGCAAGCTCATCAGTCATCTCTTTTTCAACCTAACAAAACATTCCTTAATTATCTGAAATAAGAACTGTGGGGCAGTTAGCCACAGAATGTATTTAAAGAGGGGTGGCCCCTAACCCCCTGTTTTGTATGAAAACTATGTGCACACACAGCTCCCCCCTCCAAACTTACTGAAACCAGTGATTGGAAAGGCCATGATGTCACATGTGGTACAGCCCACAGAGGGGGGAGAGATGAAAATTGGCCTTCTCTCCCTGCACCTTTGCTCACCCTGATTTAGAGGTTGTGTGATAGCAAGCCCTAGCTGTGTTGACCATCAGGGAGGGTTAGTGAAGAACTGAGACAGTTTCAGTGACAAGGTGTGTAGAGAGGGAAGGGGCTAGGTGAGTGAGGCGGCTATATGATGCAGCCAGAGAATAAATCTCTCCTGTACCACACACATGCTAGAGAGGACTTTAAAACACACATTACTTTCAGAAATAAAATATAAGAAAACATAAAATATTTAAAAGCAAAAATTTGCTGTAAAGCTGAAAAATCAGTTCCCGTGTGGACAGTCAGCTTTAAGATAAACATTATTATTACTGCCAGATCTTGACTACTCCATCCCAGCCACAGGTAGCAAGGAGTGACGGAAGGATAGGATGAAATGTTGCACTCACGCAGGCTTGACTGTGCCCAGATAAGGTGCAAATGATTCTAGAGGTGCGATAGTTGTAGAAAAACACTTTGCCTTCTGAACTTCCTGACACAAGGAGCATTCCATCTGGAGAAAATTCACAGCCTACTGCAAATCCTTCGACCTGTAAGAGTCAGGAATTAAGAGAGCTTAAAATAAATCAAGATCTTAATTACCAAAACACAATATGATCTATAACCTCCTGAAATTTTATAGTGTAATGAATGTGTCAGTTTTTACCATAATGGCCTAATTGCTTCCCCCAGGTGTTGATCAAGACAGACCCATTAAGGACTTTACATTGTTAGCTGAAGCCGGTGTGTACATGATAAGGCTCTTAGCAACTAATAAAGCTTTTAGTTATATTAAGACCTATCAGCACTTCAGTTTAATTCTAAATTATCTAAAATATAGAGAACAGGGTTGAAGACTATTAATTTTTATCTCTTATAAATTAGCAGCATAAGCAGGCATGTTAAAGTGAAAGTATCCATTGAGGATTTGCAGAGAGATAGAATACCTTGTGCCCTTCATATCTCTTCTTTTTGTTGATTCTGTATGGTCGCAGACTAGAAAACAAGGCCATGTAATTCCCATTTGTCTGAGCAACAAAGACAGGCTCCTTAGGATGAGGTGTAAGAGTGGGACAGGTATAGCGTTCCTGAAAGAAAGTTTGGAAGTAACTGTTATTATGATTAATAATAATAATGGCAGGTAAAGAAAGTCTTCTATGAAGCCTCTGGCACAAAACCCAGTTCCCATTCTCTACACCAGTCTTCCACAGTTCAGTACATTCCAGATGTGTTGAAGTACAACTCCTATCACTGCTATACAGAATGGTCAATAAAGTCTAGATCTCCAGATAGTCAGGAGCTCACATCTTGACATCCAGAGCTTTTTGGACTACAGATCCGAGACTCCCATTGCTCTGTCCTCTGAAGGGGAGAAGAGCAGCCAGGAACAGCTCCATCATAATGTGCCCATCATACCTTGCCCTCAGACACTGGTGAAAGCTACTCCCTCCAGATCTCAATTGCTATCCTCTTGCTTCTTAGCGAGAAAAAAGCAGCCAGCATCTGCTGGACTTAATCCTCTTCCCATTGCCATCCTTTCCCCCTTATTTAGATTGTAAGCCTGGAAGCTTACAATCTAAATTGCTCTGGGAATCCTTTTTGCCTGAAGGGCAGGTTATAAAGAATATAAATAATAGGTATTCCAAAAGTAACTATTTTCAGGATCTGTCCACGGCATATATTTACATAAGGACTGATCCTGCAGATCAACCAGACAGTGCAATTGCTTCCCTCAACATTGTTGCTGTACATTCACTGGGACTCCAACTTTGGAAAGGAACAAGATTTGGGCTACCTCTGTTTGCCTCTGTAATCACCAGTGATACAGAGGACGTTATCACACGGGGTCTAAAGCAGCCCCATGCCTGCACCATCGCTGCATCATTCTGGATCCTTTGCCCCTGTGATCAGACGACGTCGCAGCAAACCCCGCCCATCCCTGCATCATCCCTGCATCATCGCTGCATCATTCTGGATCCTTTGCCCCTGTGATCAGATGACGTCGCAGCAAACCCCACCCATCCCTGCATCATCCCTGCATCATTCTGGATCCTTTGCCCCTGTGATCAGACGACGTCGCAGCAAACCCCGCCCATCCCTGCATCATCCCTGCACCATCGCTGCATCATTCCAGCTCTTTGTAATTCCTCTTTCAAAGAGGAATTACGGCTGCGCGACCAGAATCATTCCGGTATGGTTCTGGATTGATTCCATGCTGCTTTTCTTGCTGCTTTGAGACCCCTGGTGTGATAACGTCCAGAGCCAGCTTTTTCCAGCTGCATCCATGCATGGATTGGGCCTGAGAGGAGACTGGCAGTTTTATATAAACTCTTTTGCGGTCATTTTAAATTAAAGATGATTCACAACTAGGGACAGACAAAATAAATACTTGATTGCCAGAGATTACATTTTCTGCAATGCTCATCTGTATCGGATCTTTTGTTCCAGTTTAAGAAGAATGAAAGCCCTGAATGCAAAAGTCAACTGTTTTAGTCCCATACACATGCATAAAGAAAGACTAACAATGAGAGTTGTTTTGGCTCAGTAAGTGGTGTTTATCCCTGCTGAGAGTGAAAATCGACTTCTTGGTGTGTTGGGAACGCATGCAGGCTCCCATCTGAAAGATTAGAAATGGAAATTTATGAAACTAAAGGCAATTTTTTAGTAATTGTTTGCACACACTCACACCAAAATCACCCTCAATTTCATGCTAGCTGTGGAGAGAGCAGTAAACTATCCCATTCAATAACACCCCATCTTTTTTTCTCCTGAGGAAATCATCTTGTTTAAGCAGCTGAATACATCAAAATGAATGCTATGCAGTTTCTTATTCACTGATGCACATTGCCTTTGAAGTGCAAATGACTAACCTACTCTAACAATTTATGCACAGGATTGTGCATCTGCAAATCTGGACAAAGGCAATCATGGATGCTGGCAATGGGAAAGTTCTATTAAATCATCCACTCCATCTCTCTGTCCAGACATAGATAAATGGTTACAAACTGACCTTGTTCTTTACATTTTCGAAAGAGACTGAACTCCACACTGAGTTTTTGCAGGAGTTCAGCCATGTTTGAAACTGACAGCCTTATGTAGAAAAAACTTATATATATATAAAATATCATCATGCGCATAGTATAGAAGAACATCTCCAAAAGCAGCCACCTTCAACCTTAAAGAAGGGAGAGGAAACATAAGAGATATGAATGACTTGCTCTTCTCCAAAAGCCCAAGAATGAAATCTAAGAGTAGGTTCATACTTTGTTTCACATGAATGAGCACTATCAAACTACCTCACCCTCCTTATGTCATATATGGGAGAGGATATACACACATGGTCTACCTGTGCTATTTCCCCTCATTTTGATGCAGGCAAATAAGTCCACAATGGGGAAATCAGGTAGGTACATGAGTACCTGAAGCTTGCTCTTGTGGATCACTTACAGATTATGAATCAGCCTTAAGAAATTTAGCAAACAGAGGAAATGTTGCTAGATGGAAAACTTGCTAGATGGAAAACAGGCAGTTGCTTTATGCCAGCTAGATTATTTGTCCATCTAGCTCAGCATTGCCTACTTGAGTTAGCAGCAGTTCATGGGGAGCAGAGTCTTTCCCACCATCTGTTACCTGATCCTTTTGACTGGAGATGGCAGGAATTGTCACATAGCAATAGCAACTTCATTTATATACCACTTCATATCACCTAAGCAGTCTCTACGCAGTTTACAACTGTAAGCTAATTGCCCCAAAAAGCTGGGTACTAATTTTAGCGACCTCGGAAGGATGTAAGGCTGAGTCGACCCTGAGCCCCTGGCTGGGACTGAACCCACAACCTTATGGTCTGTGAGTGAATGGCTGCAGTACATTTAACCACTGCGCCACCAGGGCTCCACATGCAAAGCATATGCCCTACCACTGAGATACAGTTCATTCTAGAGCCTAGAAGTGTTACTTTTTGGACTTCCAAGCAGAACACAAGGGGGACTGTGTTCAGGGGGGTCTTTTTTTAATAGTTTTAAATGGAACCTGAATTTTATTGCATTTTTAAAGTGCAATATCATCTCAAAACATTACCCAGAGTACTTGACACTAACATAGTCACTCTTGTTTCCTCCTGCATTCTTGTTTCATATCATTTTTGCCAGATGAAGAAATGTGCGTGTTCTGAAAGTCTGCACAGGGGATTCTGCATCTTTTGGGTTGGCTAGAATCCTGCTAGTGACTTATGCCAATGGAAGTCCCATTTATATCAGCTTTTTGTGGTACAGTGGCAGCAGGGAGACAGCAAAAAAGAGAGTTAGCAGCGCAGTTTTATTTCCCGACAGGGATGGGTTTTGCTCCACCTTCAACCCCACCATGGCAGCACTTGTAGCCCTTTTTCCTCTGCAACTGTGCTGACCTCTCCACCAACTCTTCTTCTGGTGTAGTTACAGCAGCAAATAGGATGTAGATCAAAGCTATAGGTTGGAGCCATCCACCTTCAGCTCTGTTCAATGACAAAGTAATATGATGGCCTGGCAGAGAGAGGCTGAAAGTTAATGCCATCTACTTCCAAGACAGCATGCAAATGATCAAGATGCAAGTTGTGCTGCTGTTTGTACAAACGTCACATTGAGTTGAACCACAGTAAAGATGGAAGTGTAAGGAGAGAATCACAGCAAAAAATCCTATGTCCATTGGGCTGACATAACACAAGCTGGTTTAAGCCATTTCCAGAGAAAACTGCTATAGATGATTAAAAAAAATGTTTGTGTTGTAAAAAAATAAGACAGTAAATAAAATAAAACATCTCACATGAAAGATTTGATTGGAGATCTTTGCAGCTGTGTGGAAGTCCCATGCAATAATGGTACGGTCAGCTGAATCTTGGCTTACTGCATCAGTGCTGGTAAGAAATTCTTTTCCTCCAGGGAGAAACATGATATCCAAAGTTTGCTGGACTGCAGCTTTGTAGACGTTTATTATCTGCAATTCAAATACCATAAAGCAACCATTGTTTCTGTGCTCCCTCAGACATACTGCCAACTAGAACCAGTCTGTTTTAAAGCAGAACAGCAGTTGTTCGAAGAGAAAGAGGGAGGGAGAGAGGGAGACAATTCATGACAAGGAAGAAAGGAGAATATGTTTCTAGTGCCAGCTGTCTTCTCTACACAGTCCGTGGCCCAACCCTTTCTTTCATGCTTCACATCACAGCACTGTCTCCATCAGCAGCCATCCTACCTGGCTGAATCTGAGGGAGAGGCATCACTTCAAGATCTTGCTTCATTGGTTGGACGGGGCTAGCTGTCCCTGGTTCCTCACTTCCCAGTGTATTTTAGATAAAGGTTCCCTGAAAAGTTCAATCAGAAGACTGAGAGGGTCTTGTATTGTCTTATACAACCTACATTGGAAACAGGAAAATTACTAAAAATTGGGAGCCTTGCATAAGTGGTACAAGATTTCTTTGCCTACTTTTGGCAGATTTCTCTGACTAGTAGTGTTCAAAGGGATCTTGTAGCTCCTTTGAGACTAACCAAAAGACAGACGTTAGAACCATAGAATCATAAAGTGTGTTCCACTGCCAGACAACTCTTACTGTCAGGAAGTTCCTCCTAATGTTGAGGTGGAATCTCTTTTCCTTTAGTTTGAATCCGTTGCTCCGTGTCCTAGTCTCTGGAGCAGCAGAAACCAAGCTTATTCCATCCTCAATATGACATCCCTTCAAATATTTGAACAGACTATCATATCTCCTCTTAACCTTCTCTTCTCCAGGCTAAACATCTCCAGCTTCCTAAGTCACTCCTCATAGGGCATGGTTTCTAGATCTTTCACCATTCTGGTCGCCCTCCTCTAGACACACTCAAACTTGTCCACATCCTTTTTGAATTGTGGTACCCAAAACTGGACACAGGCGAGATCTGACCAAAGCAGAATAGAGTGGCACTATTACTTCCCTCGATCTAGACACTATACCTCTATTGATACAGTCTAGAATTGCATTGGCTTTTTTAGCTGAGGCATCACACTGTTGACTCATGTTCAACTTGTGGTCTACCAGACTCCTAGATCCATTTCTCAAGTTGGTAGCATAAACATTTGTAGACTTGAGCCTACTTCCTCACACTCCAGTTACCAGCTTTGGTACCATTACTGAAGTGACTTTAAAATGTGAAATGGCACAGGCTCAGAGTATTTCTTTCTTGTAATCAGGGCTTACAAACTGTGCTTTGGAGGAGGTTTGTTCTCTGCCGCCCCAGAGGGTAAGACCAGGTCTAATAATTTTAAGTTGCAGGAGGGTGGATTTCAATTTATTATCAGAAGGACCTCTTGATGGTATGAAAAGAGGCAGAGAGGGAGAGGCAGAGAGGGAGACAATACAAGATGGGGAAGAGAGTGTGGCTCTTAGTGACAGCATGCTTTGTGTCAAACAGTTCAACAATGGCACTAATTATCTAGAGAGGTAGTGGGGTTTCTTTCTCTGGAGACAAAAAGAGGTTGGGCAGCTACCTGCTGGGAATGTTCTAGCTGGAGTTCTTGCATGGAGCAGGGAGTTGGGTTTGATGGCCCATGTGTCCCCTTCCAACTCTATGATTCTTTTTTGATTTACCATGACAGTTTTCAGGTATGAAATGGCTGTGGAGGGATAGCACAGACATGTTAACTGTGTGCCTTCCCAGTGAAGCCATTTAAAGTAGTATTGGGTATTGTGCAACCCTGGAAGTGTTGCTGGACTATAAATCCTCACATCCCTCAGTGCTGCCTATTGTGGCTATGTCTGATGGGATTTGCAGTTCACCATCTGAAAGGCAGCACAATTCTCATCCACTATTGGAAAGGAGGACTACAAGACCCTTAAGTCTAGGATCTAAAATGATGTAATGCATATTATGAGGTGCACAACTGCAACTGTATCTGTAATTACTAAGAAATAATCCGGATTGAACTCAATGCTCCTGATTTCTGGCTGCACAGGATTAACATATAAAACATATTGATTTTTAACAACAGCTCTTCTTTATCCCACTGAAATGCAAGCTTATGTTTTTAATTAGAAACACAAATGGTCTTGGAAAGAAGGGTTACCTTTTAAACTATCAGCATGAAGAAGAAATTCTTCAAAGAAAAGGGAAAAATATAATCTCTGCTTATATTCCTCTGACTTCTCCTATGCTAATTTGTCCCAAACAAGAACAAAGCAACCACAAAACTTGAAAGCTTCATTATCCCCTCATTCATTTGCCAGAGTAAAAGTTGTGCCATGGCAGAGAACATCTAGCATTAGCATTAGCATTTTCATTTCTATACTGCTTAATAGTAAACTCAGCACTCTCTAAGTGGTTTACAATCTATAAACCAATTGCCCCCAACAAGCTGGGTACTCATTTTACTGACTTCCGAAAGGATGGAAGGTTGAGTTCAACCTTGGAGCCCTGGGAATCGAACTCACAATCTTGTGGCTACAGTACTAGAATTTAACCACTGTGCCACCAGGGCTCCTTAACATCTAACTCCTGCTTGGAAAAAAGTCCTAGAACTGGACCTCCTTACTTTTCCTCTTCTTTATCCATTAGTTCAATGGTTATCAAGCAGAATATTATTAAAAGAAGATGTCCTGGGAATTTTGCATAGTGCACAAAGCAATTAAGACTCTTTTTTTCCCCGAGCTTTGTGCACTAATAGCAAATTGATCATTATGTCTGTGTAGAAGTAATTGTACTTGGAGAACTCAATAAGAAGGGAAAGGAGCATTGTCACGGGAGTAAATGTAAACCACAGGCTGGCAGAACAACTGTCAAAATAAATAATACTTTACATATCAAAAAGACCTCCACTGCTAGCAGTCCTTGCCTTTGGAATAAGAATATGGGTTTGGGGAGGCAGGCAGTGGGGATGGTGGGAGAGCAAGAGCCTCTATCAGCAGTCGGCAGCAAATTTTTTGAATGATTTAAAGTTGCACAAAGATTGCGTGGGTTTCTAGTGGGAAGGGGGCACACCAGCAAGCGCACTGTACAGGAAGTGGTTGCTTGGCAACACAAATCTTTGGAAAGGAGAGGAGTGGATGTTGACAGGAGTGGATGTTAGAAAGATCAGAAGCACAAAAGTGCAGAGAATGCAGAGACAAGTAACCAGAGGGACAGGAGCTAATTAGCAGCTGACGGGGGACATGAAAGCAAGGGGAGAAAAAGGAAGATGTAGTAAATGGGAGTCCTATATATATATATATATATATATATATATATATATATATTCTCAGTCACTGATTATGAAGATCCAAAAATAAAATAAAATATATGATTAGGGGCCTCAGAAACCTAGTGTTTGTTTGAAAGCATCACTAAATGTGTCTACACATGTATATAAATATAGCACATATCTCATGCTTATACCCAAAGGACGTCACGTGGATCTTGTTTCTTCCATATTTATTCCCAGACAGAATGCTACTGCATCATTTATAAAAATATACATATATCTGAAAACAATGTAAGAAAAAAATCAAAGGTAGCAAGGTGATTCTTTTTGTTAGCTTCCTTAAAATTTGCTCGCACTCACAGCTTGGTTAATTCTTTTGCTCCCTAGCAAGGCTAATGAAGTTCACGTACCTCGTACCCAGTCAGGTCACTGAACCTTTTACAGTCAGCCTTCCACATTTGCAGCTTTGACTTTTGTGGATTTGATTATTAGTAGATTTGATTAAGATGCATTCTCTAGGAATTTCTAGGTCCATCTAGAAGACTCTATGGTCATGTTGACCACAGAATTGGGCTGAAAGACCTAGAAATTAAAAAGGGAAGCAAGGAGACTGGTCTGTAGTTGTTTCTATCCAGGGGGTCCAAGGAAGGTTTTTTCAGGAGTGGCTTAACCGCCACCTCCTTTAAACAAGATGGTATACTACCTTCCCTGAATGACGCGTTGATTGTGTCCCGAAGGAACACCTTCAACGTGTCCCCTCCCTGGGTGACCAGCCATGATGGACATGGATCGAGGGGGCAAGTCGTCTTCCTCACCCTTCCAAGCAGCTTGTCCACGTCATCGGTACTCACAGATCACAGATCCAGTAAAGTGCCATCAACGGAGTTACTGGATGCCTCGTCTACCGATTCTGCCAGAACACTGGCGTCCAAGTCGACTCTTATCCGAGAGATTTTATCTGCAAAGTAGATATTAAATGCCTCACAGCAGGCTGTTGTTGGGTTAAGTAGGGGGTTTGGCGCAGGGGGGACCTTTGTCAATCCCCCCACCACCTTAAACAGCTCTGCCAGGTGAGACTCTGCAGACGCAATACGTGCAGAACAGAAAGATTTCTGTGCTGCACGTAAAGCCTCCCTGTAGGAATCAAGATGCTTCCTAAGGCGAGTTCTGTCGGATAAGAGATGAGTCCTTCGCCATTCACACTCTAGTCGTTGTCCGACCCGCTTCATCCTTCTAAGCTCCTCTGTATACCAGGGCTTACGGTTCGAAGCAGATTGGAAAGGACGCTTGGGGGTGATTGTGTCAATAGCCCTGGTGAGATCGGAGTTCCAAGTGTCAAGGTTTTGACAGAATCACTGGCGTTACCAACCATTAAACCCTCTAAGGCTTTCTGGAAGACAATTGGTTCCATTAGCCTTCAAGGGCGGACCATTCTAGTGGGTCCGCCACCCCAAGGAGGGCGAGCAATAGCCCTTAGTTCTGCCTTGAGCAGAAAATGGTCTGTCCATGACAATGCAGAGGTTTTTTTTACCTCCACCCACGGATGTTCCTGCTCCGTACTAAAGACCGCATCGAGGGTATGACCAACACAATGTGTAGGCCCGTTGACCAACTGGGATAGGCCCATGTTTGTCATGGTATCCATGAACTCCCGAGCTGAGCCAGTTAGATCTTGTAAACTGGTTTCGAATAGAATGTTGAAGTCGCCCAGAACCAAAAGTCTGGGCGATTCCAACAGCAACTCAGAAACCAGAGCGATCAGCTCGGTTAGGGAGTCTGTTAAGCAACGGGGTGGCCGGTATACCAACAGAATCTCTAAACTATCCCTGGTCTTCAGGCTATGGTACATACACTCGATATGGGTCATTTTCCGGATAGGCTTTCTGATCAAGGTTAAGGTGTTCCTATGGACCAAGGCTATGCCGCCCCCCCCCCACTGTCCCTCACCTGCTCACTGACTGAATACCCAACTGGGAGGGCCTGCGCCCATGTCGCGGAGCTGGCCTCCCCCAGCCAGGTCTCAGTAAAGCATGCCAGGTCGGCCGGCTCATCCACTAAGAGATCGTGGATGATATGGGTCTTAGTTTTGACCGACCTGGCATTGCAAAGGAGTAGGTTGAAGGTCAGTGGAATGATTGGCACGCTCTCCAAGTTATCTTGGGAAACAGAGCGAACTGAAGGACGGATAGATATTAAGCATCGTTCCCTCCTTCTTTTGTAACATTTGTTAACTCTGTTACCGCCATACCTTCCCTGCCCCCACACAACCTGAATATCCACCGAACAGGAAAGGAGGAGGAGGAATAGTATTAAATGTCAGGGATGTCTACACCTTTGAAGAGATCCAGGACCTCAATCCTGGAAGCCAAGTGGAAAGCATCTGGATAAAAATTTAAGGGGAGGGAAACAACAGGGAAGTTATTGTGGGAGTCTACTGCAGACCCCCAAGTCAAACAGAGGAATTAGATGATGCCTTTCTAGAACAGATGACCACATCCTCAGAAAGGAGAGATGTAGTAGTGATGGGGGACTTCAACTATCCAGATATTTGCTGGAAGTCAAACTCAGCCAAAACCTCAAGGTCTAGCAAATTCCTCACTTGCCTCAAAGACAATTTAATTGTCCAAAAGGTGGAAGAGGAAACAAGAGGATCCTCTATTTTAGATCTGATCCTAACTAACAGGGATGACCTGGTTAATGGGGTGCAAGTGGTGGGATCCTTAGGTGGGAGTGATCATATTTTCCTGGAGTTTGTTATACAGTGGAAAGCAGAAGCCAGGCATAGTCAGACACGCATTCTAGACTTTAGGAGAGCTGATTTCAGCAAACTCAGGGAAATACTAGGAGTGATCCCGTGGTCAGAAATACTAAAAGAGAAGGGAGTTCAGAACGGATGGCAGTTCTCAAAAGGCAGATACTGAAGGCACAATTTAAAATAGTTGCAGTGAGGAAAAAAAATGGGAGATGTCTCAAGAAACAAGGATGGCTGACTAATGAACTTTCAACTGTATTAAATTTAATATGGAACATGTATAAGAAATGGGGAAAGGGGGAAATCACTAAAGAATTCAAACAAATAGCGAGCACGTATAAGAGTAAAGTCAGAAAAGCTAAAGCACAGAATGAATTCAGGCTTGCTAGAGAGGTTAAGAACAATAAAAAGGTATTTTGGGGATATGTCCCTAGCAAAAGGAAGAAGAAGAAAATGCTAGGGCCACTGTGCAGAGAAGATGGCAAAATGCTAACAGGGGACAGTGAAAAGGCAAAACTACTGAACACCATCTTTTCCTCAGTCTTCTCACAAAAGGAAAAGGGTGCTCAACCTGAGGAAAATGGAGCAGAGGACACAATAGGGGAAATGCAGCACAGAATAAGTAAAGAGATAGTACAGGAATACCTGGTTAACCTAAATGAATGTAAGTCTCCAGGACCAGATAAACTACATCCAAGGGTATTAAAAGAACTGGCAAATTTAATATTGGAGCCATTGGCAATAATCTTTGAGAACTCCTGGAAAACAGGAGAAGTTCTAGCAGACTGGAGGAGGGCAAACATTGTCCCCATCTTCAAAAAGGAGAAGAAAAAGGATCCCAACAACTATCATCCAGTTAGACTGACATCAATACCAAGAAAGATTCTAGAGAAGGTCATTAAACTGAGAGTCTGTGAATATCTAGAAGGAAATGCCATAATCACAAAATTTCAACATGGGTTTCAGAGAAACAAGTCATGTCAGACAAATCTGATCTCTCTCTTTTTTTTTTTAAATAAAATTACCGACTTGGTAGACAAAGGGAATGCTATGGACATAGCATATCTTGATTTCAGTAAGGCCTTTGACAAGGTTCCCCATGACATTCTTGCCAACAAGCTTGTAAAATGTGGGCTAGACAAGGTAATTGTTACAAGAATTTGTAACCAGTTGACCGGGCAAAACCAAAGGGTGCTCAACAATGGCTCCTCTTCATCCTGGAGAGAAGTGAGCAGTGGGGTGCCACAGGGGTGCGCTGTGGCGCCACACCTTTTTTCTGTCCCCTGTTAACATTTTGTCCCCTGTTAGCATTCAGTTCTGCCTTTTCTCTATCCCCTGTTAGCATTTTGCCCTCTTCTCTCCACAGTGCTATTCAACATCTTTATCAATGACTTGAATGAATGAATAGGGGGCATACTTTTCAAATTTACAGATGACTCCAAATTAGGAGGAGTAGCTAATATCCCAGAGGACAGGATCAAAATCCAGAAGACCTCAACAGATTAGAAAGCTGGGCCAAAGCTAACAAAATAAAATTCAACAGAGAGAAATGTAAGGTACTGCACTTTGGGTGGAAAAATTAAATGCTTAGATATAGGATGGGGGACACCTAGCTTAACGAGACTATGTGTGAAAGAGCAAAAATCTTCTCCTCATAGTCATCTTAACTGCGGGGTTTTGCCCCCCTTGTACTAAGGATTTCAATCTTTTCATTTACTGTCACATTTGTACTGTACTACAATTGAATCTATGCTGCCCTTTATAAATTTAGGATGAAGGGCAGCATCATATTCTCCGATTATCCTGATCTAGCAGGGACAGTCCCAATTAGTCCTCTGTTTTCCATGTTTTCAGCAGCTTTAAAATGTCCCAGGTTCTCTCTCCTCCACCTACTTTTCCTCACTGTCCTTGGCTTAACTCAATTGCTCCAAACTGAATTCAAAGTGTAAAAGTAAGATGCACTCAGCTAGCCAGCCAGAGAACTCTGAGCCAGCCTGCAGCAGCCTCTCTTTCCCCTACTCCATCAGGGCCAGAAGACTGCAGAATCAGAAACAACTTCAGGAGCAGAGCAGCAGCAAGAGAGGGCATGGTCAGGAGTGGCTGTCTTCAAAAGCCACTCCTCCACTCCTCAAAAACACCAGAGAAGACCAGCTAGCCAGCCAGAGGACTCTGAGCCAGCCTGAAGCAGCCTCTCTTTCCCCCACTCCATTGGGGCTAGAAGACTGCAGAAGCAGAAGTAACTCAGGAGCAGGGCAGCAGCAAGAGGGGGTGTGGCTAGGAGTGTCTGGCTTCAAAAGCTACCCCTCCATGCATGATCTGAGAGCCGAAATTGAGGTTGTGCGGGGGAAAGGAAGGTATGGCAGGAATGGAGTGAAGAGTTGTTACAAAAGAAGGTGGGATCGATGTTTGAAAGCTATCCCACCTTCAGTTCACCCTATTTCCTGGAATGGACTGGAGAGCGTACCAATCATTCCACAGAACCTTACCTTACTCCTTTACAATGCCAGGTCAGTAAAAAATAAGACCCACATCATCTATGACTTCCTCTTAGATGAGGATGCCGACCTGGCTTGCTTTACAGAGACCTGGCTGGGAGAGGATAGCGCTATAACTTGGACGCAGGCCCTCCCAGCTCATTACTCGGTTAGTGAGCAGGTAAGGGGAAATGGGCAAGGGGTGGAGTGACTCTGATTCACAAGAACAACCTCACCTTGACCAGGATACCTGTCGGGAACACAGGTATCGAGTGTATGTACCTAAGCCTAAGGATAGTTTGGGGATTCTGTTAGTATACCGGCCACCCCGTTGTCTAACAGACTCTCTAACTGAGCTGACACAGCTGGTCTCAGAGTTGCTGTTCGAGTTGCCCAGACTTCTAGTTTTGGGCAACTTCAACATCCCACTTGAGACCAGTTTGTCAAATCTAACATGTGTGACTTGGGAGTTCATGGAATCCATGACAAACATGGGCCTATCCCAATTGGTCGTTGGGCCCACTCATTGTGTGGGTCATACCCTCGATGTGGTCTTCAGTACAGAACAGGAATATCCATGGGTGGAGGTTATAAAAACCACCGCATTGTCATGAACAGATCATTTTCTGATCAAGGCTGAACTAAGAACCACTGTCTGCCCCACCGGGGGTGGTGGACCCATCAGAATGGTCTGCCCTCGAAGGCTTATGGAACCAATTGGGTTCCAGAAAACCTTAGAAGGTTTAATGGTTGGTATCGCCAGTGATTCTGTCGAAGCTTTGGCTAATACCTGGAACACCAATCTCGCCAAGGCTATCAACACAATCGCTCCCAAGCGTCCTTCAAACCCGCTTCAAATCGTAAACCATGGTACACTGAAGAGCTTAGGAAGATGAAGTGGGTTGGACAATGACTAGAGCGCATCTGGCGGAAAACTCGACTCTTATCTGACAAGACTCCTCATAGGAAATTTCCTTGTTCCTATAGAGAGGGAATACATGCAGCGCAGAAATCTTTCTCCTCTGCATGTATTACGTCTGCAGAGTCCTGTCCAGCAGAGCTGTTTAGGGTAGTAAGGGTAACTGACACAGGTTCCACCTGTACAGAACCCTCTACTTAACCTGACAACAGCCTCCGTTGATGAAATTATACTGGTTCAGTTTCAATCCATGAGTACTGATGACGTGGACAAGCTTCCTGATAGAGTGAGGAAAACAACCTGCCCTCTTGATCCTTGCCCTTCGTGGCTGGCCATCCAGAGGGGAGATGCCTTGAGTATGTTCCATCCTGTTTGAAGGAAGCGGCGGTTAGGCCGCTCCTGAAAAGACCTTCCCTGGACCCTCTGGACATGAACAACTATAGGCCAGTCTCGCTACTACCTTTCCTGAGCAAAGTGATCAAGAGGGTGGTTGCTCTTCAACTCCAAACTGTCTTGGAGGAAACCAATTATCTAGAGCCATTTCAAACTGGCCTTAAGACAGGATATGGAGTTGAGACTGCCATGGTCGCCTTAGCTGATGACCTTCATCTGGGCATCGATAGGGGTAGTCTGACCCTGTTGGTGCTATTGGACTGCTCAGTGGCGTCTGATACAATAGATCATTACATCCTCTTGGATTGCCTGAGAAGGTTAGAAATTGGAGGCACTGCAGATTCCAGAGGGTGATGCTCGGGGACAGTCACTCTGCAAGGAAAGAGCTTAATTGTGGCATCCCACAAAGTGCCATCCTGTCCCCAATGCTATGTAATATATATTTGAAGCCTTTGGAAGATATCATTTGGAGACATGGGGTGGGGTGTTATCAGTATGCTGATAACACCCAGATATATTTCTCCATATCTCGGTCTTCAGCTTTGACTTCAGATGGCGCCTCTCCTCTCAATGACTGTCTTAAGGCAATAATGGACTGGATGAGGAAAAACAGATTGAGACTGAATCCAGACAAAACAGAAGTACTTACAGTAGCACCCCCAAACCCAGGTATTGGGTTGCAACCTCCAGTCCTGGTTGGGGTCACACTCTCCTCTAAGAACTGTGTTCGCAGTCTGGGGGTGCTCCTGGACTCGTCGCTTCAGATGATAAATCAGGTGAATGCGACAGTCAGGAGTACCCGTTATCAGCTTTGGATGATGCACCAGCTGTGCCCTTTCCTGGAAGTTAGAGACCTTGAAACTGTGATGCATGCTTTGGTAACCTCTCATCTTCATTTCTGTAATGCGCTCTACATAGGGCTACCCTTGTACATGGTCCGGAAACTTCAACTAATACAGAATATGGCAGCCAGGTTGGTCTCAGGAACAACGAGGAGAGACCATATAACATCAATCCTAAGATCACTTCACTGGCTGCCCATTAGTTTTCAGGTCCAGTACAAGGTGTTGGTTATCACCTTTAAAACCCTAAATGGCTTGGGTCCAACCTTTCTTCAGGACCGCCTCCTCCTGTATAATCCACTTAGGTCCTCTGGGAGGAATTTGTTGCAGCTGATAAAAATTAGATTGTCTGTGAACGCCCAGAGGACCTTTTCGGCTACCGCTCCCAGATTATGGAATGGCCTGCTGGATGAGATCCGTCATATTACCACCTTAGACAACTTTAAAAAGACTGTTAAGACAGATCTCTTCCAGCAGGCCTTTCACAAAAAGATATCCTGGCCATCAAAAGAGAGCCATCCTGCTCATCCCTGATTCAGCTGCTGCTATCATTATTTGTTTCTTGTATTTTGTGCTATTATTTTAAATATGTTTGTTATTATTTAATTGTATTTTAAGGGGGGTGGGATTGTGGGATATGGATATATATTTTAAAGTTGTAAGTTTCCCCAGTTGCGTTATGCACAGGGGTGGGATAAAAATAATTTATTATTATTATTATTATTATTATTATTATTATTATTTTATTATTATATTCATTACTCAATTAACTGAGCATAGAGGAGAGGGCAGAATCCTTCCCTTCCCAGTATACTCAGGCAAAAGCAAACTGCTGCAGCTCCTTCTTGTTTGTGCACCCTTTCTCTTTAATAACTTTTGGCATCTTGATAATCCTCTAATGTTGCTTGGACAGATGTATCAAGAGCTGCACCCACACTGCAGAATGAGTGCAGTTTGACACTGTTTTAACTGCCATGGTCTGTGCTATAGCAACACTAAGTGTTGAAAAATGCTCCTTTAGTGCAAAAATGTATTATTAAATTTGTGCTCTGGTAAGTTTCTGAGAGTAAAAAAATGCAATTTAAACTCTGCAGTTTAAAATCCTGACATACTCTAGCAGGCTCATCTTTCCACTTGATTTTCTTTCTTCTTTTTTTATGAGGTTTATTTTACCAAAAAAGTTTTCAAAAGCCTAAAGTCTGCTTGCTGAAACTAAGCATCCCCAGATACTCTGCTTACTGAAGCTCAGCATCTCCAGATACTCATAAACGGCTTCCAGAAAGATGCACAATAGTGTCTGATGTTAACAAAATCCAGTATTATACCAGATTTTTTTTCATACTAAATGGAAGAGAATCTGAAGCTGAAAGTTTATTTCTTGAAATATCCTTCAGGCACATAAAAATACTCTTGAATTTTATTATGGCCCACAAGAAACTGAATTCAAAGTCTTATTTTTGGACAAATTCTCTGTCAGTCTCAGTTTTCTGCTGTAAATGTCAGTGCATCAACTCTGTACTCCCCTTTTGCACAGTCCAGATTCATCACACAAGCCAGTGTTAGTCAGTCCATTAAAACAGCTTAAACGTTATCCTTAGCTATAGCACTTGGCAGAAGAAAGATAAGGAGAGTACTAGCTTGCTTGTTTATCACTCTCACCCTTTCAAATTTATTTATGTATGTATTTATTTGCAAAAATTAATCAGTTGCTCTTCAATCAAAATTCTGGGAGCAGTCTACAAATAAAACAAGTCAAAATAATAAAACACCAGCAGAGTTAAGACTGAAAGATGTAAAAATCCTGGGGGAGGTTTTTTATTATTTTTATTTTTAAATTCGCCACTGGGTACTGAAAGGAATACAAGGGTGGCACTAAGAGACACTCATGCAGAAAAAGGGAGCATCAAGCTGTTTAGTACTGTATAGGTGAAAATCAGCACTCTGAATTGTGTTTAGAAATGGAACAGAAGACAGTGTCGATGTACAGTGCTCCAGTGGTTTGGTCCCAATAAATATGTGCTGCTGTATTTTGTGCTGAGACCCAGTATGGTGTAGTGGAAACTGGAGACCAGGGTTTGAATCTGCACTCAGCCATGGAAACCCACTGGGTGACCTTGGACAATTCAAACTCAAAGGAAGACAAAGGCAAGTTCCCATTCTGAACAAATCTTATCAAGAAAACACCATGACACCTTAGGGTTGTCATTAAGTTTGGAAACATCTTGAAGGCACACAACAACAACAAAATAGCAAAAACTCTTTGAAAGGTAGTGTGCAACCTCATCCCCAGTAGGGCGAAGAGCATACAATAGTCCAAACAAACCATCAACCCACAATACTATAGCTGTTCTTGTGACAAACCAAATCCCTGGTACCAATGAGTTTAAAAATAGCAGCAGCAACGACAAAATCCCCGTTTTTATCCTAAATCAGGCCTGAAGCAGATGGGCAAAAAGCGCTGGCTTCGGGTTGTGTTGGGGGCAAAGGGTGCAGATGACACGAACCCCGAAAGTGGCCAGAAGCCTCACTTAGCCCATGCCAACCTGAAAAAGCTGGCACAAAAAGGAGCAGCAAAAAGCTGATCCTGTCAACAGCTGGGTTCGGGACTGAGGCGTGGGCCACTTTCAGAGTGGGTTGTCTGGTCACTGTAGTCCCAGACCGATCAGGGGCTGACCAGGGCTGGAGCAGTCAGAGGCCGCTCCAAGCCACTGGTCTGCTTCACCCCATAGAAAAAAGAGGTCATGCAGATGGGGCAAAAGGAGTGGCCAGAGACTGCTCCTGCCCTGATCTCTCTGGGATCATGGTGTCCCAAAGCCGGCCACTACTGCAGTCCCAAACAGACCACCAGTAGGAGAGGGTTTTTTCCACTTCTTTTCTGGTCAGGTTCGGGCTGCCTTAAGCAGCCTTGCTGCAGCTTCCAGGCAGCTTGGGGTTGTGTGTCGTATAAACACCATGCCCCCAATGTGGCCCGAAGCCAGAGCGTTTTGCCCATCTGTTTCAGGTCTAAGAAATCTTTGGAGGAAACAGGTTCATTGTCTATTGGTCACTTTGCAGGCATAATTCAAAGTGCTAGTTATGGTCTTTATGCCCTACACGGCTTGGGTCCAGACTATTTGAACAACTGTATTTCTCTATTGCAGGGGAAGACTTTCTCTCAGTCCCACCACCATTCAAGGCACAATTGGTGAGAACACAAGAGGCAGCCTTCCCAGTAGCTGTTCCCAAGTTGTGGGGGTCCAGTTGGTCCCCTCCCTACTGTCTTTCTGCTGGCAGGTAAAGATCATTTTATTTAAGACAGCATTTACTTTTTAGTATGCTGCAGCAGGCAGAGCTCTTAATGGTGAGTATAAAATATGTTATTTAATAAAATGTGCTTTTATTTTATTCTTTAAATGTCTTTTAATACTGTCTTTAACTTGTGGTGTGTTTTTTTAAATCATAGTTTAGCTTAATTCTGTTTTAATGTTTATACTAAGAGATGTTTCTGCTGCCTAGACTCCCATGCTTGGAAAAATGCAGGATAACAAACAAACAAATAAATAAATAAATAAGTATCTTGATGATGGCATGAAAGTTACATTGATTATTGAATTTATTTGAACTGCTTTGTTTGACCTAACCATAGTTTAAACTAAGCATAATCTTCCTCAGTTCAGACATCACAGGGTAGTTTGGTTTGTAAAAGTGAGGAGTTTTGATTTCCCTCTCAAGGCTGTACCAGGTTAGACATTTTGTTTTATAGAATGCTGGATTATCTGCCAAACTGTAATAGATAAATTGTCTTTTTAACTTTGTAAGTTGTCCTTCTTAAGAGTTTTATAGTGTTTCCACATGCATGATAGAAGCCATTTTGTGAATGGAGGATAGAAACCCTATGGGAGCCACCCATTATGCCTTCTCAAAATTCCATATGTGCTGACTAGACTACAAAAGCCTGGAGACACCCTCACCTATAATTTCTTAAGAAGGAAAAACGAGAAAATATTACTGCAAGTACTCTATAACTGTAAATCTAATTCAGCCACTTCTCTGGCTCCCAGATTTCAGCAGCCATTGTTTATACAGTTTCAAGCATATCTTCAAAATGATAAAGGTTAGAAATGTCTTTTAAAAAAATGAAACTGAGATACTCGAGAACCTTCCTTTCCAATCAAAATATCCCTGTAAAATATAACACACATGTGGCTAAAGAGATTGAGTTTTACCAATCAAAGAAGCAAATACCAATGCTGATCAAGATGATCAATACTTAGTCACAGGAAATGCAGGAAGGCAAGCAAGCCAGCAGGCAAGGTGCTTCACTTACACACTCACTAGCAATTTTGAGTTGAATGACAAGTGGAAGGGATTAAAAGTAGAATTTAAGGCCCAAATTCTCAGGAAGCATAGCTGATAAGAAAATACCATAGGTCTTGCAACTGACTGACAGGAAGTTCTATCTAAAATATGTATATTATGCAGACAAGTAGTTTTATGCATCACTATGGCTACATTCCCAGTTAGCATTTTTCAAGTTAAGTGTAAATTAAGCACATGACAACAGAAGAAATTATGAAATATTTGGCAGAACATCTTTGCACCATCGCTTCAAAAGTGACCATGGGGGGGGGACAAAGGGGGGGGAGGAGATGAATATGGTTATTGCTTTGCACAATCTCTATGTAAGATGGAAAATTAATGAAAACCTGAAAACAGTTCCATACTGAAATAACATAAACCACAGAGTTTCAGAATTCAGCTCTGATGATTTATGACCAGTCAAACAGATTGTTCCAAGAGAGGGAAACAAGTATTAAAAGTTTCTAGATAGTTTCAAGATTCATTAATGTCTTCACAATTTTTTAAAAGTGTTCTTAGAGCTACAATGGAAGCTTGTAGCCAAAATGTGAAAGCAAGCTGAGGGCAGCAACAAAAAACAGTACAGCAAAAAGAGGAGGGAAGAGAAAGAGGAGGAAATACACAAAATGGTGCCAAATTATTCAAGAAACTTTAATAAAAATATCAGCTGCCTCACATGTTTCACTGACTGCTTTCCTCAGGGACACACATAACCATTAATTTGTTGGAATATTCCAGCATGACAACAAATCTCAACATAGTAGAGTGCGCTGACAAAATTATATTTGTGTGTCCCTGAGGAAGGCTTCCATCAAAACAAGTTGGGCAGGTGACATTTTTATTAAAATGTCTCATCTTTTTTGGCACTGTTTGCAGTTCATCTCTTTTGCTGTATTGGCGGTGGTTGTCATTGCTATTGTAACCAACAGGAACCACTCATTTGCATTATAATTGGTTCTTGGTCCAGGCCAAATGCCTCCAGGACATCAGTTTTAACCAGGGTTCATGCTTTCACTTATTTTCAGAATACCCTAATTAAGTTGGGACAGTGCTTAACAACAATAATAATAATAATAATAATTGCTCAGCAATCGGGGCGGCGTACAGCATAATTTAAAAAAGAGAGACAATGTAAAATTCCTATATCCCACACCCTAATCCTCCCACCCCTTAAAACTAAATTAAACTATAATAACAAAGTTAAAACGATTTTTAAAAACGTAATAAAAACAAAAACAAAACAAAAACAAAACAAAAACAAATAAAAACAAAGTAAACAATTTGGGCATGTCCATGTACTATGGGGGGTTAAGGGCGTAAGGTAACCTCCGCTAGAGCCAGGGGATTATTCCGGGAAAGCCTGCCGGAAGAGATCCACCTTTACTGCTTTCTTGAAAGCAGTAAGGGTAGTAATAAGACGGATCTCATCCGGCAGGCCATTCCATAGTCTGGGAGCGGTCGCAGAGAAGGCCCTCTGGGAGGTCTGTGTCAGCCTAGTCTTGATGGGCTTCAGATTCCTCCCAGAGGACCGAAGTGCGTGGGGGGAATCGTACGGGGAGAGGCGGTCCCTGAGATAAGATGGACCCAAGCCATGTAGGGCTTTAAAGGTTAACACCAACACCTTGTACTGTGCCCGGAAACCAATTGGCAGCCAGTGGAGGGATTTGAGCACTGGTGTTATGTGCTCCCTCCTTGATGTTCCGGTAATTAGCCTGGCTGCCATGTTTTGTACCAGTTGTAGTTTCCAGGTTAGGCACAAGGGTAGCCCCATGTAGAGTGCATTGCAGTAATCCAGACGTAAGGTTACCAAAGCGTGTATAACAGTTTCCAGATCCCTCATATCCAGATAAGGGCGCAGCTGGCGTATCAGCTGAAGCTGATAACAGGCACTCCTGACCGCCGCATTCACCTGACAAGTCATGTGAAGCAACGGATCTAAGAGTACCCCCAGACTGCGAACACAGTCCTTAGAGGAGAGTGTGACTCCATCCAGGACTGGAGACTGTATTCCCAAATCTGGTTTCGGGCCTGTTACTGTCAGTACCTCCGTTTTGTCTGGATTTAACTTCAATCTGTTTTTCCTCATCCAATCCATTACCGCTCTGAGACAGTCATTCAGAGGAGAGATGTCATCTGAAGTCTGAGATGATGATCTGGTCATGGAGAAATATATCTGGGTGTCATCAGCATACTGATGACACCGTGCTCCATGCCTCCGAATGATCTCACCCAGCGGCTTCATGAGAGCTACCAGGCTTAGAAGTGATCTTCAGTATTTCCTCAGGAATTTGAATTAACTGTAAATGTGTCTTCTAACAAATATACAGTCATCCATCCACATTTGCGGATTTGACTTTTGTGGATTTGATTATTCACTGATTGTATTAGTATGTTCTCTCTAGGAATGTTTAGGTCCTCCAGGGCAACTCTATGGTCAACTTTAACCAAAAGTTGCACTGAAGGACCTAGAGATTCCTAGAAAGAACACTCTGCTAGGCTCTTCCAGTGCAATTCTATGGTCAATGTCTGGCTGTCATGAAATAGACAGCAGCACCTTTAGACAACCAACCAGTCAGTTTAATTAAAGAATTAACAGAACTTTATTGGAAGATCCATAGGTCAGTCCTGGCTATCAGACGTTTTAGCTGAGAGTTAGTGAAAAAAATGTGCAAAAAGCCCGCGCTCTCAACCCCTCCTTCCTTTTCCCAAACATCTCATCCGTTTCCAGCCAGCCGAGCCAGCCACCCAAGGTCACTTGATAAAGCACCTGCACTCTCACATAACTAACCCATCTTCCCATCATCCCCACACTATACTACATATCTGATAGAATACTAACAGGATTCTAACAGTCTGCCCCCCTGAAAACAGAACCCCCCCCCCCCAAAAATGAAAGAAACATCAAGCAACTGAAGACAAGGAAAGCTTGTCTGGATAGCGTTCATGAAAATGAGCAATCAAATCAGGAGCATTGACATGACCAGCAGACACCCATTCAGAATGGTCAACAGGAAAGTGTTTCCACCGGATCAGGTATTGTAGTCTGCCTCGATGAACCCGAGAGTCCAGAATCTTCGAAACTTCAAAGTGTTGATGTCCATCAACCATCAAAGGCAGGGGTGGTGAGTCAACGGGTTTCCAGGGGTCAACCGCACAATCAGGTTTTAACAAACTGAAATGAAAAACTGGATGAAGATGACGATAGGTCTTAGGAAGAATCAATTCAGCAGTAACATCATTAACAAGTCTCTTAACTGGAAAAGGACCCACAAATTTTGGGCCTAGCTTTTTGGAAGGAAACTTAGACCTCAAGTTCTTGGTGGAAAGGTAAACCATATCACCAGGCTTAATATCCCAACCTTTTGCCCTCTTTTTGTCAGCCTGATTTTTATACTGCTTTTTAGCTTCGTGCAAATCTTTGACAATGGTGGGCCAAGCCCCTCTGACTTTGTCAGCCCACTGGGTCACCTGAACCGGGTCAGTTTTATTTACAGGCAGGGCAGGGAGGAGCTTAGGTTCAAAACCATAGTTAATCGAAAAGGGAGAGCTCCCAGTGCTGCTGTGTACTGCGCTATTGAAAGCAACTTCGGCATGTGGAAGTAAATCAAACCAATCATCTTGCAGGTAGTTAGTATAAGAACGCAGGTATCTCTGGAGACTTTGGTTAGTCTTCTCGCTTTGACCGTCAGTCTCCGGGTGAAAAGCCGTGCTAAGGGCCAATTGAACCCCCAATTTGTCTTGTAGCACCCTCCAAAATTTAGAAGTAAACGAACTGCCTCTATCGGAGATTATTCGGTCTGGGAGGCCATGGAGTCTATATATGTGCGCTATGAACAGATCAGCTAATTTGGGGGCCGAAGGCATCCCCTTGCAGGCCACATAATGTACTTGTTTGGAAAACAAATCTACCACCACCCAAATAGTGTCTCGGCCCTTGCTAGGAGGCAGGTCTGTTATAAAATCCATAGCAATGTGTTTCCAAGGTCCTTCTGGTGTAGGCAGAGGTTGAAGTAGTCCTCTAGGCTTGCCCACTCTTGGTTTGGCTCTAGCGCAAACCGGGCAACTTTTAACATAAGCCTCTACATCTGCACGAATTCCATCCCACCAGTAGGTGCTGCGGATCTTGTGCCAAGTTTTTAAATATCCCCAATGCCCTGCTGCCTTAGAGTCATGGTATATCTGAAGGATGTTTTTTCTTAAGGAAGCAGGAACATAGATCTTTGAATTCCACACCCATAAGTCTTGTGCATTTTTAGACAGTTGATTTTTATGCTGTTGTAGCCACTCATCTGTTTCTGCCCCCTGCTGGATTTTTAGCAACAGGTCATCTAATGGCGGTGGTGAGTCACCCTGTGAAGGGGGTTGAACTAAAGCCTTGGCTCTACTGCGTGTAATTACCGCCAAACCCAACTGTTCCCGGGAAAAGATGGTCTCAAGAGGAACCGCCTCTTTTCCCCCATGCTGTGGCAATCTGGATAATGCGTCTGCTAAAATGTTTTGACGGCCCGGGAAAAACTTTAACTTGAAGTTATATTTATAAAAGTCTTTAGCCCATCTCCTTTGTTTGGGGCTCAGTTTGCGGGGAGTCTGTAATGCTTCTAAGTTTCTGTGATCAGTCCATACCTCAAAAGGGTGTGCCGCCCCCTCAAGGAATTGTCTCCAGCTTTCTAGGGCATGTTTAACTGCATAAGCTTCTTTTTCCCAGCACGGCCAAGATAATTGGGGCCCCTGGAACTTTTTGGACAGGTAGGCACAAGGTCTAAGCTTATCTTTATCATCTTTTTGTAGCAGGACAGCCCCCATAGCAAAGTCACTGGCATCAACTTGAACCACAAAGGGTTTGGCTGGGTCTGGGTGAATTAAAATAGGTTCAGAGCTAAACAACATCTTCAGTTGTTCAAAAGCCCTCTGGCATTTTTCAGACCATTGAATCGGAGTGGAGGGCTTGGGAGGCTTGGACGCAACCCCCTCCCCACTTTTGGGCGTATCTTTAGTCTTGAGTAAGTCTGTAATGGGCAATGCAATCTTAGCAAAGTCAGGAATGAACTCTCTGTAGAAATTTGCAAAGCCCAGGAACTTTTGTACATCTTTCCTATTTCTCGGGGGTGCCCAGTCTAACACTGTTTGTACTTTAGCTGGATCCATTTCTAAGCCCTGGTTAGACACTCGGTACCCCAAGAAATCTAGTCTCTCGGTGTGAAAGTGACATTTGGACAGTTTCACATACAGTTGGTTATCCCACAGTCTTTTGAGTACCTCTCGCACCAGTTTGACATGACTGTCTAAGTCCTTAGAATAGATGAGCACATCGTCCAAGTATACCAGAACACCTTCAAAAAGCAAATCATGCAGTACTTCATTTATATGCCTCATAAAAATCCCGGGAGCCCCCGACAGTCCAAAAGGAAGGACCAAGTACTCAAATGCCCCCAAAGGGCAGTTGAAAGCAGTCTTATATTCATCTCCCTCCTTAATCCTAACTCGATGATAAGCATCTCTTAAGTCCAATTTTGTAAAGAGTTTGCCCGTGCCCAGTCTCCCCAACATGTCTTTCATTAGGGGCAAAGGGTACTTGTTGGTGTTGCAAATCCCATTTAGATTGCGATAGTCTACCACCAGCCGCAAAGAACCATCTTTTTTTTCCCTAAAAAATACTGGAGCAGCAAATGTAGAAGTGGAGGGTCGAATGAACCCTCGAGCCAAGTTCTTTTCTATATAGTCTTTCAATGTGGCCAGCTCTTTTGGGGTCATTGAATACAGTTTGGGTTTAGGAAGGGGTGCCCCTGGCAATATTTCAATAGCACAGTCTGTTTCTCGGTGTGGAGGCAACACATCACACTCTCTCTCTTCAAACACCCCTTTTAAATCTCGGTAAACCGGAGGGATGACTGGCGACCCCTCCCCGCCGTGCCCAATGTCTCTGTCTCTGGGCAGCCCTTCCAAGTGAGTAGCTGCGTCTTTCTCTATTTGTCCGGGAAGCGCCACCGTGGGGAGAAGAGGGGGGAGCACCATCCCGTGGGCAAGGCAATGGTTTGCACAATCCGGATCATTAAAAATTAACTGTCTCTCCCTCCAGCGCAACTCAGGGTTGTGATGGTGTAGCCAGTCTATGCCCAACATTAGGTGGTAATTATAAGTATTTCCCACCACCAACTGGAGCTGTTCCCAATGGTCTGCTATCCCTAGCCACACAGGAGCAGTTTTTCTTTCTGCAGCACGCCCCCCCATCAGAGACCCATCCATCTGAACAAAGGGAATGGGCTCTCTCAGAGGGTGGGTGGCTATGTTCAAACTGTCTATTACTGCAGGGTTTATTAAGCACCTTGTACACCCACAGTCAATGGCTGCAATTAATTGCATAGCTTTTTTCTTGGGCCCCACCATCAAAGTCACTGATACAGACAACAGGGGAATGCCCCCACTCACCATCTTTTTGCGGCTCTCTGCTCCCACAGCCCGCTTTTCGCCGCTTCCTAAGGCAGGCTCTGGAAGTTTAAAGGCTCCCCTCTTGAGCTTGTAAAACTGTCTGAGTCGTCTGAGTCTGTCCAGATCTCCTGTTCTTTGGGCTCTTCTACTTTCAGGCTGTGCTCAGTAGAGGATTTTCTTTTCGGCTGACTCTTTTCCTTCTTGGAGCCTCTGCCGGGGGGGGGGGCCCTGAGAGGAGCCGGTCTTTCCCTCCTGGGCCATGTCCGGGCAAGCAGCAATTAAGTGCCCCTTTTGGCCGCATTTTAAGCATAGACCTAACCGGCGCCGTCTCTCCCTCTCAGTCTCTGCAGTGCCGGTAGGAAGTTTTCCCTTGTGGGCTTGGCTTCGGCCCTCCTTCGCTTTGGTCTCTTGGGTTTGTCTTTGATCTAACATCTTCACTTCATGTAAGATGGCTTCCGCTTCTCCCGCCACTCTGATCCATTCCATAGCTGTGAGGGGTTTTCCCATCATCAACACCCATTTGGCTATCTCTGGGCGCAGTCCATCTTTAAAATATTGGATCTGCATTCCCTCCGGGCAGTCAGGCACTTGGGCCACCAGCCTTCTGAATTCTGCCGCATATGCAGCCACTGTCATGGAACCTTGTTTTAAAACTTTTAGTTCAGCCAGGGCAGTGGTGGCCTGGAAAGGGTCTTCAAATCTAGTCCTAAGGGCCCTCATAAATTCGTCTAGGTCCCCCAGCTCCGGCGCTCGTCGATCGTAGAGCTGCACCAGCCAGCGGGCCGCCTCCCCCCGCAGATGCCTTGCCACACACTTTACCTTGGCTGATTCCGAAGGGAAAACAGGGCCCCACTCTTCCATATGATCTGCCACTTGCGATAAGAAATAAGGCAACGTTTGGGAATCCCCATCGAACTTGACCCCCATCTTCTTAGCCTGTGTATCTGGAGCCCTCGACTGCGGGAGGACTGCTGGTGGGGGCCCTGGGGGCAAGTCTTCCTCTCCCCCTGCTCCCATCGCTTGGGGTTGCCCACCTGGGGCTGGGGCTCGGGCAGCTCCTGCTCCTGTTCCTGCACCCCCTACTCCATCTCCAGCAATCTGTTGGAGGATCTCTAGCATCATGGTCATGGTACCTCGCATCCCCTCCACCTCAGATTTCAGCTGCTGTACCTGCATCTCCATGTCGGTCCCCTCTCCCGAGGACAGCTGTAGTGGTTGCGTGAACCCGGTGTTCCAATCCGACCACCTCGCCGCCCGCCAGCGTTCTTTTGTGTGCACTGGGGCCACCGGAGCACCGAACCATCTCCCAGACACTAGTGGGGTCTGTGGCAATTGTGGCCCTCCGGTCTTTGGCACCGCTCCGGTTCCTCTGTCCTCCGGCCGAGGTTCCCCTCCATCCTCTGGGGTTTGACCCTCTTTGGAGGACATCTCCGCTCCTGCCTCCATCTCTCCAGGAGCAGGAACAAAATACCAAAAATAAAGTTGAACTTGGTGTGTGTCTCAGCTAACTGTCATGAAATAGACAGCAGCACCTTTAGACAACCAACCAGTCAGTTTAATTAAAGAATTAACAGAACTTTATTGGAAGATCCATAGGTCAGTCCTGGCTATCAGACGTTTTAGCTGAGACTGAAAAAATCCCCCCCTACAGTTAGTGAAAAAAATGTGCAAAAAGCCCGCGCTCTCAACCCCTCCTTCCTTTTCCCAAACATCTCATCCGTTTCCAGCCAGCCGAGCCAGCCACCCAAGGTCACTTGATAAAGCACCTGCACTCTCACATAACTAACCCATCTTCCCATCATCCCCACACTATACTACATATCTGATAGAATACTAACAGGATATTGACCACAGGGTTGCACTAGAGGACCTAAATATTCTTAGAGAGGTGTTCTCTTAAGTAAAAACATAGTGTTTTTGTTATTTTCGGGTTTTCCATTTTTACAGGGGTCCTGTGCTGCTAACCCTAGCAAATGTGAAGGGACCACTGTATTGTTACATTAAGGCCTGTTTGCACACAACTTACCTTAATTGTATCTTGCACCTTCATAATCTAAGTGACCATTTATGGCACAACACGTTGCAACATGGCATTTTAGGTCTTTTAGGACTACAGTATGCAAGGTATCTTCAGAGCTCTATGTTTAAAAATCTGTTAAGAAGACTAGTGGGTGGAAAGAAAGGGCCTTTTCAGAGATTGCTCTATGTGCCTAGAATCCTTCTTTGACTGTTTTATAAACAAGTGTTGAAGGCCTGGATGTTCCATTCTGCTCTTAAGGGAACGGAAGTTCATTTTCCATTAATAATTTTCATTGCTACTGTCATTTTAAATGTTTTATGCTGTTGGTTTATACAGACAGAAAGCAATAACATGCTCTTTACAATTTTATCTTGTAAACTGCCTTGAAGAGGTTTCACCTCAACAGTCTGGACAAAATTATTTTTAATAAATTATCTGCCCCATTCACAAAGAACAGCAAAAGAGGACTACAGGTGGTGAATGAAGCATCCTTCCTCTTCCAATGTTTTTCCTCCTTACAGGTTTCACACACCTCAACCAACATTTTATTATCTTGCAAACAAGATAATAAAATGTGGGCTAGATAATACAACTGTTAGGTGGATTTGTAATTGGTTAACTGACCAAACCCAAATGGTGCTTTGCAATGGCTCCTCTTCATCCTGAAGAGAAGTGATCAGTGGGTTCTGTCCTGGGCCCTGTGCCACAGGGTTCTGTCCTGGACCCCATGGTATTCAACATCTTTATCAATGACTTGGATGAAGGAATAGGGGGCATGCTTCTCAAATTTGCAGATGACACCAAATTAGGAGGAATAGTTAGTACCCCAGAAGACAGGATGAAAATTCAAAATTACCTTATTAGATTAGAAAGCTGCGCCAAAGCTAACAAAATGAATTTCAACATGGAGAAATGTAAGGTACTGCACTTAGGGCAAAAAAATAAAATAAAAATGAAATGCATAGATATAATATGTGGGACACCTGGCTTAACGAGACTACATGTGAAAGGGATCTAGGAGTCCTAGTAGACCACAAGTTGAACATGAGTCAACAGTGTGATGCCGCAGATAAAAAGGCCAATGAGATTTTAGGCTGCATCAATAGAAGTATAGTATCTAGATCAGGGGTCAGCAACTTTTTTTTTTGCTGGGGGCCGGGGGGGGAAATGGCACCGAGGGCCGGTGTGCACACGTGCATGCCCCCATGCACGCACATGCTCACGATGCCCACCATTGTGCACATGCATGCGCGTGTGGAGGGCGTCATTTTGGAACTGCCAATGGCGCCGCCGCTGTGCGAATTCGCTTGCCCCTGCGTGTGTGCGTGCATGCGCTCGACGCCTACCATCGCACGCATGTGTGTGTGCGAGGGGAGCACCATTTTGGAACGCCCAACAGCATCAGCGCCGTGCGCATGTACACGGCGCCGGCGGGCCTTCCGAAATGGCGCTCTGCGTCACTCGCACATGCATGCATGACTCAGGGCACCATTTTGGAAGGCCCACGACACCGGCGCCGTTGGGTGTTCCAAGATGGTGCCCGCCACTGTGTGCACGATGGCGGGCACCATTTTGGAATGCCCAACGGCGCCGGCATCGTGCACATGCAGGCCCCCACGGGCATTAGGTTGCCGAACCCTGATCTAGATCAAGGGAAGTAATAGTGCCACCGTATTCTGCTTTGGTCAGGCCCCAATTGTGGGCACCACAATTCAAAAAGCATGTTGAGAAGCTGGAGCATGTTCAAAGAAGGGTGACAAAATGGTGAAGGGTCTGGAAACCATGCCCTATGAGGAACGGCTTAGGGAACTGGATATGTTTAGCCTGGAGAAGAGACGGATAAGAAGTGATATGATAGCCCTGTGTAAATATTTGAAAGGATGTCATATTGAGGAGGGAGCTAGCTTGTTTTCTGCTGCTCCAGAGAATAGGACTTGGAACAATAATAATAATAATAATAATAATAATAGTATAATCAAATTTTATTTATATCCCGCCCCTCTGAGCACAATCGGGGCAGCTAACAACAATAAAATACATAATATAAAATCCTGAACCAATACCCCCTCCCTTTAAAAAAGTATTAAACTAAACACAATTAAAACATTTGAATAACATAAAAATTAAATAAATTCAAATTATCTAAACAAAAAAATGGCAACAGCGGAAATGGCAAAACAAAAACAAAACAGCAGAAAAACAAAGGTGGCAGTGGTAATAAATTTGAAGAGGGCAGGATAAAACAGAATAAGACAAAATAAAAGGGTTCTGGGGCCGGGAAGCTAATCTGGAAAGGCCTGCCGGAAGAGATCCATCTTAACAGCCTTTTTAAAGCTGTTTAGTGTGGTAATCTGACGGATCTCGTCCGGCAGGCTGTTCCACAATCTGGGGGCGACTACCAAAAATGCCCTCTGGGAGGTTGCAGACAGCCTAGATTTTAGTGGCTGTAGCAAGTTCCTCCCAGAGGACCGGAGTGCGCGGGGAGGATTGTATGGGAGGAGGCGGTCCCGAAGATAGGTTGGACCTAAGCCATTTAGGGCTTTAAAGGTCATAACCAGCACCTTATACTGGGCCCAGAAACTAACAGGCAGCTAGTGGAGCTACTTTAGCACCGGAGTTATATGGTCCCTCCTAGATGTCCCAGAAACCACTCTGGCTGCCATGTTTTGTACTAACTGGAGTTTCTGGACCAAGTACGAGGGTAGCCCTATGTAGAGGGCATTACAGAAATCCAGACGCAAGGTTACCAGCGCATGCACCACAGTCTCAAGGTCCCTTACTTCCAGAAAATGGCACAGCTGGCGTATCAGCTGAAACTGATAATAGGCGCTCCTGACCATCGCATTTACCTGATTTGCCATCAGGAGCAACGAATCAAGGAGCACCCCCAGACTGCGAACGCAGTCCTTTACGGAGAGTGTAACCCCATCCAGGACCGGAGGTTGCAACCCAATTTTGGTTTCGGGGCAGCCACCGTGAGCATCTCCATTTTGTCTGGATTCAGTCTCAATCTGTTTTTCCTCATCCAGCCCATTACTGCCTTAAGACATTCATTGAGAGAGGAGACGCCATCAGAATTCAAGGCCGATGATCGAGACACAGAGAAATAGATCTGGATGTTATCAGCGTACTGGATGCAAGCTACAGGAAAAGAGATTCCACCTCAACATTAGGAGGAGCTTCCTGACAGTGAGAGCTGTTCAAGAGTGGAACACACTCCCTCAGAGAGTGGTGGAGTCTCCTTCTTTGGAGGTATTTAAACAGAGGTGGATGGCCATGTGTTGGGGATGCTTTGATTTTGAGTTCCTGCATGGCAGGGGGTTGGACTGGATGGCCCTTGTGTTCTCTTCCAATACTATGATTCTAACAGAAGTGATACTATTTTTCTCCTCAACTAATGAAGTCCTCTAGCTAATCTTATTTAGCATGTGTACACAGATCTATTTCACATTTGGATTTTATGTCGTCCCCTGAAACTTCAAACCAAATGTGATGACAACAGCCTCTCCATTTCCAGGTGAAGGACAGGGTTCTAAATTCCATGGCTTCCGTCCAATGGTCTAACGAATTGCAAATTGTATAATAGAATTGTGTCCAGTTTTAGTTTGCTTTCTTGTCTTTAATCACATATGAGAGAAAATGTCAGAATATTCAGAATATGTGTGCATATGTCAGAACCATGCCTGCGTGCATGAGTTCTGTCAGCTGTTTTGTTTGGGTTTGTAGTAATTATAGTTGTTTGGGGGATTATGGGTGGGTTGGTATATGGGATGTAGGCTGCTTGGGATGGGGGGTTGGGAGTAGTGCTATGATGTTAGAATAGTTTTGAGAAAGTCACACCTTTGGAATGCATGAGCTCTGGGAGGAAGTGAGTTGGTGTCTGGAGGTATCTGGTAGGAAGGGGGCTGGATGGAATGCTTAGGCAGGAGTAAGATATCACTGGTGAGAATATTGGGGAAGTGGGGCTGACTTGATGGGGGAAGAAGAGCTATGGGAATTGGAGGTGGGTTCTAGTTTTGGCGCCAATGGGTGTGGGGTGGAGTCTGGCAATTTGGGGTTTTTTAATATGGCACTTGACTGTAGGGGGGGCAGTTCTGGCTTTAACACTGATTGGTGAATTTCTGGCTGTGTGTTCTCAATAAATGTCTGGTTGAATCAACTGGCTGAACTTATTGCTACACAGAGTTACTGAATTTAGCCAAGTCTGACAGCATATGACTCAACTCTATGCATCTTAGGAATTAGATTCAAGTCTATGAAAGCTCATGAGTTAGTCTTAAAGGTGCTACAAATTACATATGGTCATAACTTGTCTAAGGGTCTAGAATTTCAGTATTAAAAACACCTCACATCACTTAAATTAACCTATATCACTGCCTTGCATAGCAACATTCTATTAGTATTAGCCTGCTCTCCTGTAAACCTAATCACTGTCTTGCACTACATGGAGAAATTACTATTATCACTTAATTAGCTAACTTTTCCAAACAAAAATGCAGTTTCTTTGTATTTATCACATATTTTAAAGTAGCTGATGAAGTTAACTACAAATTAGACTCTTTATTCCCAGGAATGTTCTCATGGTACTTTCTGAGATTTGGACATTATATGTTTTGTGACTGGGTGGCAATGGGAACTATAATCAAACAGTGTGATACTATGCATGTTTATTAAGAAGTAAGTCCCTTTATGTACAACAAAATCTGTTCTCAGGTAAGCAGGGTGGGATTTTCATAAAGAACCATCATATCAGTATCCAAATATTAATATAGAATTGTGCAAAATACAATAAAAGACTTTACAAATGAACGCAGGAAAAACAAAACAGTTTTGAACCTCACATACATGACTATTATTGTGCCAGATGATTCTCTACTTAAAAAGCCAATCTTGATTAATTTTTATCAGCTTATAACTCCAGACTTTTGCTCAGCAGTAGAGACTGAAAACTAAATGCATAGTAAAATTTTGGGGTGTGCTTATACTCTCTTCTTCTTCATTCCCCTTTTATTTTCAACAATACTCATAAAGAATTGTAGCTGACTATTTACTTTTATAAAACAGGGCAAGAATGATTGACAAAATCATGCTTCCATGCGCTTCAACAGAAAATGCCAATTATCCTCTCCAAAACAGCATCATTATCTACATGGCTTCTCCCTTCCTAGGATGCTTATCAAGCAAAAACAGTACAAGTAATTTTCTGCTTTCAATTTACCTTAGAAGACCTCATATCCCAGGCTTTAACTTCTGGACTGAATCCTCCACAAATAAAAACATTTGGATCAAGAGGGTGAATTTTCAGGGTGCTGATCCGAAAGTCATTCCTACTGGTAAAAAGCTGTGCTCCTAATGACAGAAGAGAGGAATGAAAATTACCAGTGTGGAGAGGATTTATAGTTTTACAAATTTTATTACCATACTGTAGGCATAACAAAAATGTAAAGTAACAAAATATATATAGCTCTGACAAAGATCATTTAAGGGCCTACATATAAATCAAATTGACTTCTCTCTTATATAATTCACAGGAAGCATGTCCACTAGAATGTCAGTAACAGTAATAATGCATAGATTTCAAGGGGCTGGCATTGAAACATGTTTGGAACGTTCAGTTACTGCAAAGTGCAGCAGACCCTTAGACTTGTGTCAGGCATGTATTTTAGAGGCCATATAATACTGATTCTGCAAGAACTGCACTGGCTTTCAGTTTACTTCCGAGTTCAACTCAGGTTGGTGTTGACCTAAATGCCTTGGGGCCATAATATCTGAAAGACTACCTACTGAAAGACTACCTACTACCTACCTACTCCCATATTCAATGATACCAAAATGATCCTTAGGTTCTTGGATAGAATCCAAAACTCCATTGGATTACTTGGTTACACATGGTAAACTGTGAAACCAATGATAATATTTATGTATATAAAACCATCAGTGTGCCTGGGGCATTAAAGAACACAAGGGATAAAGAGGAAACAGCAGAGAAGGCAACAAGGAAGCAATATGCAATTTAGTTACACTTCGTTAGGCTTAGTTATAGGGTGAGTTAGGATATGAGAATTCCTAAAAATTTCCTTTAAAAGATAGATTTTGGGGAGGGATTTGAAGGGAGATGGCATTATGCAAATGTTCTGTGAGTCACTTCCAAGAATAAGAAGCAATAAAACAGAAAGAGCTGATTTTTTTTAGGGTTGGTGGAAGGTGGTAAAACTGGAGGAACAAAACTTATGGGTAAGGATTTATTAAGGTAAAATGGCAAAAAGGTAAGGGAATCAAAGCCATGGGATGACTTTGAATGCAAGGGCAGAGTCCCTGCATAGTAGATCTAGGAGCCCACAGGAATCCAAGGCAAGGATTGAAAGAGAGGAGTCCCATGATCAGAGCAACAAGAGGGATGAATGCTTTTAGTGCCAGACAAATACCGTATTTTTCGCCCTCCTTCCCCCCCGGCCTCAGTCTTGGAATCGGCTGGCGCCGGGATCGCTTCGATCCCGGCACCAGCCGATTCCAAGACTGAGGCCGCAGGGAGAAGGAGCCCTCCTTCTCCCCGTGGCCTCAGTCTTTCAATGGGCTGGCGCCGGGATCGCTTCGATCCCAGCACCAGTCCATTCGCCCTATAGGGCGCACTCACTTCCCCACGCACATTTAGGGGAAGAAAAAGTGCGCCCTATAGGGCGAAAAATACGGTATATGGGGACTGAGGTGAGACAAAATAAGAGCAGAAAGGGGAAATCTGTAATAATCAAGGCACATGGATGTTCCCAATGTTTCTAAATTATCTGGCTCAACACAAATATAATGAGCCTGACCCCTTAACCACAATAGAAGACTGAATATTGTATCCCGTAGTTTCATATTATCATTCCCCCCTTCCTCTCTCATATGTATTTCCAATCACTTCTGTTTTCTAATTCCGATGCCAAGCTATGTATTGTACCATTAGATTAATTCAGAGCATACAAACGTATTTCTAAATAAAACTGCAAACTCTGGTTTTGACATTAAGTGTGACTGGCACATTAATTTTGGTACAATACAACAGTGTTATTCTAGAAAAGAAAAGGATGACTTGGACTGCGTTCACACTGCAGAAATAATCCAGCAACACTGGAATTGACAACACTTTAATTGTCATGGCTCAATGTTATGGAATTCTGGGAATTGCAGTTTATTGTCGGACCAGAGCTCTCTGACAAAGGCGGCTGAATGTCTCACAAAACTACAATTCCCAGAATGCTATAGCATCAAACCATGGGAGTTATAGTAGTGTCAATTATTGATGGATTATGGATTATTTCTGCAGTGTGGACACCCCGAGTTCATATACAAGAGGACTGGAGGGAGGTGAAAAGAGAGTATAGAAGCCCAATTAGGAAGACTAAAACATTACATGAATAGCAGATCCAAACCATGGAGCCCTGTTAAAAAGATATAATGTTCTCACCTAAACTGTAGGATGTGTGGGCCACAGAAGTAAAATCTATATGTCTTTACACAGCCTGTAGTATGGGTTGGTCAGGTCTGTTTATGGCCATTCCAGTTTTGAGGGCAATATTGAAAATCTGGGCTTGATATCTGTATTCAGCAGCACATGCATTTGCAAGCAAATAGTTTTATTATTGAAACAAAATTAAGAAGATTGTTAAAATGACAGAAAATAGGGCAGAAGCAGGTGCTTCAACAATGCAGTCCAAAAAGAATTTAGCTGGCAGTTTGTCTGTCCTGAATGAAAGTACATTCATTCTGGACACACACACACCCAACACACACACACACAAATGGAAACTCGACAATATTCAAGCCCCATTGGCTTGAATGGCTGTGCAGCTGTACGCGCGCACCATTTTAGCCAATGGGGCTCACCCCTCCATGCAGAACTAAGACCGTGGACTTCAAGTCCGTGAAAACGGAGGGACGAGTGTACTATGCCCCCCACCACCAAACTGGGGGCTGGTTTAGTGAGGTGGTCCTGTGCTTTGAAAGATTTAAAGAGTCATAAAGTTATTGTGTAAAAGTGCTATTTCACTATAGCTCTAAATTTTTAAAGAAAGAAAGAACGGAAATTATTGTTTTGATATGTCAGAATTAAACAGAAATTCTCTTAAGGATGGGAATAAAATGTTGCAGCTGATGGCTGGAATTGCCCAGAACTACAGTCCAGGAGAACAGAAATGTAGTTTGTACATTTTTAAAAAAATCCCAAAATATAGCAACAACTACCACAATCTCCCAATACATTTGCTATGTCTGATGGGACCCAAAGAGAGCATGGACCATACTCTGCTTAGCTTAGCTGCTGTTATATCCTATTTGGCTTATAGCAACACAATGAGGTTGTCTCTGAAGATTACTTGGTAGCTACATTTGGTTCAAACTACAGCAGCTAAGCTGATTAGGACAAAACAAATTTCCTTCCAGATATAAACCAACTACACTGGTTCCTAGTGCATTCCCATACACAAAGTGCTTGTTTTAATGTTTAAAGCACTAAACAGACTAGGGGCATGGTCAGATGGTTTCCTATGAAAATAATAAAGACTATCCATACTAGAAAACAGTACAGCGGGCTTAGGTATAGGAGGAGAGTTTATTCAGAGAAGTTTATTTAATGTATTGTGCAGGGTTTTTTAGGGCAGTGGTTCTTAACCTGTGGTCCAAGGACCCCCAGGGGACCACAATGTTCTAATGGGGGGGGCATAAAGGCTTGAAGGTTGCTCCGAGTACCTTCTCCTCACAGTGGAGTGGCTGTACATAGGAGCCAAAGCAAAAATAGGCTGGCTGGTTGGCTGGGCTTGAACATTGTCCATTGGCCACTCCAATGTAAGGAGGGAGCACGCTGAGCAGCTGACCCAACAGACAGACTTTGCCCTTTTCTCCCTCTCCTCCTTTCCAGGGGAAAGACGGACCATCTAAAATAAGGACATAATATGACAGAAGGACGGTGCACCAAACTTTTCCTCCAAACTCTCTCTTCAAACAGTGACGACACCAACATAAACCCTTCATGTCTCCAGCCATAGGCTGAGGCAACTACACCTCCCTCACAACTCTTCCTCCTCCTCTTCCTCCTCCTCCTTCTCTACCACCACCACCAACTCAACTGTTCCCACACCCTCAAACTCAAGTTCCTAAACTTTATAACTTCCTTCTCCACACTGAAAGGGGAGCGAAGGTACAGATGTTTCTCCACCACCACACCTCCCTCACTTTTGCAGTCAAATTGAGCAGCCTTTTGTCGTGTGCACTCCTTTTGAAGTGACGCAGTAGTGTTTGCAAAGCGTTCACATGGAGCCCTGGTGGCACAGTGGTTAAATGCTGGTACGGTAGCTACAAGGTTTTACGTTTAATCCCAGGCAGGGCTCCAAGGTCCACTCAGCCTTCCATCCTTTCGTAGGTTGGTAACATGAGTACCCAGCTTGTTGGGGGCAATTGGTTTACACATTGTCAACCACTTAGAGAGTGATAGGTCACTGATAAGTAGTATAGAAATGTATTTGCTATTGCCACTTGCTATGCACATTTCTGCACTGAAGGATTATCATGGGGTAGAGATCGGAAATCGAGAGGGAAGTGCTACAATCCTAGAGGCCCATTTTTACAGTTGCCTGTGGAAGAAATACTTCAACCCCCCTTCCCCTATTTCCCATCCACCCCTTCTTCATCAGGAAGGGAGAAGACCAAGATGGGAGGAGGAGAAAGGGAAAGACAACGTGTCTGGGCAAGTGGGCAGGCAAGCAAGGAAACAAACAAAGAGTTAGGCAGCCCTCCTCAGCACTGATGTTAGTAATTGAGTCTGGAAGAAAAGGTTGGTGCCCCCCCCCCAGCCGAAACTTTGGGCTGACTGACCAGTTTGCAGGGGATCTGGTATGGAGCTTCTTTCACAAGCACAGGTGGTATTATTATTATTAGTAGTAGTAGTAGTATTAATCTTGAGTTTTGAGGCTGTGCAGCAACAAAAGCTATTTAAAGGGGGGCCTGATTAAGAAACACTGATTTAGGGGGTAATCAAATATGTGTTTGTAGCCTAAAATAGTACAATTTAGGAAAAGGGTTACTACTTGATTCTACCTACTGGAGACATTACACGTTGTTGCCTGACGTAAAGAACAAGACCAGAACAAACAGACAAGATGTGCACAAACACACTCACCCAGAAGAAAGTCAACTGGCTCCTACTGCCAAGAGACAAAGCCATGGATACAATCAGCAGCAGCAGCATCTGGCCATTTTCTGTGTCCTACCTCAGAAGGCTAGTAAAATATTTTGCAGGCCACTAGCATTTATGGGCATATTTAAAAGGCTTGGTTACTGTTTTACAGGTATATTGGTTTTAGCAAGATTTATAATTTCATAAGCGTCTCTGAGAAACCTTTTTGAATTGAAAATGAGGATAGCAAATTCTTAAAAACAAACAAAACAAGAACAGACAGATCCATTCTAAGATTAAATGAAGTATTACAACACTCTCAACTGTTGTTCTGTTCCTAAAGGAAATTATGGTCAACCTATTAAAACCTGGTTTACTTCCAAAGCAAGTGCCAAGGAGGCTACAAGGAGTAATTATAAGCACCATGCTCAATCCATAGAGAATTTGCAAGAGAAGTCAGAGATATGAAATATATTTTACCACTAGATGCAAATAAATGTGGAAAGGGTGAAACGAAAGAAATTGGACTTTGTGATAAGGAGAGAAAAAAGGGTAAATTGAATTTTGTGAATTTGTAAGCTTAGTACAAAATATCTGCATTTGTGAACCAGAAAAATCAATGAGAGAAGGACAGTACTCATTAACTCCTGTCTGTCCCTGGGAAGGTAAAAACATATGTATGTTGAACTGAAGTCGATGAAATGTGTCAAAGATTTAATGAGAGATATGAGATGGAAATTATGTCAGAAAGTGTCTGTCCATCTGTCTTAATGGAAATTAGAACCAAATGCTTGGAAACAATTTGGAAATTTTCTTCCCAATATCAGTTGTGCCCAGGTGAGGCTACTACTGTGGCACTGAATCTGCTCTGGATTTTACCTCCTGTCTTCCTGCAGCTGCTCTGAGTTGAACAGGATCTTTGCCAAAGTTTGACCCTAGTTTAGCATCAACAGCACTCCTGTTCAGCTTGGAGCAACTGAAGAAAGAGCACCAATAAAATCCATAGCGCATTTGTTGTTCCCATGGTAGCAGATCCAGAGGTGGCCCAATAGTTGTGCCATAACTTTCCACATAAGGAATGGAAATGGAAATAGAATACCCTAACCTCAAGGGGGCTATTCTTTGTGTGAAAAGGCATAGCATAGGAGAGGCAGACCGGATGCCAGATGGATCTATTCAATCAAGGTGGCCATGGGACTGAGTCTGCAGAATCAATGCAATGAAGCATAGAGAATCTCAGAGATGTCTCATCCATAGGGTCGCCATGAGTCAGGGACGACTCAAGGACAGTTAACAACAACAAAAGCAGAGACAAAGAGAAACAGGAAAGGGCATTGCTAGAGATGTCCAATAAGTAAAATGCAGCAAAATAAAAGAGAACCAAGGCTATCAAAGACAAGTTTGCTGGGAAAAATATCTTCTTATATTTGACACAGCAGTGGGGAGAGAGGACTATTAAACTGATGATCAGTCTTAAACATTGTAGGAATTTCCACTCATCTTTCAACCAAAGTCCACAGAATTGGAATGACACAAGTGTAATATAAGACAATCGTTTTGTCTGCCACCTGCTGTGTTAATGCAGTTCAGGTGAACATTACATATTTGAGAAGATTCTTAGGTGAATTATGCAAATAACATAATGCACACCACTGGAAGGAGATGTAGCATGTCTCCCACAACAGACATTGCCTGATTAAAATGAAACCACTGGCCTTCTTTGTTCCAGCTGTTAAAGCTTTAAGAAAATGGTAAGACATGCACAACACTGATTAACAAATCTCCAAAGATTAAAATATATTTTGTTGCTGACTTAGGATGCAGTGCAGGAAGGACACTGAATTTTATTCTTAAAGCAAATAAAGATTTGCATATCCTCTCAAGTAAGGCACTTTTGGTTCCCATGGATACACTCTTTTCTAAATTTAATTGTATGTGGTAATCTTCACAGAATCCTGTGGCTTAATACCAATCGTCTTTGTAAACAACCCTTCTGGAGCCGTAAATTAATGCCACAGGAAATTCAACTACAAGGATTTGAATTTTATCTTCCGTTGATTGCCAATATACTTATCAAATTAATGGTGATAATAAACAGTTCACTCCAAGGTGTGAAGCCAAATGTGTTTTCACAATTTTCATTTGCTTTATGTGTTTTAATGAATAATACATATAATGAGTTTGTGTTGTGCAGAAGAAAACCTTGTTTTCTTCCAAATCTATGCTAGGGGCGAGGGGATGAGATGGGAAGCATTTCCTAATTCGTGTCAACTTCTTGAGCCAATGTTTTCCGTGTATCCCCTAACCACATTACTTAATATGCCTGAAGAATCCGAAGGTAGATAAAGAAGCATTCACAAAGACTGCATCTTTTTATTTTGTAGTAATAGTCTAAAATTACTGCTATACTCACGCCTTTCTGTGAAAACACATTAGTGTATATACCCATGGCCTAGATAAACATCCATCCTTTAATCATCCCATTTATCTGAAGCATGTTTGAAAGTTAAAGGGCAAGCCAACACATTTTATTCATTTTGAATACATTGTGTTTCAGTGTTCCTTATCATGGCTGTCCAGACTTGAAGGGCATTTCATTTGCTCCCCTGCCAGTACACATGGTTATCAGGGACCATGAACGCTTTAGTGCACTTCAACAACTCCATGTAGCTACCTTCCTATGGTGAGCATAGACATTTTTAGGGACAAAGAGTCAGCTGTTAACTCTGGTGGTAACTAGTTATAGGCACTTGAAATTAATTCCCTCTTCTAATAATAAAAGTTTAACATTATGATTGTAACTTAACAAGGAATAATTTTACTCCTTTTGTGGTGTAATAATAACTTTTTAGATTCTTTTATGAGTACAAGGAGACATTTTACTCAGTGGTGAGAAAGGAACAGCACATGTTTTGTGCTTTACATCACAATGGTGCCTCATGCTGTTGTAGCAAGCAATGACAAGGGGAGTTGATCTAGTTCTAGCAGACAACTAGTTGAACATGAGTCAACAGTGTGATGTAGCAGCTAAAAAAAACAGTGAGATTCTAGGCTACATCAATAGAAGTATAGTGTCTAGATCAAGGGAAGTAATAGTACCCATTCTATACTGCTTTTGTCAGGCCTCATCTAGAATACTACGTCCAGTTCCGGGCAACACAGTTCAAAAAGGATGTTGACAAGTTGGAGACCCAGAGGAGTCTAGAAACCATGTCCTATGAACAGAGATTTAGAGATCTGGGTATGTTTAGCCTAGAAAAGAGAAGGTTAAGAGGTGACATGCTAGCCAGTCATGTTCAAATATTTGAAAGGATGGAACAAGCTTGTTTTCTGCTGATCCAAAGCCTAGAACACAGAGCAATGTATTCAAGCTGCAGGAAAAGAGTTTCCACCTCAATATTAGGAAGACCTTCCTGACAGACAGAGCTGTTCAGCAGTGGAATATGCTGTCTCAGAGTGTGGTGGTCTCTCCTTCTTTGGAGTTTTTTAAACAGAGGCTGGATGGCCATCTGTTTGGGGTGCTTTGATTGTGTATTCCTACATGTCAAGGGGTTGGATTTGACAGCCCTTGAGGTCTCTTCCAATTCTGTGATTCTATGACAGAAAGTAACTGTAGTACTACAGGCCAGCAACTTTTTAAAAAAGTAATTAAAAGTGCCTATTTCAATTACTTTTACAAAATAGGAATTATTTTTGGTAGATCTAAGATCTACAGCACAGTGATACATCTATTGGGCCAATTAAAATGCACAAAATAATCATGAAAGCTTTTGAAGCTTCACTGGCTTCTTCATCATTACAAGCATTGAAAGCTTGCATGATGTATTGTATGCATTTTAGTTGGCCCAGTGAAGGTATCACTGCTTTGTGGATTTTTGATTTTGTTGCATTTTGCTCCATGGCCAACATGGCTACCCCTGAATTCCAGAGAATGTGACCATAATGATAACTATTTTTAGGGCCTTGGAGATGTAACTGTAACTCATTTATTTTTTTAAAAAAAAACCTATTTCATGAACTCTGTGTCTTTACCCAAAACGTATGCTTCAATGCTCACCTAGCAATAACAGGCTAGTGCCTATGTTGTGAAAGTATGGAGTGAAGCCACCCACCCAACATGACTCTGCTGATCCTATTCAAAATGTATTGAGTAGCAGGCATACACACTTATGACCTTTCCACCTTCAAGCTGACAGGAAACAATTCTGCTCTTTCCTCTGATCTCGTCAAGCTCTAGCTGCCCTTAAATCTTCAAGCAAATTTGCTACTAAGCCTAGGACTCCATTTCTAGATCATCATGGACAGGGAGGATATAATTGGCACAAGCCACAGAGCCAGTTGTCACAGACAAGTACTTCTAATCAGGGGCTTAAACAAACTCATGAAGTATAAGACTCTCAGTGGCTTCTCATTATGATGACTATATGCTTCTCCCAGGATTAATGGTAGCATGTCTCTGAATACTAACTGCTGAAGAACAATAGTTGGAGATAGGCCTATTGAGGGCATCTCAGAGCCACATGTTTGGCATGGTACAAAACAGGATGCTTTTGCTCTTCTTATATTCTTCAGAATTTATATGTGTAAACTGATTCACAAATGAAACACAGGAAATCATATTGCAAACATTTACCCTCAATCCTCAGGATCGATACAGAATATGGTAGCAATGCAGAATACAGATTTGATAGAAATCTCCTTCCCTCTAGCAAGTCATAAGCTAGAAAACTGGCAGGCATAGACTGTGGTCCAGAAGACTATGAACAGAGAATTACAATGGAAAATAGTAACTCAAAGAGCAAGAGTAGCAGACGGGATGAAACAGACAAGAGAAAGAAGGCTGACCAACTCCAGACTGTGGTGGAAGGAGGGCTGCTGGGTATAAAACAAACAAGCAAAAACCCAAAAAAACTTCCCTCTGAAAAGGAATATTTTACATGTTGTCCTGCATTTATATTTTCCACCATTATCAATATGTAGCAGCACTGTGAAACAAAATGCCTAATTGACTTGCAACCAAATCTGAAAATATGTAAAATTCATGCAAATAGTTTCTATAGTCTTCAGTGACTGAGAGTGCTCAGGATCGTCAGTAATAAACTGAAGATTAAGGATTAGAAAAACTAATCCACAGTAATGAAACTGCTGTTCTGGAATAATGCTATGGTTTCCATTATCAGCAAAACAAAGATGGGTCCCAGCCATGCTCTGCCATACAGACAGCTTAGGTGCACCCCAGGAAGAGTCCAAATTAGGTCAGTAACCTTGCTTCCTGCAAAATGCACATCTTTCCAGTGGGACAACAGCTTCATCAGCTTTTGCCTTTAGAGAACTGTGTAACATTGCACCATGCTCATGCCTGAATCTTGTTTTTGTTACAACAAGGGAATGGTTTGCGGGCATACAATAAAAGTGAAGTTTCAGATGCTAAGAAATGTATGACTTGAAGCAAGGTCTGGATAGGAGAGGCCCTCAGCACCACAAGTGCACTACTCTGAGCTCATTGAAAGAGAAGGGTATAAACATATCTAGAAACAATATCCATGTTGACCGCTCCAGCTTTGCTCTGTAACATTTAATAATTTAAAAAGACATGCCAGAAAAACAACAACCAAAATCCATAGTTCCAAACATTTATTTTTCAGCACGTCTTACAACAATCAGCCTATCATCACCCATAACCCCTGCTGGCACCAAATACTTCCATTTTTGTCTCAGTCCTTCTCAAATGGTGATAGGAAGTGATGTGTCATTATATCCAGTCACCATTTTGAGAGGGCTTATGGATATTTATTTATTTATTTATTTATTTATATCCCACCCCTCTGCCAAAGCAATCGGGGCAGCTTACAAGGATAAAATATCACAATGTACAATCCCAGAAAACCCACCCACCCCTTAAAATAACATTAAATATCAGACATTCTAAAACGATAGACAATCAGACCAATAAAAGAATAAACGATCAACCATGACAGATAAAAGGTCATAATAGCAGCAGACAACAGTTATAAATATGGCGGAGGGTAGGGGTATGGGTGGGCTCATTCCTTGGCTAGGAATGACTAGTCAGGAAAGGCCTGCCAGAAGAGATCCATCTTTATAGCTTTTTTAAAGCTGTTTAAGCTGGTGATCTGACGGATCTCATCCGGCCGGCCATTCCATAATCTGCAAGTGGTTGCCGAGAAGGCCCTCTGGGAGTTTGCAGACAGCCTAGTTTTAACAGGCTGAAGCAAATACCTCCCAGAGGACCGAAGTGTGCGGATTGGGTTATATGGAAGGAGGTGGTCCCGAAGATAGGATGGACCCAGGCCATTTAGGGCTTTAAAGGTAATAACCAATACCTTGTACTGAGCCCGGAAACTGATCGGCAGCCAGTGGAATCTTTTCAAGACAGGTGATATGTGGTCTCTCCTAAATGTACCGGAGACCAGTCTGGCTGCCATATTCTGAACTAACTGAATTTTCCAGACTAAGCACAAGGGTAGCCCCATGTAGAGCACATTGCTGAAATCAAGATGAGAGGTCACTAGCACATGTACCACAGTTTCAAGATCCCTTACTTCCAGGAAAGGGCGCAGCTGGCGGATCAGCCGAAGCTGATAGCAGGCGCTCCTGACCGTTGCATTTACCTGATTTGACATCTGGAGCGACGGATTCAGGAGTACCCCCAGACTGCTGATGAAAGCTTGTGAACCTGTGAGGAGGGCACCAAAGTACCTGGAGATACTTTGCCCATGCCCCCCAAGCAGTTGCCAATCTTTGATCTAGCACAACTTGTTGTGTGCCTTCAAGTCATTTCCAACATATGATGGCCCTAGCCTAGGTGAACATACCATGACCCTAGGTGAATCCCATGGATGCTCAAGTCCCATTAAATACAATGGCATAGTGAAATGGTATCCCTTATATCAAATGGCAAAAGCAAGGTTTACTTTGGAAATTGTTGGAAGAAACTTATGCATTCTCTTTTCCCCTCATTATATAGATAGGGTTTCCTATTTAGGTCCCTCTCTCTTTAAGATTAACTGTCTTTATCTCGAGATTCTGAACTGTTAATCTTACAATTGGTATGTGTCTCTAGCCTGCCTGCTAGTCTTATATGTCTCTTTCTCAATCTTCCTGCTATATACAGCATGCCCGCGCCATACATAAGCTTGCTGTACACGGATTTGAGGTTACGCGTTTGGCAAGCCCAGGATAAAATGGCATGTGCACCACAGGTGCGCATGCAGTGTTGCATGTAGGAGCATGCCACCATAAAAATCAATGTAATTTGAACATACATGGTTGTCCCCATACACCGGGGGGGGGGGGGCTGGAACGGATCCCCCACATATAGGAAGGGCCCACTGTATAACTATCTTTAGGATTTAGTGCTGTTATGTAATTGTTTATTAAAGCCATTTTTTTAAACTACAAGCTACATGTTTATTCTTTAGGAAAGCAGATTTAGAATAAATAGTCTGCCCCATTTTGCTGCTCTGCTGATGAAAACTGAACTCTAACAAGTTTAACTTTCATACTTGCAAATTTTTGTTTCCCTTTAAAAGGGTTAACACCTTGGGAAACTCAAATTGCACCCCACAGAAATTTATATTAATTTGAATCCATGGATAAAAAAAATCTGTGGATATGGATGGCTGACTGAGTAAGAAATATAAATGAATTTCATGTTTAGACTTGAGTTTCATCTCCAAGAGATCTCATTATGTATATGAAACTATTCCAAAATCCTCAAAAATCTAAAATCTCAATCCCAAGCATTTCAGATAAGGGAGATTAAACCTGTATGCCTGGAAAGCAGGATTTAAGCTTTGCACAAAGATTTGTTAGGTATTTTTCTGTTTGACTGTGATTGCAGTCTATTGCTTTCAATTATTTTGCAAAGTTATCTTAGAAAGCAACCTCAAGAACCATAGGAAGGAGCAAAATTCCTCTTCAAGGCTGGCTAGGAACCAATCTTGGAGGCAGAAATCTGATCTCATACCCCCTCTTGGCCATTACAGAGGTTTCCATGAGCTTAGGACATTAAGATAAAAATTAATTAAATAATGTTAAACTTTAGAAACTGGAGAAATAATTCACTATCATAAATAGTAATAATGGAGTAGTTTAATTAACTGAGTTATTGTTAATTAACTTACTGATCAAAATGTTTATGTGAGGCCAGGCCATGGGATTTTCAGAGCATGGCAGAGTTGTCACATTTGACCTTAGGAAAGCAAATGTTGTTATTGGCTCCTTTACAAGGATTTTTTTTTATTCCATTGAAAGCTGTCTGCCTCCAATCTGGGATTTCCCTCCTATATGGAGTACAAAATAATAATAATAATAATAATAAAATTTATTTCTACCCCGCCCCTCTGCAAAGCAATCGGGGCGGCTTACAACAACAATTAAAATACAATGGATAAAATACATTCGAGTAACCCCATCCCTCTAGTCAGCCCTCCCACCCCATAAGACAGAATTAAATTAGAAGGATTAAAACCGCAAACAAGAAAATTATAAAATAACATAAAATGAAATTAGCGAGGGAACAGAAAGCAAGGGAGGGGTACCGTTGTAAATTCCTCCAGGGAAGGTCCATCTGGGGAAGCCTCAATCTGGGAAAGCCTGCCGGAAGAGATCCGTCTTAACTGCCTTCTTAAAGGCAGTGAGTGTTGTGATAAGACGGATCTCCTCCAGCAGGCCATTCCATAATTTAGGGGCAGTGCTGGAGAATGCCCTCTCCGAGGTCTGTTTCAGTTTCAGTCTTGGTTGTAAAAGTAGGTTCTTGCCAGCTGACCGAAGGGCGCGAGGGGGCTCATATGGGGAGAGGCGGTCCCTAAGATAAGTTGGACCCAAGCCATGTAGGGCTTTAAAGGTCAAAACCAACACCTTGTACTGCGCCCGGAAACTAATTGGCAGCCAGTGGAGGGATTTGAGCACAGGTGTAATATGATCCCTCCTGGATGTCCCAGTAATTAACCTGGCTGCCATATTTTGTATCAACTGAAGTTTCCGAGTTAGGCACAAGGGTAGCCCCATGTAGAGTGCGTTACAGTAATCCAAGCGTGAGGTTACCAGTGCGTGCACAACGGTTTCCAGGTCTTTCTTATCCAGGAAAGGGCGCAGCTGGCGTATCAGCCGAAGCTGATAGCAGGCACTCCTGACTGTCGCATTCACCTGATTAGTCATGTGAAGCGACGAGTCAAGGAGTACCCCCAAACTGCGCACACAGTCCTTGGAGGAGAGTGTGACCCCATCCAGGACAGGGGGCTGTAATCCCGGGCCCGGATTCGAGCCTGTAACCGTGAGCACCTCCGTTTTGTCTGGATTCAGCCTCAATTTGTTTTTCCTCATCCAATCCATTACCGCTCTAAGACAGTCATTGAGAGGAGAGACGCCATCAGAGGTCTGAGACGATGATTTGGTCATGGAGAAGTAAATCTGGGTGTCGTCAGCGTACTGAAGACACCGCGCTCCATGCCTCCGAATGATCTCTCCCAGCGGCTTCATATAAATATTAAATAACATCGGAGACAGGATGGCGCCCTGGGGGACGCCACAATTAAGCTCTATTTTAGAAGAGCAACTGTCTCCGAGCCTCACCCTCTGGGATCTGCCAGAGAGGAAGGAGCGGAACCACTGCAAAGCCGTGCCTCCAATTCCTAACTCTCTTAGCCGATCCAAGAGGATGGCATGATCTATAGTATCAAAGGCCGCTGAGAGGTCCAAGAGCACCAGCAGGGTCACACTACCCCTGTCGGTGCTCAAGCGGAGGTCATCGGTCAGAGCGACCAAGGCAGTCTCAACCCCAAATCCCGTCCTAAAGCCGGTTTGAAATGGATCGAGATAATCGGTTTCATCCAAGATAGCTTGGAGCTGGGAAGCAACTGCCCTCTCGATCACCTTGCTCAAGAATGGTAGCAAGGAAACTGGTCTATAATTATTTCTGTCCAAGGGGTCCAGGGAAGGCTTTTTCAAGAGTGGCTTAACAGCCGCCTCTTTTAAACAGGATGGTATATTGCCTTCCCTGAGGGACGCGTTGATTGTGTCCTGAAGGAACACCCTCAGCGCATCCCCACCCTGGACGACCAGCTGTGATGGACAAGGATCGAGGGGGCAAGTCGTCTTCCTCATCCTTCCAAGCAACTTGTCCACGTCCTCGGTACTCACAAATTGAAATTGATCCAGTAAAATGTCATCAACGGAGTTACTGGACGCCTCGCTTACAGATTCTGCTGAAATACAGGTGTCCAAGTCGGCTCTTATCCGAGAGATTTTATCTGCAAAGTAGATATTAAAAGCCTCACAGCAGGCTGTCGTCGGGTTCAGTAGAGGATTCGGTGCAGGAGGTATCTGCGTCAAGTCCCCCACCACCCTAAACAGCTCAGCCGGGCGGGACTCTGCAGACGCAATACGTGCAGAACAGAAAAGTTTCTGCGCTGCACGTAAAGCCTCTCTATAGGAGTCAAGATGCTTCCTAAGGCGAGTTCTGTCGGATAGGAGGCGAGTCTTCCGCCATTCGCACTCTAGTCGTTGTCCAACCCGCTTCATACTTCTAAGCTCTTCGGTGTACCACGGCTTACGATTCGGAGCGGGTTGGAAAGGACGCTTGGGAGCGATCGTGTCGATAGCCTTGGTGAGATCGGTGTTCCATATATTAACCAAAGCTTCGACAGAATCACCGGCATTACTCACCATTAAACCCTCTAAGGCTTTCTGGAAACCAATAGGTTCCATTAGCCTTCGAGGGCGGACCATTCTAATAGGCCCGCCACCCCCGGGAGGGCGAGCAATAGCCTTTAGTTCCACCTTGATCAGAAAATGATCCGTCCATGACAATGCGGAGGTTTTTATTACCTCCGCCCACGGATATTCCTGTTCCGTACTAAAGACTGCATCGAGGGTATGACCAGCACAATGCGTGGGCCCGTTGACCAGCTGGGATAGGCCCATGTTTGTCATGGTATCCATGAACTCGCGAGCTGCGCCAGTTAAGTCCTGTAAACTGGTTTCAAGAGGGATGTTGAAGTCACCCAGAACAAGAAGTCTGGGCGACTCCAACAGCAGCTCAGAAACCAGGGCCGTCAGCTCGGTCAGGGAGTCTGTTAAGCAACGGGGTGGCCGGTATACCAACAGAATCCCCAAACTATCCCTGGTCTTCAGGCTAAGGTACATACACTCGATGAACGTCGTTTTCCGGATAGGTTTCCTGATCAAGGACAAGGTGTTCTTATGGACCAAGGCTATACCACCCCCCCGCCCACTTTCCCTCACCTGCTCACAGACTGAGTACCCAGCTGTGAGAGCCTGTGCCCACGTTACGGAGCTGGCATCCCCCAGCCAAGTCTCAGTGAAGCAAGCCAGGTCGGCCCCTTCGTCCACTAATAGATCATGGACGATGTGGGTCTTATTTTTGACCGACCTGGCATTGCAAAGGAGCAGGTTGAGAGTCAGTGGAATGGTGAGTTTGCTCTCCAACCTATCCTGGGCAACAGAATCAACTGAAGAAGGGATAGATAAAAGGCATCGATCCCTTCTTCTTTTGTAACATTTGTTGAGACTGTTCCCGCTATACCTCCCCCGCCCCCATACTACCTGAATATTAGACTCCAGCTTCAGTCAGTACACAAGGCAAGCAATAGTAACCCACTAATCTATATGACCCCGATCTTGTATATGTATAAGACCTCTCCACTCCCCACAACTGTCACAGTTCAGCTCGCCTCAATAAACTCTACAACTGCAGAGTAAAGGCCAAACAGTCAGTAGCACTCCCAAGCTATAATAGAAGAATGTCAAGGGGAAAAAAAAAAAAAAAATTGAGAGGCTCTGGCATTACTGGCCCCCGGAGCAGCAAGATAGTAGAAGTGTGGCGCTGAGGCGCTCAGTTATACTGCTAGTCTCCAGGACAAATGGAAAACATCCAGCCTCAGGCGCTGCCTCTCATCGCCTGAAACATCCCTGCCAGTTAAGGCCGGACGGAGGCTCCAGCTGATGTTGGTGCCGGTGGGCGGGGCGTAGGGGAGAACCGCCGTCGCCGCCGCCTCTGCCTCCTCCGGAGCTGCCGGGGGTCCCCGCCGGAGTTTTAAGGCTGGGACGGAGGCTCCAGCTGATGTTGGTGCCGGTGGGCGGGGCGTAGGGGAGAACCGCCGTCGCCGCCGCCTCTGCCTCCTCCGGAGCTGCCGGGGGTCCCCGCCGGAGTTTTAAGGCTGGGACGGAGGCTCCAGCTGATGTTGGTGCCGGTGGGCGGGGCGTAGGGGAGAACCGCCGTCGCCGCCGCCTCTGCCTCCTCCCATAATATGATTGTTATCTTGGAATACGGGAGACTGACAGATTTGGGAACTATCAGTTTGGCAAAGGTTGTTCCAAAGTATGGGATCGCATCCTCTTTAATTCAGTTTGCCAGTCATCTGCATCTTTCTTTTCTTTCCACCTCCACAACATGTATATTTCATTCATTCTTCAAATGCCTTGTTTGTTAAAGGTTAATGAGGAGTGACTTATTTCAGTTAGAGGAAACTGATCCACCATAAGTACAGCAATAAGTGGATAGCTATAAAGATTTCTCAGTGACCCAAGAAGACAGAATTCTTAAATCAAAAATGGGTTAGGAGCCTCTGAGCATATGCAGAACATTTTTCTATGCAACTGAACCCAAAGATTAGTGGTGGAGCACATGTTTTGCATGCAGAAGCCAGGGATCCCAGATTCAAATCATGGCATCTATAGTCCAAAAGGTCACTATTCTCTGAAATCCTCACTCCACATAGCTATTCTATGCCCTGTGGTGAGTGGACAGAATTAGAGAAGCATCTGGCTACATCAGTGTAGCCAGACATGAAATTATTACAGCAGCACTGAGACTTCCAGACAATGCTGGTGGATCTCAGCACTGATGTAATTCTTCTCTTTCTGGGCATGGGGACATTGTTTCTCCAATCTTGCCCACTCCTCACTAAGGCATGGAATGGTAACACATGTGGTGGGTTTCATAGATTACATAGTAAATCCAGGGGAGGGATATAATTTAGCCTAGCATAGGTATGCATACAAAACTACTACACTACATTGAGGTATACAAGATTGTAGCCAATATCAGTTGCTGCGGAAGGCAAGAAGAAGGGTGCCATTGCACTCATGTCCTGCTTCCAGGATTTCCATAAGCAAGTGCACTGCTTTGGGCTAAATGGGGCTTTACTCTAGTCCTGTATGCCTCTTCTTGGACTTTCATAAGGAAAATTGTGCTACACAAAACTGAGATATTCCCCTAAAGCAATGGAGTGGGGGAGGCAAACAGCAAAACTCATTCTAAAAACAGAAAGCCATAATTGCTCCCAGGGCCTTAAGCCTCACACGTCAAATTCAGAGGAAGAAACAATTTTCCCAAACTGACCTAAAAAAGAAATTAAGACAAAGCCCCAAAGATATTGGTGAAGGATATCTCAGTGAAGTTAATCAATGATAAAATAAGTTCTGCACTGATGAAGAGGAATGGAAAGAGGTGAACAAATGGTTCAGTAAAATAATGCAATTCTAATCTGTACAGCTGGCTTCATGTTTTTCAAGTGAGAAAGCATCCAATTTGGATTCCAGTAACGAGCTGTTTTTTTGCTCAAAGCCTCACTGACGTATCTGCAAGAAAAGCTGGCTAGTGATAAACAAAAATAGGATAGGGAAGGTGGTGTCAGAGCACACTCGCTGTGTTCTTTAGTTCAAGCTTCTTTTTTCCATTATATACAAGTACACAAATAAAACATGAGGAAGGAAAAATTACCATATTATATCAAACAGCAAATATGTGTAAAATGTCAAGAAAATTCAAAATACTTAAAATTAAAAAAATGTTTTAAATATGCCATGGAATAATGCTTCTTCAGGAGGAACACTGTTACACCACTTAGAAAGAGGGCCTACTCTGACAGTCACACAATCTCCGCTCCTTAGCAAACACTGCCTGCAAAGATTTTTGCCCAATAACCTCAGTGAGGTTCATATGGAAGGCAGCATTTTCATGGGACAGTTAGAACAGCCAATTATTTATATCCCTTCATTCTGCTTCTCTCTATCTCTCTTTTTAAACATTAAAACTTGTGGGTCATAAAAAAAAGTTTGCTTACTTGTTAATCTTGGTTTTTTTCATGTGGTCATCTGGGTACTCCCAAAAAAAGATCTGTGTTTGCACCAAATGTGCAGAACTTTCTAGAGATCAGTAAATGTTTTAGCAGGCAACCACGTCTTCCAATGTGTATGTCAGTACCACTCTCTCCTATTTACCTTAGTTCTGGGTCTGCAGATAAAAATTACAATGGTATAACCATAAGCAAGCCCTTCAGGAGAAATGAGAGAGTTGCATGAGCTCACAAATGATCACCTGAGGAACCACAGTTGCAGGTAAACAGCATATTTTTCTTCTTCATGGTCTCTGTGACTCCCATAAATTGGAAATCATAGAGTTTGGAGATCATAGGTCAGGAAGAAGTCTGATGAACAGAGTATGAGAATACTGCAGTAAAATAAGAGATGTGAACAAACAAGGTGTTAGATGTCCACAAACAAAATCATCTTGCATTCCTAGTGCAGGAAGGTAAATATGACTTTATAGGTATAAGAGTGACTTGGTGGGATGACTCCCATGATTTGAACACAGCAACTGCAGTATATAATCTATTCAAAAAGAACAGACAGGGAATAAAAGGAGAGGCAATAGGAGTTATATATCAAAAGATAAATTCATTGTACAGAAATCTACACAAATGATCGGGCAGGACCAGTTGAGAGCACTTAGGTACAGATAACTGGAGAAAGAAATAAAAACAACAGTGTGGTAGGACAAGACAAGGGGATGGATGATTATCAAAAACAATCTCAGAAATCTCCAAGATGCAAGAACTGTTAGTTATGAGGTATTTCAATTATGCTGATATCTTGTGGAAGGCTAACTCTGCTCAGCAGTACTACATGGAAAATCGACCTTGGGATTATTGCTGATCATAAGGGAATATGAGCTAGCAGTGTGATGCTGCAGCAATTAAGGTAAATGCTATTTTATCCTGCATTAGTAGAAGCACTGTTTCCAAGTCAAGGGAACAAATAGTCCCACTATATCCTGCGCTGGTCAGGCCTCATCTTGAGTAATGTATTCAGTTCTAGGCACCTCATTTTAAGAAGAATATAAACAAGCTGGAGTGTGTTCAGAGGATAACAAGGATGATAAGAGGCATGGAGAACTAAACATATGAGGAAAGGTTGAAGAAGATGGGCTTGTTCAGCCTGGTGAAGAAAAAACTGAGAGGTGACTTGATTGCACTGTTTAAATAACTCAAGAGCTGTCCCAGGAGAGCCAGCATGGAGTACTGGTTTGAGTGTTGGACTGTGACTCTGGAGGCAAGGGTTCAATTTCCAGCTTGGCCATGGAAACCCACTGGGTGACCTTGGCCAAGTCACACTCTCTCAGCCTCAGGGGAAGGCAATGGCAATCCTCCTCTGAACAAATCTTAGCAAGAAAACCACATGATAGGGTTGCCCTAGGGTCACCATAACTCAGAAACAACTTGAAGGCACACAACAAACAAAAACTGTCCCAGACATAATATGTGTAGTTCAACTGCAACTCTGTTCAACCCACTGTCAATGGACTAGAGTTTGTGGATATATTGCAGTTCTGCTGTTTCTCTTTCCAATTTCTATTGTACGTGTTGTTTTTGTTCTAGTATTGCTGTTCAGAGGTCCAAGATGGAATACCCACAAGGACGGAGGGGTTATACATCTGGCTATTGTGTATTCCTATTCCTAATCTTTGATTTATGTCCATTTATACTCTGGCACAGAGACTAGCCTGTTCGTCCAATGAAGTGTGTGAAGGGCATTGTTGACAGGATAGCATATATCATGCTAGAGCATGATCAAGTGAAAGTATCACTAATAATAATAATAATAATAATAATAATAATAAGTTTTATTTATAGCCCGCCTCTCAGATGATGAGATTAGGTCCTGTAATGACATTTCTCAAGTAGATGTGTGGGCAAAGTTGGCATCCAGGTTTGTGGCAAGGTCATGTACCCATCTCTACATCTGTGTTGTGTGTCCTTCTGTAGGTAAATAACTTTTTGAGATGGAGGGGGGTGTCGGTTGCCACAAATCCAGATGCCAACTCTCTCCACACATCTACTTCCTTACTTCCTTCTTTCTGTCTTTCTTTGGTCCTTGGGATATGTTAAAGATATATTTCTTTGTGTCAGTCCACAACATACATTGTGCCTGTTATCATTAATGAGGAGGCTGTAGGACTTGATCAATAGGCAACATCAGTTATTTGGAATAGCTTCTATTGTATGCATACTCTCTTCTTCCTCTTATTCCAAGGGTATTTTCAATGATTTAGAAAGACAAGTGTCCAGTATGTTCTGGTGACACCATTATGGACATAGCAGCCAGAGTTTGCTCACCTCAAGTTGATGTCAGTATAAACTTACCAGAGGTTCCTGAATTATCCAGATCTTCTAGCTCAGGACATCAGGGGACCTATAGTCTTTAAGACCTACAGTCTACCTGGAGCAGCCTTCCACATTAAAGAACCAATTGGAAGTATTGACTGTACTCACTACTGCTTATAAGCTTAGTACCTCTAAGTCTTATATTGCCAATTGGTACTCATTTCTTAAGTTTCTGCAAATAGGTTCAGCCTCCTTAACTACATTTTACAATCAGCTGGGTTTTTTATGCATTTTTGAGAAAAGGGCCCATTTCAGGCCTCATGTTGGGTATACATAGTGGTGTTCTCTGCCTATTCTTCTGGCAGCGATCCCCATCTTGGTTTGTTCATTTCCAGATTAACAAGTTTTTAAAAGGTTTAAGGAAGGTATGTTTGCCCTCCAATACCATCTTAGAGATCATCTGTTGTTCTGGCACAGCTTGTCAACAACCATTTGATGCCACTGCCACATTGGACATCTGGCTGTTTACACAGAAAGTGCTCTTTGTACAATATCAGCCATGTGCTAGTGAAATGTATGGACAGATCCTCTACATACTTTTAACATTTGTAAAGTTTTGGCATATTGTGTACACTGGCATTCCAAGCCAGCATAGTGTACTGGTTTGAGTGTTGACTACAGCTCTGGAGAACAGAGTTCAAATCCCTGCTTGGAAACCCCCTGGGTGACCTTGGGCAAGTCAAACACTCTTAGCCTCAGAGGAAGGCATAGGCAACCACCCTCTGAACAAATCTTGCCAAGAAAGCCATTAATGTGACAATTTAGCTCATATGAGAGACACTACCATATATACTCATGTACAGGTAGAGCAATTTTAGTTTTTAAAAAATGACCCAAAAATGTGGGTCGGTTTTTTCACTAGTTAATGTGACTACTGTACCTTAACTTTTATCAGAAACCATCCCCTTCTTCAAGTAGAGATGTGAGAGGCAAGAGCTTAGTCCATCCCAGAGGAACTTAAAAGAAGCATCGAGCCCCTGTATTCTGTCCATCACGGTGCCACTTCTGGCCGTTTGAAAGCCTGGATGGGAAGATGGTGGTGGCTTTTTGGAAATTTCCCTCAAAAGGGCGCCAAGAGAATAGAGGGGGTCAATGCTTTTTTTGGATTCTCCCAAGATGGACTCAAGATGGACTAAGCTCCCATCTTTCAACACTTAGAGAAAGGGATGATTCCTTTTTTTAAAAAAATAAGAGTTAATACTGTACCTTAACTTTTGTCCAAAAAAAGGAACCATCCCCCCCTCTGAGTAGAATGGTGAAAAGCCTTTTTGAATGCTTGAGTAGGAAAATGGTGGCTTCAGTCAGCGGTAGCTGGACCCCTGAGGTGGTTCTGGCACTTTTGCCTCTCCTTTTTGATATATGTGTGTTTTCGTAGCCCTGCCAATACCGGGCTGCCTCCCCCACCCACTGCACAGCCCCACTTATCATAGTGTCCTCTTCATCCATCCAACCTTTAGAGTGAACACAAACAGTTATGTCTGCCAGAATTTAGCACTGTTTTCCTTTGCTTCATCCTTTGCATCCTTTATTATATGCTCCTAGGTTTTACCCTTGACTTATCTATGAGTCATATCAAAATCCATAATTTTGCCCCTCAACTTATACAGGAGGCCAACTTATAAACAAGTATATATGGTAGTTTTAAAAAATGTTAAGAAGTAACAAACAGAGAAAGGAAGACTGACAGAAAGATCAGAAGCAGCATCCTAGAAAAATCAACTGATGTTTACATGTCAATCCTTAACAATGTTGATCAGAAAGATGTCTTTCAGTAGAATTTGGAGCCAAGATATTAAATGTGTCATTGCAGCTAGCATCATTTTTTAAAATACAAATTGGATATGTTGGGAGCTGAAAACTAGCAGGAACAGAGCTGATGCAAGGAGGAGAATTAACCAATTCTATCCTTTCTGTGTCCTAAGGAAAATCCTTCTTCTGCAGCTGATATTTCTTCTGGGAAATCCCACTATTTGTGTCATTGTGGGATTTCCTAACAATGCAAATATACTAGCTACAGAAAAAAGGAGGGAAGGGTAAAATTTCCTCCCCATGCTGACTTTGGTACATTTGGTATCAGCCTCATTCCAATCTTAGAAGCATGTATTTTGAAGCATGTAAAAGTTTTCTTTTGACAGCCAGTTATTTTAACCAGGGACGCAATGGCTCAAGTGGTTAAGATGCTGACTCTGTTGATTGTAAGATTGGCAGGTTGGCAGTTTGAGGCCCAGGTGCTGCGTGATGGGTGAGCTCCCATCACTAGTCCCAGCTTCTGCCAACCTAGCAGTTTGAAAGCATGCAAATGCAAGTAGATAAATAGGTACCACTTCAGTGGGAAGGTAAACAGCGTTCTGTGCAGTCATGCTGGCCACATGATCGCAGAGTAGTCTCTGACAATGCTAGCTCTTTGGCTTAGCAATGGAGATGAGCACCGCCCCCTACGGTCGGACACAACTTGACAACCTTGTCAACGGGGAATACCTTTACCTTTTACTTTACATTATTTTAACCAATGGCCCTCACATGATAGTCTCCATCAGTGTCAAGTGGTAGACTTTTGGCTTGGGTGGCGTTACATGGAAGTCCGTACTGTATCAGTGTCTCTTAAAAATGCCAAAGCTTGCAGATGGAGCTCACACAACAATACTCTCCCATTTTAGAAACTCCCATGGAAAGTTAACATTTCAAGAATATATCTTAAGGTCCAGTATTAATTTAAAAATAAGAGTTCTAGCACAGACCAAATGACATTTTAAACTTTTTTTCCTTCCCAATCAAGCTTTTCATACTTTAGTTTTGGCAAAGCCAAATTCATGTCTTGTTCATTATTCCTGCTACTACAAAAATGCTTCCCTCACTCTCTCTCTCTCACTCTCTCACACACACACACACACATATACAGAGCCACAACAGATGATTGTTAACAATACTTACCTGTTTCAATATCTACAGAATGAACCATATTGTCAAAGCCTCCACTGAGAAAACGACTTCCACATGGGAACCACTGAACAGCTCGAACAGCAGAAGTATGGTGAGAGTATGTTTTTAAACAATAACCTTGATCCACAGCATCCCAAACCTGAAAGAAAAATATAATCAGCTTTAAAAGCACAAAGTAGCCAACCAAATGGATTTAGGGTTAGCAGAGAAGAAGCCTGCCATCCAGTTAGCCAAGTGTCCCTTTGGAATATCATTAGGAAGTAACACAAAAATGCCTAAAATGAAGAAATTCCTCTAAAGTGGAATACTTTAAGTCTCTACTGCCAGGGAGAATCAGAATTTGGAAAAGTTAATTTCTTTGGACTGCGGCTGCATCTGGACTGCAGAAATAATGCAGTTTGCCATCACTCAGTGCTATGGAATGCTGGGATTTGTAGTTTTCTGAGATATTTAGCCTTCTCTGTTAAAGAGCTTTGGTGCCACAACTACAAATCCTGGGATTGCATAGGATGGAGCCATGACAGTTAAAGCAGGGTCAATCTGTATTTTTACTGCAGTGCAGATGCAGCCTATGGTTCCCACTTGGAATAATAAGAAACAATGAAACTAAAATTGACAGATTCATCCTTCACTACTAGGGAGGAAAATATTTCATAAAATTCACAAGCACAAAATATTCACAACCACAAATGAAACAACTTTTGATATGGCCTTTGATGCCCTGGTCTCCTCAGTACCTACAACACAAAAAGGTCAAGAAAACCACAAGAAATCTCCATCCCTTGAACAGCAGCAGTTGAATTGTTTATATCAGAACTGAACAAGTTGATGTTCTGGATTCTTCATCTCAGCTTGTCTGCAATACTAGATGTAAAATAAACAAGGAGAACTTTGCATTCTGAAGGTACAATAGATATTACTGGGAATAAATCAGTATATGGCAGTGCAATTTCCTAAAAATACTATATCTGATCATGAAAGAAATTCAGTTGTTACATTTATTATGCCCAGTTCATTCATAATGCATCTTATCACATATGAAGCTGTTCTTTATGTTTCATCTCTGTGAAAACAATGCAATTTTAGTATTTGCCTGGAAGACTCACTATTAAATGACTTTGGCAAGGTATTGCAACAGTGAGGCCATTTAACAGAAATGGGATTCCATACATTTATATTCAGCAAATAATATGTATTTTCATAAGGCAACATACGGATACATATAAGATCCAGCTTCACGGTATACTGATATATATTATATTTATCACAAAAAAGCAACTTGCATACCAATTTTTGGAAGGCAGGAAGCAGAATGTCTTTTCCAGAAGCACATATCCATTCATAATACAATGGGCCCTTGGTATCTGCTAGGGTTTCGATATGGATATCATGTGGACATAAAAATCCATGGATGTTCAAGTCCCATTATATACAAGGGCATATTAAAATGGTGTCCCTAATATAAAATGGCAAAATAAAATTTTGCTTTTGGGAATTTATATATTTTTGGAAAGTTTTCAAGCCATGGAAACTTGAATCCCTGGATAAAGAATCTGTGGATACAGAGGGCTGACTGCAGTTCAAATCTGAACCTGGTTTTATTTCAATAGCATCCATAGTTCAGTTGGTATAAGGCTATTTGCATAAATCTGACTCCTACACCCACAGGTTATTTGAAGACCATGGTGCTCAGAATAGGAATACAAGCATCCAAAATGTGGTTACAATGGAAGGTGTACTTCTAATAAACATTTAATTAAGCCAAGTGGCTTACAGACAACTATCTGATTCCCAAAACAACATGGTATAGCTGTAGTCAGGATGGCCAGTGTTGTGGTCAACAAATTTGAAAGGCACCCGGTTGAGGAAGGCTGTCCTTGTTCATATAAGATAACAAAAATAAATGTTTAAAAAAAAAACTTAGAGGGCAAAAGGTAATAAAGTCTTTATAATTCAAATCAATAGTGAGAAGAACAATTTAACAATTATACTTTGGGGTTCAGGATAATCAAGCTCTCTCATTAATCAAAGTTATCTGCTTTATTGTCACTATTTTTAATCATGTGCTGAAAAAATGTATCTTCATTGTTTATCAGCAAAGTAATATCCAGCTAATCTGCTAATGAGTCTCTTTATGAGACATTATGTTGATTTACCTTTTCGTATCAGAGCACAATGCTAATATCTGAAGGCAATATTCTATATTGCTATCTTCTCCTTGGCTTTATCAGTTTTAGCTTTCAAGCTGCATCCTACAATTAGTTTTTCAGGCCACCTAATCTTTTTAGCAGAGTTAAACTTACACACACCAATAAATTAGTGTTCCATAGCTATTTCAGGAATCCTTGTACTGGTGAGGGAGTAAAGAGAAAACACGTGTTAATAGCAATTAAGGATGTTAAGAATAGTTGCAAACTTTCTTGGTCTCTACAAAAAAAACAAAAATGTATCTTAACATATCAGGATACACTAGTAAAAAAAAACAATCAACTGCCATGAGTTTTTTTGTTTTTTTGCACTTAAAACTTACACACGCACACAGTCCTTAGTTATACATTTTTTGTTATTTTTGTATAGACAATAGTGTATTTTGCACAAAATAAACTGTTTTCTGGTACAAATTTTTTATGGTCTGCAAATGAAATTTTGCAAGGAAATCCAAGAGTGTGAAAAATTATCGGAAAAGGGAGCGCAAATTACTTTTGTAATTTTTCATTCTTGCATGGGAGAACAAAATAAGCAAAAATTAACATCACTAGTGCCAGTTAAAGATCTGAATGTCTAAACCAGGGGTAGGCAACCTTTCCCCTTTAAGGGCCGAGGGACTTCAGCTCCCAGAAGCCTCAGCCATATTGGCCAATAGTCCCATGTTGGCCAATAGCTCCTGGGATTCTGGGAGCTGAAGTCCCTCGGCCCTTAAAGGGGAAAGGTTGCCTACCCCTGGTCTAGACAGTGTTTTATGTTTGATCTGGCAGGCACAATCTCTTCAGAAGATGAGGAGCAGTGGTGATGTTGGAAAGAGGCTTGAATTGGTCCTTGGTTGCATTCAGTCACATTGAATCAATTCAGCTACTATAGCTCCCGCCAAAGTAATTTAATATTACTTGGAGATACAAAAGTCATTCTTTGACAAGGCAAATGACAGGCCTTTGTTTAACACAGTCTTTTTGTTTAACTTAATATTTTTCTCCACCTGCAAATAGATACTCTACTGGGCAATCATTTACTGTAAAGTCTTTGAGAATGTATTTAAGGCAAGTGTTGCTGTCAATATAGTTTACTTTGCCCTGTTTGCTGAGAAGCGCTAAAAATGCTCTTGGAAATAACTCTTCAGAAAGACTTGATGATCCTGTCACATTTTACTAGACTAATAAAGAGTAAATCATATCCAGGTGGAATTTGGAAAGGGGAGTTTTGAGAAAGTGGCTGATTGAATTTGGAAAGACAGGTTATAAATTGCTTAGATGTATTTGGTTTTTTCCCTCCAAGGCGCTTAAACAATTAACTATGAAAAAGCAATTTCCACAAAAAAAAAAAAACAGAAGGTGAGGTATTTTGTGGAGTACACATTTTTTTCATTTATTGAGAGGAGTGAAGTTACTATCCTGTTAAAGAACAATTTTAAGAAAGCACATTTCACTTATCTCTTGGGACTTCAGTCACACATACAAATACAGGTGCTAACAGAGCCTGGAAAGTAACTTTAAGGAGTAAATCATTATGTAACTTGTTCCTTTATGCTGTTAACCGCCCGGATTGGGAAACCATTGGGCGGTATAAAAATAAATTTTATTATTATTATTATTATTATTATTATTCCAAAAAAGGAAATTGTTATCTTAACTGTTACAAGAAAATTTGTGCCTATGTAATAAGAATGAGGATGAGATTTCTCCAGGCCTACTCTTTTTCTCACTTTTTTCAAAGGAAGTAGCAGTAGTAGTTTCCATATGCTCTGGAAACCAGAACAAGCCTTTAAAAACAGTGGGGAAACCTTAATTCCACATTGTGCTCTCTAATTCATAAATCCTGCTCACTCTGATTCTTTTCTCCTCACAATCACCCTGAACATCCAGAACAGCTTCTTTGCTCCCTGTTCCTGTGTTTTCTGGGCTGTGTAGCCATATTCTGGAATAATTTATTCCTCATGTTTCTCCTGCAACTGTGGCTGGCATCTTCAGAGGGTACTGACATGGAAATATGTGGAGTATATACTCCTGTGGGACCCTTGTTTGGGAGGAAGTGGTTTGTGTGTTGTACTGTACTGAATGGTGCAGCCTGAAGGTGTGTTGTGTGGAGGATATGCGAGTATATATACTCCACACAGTTCCATGCCACCACCCTCTGAAGATGCCAGCCACAGTTGCAAGAGAAACATCAGGAAAACATTCTTCCAGAACGCAGCTGCATAGCCTGAAAAACCCACAGAATACTATCAATGCCGGCCGTGAAAGCCGTTTTCACATTGCTTTGTCCCTCTTTTTTAAGCATCACCTATGCACGAGTGGCTACTTGCTCCCTACCTGTAAACCAGCAACCTGTTCTCACATCCAAGAATGATGACATTTCCTAGACCCACCAGCTATAGCTGAATGGGGCAGACTCCAAAGTCAGTGGTAGTATCTGGCAATTTTACATTCCAGACTTTATGGTCTTAAAGTGGGGAATATACTTCAAAGTTTCACATGCATTATTTCACTCACAGCTCAAGGCATGTTGTTGCCTGATGCAAAGATCTGCCCTGACCCCCAATCCAAACAGAAAAGCCAGATAGCCTGACAATTGGGTCTTGCTTTGATACTGGTGTATTCTGCTGCAACAGATGGTAGTAGAGTAATTAGAGGGGCACTGGACAGTCTGTATGGACTGTCTTCACAGCTCTTTTCTCCAAATACTTTTATACTACAAGTACTCTGTACCCTACAGAAAATACCACCTAATACGACTAGCTAATTCTGCTTAACTGGTAAGGCAAGCTCTGAACCAGCCCCTTATCCATAGTGTTGCAGCAGACAATACACTTTATCCTGACCAACAACCATGTAATCTGAAAAATGTTCCATTCTTATGGTCTATCCTGTGTAACCTAAGAACAGCTTGCAGTATCTTAGCCACTATGGGCCTGAACTGACTGCCAGAAATAATCCAGCTTGAGACCACTTGAACTGCCCTGGCTCAGTGCTAGGGAATCATGGGAACTGTAGTTGATTGTACCACCAGAGCTCTCTGACAGAGAAGGCTCAATGTCCCAGAAAAAACTACAATTCCCTTGATTCTCTAGCATTGAGCCAGGACAGTTAAAGTGGTCTCAAACTGGATTATTTTTGGCAATCTGTTCAGGCCCTAATACAACTTTGCAATAAAATGCAAATCCAAAGCATTAAGGGTAATCAATACTGTTTACAACTGTTAAAGTCATGATATAAAAGGAACCCCCTAAAAAAATTATAATGATGAAGGTATCTTGAAAAATATATAATGGAAGGGCAATCTGCTGATAGGCAAACATGGCATTCAGGCACCAGAGTCTACACAAGTTTCATTTACCAAGTAACCAGATCAAGATGTCTAAGGTGGGGGCGATGGAGGACTCTGAACATAATTATTGGCACAGGTTACACTTTTGTGGACAGAACTTAAGTGCTAGCGATACTCAGTGAAGACAACACATGCTTAATATTATGCAGAATTTTAGTGTAAAACTGAAAGAGAGAATGGAAAGGCAAACAGTAATGCTCTTGTGTGTTGCTTCATTGAGATAGATTGGAGGCTACTTCTTCCCCATCACTCTCACTGTTTACTCCACCAACAAACTCACATGCTGACTTTTGCATATGCTGCCTCACAAATCAACCCATAAAAATAAGCAGATCAATATTTGGAAAGGACAGCAGAAAAATGGATTCTTAAATCTCCTTCAGTACACTGACCTTTCACGCAAAATCACTGATGATTATTCACATACACCTCCTGCTCCTCAAAAATTGTAAGGCTCTAATAAGCTTTCAAAATATACTCTTCTCTCTCCCTAGGTTGGTGGGTTTCTTATAGGTGACTGGCTGGTCACTGTGTGAACCGCATGCTGAACTAGAGAGCCTTTTGGTGTCTTCCCATATTCAGCTTCCAATTTACATGGGCAAAGATGGAAGCTGCAGTTGGAATTGACGTATAATCCCAAGAATGATTTGCAAACCCACTTCAAACTAAGATTTGAAGCTATCTTTACAATTTGATTTTAAAGGCTATAGAAGAAGAATGAAACCAAAGACGCCATCTGTCTCTTTGGAAGCCACCACCAGTAGGCTCTGTTGTTGTTGGTGGTGGTGGTGTGTGCCTTCAAGTTGTTTTCAACTTATGGTGACACTAAGGTGAACCTATCACAGGGTTTTCTTGGCAAATTTCTTCAGAGAGGGTTTGCCATTGCCATCCTCTGAGGCTGAGAGAGTGTAGTTCACCCATGGTCACCCAGTGAGTTTACATGGCCGAGCCAGGATTTAAACCCTGGTCTCCAGAATCATAGTCCAATGCTCAAACCACTACACCACACTCTGCTCCTCTCATACAGTTGCCATCTAGCAGCCATTCCACCAGACTGAGGAATTTGTGCTTGAGCTTTCATTACATTAAGAATTTGTGCTTGAGCTTTCTGGTTTTCCTTGTCCTTCTCCATCTCCATTCCCTTTTGTGATGTTTCTCTCTCTTTTTAATACTAAACCTGAGAGCCATGGCTGTCCCTTTTTGGTTGTCACTCTGATATATCTTTCCAACTGTGGACTAAATACAATAAATAATTCCTGATCAGTGCTAATACATGTAATAAAGTCACAGTTAACTCTGAGAATGGAAAGGAAGGTGAGGAATCAATCCAGATTGGGGAGACTCATTAACTTTGAGGCTGACTGCAAAACTTTAGAGACATACAAATATCTACATTAAAAATTATCAGTCAGAATAGATCATCCTGCTTTTCTAGATCACAAATGCTTGTTAAGCGCTGCAGGTAGGCTACACACATATATACATAGATACTCCAACTTCTTCTAATCCACTTATCACAATGCTAATCAAATTTATTTCAACTCATTGTGATTAAGTGGATTAGAAGAAGTTGGAGTATATAAGTATATATGTGTGTGTGTAGTGTGCATAATTGAGTTGTTTTAAGAAGAAAGGAAAAGGGAGGAGGGGGAGTACATAGGATATGAACGTGGAGTGGGCATTTACATTAATATAAACTGACCATATTTCCAAAAGCCTGTTTTCTTGAAGTTGGAATGTATAAAATACATGTTCATGAGTAACTGAAGTAGCGAGATCATCTGACCATTGAACAATAGATGAAGAATGTTTATCTTTCCAGCCCTAGATGACTACTACTACTATTATCGTTATCTTATTTTTTGGCAACAGTAAGAATCCGCATGATCCAACCATGCTGGCCATTTCTTAAACTCCATGTCTCAGGGATATAATTTAAAAGAACATGTATATCCACAAATATCAAAGATTTTCCAGTATTACATTGGTATATTGTAATACAGCCAGCCAAAAACCTCTGAACATGTCCACATTATATGACATGGGAGCATTGTCACTATTACATCACCAGCATCTAGCTCAAGTAGACAATTTCTTTCTGAACAGAAAAGAAGGAGCTTAACTGAAATTCTACCAGGACAACATGAGAAGTGGAAGTTTTGTTGGATCAGTTTCTTTCAAGTAAGAATGCAGAATTCCTAGATTCAGAGAGCTTCATTTCACACATCCTCTGGTCCACCATGAAGATCACCATTATCTCTCAAAAGTTTTTTTAATACCATGCATTTTTCAAAAGTTTATGGTTTATAAAATGGCATGGTTATTTACCTCATATATTATGCATGAAGTGAAAAACATTAAGTAGGTCAACTCTGTTAAAAGCAAAGCGCATAAAGAATATTGTAGTGTGATAATGCAATTTCTCAAAGACATAGAAGATAGTGTGATGCTTCAGTGATCAAACCTGGATATGCTACAATGCATGTGAATAAGGGAATTCAGCATAGCAGTTTGAAAGAATGTTTGAATGTTCTCATACTTCAGATGGGACTGTATGTCTTTTGTAACTAAAACTCTGAACCAAATAATTCTAACGAAGTGAAATTTTGCAAAGTAACCTTCATTGTAAGAGTTAACTCCTGCAAAATCTCAGCTTCTGGTGTGTCATATTGTTCTAGATCAGTAAGCTATTTGTCAAATTGCCATTTATATCCAAGAAGCAGCTAAAAGTTCTGCAGCACTTCAAATATACAATGGGATTAAATTATAAATAATCAGAATCACTGCACAATTTATATATTGCAGGATGCAAATCTGAAATATTGGGTTGGTATTTTGCAATTAATATAGATAAAACTACAAGATGATCTCTTTTTTTAAAATGGTGTAGGGACTAGAAAAGTGTAAATCAGGGGTAGGCAACCTTTCCCCTTTAAGGACCGAGGGACTTCAGCTCCCAGAAGCCTCAGCCATGTTGGCCAATAATCCCATGTTGGCCAATAGCTCCTGAGATTCTGGGAGCTGAAGTCCCTCGGCCCTTAAAGGGGAAAGGTTGCCTACCCCGGTGTAAATTGTGGAATTATCATGTAAAGAACAGTCTTCTCAAAAATGTATCTGTTTGCTTTTTAACATTGACTTGGGAGGCCATGGGATTGATGCCATGGGATTCAGACATCACAGAGTAAAACTAAACTCTGGATTTGGGATTCCAAGGCAGGAAGGAAGAGTGACTCCTCCCTTCCAAAGCTCTGCTCACTTGCTGCAGCTACCTTTTCCCCAAAAGTTTCTTTGCTTTTTTAAAAAAACAATTTTTAATTTCCTTCTCACTGGAAGCAATGAACAAGGTTTTACAGCAAAATTATCATCAAAATATATTCCATGTATTAGCTGAAATGCCAGTGGTAGACAAAAATGATAATTTAGATTGGCAAGATGACATTAATAAATAAAGTCACTGACTCATACAGAACTCTACTGCTGCTGCTTCTTTATATCTCACCTTTCTCCCAATATAGTGACTCAAGGTGGTGCCTTGAGTCTTATTCTAAAGTCTTATTCTACAGTCTTATTCTAAAACTGTACCCTTGAACCGCACAACATTATCAGAATCAAACTTACTAACATACTTACTAACATGTGGAGTGGGGTAAATAACTCAAATATGAAATATTGGGGGGGGGATCATGAAGGTGAAGTAAACTTTTTTATTTGTTGTTGTTGTATTTTAATTGACTGAGATGGAAAGCATTGCTTGTAGGATTTTCTGCCCCATAGGCAGATGGGAGGCATTATTTGCTCCACCTCAACCACCAGAAAAAATACTTGGATTGGCCCTAAACCTTATATTTGAAGTCTGGTGGTGGCAAGTGTTCAGAAAGAGAGATTTGGAAACTGATTTTTCCTCATTTTTTTAAAAAAAACTATTTACTGTATATACTCAACTATAAGTCGACCTCGTGTATAAGTCAAAGGCAAGTTTTGGGGCCAAAATTATGGATTTTGATATGACCCATGAATAAGTAGAGGGTAAAATTTAGGGTCATATAGCAAAGGATCTAAAGAATGAAACAAAAGAAAACAATGCTAAAGAATTCCTGCAATCATAACTGTTTGTGCTCACTCTTAAGGCTAGATGGATGGGAGAGTAGAGGGGGTCAGGGCTTCCAGAACAGATTATACCCTTGTCTTTCAACGGGGGATCATTAAATAAGACTTAAGATACAGTACTTACATTGACCCATAGATAAGTCGACTCAGGTTTTTGGGGTAAATTTTTGACCTAAATTTCTAAAATTTTACATGAGTATATACTGTACTTCTAAATTTTAAATACAATGATAAATAATGCACTCCCTGTCAGGGTATGCAGGATTGCATTACACTATTGTGACTAAAGAAAGGTGTGGTAAATGGCAGGTGATACTGTATGTGTGAGCCTGCATGGTAATTGGCCAGTTAGGCCAGGTGCCTGCAATGCAGGCAATGAACAGCCTACAAATGTTGTGGTTGGTTGTATGTGATGTGGGAATTGTTTGCTCTCCATACCAGGGATTTGTTTTTTGCTTTCTATGCCTCCCTGTATCCAGCCATTATGATATGTTGCTCTGTTGTTATGTTGTTTTTGCTTTCCGCTAAAGCCCTCCGACTCTGCTACAACCTTTTTTGACCTAACACTCCCTTGGTCATAATTCAGTAAATTAATACTGTCACAGCCTTATATATTTTCCATGTTGCATGTCTTCATCAGTGGTCATGCTTTCTAGTTATAAATCATTTGATCAAAACCTACTGTTATAAAACTCCAGTTCAGGGGTAGGCAACCTTTCCCCTTTAAGGGCCGAGGGAGTTCAGCTCCCAGAATCCCAGGAGCTATTGGCCAACATGGGACTATTGGCCAACATGGCTGAGGCTTCTGGGAGCTGAAGTCCCTTGGCCCTTAAAGGGGAAAGGTTGCCTACCCCTGCTCCAGTTGATTCATCCAGAGTTTGTTTACTGAAGCCAAATCCATAATGAGGAAGATCAATGGTGATCAGATCTATACAAAGCCCTCCTCCTACATCTCCCTTCAACCATCTGTAAGCAGTAAGGTTTTTTTTCCCAATAGAATGCTATCAAACCAACTCCTTGCAGGGGTAGGCAACCTTTCCCCTTTAAGGGCCAAGGGACTTCAGCTCCCAGAAGCCTCACATGTTGGCCAATAGTCCCATGTTGGCCAATACCTCCTGGGATTCTGGGAGCTGAAGTCCCTCGGCCCTTAAAGGGGAAAGGTTGCCTACCCCTGCGAGACCTTGCAATGTTTTCCAAAATTTTGGAATCTCTAGCCAGCCATTTCCTACAGAGATAAGATTTCTTTACATAAAAACTTTCTTCAGATAATTGTTTTCATGTACCATGGAACAACTGGGATTTTCAGTTACTTCCCCATGAGACATAGAGCTAATCTCAGCCATCTGATCACAATGTAAGCAATAGTTTAAGGCAAGGGTAGGCAACCTTTCCCCTTTAAGGGCCGAGGGACTTCAGCTCCCAGAAGCCTCAGCCATGTTGGCCAATAGTCCCATGTTGGCCAATACCTCCTGGGATTCTGGGAGCTGAAGTCCCTCGGCCCTTAAAGGGGAAAGGTTGCCTACCTCTGGTTTAAGGAACTCCCTAGCCATGGCCATAACCCAGCTTCCAAGTATGAAAGCTGAACTAGGTACAATAACCAATCTAGAGGATGTTTTTTTTAAAGTGGGCATTATAATCAAATATCTAATTTGCTTAGATAGTTAAAAGGGCAACTAAATGAGTGTCCCTAAGTTCACTTGTTTAGGCACCCTTCTAAATATGTAGTAAGTACAGTCAGCCCTAGAGAGCCAGCATGGAGCAGTTGTTTGAGTGTTGGGCTATGACTCTGGAGATCAGGGTTCAAATCCCTGTTTGAGTATAAAAACCACTGGGTGACCTTGGGCAAGTCACAATCTCTCAGCCTCAGAGGATGGCAATGGCAAACCTTCTCTGAAAAAACCTACCAAGAAAACTCCATGACAGGGTTGCCATAAATCAGAAATTACTTGAAGTGACACAACAATAACAACAATGAGCCCTTACCACCTGCGGGGGGGGGGGGGGTACAGATGGGGAAAATATGTGAGCTCAAGCCCATATTAGTTAATGAGCAGCAATACTTGTGCGCCTGCACCAGCACACCCATGGGCATATGCCACCATTAGCTAATATGGGGTAGGGCAATCTGTGAGAGCTCCATCCCATGAATGACTAGCCCACAGATTCGGCACGCTCACTGTAATTAAATACACTCACTCCTAAGTTCATAGAGGATAATATTTTCCAAATTCAAAAATGGGCCCATGCCATTCTTAAAAAGAAGGCTTTCATTGACATCACGTGCAAAATGGATCTATACCTTCAAGTGGAAAGAAGAATTTTCCAGAATACACAGTGGACTTTACAGGAAAGCAAATCAAGGACTTCATAAAGAAATAGTACAGAACATACTGTGCTTCTGATTTCATGAGGTGACTGCAACATTCCCAATGAAGTTTTAATTAGTATAACTATTACACTTAAATTAAGATCTTTGCTGTTGACCATCTGTTCTGGCAAACTAAAGTATCTAATAATTCAGTTCTAAACACTAACATGAAACTCAAAGGGAAAAAGAAGCTCTCAACAAAGTGAAATTGAAAGCACAAATCAGTTTCAAACACAGAAAGCTAGCAGCCTTTCTGCTGCTAAAAATCATTATCACATCATAATGCAGGACACACAAACACATATACACTGTGTCTGTTTCTCTTTAGTGAGGCACTGAAAGTTGAGTGGCAGAGGAAGTTTCAGGCAACTATGCAATGGGTAAGATTACAAACAAATAACAAGAACTGTATATAGATTAGATTCTAGTGAACATATATAACATTTCTAAATTGTATCCTGGCTTCCTCAAACTGAGCGATCTGTTACTAGTTAGCAAGACACAATGAATTATTTTCACAAGAAATACCAAGTTAACTCAAAAACAGAATTGATCTCCACTGAAATTATGACCTTGTTCAGAATCATTTTGAATGGTTTTTGTTTTGTTTTTTAGCATTGTGGCCAAAGTGGTTTACAACACCAAACACCTCTGTGACACCTTTCAGTAAAGCGGATTTTTTGCAGGGATGAGAAAAGTGTGACCCAGAACTTTCACCATCCATTCAACTCCCAAAATTTCCTCCCTAAAAATTTGCCCTAATTTGTCTGTCCTCCGAGACCTTGGGAGGAATGGGACCTTCCATCTGAATTTTATTTTTAATCCTCCAACGTATTTTAGTTCATAAAATATATTTTTACAAACTCTTTCATCTGGCCAGTTCCTGCTGGCCAATTCCTGCTTTTACAAAACTACTACTTCTGTCCTAAAAACTGGCTAGGGAGAGTAAAACATTTAAATGGCAAAGTGCAGCTCCCAAAATTTGTGAATAAGGGTGGGAAACTGGCTATTTTGGAAGACAGGAAAGGTCCTGGCTATTTTGGAAGGCCACCAAGGTCCAGGGCAAAAATGGCCCCAGACCATTGCCCAACCCTGGCTGAGAGTATGCAAAGAATATTATATTTTTTCTACCTTATAACTGTCCACTAAAAGTCAGTTTGGGTTTTACCCTTATTCCACAAGTGACACATATTCTGATATGAATGAATATTCAAAAGAGGAGGGGGAACACATGCTCAGGTGATGACTGAGGTAAATCATTTTGGCACCAGAATGCTGGTTCGATGTAAATGCACCAACATGAGACAATGGAAGGGCAGAGGAGAAAAAACTCTTCAGAAGTCTAAAAGTGAACAATGAGTAGGGTATGGGTCACAGAGGAGAAGCTTGTTAGAGGAAATGTTTCTAAGGAAAAGAATTCCATGTACCATTGGCAGGAGAAGAACTTCTCAGAGAAAGTGAATCCAACACAGTAATAACACTGATCATCATTCTAAACTTTACATTAAAAAAGGAGCCAATGAATTACAAATTTAAACAAGAACACTGTAACAGTAGTAGTAATAACATAACCATGTGGTACCATGATTGGTTGGTAGGTTGAACTTAAGAAAGGAAATCAAGATTTCAGTGCCTTCTGCCACCTTCAAAGGGAGTAGTCCATCAAAGCCCTTGGTCTCCATGGTTTACCAGTGAGGTTCAATTACAGATTCCATTGTACAGATGTTTATTGGTCTCAAAACATTACAGAGCTCCCAAAAGTCCAGCCCTTCCACCTCTTTATTCATCCACAGTGTCAGACTAGAAACAGGACTGGGTTTTCCCCCAGTCTTTAGGCTGGGCCAGGGTGAGGGAAGTCAGGACAGGCTCAAGTCTACTCCTTTTTCAAGTCCCCATGTGCAAAAAACTGAGAAGGAGGATGAGGCAGTGCAGAATAAGGCCCTAGAGAACCACTCTCTGCAGCTGAAGTAGCCCAACAGGGGCATCTGGATTGCAGAGTCTTTCGAAGTATGCAAGACACACCCTTTCTAGAACAGAGCAGAGTCTCTTCCCCAATTCTTTAGAATCTAGACCACAAGGGCCATCCAGTCCAACACCCTGCCATGCAGGAAGACACAATTAAAGCACCCCTGACAAATGGCCATCCAGACTCTGTTTAAAAAATTTCAAAGAAGGAGACTCCACCACCCTCTGAGGCAACGTGCTCCAATGTCCAATAGTTCTTAATGTCAGGAAGTTCTTCCTAATGTTTAGGTGGAATCCCTTTTCCTTTAGAACTGCTCTGGAGAGCTGAAAGAACTAAGGCAAAGAGAGACTCCTAAGGATATAAGCCAAATCCTGGGGAAGAACATAACTGAGTTCCTTCCCAGTTTCTTCCTCCTTATCCCAAGAAAGCCTTTATCCCTTGGGAGGGTTGCTGATCTCCTTAAATATTCTTGATTAAGAGGATTAAGAAGATTGTGATCTTCCAAGGCAGTGGTCCCTGATACTCCCTCATCATGACCTTGGACCAGTCACAGACTCTGGGGCTATACAGATGGCCCCTAAGGGGCAGCATGACGCTGCCCCTTTCCTTGTCGGATCGGAGCTGTGGCAACCACATGCTGCGCCTTGATCTGGACTTTCTGCAGCGTAAAAAGAAGCTGCAAAAGTGGCTCTTTTTTGCGCCACAGAAAGGGCGGTCTACCTGCGGTGGCGGCGGCAGCAGCTGCATCAAAGAAACACCCTTTTGCTGTCCGTTGTGCGGTTGCTTGGGCAGCATGACGGTGGCCTGGGGGCCGTGTCGGGGCGGCCGGTGTGTGGCTACCATGCCCCGACTGTGCCCCAGGCCGGCCCTTTATCCTGGTCTGTCTGATCTAATTGTTGTGAGAATAAAGGTTGGGAGTCTTGTATGCTGTCTTAAATTCACCGCAGGAAAGTCAGGGTACAAATGTAACAAATAGTAACATTGGGTCTAAAGAGTTACACCACCTTGAAAAATAGTCAATAACTGAAAATAGCAAAGTTATCTGCTCACTTTTCCCTAATTGTGTTCCCTAATTGTGCCACTAAGAGTTTTATAACACAAGGTTTAGTTGTCCCCTAGTTATAACTGGCTACTGCTCATGCTGGATGAGGGATTCTGAAAGTTGTGAAGTACTATATATATATATATATATATATATATATATATATGAATGTTTCTAGCTCTACATGAAAATGATAGACAGTAGACAGTAAATCCTCTGAGCAGCTGCTTGCAGGAAAGATATAGTTCAGCTTTTGTGCAGTTATTGCAAATGAAGCCATCCCAGAAATGGATAGATAGATACATAAGTATTTAACATAAATTGACAGTCTATTTCTTTCAACGCACTATACAGTCAAATTTGCCAAGAACATTACCCTAGGAGAGACATACAATGGATTCTGTAATAGATAATAAACATCTACTGCTTAGGAGCCATGCCTTTGTAACTGTGCTCAGAGGGGCAGGGTACAAGTAAAATTTATTATTATTATTATTATTATTATTATTATTATTATTATTAATTGGTGACAGCATAACAGAACAATAAAATCCTTATACCAATTTAAATATATTAAAACCAGGAAATCACTTAATCTGTTCACTCATTACATGAATGATTTCATTGAAATTATTAAAATCTTTCTACCACTCCTTCCTCCCTTTCTTCGTCCCTACTGCTCTCACTCTACTATCTACGATCTACAAAGCTACTGTGAGAAGGGTTGTTCTTGCCAAGGGGCTGCACAGAAAATTTGCAAAGGGTGTTTCTATCCTCCTTCCATCATGCTAGGCTTTTCTCCCTAGGTTTGTCCTATCCTTCTCTCCCTATGGGATCTTCTCTCATCTACATACAGTCAGACTAAGTAGACCACCACTCCTGTGTTAGTATGACAGATATGCAAAACTTTTATGTACCTAAAGCTGCATCCACACTGCAGAAATAATCCAGTTTGACATCACTTTAACTGCCATGGCTCCATGGTATGGAATCCTGGGAATTGTAGTTTGTTGTGGCACCAGAACTCTCTGACAGAGAAGGCTAAATATGTCACAAAACTACAAATACCAGAATTCCATAGCACTGAACCATGGCAGTTAAAGTGATGTCGATTTGGATTATTTTTGCAGTGTGCATGTAGCCAAAGAAACAGCAAGAATGGCAGACTGAGTATTATAATTTCTGACCAATCATTTAATCTGTTCATTCTTTCATAATCTGTTCATATAGGTGTAACTATATAACTATATAGTTATATAACATACAACTATAAAGCAAACTTTATATTGTGGCATATTTCTGAGTATGTAATTTGTCTTGAATGTACATATACCCTTGGTGCATTTTTTCATGTTTTCTTCCCTGAAAAATTACTGAAAATAACTGAATTGTCATATTCAATTCCTCCATAGCATAAACCAATTTAAAACAAAAACATGTCTTTGCTGCTTGCTTTAGCACCCTCATAAATCCACCACCAGAAGGTAACAGTTGCTTCCAAACAAAACAAAAATTAACTGTAATTTTGGTAAATTGGTTTGATTGTGCTAAGTGTGCTTCAGGACTGAACAAAAACTAACTTTAATTTTGGTAACAGTGACCAAGCATTTCAGCATGTATTCTCAGAATTTGTATAAACCCAGCAATGTAACATCAGCCAGTGTGCCTCAACACTGCCATAAGAACCAGCATGTTCTTGCCAGATTTAAAAAGCCTGCTCCAGCAAGTTCATTAAAACTTAAATAAGAAAGCTGAACCATATCTGACTTACCGTACTTTACTTTTTTCTCATACAATGAGAAAAACTGACAATTCCGTAAAGAACAGCATATGCCCTCCCTTAACTATAATAGCAATAGGGGATGCAAAACAGGCATAAGCATCCACTGAAAAGAAAGAAAAAGAAAATTAAAAACCAAGGTCACTAAAGCAAAACTCGAGACTTTGTGTGCAATGAAGGAAGTTCTCCACTGAATTTAAATGCTCTATTTCATTATGCCGCAAGTGGCTACAAACTATTCCTTCCCTAAATAATTCAAGCCTTAGGGAATAGCTGCTAATACATAAAATGAACAAGACGCTTTAATAAATAATCCCTCTGCTACTCTTATTCAGTTTATATTACTTTTAATTTGATTTAAAAGTAAAGCTAATAACAGAGGCCCCCCTTCTCATTTAAAGGCTGAGACAGAAACTGCCCGCAATTAATGTAGTAGTTATATTTCTGCTTCTAATGTTTTTAAGAAAAAGTTTCTAGGGCAATTTAATAGTTTTAACAATTGCTAATTTGAGATCTCACGTTTAAACGATGTCCTATGGTTGTTAAAACTGTAAACAGGAAAATGTAGAGTAGGGGAGAAAGAGATGTCAATATATTTTCTCCCCAACTGTGCCCTTTGCTGTGTGGTAACAGACTCAATCCCCATTTTTCAGACCTTGAAATGCAACTATTGTTATATTTACAGAATGAATTGCTCTCTCAAAAGCATTTTGTATGGCAGAAGCTATCTGATAATGTTTTTGTTCTTTCTGCATTTTAAATAAAACAATATATTATCTTGAAGAAAGCTCATGAGATTCCTATAGTTCTCATTTTTAAAAAATCTGGCTCAAAAATCTATTCAGTCTGGCCTTCCTTATGACAGAACCATCCACTCATCAGTCCAAAATCTAAAGAGATCAGAATGGATCATTAGCATTTCTAACTCGAACAGGTAGCATCATTTATAAACTTTCTGATTTCATTGTGTTAAGGGCTCCTGTTCTGGATAACAGGGATCAGAAGCTGATGAAGAAATTGGATCTGTTAACACCAAGCCCTTCCAGTACTAGACTAAACTGGCTGCCATTCTGGTTGCAAGGGCAAAATACTGAGCTGTTATTGTAGAAGTACCAAACCCTGGACAAGATCTCAGGTTTAATCTTCACCTTCAGTAAAAGCAGAAGTCTTAGGTTCCTTTCAATTCTGGGATCCACCTTTCACTACAATCTGAAAATGTGAAAACCACTTTAAATTGTGTTAACAAAATATGTCCAGAAATTGATAAACACCTTACTTTTTTAGAAAGGCATGTGGCATGTAATTTTACTCTCTTTCAATCTGGCTCATTTAGAAAAATAATACTATGTTGCTTTCTGCTGCTGTTTTCTTGGCTTACACTATACTGTAATTTGGAAGGATTTTTTTTCTGTTTATTTTTTTATTCCAGTTTCATAAACAAAAACAAACTAGAAATATTTTATCTAAGCTGTTAGAATGAAAGCCCTATGAACACCAAAGCTGACCACTGGAGAGCTATGAAGATTCAAACTATAGGAAAAGAGATTCCAACTCAACAATAGGAAGAACTTCCTAACAGTAAGATCTGTTTGACAGTGGAACATATTCCCTCAGAGGGTGGTGGAGTCTCCTTCTTTGGAGTCTCCTTCTTTGGAACATATTCCTCAGAGGCTGGATGGCAATCTGTTGGGAGAGCTTTGATTGTGTATTCCTGCATGACAGGGGGTTGGACTGGATGGCCCTTGAGTTCTCGTATAACTCTATGATTCTATGATTACTGATCTTTATACCATTGTGGCAAATGGTACATACTTTATTTCTAGATTACAGCTGTCACTATCTATTCTACACTGTAGTGTCAGGAGTCTAATTTGGAGGGAAGAAAGGCCAAGTGAGTAGAGGGAGGGTTAACTGTTCGCCAATCAACTGCTATGTCCCCACAATTCCCTCTCCATGCCTCTGTCTCAAAACTGTTATTCTGTTATCAATGTTTCTATTGATCATCTTTACTTAGTGTTCTTTTAATGCAAAACCTCCAGCACAACCTGAGTTTCTGAAAAGGTCCTGCTTTATTGTAACTACCTAGGTTTCACTTTCTTTTTTTAAAATATATATATATATATATATATATATATATATTTAAAAAATACATAATACATTAAATGTACTAAACAATATCAAAATAGTCATAAAACATAATTTTCTAATATACATATTTACAATTGACTTCCCATGTTCATCCAGGTTGCATAAAACTTTTCTCATTTAAATCTTATTGTCTTCACATCAAAAATAATATTTATTCCAGTTCCTCTGTGTGTTAAACCAACAAAATCTACTATTTTTATCACAGTATGTAAACTTTAAAAAATATATCCTTATAAATTTAAACTTTCCTTCTTACAGTATAGCAGCACTGGGGCCCAGTCTTGTTCTACTTTTTGTTTATTTTGTTTTTTAATCTAGCAGTTAATATGTCCATACTCATCATATCTGATACTTTCCAGAACCATTCTTTAATTGAGGGTATTTCTGTTGTTTTCCTTTTTTTTTTTTTTTTTTTTTTTTTTTTGCTAATACTAGTCTCGCAGCCGTTACCATATATAATAGTCTGCCACAGTTCTTTTCTATCTTTTTGATGTCTTATTTAGCATATTTAACAACTAGATTTCAGGTAGCAGGTTATAATTTAGTTTGAGAATCTCACATATTGTTGCATGGTTATTTTTCTAATAGGACCTAATTATGGTACAATTTCACCACATGTGGAACCACCCTCCAATGGCATGGCTGCATTTCCAACACTTGTTTTTGCTTGTTTTGTAAACTTTTGCCAATTTTATAGGTGTTAGGTGCCAACGATGTTCCATTTTAAAATAATTTTCTTTTAAATCTTGGCATCTGGTAAACCTTTGCATTCTTCTTATTGTTCATTCCCAACTTTAAATATCTATTCCAGCATCCATTGCCCACTTAATCATTGTCTCTTTGACGATATTCTAATTTTCATTTCAACAATACGTTATAGAATTTTGATATCAGTTTTAAGCCTAGTCAGGTGAATGCGGCGGTCAGGAGCGCCTGTTATCAGCTTCGGCTGATACGCCAACTGTGCGCTTATCTGGACATGAGGGATCTGGAAACTGTGGTACACACTCTGGTAACCTCGCGGCTGGATTACTGCAATGTACTCTACATGGGGCTACCCTTGTGCTTAACCAGAAAACTTCAACTGGTACAAAACATGGCAGCTAGGTTAATTGCCGGAACATCTAGGAGGGAGCATATAACACCGGTGCTTAAATCCCCCCCCCCGGCTGCCGATTAGTTTCCGGGCACAGTACAAGGTGTTGGTTTTAACCTTTAAAGCCCTACATGGTTTGGGTCCATCTTATCTTCGGGACCACCTCTCCCCGTATGATCCCCCCCACGCACTTCGGTCCTCTGGGAGGAATCTGCTACAACCTATGAACACTAGGCTCTCGCAGACCTCCCAGAGGGCCTTTTCCACGACCACTCCCACACTCTGGAATGGCCTGCCGGATGAGATCCGTCTTATTACCACTCTTGCTGCCTTTAAAAAGGCTGTAAAGACGGATCTTTTCTGGCAGGCCTTCCCGGAACAACTCCCTGGCTAATTGGAGGCCATCTTTTATTCACTCCCCTGGCCATCATGGCGTGTCACCCTATATTGCTTTATTGTATTAACTATGTTGTTGATTTTAATTCCAATGTAGTTTAATTCTGTTTTAACGGGTGGGAGGGTTAGGGTGTGGGATGGGCGTTTTAACTGTTTCTTTTTAAATTACTGTATGCCACCTCGATTGCCGAGCAGAGGGGTGGGATATAAATAAAATTTATTATTATTATTATTATTATTATTATTATTATTAAGGCATTACATCTTATCACTTTATCCAACTCATTTTCATTTTCTTCAAATCCTTCTTTCTTATAATCTAGGTTAACTCTGTCTGCCAACTGTTTATATGGCAATCAATGGATTTTTGGATCTAACTCTTTCAAATCTTAGAGGTTTCATTTCATATTATCCTCTACTTCGTTTGTTCAAAATGTCTTGGTATCTGAGCCATTCTGATACATCACGCCATCTTCCAAAAAACGATTTCTGTGTGGACACCCACAGTGGCAATTTTCTATACAATTTTTCTTTTTGCTGTATCTAAATTCTAAGTAGTGATCTCCTAATATTATAATTTTGAACACTTTATGTATGTTAGCTTTCCTCTACCACTTGTAGGCATGCCACTCATATCTCAAATTAAAACCTTCTAAGGCCAAGTTCTTTCCTTGTCCAAGTTTATCCATTCCATAATCCAGGTTAGAGCATTTGCCTGGTAGTAAATTCTCAGATCCAATAAGATGCATCTGCCATTCTCTTTATCAATTAACATTTTCCATTTTATTCTTGATTTTCTTTCTGGCCATATACATTTTGTCAAGTCTTTCTTCCAAGTTTCAAAATCGTTTTTCATTCACAATTATTGGTATGTTTTTGAACAGAAAGTTCATCTTAGGGAGCACTGCCATTTTAATTGCCTCTATTGTTCCAAATAATGATAAATTTATCTTTGTCCATTTATTTAGTTCTTCTTTTATTTGTTTCTATTTCTTCTCATAGTTATTTTCATATAAATCATTCCTTTTAGTTATCCAAATGCCTAAATATATGATTTTCTTCTCGATTTTATATCCTATTTTAACTTTTAATTTGTAAATTCATCACAAGGGGCGAGTTTATCCCTGCATGCATTTAAATTGATAGCTTTCCTGATTTTCATCCGTTCTTAAAAGTTTCTAATTATAGTTCAGTTTGTTTTCTAATCATATATCCACAGGGAAAAGTTTTGAAGAAAAAGTAATCTCACCAAACTGGAGTTTTTGATGTTAGAAGTTTAGTGTCTTTGATGTGTGTTGCCAGCAAGACCCAAGTACCACAGGCCGGCCATGATGAGGCTTCGGCTGCTGTCCTCCTCATATCTGCGGACTACCTCCACAATCCACTGATCTGATGAGGACAAATTTGGTCCTCTACAAACCCCGACTCTTCTTCTACTTACCAGGAGAGGAACTGCAGAACTTCCTCCACTCTGTAAGCCTCAGATGGCAGTAACTGAGACCAGCTGTTGTCTTCAGTGACTGGTCATCTTGCCACTGGAAGTCAAGGTTTCACTTTCAAATACAACCCATTGAGTATTCCTTATCTAAAATTCCAAACCAGAAATATTCTAAAAACCAAAACTTCTTTCATGGGTGGCTGAGTTAGTGACACCTTTGCTTTCTGATGGTTCAGTATACACAAATTTTGTTTCATGCACAAAATTATTATAAATATTGTATAAAATTACCTTCAGGCTCTGTGCATAAGGTGTATATGAAACATAAATATGTTTTGTGTTTAGGCTTGGGTCCCATCCCATCTCATTTATGTGCGTATATGAAATACAGATATTCCAAAATCCAAAATTTAAAACACTTCTGGTCCCAAGCAGTTTGGATAAGGTAAACTCACCCTGTACTTTAAAAAATGATCTCACCACTTCTTTGGATGGCATTCCTTACAGTGTAGAAAATTGGTTTCAAAAAATAGCTGCTTTACATATTCAAAGGTCATTGTATTTTTCCACTTAAGATAAGGCAGCTGTCTCCATATTAAACATAGCTGATTATAAAATCACTTTCACCCTGGTGCAAGTCTGGCTTCATTAAGGTCGAAGGACTCAGAGTTCCAGCTTGTCACTTCCCAGGGTTTGTTGTGGTTTTTAAAAAGTTCTCCAGTTTCTTTGCACTAGAAAGTACAGTATAGAAGGATTTTGACATTTCTTTTTAATAGGAATACATTAAAGCCTTCACAAGGGAAAAGCAAAAGATAGGTCATAACTGGAATTGAAACAGTACCTGACACTGCAACGACAAATTTCATTTCAGATTTTTATGGAAGGTTCTTTTAACAGGAACATTCTAAAAATCTTTTTAGGGTTGGAACACAGAAGCTCCATAATCCTCCAAGAATACAGCTAGCCTCCCTAGAAAGGCAGAGGCAATTACCAAGTGACAGTGAAAACGCTCCTTCCTCAGCACCCCTCCTCACTCTCTTATCAATTTTTTATATCTATTAATTGGGACAGGAAGTAGACTGCCAAACTCTGTACTTCTACTTCATTTTAATTCAAATGGAGTCCTTAATGGTTCCCCCTCCTTCCCTTCATTTCCTCCCTTCTGCTCCAAAAAATCCTTGGTTCACTTCTGTATTCGACACTGGACCGTCTGCCAAGGTGACTGCTTTAAACAGCCAGCCATACTGACTTCCTTCAACACAATTGAAGAACATTACCAACTGTATTTGCTTTGAGGGCCAAGGACTTCAGGTTAGAAAACACTTCAGCCTGCTAGTTTAGAGGAAAATATGAGGAAAAGCAGAAGAAATTACCAATGTTTATAAGATTATGCATTATGGGGGGAAATTCCCCCTGCCCCACCTTCCTCTCTAGTAAAACTAAATTTAGGGTCACACAATGCAATTGATTGCTAGTATATTTAGGACAGGCATAAAGAAAACACTCATTTGCACAAGATATATTTTTTGAAAACCCCTGCTGCAAGATGTCATGAGAATCAACAGCTTAAATGGCTTTAAAAGGACAACCAAGAAATTCACACACATAAAAATATAACTATTCAACAACCATAGTTTTTTGTGGGTTTTTCGGGATGTGTGGCCATGTTCTAGAAGAGTTTCTTTCTGATGTTTCGCCGGCATCTGTGGATTCTCTGAAGATGCCAGCCACAGATGCTGGCGAAACGTCAGAAAGAAACTCTTCTAGAACATGGCCACACAGCCCGAAAAATCCACAAAAAACTATGGATGCCGGCCATGAAAGCCTACGACTTCATATTCAACAACCATTAACTATAATGCCTGCATGAAACCTGACAGGGAAGGATACCAAGAAATATCTCTTTCGGGGGTTAGGAGGGTGTGAGAGTTTTATGTCCTGCTGATAGCAGAAATTTTCTTTTATTTCATTATTGCACATGAGAACAAAGGTTTCCAAAAACAATTCCTCACTAGGCTCATATCCTTCTGCACATTCTTCAATGATTTTTCACGTCAGGACTTTCATGTGAAAATTTCATGAAGGGAGGATTTACATTAAACATTTGGTATTTGATTCTTGCACATGAATGAAAAATCGCAGTAGTTGACAGTTTTTATGGATAGCTCAATGTTTCTCATCAAAACCTTGAAAATTTATACATACTCTTTATATTCCTGCTTGGTAGGCTTCCCAGAGCTGATAGAAGGGGAGGCTACATTAGGTCAGGATGGGCAACCTTTGGCAACCTAGATGATGATAGATGGTGACTCCCATAATTTCTCACCATTGGCTAAAATGGCTATTGCTGATGGGAGCTGGTCAAATAACATCTGGAGGTCCATATGTTCCTCACACCAGGATTAGATGGACTATTTATGTCACTTGGACTTTTGGTATCCATCTGTTGTGTCAGTCCTGCATGCATTGCATGAAGAGATGGGAAGTTCTAAGAGAAAACATAGCCAAGGAACAGGAGTGAGAGACCAAAAGGAGGCCTTCCTATCACACATACAGATTAGGGAAGGAAATATGGCAATGTGCCTCAGTTTATAGGAACAGAGAGAGAGAATATTCTTTGGATATAGAGCACTGACTACTATCAAGCCAAAATGGATCAAACAAGAAGGACATGTCTGGAACATTTAATATAATGATATTTTTAAAAACATTTATGATTTTTCAATCTCTTCATAGAGTTTTCAAGATAAAAGACAGTCATTGAGTTCTAACTCCTCTCTAGCCTTTTATGCCAGGGACATGGACTGGGTTTTCTGAAGATTCAGGAAACCCAGTTAGTACCACCCTTAATTCACTCTGCATCCAATCACTGAAGGTAAGAGGACAACTGAATGTGGAGAATAAAGGAGGAGCAGATTTGAAGAGACACAACGGGATGTGACTTTCATAATCCAACCTTCTGTTTCTCCATTTTACCTAATTTCAATTATATACACTTTTAAAAGTAATACCTGACTCCTACTATCAATCTTTCTTCTAATTCAGAGCACTTTAATGGTGACAGAACTCCATAAACTTAACCTCTACCTCAACATTTATTTGATTACTTATGTTATTCTCCATTCACATCTTTGAAATTTTATTAATTTTATCTTCCTTTCCTCTCCCTATTCAAAGTACATATACTGCCACTTAAAATATGCTATTAAAAGTCTACTACATTATGTTCCCAAAAAAAAAGATACCAGCTATTTTTTAAAAAAAACCTTTATGCAATAAATTAATAAGAATTCAAATGAAATGAGGGAGAGGAAAAGGAGGGAGAGAGATGGGGTGGAAAGGGAAGATAACAGCTATCTTCGCTCTTTTCCCCTCCTCAATTGTCAATGTCCAAGTCTAGGACCCTCTTGTTGTTGGGTTTACGTTCTGCATTGAAATCCAACTAAACCAGACGTTTAAAGAAAAAGAAATGTACCTCAAAACTGACACATAAACCAACAAAAAGGAAGCATCAGGACACCATGCACCAATGCACCATGCACCAATTGTGGTCTCTGACTCTTTTCTAGAACAGCAGTGAACTGTTATGTAGGATAAATCAAAATATAGGATAGGCAGCCAACTAGAAATCAGTCACTCCATTTGAGCTTCACAAGAAGCAGTGTTTTGTCATAATGGGAACAAGTCACAGCAGGCTTTGCACACCTTCCCTTCTCCCACTGATGCAACCTCAACAAATTCAGAAAGATCCAGTTCTGGTTTTCACTAGCTAAAGCTTGGCATTTCATCCAAACCCAACAACTGTGGTTCACCTTAACATAACATACATTCTTCCTTTTACCTTTATCTCATCATTATCTCTTTTTGGTTGATTTATCTAGCAAAAGCGCTTCGGGGCAGGAACCTGCCAACCCCTGCCCTTTTTAGCAAGGACACAATTATTTTGAAAACAAACTGTTATGTTCCCATGCCATAATAAAATTGTTATTTGCCTCACCCTACAAAGGAAGGAGAAAAAGGAGAGGAACTAAGGGTGGCTGAAAACATATTACACTCTCCATACCTACCACAATCTCTGCCCTCTCCCCACTTACCACCTCTGCAATCTCCTCTCTAGGCTGTTTTTCTCTCCTCCATTCTAGCCCCAGTAAGGCTCCAAGAACAGGTTTCATAGACAAGCAAAGGAATTGGCTCAATAAAATAAATACACCCCACAAGAAGCAGTGCAAGAATTAAGTGCAACTAATATACAGTCGTCCCTCCGTTTTTGCATGTCCCTTGCCCATTTGCAGGCAGCCATGGAAGGGGACAGAATGGGGGGGGGGCAGCCTATGAAGCTTGAATATTTGTGGTTTTCCATTTTCACGGGGGGTCCAGAACGGATGCCCAGCAAAAACAGAGGGGGCAACTGTACTCTCTTTCCTTAGTTATAGATTCCCTAGTCTTAAAAATGTGTTACTGACAGGTTTGATTGTATGTTCGGTCATCTTGGCTGGGTGTTTTTTGGCCTCTTTGGGCAATGTCTGACCTATGTAACCACAGCAAGTGTGGAAAAAGGGTTAAAACATTTTCTTATCTCTGCGACATAAAAGCAAAAAAAAAATCAAACGCATAAGTACAGGTTTTAGTAATTACTGTTAATTAGCCAGCAATATGGCAGCATTTCCAAATGTGACATTTTAAAGCCCCTTAATGTGATCATGAACAGTCACTGGCATAATTCAGCTCATCTGCTACAAGACCTTGATACTTGCACATCTGAAAACACTACTTAAAATATCATTAAAACTGTAATCAAGTATTTTCTTGCTCTAGAAAAATTAAGCATGCTTACTTACTGGAATATACAGCAATCTGATCTCAAATTTTCAATGAACTGCTTCCAGTGTTAAATATGTGAGCAAAATCAAGTTTTACAAGGTATCAAAGCTCGCTAATTCCAAATTTTGTCCTGAAATAGTTGCTTGTGTAGACGATGGGGTATCGTAAAGTAATAATTATTACTCAGAAGTTATTATGGTATATTGATGAAATTTTCTCAGTGTCATCATTGGTCCCTAAGTGTATGATGTTGAGAAAATCAGTTCATTGGGTCCTTTATTTTTGTTACAGGTTGTACCAGAAGTGACTAAAGTGTAAGATGGAGAGGTACAAGGGGGTATTGTAAAGTAATAATTATCCCTCGGAAGTTATTATAGTATATTGATGAAATTTTTTCAGTGTTATCATTGGTCCCTAGCATGATGTTGAGAAAATCAGCTCATAGTGTCCTCTATTTTTGTTACAGGTTGTGCCAGAAGTGACTAAAGTGTAAAATGGAGAGGTACAAGGGGGTATTGTAAAGTAATAATTATCCCCCGGAAGTTACTATGGTATATTGATGAAATTTTGTCAGTGTCATCGTCACCAAGTGACTTTTTCTTTTCCCAAAAATGAAAAATCCATTGTGGGGTCACCAATTTGACAAAACAGATGACATCATTCATGAAGTGGAAGAGTGGTTTAAGGCACAATCTGCAGACTTCTACAAAATGGTATTCGGAGGGTCAAGAAATGCTGGGGAAAATCTGTAAATCTGGATGGTGACTACATAGAGATAACAACTATAAATCAAAACAAACTTTCTGTCAATTTTTTTAAGATTATTAAAACTTTACAATACCCTCTTGTCCGTAGATAGGGAATCCTGATGTGCTGTCATGCTGCTTGCGACAGAGACAGCATTTGATGTTATTTCACATGAATATCTAGAGAGGGTCTCCTATTGTACTGTCTTGTGCCATTTTATATGCTTGTATTTGTTGTGCATCGCCTCAGGAGAGCTTATGGGATGGAAGGTGATATAGAAATATTTTAAATTTATTAACTAACTAAGGAGATTATTACATTCAATATAAAGCGACTTATCCCCAACAGGATACAGTTGTGTTTAGGTTTAATAGTGGGTGTTATTGCATACAGCAAAGAGCAGGCACGTGTGGAAAAATGGTTAAAACAGCCACGCTTAGCCAGCCGATTTTCAAAAACAGCAAGCTCTCATTTTTGAAAAGCAGCTAGCGAAAGCACTGCTGGGATCCGGGATGCATGCAGGTTACAGTCATCCAGCCTCAGCTGCATGCGATAACACCCACTATTAAAACCAAATGCGACTGTATCCCATTGGAGATAAATCACTTAATATTGAATGCAATAATCTCCTAAATGTTTCCATCACCCTACAGCTTCCATCACTCTTACCCACCATGGGCAATGGTAAAAGACTGTGAGAACTGTAGGACAAAATATCTGGAGTGACAACGGTCCATGATCTAGAGCAGTGTTTTCCAGGCTATCTGCTGTGAGGGACTGGCAATTATTATTTTTTTTCCATCTTGTCAGGGACAGGCACTATATTTCTGTCAGTTGCCAACAGTTGCTTTTTTGTTTCATGGAAACTTGTCTGGGATCAGCAACCAATGGTTCAGAGACTGGCATCAGTCCAGAATCACTACTTTGAATAGCACTGACCCAGAGGGTTCTTAGCCACTAGGCCAGGGGTAGGCAACCTTTCTCCTTTAAGGGCCGAGGGACTTCAGCTCCCAGAAGCCTCAGCCATGTTGGCCAATAGTCCCATGTTGGTCAATAGCTCCTGGGATTCTGGGAGCTGATGTCCCTCGGCCCTTAAAGGGGAAAGGTTGCCTACTCCTGCACTAGGCTGTTATTATGAAGACCTTTAAAAGGTATGGTTAACTCTTCTATCACTGAAATTACTTTAACAGAAGAATAAGAGAAAAATATGAATTCAATGATAACGTTACCATCAAACACAATCATGTGTTCAGAGAATGGAGTGGGTTAATTATAGCAGCACATAGCAGCAGAGAGTCATTGTACTTAAAAACCCAAATGTATGTGGATAGCTCAGCAGACTTTCTGGAAGAGAATTCGTCAAAGAGCTGCAAGTGGTAATTAGCTAGATTTATACCACTGAATCACTTATTAAAATAATATTATTCTTCACATCCTTGAATGTATCCCAGGTGCACAGCCAGAAATCATTTCTTAAAATGTACTAAAGTTTAATATTTCACTCTTGGGTCATTGTTTTTCAAGATAAAAAAAAAAACCTTTAATGTGCTGTGCCAATCGCCCACTTATTTGATTTCATTAGCATGCATTGCTGAGTATACTGTTCTATGATCTACATAATTCATTCAAATTATTATTATTTTTCTGTCTAGAAGACTGCCACAACAGGTTACAATAATAACAGTTCAATCCTATTCACCACAGCAAAAACAAACAGAAAAGAAGATGCAATAAACAAATATCAACAGCAAAGAGATCAGCAAAAACGCACAATTCTCTTGCCGATCTCTCAGGAATAATCAGTTTTCACTGTTATTTAAAGATGCATATTAAAGAATCAGGTAGGTGTACGTACCTTAGCATGGCATTCTTTAACTAAGTGCAACAACTGAAAGGGCTCTCTGTTATGTACCCATCTATCACCTCAGGCAGTAAGGACAAAAAAAGCTTCTAATGCTGACCTGCATTATCAGACTGTTTCAAATAGGCAGCACTGGTCCTTATGATCTAACCATCTAGCAGAGGGTATTGGTACTGGTACTCAATCATTTGTGTGTGTTTTACATTACTCATTGCAAGTAAGTAAAGCAACATATTATTACTCTCCTTCTTGGGGAGTAGGTACAATAATCACAATAAATGGTCAAGAATAACAATAAATGGCCCTTCAAAAAACAACAACAAACACAAGAATAATAAATATTTTACTTCTGGGATGGGGGGCTAATGTTAACATTGTTGTCATTAAAATGTTTAGATGCTGTTCCTCTTACTTAGTGGCTTCCGACCTTTTCTATGCCCCCACACACCTAGGAAATGTTTGATTATTGTTTGCATCCCCTTCAAAAGCAATGCCACATTTGAAGATGTAGACGTCTAATTTTTCATTTTTGCACCACAAGTTGAGCCACTAGCTTGTGTGAACAAAGTGAACTTTGAAAAAAAATAAGGTTTTAAGTCAGTGCAAAAAATGCAACTCTAAATTGAGCATTTAGATCTAATTAAGTCATTTTAAAAAATGATTGACATAAGCCACTCTTTGTCGCAGCCCCTGAAATTCCATCTCGCACCTCCTCAGGGTGCAGGCACCCCAGATTGGGAACACCTGCCCTTACTCAACAAGCAACAATATTACTATCAACATATTATTTCCATACTCTGATGTTTAAGGCTTTAAAAGTCAAAAAGAGCATGGTTATCTTGGGCTAAGAAACAAGTTATACAGTGGGCCCTTGGCAAAGCATTCTGGCGACCTAAGCTTCCAACAGCAAGGAATAAGCAATAAATCCAAACTTATGCAGGCATGCAACCTAAGTCATTAGCTGAAGGAGACAGTTTGGGTACTGTCTGAGAAAGTGGAAAATTCTTCCCTGGCTTGCATTAAAATTGAGTATAATAATGCTCAGTTCAGAATGTACGAACAAAGAAAATTATGAGCAGATTTTGGCAACTGAGTTCCAACATGGGAATGCTGCACAAAAATCACAGCAAGCTGTGTCTACCTGCCATGCATTTGGCCATCCCCTGCCCTAGCACAGGGCAGTATATTTACACAGCACATTTATTTGTTTACCAAGTGGCAATTAACCTTCCAATTTTCAATTAATCAAAACTACTTGCTGAGAGGAAGCAATCATGACCAAAAGAAAAATAACAATAATAACCTGCTTTGGACTCCATACTTTGATGTCCTGACAACCAACAGAGACATCGGATGCCTTTCTTCACATTATGGATTATTGCACAGTGATGTTCAATGGAACATTTAAAGTGAAGGAGCCAACTTTAGCCTGCCAATTATGGTTAGAACCTGGACCCTGCTTCTGACTGCTATTTAGCCTGAGAAATTATGTATATATGGGGCAATTAAATTATCATATATTGGCAAAAACACTGAAGGAAACAAGCTACATTAAGAACAAGCATTTCAACAAGGTCATGCCACCAATTTATCTATCCCAAGTTTTTAAGGATAAGAAAACAAAGTAGGTTCCAAAAAAGGGGAGGAAAGAGGATCCCAACAACTATCATTCAATTAGTCTGACATCAATACCAGGAACGTTTCTAGAGCAGCTCATTAAACAGAGAGTCTGTGAACATTTAGAAGGGAATGCCATAATTACAAAAAGTCAACATAGGTTTCTGAAAAACAAGTCATGCCAGAATAATCTAATCTCTCTTTTTTGATAAAATTACCACCTTGGTAGATGAAGGGAATGCTGTAGACATAGCATATCTTGATTTCAGTAACCAACACAGAGAAATTTAATGTACTGCACTTAGGGCAAATAAATGACATGCACAGATACAGGATGGGTTAACAAGACTTTGGGGGGAAGCAGACGGGAGCTCCACGTACGCCGCGGGACGGAGCGCCGCTGGACCGCGGCAGCCGCACCGCGGCGCACCGTCGGCGACTCTAAAAGGAGCACCAAATTGGCGCTCCTTTTAGATTTCAGGGAAAGTGCGCCCTAAAAGCGGCAGGCGCACTTTCCCTGACTCAAACACCGCGGCGCGTGCGGTCGCCATGGCGTGAGATCATCCTCGGAGCGCCGGCCGTGCGGAGGGCCGGCGACTCCGAGAGGAAGGGGCACCGCTCGTGCGGCTGCCCCTCCTCTTCCCTGCCCAGAAGACGACTCTATTAGTCATCTGCCAAGGCCCTATGTGTGAAAGGGATCTAGGAGTCTTAGTAGATCATAAGTTGAACATGAGTCAACAATGTGATGCAGCAGCTAAAAAGGCCACTATGATTCTAGTTGCATCAATAGAAGTATAGTGTCTAGAGCAGAGGAAGTAATAGTACTACTCTATTCTGCTTTGATCAGCCTCACCTGGAATATTGTGTCCAGTTCTGGGCACCACAATTCAAAAAGGATGTTGACAAGCTGGAGCGTGTCCAAAGAAGGGCGACTAAAATGGTGAAGGAAACCATGCCCTGTGAGGAACGACTTAAGGAGCTGGGTATGTTTAGCCTGGAGAAGAGAAGGTTAAGAGGTGATATGATAGCCCTGTTTAAGAATTTGAAGGAGTGTCACAGGATAGATAAGTTTGTTTTCTGCTGCTCTAGAGACTAGAACACGAAACAATGGATCCAAGCTATAGAAAAAGAGATTCTACCTAAACATTAAGAGGAACTTCCTGACAGTAAGAGTTGCTTGACAATGGAACACACTCCCTCAGAGTGTGGTAGAGTCTCCTTCTTTGGAGGTCTTTAAACAGAGGCTGGATGGCCATCTGTCAGGGGTGCTTTGATTGTGTATTCCTGCATGGAAGGGGGTTGGACTAGATGGCCCTTGTGGTCTCTTCCAACTCTATGATTCTATGGCCTCAAACAGACAAACCAAAAGGTCCACTGTTGGGCCACACGTCCCCAAACCACGCAGAAGCTGCCTAAGGCAGCCCAAACCATGCTGCAAAAGGAGCAGAAAAATACCACTCCTTTTGCCAGTCGGATTAAAAACTGTGCCAGCAGCCCAGATTGGGGCTGGGTGCAAGCGGGCACGGACCATTTTATCAGGCAGATCTGCTTGAGGCCTATGATTTTTTGAATGGCATGGACTTTGTCATGGAAGCTGAAATACAGTGTGTGTCTGTCTCTGCGTCCATCTAAAGTTTGTTTGTGCAAGTTGTCTCTGCCAGGTTTTCAGAAATCTTCCCCTTCTGTCCCAGACCCATACATTACAGGCTACTCCACCCCATGCAGCAGACTCTTCCAATCAGTCAGTCAGACTGCTTTCTCTTCTCAACTTGTTTTACAACTTTTCTAGCTGATAAGTCTAGTCCTTTGTGATAAAAGATGCTCACTATTTTTTGTTGATACCTGCCATCAAGTCGACTTCAATTTATGGTGACCCTATGAATGAGAGACCTCCAAGTCACCCTATCAACAGCAACTCTGCTCAGGTCCTGCAGATTCAAGGCCAGGGCTTCCTCAACCAAGTCTATCCATCTGGAATGCAGTCTTCTTTTTCTACTGCCTTCTACCTTTCCAAGCCTTAATGTCTTTTCTGATGAGTCATGTCTTCTCAAGATATATCCATGTACAACAGTCTCAGTTTAGTCATCTTGGCTTCTAGGGAGAATTCAGGCTTGATTAGCCCTAAGACACATTTGTTTGTCATTTTAGCAGTCCATGGTATCTGTAGAACTCTTCTCCAGCACCACATTTCAAATGAGTTGATTTTCTTCCTGTCAACTTGCTTCACTGTCCGTCCTTCACAACCATACATAGAAATGGGAAATACAAATGCGTGAATCATCCTAATTTTAGTATTCAACGATATATCTTTACACTTCAGGATCTTGTCTAGTTCTTTCATAGCTGCCTTTCTAAATCCTAGCCCTCTGATTTTTTGGCTGCACACTCCATTCTGAGTAATGACTGAACCAATATATGGAAAATCTTTCATTATTTCAGTGTCTTCATTGACTACTTTAAAGTTACGTAAATCATCTGTGGTCATTTTCTTTGTTTTGTTTTATTAATGTTCAACTATAGACCTGCCTTTGCATTTTCTTCCTTGACTTTCTTCAGTAATCATTCCAACCCTTTGCTATTTTCTGTTAGGAGTATAGTATAATCTGCATATCTTAAATTGTTGATTTCCTTCCTCCAGTTTTTAACCTCCTTCCTCCAAGTCTAATCCTGCTTTACATAAGATATGTTGAGCATACAAATTAAACAGATACGAAGTCGTAGGCTTTCATGGCCTGCATCCATAGTTTTTGTGGGTTTTTCGGGCTGTGTGGCCATGTTCTAGAAGAGTTTCTTTCTGACGTTTCGCCAGCATCTGTGGCTAGCATCTTCAGAGAAAAATAGATACGGTCTAATAGAAATAAACAGATACGGTCATAAAATACAGCCTTGCCTGACCCCCTTGCCAATCTGAAACCATTCAGTTTCTCCATATTCTGTACTGATAGTAACCTCTTGTCCCCAGTAAAAGGTCAAGACAATTAAATGTGACACATCTATTTCATTAATAATAATCCATAGTTCATAGTTCAGTTTTTCATGATTTATACAATTAAAGGCTTTGTTATAATCTATAAAGTATAGGCTGATTTCTTCTGAAATTTGAAGATGAACTCTATTATCAAATGTATGTTTGCAATAGGATACCTAGCAGCTTTTCCTTTCCTGGAACAGCTTGGACATCTGGTATTTTTCACTCCATATATAGTAAAAAATATTTGCAGTAGAATTTTGAGCATTATTTTGCTTACATGGGGATTTAATGCAACAGTCCAGTGGTTACTGCAATTCCTGGTGTCCTCCACCTTTCCCAGCATTATTATTTTTTTCTAATGAAAAAAACGATATGTCTAAAGTATGACAGTCTCATGATATGTCCAAAGTATGACAGCCTAAGTTTTGTCATCTTGGCTTCCATGAAGATTTCTGGCTTGATCTGTTCTGGGATCCATTTGTTTGTCTTTTTGGCTGTCCATTGGCATCCTCAGTACTCTTCTCCAGCACCACATCTCAAATGAATTGATTTTCTTCCTATCTTCTTTCTTAACTTCCAACTTTCACATCCATACATGGTAATAGGGAATACAATGGCTTGTATGATTCTGACTTTTGTGCTGAGTTGTATATCTTTGCATTTTAGGATCTTTTCTAGTTCTTTCATAGCTGCCCTCCCCATTCTTAAGCTTCTTCTGATTTCCTGGCTGACGTCCCCATTTCTATCAATATTTGATCCCAGGTATGAGAATTCGTTTACTATTTCTATGTCCTCAATATCTAGGTTGAATTTGTGTAGATTTTTTGTGGTCATTATTTTTTGTTTTCTTTATGTTCAACAGTAAACCTGTCTTTGCACTTTCTTCCTTGATCTTCCTTCGATATTGTCCCAGGTCTGTAGGTTTTCTGGTAGTATTATGGTGTCATCTGCATATCTTAGATTGTTGATATTCCTTACTCCTATTTTCACTCCTCCTTCTGTGTCCAAGCCAGCATTTCTTACGATATGTTCTGCATATAAGTTGAGTAGGTAGAGTGATAAGATGCAGCCTTGCCTGACCCCTTTGCCAATCATGAGCCATTCTGTTTCTTTGTATTCTGTTCTGACAGTAGCCTCTTGTCCTAAATAAAGATTCCTCATCAGGACTATCAGATGTGTTGGCACTCCCATGTCTTTAAGGGCATTCCATAGCTTTTAATTATCTATTCAGCCAAAGGCTATAAAGCACATGCTGAATTTCTTTTGGAATTCTCTGGTGCGCTCCATTAGCTATCATATGTTTGCAATGTGGTCCCCAGTGCCTCTTCCTTTCCTGAACCCCAGTTGGACCTCTTGGATTTCTCTCTATAGTTTACAGGGTTTACATTATTTTATGTGTTTTAGTCTATGTTGGACCCTGCATCAAACCTTGGGAAGAAGTGGGCAAGAAATTAATAGTATTACTACTACTACTACTACTACTACTACAGTTAGCTCTTGGCTGCCTTTAATCTGATTATATGAGGCATCTGATTGCATCAGTCCTTTTCTTTAATACTGCATCTTTCTAGGGTTTAATATTTGTCAATTCATTTTTTTCTACTATCATATCTTGTTTATAGTTATAATGTCATTATTCCTGGAACTAAGTTCTCGGTGACATACTCACATTCCCTAATACACAGAAGTTTCTGCTTTATATTTTCTGCTTTATAATCAGTCTATTTACATTTCTGGGTCTCAAAGTTTACAGTCTAGAACCAAATCAACATGCAGCCTATATCAATTCTCTCAACCACTCTTTTTTCTTTAAAACTGGAAGGCAGACTTTATTCTAATAATTGTCAGTACACAGGTATGAATGAAATGAAACCCTGTTGATAGAGAAGGTGAATATTTTACACAGCTTCTTTAAAATGTTTAGTTGTTCTTGGATTTTTTTCCCCCTAACAGCTATTTAAGAGAGATTTCTGAAATGCAGGTAGAGGAAGAGGAATGACCTTTTCTGCTTTTAAAAAATTCCAACAACATGAGCCTCTCAATCAAAGGCTGATAACACTCCCAGAGGGATGTCCAACAGAGATTTCCAATACAAGAAGAAGACTTGAACATTACATTTCTGAGATTTATAAAACCCAAATCTGAAATAAATTTTTTCAACCCCACGTAGACATACAACTTTTCCATGCTATTGTTTGCCATTTTTGAAAAATCAGTATATATTACCAACAACGAATACATTATGCAGGTCTTTTCTTCCATTTCATTATTCACATTTTCTCAAAGATATCAAGCATTACCATAAGTTCCACAGCATGATCCAAAGATAATCTTTTGAATGATCAAATTCTCAGGTGTTTCAGCATAGAAAGATCAAGTTAACAGATACCACTGTTTAACTGAAATGAGATCAGCAACGTTTACATTTATGAAAGCCAAAGGCAGTTCACCTTTTGGCTCACAAAGCAACTTGCTTAGAATCATAGAATCATAGAATCATAGAGTTGGAAGAGACCACAAGGGCCATCCAGTCCAACCCCCTGCCATGCAGGAACTCCCAATCAAAGCATCCCCGACAGATGGCCATCCAGCCTCTGCTTAAAGACCTCCAAGGAAGGAGACTCCACTACTCTCCGAGGGAGTGTGTTCCACTGTCGAACAGCCCTTACTGTCAGGAAGTTCCTCCTAATGTTGAGGTGGAATCTCTTTTCTTGCAGCTTGCATCCATTGTTTCGGGTCCTAGTCTCTGGAGCAGCAGAAAACAAGCTTGTTCCCTCCTCGATATGACATCCCTTCAAATATTTAAACACGGCTATCATATCACCTCTCAGCCTTCTCTTCTCCAGGCTAAACATCCCCAGCTCCCAAGTCGTTCCTCATAGGGCTTGCTTTCCAGACCCTTCACCATTTTAGTTGCTTTGTAGTTGCTTCTGATGTTACTTATTCAGACACCAAAAGAGATAAAAGCAGATACTGAATTAAAAATTAGGTATATACTGCTTTTTTACCTAGAACAAAAAGAATCAACCTTGGAAAGAGCCCACAGACAGCCAACAAAAAAGGGGACAGTAACGTGAGAACAGCAATTTAACAGCATAATCATATGCATGTCTATAGATATAACTGTTTACACAGGTTGAGTCTCTATTATCCAAAATGCTTGGGACCACAGGTAATTTAGATTTGGAGGTGGAGGGATTTTCTGGAATACCTGTATTTGCATATACGTACATAATAAGATATCTTGGAGAAGAGACTCAAGTGTAAACACAAAATTCATTTTTTTCGTATAAACCTTATAGACATAGCCTGAAGGTAATTTTATACTTTTAAAATAGTTTTGTGCATAAAACAATGTTTGTGTACACTGAACCATCAGAAAGTAAAGGTGTCACTATCTCAGCCAGGTATAAAAAAATATTGGTTTGGGAAGTACTTCAGATTTCAAAATACCAGATAAAGGAGACTCAAATTGTACAGTATATTACTTTATTAATTAATTAACAAGAGCATCATGGTGTAATGGTTTGAGCATTGGACTATGATTCTGGAGCACAGGGTTCAAATCTCCACTCAGTCATGGAAATCCACTGGGTGGACCTGGGCATGTCATACTCTCTAAACTTCAGAGGAAGGCAAGGGCAAACCCCATCTGAACAAATTTTGCTAAGAAAACCCCATTATAGGTTCACCTTAGGGTTGCCATAATTCAGAAATTACTTAAGGTAAACAACAAGTGATATAATTAGCAGCACTATCCTATACATATCCACTCAGATGTTCAACAGGGCACGTGTTCAATACCTTCTGGTGTGTACAGCAAGGATGGACCCTCTGGCTGTTGTTGGACTGCAGCTCCTATCACCTCTTGTTAATATATAAAACAGTGAAGAATCATGAGAGTTGCAATCTAACATCTATAAAGCCACTTGTTCTCTGTTCTCAGTGCATGAGATGGCAGCCTTGGCCACTTCCTGGATCATGTTTGAGGTGTCTATTGTGTAAGTATCTATTTAAGCCAGGAGTGTAGATCAACAACCAGTGCTACAGCTAATATGCCCCCAAATGACACCATGCATTTCTGTTTGATACATGTCTTTAGGCAATGCTACAATTTATGCCAGCTATCAGAGTCTGAATGAGAACATAGCCAACTACTTAACAAATGAAAATATGACAATTGCTGTAGGCATAATGTACGCTGTACAGGTCCCTGTATACACAGCTTACATAATATGAAGGATTTCTCTTTTGCCACCAAAAAACAAATATTTCCACCAGCCTGCCCACATCTGGAATAAAGCACAGACCTGCCACTAGTCTCACTGTCAAGAAATGAATAAGCTAAGTTTATTTAATTCCCCTGTAAAAAAAAAAAAAAAAAAAAAAAAAAAAGCAAAGATGACCATGTTGGCTGTTTGATTGACAAGTGAAACAGTGTGGGAAGAATTTGGGGAAATTGTGCTGCTGACAGTGAGGGGCTCATGGACACCATCAACAAAACAGCTGGAAGGCTTCTCTATTGTGTGCCATCTGCTGCACAAGCCAATAAAGCAGCAATGTGAGTGTTTAGCACTAAAAGAACTCTTGGGGAGGCCTGAAACTACACTCAGTTCTAGAATCATAGAATCACAAATTGGAAGAGACCCCAAGGATCATCCAGTCCAACTCCCTTCCATGCAAGAACACAGAATCAAAGCACCCCAAACGGCTATCCAGCCTCTGTTTTAAAACCTCTGAAGAAGGAGACTCCACCACATTCCGAGGGAGCATGTTCCATTGTCAGGAATTCTTCCTAATTTTGAGATGGAATCTCTTTACTTGTAGTTTGCATCCATTGGTCTGGGTCTTATTCTCTGGAGCTGCAGGAAACAAGCTTGCTCCAGTCTCAATGGCACCCCTTCATATTGTTCTGATACAGAACAATATCCCCCTCCCCAAAACTATTCCATGGCTGGTGGAAGCAAGAGGAATTAGCGAACCATTTGGATATGTTCCCATAGCCACTGCAGATTGAGGACATCTTGTACCAAGATCCACCAGTGTCCTCTGGAGGTCTCCACAGATTATGTCATCAATCGCATCTGACTATGAGAACATAGCCAGCCACCTCTCCAATTGCTTTTCCTTTCCTAACAGAATGGCTGTTGGTGGAGCTTTCAGAATGACATGATGAGTCTGGAATGGGGGAGGGAGGCATTTGGGTTAATGTAGAGGGAGGGAGGGAATACCAACCTCCAGAACAACCAAAAGTTACATTCACAAACATAAGATGGAATTACACTTGTATGTGTCACTAACAGGATGCCAACTTATGTGTCATTTTCCCCAAGGAAATGGCCCTCCAAGAAACTGCATGTCAAACAAAAAGAACTACACACAGGTCATCATTTCCCTATCTGCTCCACTCCAGATGTTAGCCTAACTGACATCATCTCCCACACATCACAGCCATTGTTCAGTACATCTGGAAGTCACCAATTAGGAATGAGTGGCATGTACTCTTTACTGCCATAGAGCTAAGCGTGGGCTTTGGAATCAGGAATGGTCCATTAATAGTCTATGTTAAACACCAAGGAGGGTGCACATATTTAAGTGGTACAAAGTGCTGTCTTTCGGATAAGGATCAGATAGTGTTAGTTATAGCGACAAGTTTACAAGCATCTTTGGAAAGGAACATTTTAAGGCAAGGTGTGTTATTAATACTCACTATTGAATACTACAATAAATACTGTAATGTAGAAATATGTTCCACCTAGGGATTTTGAAAAATATAGAACCACACTTTGCAACGACTACTTTCAGTTTCCTTGGAAACAGCATGCTTGGAAACAAAATGTTTAAAACACTTGATAAGATATATGACCAAGAATTGTATCAGCATCACTCCCACTGGTTTCAATAGAGCCTCCACACCAAACACAATGAAATCGTCATTTTCAATAAAACATTGTCTCTCAATTCTTTATCTATTACTTTTATGTTATGAAAGTAACTACAAAATATATTCACCAAAGGATCATCTTAAATAGATGGAAATCCACTTATTTTCTATGATTATGCAAAAGCTAGAAAAATAAGACTACAAACAAATGGTCACAGGGCAACTTGATGCATATATATTCACCTTTTCCCACAGAGGGAAATTATGCAAAAATTTAAGATAAATATGACAGAAGGTGGATCAGTAGCTACCAGTAATTTCTGGGTGATTTGCAGTAGAACTGCAAGTATATATGACTCACAACTGTCTAACAACAACAACTAAAAACCTTTTTCCCCATTTCTAAACTAAGCTTCTGAAAAACAGGAGTGAAGTTTTGTGTGAAATGGCTTATTTATTTTCTTAAGTAAGATTTATATCTCCTTTCTCCAATCATCTTAAGGTGACATACAAGCTCTTCTTCTCCTCACATTATACTCACAAGTCTGTAAGTCAGGTCAGGCTGAGAGACAATATATTATCCAAGGTCGCCCACTAAGGGGGGTTGCAGACTGCCAGAAACAGTGCAAATTGAGTCCACTTTTAGGGTTAGGGTTAGTGCTCAGGAATCATGGGAATTGTTTTTTTTCTGAGACATTGAGCCTCCTCTGTCAGAGAGCTCTGGTGCCACAATAAAATACAGTTCCCATGATTCCCTAGCACTAACCCTAACCCTAAAAGTGGACTCAATTTGCACTATTTCTGGCAGTCTGCAACCCCCCTAAGTTTCATGGCTGGATTGGGTATTATAGGCTCAGTGCTAATTTGGATATATATTTTGCAAAATGTCAGCCTGAATATTAAGGAAATAAGGGTGTCTGTTTTTAGAGGAAGAAGTAGGATATCTGTGGCTGCATCTGCAATGCACAAATAATGCAATTTACTACTTTAACTTCCATGACTCAACGCTATAGAATTCTGCGGTTTGTAATTTTGTGAACTATTTAGTCTTCTCTGCCAGAGAGCTCTAATGCCTAACAAACTTCACATCCCAAAATTCTATCACATTGAGCCATGGCAGTAAAAGCGTTGTCAAACTGCATTATTTCTTTAGTGTACATGCAGCCTGTATGTCAGACTACAAAATATTAAGAGTGCAGGCTTACCATCCAGTTCTGCGTATGAAGCTACCTAAGCCAAAACAAAGGTGATAAGGGAAAATCGCCTAAAAGGGAAACATTAAACCAGGGGTCGGCAATCTACGGCCCGCGGGCTGGTTTCGGCCCAGGTCCCCGTACATACCAGCCCAGGCGGACCGCTGCCGCCGCGCGCACTGCCGCCGCGTGTTTTGGCTGCCATGTGGCCGCGCGCGCCGCAATAGCCATTTTGATTTCCAAAATGGCGGCTGTGATGCATTTGCGCATGCATAGTACTCCTGCGTATGCGCAAATGTGCCGTGGCCGCCATTTTGGAAATCAAAATGGCGGCCGCGACATGCGCAGAGGCGGCTGTGCAGCGGCGGAGGCGGCGGCAGCGCGCGGGAGGTGCGCGCGTGCACGCCGCCAATTCCCCCCCCTCGGCCCAGCGGAGGGGAGGACTTCGGGGGACCGGCCCCCGGCTCAAAAAGGTTGCCTACCCCTGCATTAAACCAATGACCAGACTATAACAGACACTAAAAAGGAATACTGCATTGGTAAAATAGTATTATTCAGCTAATGGTTGATGCAATCTGATTCAATTATCTGATGACAGGCAGCCAGAAGGAGCAGACACTCTCAAGCAAATGGTCCCTTAAATGGCTTAATCTCACTTCCCTTTGGAGGGGAAGAATATTGTTGACATTAACAGGGATAGGTTATATCTACCTCTGGACAGATACCTGCTGAAGGCAGAAGAGCCACATACTAGGACAGAAGAGTTAGGGCCTTTGCAGACTGCCAGAAATAGTGCAAATTGAGTCCACTTTAAGGGTTAGGGTTAGTGCTAGGGAATCATGGTAACTGGTTGTTTTTTTCTGAGACATTGAGCCTTCTCTGTCAGAGAGCTCTGGTGCCACAATAAAATACAGTTCCCATGATTCCTTAACCCTAACCCTAACCCTTAAAGTGGACTCAATTTGCACTATTTCTAGCAGTCTGCAAAGGCCCTAAGGCTCTTTACACAATCTCCAAAGGTAAGACTTAGCTCTCTATCACAGCTTTTAGACTACTGCCGTTCCTAGCTAGGAAAAACCCTTTAAATGAAGGTAAGAGAGACAGAACTTCTACTACTAAATATGCTATATTAAATAAACACAGCTTACCTGAGGAGATAAATGCCTGTTACACAAATGATGCTACAATATATAGTAATGACTGTGGAAGGATATTATCTTCCCATGGATACAGATGACAAATAGGCAAAATTGCCTAGCAGAGGGGCGGGCTACAAATAAAAATTTATTATTTATTATTATTAAAAGTTAGACTATATAGCTGCCTCTTAGGGAATGTTTGCTAAGATGAATATGGCAGAATCTGATGAAGATGAATGATGTTTTACATGAAATGTAAAGTCAATAAAATAACAATTATGTGCCTAGACAATGAAAAACCTATGCTCCTCTCTAAAGAGAACTGTGTGTATGTGCATCTGTTTATAAAAAAAATAACCTTAAAATAAACCTTCTCTCATGTTAATAATCCTGAGATTTCAGTACTTAAGAGTGCATAAGTGGAGTGTTGATGCTAAATCTGCCTGTTTGGACTATACTGTTGTTCACAAGTTGGAAGCCCAGACAACCAGTGACAAGAGGGACCTCCAAACAGATACAGATTAGCTGGCAAGCAGCAGGGAATCTTCAATCCTTTGGTCTTAAGAGACAGTGATGGGGAACCATGCCTGTTTCAGAGGACTAGAACCCGATTCTCCCAAAACCAATCCTTCATAATCTACCACTATTACCTCCAGCTCCTGTCCTGTCTCAGTATTATCAGTTTTTATTACAGTTATATACCATTCTGAAAAAGCACTCTTGGTGATTTGCAGCATAAAATGGCTAACAACATAAAACACATGCTAGAATTAGGGAAGAAAACAGAAAAGTAAATCTAAATATTATGGGCATTGCATGATGCAGTCCAGGGATGGTTGAAAGACAAATTATAGTTTATCACCATGTATAGATGTGAAAGCTGGAGAGTGACGATAGATGACAGAAAGAAAATGAACTCATTTGAGATGTGGTGCTAGAAAAAGAGTACTAAGGATGCTTTGTGCTAAGGACACTGTGTAAGACAAATGGGTCCAAGAGCAGATCAAGCCTGAACTCTCCCTGGAAGCCAAGATGAGCAAATTGAGATTGTCATATTTCACCTACATCATGAGAAGAGATGACTCACTAGAAAAGACAATAACGCTAGGAAAGATGAAGGGATGTAGAAAGAGAGGAAGACCATTTACTAGATGGATAGACTCAAAGAAGGATGGCATGGCCATGAGCCTACAGGACATAAGCAGGGCAGTTAAAGTCAGAGGGGGCTTGGGGGTGTCTTACTCAGAGGGTCATCATCAGTTAAGGCCAACGGGAGGACAGTTGACCACAAGAAGAAGTTTATTCTAGCTAAGCCAATGGAAGGGGCCTTACAGACTAGCAGAATCAAAACTGACAAAATATTTTATATTACAGTGGGCCCTTGCTATCCATGGGGGATCCATTCCAGACCCCCTGCGGATAGCGAAAAACGCGAGACCTCAAGTCCCGTTGTTTCCAATGGGTGCATGCTCCCGCCACTATTTTAAGAGCTGGGGCACACTGTATATGAGATTAAAATACATAAACGTTTCTGAAATGGTCTAGACTCTAGGCAAACCCATAGGCTCTATCACTGATTATGTATCATAACATTATCACACAATGAGTCTTTTCAGCTCTTTACAGTGGCAATAAATCATGGATGGACAATACATGCCACATGGGCCACATAGGCCTCCCCTGCCATTTTTTTTCTTCAGATCCCTTCCACTGCTATTGTTTTTCCCCTACAATGGTAGCAGAAGCAAGATTACTTTTTCTTCAAAACAAGGTGTTTTGTTTATAAGGGGAACTATACTCCCCAACCTTAATTTGGTCATCTTGGCTTCCAGGGAGAGTTCAGGCTGGATCTGGTCTTAGATCCATTTGTTTGTCTTTTTGGCCATCCATGGTATCTTTAGTACTATTTTATGGGACCACATCTCAAATGAGTTGATTTTCTTTCTTCACTGTCCAGCTGTCACATTTATTTTAATTGTAAACAGGGCATGCAGGGAGTATTGGTCCTTTTAAAAAAAACAAAAACAAAGCACCATCTGCAGAAATAGTCCAATTTGAGACTGCTTTAACTGCCTGGCTCAGTGCTAGGGAATCCTGGGAACTGTAGTTTATTGTGGCACCAGAGCTCTCTGACAGAGAAGGCTAAATATCTCACAAAACTATAGTTACCAGAATTCCCTAACACTGATCTAGAGCAGTTAAAGTGGTCTCAAACTGGATTATTTCTGCAGTGTGTTTTGGACCTTTGAGGAGAAGGGGAGAATGGAGCAGAAATGCCATTTTTAGTAGCAGGTCTGTGTCACACGCAGTGTCATTCTGGCCTCACCAGGATCTGTCCAACTGCAAGCAAGATAAAAGTGGAATTGGAGGAATGTGTTGTGATTGCAGCACCTCTACTGAATATTTACAATAGGTTAATGACAAAAGATGAAATGGGGCATCTCATCAAAATATCTGGGATGAAGATGGAAGGCCTGGGATTCAGACGAGGAAACAGATATCACAATTATGAAATGCACTCCTCCAGGGCATGTGTCCTGGGACCTACTTCATCATCTTTTCAAAACCAGGCGTCTTCTTTTCCCAGGCCTGTAAATCATTTTTATATATATTCCTGGTGTGTTTTAACTGTCTTTCAATATCTCACTGTCTTCTAGACCAGGGGTAGGCAACCTTTTTGAGCCTGGGGCCAGATTGCTGTCCCTCAGACAATTGGGGGGGCCGAAGCACCAAAAATAAATAAAAAAATATAAAAATAAAAATAAATAAAAAAATATGCATGCACACTCTCTCAGCCCCAGAAAAGCCATGGCAAAACCCCAAGAACAAGTAATAACAACAATAATCAATATCATCATGGCGGGCGGCAGGGGCAGGGGTGGGGGCAGTGGCAGGACCGGCCTAGGGCCGGTCCAAAGGCTTCGGGGGGCCGCATCCCCCCCCCCAAGGCCTTAGATTGCCTACCCCTGTTCTAGACAGTATGTATTTATGATTATTTGAACTTATTTTTTGGCATTTTAACAATGTAGATTTCTCTTCCCCCCCTCCCAATTTCATCATGGATTATTTAATTGAAAAGTAGTATACCAATATCTGGAATAAGTAAAGTGGGCCCTCCACATTCGCTGGGATTAGGGGCACAGGACACACATAAAATTGGAAAAACCACAAATAAAAAACCTACTTTTTAAACCTGAGAGAACACCTCTCTAGGAATCTCTAGGTCCTCCAGCACAACTCTGTGGTCAAAATCTGCCAGATGTTGACCATAAATTAATAATAATAATAATAATAATAATAATAATAATAACATTTATTTGTATCCCGCTTATTGAAAAAACAATCCAAGCGGCTTACATAAAAAACCCATACAATATAACCCCAAAGACCAACCCACCCCCCCTTAAAACAGTATTAAACATCTCATAATTAAAACAACAATAGACATAAAAACTTCACACTGGAGGACCTATAAATGCCTAGAGAAGTATTTTCTCTAGGAATCTCTAGGTAATCCAGCACAAGTTTATGACCAACTTCTGGCAGAGATGCAGTAGAACACCTAAAGATTTCTAGAAAGAACATATTAATCAAATCCGCAAAAGTCAAAGCCGCAAATGTGGAGGATCAACATTACAGTGACATAATACATTTTACAAATCATAGCAGTTAAGAGTTGCACAATTAGGATAAAATGTGGCAGTTTCAAGGTGGGGTCACAGTCTTTTAAAAATGTTTTAAGAACTAATCTGTAAATGTATTTTTTGGATCTGCTGTCCCCTACCCTTCCAATATATCTTTTTTCCCATTAACAATTACTTTCCTTTCCAGCTAAAAGTGTGAACATGTCTTCTGATTTCTGCATACTCAGTGACTGTAAAAAGCAAGAAAGAACAATCATTCTGTTAAAAATTAGACCAGAAAGTAGGGTGTAATACTACAAGAATCTAAAAAAGATACTCCTAAGTGGACAGAAAATCTTACCACTAGATAACTCTGAACTCTCTAGGGGCTGACAACATTGCTGCTAAAAGTTGACAGGCTATCTCCCTTGCCGCATGCATGCATATTTCTATTGCTTGGGAACAGCAGCATATAAGTAAAGACTGAGTCAAGAAAAGGCCTGGCAAAAACCTCTGACAAGAAGATTTACGGAGATTCAGAATTAGGTCATTTTTGATGCTAACAATATGTTCAGATCAGGAATCTCCAAGAGAGGTGCCAGTGTGACCTTTAGCCCTTCTACAAGGAACTACTAACACAACCACAGGGAAGGAGTTTATCACACAGGGGAAATTGGGAGTTTAAACAATGATTAACCCATAAAAATTGTGCAGTTGACATTAAAACATGCTTAAAACGACATTAACGCAAGTGCCATTATCCTGTGAAGAACCAAGGAATAACCAGGCAAGAAACAGGAAAAAGGCATTAATGAGAAAATTCCGTGAATGAGTTACTGTTGTTTCTTGTCTGGTTCTTCACAGGATAATGGCACTTTAATCACGTTTCATCTCAATGTTGAGTGAAAACCATTCACACAATTGTGCACAAGTGTGGGTTAATCACAGATTCTGCATGGGATAACAGCACTTTGTGTACTGACGTGTGAAAACCATTCGCAAAATTGCAGGTTAATCACAGGTTAATCACTGTTTATACTTCAAATTTCCCCCTGTGTGATAAACTCCAGAGAGTGTATGTAGCTCTAAAAGCCACAAGACCAAAATCTGCAAATGCAGTACCAATTTAATGCTCTGTCCAGAGTAACAGAGTGTCAAAGGCTGACCCTTTTCATTATACTTATATTTGAAACAATTTCTCCCTTGAGATGTTTTGACCTTCAGATCTTCATAAGCCTGTTAATTTTTCATGAAAGCTTTTCTGCTCCATCGGATTGAACATTGTAAATACAGGTCTTCTTCATGCATAAAAGGCACCAAAACACATTTTGCTCCTTTAAGTATAGTTGTTGTTGTTGTTGTTGTTGTTGTTGTTGTTTTAGCTCTCCAGAGTGCTGAACAGCCTCACCTACTGGTGGAGAAGATAGTGGACAAAGCATATGTTGTAACCTGGAGATATCAATGTATTATTAATCATCTCCCAGCACTTTTCAGTGTACAGAGTGCATTGTAGTAAGTAGCTCATTCATAAATTATGACTCATTAGTAGTTTTCAATTGCACACATATGTTCCCCTTAGACCAAGCTACTTATTTGGAGGGGAAAAGAACATTCTTAGACAGCATACTCTCTGGGCATGCATAAAACCAGTTTTTTAATGAAAAAAAAATACTGGGAATAATGCAGTGGTGAGGCAGGGACTATATTACAGGTTGAGTAATGTTTGATTAATACTGGAGTATCCTCATTCACAATGAAGCTTAATTTAATTTTTTAGAGTGATAGCAGAACCTCACAGAAAAAAACTTTTTCCTTAGCAGTTTAGCTAGTGTATCATTAATTTATTTCATGTAGAGGAAGGGCAGGAAAAGTGTTATTCCATATACACAATCCTTTCCTATGAATATTGCATATTACTCAACAATACATGTTGAATTTAAAAAGAAAAACATTAAAAGCAAGAACAAATATTTTTTCCATTGCTTTAAAAAAAATAAGTTCCTCCAGGAAGACCAAGTACTAATAACTTTTAGCCATATCTCATTCTGCTCTGCAAGGTAAGTCAGGCTGAGCAAAAGATACTAACCTAGTCACCCAACAGGATTCATGATTGACCAGCGATTTGAACCCAGGTTTTCCTATCCATAGTCAGACAACAAAGCACTAACCCTGCTCAGCCTGCAAGGAAGAAATCAAAAATATGCATTTCCTGCCTCCTGGAATTTATTCTCATGCCTAAACCTAAGGGAACCCTAGTTAGTATTACCTATGGCTTATGAATAAGCCAGGATCATAAACCGGCTTGATTCTGACAGTTAATTTAAATTATCCAAAGTTTCCCCTGATTTGGATGTAGTAAGAACTCTCTGCCTTAAGCCATTTACTATTATTTGTATTATAAAGTAGCCCATCTGCACTGACTGACCAAAACAGAGAAGTTAACTGTAGTTGCTATACCACCCTTACAGTATTCATATTTAATCTAACTGTGCCCTCTGCTGGCTTGAAATCTACAGCAAAGAGGGCAGCAGCTGACAGTACAAACAGCTCTTTTTTAAAAAAAAAAATCTGTAATGGTTATTTTTTAAAAAATGGAATAGCTCTCAAAGGCTGCTTAGCATCAAAAAGACTCAAACTCTGCAGGCTAATGTTTTTAAAAGTCTACAGTGTTCCCACCTGAGCTCATTCATTTCCACCAACAATGCACATTCTCTGTCTTCTCGACTGCAGACTCATTATGAGTACTGGCCTCTTCTATGAGAGGATTAAAATAAATGTTGTGTACTGCTCACCAGAACGTACCAGTCTCAATTTGCTTTCTTTAAAAAGGAGGTTGAGGACTTCACTTCAAGTGAACGCTTCAGCATATTTTTTGAAATGGAATGATGTGGCTGCAAATACCTGTCTGAACATTTAATACTTTATCTCTTAACTAGAAATTGCATTTCTGGACAATTATGATGTATTTGTAATTCCTAGGCTGTGAAGCAAGAAGAAAGAAAGGACTATTCTGTTATCTCAATGGGGCCAAGGTATCTAGCTACCATTGGTTCAGAACTATTAATGTCCAAGAAGCATGGGCAATCAAGGATGATCCACCTGTTTGGTATAGCAGGACTTGGAGACCACTGAATTAAAATGTTTAAGCCACAACTTATGTACTTTATAAAAATTGAGCTATATTGCCAACTTGCCTTTGACTTTGCAAGAAAGGTTAGTAGTTACTTGCCTTTGACTTTGCAAGAAAGGGCTGACGTTGTTAACTATTATTTTATTATTTTAAAACCATAGCTCTCTGTTTTCCTTTTTCTCAAAAGTAATTAAAATAGGTACTTTTAATTACTTTTTTGTTTAAAAAATCCAAATGCTACAATGACTCCCAAGCATCTCATAGCTCTGATATGAACATCAGAGCCCAAGATATGGGAACTTTTTGACTATATTTCACTTTTCTCATTATCTAGGACAAATTCTTTTAGATCTTCCACCTTCTGTTATTTTGTTTTCTTAATGTTTAGCATTAAGCCTCCCATGGCTATTATAGCTAAAGTATTATGTCACAGCTACTGACAATAATGCATCACATTATGCTTCTATAATTATACTGAGGAATTGGTGTTTGTGGCTTCTTGTTCTTCCTAGTTTCTCTCTTTAGTTAATTAACTTATTGCAAAGTAGCACATGAAAGCAAAAGCTCATGCCAACCAAACAAAAAAGGATACTTGTATTTTTGTAATTCTTCTATACTTAGGGGTTTGTAGGGTTCTTTTTTTGCAAAAATCAAAAATGAGGCATTAGGGACAGCAAAGCACAGAATAGTCACCTGCTGATGTGAAGAACTAGAATTACCAGCAGGACACCTCAGAAGCCTTCCAATAAAACTTACAATGTATATCAAATGTCTTTACAACAAACCTAAGAAGCATCTAAGTGCTTTAATTACATGGTTAACTTATGAACAGTCATTTGAAATCAATACAAAGAAAGCAGTTCAGGAAAATTACAGCTTATAATAGGTCACAGGAAATTAGAATGAAATCAGACGTTTTGTATCACTGAATGGTGAGTCTTTGTCTTTTCTCTTTTAGTAATTTCTTCAACTCTGGCATTTGAGGTTCCATTGTTTAACACATGAATATAGACAGTAAGCCTTGCAGCTGGTATGCTTCATGCTACGTACACAGCGCAGAGCTATGAGATTTGGAATAAGTCGTTGAGATAGAAAATGACACTTTGGATTCCAATGAGGGTTATGATGTTTAGCTGTCCAATACTGCACTGTGTGAAATAATTTTGAGGGTACTTGGGGCCTCAAACCGCCCCTGGGAGCAGGGGATCGGGGCCGTGGCAACCGCATGTTGCGACCCCGATCCTCCCTTTTGCCATCCCCAAAAGAGCAGCAAAATGACGCTCCTTTTAGGGGCGGCAAAAGGTCATGCTAAGAACCGGCGCCACAGCTCTTCCATGCCCTTTTGGCGCAGCGTGTGTACACATGATGTCAGGGTGGTGTCGGGGTTGAGTTATGGCAGCCAGCATGTGGCTGCCCTGCCTCAACTCCACCCCCAGGCCGCCCCTTTAGGCCAGTCTGGAAAGCCCCTAAATTAGCCCCAAGTTCCAGAATAGCTCTCAGGACATCTCCCAGCAGCTATTACATCTGGGGCCAGCCTTTCCCCTGAGACTCTGCCCCAATCCAACACCATCCATCCCCATTTCCCTTTCTTCACAAAGGAAGTTGTAGAGCAATTAGTAGATCAAGGCACCAGTAAAGGAGCATTGCCCTAACCAGTATCACAATTGAGGAACCAGCTTTGCTTCTCCTGTGCCTTCCCTAACCAGGAAAGGCCAGGGCAGAGCACATTAAATGGAGACACTGATTGCAAGAACATTTCCCAGCTGTGAACAGGTTCACTCTTTTCTCTTTTTTCCTTTCTCTGAGATGCCAGGGGTTCAAGAAGGTGGAGAAGCCTCACAGGACACCAGAGAGGGAGCCCTGGTGAGCCAAATTTGTCTTGCAGCCCAAAGGTTCTCCATCCCTGTCTTAAGGCCCTGTGGAGTTTCTCTGAAGCAAAGTATTCACTGTTGGTCTAGAATGGACCAAAGATTTGATTCAGTATAAACAACATCTATTTTATTTACATCTGATGGTACCTGTTCACAGCACTTGGAAATGTACAGAACTTGGGGATTATACCGCTATGGCCACATCCAATGCCTCTGCTCTGATCCCACCTTGTCCTCACAATAATCAGCAATGCTGGACCAGCATTCCAACAAAATCTCTTATACTCTGCACTGGGCCTGCCTCAATTGCCTGAGAAACAATGGAAGTCTTAGCCATTGTAGTGCATGTCTTCTCTTGAACCAGGCTAGCTGATAAGGGAATCAGTCACGAAATCTCTATAACATGGAAAGACAATAATGGCATAATCCTAAAATAATCTTCTATTCCTAGTGTAGTCTCTAGTGATATAGGGCATTTCAAAGATGCCAGGGTCACTTTTCCACTCTTTTCCATGGAAGAAAACATTACTAGGAGAGCTGAGGTCATATTTTTCCCTTCTTTTTTTTCCTTTCCTGTATTCTTTCATATCAGTAAACAATACCAAAAGATACATTCTTACAAGTAGCTCCTTAAATGAAGTTTAAACTGTATTTAATACTGTTGCAGGCTCTGTCCTCTTTCCGAGCACAGAAAAAGTCCAAGACTTTTGATGCACGAGGCAGAAAATCCAATTGGTTCCCCTCTCCATACAGTGGTAGTAATACAATAATCAACTATATAATTGACAATTTGCTGTCCTTTAATGGAACACCAAGTTCTGTCGCCTGAAGTAGGGCAGCTCATCCTGCCTAATCAGAGAGCTGGCTCTGCTTGGGAAAAACACTGTAGAACCACTGAGAATATTAGCAACCAGACCCACAACAAGGCAAAACAAAAACAAAACCTGCCAGCAGCTCAGAAATCCAGCAAAAGTGTACAGGAAGTTTCATTGAGCTTGACATAAATCAGAAAATGCAATTACAATGTGAATACTGGGTACGGTTCTGGGACCAAGGAGGTTGTGGGGTGGGAATCAACTATTTGAGATGTGGTGCTGAAGAAGAGCTGTGGATACTGTGGACTGCTAAAAAGATGAATAAATGGGTCCTAGAGCAAATCAGATATGAACTCTCCCTGAAGGACAGGATGACTAAGCTGAAACTGTCATACTTTGGCCATGTCATGATAAGACATGACTCACTACAAATGACAATAGTGCTTGGTAAGGTAGAAGGCAGTAGGAAAAGAGGAAGACCACATTACAGATGGGTAGGCTCAATCAAAGAAGCTATGGCCCTGAGCCAGCAAGACGTGAGCTGGTCAGTTGATGATAGGGTGACTTCGGGTTCTCTCATTCATAGGGTCTCCATTAGTCGAAGTCAACTTGATGGCAGTTAACAACAACAATCTACTTTGAGAATCCAATGGGACTGATAAGAAGGCTAAAAGTAAACAAACAAAGTATATACTGTACCTAAGTACCAAAATCTACACTTAATTGATCACTGTAGCATGAGTGGGTATTTTGAAATTAGAATGCAACTGGAAAATTTAAAGACAAATTATAATGAATTAGATGGATTACCAGTTTTATAATTTAATCATGGATAATATAATGGGATGCAGTGGCTCAAGTGGTTAAGACACTGACTCTGTTGATTGTAAGATCGGCATGTTAGCAGTTCGAGGCCCAGATGCTGCATGATGGGGTGAGCTCCTGTCATTAGTCCCAGCTTCTGCCAACCTAGCAGTTCGAAAGCATGTAAATGCAAGTAGATAAATAGGTACCACTTCGGTGGGAAGGTAAACAGTGTTCTGTGCAATTATACTGGCCACATGATCACAGAGTAGTCTCTGACACCGCTGGCTCTTCACCTTAGTAACGGAGATGAGCACCACCCCCTATAGTCAGACACGACTTGACAACCTTGTCAATGGGGAATACCTTTACCTTTTAATATAAATGGGAATAGCCAGTTTGGAAAAAGGGATAGGAACTCAACTTAAGCATAACAATTTCTGATGCTAAATGGTCAACAATTTGGAGTTCTCTTTACTTTAAATATAAATCAGCTTCCCTTAAAGAATGCTTCTTGTAATTGATACATAAAAGTCACCTTACTCCGGCCTATACAGACTGCCAGAAATAATCCAGTTTGAGGCCACTTTAACTGTCCTGGCTCAGTGCTAAGGAATCATGGGAACTGTAGTTTATTGTGGCACCAGAGCTCTCTAACAGAGAAGGCTCAATGTCTCAGAAAAAAACTACAAATCCCATGATTCCCTAGCACAGAGCCAGGATAGTTAAAGTGGCCTCAAGATGGATTATTTCTGGCAGTCTGTATAGGCCCTAAATTAGCAAGAATTACAGGTAACATGTCTTCTAAGTGCTGGAGGGGTTGTGATTGTACAGGTACATTTACACACATGTGGTTACATTGTGATAAGATCTATCAGTTTTGGCTCTCTGTACAGTGGGCCCTTGGTATTCGTGGGGGATTTGTTCTGGATCCCCCCAGGGATGCCAAAATCCGCAGATGCTCAAGTACCATTGACCTCAATGGTGGCACAGCCACATGGTTGCATCACCATTGGGGACAATGGCAATTTGCCTCCCAAGCAACCCAAGCCTACCTCGCCTTCCTCTCCTCCTCCTCCTCCTCCTCTTTGTCTTTCTGTTGCTCGGTGGCATGGCGAGGCCTGGAGGGCAGGAAGCGGAGTGGCGGAGCCTCAGCGGGGCCCGAGCCGAAAGGGACTGCGAGGTCTTCTAGCTGGGCCCCAGAGCTCCCCCGGGAAGCAGCACTCCAGAGCCCCGCCCTCAGACCTTTCTTCCAGCCAGGTCTTCCTTCCAGCCAAGGGACACCCAAGGCTCACAGTTCCTGCCACCCCGTCAGGCCTGGACAAGCATGTGACCAATGAGGTGGTCGGAGGGGCTTGTCCAGGCTTGACAGCGGTGGCAGGAACCGCAGGCCTTGGATGTCCCTTGGCTGGAAGAGAGACCTGGCTGGAAGGAAGGTCTGAGGGTGGCGCTCCAGAGTGCCGCTTCCTGGGGGAGCTCTGGGACCTGGCTGGATGATCTTGTGGTCCCTTTCAGCTCCAGCCCCCCTGAGGCTCTGCCACTCTGCTTCCTGCTCCCCAGGGCTCACCATGCTACCGAGTGACAGAGGGGGAGAAGGGGGAGGAGGCGAGGTAGGCTTCGGGCAGGGGGAGGAACCCCTCCTCTGGTCTAAGATGTCCCCAGGCAGCCTCCTCTTCCTCTTTGCTGCCACCTCTTCTTCTTCCCTCCTCCTCTTCTTCCTCCTCCTCCTCTTCCTCCTCCTGTGCCACCTCTCCACAGCCTTGCCATCTGCAGATGCTCAAATCCGCAGATGGCAAGTCTGCAGATAAGGAGGACCAACTGTACTTTCAGTTATCTCAAGTATCACAAACCTTGTTCCTTGCCCTGAGTTATTACTTTTGTCTGTATTTAAGGGTAATAATAAGAACTTAAAATATAAATATATAATTTGTTTCCTTGTTGCTATTACTCGGTTGGAGATAGCACAGAACTGGAAGACAGGCTGCTTTCTCATGTAGAACTGGTGGCAAAAGGTCTGGAACACATTATTAATGGAAAAGTTATTGGACAGGATCAACAGCCCCACTTCATGTCACACTACTTTTGAAGAGAAATGGTTATCCTTTTTTACTTTTGTTCATTCTTTAGAACACCCTCCTCAGCCACTATATCAATATTTGAACTTATGAAATGATGTTGTTTTCTTATTTGATCCATTTGATCCATGATATATATTGCAATCATGATTTTTTAACTTTTCTCAATGGATTATGATTTAATAAAATATTTTTAAATGGATTACCAGCATCAATTTGTCACATTCCCATGAGTTCTTCTCAGTTACAAGACTACAAAGGAAGAAAGCATCCAAAAGACTTAAGGATGCAATCTTACTGAAAACAACATAACATACGTCTGAATAAACATGTATAGAATGCCTGGACCAATCTACATGCTGCTCCAACAGATCATTGATCTCTTAGCTTTTTCAAAAAAGTTAAATTAAAAAAAAGAAAAGTTAACAATTTGACTGGAAAACCAAAACGCTTTGCCCTTAATCTACTTTTGTCTGTAGGGGGAATACAAACACAAAGATTATGCCCATCTATTCCCACCAACAACATCACACATATCAGCCCTTCCCAATTATGCATCACTGCCCTTGGGGAAAGCAATTAAGTTTGGAAGCAATAGCAATAGCAAGTGCATTTCTATACCGCTTATCAGTGCACTTAAGCACTCCCTAAGTGGTTTACAATGTGTAAGCTAAAAAAGCTGGGTACTCATTTTAGCAACCTCAGAAGAATTCCTGAGTTGACCCGTAGTCCCTGGCTGGTATTGAACTCACAACCTTGTGGTTTGTGAGTGAGTGGCTGCAATACAGGCATTTAACCAGGAGCCAGAGATGAGACACAGAGATGTATTAGGAAAAAATGTGGCATCTCCCAGCATCAACATCACAAATGCTAGATTTGGATTCCTCTTTGGATTTCTGAATTTGGGTTTACTCCTATTCCCACCCCTCACCACAGATACAAGAACTGAATGGAGGGAGGGCATTCATTTTCACAAGGCTGTAAAAGAGTTGCATTGCATTACAACACTGAGTTCTGATTGGATCTAGCATCAGAATTGAGAAATCAGTGCTTTTCCTTAGGAATTCAGTTTCACAGACAGTACACAGCCCTGATCAACAGATGAATGTCTTTACCTTTCTGTCACAAAAGAGCTGTGCCATAGAAAAGGACTCACAGGGACTTATCAAAAACTTTCATAATTCATCGGATTCTCACTTGTTTTCCTCCGTATAAAAACATTCATCTGTTTTTTATATGCAGCGTGCAACAAATGTCCATTCTGTAAAGCAGGGGTAGGCAACCTTTTTGAGCCGGGGGCCGGGTTGCTGTCCCTCAGACAATTGGGGGGCCGAAGCACCAAAAATAAATAATTAAATAAATAAAAATATATTTTTAAAAAAATAAAATTAAAAATATATATGCATGCACACTCTTTCAGCCCTAGAAAAGCCATGGCAAAACCCCTGTGGAGATTTTGCCAAGAAAATCCCAACAACAAGTAATAACAACAATAATCAATATCATCATGGTTGGCGGCGGCAGCGTCAGCGGCAGGACTTGCCTGGGGCCGGTCCAAAGGCCTCGGAGGGCCGCATCCGGCCCCCGGGCCTTAGGTTGCCTACCCCTGCTGTAAAGCATTACCTTGACAGTTTTATCCATAGATGCAGAGAGCAACATATGGCTCCACTTCTGCAGAGGACACCACTGGACTACATTAACTGGACCGCTGTGATCAGACATCTGAAACACCAGATTCTTAGGAATTTCAGTAGCTCCATATTTGGATCCTATATATGGCATCATATACTGGGAAACTTTAATGGACATTCTATCTTCTGCTGTCCCAATTTTGGTTGCACAATTTGTACCCTCTCCAGAGCCTTCAGCTTCATGAGGAATTGCATTTTTCACCAGTCTCATTCTTTTAGGAATATATGGCCTCAGCCCCTGTATGGGAACATCATGGTCATCATGAGCCCTCTTCTGTGAGCAGCTCTCATTTCCAGAGCTTAGCAATTTGTTATGGTCCCTACTTGCTATTTTCAAATTAGAAGGATAAAATGTCTTTGGGTAGTCTGTTACCATAGGCTTTTTAATGCTCTGTAGGTTCTGTAAAAGAGCATCTTCATGATAGACATTCCTTCTGGAGCTACCAGTGCATTCAACAGGCTGACCTTTGTTCTCGCTAACTGTATATAGCCCACTACAATACTGAACAGCACTGGTTGCAGAATCTGTCAGGCCCATTTGATTGCTAGCAGCATCTTCAGACTTCCCAGCCTCTGCCTCAGAATCTGAATCATCATAAGCAACAAGTGAGTTCATCAAGTCAGCTATGATGAAGATTTCTAGCTTCTGTCTTTAGAAAGTTTAGAAACTTCATATGCAGTGAATACCTGCAATGAAAAGAATTAACAAATTTTTAAAAATTTAAGAATTCTACTTTCAATCAAATAAATATTTACTTTCCTGTTCATAAATAGTTATATAATTCAACCTCAGCATTCAATGATAAAACATTAAATATTTTAACCAAGAACCATTATATTTTTAATCAATACTGTGTTCACAGCAAGAGGTTGTAAATCCCAAATTGGCTTACTAACCTTGCCAAGACAATCCTAATTATACAATACTTTGCCTCAAAAGGAAAACTGCAGATTGTCACTGAGTCAGTAGTGAATCACAGAAACACTGTCCTGCAAGTTTCTAACAGTATAGGATAGGATAACAAACCTATATCTATGTCTGTGTGTTCCCGTTAAAATGCAAATACACGGCCAAGTGTGACCAGAAAAGAATAAAGAAGTAACTATCCACACAATGGCAGTAGAAGTGAGTCCAGGTATGTGGTGGGCAATGTATTCAAATATATTATTTTAATGGTGGCCAGATGCAAAAGAGGACAAGTCTACTCTACTTTGACACACATAGTTGTAAGGGGATCTTATTGTATTGAGACTAACTGAGAGAAAGAAGTTTGTAGCATAAGCTTTTATAGAATGAGTTTACTACATCATATGCAGACTTAGACTTAAATCTATGAAACCTTATGCTACCAGCTTCTTTCTCTCAGTTAGTCTCAAACGTGCTACAGGTTGAGTCCACCTTATCCAGAATTCCAAAATTCAAAATATTAAAAAATCCAAAATTGTCCACATGGGTGGCTGAGATAGCAACACCTTTGTTTTCTGATGGTTCAAGTTACACAAACTTTGTTTCATATACAAAATTATTTTTTAAAACTAATGTATAAAATTTCCTTCAACTATGTGTATAAGATGCATATGAAACATAAATGAATCACATGTTTAGACTTGGGTTCCATCGCCAACATACCTCATTATGAATATGCAAATATTCCAAAATCTGAAAAAAAATCTGAAATCCAAAAACTTCGGTCCCAAGCATTTCAGATAAGGGAGACTCAATTTGTTCAAGATCCCTTTGCATATTGATTCAGACTAAGATGGCTATGTCTGAATTCTACACTTTGTCTGCCTCCGCACTGCAGAAATAATAATGTAGTTTGACACCACTTTAACCGGCATGGCTCAATGCTATGGAATTCTGGGAGCTGTAGTTTTGTGAGACAGGGCCTTTGCAGACTGCCAAAAATAGTGCAAATTGAGTCCACTTTAAGGGTTAGGGTTAGGGTTAGGGAATCATGGGAACTGTATTTTATTGTGGCACCAGAGCTCTCTGACAGAGAAGGCTCAATGTCCCAGAAAAAAAAAATTCCCATGATTCGCTAGCACTAACCCTAACCCTTAAAGTTGCACTATTTCTGGAAGTCTGCAAAGGCCCACAGTTAGCCTTTTCAGAGAGCTCTGGTGCTACAACAAACTACAAGCACCAGGATTCCATTGCATAGAGCCATGGCAGCGAAAGCAGTGTCGATTTAAATTATTTCTGCAGTGCGGATGCACGCCTAGTTATGAAAGAAAGGAAGGAAGGAAGGAAGGAAGGAAGGAAGGAAGGAAGGAAGGAAAAAAGGAAGTTCAACAGGTGTAGGGCACAATGAATTCCATCTTCGACACACAACTAAAAATGCAGAGAACCTTTCCTCTAATATATATATATATATATATATATATATATATATATATACACACACACACACATATATATATGCAGTTGCCCCTCCATTCTCATGGGGGATCTGTTCCGAACCCCCCTTCTGCAAAAATGGAAAATCATGGATATTCAAGCCGCATTGGCTTGTATGGAGGCGTGCGCCCAAGGGAGCATGCCCCATTTTGTCTCCCTCCGTTCGCCACCCACAAACAGACGAGGGACATGGACTTGAAGTCTGTGAAAATGGAGGGGTGACTATATATATTCCTAACCCTACTCAAGAAATGGGACAACTGGAGCTTGTGCTCTACCAAACCCTTTCCTCTCCACTTTCCATACACAATAAGTATTAAAATACTAAATAATACTACAGTGGTCCCTTCACATTCACTGGGGTTAGGAGTGAAGGATCCCCATGAGTGTGGAAAAAACCAAATAAAAAACAGTATTCTTTTTACCTAAGAGGAACACCTCTCTAGCAATTTCCAGGTCTTCCAGTGTAACTCTATAGTCAACATCTGCCAGAAACTGATCACAGAATCATGCTGGAGGACCTACAAATGCTTAGAGAAGTATTTTCTCTAGAAACTTCTAGGTTCTCCAGTACAATTCTATGGTCAACTTCCGACAGAATTGTGCTGGAAGACTTAAGAGATTCCTAGAGAAAACATATTAATCAAAACTACAAATAATCAAATCCGCAAAAGTCAAAGCCGCAAATGTAGAGGGCTAACTGTGGTATTATTAAATCTTTTTTAAAACTTTTGGATCCCAAGGGATCGTGTAGCACATTTGAAACTGACTGAAAGAAAGAAGCTGGTAACATGAGCTCTCGTAGACTTTAGCCTACTCCCTCAGTTACTTTTGTAACTGAAGTTTCAGCTGCATCCTTTCTCAATTATTGTAAGCCACCCTGAATCCCAATTTTAGAGAAAGGTGGAATATAAATCCAATAAATCAACAAGAGCCACTCTTAATCTCTGACGACTCCATCCTAAGCAGTGTGCACACCAAGCCTCAGGTAATTATTGCACAACACTCTTAAAGTTTTGCTATTCCAGTTTTACTGCTCTGGCTGCCTCCTGTTGCATTCTGGCGTTTGTAGTTCAGTGAGGCTTAAGAGCTCCCTGGCTGAAAATTCTAAATGCCCCTCCCTCAACTGCAAAGCCCAGAATGCAACAGGAGGCCGCTAGAGCAGTAAATGTGGATTAGCATATTGGCATATATATGTCTGTCCTCACTTCCATTCCATCAAATGCATCTGAGGAAGTAGACTTAAGTCTATGAAAACTCATACTGCCAACTTCTTTCTTTCAGTTAGTCTCAAAGATTCTACAAGATCTCTCAACATACACATACATATGTGTGTGTGTGATATTATATATACTGTATATACTCATGTATAAGTCTAGAAATTTTAGTGAAAAAATTTGATCCAAAAAACCTGAGTTGACTTATCTACAGGTCAATGTAAGTACCGTACTTTAACTCTTATCCAAAAAGTAACCATCTCCTGGTGAAAGACAAGAATATAATCTGTCCTGGAAGCACTGACCACCCTCTACTCTCTCTCATCCATCTAGCCTTTAGTGTGACCACAAACAGTTATAACTACTGAAATTTTGTAAGTTCTTTGACATTGTTTTCCTTTGTTTCATCCTTTACTTTCTTTGTTGCATGGCCCTAATTTTTATCCTCAACTTATCCATGGGTCACATCAAAATCCATGATTTTGGCCCCAAAATCTGCTCTTGACTTATACATGAGTATATATGGTATAAAATATAAATAAATAAAATACACAAAAACAAAAATAATGACCACAGAAAGAAAACAAAAATAATGACCACAGAAGATATATACAAATTCAATCTAGACAATGAGGAAATTGAAATAGTCAAAGAATTTCCATATCTAGGATCAAACATTGACCAGAATGGAGACTGCAGTCAAGAAATAAGAAGAAGACTAGGAATGGGAAGGGAAGTTATGAAAAAACTGGAAAGATACTGAAAAACAAAGACATATAACTGAGCACTAAAAACCAGAATCATTCGGGCCATTATATTCCCACTTACCATGTACAGATGTAAGAGCTAGACAGTGAAGGAAGCAGACAGAAAGTAAATAAACTCATTTGAGATGTGGTGTTGGAGAAGAGTACTTAGGATATCATGGACAGCCAAGAAGACAAACAGATGGGTTCTTGAACAGATCAGACTAGGTCTCTCCTTGGAAACAAAGATGATCAAGTTGAGACTATTGTACTTTGGCCACATAATGAGAAGACATGAATCACTAGAAAAAACAATAATGCTAGGAAAGGCAGAGGCTAGAAGTAAGAAAGGAAGACCACAAACCAGATGGATAAACTCAGTCAGGGGGGTTATGGGCAAGGGCTTGCAGGATATGGGCAAGACAGTAGAAGATAGGGATTCTTGGTGGTGTATTATCCACAGTGTTGCCATGAGTCAGAACCAACTTGAGCGCAACTAACAACAAGAAAATATCAATAATAGAATCACTGAGTTGGAAGAGACCACAAGGGCCATCCAGTCCAATCCCCCTGCCATGCAGGAACTCTCAATCAAAGCATCCCCAACAGAATGCCATCCAGCCTCTGTTTAAAAACCTCCAAGGAAGGAGATTCCACCACTCTCTGAGGGAGTGTGTTCCACCATAGAACAGCCCTTACTGTCAAGAAAGTGCCTCCTAATGTTGAGGTGGAATCTCTTTTCCTGTAGCTTGCATCCATTACTCCGGGTCCTGTTCTCTGGAGCAGCAGAAAACAAGCCTGCTTCTTCCTCAGTATGACACCCATTCAAATACTTAAAGAGGTATATCATGCATATGATATATATGATATAAGATATCTCTCTCTCTCTCTCTCTCTCTCTCTATATATATATATATATATATATATATCAATCACAAGTTCAACTTAGACAATGAAGAAATAGAAATAGTAAAAGAATTCTCATACCAGGGATCAAACATTGATAGAAATGGGGATTGCAGTCAGGAAATCAGAAGAAAACTAAGAATGGGGAGGGTGGCTATGAAAGAACTAAAAAAGATTGTAAAATGCAAAGATACAACTCAGCACAAAAGTTAGAATCATACAAGCCATTGTATTCCCTATTACCATGTATGGATGTGAGAGCTAGACAGTTAAGAAAGATTGGAAGAAAAACAATTCCTTTGAGCTGTGGTGCTGGAGAAGAGTGCTGAGAATCCCATGGACAGCCAAAAGGACAAACAAATAGGTCCTAGAGCCGATCAAGCCAGAAACCTCTCTGGAAGCCAAGATGACCAAACAGGCTGTCATACTTTGTACACATCATGAGAAGGGAGGACTCTTTGGAAAAGACGATAATGCTGGGAAAGGTGGAGGGAAGTAGGAAGAGAGGAAGAGCCACATGCCAGATGGATGAACTCTATTAAGGAGGTCACGGGTATGGGGTTGAAGGAATTAAGCAGAGCAGTGGAGGACAGAGGGTCTTGGAGATGTCCCATCCATAGGGTCACCATGGGTCGAGATCGACTCGAGGGCAGTTAACAATCATAATGTATATGATATAATAAATATAATATAATATAATTAATATAATGTGTGTGTGCGCGTGTATATATCATATATATATCATATATATGATGTAAGTCTACATACTGATTCTAACAGACTAACACGGCTATATCTTTGGATTCTACCAAGTGGAATAGCAACACTTTCAGAGCGTAGTACGATAATGTCTTCAGAAGCAGCTCTTACCTGTCCTGAGAACTGAAAAAACCCTCAACGTTAAAAAAAAAAAAGAAAACCCAAAGCCACCGGATGTACTTAGAGTGGGGGACCCATTTCACAAAACACCGCCAGGCCCCTCCCTCATTGCCTCCCCCCCGGAAACCCGACCGGTATCAAAAGTTCCTAGAGTTCCCTCTCTCACACCCGGGCTTTTGTTTGCGTCCTATTGTAAGGTCTTTTCTTACAGGCCTGCCTTCCTCTCCCTCCGTAGTCGCGAGGTTTCCTCCGGTTCCGGGTCAGGCGCTTGTTTCCTGGTCGGAAGGAGATGAGCGACGCACCGGCTCCTGCTCGCTGATGCAATGGGGTCGCTCTCTTTGGCCAAGAGGCGCTGAGGGAAGAAGCCGGTTCCTCAGGCAGACAGGTGAGGAGTTGAGGCAAAGGAAGAGCTACAAGGCAGGGTGACCAGGCGTCCTCCTTTTCAGGACCTGCCCTACATTTCTGCCTTCTGTCCAGGAGGAATTTCCAAAAGGTCCTCCATTTCGAGCCTAAGAAGCATGAATTCATATTTCTAGGAGTGTTTTCTATTTTATTTGCTCATGTCCTCCATTTTTCTTAAACGTCTTCCACTTTGAGCATGACCTTTCCAGGACCTGTCCTACATTTCTTCCTTCTGTCCAGGAGGAATCCCATAATACCTTCCATTTTGAGCCTAAGAAGCATGGGTTTTATATTTCTAAGTGTGTTTTCTACCTTTTATTTGGTTATGTCCTCCATTTTTTTGGAACTTCCTCCATTTTGAGCATGACTTTTCCAGGACTTGTCCTATATGTCAACCTTCTGTCCAGGAGGAATTCAAAAATGCTCCCCATTTTGAGCCTAAGAAGCATGGATCCATATTACTATGAGTGTTGTTATTTTTATTTGGACATCTCCGTTTTTCTTGAAGGGCCTACATTTTGCGGTGCCTTGCCCTTCTCTGTCCCAAACAGGGAAGGGAAGCAGCACGCCTGTCCTAAGCTTCAAGGAGGACCAGGCACCGCAAAATGTAGGGCCTCCAAGAAGGAGGGAGGACAGGTTCGAATAAAAGCTAAGAAACACTCCTAGAAATATAAATTTCATACCTCTCAGTTGTGCTCAAAATGAAGGATGTTTTGGAATTCCTCCTGGACAGAAGGCTGAAACATCCTCCTTTTCCAGGACATGCCCTACATTACAACCTTCTGCCCAGGAGGAATGTCAAAATGTCCTCCATTTTGAGCATGTCTACGAATCATGAATTCCCATTTCTAGAAGTTTTTTTTTTTTTCGCTTTTCTTTGGTACTGTCCTAAATTCCTCTTGAAAGTCCTACAGTTTGCGGTGGCTTGTCCTCCTTTTCAGTGAGGACAGCTGGTCACCCTGGGACAGGGACATCTGGGAGGTTCCCCACCAGAGCTTAGTACTGGAGCTTAGTTTATTCCTTTAGGGGGTCTCCATGTGGAGAGAACAGCCTTCATGTGGAGTTGTTTTTTGTTGTTGTGTGCCTTCAAGTCATTTCCGACTTATGGCAACCCTAAGCCAACACTATCATGGGATTTTCTTGGCAGGTCTCTTCAGAAGAGGTTTTCCCATTGCTTTCCTCTGAGGCTGAGAGAGTGTGACTTGCCCAAGGTCATCCAGTGGGTTTCAATGGGTCCTTATTCATAGAAGGAAAGGAGGCTAGTTCAGGGTGACTGGATGTCCTCCTTTTCTAGCACCTGTCCTACATTTCCACCTCCTGTCCAGGAGTTCCAAAATGTTCTTCATTTTGAGCATGACTAAGATAGCAGGAATTTATATTTATATGAGTGGTTTGGTTTTTTTAGCTTTTATTCTGTAATATCCTACATTTCCTTTGAACATCCTACATTTTGCCTTGCCCTCCTTTGCAGTTAGGACAGCTGGTCATGCTGGACTAGTTTGGCTGGGGAACCCAGTTTCATTGGTAGGAATGTATAGTGACATCCAAAATCTACAAAAAAGGGATAGCTTTATGCAGCCAACCAAAGTGCACAAAATACATGATGCAAGCTTTGAAAGCTCCGCTGCTTTCTTCATCAGGCAAATTTGTTGTTGTGATTAACAAGTTCATCCTGACTCATGGTGACCCCTGTGGGTGAGACATTTCCAAGATCCCCTGTCCTCCACTGCTTTGCTCAGGTCCTGCAAATTCATACCTATGACTTTTCTGAGTCCATCCATCCAGCATGTAGTCTTCCTCTCTTTCTACTACCCTCAACCTTCGTTCCTTCTCATGATGAGGCCAAAGTTTAACAATCTTGGCTTTCAGGAAGATTTCAAGCTTGATCATTTCAATTACCCATTTATTTGTCTTTGTTTGCTGTCCAAAGTATCTTCAGCACTCTTCTCCAGCACCACATCTCAAATGAGTTTATTTTCTTCCTATCCACTTTTTTCACTGTTCAGCTCCCACATCTATACATAGTGATGGAGAATACAATGGGTTGAACGATTCTGACATTAGTGCTCCATTGTATATCTTTTCTCTTTAGGGCCTTGTGTAGTCCTTTCATTGCTACCCTCCGAAGTTTTTAGTCTTCTTCTGATTTCTTGATTTCAGTCTCCTATTTGATCAATGTTTGATCCAAGGTATGGGATCTCTTTAACTATTTCAATTTTCTTGTTGTCTAGGATGAATGTATGTGGCTCCTCTGTTGCCATTATTTTTACTTTCTTTATGTTCAGCATTAAGCCTGCCTTTGCAGTTTCTTCTTTTACCTTCCTTAGTAATTGTTCCAAGTATATGAAAAATTATACAGGAGATTTTTTTTTAAAAAAAATGATGCTGTTAGTCAAAAAACTGCATTTTGTCACTGTGTTGTTTGTGCTGTGGTGAAATGGTATGGAGGGATATCTATGCAAACAAGACCCTCCTCCTTCTGGCCTTTTGGCACTGGCTGCTGCAGCATTAATATAGTTTGATACCACTTTAACTGTCATGGCTCTATCCAATGTGGTCCTGGTATTTGTAGTTTGTTGTGAGACCAGACTCCTTCATAAGAGAAGGCTGAATATATGACAAAACTACAAATCCCAGATTTTGATAGCACTGAGCCATGCCCGTTAAAAGCTGCGTCAAACTGCAATTCTATAGTGTAGATGCAGCCTATGACACTGGGAGGGGTGTGTCTACATTATAGAAATAATGCCACTTGACACCATTTTATATGCTGTCAATCCATGAGATTTGTAGTTTTACAAGTTCTTTAGCCTTCTCTGCCAAAGAGTGCTGGTGTCTCACAAAACTAAAATCTCAAGATTCTTTAGACTGGAGCCACGGCAATTAAAGTGATGTCAATCTGCATTGTTTCTATGGTGTAGGTGCACCCCAGAGTTCGAATCCCTGTTCAGCGCTGGAAACCCACTTGGGCAATTCAACACTTTCTCAGTCTCAGAGAAAGGTAAAGGCAAACCATCTCTGAACACACCCATGATAAGTTCGCCATCTGTGTTGCCATAAGTCAAAAATGACTTGAAAGCACACAACAAAACGAATACAGTCAGACCATCGTATCTGTGGGAGATCCATTCCGGACCGCCACAGATACTAAAAAACAGGGGACCTCAAGTCCCACATTGCCACTGGGGACAATGGGTCTTGCCGTTCACAGATGATTAAAGCCGCAGATGACTAGCCCCCAGATAATGAGGCCCCACTGTATGAATGGGTCTGGTTTGAGATATTTTGCTACCCAAGGCCAAACAATTCCTCAGCCTTAATCTCTCAAGTTAAGGTGTTTGGTACCAAAAGCCAAGGACACAAGTGCCTCTTCCCATCTCTGGGATTTAAAAAATAGAACACTAATACTTAAGTCTATTTACTGCCCTGTTATGACACCCAGAATCTGCTGCCTGAATCAGACATGTCACTCTGTGAAATACGAAGGCCACAGGGTCATTTACAAATATGTCATCATTAGAATCCAGAATATTTGTAAATGGCCCTGTAAGTAGCATAACCATGTGAAAAGAAGGGATTAACTTCTTTACCTGCAATAAGTGCATGGGAAGGGAATTCCAGCATAACTGATTTCATATAGCCACACACAGAAATAATCCAGTTTGAGACTGCTTTAACTGCCCTGGCTCAGTGCTGGGAAATCCTGGAAATTGTAGTTTATTGTGGCACCAGAACTTTGTGACAGAGAAACCTAAATGTTTCACAGAACAACAGTTCCCAGAATTCTATAGCATTGAGCCAGGGCAGTTAAAGTGGCCTCAAACTGGATTAATTTTGGCACTGTGTTTTGGACCATAGTTTAAATTCCAGGCCTTTTTTCCAAAAAAAGAGAGGCAGAAGGAGCTGTAATTGGGCTCAGGGAATGTTGGAAGCAGCCTTATCAGACAAAAATGTTTGTTCAAGCCAAATCTTGTCACATTGGTTGAGATGTGTGAGAGGTGCCCTTGCTCCAATTTTATACACGTAAGTACGACGCTCCGGCATATAAGACGCACCCAATTTTAAAGGAGGAAAATCTAGGAAAAAAAAGATTCTGCAATTTCCATCCTTTGAGGCCGAGAGAGTGTGACTTGGCCAGGGTAATCCAGTGCCTTGGAGTAATTTCTGGCTCATTTTGACCCTACCATGAGGCTTTTCTTGGCAGATTTCTTCAGAGGAGTGGGTTTGCCATTTCCATTCTCTGAGGCTGAGAGGTTCAACCACCCAGGACGGGGGTGGAAAGAGGAAGAGCCCATTCAACTACCCAGGAAAAGGGGACTCTTTCCACCCCCGTCCTGGGTGCTTCAGTGGGCTCTTCCTGGGATGGGAGGATGTCCTCTGACCCCAGGAAGAGTCCATTGAAGCACCCAGGACGGGGGTGGAAAGAGGAGGAGTCCATTCAGCTACCCAAGAAAAGGGGACTCTTTCCACCCCCGTCCTGGGTGCTCCAATGGGCTCTTCCTGGGATGGGAGGAGCCCATTGAAGCACCGAGGCTGAGGCTGAAATGAAGCCTACTTTTAGCTGTGGCCTCGGCAGTTACTTCTCTAGTTTGCCCTCAGCCTGTATATTCGCCTTATAAGATGCACCAACTTCCCCAACCTCGTTTTGGGGAAGAAAAATGCGTCTTATATGGTGAAAAATATGGTGAAAAATATGGTATTTAATGGCATGGTATGAGAGTCAGACATTACCCATATGATGTTTTTTAGTCAAAGAGCAGAACATCCATGAAAGACTGGATTGTCATCCACAAACTCCTTGGTTCAAAGTCTGTCTTTTCCACAGAACTGGTAGGAAGATTTAACTGAGCCACTATATCTCAGCATCAGTCTGTCCTTTCTTCCTTATCTGCAATAACTCGGTAATAACACTGATATAGTGTATGAGGAGTTCTTTGAACATTCAAAACACAATGTTAATGCTAAACATTAACAAAAAGTGGTCCAGAAGAGTTGGGGCATTTGGAATTGCATACAGCTTGAGGTCCATATTTTGCCCATCCCTGTTTATTTAGTCGAGGTATTTTTGTTGTGGAATCCTTCACCTTGCACATTTCTGGGACAAGTGCTGAAGTTCAGATAGGCTACCCAAGACTCTTGGGACTCACTATAATACAGCATAAACTGATAGCATACTTGAATCTAGGACATTCCTACTTTGCCACTGTTGTTGCAGATGGTAACAAAAGTAAGCTGTCTCTCTGGTGATCTTCTAGAGCTATAATGATTTTCAGGCAGCAAAAGCCTTACATAAGCTTTCCACAAAACCCGTGGCTCCTCAGTACAATTTCAGTGATCAGTTTAAAAGAATTGGGGTTATTCTGTTGTGCTTCTGATTTGACTGTTTGTAGAACTTATGTCAGTATTTGTTGATTTTTTTAATGGTGTAGTCGACATAACGTTAATGTGTTTAAAAAGTCAGTGAAGAATAGAAAGTCTCCTTGTGGTGCTAGAAGGAAAATGCTAACTTGTTCTATTTTAAATAGGAGCTAGGGAGAGTGAGCACCTGTGAGATTAGATTGTTTCCTTAACTCATAGGCTTTCAGTCTTCTAGGTTATCAAAACTGTGCATGTATTAAAAATTAATTTCTGATCTGTTCAAGAGTGGAACAAATAACCTAGGGAGGATACAGAATCTTGGCTCTTGTGAGTTTTCAAGAGTGGTTAAGAATATGCCAGAGATGGTTCAGATTTCAATTTCTCTGACACACTATCTTGCTTTAGAATGGGATATAGGCCTTTACATGCAGATCAGAGCTTGGTTCTTTTTAGGGCTGTAAAGAATTTTAATTAGTGTGAAGTTGTCATTGAAATAATAAATTGCTCTTAATTATCATTGGGATAATTAAATATTAAAGGGTAATGGAAAAGTCCAAAAGCTTGTAGCACTTCATCTGAGTTGGAGAAAAATTGATCTTGCATCCATTTTTGAAGTACCTCTGAAAAACACAAGAGAAGTTAAAAATTGCAAATGCACCCTGAGTTTAGAACCAGACATTGTATAAGTAAGTTTGCCATTTCTCTTGTCTGGTGAACAGGTAAAACGCTATTTAAAATGATTGGCAGGAAAGTTCTTTAAATGACTGAGACTGAAATTAGTCCCTGTGGGAATAGATTTTTAGTGGAAAAAATGTGTGGTGAAGTCATTAAATGTAATTTTTCGCTTAAGCTTAATTGACTGCAGCAAAGCATTCTGCACTATTATGGTGGCACAGAGTTTTCAAGGCATTTAATAGAACACTGTGAATGTTTGAATGCTAAACAGAAAGCAGTAAGGAATACTTCATAAAAGTTTATTAGGGGAGAATACACTTACAGTATTTAACTATGTAGCAAAGTTAGAATTGGAGCAGAGAATAAGAAAGCATGACAACTAAGACAGATGCTGTTTCTGTCCTATGATATGACAAGCCAGAAGAGCTAGGCAGATGTGTTAAGTAGAATTTCAGGGGAAGTGGTTTATGTAGCAGGTTAAAACAAGGAATGAGTTTAATTTAGTATACTCTATGATTGCAGTAAAATGATTATGAAACAATATAATGACAATTTTAAAAAAATAATGACCACAGGTGATTTACATAACTTTAAATTAGACACTTAGGACATTGAACTAACTACCGGTAATTAAAGAATTTTCAAACCTTGGCTTAGTCATTAACCAGAAAGAAGACTGCAGTCAAGAAATGGGAAGAAAGTGAGAACTTGGAAGAGCAGCGATGAAGGAACTAGGCTAGATCCTGAAGTGTCAAGATATGTCATTGAATACTAAAGTTAGGATGGTTCATGCCATTGTAGTTTCCATTTCTGTGTGTGGTTGTAAAAGCTGGACCATGAAGAAAGCTGATAGGAAGAAAATCAACTCATTTGAAATGTGATGATGGAGAAGAACTCTACAAATACTGTGGACTGCTAAAAAGACAAATAAATGTGTCCAAGCAAATCAAACTTGAATTCTCCCTAGAAGCCAAGATGACTAAACTGAGACTGTCATACTTTGGCCATATCATGATAAGACATGACTCACTAGAAAAGACAATAGTGCTTGGTAAGGTAGAAGGCAGTAGGAAAAGGGGAAGACCACATTACAGATGGGTAGACTCAATCAAAGAAGCCATGGCCCTGAGTCAGCAAGACCTGAGCTGGTCGGTTGATGATAGGGTGACTTAGAGATCTCTTTTGGGTCGCCACAAGTTGAAGTCCATTTGATGCTAGTTAACAACAATGATGAGGATAGCAGTAGGAGGTTTCAAAGACATGTACAGAAAGCAGCAAAGATCAATTTTCACACTGCTACCTCTGATGAAGCAATGGGATATCTCCTGCAATGTTTAATCACAGCAACAGAAGCAGTTGCTTTCAAGAAATTGGACTCCACATTCCATTATCCCTTACCGTTGACCATACTTTCTGGGCTAGTGGGTGTTGGACACAAACAACATCAAGAAAGCAACTTCTTTCTTTCCTTTACTTTAAGCCAGGGTGGGCAAAATGCAACCTGTGGACCATATTTGGTTCCTGAACCCCACATGTGGCTGCTGAAGCTCCTACCAGTCTTAAAAAAAACCACCCATTTAAAAAAAAATCAATATGATTTTCAACCTGAGAGCATACTGAAAGCCCCCAAATGAACAAAAACACACCACTACATAGCTCACAGAGCTCATCTCCTCAATGTCTCTGCTTTGTCACTTGTGGTTGCCATTTTTAGAGGGGTGCACAAATAAAACAGGTACTTTGGCATTCTGGAGGGAGAAGGCCCCTACTAAGCATCTAGTGGGACTTGGCCCCTATCACTGCACCCTTGCCTATTCTTGGTTTAAGTGCAATAAAACAAGATTTCTAGCTGAGATGTGCTGTTTGTAGACACGATATGTGCACAGTATCAGGCAAATGGGTTCATAAAATACATGTACTGGAATCAAAAGGAGGTTTCTATATTGTGTATTGAAAGAAGCTGGTAACTTGGTTAAAGAAAATATAAAAGACATGTATCCAGTTGACTGATACTGTCACTAGGATTTGTGATTTCTTTTTAAGGTTGCAGTGCTGCACATATTCTTGGAAATAAACCATATAGTCATATGGAGCTTCTTATTGTTGTCTCCCTTCAAGTCATTTTCAGCTTATGGCAACCTTAAGATGAGCTTATTACAGGGGTTTCTTGGCGAGATTTATTTAGAGGGGTGTTGCCTTTGCCTTCCTCTGAGGCTGAGAGAGCGTGATTTGCCCAAGGTCAACCAGTGGGTTTCCATGGCCAAGTGGAGATTCAAACTGCTGAGTCCATCACTCAAACCACTACACCATGCTGGCTGTCATAGTGAGTCTTAATTCTAAATAAATATGGCTCAGACTTCCCTATTGGTGTACCAAATGAAGTCTGAAATAGTAGTAGATTGAAAAGGTGTGAGGAGCAAGGCTAGGTAATTTCTGTCCAAGATGACAAACTGGTTTGCAAACTAGCTTGACCAAGCCTCTTCTATAAATGTCTTGGCTAGTTGTTACAGGTTATTAGCTCTATTGTGTAATTGTCTATGACTTTATGGTTTTACAGTGAAACGCTACTGGGCTTGCCAGGCTGGTGCACTAGATATTACCTGGAAGTTCTTAGGTTTTATATTTTTGTGGTTATTTTCTAAACTTAATAACAGTCAATCTGCTTATAAATAAGAGTAATTTTTGAATAATGTGCCATTTCTGAAAACAGAAGGTTAAAACCCCTCTGTTCTTCTTTCTTTTACAGTCCTCTGGGTTCTTTTCATGTTTCTGAATAAAAAGACATTGCAAAACACACAAAACTGAAAATACAAAAGAGTCTCAACCCTCCTGAAAATGGCAGATGTTCAGATTGGTGATTTTTGCTCTCTTAATCCACTGGAACTCTTTCAACAAGTAACCGCACAAGGAGAAACAGTCAGGTCATTGAAGGCTGAGAAAGCACCAAAGGTAAAGATAAGAAAGTACCAAAGGTTTGGTTGCAGAACCAATTATCACATTTAATATTCTGCTTACAATTGCTTTTTAATATTCTGATAATATAATATTTTTCCATGGAAGTCAGTTAATACAGTCTTTGTGGAAAGAGCTTACATAATATCAAATGTCTGAAATCTCTAATATGAAATATGCTATCTGCTCATCAAATAGAAAATTTACTCAGCTCTTGATTATCTATAGATAAGACAATCCTTTCCACTGATGGAAGGTTTATGGAAAGAACTGAGATCTTGCAGAGAATCTTAGCAGGTTGAGAATCCTACCCTTAGAAAGGGTAGAGTAGGTGATTTCACCACTTCTTGTATCTAGCCATCCACTCTCCCATACTGTTCCAGATGGTCCCTCAGCCCACCACGGGAGGCTAAACAGGGAAGGAGAAATTGGCAAAAACACCTTCCTTCCTTTCTCCAGGAATGTCCATGAGTAGAGTGAACTCTCAGTTCAGCCTAAGGTTTTGTTTCCTTTCTCACTGTCTTTTAACTTTGACATGCATAATTTTCTTCATTTCAATAGTGACAGTGGTATGCCAGCTTTAGATAAGCTTTAAGGAAGCTTTATATCCATGATGAGTATTCTTCATCCTTCAGAAGTTGGACTCCAACTGCCATCACCCCCAGCCAGCATGGCTAATGGTCTGAGATTATGGGAGTTAAAGATCAACAACATTGGGAGGGTCACAAAATCCCACCCCTACTTTAAGTGGTAGTTCTACTAATTATGCTCTAAATCCAAATGCTGACCTCAAGTAGGGTAGACACACTGAATCATTGGAACGTATGTGTTAACTTGGCAAATTCCCATTGGTTCAGTGGGTCTACATTTGTTGGAGCTAAAAATCCAATTTAAGCCTATATGTGGTTTTCCTACACGTGTACACCAAGGTTACAAGCTAAATGCAGATAGGTTCAGATTAATCCCATTTGGACCTAAACTTTTTCTTATCAGACTGAGAACTTAAAAACCATCTTGCTGAGCATTATTTTATGGCATTCTGTCTTCTACAGTATTCCATATCTGTCTACAGCAGGCCGGCACAATGTACAGCCCAGGGGCGGCCCATAAGGATGTACAGTATAGAATATTGCTTCCATGGGGAAGCTTGCTGCAGCACAAAAAAGCAACATTGTAGAAAGTCCTACTTTTTTTCTTTTTAAGTTATATAGTACTCATCTCCAAATTCATACATGTTAATTAATAAAAATTCATACAGATTTCAAATCTGATGTCCATGCATCTGAGCAAATTGGCTCAAATCTATGAAAGCTCATGCTACAAGTTTCTTTCTTTCAGTTAGGGCCTTTACAGACTGACAGAAATAATGCAGCTTCAGGCCACTTTAACTGTCCTGTCTCAGTGCTAGGGAATTATGGGAATTGTATTTTTTTTTCCTGGGACATTGAGCCTTCTCTGTCAGAGAGCTCTGGTGCCACAATAGACTACAGTTCCCATGATTCCTTAGCACTGAGCCAGAACAGTTAAAGTGGCCTGAAACTGCATTATTTCTGTCAGTCTATAAAGGTCCTTAGTTTCGAAGGTGCTGCAAGATCCCTTTGTAAATCTGATGTCAGTAAGAGTGGACTTTGGGAATGCTCAGCTTCAACTCTGACCATACATACCACTGTCATTAATACTCTATTCATTTACTTGTTTAAAATTCAAGGTTATTTATGCATCAGTGAACCAAGAGTGCACAACCTGCAGCATTTGCCACTTCCATACAGCCCCAAAGCTGAAGGGAATCCACCCACTTCCACATAACCCTTCTAGTCAGGGTTATAAAGCTATTTCCTGGCTTCCAATATCACATTCCCCAGTGCTAGTAGCAGCAGGACAAAGCTGCCTAATGGGGATTGCTAGAGTAGGTTGGAAGGCATTCATATATATAAACTGTACGACTGTGCCTGTGTGATTTTAGCAGCGGCATATCTGCAAATTCAGTATCAGTGGCATTATGACTTGGTATAATGGGCTTTTTAAAAAAGATTCTTCCAATCCCAGTTTTGCTTTAGTGATCAAGGTCCATTAACTAATGGCCAGGATTCTTTTGTGCTCTACCAGTGTAGAGGTGAAAGGGGTGGTGGTGGTGGGAGAGCAGGCCTCTGACTCCGTGCTGTCTGTTTTTCCAATGCATGGTTGGAGGAGATCCTAAGAGAGCAAGTGTTCTAGGAGGGATGCTTTGAACTGTTCTGTTGCATAGATAATTGTCCAAAGCACCTCTTCCGCAGCACATTCACCCTGAGAATACATGGACAGACGGACACACAGACACCCCACCCCACCATGCATTGGAGAAATAGCGAGCTTGGAGCTAATAGCCCTTTCTCCCCCTACTGCTTCCTCTCTCAGCAAGCCCATAGAATGTGCAATAGCTCACACAACAGACCATTGTGTGTGTGGAAGGCATCAAAAGGATTCTGGCCATCATTGCTGGGCTGCACTCCTGAACATATGTTGTTATTGTTATAGTGGTAGTAATATTTATTGCTTACCCACCTTTCCCCATGGATCAAGGTGGGGAACAGCAACAAATGAACAACATTAATTAAAACACATTACTGTAATTAAAACATGTAATAGTTTAAAAAGGCAAATAAGACATACATGTTTGAAAACAGTCTACATGTAAAATTCAGCATTAAATTCACGATTTAATGATTCACAATTACAATTCACAGTATATTGATATCAGTGAGATTTGCTTCTAAATTTTAAAAATTTGATTTTTAAAAATTCTTGTTCAGTACTGAGGTTTTGGTATACATTGCTTTTTACATAATACCATTAGCAGAAACGCAGTGCATGCCCTAGTGAATTTACAGACTCCATTTTCAGAAATGGAGAGATAGCAAGAGAGTAAATAGACATGGGTGAGAATGTGCAGAAATGCTACTGCATATACTTGGGGTTAGTTCTGAGGTGGATTAATTCAGAAGGTCTAAACATTATAGGTTTGTGGGGAATTTTTATTTTGACAAAGAATTTGATTAGCAGAAGAGGGGAGAGAGGGGCAGCTAGGATCAGGTCATAAAGAAAATAATACTTTCATCCCACCTTCTATCTGAGTACCGTGAAGAACTTTTTCAGTTAAATTCAACTGGGTCCCTGTGGGATAAGTAAATATTTGTACTCATTTTGCAAGTGGAAAAGTGGGGTGGAGATCTTAAATGACGTGATGAAGATTACACAAGCAGGTCATTTTTTGAGAACTAGCTACTTCATTTCACATCTCTGCCTCCTTGGCCTTCAATCATAGGCATTTATTTGACTTCAGGCATGTTGAATATTTCTTCTTCTGTATGATGTCTGTAAATAGTTGGAAGGCTGAAAGCTCTGCAATCTTTACTAACCTGAACACTGTTGTATTCCCTCCTCTGGCAGGATGAAATTGATGCAGCAGTTAAGTTATTGTTATCTTTAAAAATGAGCTATAAAACAGCAACAGGCCAAGAATATAAAGCAGGTGCCCCTCCAACCGATTTCGCTCCAGTCAGTAATGGTCCAGGGGAGGCTGAAGATGATGATTTTGTTGACCCTTGGACAGTGCAGACATCTAATGCAAAAGGGGTTGATTATGATAAACTTATTGGTATGTATTACTCAATTTGTTTTTTAAATAATTTGTGGCTGTTATTGGAATTATGTTCAGTCACAACCCTGTGTTAAGTTTCTCGTCTCCTTTCAGATTCATAAGGTTTGATAGAACAAAGAGTCTTAGTGAGGAAAAATGGGAAACTTCAGTAAAGATTTTTGCATCTTGGGTTGCAGTTCTTAACACACTAATTATGGAACCTCATTGAAAGTGGGATTTTCTTCTAAATAATAAAGGTCACTCCATAAGTCTGATGGTTTTTGCTTACATGTGGAAATGAAATAACTTAGTATCAGGTAGAGATCTGGGAACTCAACTCAAGAAAAGTATAAATTTCGGTCTTGTACATTTATAGGCATATCAGAATTTACAGGAGATATTTTAAAATATTTTACTCATTTTTTATTTTCTGAGGAGGTGATCCTTTTGCAGAGTTGGATCTAGATTTTGTCATACTCAGAGGAGACCAGTTGATATCAGTGCTGTTATTCATAACCAATATAAGTCCCAATAATTTCAGTGGATCTATTTGAAATGTGACTCATTTTGAATTCAGCTCATGAGTGACTATGGCATCTACACTGCAGAAATAATCCAGTTTGACACCACTTTAACTCTCATGGCTCAATGCAATGGAATTCTGAGAATTGTAGTTTGTTGTGGTACCAGAGGTCTCTGACAGAGAAGGCTCAATATCTCACAAAATTACAGTTTCCAGAATTCCATAGCATTCAGCCATGGTGTCAAACTGGATTATTTTTGCAGTGCATAGGCAGTCTGTATGTACCTTACTAGAAGTGTGTATAATCTAGAAGTGTATATAGCTAGAAGTGTATATAATCTGTTATTCATTTTTGTTGTCTTCAGTTCGATTTGGCAGCAGCAAAATTGATAAAGACCTCATCAATCGAATTGAGAGAATTACAGGGCATAAACCACATCACTTCTTACGCAGAGGCATTTTCTTTTCTCATAGGTGGGTATCTTTTATTGATTTTTTAAACTTGAGTAGCAAAATCCATTCTAACTTTTTCCCACACATTCTTTTATTCTGCTCTGTATTATTCTGCACACATCTCCATAGAAGAAAGCAAAAGCCAACATTCTTGTGGAGAAAATAATAGGAGACTGTTATGCAGTGCTTTCTATTTCAAAGGTAGAAGAATGCCTTTGATTTAGCACAGCTTTACAAAGGCGTGTTATGCCATTTCAGTAATAATGTTTTCATTTAAATACCGATTACAGTCAAGAAGGCCTTATCTGTGTCTTTCAGCATTTATTTTCATCTCTTTCAAAAGGGTTTATTTTCCTCCCTTCAGGCTCTCCTTTTGCCATGTCTATTTTTTTCCACAGAGATATGAACCAAATTCTTGACGCATATGAAAATAAGAAGCCATTTTACCTTTACACGGGCAGAGGTCCTTCATCTGAGGCAATGCATGTTGGCCACCTTATCCCATTTATTTTTACAAAGTAAGTAACTTGTCTTAAGGACAGTTGATTTCATATTATGTTATTTCTTATTTTCAAAATTGTTAATTTTAGCATATGACAGTAGCTGTGCTTCAGAGGACTGTGGTCTTGATTCTGACATCAGAAGAAATTTCATGGAAAGAGACTTTCTTTTGTCTCTTCCTTCCCCCCTGGAAAAAAAACTCTGGAGATAGGAGTAACCCCCTGAACAAAGGGGAAAGGTCAAAAGAGAGAGCTATTCAAGATCAGGCAACGGAACCTTTTAAGAACAGAAATAGAGGTGTGATAAGTGTTGATAATGGGCATGGCAATGTTTCTGTCTCAGGTGGAGTAGTAACTGGTGTCTCCCTCTCTCCAAGTAATTCTCCTTATGGAGGCTGTTGAGGGAGCCATTAGGTGTTCTTTCTTCAAAGTGATTCCCCACCAATCCAGTGAATGCATGAATATGAGTAGGGAGGGCACCCAAAATAGCAAAGTGTTGAAAGCAATAAAAGGCATAAATCCACCTGTTCATCCCAACTAGAATAGATTCACTGAATCAGTGGGAGTTTGGTAACTCAACACTTATAGAAAGTTCTATGGAATCAATGGTTGGAACAAAAAGTAGGATTTAACCCTTTGTTTCTAGATGCCTAGTCATCTAGCATCCCCGAAAGCAAAGAGCTGCGCCTTCTTCCCTGTACAAAGAAAAGGAGAAGTTTGAAGATACCGTTTTTCCCTCAGTAGAAACTGGACCTCCCAAACTACCTTGTAGCTGCCCAACAGGATCCATGTTTCAAAAGCACAAGATATGACAGAACATACAAAATGAATGATACAGCTGTGCCAGTCTTTGATCTGATTCAGTGGGCACCCCATTTGCAAGATTTCACACAGATAAAACATTGGCTGGGATCAAAGATCTACTTAAATTCTTGTGAAGGGTTTGTACTAGCACTGTGGGGGTTTTTATTATTATTTTTTAGTTTTTATAGATTGTCCTCATACCATATCACAAAGTGCTTTTGATGCTAAATTTGGTAACAGCAATCCCTCTCTTTTGGTATCCTACAAATCCATTAGATTTTCTCCCAGTTATCCCTGATGTCTGTAGGAATAGATATGAAGCAAAACACGAAAGAGGCAAGTGGAACAAACCATTGAATAAGTACATGAATAAGCTGTTGCCAGACTGCTGAAACAAAACATTTGTCAACAAAGAAGGGGGTGGTGGAGACAGACCTACTTCTAGTTTCATATAATACAAATTAAACACAAAATAAGATGTCTGTGTCCAAGGCACAATACATCAATATGATAAGAGTGATTTTACAACAATGGTGCAGTAAGTAGCTATAGCAGTTTGACCACAGAACTGATCAGTGATATTAAAATTCCTTCTGACAGTGCAGATTTTCCTTGTGTCTATAAGATACAAGATAAGGAGTAGCACTGTTGCCGTAGAACCGCCATCATGCTGGTGCTTGACCACCAGTGTGACAAAATGTTCTTCTCATCCCAGTTCCCCTGCACCTTTTGAAAACCAGCTCCGAAGGGTTTCCCAGCCCTCTACAGCTGGTTATGGGGCTCTAAGGACAGCTTCTGCAAGAAGAAAATATTGCCACATCTTTCATTTCCACTGGCAGAAAAGAAATCCTTCCATAGAACTAACCCTTTCAATTCTGGCCATTGTTTTCAAGGCAAGAGGGAGACTTACCGCCAGAATCAAACAACTGCATGTCTTCTCTATAATAAAAGATGTCCTATGCCATGTCATGTTGATGTTCAGGCCTGGCCAGAACTAAAGGATTTTACAAGTGTCTCTCTGCAGCTAAGAAAATGTTTCTTCAAAGGCTCCCAAAGAAATAAAGAAAAGAAATGATTCTAACCAGCATTGTGGGCTTCCCAAGGGATAGCCACATTGGCTCATGATTTAACCAGAATTCACCCCAAATGCTTAACTACCAATAAAATTGTTTCATTTATTTTTACTAGATGGTTGCAAGAAGTATTTAATGTTCCCCTGGTTATACAGTTGACTGATGATGAAAAGTACCTCTGGAAAGATCTAACAGTTGAAAAAGCTTACCAGTATGCTATAGAAAACATCAAGGACATTGTAGCCTGTGGATTTGATATCAATAAAACCTTCATATTCTCTGATCTCCATTATTTGGGGTAAGGTTCTAAGATTTCTTTGAAATTGCATGATCAAAACTCTTCTGTTTTCTGTGATCTCAAGCTCTCCAGAAACAGCACAGTTTGAAGGGCTTTTCTTAGCATCTTGTTTCAGAAGAGGCAATACATAGCCAGGTGCTTTTAGTACATATAACTTTGTAAAATATGTTTATTGAGGTAAGAACAGAGAAGCAAGGGAATTTTACTAGAGGATAATTATTTTGTTTGGAGTGCTATTGATAGTTTCAGCTTGTCTCTTTGCTGAGCTGTAGGAGGAGAACTGCAAATATTGTGATACTGATTAGTTATTATTTTAAATTCCAGCAGAGGGTGCAGTGGTATAGCAACCCCTTGAGGATTATTTCAGCTTCAGAGGAAATAGCAATATGTCAAAGGCAAACTGATCTTCACCTGATGAATCAAACTAATTGTCTGGCTAGCCATTGGGGAAATTGCCTGTGGTTTTCCATAGATTTTGAACATTCAGGGATTGCAGCCTCAGAGTATAAAATATAGCACTTTTCATGTCTGACTCCACTTCCTGATAGTATCCCTTCTTTCTGATTACACTAGTGTGGTATCAGAGTAAGCCCAGGGAGTGGAGTATGATCACCTCAATCACTGTCATTGTTTTATCTGAATTCTAATCGGAGAGGGATACTGGAAATTATAAAGGCTTATTAACAAAAGCCAACTGAAAAAAACTGGTAGAACTGTTTAAGAGCCATAGAAAGTCTTGGAGAAAGTTATTTTTGGGAACTGTGGTTGTATCTATACAGTTAAAACAGTTTGATACCTCTTTAACAGCCATAACTATGTCTTATGGGATCCTGGTATTTATAGTAGCTCAAGGAAGGGAATGCAGTAGGGCTCCATGACAGAGAAGATTTGTAATTTAGACCACCAAATTTCTATAGGATGCAGCCATGCAATTAATGTGGGATTGAACTGTTAGAATCATGGTCCAAAATGCACTGCAGAAATAATTCAGTTTGAGGTGGCTTTAACTGCCCTGGGTCAGTGCTAGGGAATCCTGGGAATTATAGTTTATTGTGGCACAAGAGCTCTCTGACAGAGAAGGCTAAATGTCTCACAAAACTATAGTTCCCAGAATTCCCTAGCATTGATCCAGGGCAGTTAAAGTGGTCTCAAGATGGATTATTTCTGCAGTGTGTTTTGGACCTATGTTGTATAGATACATTCAGTGGCTGGCATCCCTGTGTAGACCTGTTCAGCACATACGTAAATCACCTTTGATTCAGTGTGTCTACTCTAGTCAGGATTAACAACAGAATTTAGGTCTATGACTTACAAAATTCCCAAACAGCAGTCCATGAGGGTGGTTACTTTTCTAAGCTCTGTCCATGCAAAATTGTTCAATCTTATATTCAGTTTTCAGCTATATCTGGGAAAGATACCTGCCTAACAGTACTGGTAGATCATCCTTCCCCAAAGAGTTGTCCTCCAGGTCTTTTAGACTAGAACTCTCATCAGCAGCAGACAGCATGGACAATAATTGGTGATGAAGGGAACTGTTGTCTAAAACACCTGGAGGGCAGTCAGGTCGGTGAGGCTGATGTAGGCAGTCCTAAGCTACATAGACCCGTAGTCCAAATTAGTAGAAGCCAGTTTCATGTGTTCCTATGAAAGAGACAGATCACCTCATATAAATGAGCTTCACTTGAGCCACTCTTGTCCTGTCTTTTAACTGGCAGTAAATTTACCATGAATTGCAAATATTTGTGGTGCATTCTTTTATAAAGGATTATTTGCTCTGCAACTGACTTGTAATATATTTTGGTCTCTGTTTGTAGCTAGTATCTTAGCTGTTCCATAATCTTATCATTGTGATCTTTATGGCTTTTATTTCTTATTAGCTCAGTGTACCTGAACAAATTGATATTCCCTTATACCAGGGTCACACAGTGAGAGGACAGCTTACAGAAGCATGGCATTGCTTCCATGTGTTGTTAAATTAAAGACTAGATCATGTTGGATATTTTATAAGCTTGTTCTTGTTTTTGTAACAAAGTGATATGTTTATAAATGATCTGTAGAGAACTTATGAAAAAATAATAAAATATTTGTTTGAGTTTCCTTTAAGCAAAATTATTGGTGCCTTTCATTCTGCATTCAGAATGTCAAACACCCTTGCTGCTTATGGAATAAGTTGCAGTATTGGTCTGCAAGCAATCACCAGAACACACTTTTCTCTCTCTGTAAATATTAGATTCTGACTCCTCTTCTCTCTGGCCACTTGCTTTTGTTTCCAGGTTAAGCCCAGGATTCTACAAGAACATTGTTAAAATTCAGAAGCATGTTACATTCAACCAAGTGAAAGGAATCTTTGGTTTTACGGACAGTGACTGCATAGGTGAGTTCCCAATAGGTTTCAAGTGACTACAGAATAGTGGAAAGAAGAATCCAGCATGCATTTTGTGTCAAACTGTGTCTGAGAACCAGCATAGTATAGTGGTTAAAATGTTGGACTAAGACCAGGAAGACCCACATTCCAAGTCACTGTAAAGACCTGAGCCACTATGATATAGTAGTTAGGGTAATGCACTAGTAGAACCATTAAAACCTGTAGGTGACCTTCAGCCAGCCATTCTTTCTCAGTCTAACCTACCTCCCAGTGTTGTTGTCAACATACAGAGGGGAGGAAGAATATGTATTCCTTGAGCTTATTGGATAAAAATAAACTAGTATGTAACAATGAAGCTCACTTGGTGACTTTGCACTGCTCACTGTCTGTAAGTCTGACGTCTTTCACAGCCATCTTAGAAGAAACACGAATGGCTCTGAAGTAAATACAGCTGTAATTACAGTTCATTTAACACATGCTGCAGGTATGAAAGTAACTTGATTTTCAGTGGAACCTGCTTTATTTACTGAAAATTGCATACTTCTGTTACAGTCAAAGAAGAAAATTAGAATAAAAACAATTATTAAAAAGGGCAAGAGATTAAATCAATGTAGCAAAAGATTTATAACAGTCATCTGGATATCATAATATACCATTTGTTAATCCCACTGTCATTGGACTATCACAACACAAAGTAGAAGTTGTCTACCACTCACACAGAAACAGCAGTTCGGATGTCTTAGATTACTGATTCAGGAATGTTTATTTTTGTTGCTGGAAGTATATCTGCATGGAACATATTATTTAGCTATAATACAACATTTCAGCTATTTAAACTAATACATAGCATATGAAATACAAACTTTCCTACTACATATTGAATTCAAAATAAGGGATCATATTCTAATTTCTATATTTGAAAACCAGGCAGTGGTAAAACATATTTATAACACCTACATCTAAGGGATGCGCTGGCTCAAGTGGTTGAGACACTGACTGTTGATTGCAAGATCGGCAGGTTGGCAGTTCGAGGCCCAGGTGCAGCACGAAGGGTTGAGCTCCTGTCATTAGTCCCAGCTTCTGCCAACCTAGCAGTTCAAAAGCATGCAAATGCAAGTAGAGAAATAAGTACCCCGCTTTGGTGGGAAGTTAAACATCTTTCTGTGCAATTATGCTGGTCACATGATCACAGAGTAATCTCTGACAACGCTGGCTCTTTGGCTTAGTAACGGAGATGAGCACCACCCCATATGATCGGACACAATTTGACAACTTTGTCAACGGGAAATACCTTTACCTTTTTAATACCTAAATCTACATAATACAGTAGTAGCAAATACCATTGCGGTGGTTCCATCTAAGAAAAGATATTGTAGAACCAAAAGAGGGCTTTGTTTTGGATTCACCCAGGTGATTACAGCAAAAGTGTCTTATGCAAAGCTTGGAAAAATTACTTTTTTGGACTGTCTCAACCAGCATGACCAGTAGTCATGCTAGCTGGAGGACTCTGTAAGCTGTCGCACAAAATAGTAACTTTTCCAAGCTTTGATCTGAAAAATCTGCCCTCATTACAAAATAATAATAATAATAAAGAGAACTGTGTAAATGATGAATAGTATAGTGTGCAAGTGTGATTTAATTTAATGAGTGAGGAAATGAACCTACATTTGCAAAGTGCTGACTTGAGAAAGACCAGGCAGAGTTTCTTGGAAGATAAATGATGCCTCTCAGTGAGGCTGTTTGTTTGATCCATTGAACCTTTGTGGCTATAGATTGGTACTGCAGTTGGGAGCCACAGTTAGGAATCATGCTGGCTGAGAAGAAATTCTGGAAACTGTAATCCAAAAAAGTAACTTTCCCAAGCTCTGTTTAAGATATACATTCTTCCCACCCCCTCACCTTTTAAGAACAAGTCTTATGGCCACCATTTTAGTCACAGAAGAGTTTAAAGAGGAAACACCAACAGCAGCCTTCACAGTGGTTAACACAGCCCAAGAGCTCTGGTACCACCAGAGCATGGATCCAATAATCAATTGCAGAATTATAGAATTGGAAGGAATATTAAGGGTTATCTAGTCATACTCCCTATCAGTGCATGAATGAAACTGTAGAATGAAACATAATGAAACTGTAGCTAGCTTAGAGATTGATGTAAGTAGCATTGTCAGTTGAATTAGAACTAGGACTAAATTGACTAGCAGCCCATTAAGCTGTTTGTATTGGAGGAGTTGGGAAGAGGGAGCACATGTTACCCATGCTTGCTCCTCTTCTTAAACAAGACAGAAGTATTATGTCTCCCCAATACCTAAATGTGAGCCCTGTTCTTCCTTGTACAAAACACCTGGATGGTACTATTAAGTTCTCTGTTTCTAGGTATTGTTCTTGAGTTGCTTTCTGGCCTACAAAGTTGAATCCTAAAAATAATTTGGCTAGGGAATTCATTTCCTAAAAAGAATTAGGAAAACGGATTATGTATATGTCTTACATATGGTTTGTGAATGTATGTCTCTTCTTAATTGGAGGAACATTTTCTTCTGGACAGCTTCTGAGAAACCAGCATCTTTAGATTCTGGGGGAAATAGTTTGCAAGCTGATATTAAAGTGAAATGCAGATGTGCCAACAAGGATCTTCTGTTTCACAAGAGACACACAGAGAGAGAGAGAGAGAGAGAGATTGACTTTGTATTTTGAGGAAACATTTAGGCTGATATCTTACTGTACAAACTACTGTCTTTCCAGTAGAGAAAATGAAACCAAAATTTTGCTTCCATTTGTTGTTGTCATTTACCATCAAGTCAACTTCAATCTGTTAACTTGTTGGCCATCTGCAAACGATATTGGAAGCTTTTTTTTTCTACGCCAGTAGTATTAAGTAAGAATGGTTAACTTATCAGAGCTGGGAAAAAGAATGAAAAGGGACAGAGAAAATGTCCATGCTAAATGAATGTTTTGTGCCTTTTTAGGTAAGATCAGTTTTCCTGCTATTCAAGCAGCTCCATCCTTCAGCACATCATTTCCACATATCTTCAACAATAGGGAGGACATTCAGTGTCTGATCCCATGTGCAATTGATCAGGTATGGAACTCTTCTTCTAAAGAATTTTTAAATTGCTTCAGTTAAATCAAGAGCACATTATAAACACCAGAGTTGGATGCATCCTGCATACCTCTGTTTGTGATTTGAATATGTAGGCTTGAATCCTTAGTTAAGATGAGATAACAAACCAGATTTATGAAAGCAAAATTTCCCATCCTGACTTCTTCCTGTAGTTACCCGTGGTTCTCCAAAAAACATCTCTGGAGGGTCAGAGCCTGCTCCTAAAAAGTGTTGAGTGGGGTACAGGAACTCTTTGTTGGGAGGGAAGGGGAACAGGAGATTTTCCTTCCGTAAATTTCCTGAACCTTAACTTGGGTTTTATGTATAATTTTATACATTTTTTGCCTTCCCTTTGTTCCCCCATCTCATATCATTCAGGATATTTCCCCAGCCCACAGAGAGTTTTTTGGGGGAACAAACTGCAGGAAAGGAAAAGTGGAAGTGGGGAGGGATTTCCTTCCATCAACTTCCTTCCATTATCTTGTCTTAGGATTTAATACAGTGTATCTCATGTGGAATTCAACGTCCTAAAAATGAGAGCACCATTTAAGCCAAGCCAACCATTTTCTTGTCACAGAATTTGGACTCTCCTATTATTTCCCTGCAGAGTAAACAGTGGCCTGGCATTCTGTTACTCATTCACCTTGTAATAATCCTTAAGAAACCCCTTTAAAGGTTTAGATCACTGATAGTAACAACCAAATGCTTCTGTAAAAGCTAACAGACAGGCACTGCATTAATTCTGATCCAGGAACTATGTGTTATCTGTATTCACTATCAAACAAGTCAATTCCTGATTGTTGTTGCTGCTGTTGTTTTAGGATCCCTATTTCAGAATGACAAGGGATGTGGCCCCTCGGATTGGCTACCCCAAGCCAGCATTGCTCCATTCCATCTTCTTTCCAGCCTTGCAGGGAGCACAGACAAAAATGAGTGCTAGCGACCCCAACTCTTCTATCTTTCTCACTGATACACCCAAGCAAATTAAAACCAAGGTAAACAATAAAGCTTCTACTACACACATTCCTTTTAACTGTGCCTAGATTCTGTTGTACCGTCTTAAGTTCACTGGCCAATTTCTACAGAACAGCATTCTAAAGCTGTGTTGGCAAACCTGTGGCACGTGTGCCCTCTCTGGCGCATGAAGCTGCCTCTGAGAGCACACAGAAGCCACAGCGAGTAGGGGCAAGGCACAGGTGCAGGTGCTTGGCCTGGCTCCTTGTCACAGCTCGGTTTGCCTCGGGAGAACCGGGCCATGTCAAGGAGGGCCAGGGAGATGCATGCAGCCAGCCCAGCTCCTTGCCGCAGCCCGGTTCTCCCGCAGAAAACTGAGCTGCAACAAGGAGAGGCTGTGTGTGGCCCTTCCAGGAAGAAGTCCTGACCCTTCTGGCCAGAGGTTTTACCCCTTCTGGCTGGAAAGCCTGCACCTTGCTATGGGATTCTAGGAACTGTAGTTTTGTGATGGATAATGAGGCCATCGGGCTGGCTCTCTTTGTTGTGTGTCTTCAAGTCATTTCCAACTTATGGTGACCTATCAAGGGGTTTTCTTGGCAAGATTTCTTCAGAGGAGATTTGCCATTGCCTTCCTCTGAGGCTGAGAGAGTGTGACTTGCCAAAGGTCTCCCAGTGGTTTCATGGCTGAACTGGGATTCAAGCCCTGGTCTCCAGAGTCACATGCTCAAACTGTTGGCTCTTTTTGTTCTTGTTCTTGTGCTGTGCCTTCTGTGATTTATTATGCTTGTTGTTGTTATGTGGCCCCAAGTTGTTTCCAACTTATGGGCCCCGGGCACCCTCCCTCCCTTCTGAGTGCCGGTTCCTGGCGACGCTAAGGTGAAACAGTCATGGCGCAACCTTTGTCAGAGGGGATTTCCATTGCTATCCTCTGAGGCTGAGAAAGTGTGGTGTGTGTGTGTGTGTGTGTGTGTGTGGTGCCTTCAAGTCATTTCCAATTTATGAAGACCCTAAGGTAAAACTATCATGGAGTTTTCTTGGCAAGTTTCATCAGAGGAGGGGTTGGTATTGCTAGCCTGAGGCTGAGAGTGTGTGCCTTGGGTTTTTCCTTCTGGAAGCACCCCCCCCCCCCCCGGGAAGGCAGAAGTCCCACCCCTGGAAGTCCTGCCCACAGCACCCAGTGACATCCGGTGTGGGGATGCCACTGAGTTTGGGCACTCGGTCTCTAAAAGGTTCGCCATCACTGTTCTAAAGCTAATGTACTGGGAAATATCTAAACCAATAATCTAAACGGAACTGGTGTCATACACATTCAACTCTGGTCATATGATTCTTTTGCTCGCTAAACCAACAGTAATTTCTAATGTACTAAGCATCCTGTTTGTTTACCTGTCACAGACAGGAGTTGAAGTAAACGTGATATCACCTTTTTGCTAAACATATATGGTAGGTTTCCATGGATTTGAATGTTGATATCTTGTGATGTAAATCAAGCCAAACCAACCTGTTTTCTGTCATCTGCCTCTCCATGGCACCAAAAATCACACGCTATGTACTAACAGTTGCTAAGCAAACTATTATAGCCTGAGATCCCAATCTGCCTCACTGTGCATAGTTCGGTTGGCCCTCCTCTTGGACCATATTTTGAATAGTGTGTTTGAGCATGAAGCCTGCATGTCCTGAAGTGGTTCAGGCATGAGCATTTGCGAGGATACTACAATGGGTGTGTTGAACTGTGGTATTTGGGCAAAGAATCAGTTGCAAAACAAAACAAAGGCTTAACAGGACAAAACATGATTCTTAAGCATGTGGTGAAAAACTTCACATATAGAAACACAGGAAGCTGCCTTGTACTAAGGGGGGTTGCAGACTGCCAGAAATAGTGCAAATTGAGTCCACTTTTAGGGTTAGGGTTAGTGCTAGGGAATCATGGGAACTGTATTTTATTGTAGCACCAGAGCTCTCTGACAGAGAAGGCTCAATGTCTCAGGAAAAAAAAAACAATTCCCATGATTCCCTAGCACTAACCCTAACCCTAAAAGTGGACTCAATTTGCACTATTTCTGGCAGTCTGCAACCCCCCTAAGTTAGACCATTGATTTGTCTATTTCAGTATTTTCAGCTTCTTAAATCGGATGAGAGCAAGTGTTTTCAACATGCTATGGAAAAGCTACATAAAGTAACCCTTCAGGTTATTTCTCATTAGGAAAATGAGAACATGCTGAATATATTCTTCCTCAGAATTGGACCCCAACATTGTGCCTGATGAAAGAACTTCTGTTTCAGAAAAATATGTTTATATCGCATTGTGAAGCATTGATACAGAGGGCAATCCCTTAAAGCAGGTGTGGGCAACTGCCAGCCTTGAGGGGACTCCATTGGTCCCCCATGGCACCATGCAGGGCACTACATCCCTCCTCCCATTGCCAGGGCATCTTGACACATTTTTAGGTCTTTGTAGGAGCACCTCACCATTTGTATGCCTCTTCAGACTTTTTTCAAACAGGAAGTAATTGGGCTTCCTGCTCTTCCTGGAAACACACAAAAAGTACACTTACTTTATTTCTTTTTATTTTAGTTAAATGGTTTATACTTTGCCCTTCAACAGGTTCCCAGTGTGTTTTACAGAACTACGATAAAATAAACGTTAATACATTACAATGTGAAAGAACATTATAAAAGCAGCAAAAATAAAAACAGACATAAAATATTTGAAAACCACTACAATTTTCATTTTAATTATGTGTTTGTTTTGCATAACTGTGGTATGTTGTGTGCTGGATTATGTGAGTGAGATGAAAATTGATATGCAGGCAATCCCAACATGGAGTTAGATTTGACCATTGGACTTAGTCTCCTTTTGAGTCGAAGTGTTCTAACTCAGTGACAGTTGCATCTGACTACTTTTACAAGTTATATTTTACTTTGTATGTGAATATTAATCAGTTGTTTGTCAAGTATTGTAAGCCACATACAAACAAAATATAAACTACTTCAGATTGTCGACAGCTGATATATACTGAAAGTGCAGCAGAAATTGTTTATGTGTGGTGAAATTCCTGTGTCTTTCTCAGATCAATAAGCATGCCTTCTCTGGTGGCAAAGACACTGTTGAAGAGCACAGGAGGTATGGAGGCAACTGTGAAGTAGATGTGTCTTACATGTACCTCACCTTTTTCCTTGAAGATGATGACAGATTGGAACAAATTAAGCAGGTAATTATTGTTTCCTTCCTCCAAAGATCCTTAACCATCCTGAGAAAATCTTCTAGGCAGTCATCATTTTTCACTTTGAGATTATATTTTTCCCTTCCAATTTCTTTATATTTTCCTCTTTTGAGTCAAAATCCATCGAGTATTTGTGTGTGAGCTCCAGTGAAATAATGAGAACAGAGAAAGAGCTCTGAAAAAAAGGGTGTCAATTATCCATTGATGTATCCAGTTCATCTAAAAATTTTAAAAAAAAGATTTTACATAAAAAAAAATGTGTGTGTGAGTGTGTATTTGCATCTTTATAAACATCTATAAAATCCTTGTAAAAAGTTACCCAGTAAGTGTGCAAAGTCCCCAGCAGAACTAAAGCCTCACTAAGGCAATTCACCCATAATTGCCTCAAAAGGTTGGGAAAGGCCATCATTTTCCCCTTTATCTAGTCTAAACACAGCATGGTAGTGTAAAGTAAAAAGTAGCTAATCTTTGGTAACTGTTTCTCAGGATGTGCCTTTAGACTTAAAAGACTCTGCATGAGTCATCAAATCAAACCTCCCATGCCTAAAATGTCCCTTTCTGTTGCAGTTAGAGTCATAAGAGGGACTGGTGTGTCTCATTAATAAAAGGAGTTTTGCATGTCAGCAGCTGTCATTTCAAAATACTCACTTGAGGACAACTCCAGATGTTAGTAGATATGACCATTATGTTCTCTTGGCAGGCCTATACAAGTGGAGCTCTACTGACAGGAGAACTGAAGAAGACATTGATTGAAACACTTCAGCCCATGATTGCAGCTCACCAACAACGACGAAAGCAGGTCACAGATGAAATGGTGAAGGAATTCATGACTCCGCGAAAGCTGGCGTTTGATTTTTAATCCTAGAAGTGCATGTTAATTTATCAGTAGATTCAGAACACAATGGGTTGATGCTATCATACCCTATTATATGTCACCTTTCTGCGATGACGCCTGGGCTGAAGTCAGTGTTACTTCAAACAATTTACTTACAAAGTTTTCCTCCATGTGTGTCAACAATTGTTTAGGAAAGCATCGTTTATGAATTTGAAAGAAACAACTATAAATTACAGAGATGACTGGATTATTGTAAATTAGCAGGATGACTTGGTCACCTAGAAATGATTGTTCAAGAACAGACTGTTCAACAGAAGTATATTGTTTTGTGGAATATGTTTTTTGCAAAAATGATAACATTACATCAGTAAAGATTTCCATGCAATGCCAAATTCTACAGTCTTGAGATCTCTGTTGGTATGCTTTTATATCCCCTAGGAGTTCCTGATTTAAAGATCATTTTACCTCTTTGATCCAATTTGTTCCTGTTCCTTTTATTTTCAGATTACAATGGTCTTAACTGTATAATATCATAGTCTCCCAAGTCATGGTATATTTGTGAGTTTCACAAGGGCATTCATAAGTATGTTCGTGTTTACTGTTAAAAGCATAAAACAGGTGAATATTCTTCTGAACAGCACTTTTTCTGAAATATATGCTGCGTGTGCTGAATTTGATAGTAGAATATGGGATTTGACAAAGTACTGTTCTACCCTATGTAACAGAAGAAGTAATATTAACTGCTTCTTCTCAGGAGCAGCATGGGATTGTGAGGTGTTATTTCTGCAGATGCAATATATACAGCTACAAAATGCCTGTATCATAATTGAAGATAGCTAGACTAGGCTGTGAAATCAATGAGATACCTCCTGAACAAAGGAAATTGTTTGTTTTGTTGTTTTTATGTAATTGTTAGGATTAAGAGTAACATGTCTCTCCTGATGATTGTATAATCCTCTAGAAAGAAACCCTCCACCAGATATAGACCTCATTGTGTATATTGAACATAGAGCAGGCTTATAGTGAGAAATGAAGTAAAGTTTATATTTTTCTTTGTATTAAACACTGAGAAATAGAGCTACTCTGAATACACAGTTCAGCAGAATACCTCTTGCCCAATTCTTACTTAAATCGGATAGCATTTCTGAGATATATACATGACATGATAAGGTAGGACAATAGGCTATGTGATATAAGCAGAAAATCCATGATAGGTTTGCCTTAGGGTTGCCATAAATTGAAACCACTTGAGAGCGCACAACAGCAAAGGCCCAATGAGGCTAGAAATTGTAATCTACTTCTAACATAATTCTAAATAGGTTCTAATCTGGCCATTGGAAGTGTGTTTAGAATTCTGTATTAATTTTAGTACTTGTTGCTCAGAGTTCTGATGGTCATGAACAGGGGAACAACAATTTTGGCTTAAGTTTGGTAGAAGACAATAGAATTGCTCTCTGCTCCAGCAGTTAAAGAAAATGCAGCAAAATTTTGCCTTTCAACTTCATTCTATATTATTTCCATTTGTCCCAAATCAATGTGCATACTTGAGGGTAGTAAGTAATCTATTAAAAAGTCCCTAAACTAAATCACAGAATTTGTTTCATATGAAAGGTTGCATAAAAATTAGATTTTGGCTGGTGCTCAGTATTAGCTATGAGGATTCTTTCCTGATTTTAACAAAAATAAGTGTTGCTTACACTGAATCCAAGAGAGTCGTTTGATATTGAGCATTTCCCTGATAAATTCATTGAAGTACTTTCAGTTGGGCTTGGTATAGATACTAAAACTGTATGCATGTAGTGATTAAGATTGTGTTTGTCAGTCATCTACACAAGAGGGGACAGTTTGTGCTGCTCCAGTCCAATTTGTTTAACTACAGTTCCCACTGTCCCTCACTGTTGGCTATAGTGCCTAGGGCTGATGGCCCACAAATTGCTCATTCCTGCTCTGTAAATTTTCTGTAACATTTGCACACAGTTCACCTAGGTATAATATGAACAATCTGTATACAAAAAAATAGAGGTGGGATGATCCCACGGGTTGGACATATACCTTAGCCTCTGTGTGTAGGCCTTTTGGGCTATAGGTACATTGTCAAGGCAAGCAAGGGTAATCCAGCCTAAACACCAGAACCCATATGATTTTGTACCTAGTTAGTACTAGGGAATAAAAGGAATCTTCAGATAGCTCTAGGAAAGATCCTGCCTGAAACCCTGGGGGAGATCCCACCAGTCAGAGTAGACAATACTGAGCTAGATGGATCCATAGTCTAACTCAGTAGTATAAGGCAGCTTCCTAAGTTGCTTCACTTTTGTTAGATCTACAATCTGAGCATCTGGGAGGAATTGTATAGCACAGTTGTCTTCTTCATGCCTTCATGCTGGGGTTAATATCCTGCATTCCTTTGTTTATCCCCAAAGAATTTGGTTCCATGGGGCAAACTTGATAGGCTTGCTAGCTTGGTACCTATATAGTTGTGGATCAGTTCCTCTTCCCCCAGGTTAAGAATGAGCTGTGCCTGTTTCATAAAGCCCCTAAGTGGGACTTGGAGAACCTACACTTCACAGGCCAGACTAAGCCTGCAGGAGAGCCAAAAACTTCTATTGTTTTCTATGTTCTGTGATTGGTGACAACAGATAAGAGCTCATTCAAAACCTGGGAAATAGTTGCATGATACTGAGCTGCGGTTTGCAGCCTAGGAGACTATTACTTACTTCTGAGCTGCACTTTGCTGCCTAGGAAGCTGTTGCTTAATACTGAACTGAGCTTGATGGGCCTGTATCCAAAGTGACAAGAAACAAACCTGAGCCATCCATTACTGGAATGTGCCTCATCCAAAAGGCTTTCCCCAGATTAGAATTCAGACTTTATGCCAAAAAAAAAAAAGATCCCCCACTGATACCATCATAGGATCATAGAGTTGGCATAAGGGCCATCTAATCCAACCTGCTGCCATGCAGGAATACACAATAAAAGCAGTCCTTTCACACTCTACTATGTATTGAAGTTTATGGTACTTGATGGCATCCCTGAAGCCTGTACGTTTCCATTTTCCACATTCTTATCCACTGAGCTGGAACAGATATGTGCTGGCCATGTAACTAGATGCTTCAGAGGGGGGTTGTCCTTACTAGTAGACATCCCTGAGGCACCTGACTAGCTGCTGTTGGATGTAGATAACAACCAAATGGAACTTATCTGATTCAGCACACTAATGCTCACAAAAGTATCATATGAAGGTTCAGATCTGAAGCATAATAATAGTGCATCTATCCTGCATGGCATGCATTGAGACCACACTCTGCCATTGTGTTGTTTCCATCCTTTAATGTTACTAGTTTAAGGTGATGTGTAACAAAGATTTATGTGGATAGAAATTTGCAATTAGAATCTTGTAAGCTGCCATAAGTTAATAAAATGGACCATGATGTCAGAAGCATACAATTGTTGAGATAAAAATAAAACATTTCTTTTCAAAAGGGCCAGGTCAGAAGGGTGACAGAGAAGCCAACCCTACTCAGACATCTTGCAGGGCAGCTTAGTCATACTGATGTAAAAGGAATTACTTGTGAATGATGCATAACAGCTGTACAAACCAAAATAACACAATAAAAACTGGGAGATCTTGCAGAACAGAGACTGTCTTTGATGTCATTGCCTATTATGTAAGGTTATACAATTTGTATATGCATTCATCTTACAGAAGAATCTCCCTAAAATAACTGCATAAATGATGATGAATAGAAACAACTGGCAATTGTTATGAATATGATTATGTAGTTTGTACTGAGCTACTTCTGTGAAGCAGACACTACAATTATTTTGCGATATATATGCCTGCAACTTCAAGTGCACCTATCCCATAAATTTGGAGTCATCTGTCTAAATAGCTCATTTCTCCATAAGATACCTGCTTCACACAAACAGCTCACCATCATCTTGAAGCTGACACAAGTAAATGTGAAGGGGCAAAAATGTCCTGAGGGGGAGAAAATACTCCTGAGGAGTTCTGTAACTCTTATCTGAACAGGAACTGAGTTAAAAGTGGCAAATTGTTCCTTTTGAAACAATATAAATTGAAAGGTATTCTTGTTCTCTCCAACATTTGTTTCCGCATCAAGCTGCATAAATGTTTTCTTTCCACAAAGTGACCTTGAGATCTAAGTAGTTATCAGGAGAATAGTTCTGTTGTTTTAACGATGATGAGTAGGTCAAATTCAGAGCAATATTTCAAACACCACTCTGTTTTCAAACGTTTCAACACAAATCTCTATTTCAATTAATTTCTATTTTTCTATGATCACTTGAACCTTTACAGCAGTGATACGCAAACTTTTTACCCTTAGAACCCCATTTTACATCTACATGTGAATGTCACACACCCCTACAAACAATATAAGTAATATATGAATAAAAATATTTTGTTTACCGGTATTTTAGTGTGCGTATTTTCACTTGCACATTCATGCCTATACATATTTTAAAATTTTATAAGGAAATATTCAAATTAGAAGAGCTTTATTTAAGCACAGAATGAGCTCAGGCTTGCTAGAGAGGTTAAGGACAATAGAAAGGGCTTTTGGGGGTATGTCCGTAGAAAAGAAAGAAGGAAATGGTAGGGCCACTGTGCAGAGAAAATGGAGAAATTGTAACGGGACAGAGAAAAGCAAAGCAAAGCAGCTTATTTATATACCGCTTCATATCACGCTATGGGATGTCTAAGCGGTTTACAACTGTGAGCTGATTGCCCCCCAACAAGCTGGGTACTCATTTTAGCGACCTCGGAAGGATGCAGGCCTGAGTCGAGCCTCAACCCTGGCTGGTCTTGAACTCGCAACCTTGTGGTCTATGAGTGAGTGGCTGCAGTACAGGCATTTAACCATTTAAGTAGAACTACTCAACACCTTCTTTGCGTCAGTCTTCTTACAAAAGGAAAAGGGTGTTCAACCTAAGGAAAATGGAGCATAGGAAACAATTGGGGAAATGCAGCACAGAATAAGTAAAAAGGAAGTACAGGAATGCCTGGTTAACCTAAATGAATTTAAGTCTCCAGGACCAGATGAACTACATCCAATGATATTAAAAGAACTGGCAAATGTAATCTCAGAGCCACTGGCAATAAGCTTTGAGAACTCCTGGAGAACAGGAGAAGTCCCAGCAGACTGGAGGAGGACAAACATTGTCCCCATTTTAAAAAGGGGGAAAAAGAGGATCCCAACCACTAGTGCCCAGTTAGTCTGACATCAATACTGAGAAATATTCTAGAACCGCTCATTAAACAGAGAGTCTGTGAACATTTAGATGGGAATGCCACAATCACAAAAAGTCAACATGGATTTCTCAAAAACAAGTCATGCCAGACTAATCTGATCTCTTTTTTTGATAAAATTACCAGCTTGGTAGATGAAGAGAATACGGTAGACATAGCATATCTTGATTTCTGTAAGGCTTGTGACAAGATCTGCCATGATATTCCTGCAAACAAGATAATACAATGTGAGCTAGACAATGTGACTGTTAGGTGGATTTGTAATTGGCTGACCGGCTGAACCCAAAGGATGCTCAGCAATGGCTCCTCTTCATCCTGGAGAGAAGTGACCAGTGGGGTGCCACAGGGTTCTGTCCTGGGCCCAGTGCTATTCAATATCAATGATTTGGATGAAGGAATAGTGGGCATGCTTTTCAAATTTGCAGATGACACCAAATTAGGAGGAATAGTTAATACCCCAGAAGATAGGATGAACATTCAAAATGACCTTAATGGATTAGAAAGCTGGGCCAACAGGCCCAGCGCCATCGGGCCTAGAATAAGAAGAGCCCTTCCTCCATTCCATCTGATGTCATCTGGCAGAGAGATACCAGGGCCTGTTTAAATATTTGAAGGGATGTCATATTGAGGAGGGAGGTAGCTTGTTTTCTCCTGCTCCAGAGAATAGGACTCAGAACAACAGATGCAAGCTACAGGAAAAGAGATTCCACCTCAACATTAGGAAGAACTTCCTGACAGAGCTGTTCGACAGTGGAACACACTCCCTTGGAGTGTGGTGGAGTCTCCTTCTTTGGAGGTCTTTAAACAGAGGCTGGATGGCCATCTGTTGGGGATGCTTTGATTTTGAGTTCTTGCATGGCAGGGAGTTGGACTGAATGGCCCTTGTGGTCTCTTCCAACTCTATGATTCAATATTTAACTCTATGCATGTGTAAATTTTACACATATAAAGTTTGAGAAGAGGAAGGGGGGATCAGGGCCTCCAAGTGTCTCACACACACACCCTTGAACAATTCTCAGGACACACAGCTCTTCGGGGGGGGGGTGTCCTGCCCCACCATTTGAGACCACAGTTTTACAGTATTCAACTTTAGCTGCTCAGCCACAACTGATTGGTAATTTGTTAGGAAATTCAATGCCATACTAAAAGAATAACTTATTGGCATTAACATTACTAAACACAATTGGTTGATATCCAATTAGTGAATTATAATGGTGCAAGTTGGACTTTCAATGAATCCCAAGTGATGCAGGCTGTATTTCAGAGTAAGGAACTGGCAAAACCACCTCTGAGTATTTCTTGCCTTTAAAAAACCCAATGAAATTCATGAGGTCAACACGCAACTTGAAGGCACACATACACATAAGTTGGACGTACATAGTCACAACTCACTTTTTTGGTCATTGCAAAGTCGCCGTGAGGACATCAAGTGCAGAGATCTGAAGACCCCCAGAGGCTTTTGCAAATGCCTGTTGCTCTGCATCCAGCTGCAGGAAAATAGCTGGCCACAGCTCTGTTCATCCCCCTCCCCCCATCACAATAATGGCCATGTGGGGTTACAAGTTGAGTTTTTGGAGGCTAGCACAAGGAGACAGCTACATGATACATGTGTCTCCCAATGTAAGATCTTGGCCAAATCATGACTTCTTGCAAATTGCCTTATATTGTTACTTTCTAGTTCCTTATTAAAAACCCTTCTAAAATAATAAGATAATGGCCTAAAAATTGGAGGAGCAATATTGCCCTCAAAATGCTCCCAAAACATTTTTGACTCTCAAAAGAAACAAGAAAAGTAATGAGTAAGTAGCACATGCACAAAAAGTCAGAACTTTTGTTGTATGATTCTGCAATTGGAACGTCATTATGACCTTGTCCCAAAAAAGGAACACATTACTGATAATGCTATTACTTAGAATCACAGAGCTGGAAGATATTACAAGGGCCATCTGGAGCACACAGCTAGAGCACTCCTGAGAGATGGCCATCCAATTTCTGTTTAAAGGACAATCAACCACCTTCCAAGACAATCTATTCCACTGCTTTTACTATCAGGAAGTTCTTCCTAATTACACCCCATTCGTTTGTGGCCTAATCTCTAAAATGGCAGAAAACAAGCTTGCTCCATCTTCTACGTAGCAACCCTTCATATATTTAAAGGTGGCTATCATGTCACCTTTCAGTCTTCTTATCGCCAAGCTAAACAGACCCAGCACACTAAGCTGTTCCTCATAGGACTTGGTTTCCAGATCTTTTATCATCTTGGTGGCTCTGCCTTAAGCATGTTCCAAGCCTGCCAGTATCCTTCTTGAACTGTGATGCTCACAACCGGACACAGCATTCCAGGTTACATCTGACCAAAACAGAATAGGGCGATACTTCCCTCATTCTGGACACTATTTGGTTGATGCAAACTACAATAGCATTGGATTTTTGGGCTGCTTCTGTTAGAGTCATTATCAGTATTTATTTATATCCTGCCATTCTCCCAAAATTGGAACTTGTACCTATTAACTACCAGTTTGCATGTTACTGTTCAGCTCTTTAGGCACAGCACAGGTACATTAATCCCATTTTCGGAGAAAGTCTTTCCCCTTCCATAAAACACAGTTCTGGAAACTAACATTTCATTGCCAACAACCACACTGGGCTGTGCTAGGTCCACAAATACTGCAAAGAAAAGGAGAAGAATCAAAACTGGAAGTGAACAGACATGTTTTTGAAGAGGGGATTGATTTGAGGAGAGGTGAGGAACCTCAAGGCAAATCCCATTGTATCTCCTTTATGCTTAAACAATTATGTCCCAAGATATTACTGGAAATGACATTCAGGGGAGGCTGAGGAATGTCAAAGCTCACACCTTTGGAAGGGGCATATAGATAAGAGTTGCCAGATCTCAGGGCCTGGCCCTGATTCTCCATTTTTCATGGGTCATCTCCAGGCAGGAGACCATGGTTTTCCAGTTTAAGTAGGTTCAGTTCCAGGCAAGAGGAAAGGGCTCTATACAAATCTCCAGCTCGGCTATTAAATCAGCAGCTCACCACAGTTTGCAAGGTTTAATTGATTAGTTGCTACAACTTGCAAAAACTCTCCAGAGGGTCTATCTATTTACTTAGGGACTCGACAGATGGGCCCGATAGAGTGGCCTCTGGCCGCCCCTTTACTTGCTGGATTGGGGTCACAGCAACCGCATGCTGCAGCCCCTATCTGGCAGTTTGCCGCTTTAAAAATAAATGACGAAATGCCGCTCCTTTTAAGAGTGGCAAAAGGGTGCCTTTGCCACCATGGTGGCTTTTCACCAATTATTCAGTGCAGTGCAACTAAACACTGTGCCAAAGATGTGGTGTGACAGCGCCCAATGTCTGGTCACGTGAGTGGCATGACGCTGGCGTTGAGGCACCATTTGGGCATGCAGCGTGCGGTCGCCATGCCCCCACTCTGCCCCGATGCCAGCTCAAAGTAATGATTGGTACAGCCTCTTAGTTAGCTTCCTTCTTCCCTCCCGGTCATTGTAGCATCAAGGTTCATCTTCCACTGTTCTCTGCTTCCATCTAGAAGCAAGTTGTTGTGTTCCTTCAAGTAGTTTCCATCTTCTGGCAAGTCTAAGGAAGGTGACCCTATCATGGGGTTTTCTTGGCAACATTTGTTCAGAGAGTGGTTTGCCTTTGCCATCTTCTAAGGCTGAGGATCACCCAGTGTGTTTCCATGACTGAGTGGAGATTTAAACCCTGTTCTCCAGAGACATAGGCCAACATTTAGACCACTACACCATGCTGTTATCCTATCTCCCTTAGTGAAAAGAAATAATCCTCTAATTTAATTTTGCTCAAGGAAGAGCCTCTTTAGCTAAAACTTCTGTTTTAATTTCCAAATAGGAAAATATATTCTGCACATGTGTATGTGTTTTGAATGTCAAACTGAGGGCGTTTTCACATGGGGCTTTAGGAGGATGCAATCCTACCTCCCTCCGGCCCCAGTCCGGCTCCTTTTCCAGTGTGTTCACACTCACGTTGCAGCAAACCCCGCCCCTTCCGGTGCCATCCCTGCATCAGTCTGGCTCCTTGCTCCGTGTGTTCACACTCACGTCGCAGCAAGTCCAGCCTCACTCCGGCCGATCCAGCGCTAACTCCGGACGTCCTCCGGCATCAGCCCCGGCAAGGTAATTCCTTTTTTAAAAAGGAATTAAGTTGCCGCCGCCGGAGCCATTCCGGAATGAGCGGCACGGTCGGCTCCAGGCGGCTTAGTGGGTCTATGTGAAAACATCCTGAGCAACTGTGGTTGGCACTTAATGCATGATGCTCAGTGACAACAGGAACCCATCCCTACATCTTTTTACCTAGAAACCTCAGGGCCTGGGACAATCCTGAACTGGCAACCCTACATGGCAATCCCACAGGCCACAATGTTCTCTCTTGTTGATTGCTTCCTGCCCTGATAGCCTTCAAGTAGTTTCCAGCTTCATTTATATATCACTTTATACCGCACTATGCAGTATTTTGTTTTGTGAGTGAGTGGCTGCAGTAAAGAGCTTGGGAAAGTTACTTGTTTGAGGGTGGAACTAAACCTCCCAACAGTATATTTACAGCAACACTCTTGAATCAGCACTAGTGGTCAAGAAGCTACCTTGTTCATTTCCCACAATGCACTAGGGACATTGCAATTGCAAGCTGCAATTAACCAGTCTCCTTCAAAAAGAAGAAGATAATTGTGGGAAAGGATATGATAGACATCTTTAATTTTTTGGATTCCCAAGCACACAAACCATTTTTCATGTCATGGAGAGCTTTCTTAAAAGGAAATTACTTGAGCATCTTGATAAATCTCATTCCAAAAAGACAATAATAACCAGTTTTAAGATGATGTGGTGTTATTTTTTATTTCAGCAAATGTTCTTCAAGCCGAAGTACAGCTTCATAAGTAAAGAAAACCACCATGTTTGCAGGGAAAGCACGGAGTGAGTTTAGTCCAAGGCCTTTGAAAAGCACTCTCAGCCCCTCTTCTCTTATGCTGTCCCTGGCACAGTGTATTAGTCCTGAGTATTTACGTTGCCCCTCGCCATCTGCTTGCATCCTGGATTTAAGGACATCCATTGGGGTCGCTGCACCCCAGGCCACCACTCCAGCACAACCTCCAGAAAGAAGCACAGCCCACAGACCTGTGTGCATAATTCACAATTCTGTTAATGAAAATGGACTTGAAGCAGCCTTCTTTTAAAAAAATAACATACAACATTTATATAGACCAGGGGTAGGCAACCTAAGGCCCGGGGGCCAGATGCGGTCCCCCGAGGCCTTTGGACTGGCCCCAGGCTGGTCCTGCCGCCGCCACTGCCCCCCACCGCTGCCGCTGCCCACCATGATGATATTAATTATTGTTATTACTTGTTCTTGGGTTTTCTTGGCAAAATCTCCACAGGAGTTTTGCCATGGCTTTTCTGGGGCTGAGAGAGTGTGTGTGCATATTTTTTAATTTTTAAAAAAAAATAATATTTATTTATTTATTTATTTATTTATTTATGGTGCTTCGGCCCCCCAATTGTCTGAGGGACAGCAACCCGGCCCCCGGCTCAAAAAGGTTGCCTACCCCTGATATAGACAAAGAGCTTTATTGCATGTGAAAAGAAAGCCGAAATACAGTGGGAGAGTACTGGCTTTCTCTGTGAATCTCCACATGCCGTTGTAGCACTTTTGTTCTCTTCCCTAGTGAAATGGTCATGAAAGTGTGCCTTTTGTCATACTGGAAGAATCCATTTGACAAACAGGACATTTTTGTTACCGTCTCCCTTGGGAAGCAAAAGCAAAGCAGCTTCATTTATATACCGCTTCATATCGCGCTATGGGATGTCTAAGCAGTTTACAACTGTAAGCTCATTGCCCCCCAACAGTTGGGTACTCATTTTAGCGACCTCGGAAGGATGCAGGCCTGAGTCTAGCCTGAGCCCTGGCTAGTATTGCACTCGCAACCTTGTGGTCTATGAGTGAGTGGCTGCAGTACAGGCATTTAACCACTGCACCACCAGGGAAGGAGAATGGAAGTTCTGCAACGGCATGCAAAGAAGCACAGAGAAAGCTGGTACACTCCCACTCTGTTTTGGTTTTCTTCTCTTATGTGATAAGACTCAAAACCAGCAACTCACCGACCATACAATTGTCCAGAATAACAATAACATACCTGATATAATTTCATCTTTTAAAACAGATGCCTATTATAAAATGAGCTGCAAGGCATATTGAAGGACATTGTGCCCATTTCCTTGCAAACAGCTACTGAATGCCTCTTTATCAAATAAGACGACTTAAGCTCAACAACTTCCATGTATACAGATATGGAAATGACCTTGAGCTTAAGAACAGAAGATCTCTGTAGGATCAGATGAAAAGCCTATCTTGTTCAACATTCTGCCCACACAGTGGCCTCTGAGGAAATCCACCATCAGAACAGGAGTACAACTGCATCCTCTTGTTCACATTTCCCACCAACTGACATACAGTGTGGGCCCTTGGTATCTGCTGGGGTTTGGTCTCAGGTCTACCCTGCTTTGGATGCTAAAATCTGTGGATGCTTATGCCCCATTCTATATAATGGTATAGTAAAATGGTGTGCTTCACATAACATGGAAAAATCAAGGTTGCTTTTTTATTTTTATTTTTATTTCATTTTTTGAATTATTTTAAGCCATGGATGGTTGAATCCATGGATACAGAGGCCCTACTATACAGGTTTGCCTCAGTGAAATGAAGTACCGGTAGATGTATTCCTGGCCATTATTTCTTCAACAGAAAATGTACTACCAGTGAGAAATAACATGGGAAAAGAATAGGGATAGATTCCTGCACAACAAAAAAAGAAAAGCAGTTCAACATGTTCTAGCAAACCTTTTATTCAAAACAGACAACATGTAGGTGTCAAATGAAACAACAACTAGATCGGGTGAGCCATGCATAGGTGAAGAAAAATATTTTGAAACTTATAGAGACCACTTGAATGCTTCTTCCAAAATGTAGCCAAGGATGACTTTTTCTTTCAGCAGCTTCCATTTTTCTTATAATTTACATTTTGGTGTCCCAACTTATACATGTTTTGTTTTTGTTTTTAATATGCTTGGGGTAGTTGGTGAAGCAGACTCTCCCATCTCTTTTCTGTTTTGCTCTTCTTGTATGCTCAATAAGGTATTCCAGAGGCAGAGGCTATTTACCTTGCCTATTGTAGGTAGCTCTGACACCCATAGCTACAGCAGGATTGGCTAGAGCACAATTGCACTCCTTTTGTGGCTCAAACTTTATTGTGTTCACTGCAGCAACTTGTCATTAAAATGCAGTGTTTCTCCAGCTCTCCTTCACCATCTTCCCAATGCTGATGCTGCTAAAAATCTTCTGGCTAGACAGAAGATGAGGGACTGGAAGTGTAAAAAGACTTCAGCCATTTGTCACACAAGGCCCATTCTCACCACAATCACACTTGTTAAAGTAAACAGAATCATACCTGTTTGTGAGCAGCCATTATTGCATATCTTATCAAATTCACAACTGGGTCTGCTTCTGCCATTGTGCTCTCTTCCAGACTCTGCCTTAACCTCAGCTCCCTGCCTATGCCCTAACCAGTATGCCTTAGGGTTTTTTATTTTTATTTACACTTTTTAATGCAATTCCAGAGTTCTGCCAATGTGATTTATGGTGTTTTTTAAAAAAAAAAAAAGAGAGAAAAAGAAAATAGAAAAAAATAATTAATTAAATCAGGCTGCTTGGGAATAGAGGAGGAGACTATATGTCACCACATGACTGCCAATATTGTAACTGCTGCTGCAGCAACGTTTCACACATGAGGATTAATGGGACTGCTGTGTGATTGGTAGCCTATTGATGGGTTTCCCCTGTCAATGAAAAGGGATTCCCTAACCATGCATTGCAGACACTGCAGCTACAGGTCAGAGGTTACATTATGTGATAAATATTGTCAAAGGCACTGTTTTATAACTATAATTGTGGCTTCAAAGCTGTGTGTGATAATCTCCTTTGTAAAGAGGATCTTCACTATCACAGGCTTTGTTAATTGAGATATGCTTGTATGACAGAGGAGGCAGAAGACTTCAGACCAGAGCTTTATCCTTCCACATCATTAGGGATGCTCATACTGACTTTACAGTAAATCTAATTGCTCAAGAGTGGGAGTCATGTGGTCCAGATGCTGTTGAACTGAAACTCCCTACATTCCTCAACATGAATCATGCTGCCTAGGGCTGAGGGAGGGGGAGCTGCAGTCTATCAATATCTGGAAAGCCGTGTTATTCTCACCCCAATGAAACCCCAATGATATTTCTGCTGTGAAACGTAACAGCCCATCCTAGGAGGTTCTGCTTTCCCTTTCTTTGTGACTCATGATACTTCCCCTTTCTCCAGTGACTGCAACAGTCATTTTTCTCCATCTTCAAATCCTAAATAAATTTGATTCTTGGCTGGTTACTGTAAGATTTCAAATACACTTATCTCCCTTTCGCTTTTCTTCCTCTTGATCTTTGCTCAGTCTAGTTCCATGATTAAATCAGACCATTGGGCAATCTACGCACAACCATGTTTGCACAATCACAGTCTGAGATCCTTACTTCTTTCTCCAAGGCAACACCTCTGTTATGCAGCAATTCTCCTGTCTCATGTGGCAGTGCATACATTTTATTTCTTCAGTATCTGCCATGAAGCTATCTTATTTCATCTGGAACTAGGCCAACCCCTTCCATCCCCCAGAGTTAGAGGGGAGCAGAGCAAAGACCCTTTGCATCCAGTTAGCCAGAGAGGACTGAGGCCCTAATTGTTCATCTGAAAAACCCATTTTGACAATATTATTGTCAATGCTTATAATCTTCTATTAATACATTAAAATGTGCCAAAAATAAAATAAAATAAGATGACAGCATGTATCATGCCATGACCGTTTTGACCCACCCATTTTGTGGGATCCTCTCTTTTCCTTTCTAAGCATTGCCTAGGTTGCAAAGCCACTGGTGCTAGTCAAATGCTAACAATAAAAATCCATTTTATTTCATCATTTGGAAAGTTGCCCTGCTCTATGGCAATTCACCTGCCTTCAGTGGTAAATTATCCTAACTGCTTTTCTGATTCTAGTAGACTGAAGAGATGCATGATTATTCTCATTCTTCCTAAAGCTTTGTAGAATTCAGGTCTATTTAGTAATACATTCAGAAAATGCTATTAGATAGCATGGTATGATTTAGTAGGAATCCAAGAGAACAGACTTGCCAAGGAAGGAAGGAAGGAAGGAAGGGGAAGAAGCGGAGACTTAGCAGAGAGGAAGAACTATTGGATGACAGCGGGGGACATGGTCTCTTAATCAGCTAATTTCACAAGAGCTCAAACAGAATTTTGTAAGAGGCACTCTGAACATATTGCACAACATTAACAACCTGTGCCAATTATCAATACATTATTTCATCCTATCTAATCCTGTCCATCCCACCTGAAGAACCCTTTTCTACAATTGCCCTTATCCATTGGGTTACCCTATACAGACTATGCTGCCTGGAGGAGTCTTGGAATTGTAGTGTCACAATTGTAATGGTAATGTCAAAATGGTAATGTAAAAACAATTTTCCAACCACTGTACCACCTGCTATGATTCCATGATCTCTACCAAGTCAGATAGCATTTTTCATTGTTAAAGGACAGGCAACAGGGAAATCTAAACAGATGTGGTTTATCTATTTGGCTGAATACAGGTAGTATTTCTCAGTTTGCATCATCTTTTTATTAATTTATTATTTATCATTTTATTAGTTTTGTTTGTAAAGAAACAGCCAGCATGATGTAGTGGTTTGGGTCTATGACTCTGGAGACCAGGGTTTGACTCCGTATTCAACCATGAAAACCCACTGGATAACTTTAGGCAATTCACACACTCTCAGCCTCAAAGGGAGGCAAAGGCAAATCCCCTCTGAACAAAGCTTGCCAAGAAAACCCAGTAATGGAGTCACCTTAGTTAGGGTTGCCACAAGTTGGAAATGATTTCAAGGCACACAACAACAATAAGCTGCTTTACAAACTGTTCCCCGATCAAACTATACAAATTACTTTTGCAGTTTGACTTCAGTTTGCAGCAACTGAAATAAGGACGTTATCACACGGGGGCCAATTTCGTGTTTAAAGAGACAATAAAGTGGAAATAAACCATCCCGAAAATAAAGTGAAAATAGAGGTTAATTGTGCAAAAGCATTTCACATGTAATTAGAATAAAAACGAAATTACGCGAAAAGTGACAAAAAGACGTTTTTAACTTTCATACAGAAGTGAAAAAAACCCGTAAATGTACTAGAAATGGTTCCCTTGCACATGCGCAGGTATAAGTATGCTCGGCGTGTTTGGGGGGACTTGTTGCATCATTTCCTTTGCGACGCAGGAGCATTTAGCTGGACTTTGGAGTAGCACCTCTCTATATATATTTATATTTTTATATTTATATTTAATATATACATACATATTGTGTGTATGTGTATATATGTATGCACTCACACACACATACACGCACATACATACACACATACATGTATTATATGATGGCACATATATATATATATATATATATATACACACACACACACACACACACACAAACACACATACACACACATGTATTATATGATGGCATATATACACACATACAAACACACACACATGTATTATATGATGACATATATATATATATATATACACACACGCACAAACACACACACACACATCTATTATATGATGGTGTGTATATATATATATATATATATATACACACACACACACGCGCGCGCGCGCGCGCGTCTTATATGATGGCATATATATATATATATATATATATATACACACACACACACACACACACACAGACACGTCTTATATGATGGCATATATATATATATATATATACGCACACACACATGTGTTATATGATGACATATCTATATCTATATCTATATGCACACACACACAAACACATGCATTGTATGATGGCATATATATATATATATACACACACATACACACACACACACACATCTATTATATGATGGCGTATATATACATACACACAATATACATACAAACACATGCATTATATGATGGCATATATATATATATATATACATACACACACACACATCTATTATATGATGGCGTATATATACACACACACAATATATATATATATATTGTGTGTGTGTATATATACGCCATCATATAATAGGTGTGTGTGTGTGTGTGTGTGTGTATATATATATATGCCATCATATAATGCATGTGTTTGTGTGTGCGTACATATATATAGATATAGATATAGATATATGTCATCATATAATACATGTGTGTGTGCGTTTATATATATTTATATATACACACACACGTCTTATAGGATGGTATATATATATATATATATATATATATACACACACACACACACACACACACACACATGTATTATATGATCTCTTCAGAAATATGTACTTCTATTCTATTACATCAGAAACTCCTCAGCACCATTAAATACTACCAGACAGGAAATTTTAGAAAGAAAAAGTGGAGAGGCTCATGTCTGCCTGGCATGTTTGTTGCCCAAGCAAAACAGGAAGTAAACGCAGCCCCACAGAACCATGGGAAAACCAGCAAAAAGCTTTAAAGGGTATTTTTTAGTACGAATTTGAATTTCACACTATAGTAAATGCACAATTACTGTAATATCGCAAATGCATTTCCTCTAAAATCCTGAAAGTAAAAAGATCTCGGATAACACCACTTTGTGACCACTTTAATATCAGTTTCTGTGTGACGTCGTGTGAAATCATTAGGCATAAATACCCTTTTTTCTGGGTTTTGTGTGGGATAACCTATAGATTTCACCTGTGTGATAACGTCCTAAATTGATAACAAAGGAGGGGAGTGGGAGTAAGAGAGAAAAACTAGGTCATTATAAAAGCCGCTGAAAAAGTGGGACAACACAGAATTACTTGAGACTGTCCCTGCCCAATTGGGACAATTGGAGAGTATGTTCTCAGAACAAATATCATACAATTTCCATTGCACTGAGCTCTGATTCTGTACATGAAAAGATGCTACAGATATTGCTCCCCTTGGTGGATCTCTGTAACCAGCACTTGGGAAAATACAATTCCAATTTCTACAAAGGGATCTGACATGGCTTTTTGACATCTAAATCCATTTCCTAGTCCCAGTTAGAATAAACCTATTGAATTGAAATCAACAATTCAGATTCAATGGTTTTATTCTGTTTGGACGTTGGTTTTGGCAGTGGTTCTGTAATGTTGCAAATAAAATCATCTTTAAAAATTATCCGGCTTAAAGAAACATTTTTATGCTAAAGAAATATTTCTTCATATGTGCTTCCAACACTATCCTTTAAAAACAAGCATTTCCTTTAGGCAGTTTAATTTCTTGGGAAAGGAAGCATTCCTGGTTTTTCAAGTCTGGTTCTTCACTTTGCATATCCAGAGATAAGGAAACCAGTAAATGATGGGAGCAATTTTTTTCTCTGAGTCTCACGGAAAAATACACACTGGACAAAATTCTATTGTTTCTCCCCATAAAAGTGAATCAATTTAATTCACCTATGTGTTGACAATTAATTCAATGGTCTACTCTATTCAGATAACAAACTAGATTTCAGCCACTGATTGTTAATGCATTCAGATCCTCCTGATATAATTAAATACAATCACATACAGTAGATGTAAAGTTAAAGGAACTTTTTTTGTTTTAACATCAAATCATTTTAAATATATGTGGGCTACAAATGGATATAAATAATGTACTTCATTGATAACTGCCTTGACAGACTTACAGATACAAACAAACACTCAAAACTCAGCTGTATAGTTTTGTGGAATATTATCTAATGAGATTTGCTTCTGGTAGCACAACAAGAAACAGAAAAGCATTTTTCCATCAGGTTTGAATTATCATTACCACACTTGAGGTTATTGTTAATTACTGCCAAGTTAACTTCAACATATAGTAACTTTTGGATGAGACCTCCAAGACCTCCAAGACTTCCTGTCATCAACAGCCTTGCTCATGTCCTCCAAACTCAGGACTGTGGCTTTCTTGAATGAATCTGTCCACCCGTATTGTGCTCTTCCTCTTTTGCTATAGCCTCCCACTTTAGCAAGTATTATATTTTCTAATAAGCCATGTCATCTCATGATACGATACACACACACACACACGCATGTCACCTCTACCTAAAAGCCAAAATGACCAAACTGAGACTATCATATTATGGTCGTATCATGAGATAACATGGCTTACACACACACACACACACACACACACACGCGTGTGTGTGTGTGTGTGTGTGTGTGGCTCAGACATAGAAAGGAATATGTGTCAATCTGTCATGAAAAAGACAGTAAAAGCCAATTTTCGAGGTCCATGAAAGAACAGTTTCTGCACATACCTGGCTTGTCTTGGCCAGCTGGAGTAAGCCAGTCACATAGAACAGAATAGGAGAGAAAATACGTTGCAGATGAATGGCAATCTCTACACAGCAGAGCCAAAGAACCCCTGTACAAACCCCTAAGGCCTTCCTCCTTCACAATTGTCCTCAAGCAATGCATGGCACCTTGGTATTTAGGCTTGGAGGCAAAGAGATGGGATGGTGCAGATGAGTGAAATGGCTCTTTCTGGATCTGTAATCTTACTTTGGCTATCTCTGCAGGTGATATTAGCAGAACCTGCAAGACAGAATGGAAAATGGAAAATTTTTACATTTGGACCTTTTGATATTCCAAAGTACTTGGACATTCTCTCCAAGAACCTGGCATTCCTAAGGATATGACCCCAATTCGTCCATCCCACCTGGTTATTTGCCATGCATGTACAGCACTTTTACTTTTGTCTTACCATATACTATCTCCTTTTGTGTAATGTGACATCCCCAAAGCCCATTGACCCATAGACGGTATTTTATTTTATTTGACTTTATTTTATTTATACGCCATCTTTCTCCTACAACTGAGGCACAAAACAGCACATCAGGATAACTAATAAAAATATCATAAATTATAAATATTAAATTACACATTAATTTAAAACTGTAACAGGAGGAGATGGAAGGTACAGTGGGACTTTTCATTCAGGTTTCTCCACTGTCTTGGTTCCATCTCCCAAGACAGCCACAGCAGCAGAGAAGCTAGAATGGGCATACACACACCCTTTCTTCTGTGGTCTCCTGACAGCCCGTTCTAGGTCTGGTGCAGCTGCTCACCAAGCACTGCCCTAGACCCAGAACAGAAGACACCGCAACCCCAACCAGTGGTCACTGATGGGGAGTATGGTATGCTGTGGCCTCCTACAGCCTGTTCCAGGTCTGGCACAATTGGTCACCCAACATATATTCCAAACCTGGAATGAAAGGCATCACACCCCTCACCTGGGCTATGGGCAGGGGGAGACAATGGTCCAGCCTCCAAACAACTCATTCTGGGCCTGGAGTGGCATGGCTGCTGGGCAAGTGAGAAAGGGAGGTGACACCCCTTCTCATTCACCCAGCAGCCATACCACTTGTATCAGTTACATATCAGATATATTTACAGGATGGGTTGTTGGCAGGAGTAGGTAAGCTGAGGTCCTCTAGATCTTTTGGACTACCATTCCTAAAAATCTCAGCCAGCATGGCATTTTGATATTCCAAAGTACTTGGACACTCTCTCCAAGAACCTGGAGTTAACGCTTCGAGGAGCTGTAGTCCAAAAGATCTGGAAGACACAGTTTTTGTGGGTTTTTCAGGCTATGTGGCCGTATTTTTGAAGAGTTTATTCCTGACGTTTCACCAGCATCTGTGGCTGGCATTTTCCACAGATGCTGGTGAAACGTCAGGAATAAACTCTTCTAGAACACGGCAACATAGCCTGGAAAACCCACAAAAAACTATGGATGCTGGTCATGAAAGCCTTCAACTTCACATATCTGGAGGACAACAAGAGTTGGACTGTATACCTAAGACAGTCAGATAAGAAATGTAAAATAAATTATAATAATTATAAATAGTAGCTTCTTCTCAACAGGATTTTAAAATAAACATTCTATCCTTTAACTTTTTTCTTTTCTTTTTAACAGTCTTTATTTTTTTTTTACTTTGAACCTACCCGGACAGCACCAGTAGCAGCTCCAGCAAAAGATATATCCACTTTTGATGGCTTGCTACTTGCAGAACCATATCGTACTCTGCAGATGTTATACAGGAAGTTTTTGTAGATGCCAAACGAAAGAGATGAAATAAATGATGCCATGACAACTGTCATTGACACTCCACGGTAGAAACCTAGCACCTGTATGCATAGAAAAATAAGGAAAATAACTTTTTGAAAAGTGGAATAAAAAGTCTGAGCCATTTATTTTACTTAATGTACTCAAACTTCTCTAATATAGAGCAGGAGTGGGCAAAATTTGTCCCTCCAGATGTTTTTGGACTGTATTTCTTATCAAGTCTACCTAGCATTGTCAGTGGTGAGGGATGATAGAGCCACAATCCAACAAGGATAGAGCCACAATCCAACAACATGTGGAGTGCTGCATCTTCCTTGCCAGTGATACAGAGGAACAGAATTGATTACTTTTCTTCTAGTTTCTGTAATGAAAGTAAAGTGGGCCCTTGGTATCTGGTGGGGTTTGGCTCCAGGATCTCCTGTGGATACCAAAATTCATGGATCTTCAAGTCCTACTATACAGAGGGGTCCCTGTTGAGATGCAAATGGATTTTAAATTTCCTGGACTTAAGATAAATATAAAAACTCTGGTATTTCCTAGCAGGCAACCCTTAGAGATATTGGCCTGCAACTTGCATAATTCCCAGAGAGGGAATGTGAGACTTGTAGTCCAAAATATCTGGAGGGCACTAGGTTGGGGAGGTTTGCTTGAGGCTATGGTTGCTTGTAGCCCTATTGAATTCACAGAACATGAAAGCAGAGAGAAATAAACAGCATTGTTGAAAGGTATGAAATACCAGCAAAGAATTATGTACTAAAAGTGAAAGGCTATAGAAGTTCTGGGGAGTTGGGGAGTGAGAACATAATACACTTAATGTACTATACTGATGACTGTTTACACATCATAATTTCCCATGGTGTTTCTGTGACATCATCGTCAAACTGTTATCTGCATTATGTACCAAATTGTAAGGGGAATTCCCCCACATTTCCACATCCAGATAAAAACATTCAGGTCTAGAGGAGTGATAAAGTTCTCCTCACTATCACAGCGGGACATTACAGACCGCTGGTTTTCTTCATGATTATACATACACTGCAGTATGTGGTAAAAATAATATGTATCCATCTGTACCTGTTGGGCCAACCTGTGTTTAAAATGGGTTGTTGAACTGCATGCAAAATAGTAGGGGCTGTCTCCAGTGAACACAGAGAATTGGCTCGAGACACTGAGGCATAAGGCAAACGAACAAGTAAAAAAGAGAGATCCTGTAGCCTTTTTCTATTCATATTCATACTGATAACAATTTAAGCTCTTTCGGGCATTATAGGTTAAATCATGCTTGGGACCAGACATGATTCGGATTTCAGAGTTTTTTTGATTTTGGAATATTTGCATATACATAATGAGACATCTTGGAGATGGGACACAAATCTTAGCATGAAATTAGTTTATGTTTCATATACACCTTATACACATAGCCGGAAGGTAATTTTATACACAATATTTTTAATAATTTTGTACATGAAACAAAGTTTGTATACACTGAACCATCAGAAAGCAAAGGTGTCACTATCTCAGCCTTCTATGTGGACAGATCTGGATTTTGGAATATTTCAGATTTTAGAATTTCAGATAGATAAGGGATACTCAACCTGTATAGAATCTGAGTAGAATAAAGCATGTGAGCCAAGGAGCCTATTAATCATACATGCTCTGTCATTATTTCCATCATCCTCCATACATGGAACTCAAGTGATGTTCTGAAGGGGAGACTGATGGAGGTTGTTAACACAGTTGAGGACATTGATTATCCAGCATTCATGGGATCGTGTCAAGACCCCCACGCATAAAAACGTTTCTTCTCTTCAAAACGCTGCTCTCCACATTAGGAGATCAGTGGAATCATGCAGGAGACAGACATAACTACTGCTCCTCACGTGTCAGGTCTCTTGACATTCATAATATCTGCCTAGGCTTTTTGTGAAGAACCATCATATATATTGGGCCATAACTAAAAGGAATTTGCCATACGTACGCTTTCAGTTCTGTATGTATCTAAGATACAGTGCAATATTCCACGGTAGCTTGACTGCGTCTGAATTCTCACCTGTTGAGACAATCAATCCATTATACACATCATGTCTAGGAAAACCAATAAGTTAGCATTTTTCTTAGATTTTGGACAAAATTGATGTTGGCATTTTGATTCTGGACAAAAAAGAGAGGGAATTGTCTGATACAGTATGAGTTTTACATAGGTTTTAGCTTTTATTTTTAAAGGAAGCCTTGTTGTTCTTTTTAACTGCCCTCAAGTCATGCCAAACTCATGGCAACCCTATGAGTGAGACAACTCCAAGCCTCCCTATCCCCCACTGCTCTGCTTAAGTCTCGTAGATTCATGCCCATGACTTCCCTGATTGAGTCTACCCATATGGTGTACAGTCTTCCTCTCTTTCTACTGCCCTCCACCTTTCCTAGCATTATTGTCTTTTCTAATAAGTCATGTTTTCTCATGATGTGGCCAAAGTACAAGAGCCTTAATTTGGACATCTTGGTTTCCAAGGAAATTCCTGGCTTTATCTACTGAACAACCCACTTGTTTGTCTTTTTGGCTGTCCATGGTACCTGCAGCACACTTCTCCAGCACCATATCTCAAAAGAGTTACCGTATTTTCCGGCGTATAAGACGACCCGCGTATAAGACGACCCCCAAATTTTTCCAGTCAAAATATAGAGTTTTAGCACCTCTATCCTCATTACCCTTATATCCGGCATATAAGACGACCCCCCCACTTTAGCCACAGATTTTGCAGGTAAAAAAGTAGTCTTATACACAGGAAAATGTCTGCCTTCTTCACTGTCCAGTTCTCACATCCATACATGGTGATGGGGAATACAATGGATTGGACAGTTCTAACTTTAGTGTACAGATGAATATCTTTGCACTTAAGGATCTTGTCTAGTTCCTTCATAGCTGCCCTTCCCATTCCTAGTCTTCTTCTGATTTCTTAACTGCAGCTGCCATTCTGATCAATGTTTGATCCAAAGTACAGGAATTCTTTAACTGTTTTGATTTCCTCACTGTCTAGGTTGAATTTATGTAGTTCCTCTGTGATCATTATTTTTGTTTTCTTTATGTTCAGCATTAAACCTGCCTTTGCACTTTCTTCTTTTACCTTCTTTAGTAACTGTTCCAAATCTAAGATGTTTTCTACTACTAGTATGGTGTTATTTGCATATCTTAAATTGTTGATGTTCAACAATGAAGACCTATGTCCTTTATTGTCATTGTCAGAGACTCTGTCACAAATCTCACCACTTAAGGATAAATAAAGGATATAGTACTCACCTCTGGCAGAAGTGACACAACTCTGCTACAAAAATGTCCATCTCTCACATGCCAAATGCCTTTTAATGTGGTGAGATGTGTGACAGAGTCTCTGACAATGACAGTAAAATGAAGGACAGGCCATATGGAAGGAGGTAGGCCCCCTTTTAAAAAAAGATTAAACCTATGTAAAACTCATACTGTATCAGAAAAAGTCCCTCTCCATTTTGTGGGAGGACATGAGAGAGGGCTTTTTCTGCAATGGCACCCCAGCTGTGGAAGTCCCTCCTTCTGGAAGCCCAATAGGCGCCAACATTAGAAACATTTTGGCACCAGGTTGAAAGCTGACTTTTCATTAAAGCCTTTGGGCCAAACTGATTTTATCCAGGCTGCACATGTTCTATAGTTATATTGTTTTAAAAAATATTAAATGGTTCTAAAACATCTGTTTTTAAACCAAAAATTAATTAATATATTTTTAATCTTTTTAACTTCCGTAATTATTTTTTTGATTTTACTGTAAGCTGCCCTGAGAACTTTGGATAAATGGCAGGATATAAATATTTAAATGAATGAATTAATGAATGAAATTGTGCCTGGTTACCCTAAAGTGGCCCTACAGCCCTCATGTGAGGTGAAGGATGCCATTTTATGGCCATCATTGAAAGAAGACTTTAATTTTGTATTCAGCCTCTATAGATAGAATGGGAGAGGGGGCACTAACTTGTCAAACTCAGGTGGAAAGGGAAAGGGATTAGAAACCTTTATTTCAGTCGTGACAGGGCCACAATCCAAACTAGAGGCAGCTGATGGCATTATTTTTACAGTACAAAATGTGTGAGATGGCTCTGGTATAAATCTCACTACGTAATATCTAGCTTGGTTCTGAGCATCGTAACTACATAAAATTTGTCCACAACTTGCTGGAGAGCATGTAGTGAAATGTGTGGTTAGATTGCTCAACAGTAATTTATTTTCTTTCATGTACAACAAAAACAGCAATACACATCTCCAAGAAGAATGACTGAGATTGACAATATTTACTGGATTGAACAAACAATTTAAACATCTACAAGTGATTGGATTTCTCTTTGCTGAAGCTTGGGATGAAATTGCCCAGTGATGGAAATCTTAAAATGGATTAAATCAATACAATTGGTTAAACAGAATTTGAACCACAATCATATTAGAAAAATGACAAGTAAATCAAAATATGTAAAAGTAGAAAAACATATGGACAACTCTGATGAGATTTGGCTCCCCTTCATTTCATTTGTAAATAAAGAACTTTAGTTATATCATCCAACAAACTATCATTTAAAATTCTGGAAATATATTCTAACCGATTCTATATTATTATTATATATTATAATATTTATTTGTATCCTACTCTTTTTCCCCAGAACTGGGATCCAGAGCAGCTCACAATATTAAAAGAACAGTATAATTAAAAACATAGAAAAGTAATACATTAAAATAGAATTAAATTATTACAATATTAAAATAGATTGCTTGTCTAAAGTTGTTCCAACAGTCAAAAAGACATGAGAAGGAAGTAAATATCTCTCACTTAACCAAGTAGATGTGTTTCTGGGCACTCTTTCTTTACAAGAGACAGAAATAACATGGAAAGAAACACATATCACAGAAAAGAGCATTTCAATGTGTTCTAGCAAACATTTTATATGACGCTAATAATACACATATGTGAAATACAACAAGCAGGCCAGATAAGTGTTGCACAAGTAAAACAACAACAACAAATCATAAACCTTCTGGAGATCATCTGAAGGCTTTCTCCAAAATACACCCATCCTTCACTTTTCTTTCACCAGCCTTCACTTTTTAAATAATTTCCATTTTAGTGATCAAATTTATACAGTGGGCGCTTAGTATTTGCTGGGATTTGGTAGCAGGACCTGCTGTGGATATCAAAATCTGTGGATGCTCAAGTCCCACTTTATACAATGGCATAGTAAAATAGTGTCCTTATATAAAATGGCAAAATCAAGTTTTGCTTTTTGGAATTTTGTTTTAATATTTTCAAAACATGGATGGTAGAATCCATAGATACAGAATCCATGGATATGGCAGGCTGACTGTAAAACTATGTGGGGCTTTCTTTTGTAACATGCTGGGAGTAGCTGGTGAAGCAGGCTTATATGCTCTCCCCTTTTCTGTCTGATTTGCTGTCCATGCATGCTCACTAAGGGCCTTTGCAGACTGCCAGAAATAATCCAGTTTGAGTCCACTTTAACTGCCCTGGCTCAGTGCTAGGGAATCATGGGAACTGTAATTTATTGTGGCACCAGAGCTCTCTGACATAAAAGGCTCAATGTCTCAGAAAAACTACAGTTCCCATGATTCCCTAGCACTGAGCCAGGGCAGTTAAAGTGGACTCAAGCTGCATTATTTCTGGCAGTCTGTAAAGACCCTAAGGGATTATGAAGCAACTGCTGTTTACCTTGCCTATGGTATACAGGCACATATGACTACAGTAGGATCAGTCAGAGCAGAATTTCTCTCTTCCCCAGCTCAAGTTTTATTATACTGTTTGCAAGAGACATGCTTCTGCAACCTGACACCAAAAGTGTGTGTTTCTCTAGCCCTCCTTTTGTTGTTATTAACTGCCTTCACGTCTGTCTGGACCCATGGGAACCCTATAAATGAGACATCTCTACCCGCCCCCCCCCCCCCCCCCCCCCGTCCTCCACTGCTCTGCCCAACTCTTGCAAACTCATATTCATGGTCTCTTTAATAAACTCCATGTGGCCTTCCTCTCTTTCTACTTCCCTCCACCTTTCCCAACATTATTGTCTTTCCCAACGATTCATGCCTTCTCATGATGTGTCCAAAGTACGACAGTCTAGGTCTTGTCATCTTGGCTTCTAGGGATACCTCTGGCTTTATCTGCTCTAGAACCTATTTGCTTGTCCTTTTGGCTGTCCTCAGCACTCTTCTCCAGCACCACATTATCTCAAATGTGTTGATTTTCCTCCTATCTTCTTTCTTGACTGTCCAACTCTCACATCCATACATGGTAATAGGGAATACGATGGCTTGTATGATTCTGACTTTTGTACTGAGTTGTATGTCTTTGCATTTTAGGATATTTCTAGTTCTTTCATAGCCATCCGCCTCATTCTTAGTCTTCTTCTGATTTCCTGACTACAGTCCCCAATTCTATCAATGTTTGATCCCAGGTATGGGAATTCTTTTACTATTTCTATTTCCTCATTGTCTAGTATGAATGTGTGTAAGTCATCTGTGGTCATTATTTTTGTTCTCTTTATGTTCAACATTAAGCCTGCCTTTGCACTTTCTTCTTTGATCTTCCTTAGTAGTTGTTCCAGGTCTGTGAGGTTCTCGGATAGTATTATGGTGTCATCTGCATATCGCAGATTGTTGCTATTGCTTCCTCCTATTACCATCCTTTACCATCCTCCCAATTCAAATACTGCTCAACAACCTCCAGTTAATCAGCCAACTAGGAGGAAAAGGGCTTGGTAGGTATAAGATTTTGTAAAAAGATTCTTTGTCAAAGGTTTTGTTAGTAGCAATATATTTCTATATGTAAACGGTAAGTCTGTTAGTTTTTTGTGGGTTTTTCGGGGTGTGTGGCCATGTTCTAGAAGAGTTTCTTTCTGACGTTTCGCCAGCATCTGTGGCTGGCATCTTCAGAGAAAAAAGTAACTCTGTTAACTTGTACCATATAGTTATGAATAGTATTGATTCTTGAGTCAAAATTCCACCTCTCCTCTTTTATTGATACAGAATGTAGGACTATTCCATGGATCCACTTTTGTATTGGTCATTTTTTTATTTCCTGATTTGTTCTTTGTTGTTATGTTTATTTCTGTTTTATGAGTAAACAAAATAAATTAAGACCTTACTGCCAGTTTCCAGCATCTGTTGGCTGCAATTTTAGTTTGCCAGGGCATTAACCCTTTTAAAGGTAAACTAAAATATGCAAGTATGAAAGTTAAACTTGTTAGCATTCACTTTCATCAGCAAAGCAGCAAAAATGTGGGTCAGACTATTACTTTAAATCTGTCTTCCTAAAGAATAAAGACATGGGGCCTTTGCAGACTGCCAGAAATAGTGCAAATTGAGTCCACTTTTAGGGTTAGGGTTAGTGCTTGGGAATCATGGGAATTGTTTTTTTCTGAGACATTGAGCCTTCTCTGTCAGAGAGCTCTGGTGCCACAATAAAATACAGTTCCCATGATTCCCTAACCCTAACCCTAAAAGTGGACTCAATTTGCACTATTTCTGGCAGTCTGCAAAGGACCTAGCTCAAAAAGACAAACATGTAATTTGTAGTTTAGAAACAAACAATAATGGCTTTAATGAATATTTACACAACAAACTAAAATCTAACTGGAGTTTATAAAGCAGGAGGAGAGATGTTAACCTGCCTCAGAGAGGACTGTGACAGACAACTGACTGCAGCTACTGGCAGTTTAGAATGTTCAGAGAGTCAGTTAAACTGTCACTTATGATTGACAGTTAAGACTGCCTGAAATAATGCAGCTTGAGGCCACTTTAACTGTCCTGGCTCAAGGCTAGGAAATCATGGGAATTGTAGTTTTTTTCTGAGATATTGAGCCTTCTCTGTCAGAGAGCTCTGGTGCCACAATAAACTACAGTTCCCAAAATTCCCTAGCACTGAGCCAGGGCAGTTAAAGTGATCTCAAGCTGGATTATTTCTGGCAGTCTGTACAGGCCCTTAGAATGAGATGGGGGGAGGGGTGAAGTCCTGCCTAACTAAAGAGGAACAGGAAAATGCAAAACAAAAAGTTTTCCAACAGCACCCCACCCCACAATCTGCAGAGTTGATCCAACAAATGTCTGAGGTTCCCAAAAGCATAATGCAGGTGGATCATGGGTGTGCCATGCTCTATCTAAAGGTAGGACATTTCATATTTAAACAAATAAACATGAAAATACCTTTATTGTGTCCAGTGGATAAGCAATTGCAGCACTAACTCCACCTAAAACAGATAATTGTTTTGGAAATGTTATAAATGTGCATTTTAGATCTCAAGGGGAAAAGAGAAAATTCCTCCAGCCAGCAAATAAAGCTAAGTCCAGCAATTCCACTCATGTGCCGTTCTTGCCATTTCTTTCCCCATTGCTCTGAAACTTGTGTTTGTTGCCTGTAGCGTCAAAAATACACCACTCCACCCCACCCCACAGTCTGCAGAGTTGATCCCAAAAATACCTGAGGTTCCCAAAAGCATAATACAGGTTGAGCATGGGTGTGCGTTCATATTCATTTAACAAAAAAACTGGTGTAGCCCGATTCTGAAAAATGAATTGTATTACGTTTATTGTTTACTAGGCTTGCAGCCATAGCACCGAAACTAGGGTGACTATGTAAACATCATGAAAAAGGATTATCTGAGAAAACAACAAGGCCTAAATCCTGTTATTCCTGAAAAGAGTAGACCCATTGAATCAAATGCATTTACCTATGTATTGACTCACCATTCAACAACTGATTCAGTGGCTCGGCTCTTGTTGGGATTAACCTGAAAAATTCTAGCCACTGAACCAAAGGCCATTATCTCTTCATATAAATCAACTTGAGTTTTTAGAAATTTGAGGAAATATTTTCTCTCAAATTCCTCCACTGCATACCCTTCAACATTTCACAGATGAAAACTGGGATAAGCAACCTCAAAATGTGGCCAAGCAACCTCAAAGAGTGGTCAAAATGGCAAAAGATATTAATGAGGAAGATCAGACAATCTAGGGAATGTTGCCGGAGTTTGCTTTTGCCTGAGTCTACATTCCTCCTCTTCCTTCTCTCCAGTTAACTGACCGCAAATTACTTTTGCATTAGACTGCCAGAAATAGTGCAAATTGAGTCCACTTTAAGGGTTAGGGTTAGTGCTAGGGAATCATGGGAACTGTAATTTATTGTGGCACCAGAGCTCTCTGACAGAGAAGGCTCAATGTCTCAGAGAAGAAAAAAAACAATTCCCATGATTCCCCAGCACTAACCCTAACCCTAAAAGTGGACTCAATTTGCACTATTTCTGGCAGTCTGCAACCCCCCTCAGTTTGTAGTAAATGAAGTAAAATAAGGACAAAGGTGGGAAGTGGGAGGAGGAGAAAGAAACTGGAACATTTTAAAAGCAATTGAAAAAGTGGGATGCCAGAACATTTAAAAAAGACTGCCCCTGCCAAATTGGGACACTTGGAGGACAAGTCACTGTCACAGACAAGTTTGGGGAAGACATAGAAAAGGGCTTGCTTAGTAACTGCTCCCAGGCTATGGAAGTCTCTGCCAAGGAATATTTGGTACACCCCCCTCGGCCTTTCTTCTCTCCTTCCACTAGGATTCAAACTACCTTTTTAATTCAGAAAGTTTGCCGCTAACAGTTTTTTTAATGAGGCCAGAGGCTGCACTTATCCCCTCCCTTTTAGTTATGTTTTAAATAAAATTGTTCCCAGTCTTTTAAAAATGTACCTGCAGACTTTTCCTTTATCATTATTGTCCGTTTGTCTATTTTGACCATTTTGAATATCTTTGGTATCCATTCTTCCATTTCAGGTATTGCCACCTTTGCCCAATTTTGTACATACTAACATTCTGGCTGCTAAGATCATGTAATCTAATACTCTATAGTAACTGATTTTTTAATTAAGATTTTGTTTTAATCTGTGTTGTAAACTACTTTGTTTCCTATACTGGGAGGGAGGGAGAAAAAGAGAGAGATGCATATGCATTGCTAAAAATGGGGGTGCATTTCTGCTTGGCAATTAAATATCTTAATTTATACATAGAGCTGCACATTGAGAAATAATGGCTGGAATCCTGTTGGACAATTATGAATGTGTAACCTAGAATTACTCATTTGTAGCTGTGTGATAGTCCCTACATAATCCCTAGTTTAGTGGACACATTTGTTGTTGTTAACTGCCTACGGGTTAACCCCGATTCATGGCAACCCTGTGGATGAGACATCTCCAAGACTCCCTATCCTCCACTGCTCTGCCTAGGTCCTGCAATTTAATACCCGTGACCTCCTTAATAGAGGCCATCAATCTAACATGTAGTCTTTCTTTCTTTCTTTCTATGTCCCTCCACCTTTCCTAGTATTATTGTCTTTCCCAATGAGTCGTGCCTTCTCATGATGTGGACAAAGTATGACAGAGGAACCATGAAAGTCCCCCAATTCCCACTTGACAAAAAGCAACCACTGTCATCAATGGGAGTCCATTCCATTGTTGATCAGGAAGCATTTGACTGACCTTCCTACCTCCCCTCATGCAAGCAATCTCCAGCAGAGGGGCAATTGCGACAGAGACCCTGCTTTTGCCTGTTGCAATGGAGATTGCTCACAGGAGGGAATGGGAACGTCTGCCAGCTGCTTCCTGAGCTACAGGACAATGGACCCCATCCATTCCAGTGACTGCTTCCTGGTAAGTAGGGATGGGTTTTTTTGGCCAGAAGTCACTGTTTAACTCCGTAACAATAGAACACTCAGCCTTATGTATCCACTGATTCCTTACCGTGGATTCCATTATCCACAGCTTGAAAATATATATAAAAATTCCAAATAGCAAACCTTGATTTTGCCATTTTATATCAGGGACCCCATTTTACTATGCCATTGTATTTAATGGTATTTGAGCATCCATGGATTTTGGTATCCATGGTAGGTCCTGGAACCAAACTCCAGTGGATACCAAGGGCCCACTATAGTTACACATTCATAACTATCCAATAGGATTCAGGTCTATTATTTTTCCTAATAAAATATGTTTGTGGAATTATGATATGATCTTATGTCAAAAATAATTCATGTTTGATATGGTCTAATATAAGATATGGAAACAAAAAGAACAAATATGGGTGTATTTAAACATGACAATGATAAGGGGCCTAAGCAGACTGCCAGAAATAGTGCACATTAAATTGAGGCACTGCCCTGGCTCAGCGCTAGGGAGTCATGGGAATTGTATTTTTTTCTGGGACATTGAGCCTTCTCTGTCAGAGAGCTCTGGTGCCACAATAAATTACAGTTCCCATGATTCCCTAGCACTGAGCCAAGGCAGTGCCTCAATTTAATCTGCACTATTTCTGGCAGTCTGCTTAGGCCTAAGATGTACATAACAATAAAAATTATTGTGGTGGAAAAAATGTAATTTAAATAGACATATACCTTAGAAAGAGCTGTGACCCAAATGTGTGCTCCCCATTTTGTTGTCCATGTGCTATCAATGAACACCTTCAAAGCTCTTGATTTCCCATTTTCTTGATGACCAGATGATGTTTTGTATAGACAGCATTTTCAAAATCATAACTGTTGTGTGACAGACCTTCAAATGGAAGACTGTCTTCTATAAAGGACTTTCCTTTTCTGCTGTGGCACTCATACTGTGGACTCTTTTCTCCTGAACTTTTGGAGCTCACAGTCATGGGTTCTTTCTGCCTTGTTGGGTTTTTGCCCTCTTGTTTTTTTCTGTTGAATGGTTTTCAACTTTTTTAATTTTAATGTTTTGTTTCTACTGTCTGCAGGCCTGCCCTCAGACCTAGAATCATAGAATGATAGAGTTTGAAGAGACTCCAAGGGCCATCCAGTCCAACCTTCTGCCATGCAGGAACTCACAATCCAAGCATCCCCTGTGACAAATGGCCACCAGTCTCTGTTTAAAGACCTCCAAAGAAGGAGATTCCACCACATTCCAAGGGAGTGTGGTCTACCTCTAGAAATAGGGTCAGGACATAATTTTAAAAATAGCTAAATAGAAAAAGTAAGGCACTAGGCCAGCTTAGCTAAAATGGACCTGAGGAGGCGAACAGATCAAATTAAATGAATGGGAATGAATAAGTGAATGGGAATGAAAAATGCTTTCAAACTGCTTATACTTTGCTAGGGGCAAATGCCATTGTTACACAAATCCCTTTCTTTAAAAAGTTAGGTATAGGCAGCAGGCATGGTTTGAGACTCTGGAGACCAGGGTTCAAATCCCAGCTTGGCCATTTAAACCCACTGGGTGACCTTAGGCAAGTCACACTCTCTCAGCCTTAGAGGATGGTGACAGCCAATCTCCCTGAAGAAACATGCCAAGAAAAGTTGGAAGTGACATGAAAGCACACAGGAACAAAATTAACAGCATGAGAACTCAGATATTTGTATGGGTTGTTCAGTATGATTCTACTATTCAGCAAACTGAAAGAGTAAATATACAACTAGGACCTGTGGCAAAAAAATGAAGCACTTCCATTCAGGATACTCTACTTTCTTCCTGCCCCACTTGGCTTCTCTTATCAGGATTTATTGCCACTTTATATACAGTATTCTCTTTGTCAAGCTTGGGGAGCTGTTTTTCAATTGAGAAAGGATGCTCGCACTGAGCACACTTTGCTATTAAATGGGCATGAGGAACAGATGTAGAAAAATGTTCCAATATTTTCTCCCTTCCAAACAGAAATGCATTAGCCCAGAATTCTGCCTGAGAAGCAGATCACATCTACATCCACTGAAGAGTGAAGTTTGCTCAGCTGTGCCTACTTCTCATTTGCAAAACACCTGCTGGAATAGTGTAATAAGTTCAATGTTAGAATTCTATTACAGCTACAGGAGTAATTCTATCATGCAGGAATTTCACTTGGCCACACATTGAAAAGCTGTGTCCTTTTGAGACAATAATCCTTTGCTTTTGTTTTTCCAGTGTGGTGGCATGTACCCCTTGTGGTGTACCTTGAGAGGTTAGCCGGAGCAAAACAGGTGACATAAATATATACTATCCAATACATGCATAGGTTTCAAATTTAGCCATTGTAGTGGGTAAGGCTCCCAGAGTGAACTAGACAGGAATACCTTTAATGGTCCTGTTGTTGTTGTTGTTGTTATTGCTGTGTGCCTTCAAGTCATGTTCAACTTATGATGACTCTAAGGCAGGGGTAGGCAACCTTTTGGGGACCTGGGCCGGTCCCCTGAAGTCCAGGTCTCCCTGGGCCGAGGTGGGGGGGAATGGCAGCGCATGCGCTCACGTGCGTGCATGCATCCTTCGCCGCCGCGCGCGCGCGACCCCCCCCACGCGCCACTGCCGCAGCCCCGCGGTGCATGTCGCGCTTGCCATTTTGATTTCCAAAATGGTGGCCACAACTCGTTTGCACATGCGCAGTACTCCTGCGCATGTGCAAACGCGTCGCGGCCACCATTTTGGAAATCAAAATGGCGGGCGCAGCGCGCGCAGCCGCACAGACGGCAAACCACGCGGCAGCAGCGGCGGCGGCGCGGCAGCAGCAGGAGTCTGCCTGGGACGGTAAGTCCGGCAACCTGCGCTGGAACCAGCCCGGGGGCCGTAGGTTGCTGGTCCCTGCTCTAAGGCAAACCTATTGCAGCACGTTCTTTGCAAAAAAATTTTAGAGGAAGTTTTGTCTTTGCCTTCCTCTGAAGCTGAGAGAATTGAAGTCCAAATACTCAAACTACTATGCCACTCTAGCGCCTTTTCTATCCTACCCTCAAATTCCAATGTCATATCCTCTCTCAATGAATGTCTTCGGGCGGTAATGGGCTGGATGAGGAAAAACAGATTGAGGCTGAATCCAGACAAGACGGAGGTGCTCACGGTAGCGGCCCCGAAACCAAGAATTGGGTTGCAACCTCCGGTCCTGGATGGGGTCACACTCTCCTCCAGTGACTGTGTTCGCAGTCTGGGGGTGCTCCTTGACTCGTCGCTCCTGATGACAAATCAGGTTAATGCGACGGTCAGGAGCACTTGTTATCAGCTTCGGCTGATACGCCAGCTGCGCCCTTTTCTGGAAGTAAGGGATCTCGAGACTGTTGTGCATGCGTTGGTAACCTCACGCCTCGACTTCTGCAATGCACTCTACATGGGGCTACCCTTGTGCCTGGTTCGGAAACTACAACTGGTACAGAACATGGCGGCCAGGCTCGTAGCGGGAACATCTTGAAGGGACCACATTACCTCGGTTCTGAGATCCCTCCACTGGCTGCCTATTAGTTTCCGGACCCAGTACAAGGTGTTGGTCATTACCTTTAAAGCCCTAAATGGCTTGGGTCCAAGCTATCTCAGGGACCGCCTACTCCCATACAATCCTCCCCGCGCTCTTCGGTCCTCCGGGAGGAATTTGCTGCAGCCTCAGAAATCGAGGCTTGCGGCTACCTCCCAGAGGGCTTTTTCAGTTGTCGCCCCCAGGCTCTGGAACGACCTGCCGGACGAGATCTGTCTATTAACATCTTTGGATAGCTTTAAAAAGGCTATTAAGACGGATCCCTTCCGGCAGGCCTTTCCGGACTAGTTAACCCCCACCTCGGACATAAGCAGCCGCACAAATGATGCTCCTACGTGGCCCCATCGACAGATGGAGGGGATCATCTAGTAAGGCTTAGTTATTCTGTTTGGATCTTAAATTTTAACTATGTTGATTTTAATCCTGTTTGATTTAATACTGTTTTAAGGGGGGGGGGTCTTCTTGTATTATATGTTTTATTGGATTGTATTTTTATTCTTGTAAGCCGCCCTGATTGGGTATCCATTGGGCGGGGTATAAATAAATATTATTATTATTATTATTATTATTATTATTATTATTACCCTATATCCAAGGATCTCAGGGCAATGTACAGTAACAGGTTTTAAAAAAATAAAACAGTAATTCAAATAGGCTAAGATATATTAAACAATCTGTCAAGTTGAAACAGTTTAAAACAATTTGGGCAAGTGCAGATTTGAATTAAATGAACAAGATCCAAATGCTGTGGCAAAAAGCCATGTTTTTATTTGGCACTGAAATAAAGCCACCACTGGTGCCAACCAGGCCTTTCAGAGGAGGGTATTCCATAGCCAGTGTATTCCCTCCCCCAACTTCATATTTCATTTTTCTTCCCAAGTGATACTAATTATTCTATGGTTTCTGATATCACTAAGTATGCTCAGTTGTCTATGGGCTGTTGTGGGGGTTGCTTCCTTTGGTGATGGGGTTGGTTTTTCTACTTCTGCATACTATGTGATTAGAGGTGCCATATATCAGGGCCTGGTGCCTCTCCTCCAGTCCCCAGGGTGTGCAGGAGGAATCTCACCTCAAGATCACTACCTTGAAAAGTTTGTGTGCATGTATACATTTTCCTCATTTGTTAGACTTGGTCTTTTTACTTGAATGGCACACTCTGAGCAATAATGGATGATAGTTGTTGTTAACTGCCCTTGAGTCAACTTCAACTCATGGCGAATCTGTGGATGAGACATCTGCAAGATTCCATGTCCCAAACCTCTCTGCTCAAGTCCTGCAGGCTCAGGCCCATGTCCTTCCTGATCAAGTCTAAACATCTGGCATGGGGTCTTCCTCTCTTTCTATTGTCTTCCACCTTTCCTAGTACTATTGCCTTTTCTAATGATTCATTTTTCCTCATGATGTAGTCAAGTACAAGATCTTCAATTTAACTATCCTGGATTCCAAGGATAGTTTGAGCTTGATCTGCTCTAGAACCCATTTGTTTGTCTTTCATACTGATCTGTAAATAAGTTGACCTGGGATTTTGGGTCACTTTTTTGGACATAATTTTAGATGAGAATATACGGTATAATTCCCTATTGCATGTTGCAGTGATATGAGTCACTAAGGTATTTGCTACTTTTGATCTCCTGGCTTCTCATGACCCACAATCATGGCAAGAGTGAGGCACTCTTATCTCATTCAATCCTCCGTAATCCTGAGCTATGGCTGCTATTATATTTATCACATGACATCCTGTCCATCCTGCTGCTGCCTTGCTTTCCATTTGTTGCTGTTGTGCAGGTTTTCGTTGACAAGAAAAACCCATCAGTAGACTCTCAGTCTCTGGAAAGTGAAGTGCCATTGTGCCGTCACTTCCTCCACCCATTGCCAGAGGTCAGGAGGGGTCAATAAAGGGTTTAATTTAATCTAAAATGGGAAAAAATAGAAACAATTCTCGTATCTCAGTAGGATATCAATAAAAGTGGTTGATAATAAGATATGATGAAAATACTTATTTCTAAATTTGATTTATTGATATTTATTGATACAGATATTTATCTGTAAAGCAATTATGATTTTAGGTTGTCAATATTATCGCGCTTTCTTTCAACATTGAATTTATGTATATGAAAATATTTTTTAATTTTATATGTATAACAATATGAAATTCTCCAATAAAGCTGTTAATAATAAAAAAATAAAGGGTTTAATTTTGGATTAAACAAGCTTAAACCCATCCTTAGTTCTTAGGCTTTGACCATGAAATCTCAGAGCCTGGATATTATATTCCTGACCAGGAAACCTATTTGAGATTCACATTAGTATGCTGTTGCTTCCCTCTTGTTTCTCAGTGGCCTTGTCTGGGATGCAGTCCTATTGGCACAGGGGCACTGAGTTTACTACTAGAAAGAGTAATGATAGCACTGCGTCTGCATGTGCCTCCGTTGATGAGAAGCCAAATCAACAACAACAAAAAGAGACGTAAGGTGCACCAAGTCCATCCCATCAGCAGAAGTTCATGTTCAGAAAACACGAATTGACCTTTCTTAATGTATTGACAGTGACAGCAAAGGTATAGCTTTTTAACATTCTCTAGGGATTTCCACATGCCAGATATAGCAACCCACAGACATTTACAGGGCCTAAAATAGTTTCAGGGGTTGGAAGCTTAAAGCTGCTGCTGCAGCTGGAAAAGGAAAAACAAACTGTCACACTATAACTCTTCTTCAGTCCCAATGAAAATATGTTCTATTCTGCTAACAAGGAAGTATCTGTGCACTCTGAGTTTAAGCTTGTTTAATCCAAAATTAAACACTGTATTGAGCCCTCCTGGCCTCTGGTGATAGGTGGGGGAAGTAATGGCACAATGGACAGGACAGTGATGGCACTACACTTTCCAGAGAGTGAGAGCCTATGGATGGGTTTTGCTTGAGAAGCCAGGAGAAGATTCAGAGTAACAAGTACCTTAGGGACTCATATCACAGCAACATGCAATAGGGAATTATAGTTCTCCTCTACTGCTCTTGAATGATTAAAAAGACTGATATAAACTTATGCCCAAAGAGAGCCGATTAATAATCCTATACCCACAAAATACTTCCTAGTATATGAAGTAAACTTTTCTTCTATACAGTTAAGTTAAACTTCTCTTTATTAGCAAGTCTATATATGCATCTGATTGTTCATTTATTTCCCAGATGGAAAAGGCAGGTAAACTCTAAATCCAATTGTTATGCCCAGCTATAGCTGATTGTTTAAATCCATTGCATCTGGGGATTTTTCTGTATTTTTTTTGTTTTGTTTGTTTTTGTCTGCCATTAAGCTGACTCTGACTTATGGTAACTTTGTCATTGAGTTTTCTTGGCAAGATTTATTCAGAATAATAATAGATTCTTTGCCTTCCTCCTCTAAGGCTGAGAGAGTGTAACTTGGTCAAATTCACCCAGTGGGTTTCCATGGCTGAATGGGGATTCAAATCCTGGTCTCCAGGAACTCTAGGTCTAGCTCCACTGCAGAATTAATGCAGTTACGGTTTCAACTGTAATGGCTGGATTTTTGGAATTCTGTGGTTTGTAGTTTTATGAGATATTTATCCTTCTCTGCGAGAAAGCTCTGGTGCATCCTATCAAGATTTACATTTAATGATTGTGCAAAAGAATTTCAGCTGGTTTTGCTTATCACACAATCAGGTAACAAGCAATACCTGCTAAAACTCCCCCATCTACACAGCCTTTAGGAGCCCTCTCTAGTTTTCACTCTGGCAACCCTACACAAATTTGACTCTACAGGCCAATCTGTAGGTTCCATTTGAGGGAAGATAAGAAATTATCTGAAATAGGTCTTTGCTGGCACCCGAACCTTGTGGAATTCATACACAGTGACCTGTGGGGTAGGTAAATTTGGAAGGCCCTCACCATGACAGTCCTTATTGTGATACCTAAAGGAGAATGCACAAATGCAGGTGGTTGTCTTGTTCTGTCTATCTAATCTAATCTAATCACTCTTTAAAAATTAAAAAAAAAACAGTTTAAACAGTTTATTATTAAACAGTTTATTATTGTCTGTTGTACATTCTATGCCTAAATATCTCACCTTTTTATATATAGTCAGGTTCGATTTACTTGTAAATTCTTTTCCGAGTCCATTAAGTTCATAGTTAGAACTTTAGTTTTGGTTTTATTAATAATTAAACCTAATACTTTACTATAATTATTCAATGTTTTTAATAATTTTCCAATAATTTGATTTGGATCCAAGATAGTGATTAAGATGTCATCTGCATATGCTTTAATTTTGAATTCATGTTCTTTTATTTAACCCCCTCGATTAAGTTATTCTCTCTAATTGCCAGTAATTGGATTTCCAATGATATAATAAACAGAAGAGGCGATAAGGGGCAACCTTGTCTCATACCTCTATAAATATTACATGGTTTCGTTGTCTCACCATTAATCAGAATATAAGCTGTCTGGTCTTTATATATTGCAGATATCCACTTTTCAAAGTTGTCTCCTACTTCTATTTTTTGTAATACAGCTGATAAAAAGGTCCAATTGACATTGTTGAACGCCTTTTCGGCGTCTAGGAAAATAAAAGCGACCTTTTTATTTATCTTTTTTGGATGATATTCTACCAGGTTGATTAGATGTCTTATGTTATCTTTTATTTTCCTACCTGGGAGAAATCCTGACTGGTCTTCACTTACCCACTCTGATAATACTTTTTTCAGTCTCTCTGCCATTATGGAAATAAAAATTTTATAATCAGAGTTAAGTAAAGAGGTCTAAATTGTCTTGTTTCCAAATTTTCTCCTGATTCTTTGGGTATTACAGAAATAATAGCCTGTGTCCACGAAAATGGTAATTTTCCCTGTAAAATTGCATTCATTGTTCTGATTAGAGGTATACTGACTTCATACCTTAATTTCTTATAATATTCTGCTGTTATTCCATCTGTACCAGGAGCCTTCCCTGGTTTACTTCTTTGTATTGCCTCCAAAACAATAATAAACTGTTTAAAAATAATTATGAGAAAATGTAGAGAGAGACTAAAAAAGAAATGGAAAGATGGAGTAAATTATGTTTGTCATGGATGGGTAAAATCTCAGTAATCAAAATGAACATACTCCCCAAATTTCTTTTTATGTTTCAAAATTTACAAATAATCAGCAATGATACTCCATTAAGAAATTGGGAGAAAAGAATTTCACACTTTTTGTGGTCAGAGAAAAAAACTCGTGTAAAAATGAAACTACTGCAGGATGAAACAAATAGGGGAGGAATGGCCTTGCCAAACCTACAACATAATTATGCGAGTGGTTAACCAATTGGATTAAATTTTTAAAAAAGGCTTTGTTAGCACTAGAAGGATTTGAGAATAGGTATGGCTGGCATGGTTATCTAGTATATAATAAAGATTTGGTACACAAAGATTTTAATAATCATATAATAAAGAGAACACTGTTGAGAACATGGAAAATAGTTAGAAAGAAATGGAAGGAGGCCATTCCTGGATGGACCTCGACAAATGAGGCTTTTTATAGACAAGAGCCAATTTGCACAGATCACTGGGTAACCTATGATGAACTTTTGATTAGAGAGCAAAATGAGATCAAATTGAAAGAATTAGACGAACTAAAGGAAGCAGGATATAACTGTGGATGGTTTTTATACAGACAAATTAGAGAGAGATTCAGGACAGACAATAAACTCAAAGGTTTTGAGGATAAGGACATGGACTTGACAAAAATTTTACAAGTAGAGGGAAACCACTACATTTCAAAATTTTACAAAATGTTGCTAAAATATGAATTGGAACCAGAAACTGTTAAGCATTGTATGGTAAAATGGGCTCAATACATAGGACAGCCTATACAACTAGAATGCAGGAAATATGCATGGAAGAGAGGCTCAAAATTTACTTCAAGTTACAAAATGAGAGAGAATTGGTATAAAATGCAGTTCCAATGGTACTTAACACCTTACAAAATTGCTAAAATGAGTAAGAATACAAACAATTTATGTTGGAAGTGCAACAAGGAAGTTGGTTACTTCTTTCACAATTGGTGGAAATGTGTTGAAACTAGAAAATATTGGAGACAAATTCATGCAGAAATACAAAAAATACTAAAAATTGAGTTCCCACTAGACCCAAAATTGTACTTGTTAAATATGATAGTAAACAAAGAAATCAAGAAGAAATTTGAGATAATACTATTGTATATGATTTTGGCAGCCAGGATACTATTCGCATCGAATTGGAAAAAAGACACATCTCCTGATATAAAGGATTGGTTGTTTAAACTATACGAGTTCATGGAAATGGACAAGTTAACCAATCTACTAAGAGGAAGGAATACCGAAACTTATTTTCAAATATGGGAGCCCTTAATAAGGTACTTAAAAGAGAATAAAGGTACAATATATACAATTGGACTGATTTGAATTTCCAGATTTTCCAGATTTTCACTATTCAAAATTAGGTAAATATAACTAAAAACAAATGGAAACTAAGTTGTAAGAAAAATAAATGAAAAGTATGTGGCATTTAATGTGTAGAATGTAAAGAGGAAAGTATTCCCAAAACAAAGGAAGTCATTTTAGTTATATGTGGTGGTGGTAGATTTAATGTGCATGTCTGTATTTGTAATTTATGTTGTGTATGTATAATGTTTTTTATCATTTTTGTTAGGTTTGAATGGATATAGGTGTTTGGGATGTAATGTTTCGTGTTTTATATAGAGAGGAAAACAATAAAGATTATTTTAAAAAAAACATTTAAATAAAAGGTTTCTGTCAATTTTCATTTCATCTCACCAGTCTTTTGTAAAGCAAATAGGCCTATTGTTGCCTATTTAACATCATGCCATTCCTGTCTCCAAACACTTTGGATTGCAACAGAAAAAGCTGTTATTGAGAAACACTATTATTGGGAAAATCCAGTCCCTCTCCAGCTACTATGATTGCAGCTAAAGTGTGAATGAATGAGGAGTGGCAGATGAGGTAATTGTCCCCGGATTTCAGTTCTCCAGGTCCTGGCTTTGCTACACATCTGTCAATAAAGTCTCAGCTGGCACTGACATTGGTTAGCATTTGGCCCCAAGGCAAAGCCTTATCTGCATGGATATTTATTTTATTTTACTGGTAATGTTAATTTTCTGTTTTATTGTTCAGTCCTACTCATTTATACACAATAGTTATCCAAGTTAAATTGCAAACACAAAGGATGGCAACCTCAGTGTACGAATTGTAATTTTAATTATTAACCCACCATGGAAACCCTCTTAGGGTTAAAGAACAGAATAAATGAATAGCAATAAGAATTATATTTTTTAATCAAAATGCCTGAAGAATGTTGACTTCCTGTATGCTTTCAAAATAACATCTGTCCTTGCTTTAGTTCAATGTAGCATTTTCTCTAGGGAAAAAAGATACCCAAAGCAAGTTCCAAGGTTGCAAAGTCACAGCTGATTCATAAAGAATTTCTTTGTTGTCACAGTTGCCAATTCTCAATGGTCACTGCAACCCTACTGAACTGGTTACTTCATACATTTGAAAAACATCCAAGCTCAAAATGCTTCAACTGTGAAATGTTACAGTGACTGTTGCCACACTGCAAAATTAATGCAGATTGACTGTTATGGTTCCATCCTATGGAATTCTGGGATTAGTAGTTTATCATGGCACCAGAGCTCTCTGAGAATGAAGGCTAAATATCTCACAAAACTATAAATCCCAAAATTCAAAAACATTGAGCCATGGCAATTAAAGCCGTGTCAAACTGCATTGCTTCTGCAGTGGGTAGAGAGATCTTGTAGCACCTTTGAAATAAATAATCTGAAATAAAGAAGTTGGATTCTGCAGTGCAGTTGCAGCCAGTGAGACATCTGGATCCATCCATTTGGATCACAGTTGTGGAAAGAAGCTAAATTGTGTTGCCAGTAATTTGGAGGGAACACTCCAAAACAAAAACAAAAACTTAATAGGTTTCCTTTTAGGACTGGGGAGACCCTGGTTCAAATCACCATTTAGCCATGAAGATTACTGAGACCCACAGGTTTGCTGTGAAATTTAAAGTGGAGAAGAGGATCATATTTGTCATATTGAACTCCTTGAATAGAAGGCGGGATATAAATATTACAAACAGAGGAATTCAATGGGATCTACATGCATGAAGCATCTTGTGAAGTTGCCAGCGTCTGAGCTTTCTCCACACCTGCCAGCTCTTCTCTATGCTCAGTATCACCTGCTCTAATAGCAATAGCATTTACATTTCTATACCATTTCATACTGAACTAAGCAGTCTCTAAGCGGTTTACAATGTATAAACCAATTGCCCCCAACAAGCTGGGTACCCATTTTACCAACCTACGAAAGGATGGAAGGCTGAGTCAACCCTGGAGCCCTCAGGATCAAACTTACAACATTGTGGTTGCAGTGCTGGCATTTAACCATGTGCCACCAGAGCTCCTTATAGCTAACAGCTTCCATAAGCTTGCTTTCCCACCTCCCCCAACTTCTCCAGGCTCCCAGTGTTGCTCTGTTCTTTTTCCTTTCCTGACTATACCCTGCATATCAGGCATCTGGGGATAATGTACTCATGGGGCAGAGACATACCCCAGTCAGAGTGGTGTGCAGGAGTAGCAATGTAATGGTAAAGAGAGATCTACTACCTCATATGGTACAGCTCCACCTGGCATTCTCTGTGTAGGAAGAATTTGTGTCACCTCTGAGATGTATTTCTATGCCAGCACCCATTGTTACAAATCCCATTATCTCCAGGCCGCATGGCATTCTGTTTGTGCGCGGGAAGAAGAGTTACCTTGCTGGAGGGTGTCAAGTTGTAGGAGGCTGATATTATGACAGTATGAGTGGATCTCAAAAGCAATGTCAGCAAATGCTCTAATCCCCAAGAGGTCTCAAAAGCTACATACCTTGGATCAGTTTCACTTAATGACATCAGGAATTAATTTTAGCCTTCCCCCTCACATGCTCACTTTCTGTGCAGAATTTGGAAGCATTACTCTTTTGGACTACAATCTCCCCAGCACCCCTAACGCCAGCGGCTGGCTGGGATATTCTATTAGTTCTTTTCCTAAGTAGTTTTCCAAAAAGTAGTTTTCCCAAGCTCTGTTTCTGTGTACAGGACATTTTAACCCAAGGGAATGTTCAATCACACACAGGCTGAGTCTCCCTTATCTGAAATGCTGGGACCAGAACAGTTTTGGACTGCAGAGTTTTGGGGATTTAGGAATATTTGCATATATACAGATATACATAATGAGATATCTTGGATTGGGACCCAAATCGAAACATGAAATTCATTTATGCTTTGTATACAGCTTATACACCTAGCCTAAAAGTAATTTTATACACAATATTTTTAATAATTTTTGTACATAAAACAAAGTTTGTGTACATTGGACCATCAGAAAGCAAAGGTATCACTGTCTCAGCCACTCATATAGACAATTTTGGAATGTTTCAGAATTCCAGATGAGGGAGACTAATCTCCTTCCTGTTTTCTGAATGGAACAGTCCCAGGAACATAGTACCTTGTGATTTTTCACCATGTCAATCAAGCCTAAACCTCTAATCTCTCAATGGAGAGACAAACTACCTAGAACGCTTAGCTAAGAGCAGCTGCCAGAAGACTGAGAAGATTTGGCACAGGTGAGTTTACAACATTATTGGTCTATAAGCACATGCCACACTCATCTAACCTTCCCTAGTAAAGATGACTCCGCATGCATTTCTCTAGTACGTTCCTCATAATCATAGCCACAGAATACTTTTGTCTTGTGCAATCTTACAAGTAACTAGATTAGGATCTGGCCTCTTGCCAAATTAGTTATACCAGAGCCAGACTTCATTAAGACAAGCCAGAAAAAATCTCAGTGGTGTGCATTTCTGAATGCATTTGTATTGCATACGCTTAGAAACCTTGGGCATAACAACCTAGCACTGAGTGCAATCCAGAAGTGAGAAATCACGAAATGTAAATCCAACTACAGAGAGCCAGAGCGTCATAGTGGTTTGACTGTTGGACTATTACTCTGGAGGTCAGGGTTTGATTCCCAGCTTGGCCATGAAACCCATTGGGTGGCCTCTCTCACCACCCATAGCATTCATCCAGATCTTAAGTAAGTTGGTGGAGCAACAATGCTTAATCAGGGAAGGTTTTTTTAATGCTTAAGCTGGGAAGGTTTTTAAAGTAAATGTAAATTTTAAAAACTACATGTTCCAGAATCCCCTAGCCAGCATGGCCTGGAGGATCCTGAGCACTGTTGCTATTGTTGCCCTGTGCTTTTAAGTCATTCCCAACTAAGGCAAACCTATCACAGGGTTTTCTTGGCATGGTTTGTTCAGAGGAGGGTTTTCCTTTGCTTTTCTCTGAGGCTGAGAGAGTATGATTTGCTCAAGATCACCCAGTGGGTTTTCATGGCTGGGCAGGGATTTGAATGCTGCCTCTAAGGAATTAGGGCCTAAGCAGACTGCCAGAAATAGTGCACATTAAATTGAGGCACTGCCCTGGCTCAGTGCTAGGGAATCATGGGAACTGTAATTTATTGTGGCACCAGAGCTCTCTGACAGAGAAGGCTCAATGTCCCAGAAAAAAATACAGTTTCCATGATTCCCTAGCACTGAGCCAGGGCAGTGCCTCAATTTAATGTGCACTATTTCTGGCAGTCTGCTTAGGCCTATATTCAATCTATGAAAATAATCCAGGATGAAAAGTTTACTTTTCCACATCTACACTGAAGGCACCAAATCCTGCCTAATCTTGGAAGCTAAGCAGGGTCTATCCTGGTTAGCACTTAGCTGGGGACCATCAGTGAATAGCAATTTCAGAACAAGGAACTGGCAAAACTGCCTCTGAGTATTAGTTGTCTAAGAAAACCCTATAAAATTCATAGAGCCACCATAAGTCAACTGGTGACTTGAAGGCACATACACACACACACTGAGGATTGTAGGTAAATTCAGAGGAAAAAGAGAAGCTTGGGACAATGCAGTTATTGTTATAATCTCTGCTAATCAAAAACCAGTTCTGGTGCTTCAGTCTCATGAGCCATGGCTCTACTGTAACATTAGTCCAAAGATTCCTCTCTGCTTTATGCTAAGAAAACAAAGAGTTGTAGTGTGATGCAGTGGTTTTTGAGTGTTGGACTAGGGGCTCATTCCCACTTACATTTAACCTGGTTTGCGGTTCGCTTTCTCTCTGGGTCAGTGAATCAGTTCCAGTTGATGGGTTGTTCCTACTATGGAAGCAAATCTTTTCTTTATTCACTTCTTTTTTGGCACAATTGTTGTTCCCACTAGTTTATGCCCCTTCAAAATGCCTGTTAATCATCTACGCGTCATTGGTGATGTAACCGGCAACACATTCAAGAAAACACAGGAGGGAGTCATGGGTGCTATGGCCAGAATCCTCCCCTGGGATGCATGCAACCATGGGTGTCATGGAGGACTCTCCCCCAGAATGCATGCAATTTTTTTTAAAAAATGACAGTATATGCATTCATTGTTTTGCAATTACTTGTCTCACTGAGCTGCAGTCGGTCCACTTGCCCGGCTCACCGCCTGCAAGCAATTGCAAGTAACTGCAAATACAATGGAGTGTATATACTGTCAGTTATATATATATATATATATAGAGAGAGAGAGAGAGAGCACCCATAGGTCACACCACAAAGCATAAGAGCAGCGCTGGGAGTGGTGGTGGCAGATTTTCCAAAAACTGGTGAGGGATGTGCCAACCCTCTGCCATAGTAATCCCTGCCCTTTAGTTTGATGTGACTCAGGTCCATTGTTCTCACTTGCTGAATAGGCTTCCTAATCGCTTCTTTTCAAAAGAACCACCAAAAAAATAGTGTCAGGAAAGAGCGGTTCTTTTGCATTTGTGTCTCTTCAAAGCGAGTCCAAACTATCACAGTCGCATCTGAACCCGTTTCAAATGGGAACGAAGCACATTTAAAGTGATCAACAAATCGATGTAAATCATAGTGGGAATGAGCCTTAGGACTTCAGGAGACCCAGCTTTGATTTCCCGCTCAGCCATGGAATCCATTGGAAGACTATGGGAAAGTCACACATTCACTCTATCAAAACTGCAGAAATAATCCAAGTTGACACCACTTTAACTGCCATGGCTTAATGCTATGGAATTCTAGAAACTGTAGTTTGTTGCAGCACTAGAGCTCTCTGACAGTGAAGGAGAAACATCTCACAAAACTGCAGTTTCCAGGATCCTATAGCATTGAGCTATGGTAGTTAAAGTGGTGTCAACCTGAATTATTTCTACAGTGCAGTTGCAGCCTCAGTCTTAGAGGAAGACAATGGCAAACCCCATCTGAACAAATCTTGTCAACTTTAGAGTTGCCATACGTTGGAAATAACTTGAAAACACACATCAACAATAAATCTTCTCCAGAGCCCCATAGTGTGCTAAAAGCATGATCCAGCAGTATGATTGTCACAGGGGTAGAGATGTGAATAGTTAGGGGGGAAATCCATGAGCTCCCTTTCTTTTCTTTTCTTTATTTCTGATGGATTTGGTTTTTTTCCCAATGGAAAAACTGAAACTTTGGGGAACATAGAAATAAACTCAGATGAAATATTTTTCTCTTCTGGAATGATTAGAATGTTTTTTAAGGCCTTGTTCCCTCAAAATGCCAAGAGCCCAAAGATTTGTGCATAAGACAGTTAACAGAATTAGAGAATGATAATTTCTCAAATTTCTGTACACACCACGAATGTATGTAGCACGGAGATCAAAGATGCATTTTCTGCACCAAGAGAATACTGTTGTCTTCCTAAAAATAACAAATGGAAGGGAGGAGGGTTTCATTGCCAGTGACAATAATACTGTACACTATTAAAGAGTTTAATATTTTAAGTGATGAGTTAAACTTTATACCTAAATACATTGCTAGCCTATTCCTTAAGACATTGGATTTATCCATACTGCAGAAATAAAGCAGTCTGACCCTATGGAATCTTGGGATTTGTATTCTGGAGAAGTATTCAGCCTGGTCTGTCAGAGAATGGTGCCTCATCAGACTACAAATCCCAGGATTCTTTAGGCAAATTAAAATGGTGTCAAACTGCTGTATTTCTGCAATGTGGATACACCCTGTAACTGCATTATTTCTGTCTAAATAATACACTTTAGTCAGATGACAAAAGCTAGTAAGTGTATCACATGGAACTTACAAGAACGGGAACGGAACGGAATGGAGCAAAAACGCATTTTACTGGACAGGAGAATGCCACCGATGAACCGTCCTTCAAAAATCGGCTGCCAGGAATGGCTGGGGAATGCCTTGGGGACTCCCGGTGGCATTGGTGGAGTTCTCCCATTCAGTAAAATGAGTTTTTGCTCCATTCCGTTCCGTTCCCGTTCCATAAGTCCTGTGCGATAAGCTTATAAGATACACACCCTTAAGCAGCTTGTAGCAGTCCTTAGCATACGGCATAGTCACAATTCTGCTTATATGAGCCAGAGACTTTTATATTTTTTACATTTCATAAATAAATCAAGCGGTACAATTTAAAACACTAAACTGAGAACGAAGCTGAAGCATTAAATGGGATTAGGTCTGGTCTGAAGCATTAAATGAGTTTAGGATTGATCTGAAAATAATTACTGCGTACTTTTTAGCTTTCATCAAAACTTCTAATTATTTTCCAGTAAAAGAAAATATTCCAGAAATTTTACATCTGCACACTGGAGCGAGCTGAATGAGATGGGGCAAGTTAAAAGGTCAGCTCTCCTTGACTGCTGAGTTCCTGCTCCTTTTGATTTCACTTCAATTGCTCCCTGGTGTAATTAAGTTTTTTTATTCTACACCTTGTGGGATTAACCTTCATTTACTTTCATCTTTCTCTCAGTTGCCTTTAGCATGATTTATATTCCACCCTTTGAAAGAATCAGATTTGGGAGAGTTACCAGGATTCCTATCCAAACAGCTATTAATGTTTGAGTCTCGCTTATCCAGAATTCCAAAATCCAAAATATTCCAGTATCCAAAATTGTCCACATGAGTTTTTGCTTTCAGATGCTTCAGTGTACACAAACTTCATTTCATACACAAAATTATTTACAATGTTGTTTATAAAATTACCTTCAAGCTAGGTGTATAAGATGTACATGAAACATAAATGAATTTCATGTTTAGACTTGGGTCCCATCTCCAAGATATCTCATTGTGTATATGTAAACATTCCAAAATCCAAAAAACTCTGCAATCCAAAACACTTCTGGTCCCAAGCAAAATCAATTTGTACAATTTCAGCTAACTGAACATGTTGCTTAACCTCCATTCAGTCTGTCTCTGTCTCCAGAGGCCCAACGTTCTTGTTCACTTAAGGAATTCCCATTTCTGGCACTGGGATGTGCCTGAAAGTAAAAAACATGGAAATAACAGTTGTCTCTCTTCATCAAGAACCTGCTGGGTCACGTATTTATTTATTTATTTACCTCCAATGGCTCCTGCAATGAAATCCATCTGCAGGGAGCCAGCTGTCTTTGCCAGTCCTGATCAGAATGCTTGAGCCACACAGCAAGACCCAGCAGGAAGGAGACCAAGACCTGTCTTTCCAGGAATAAGAAACCCTTGTCTCTGAATGGATGTAGTGGGATTGAGCAACGGAGTCTCCAAAGATAGCAGCACTTGCTTTCTGCACCTCCTGTTTCTCCTGAAGACTGTGCTTCCAGGCATACATAAAGAAGCTGGCAAGGCTGGGAAGGGACTTTGAATCAGCGTCAAGAATATTGTCAATGCATAACTCCTTCAGGCAGTGCTGAATCATTGTGCAGAACTGAAAAGCTCCCACCTCCTTGTGCCTTTTGTCCTACAAACCACTAAAGGCAAAAGAGTGTTAATAGTGAACCAAGCTGAGGTCAGAGCCATGGTTTTGAGTGGTTGGGTTGCTTCATTTTCCCAACTCTCTTGGCTCAGCAGGAAGCAATGGAGTGAGTTACTGAGGTCAAGCATCGATAGGTAATCAAATGTTAGGTCACCCTGAGAAGAGGTGTTCTTGTTGTCTGCTCTCAAGTTGTTTCCAACTTGTGGAAACCCTATCATGTTTTGGGGTTTGTTTGTTTTTTTGCAAGTTTTGGTCAAAGGATGTTCCTCACTATCTTCCACTGAGGCTGAGAGAGTGCAACTTGTCCAAGGTGACCCAATGGGTTTCTATGGCTGAGTGGGGATTAGACCCCAGTTCTCCCAGAGTCCTAGTCCAACATCCCAACCACTACATCATGCTAGCTCTCCTCAAAGGTGTTACAAGATCCCTTTGCATGCAGTTCTGTTGTCTGTAGCACTGCATCTGTTTGGCTTCAACAAATCTCACATCTGGACAAATGATACATTTGTTGTTGTTAACTGCCATCAAGTCGACTTTGACTTCTGGTGACCCCCATAAATGGCAGACCTCCAAGTCACCCTATCATCAACAGCCCTGCACAGGTCTTGTAGACAACCTCAGCTTCCTCAGCCATGGCCTCCTTGATTGAGTCTATTCATCTGCAATGCAGTCTTTCTTTTTTCCTGCTTCCTTATACTTTGCTAAGCACTATTGTCTTTTCTAATGAATCGTGTCTTCTCATGATATGGCCAAGAAACAACTTCAGTTTAGTCAACTTGGTTTCTAGGGAGAATTTATGTTTGATTTGCTCTAGAACCCATTCATTTGTCTTTTGAACAGTCCAGAGCAGGGGTAGGCAACCTAAGGCCCGGGGGCCGGATGCGGCCCCCCGAGGCCTTTGAACCGGCCCCAGGCCAGTCTTGCCACCGCCGCCGCCCCCCGCCATGATGATATTGATTATTGTTGTTATTATTTGTTCTTGGGGTTTTCTTGGCAAAATCTCCACAGGGGTTTTGCCATGGCTTTTCTGGGGCTGAGAGAGTGTGTATGCATATTTTATTTTATTTGTTATTTTTTTTAAAAAAAATTATTTATTTATTTATTTATTTATTTATTTTTGGTGCTTCGGCCCCCCAATTGTCTGAGGGACAGCAACCCGGCCCCCGGCTAAAAAAGGTTGCCTACCCCTGGTCCAGAGTATCTACAGAACTCTTCTCTGGCACCACATCTCAAATGAGTTGCATAGATGCATAGAAATAAGTTTGTATAATTTTCCTTAGGCATGATCTGCAGTTTATTTCCTCCAGTAATGGAGGACTGCATCCTGGGGTGAGTCCTCTAGATGTATTTTGCAAGTGCCCTTTCTAGTCTTGTTCCTATGTTCAATTCTTAGCTGATTTGGAGACCTCAAGTTTGAACACGACCTCATCGTCTTTAAATATCAGAAGCCCACCATTTCATCTCATTCATATGTGTCATTAAATGGCAACTCAACAAGGTCTTGCAGTGTGTCTGAAAATATTCAGATTATTTAGGTAATTATGAGTGCTCCTTAAAGAAAGAACAAGAATTGCCACTGGTATTCCCACATTCATTTCACAGATAAGTAACAGAGTCTCAGAAATGTAACTCCCACTGTTGTTGTTATATACTTTTATATCTACTTTATATTGACTTTGACTTCTGGTGACCCCCATAAATGGCAGACCTCTATTCATAGGGTTTTTTTGGCAAGATTTATTCAGAGGAAGTTTGCCATTTCCTTCCTCTTACGCTGAGAAATTTTAAATCACCTGGTAGGTTTCTATGGGTGAGCAGCTATTCAAATCCTAGTCAAACACTTTAGCCACTACACTAGACTGACTCCCATTACCTACACAAATCATACCCATTGCATATCGTGCTGACTGCATAGGATGGGAATTGTAGTCCAACATAATTGGAACATGCAAGGATGGGACAGGAGGCCCAAAGAAAATAATAGGCACCTGCCTCAAGGTCAAGAGCTGTTCTATGGACATCTGATTACACTTGGATCAGGCTCCAAACCATTGAGTAAGCTCTTTCAGAAGAAATGGGGAAAGTTAAAAAGATAGAGTTATCCAGTAGCTTTCCATAGTTAACTCATAACAATCCTACATGGTTTATTAACAAGGTTGCTCTGCCCTGTGTTTGTGTGATTCCACTAAGATTGCCAAGAATGGTTAGACTTGCCTTGTGACATGCATTCCTTCTCTGGTTCCTCTATGAGAAGATTCATGACCTGACAAAAGAGCCAGCTGAGTTACTTTGGGGACATATGTCTTGGAAGCACCTCTGGCCTCGTGTACTTTGTTTGTTCCTGCTCTCCTACCAAGTGTAACTCACTAAAGCATTGATAATTTGGGTTTAAATGTCATGTGGATCCACAAGCCTTTGTCTGATGAGAGGAAAGAGCTTCAAATTTGTCCCATCATGATCAGATTGAAATCCATGGTTGGCTATACCTGAATTCAGATCTGATCAGTATCTCACCAACTCAGAATACTCAAGGTCAGGGCTTGAGCTGAAAACTGGAGGAAATGCAAGCTGGGCCCTCTGTGGATCCCAAGCAAAAGGGACCAGCTCATCTATTGTGCAGAATAAGTGATTTTAGCTAAGACAGCTTTCTGCCTTTACATATGGTGGAGGGTGCTGCCTTATTGCATGTTTTGAAGATCTATCTGAGTTTATGGACATTATCACACGCGGGTCTCTAGCAACTAGCATCATTCCAGAATGAACAAAAGCAGCATCATTCCGGTATGCTTCTGGTCGCGCAAATGTAATTCCCAATGAAACCGGCATGCAAAAGAACGGGGATGATGCCGCAATGGGAGGGGGATGGGAGGGAGTTCTCTGTGACGTCGTGTGAACACAGGAGCAAAGGATCCGCAATGGGACGGGGATGCGACGGGGATGGGCGGGGTTCTGTGCAACGTCATGTGAACACAGGGGCAAAGGAACCGCAATGGGACGGGGATGTGACGGGGTTCTGTCTCCTTTAGACCCCGTGTGATAACATCCTATGTTTGCACATGCAATGGACGTGGGCACCATTTTTGCCTAAGAAAGCAAAATGACTTGGACCAGCCCTTCACGCAGATGCTCTGGGGAAGCCTATAACCATAGCCAGAAGATGGTGCTTCAGCTGTTACCCTTTGTTCCCAACAAAAGGACTATACTCTTTGTATATTCAGAGGCATAATGAAGAACTGAAAACCATCTGTGCCAATAGCTGCAGTCCGCTGTTGTGGTGACAAATAGCATAAGTAGAAATGCAATGCTAGGTTTACATGATGTTGAAACCAGAGCTTGGAAAAGTTACTTAGGGGACTATAATTCCCAGAGCCCTGCCATCACCACCTCTACAACTCTGAAAGGTGTAGTCTAAAATTAAGTTTTCCAAGCTTTAGATGAGACTGGAGATACATTGACTGCTGCACTACTGGAATAGCTGTCGTATACAATGCATGTTCAGTTTGGGAAACATAGAAAACATACCAGGAGAAAATAATATAATAATAGAACTGAGATCTGCAGGACGGGCCCTCTCTTTGCCCCACAAGTGGAAGCAATACATTATGCACATCTCTGCTGTGATACCTGTTTATTGACTGCCCACCTCTTGGAATACTGACTATTGCGTCTTTTTTTTCAACACCAGCTTAAAACAGGGCTTTTAAATCAATGCCTTTGGGGTTAATGCTTTTGCCCAAGTCTGCACAAATTTTAATTTGTTTCTAGTTGTTAAAATCATTTTAGCCTGTTTAAATTATTCCTTACTGTTTTAATTTGAAATTGTTTTAAATTCTAAATTTTATCTGTAAGCCACCCTGAGATCTTGTGATATAGGGCATGATAGAAATACAGTTGGCCCTCCATATCGACCTTTTTTTTAATCCATGGATTCAAGCATCTACGGCTTGAAAATATTTTAACAATATATAAATTTCAATAAGCCAATGTTGATTTTGCCATTTTATATAAGGGAAACCATTTTACTATGCCATTGTATATAAGGGGACTTGAGCATCCACAGATTTCAGTATCCATGGGGAGTCTTGGTATCAAATCCCAGCGGGTACCAAGGGCCTACTGTATTTTAATAATTTGTGTTTAATAAACATAAATAAATGAAATTCAAAAACAATGGAGAAATGACATAACCGTTTTACACACACACACACCAATTACCACACTAGAAAATATAACAATGATCACCATGCATATAATTAAGGTGCAGATTATATGCAGACATGCATTTAATTAATGCTATGATTTGTATGTCAGGAATTGGACCAGCAGTGATCCTCATTTGCTGCCTACACAGAGAGGGAGCTAATAAACTCTGGATGATGGGGAAATACCCATAACACAACCCCCTTCAGTGGCATCACTAGGAGCTGTGGGGGATGCAGACCACACCAGGTGACACCCTAAGGCAGGGGTAGGCAACCTTTCCCCTTTAAGGGCCGAGGGATTTCAGCTCCCAGAATCCCAGGAGCTATTGGCCAACATGGGACTATTGGCCAACATGGCTGAGGCTTCTGGGAGCTGAAGTCCCTCAGCCCTTAAAGGGGAAAGGTTGCCTACCCCTGCCCTAAGGGGAGGGGTGACACCACTTCTGCTCAAATACAAGGGGGTATGGTAAAGTTTTAATTATCACCCAGAAGTTATTATGGTATAATGATGAATTTTTGGCAGTGTCATCATTGGTCCCTAAGTGCATGATGTTGAGAAAATCAGCTCATTCCATCCTGCATTTTTGTGACAAGTTGTGCCAGAGTGACTAAAGTGACTGAAGTGGGTTATGAGGGGGTATCATAAAGTTTTAATTATCACCTTTTTAAAAATTTGATAGAAAATTTGTCTTGATTTATAGTTGTTAACTTTTCTCTATGTAGTCAACATCCAGATTTACACATTTTTCCTAGCATTTCTTGACCCTCCAAATATCGTTATTGTAGAAGTCTGCAGATTGCGCCTTAAACCACTAAGGTCACTTTAGTCACTTCTGGCACAACCTTTAATAAAAAAACAGGACACAATGAGCTGATTTTCTCAACATCATGCACTTAGTGACCAATGATGACACTGACAACATTTCATCAATATACCATAACTTCCAGGTGATAGTTAAAACTTTACAATACCTCCCTCATACCTGCGTTTTGGCAGAAACATTGTGGCATTTGCCTGTATCCCTTTGAAATACTTTAAGAGGTGGTGGAAGTGAAGTGAACCTCAGTGGGAGAAGAAAGGAGGGGCCACAGAATTGATTAAAACTAAAATTTCAAATTTTAATTTTTTCTTTTTTGATTAAAATTTTGATTTTTTTAAAAAAAATTTTTTTAAAAAACATTATTTAAAAACATTACATTTTAACCAATTTTTCACTATGTATATATAAATATGTTTAAGTTATATGTATGATATTGTAATTTGAAGATATAATTTTAATTTTGCTAGGTGTTTATGTTATAACTATTAGCATTACATGCAGTGGTATATATGGGAATTATGATTTACGAGTAACATTAGTGCAAAAATTTTATACTAAGTATTCTGTATGGTGTGAAATTAGAGGAAGAGGTCAATGAGGGGGGTGACACCATGAGCTACCACACCGAGTGACACCAGCCCTGGGAATGCCACTGCCCTGCATCACAATGTCAGTTGTGCACACTCCATGTGTCCCAATAGGAACAGCTCCATTACTGCCAATCCCAGGCATTCCTACAGGAAGATGTGTTAATAATAATAATAATAATGAATACCTCAGTAACTGGGGATTGGTAGGTACTGCAGACCTGTGCCAAACCTGTGCCATAAACAGCATCCTTTGAATTACCAGCCTCACTTAGAGTCTTATCTTGCTCCTGCTGCATGGAATGTAACTTTGGTTTACAACCTAGGAACTCCTGAGCAGACATGCATATAATGAACGCTATGATTTGTATGCTTGGTAGGAAAATGTCCAGAACCAATGAAACTTCCACCTAGCCTCACCCACTTTGCCTTGCCTCCCGTCCTACCCATTTCTGGAATGCAGGCCCTGAGACTTGATAGTTTCTAAACTGGAATTCAGCCCCCAGGCCCAAAGAAAATGGTTGCCCATTTGATGTTCTTTTGTCCTTCAGTTCGTTCTATCTGTCAGCTTCATGGCTTACCACTTCCTGACTCCCAAAGGAAGAATCTCAACGCACTGACATCCTTCAGCTCCCAGCAAACTCTGCCTCTGTTCTAATTCTGAGGCTGATTCACACTGCAACAATAATCCAGTTTGACACCACTTTAACTGCCATGCCTCAATGCTATGAAATCTAGGGAATTGTAGTTTTGTGAGGCATTTAGCTTTCTCAGTCAGACAGTCTAGTGCCACAACAAACTACAATTCCCAGGATTCCGTAGCATTGAGCCATGGCTGATAAAGTCGTGTCAAACTGGATTATTGCTGCAGGGTGGATGCAGCCTAAGCTGGAAACTGCTGCTTTTGCACATATACTTCTGCCTAGAATGGTCCAGTATCCTGCTTTGGAGAGATAACTTCTTTATCTGAAGGACTGTCAGAAGATTGTTCTTTATTTGCAAGCATGGGCATCCTTTATTTGAAGAGCTGGCCTCACCAAATCCAGTTCAAAGATAAAGAACCACAGAAAGGGACAACAGTGAAGCCTTAAAGTTATCCATTGAGAGTTGGCACCTGAAAAGCAAACAAAGCACTATGCATAGGTCACAGACTTCCCCACAGTGTCGAAATACACTGTATTTCTATTTTAATTAGTTGTTAGGCTAACTTGATGCAGATTTATGCCCTCATTTGTCAACTCCCCCTTTTTAACAATATATCTCCTCTTTTTTGCCAGTAAGGGGTCATCTTTCCTTAGCTGGGCACGTGTGTGCCATCTTTCCCCAAAAGCCCCTGAGGCATTACATCTAATATGGTGTATTGGTACCTGTGGCTTTTTATTAACAATGTTATTCAAATCTAAATATATTATTAAAGATTTTATACAAATCTGTACTTGTAATTCATTTTAAACTGTTTTCAAACTTCTTTTATATTTGTTATATTAACTTTGCACATTTAATTTTTTTATACATTGTTTAAACTGATTTTATTGCATGCTGCCCTGAGATCATATGACATAAAAGAGTGGAATATAACTACAGCATTTAAATAAATAAATAAATGTGATGAATAAGGTTGAGTGCAGGTTTTTGCAAGACCTGTACTTTAGTATTTGGAGAACAGGGCATGATACTTCAACTAGCATGATGCTTTGTTTGGAATCTTGCTCTTGTTTTGTTTTTTAAATCCATGCTTGGACCCTTTCACATGACACAATTATAGCACTATGATTCCACTTTAACTGTCATAGTAGTTCCATCCTATCAAACCCTGGGATCTATGGTTTAGGACAGGGGTTGGCAACTTTTTTGCCGACGGGCCGGGAGGGGGGGAAATGGCCCTGGGGGCTGGTGTGCATCCTTAACGCCCCTGCATGTGCATTATGCCATTTTGAAAAACAAAATGGCGGCTGCCGCCCCCCACACGTCGCACATGCATGTGCACGACGGCGGGGGCCCCCCAGGCGGCTTCCCTCAGCGGCGCCCCAGGAGGGCTCCCTCGACCGCACTGGGCCTCCGAGAGGCCCAGCACCGTCGCGGGGGTCCTCTGGGGCGCCATTTTGGATTCCAAAATGGCACCCCAGAGGACCCCCATGGCTGCAAAAGGCGGTGGCAGCAGTGTGGCAGCGGTGGCAGCAGGACTGGACAGGGGCTGGTCCGAAGGCCTCCACGGGCCTCACCCAGCCCACGGGCCTTAGGTTGCCGACCCCTGGTTTAGGGGAGTTTAGAATACTTAGCCAGAACACCCTTATACCTCCTCAAACTACAAACCTCAGGATTCCATATGATACAGCCATGGCAATTAAAGTGGTATCAAAATACCATAATTGTGTAGTGTGAACAGACTCCTGATAAGTAACCAACTTCACACACTGCAGAATGCCACATGTATCTGCACAGATATTGCCAGCTTATACCCTTTTTAGATATTCTACAATGATAAGAGATTGGAAAAAGGTACTTTGGAGGAGGGGGGATGATGAAAACTCCCAGGATTCCTCCAGCCAACATATGAGTCTGGGAGTTGTAAATTTCCAGGCTCTGAAAATGAGCCTGCTTTTGACTAGCTTCACAGCAGCAGACTCCATTCCTGACATAGCCCATTGTGTATAGAAGGTCACCATGCACATAGTCTGATGGCTATCTCTTTGAAACCACTCAAGAGAGATCACCCAGTAATATCCACTGACAGGCCATCTCTTAACCATTATTTCCCTTCAACCAACCAGCCTACTCTGGGCTTTTCAGCAGCAATTTGCTGAACAAAGGAAAGAGTAGCTATAACAGCATATTGGAAGCTGACCTGAGGTTAAGTTCAGATTAGTTTTCAAGCACAGAACAAGTGGCCAAAGCAAGCTACAAACTGGGCCACATCTCTAAATCCTGCATTAAAAAGGCAGGGCAACATTATGGACAGTGACTTAGGAGACAAGAATGTTATTGGGAACCTGAGAACAAAATGACAGCCTTTTGTTTTTGAGGTTGATCTCTGAGTTTATGAACACCAAAAGACCTTAAGAATACAAAAAAATAGAAAGAAAGAAACAAACAAACAAACAAAGGGAGGGAGGGAGGGAGGGAGGAAGGAAGTAAGGGGGAAAAAAAAAGAAAGAAAGAAAGAAAGAAAGAAAGAGGCCAAGGCCACCATCTTTTTGAGAATATGGGTTCATGAAGAATACATAAAAGAAACAGCTAAGACATCCCTGACTCTCTTATTTTATTTCATTTTCTGTTCTCATCTGGGAGAGCAAGCATGTTGTAGTGGTTGGAGTGCTGGACTAGGACTTCTGGAGACCAGAGTTCAAATCTCCACTCAGATATGGAAACTCAGGGCCTTTGCAAACTGCTAGAAATAGTGCAAATTGAGTCCACTTTAAGAGTTAGGGTTAGAGTTAGGGAATCATGGGAACTGTATTTTATTGTGGCACTAGAGCTCTCTGACAGAGAAGGCTCAATGGACGTTTTCACACTGGCCTTTTTGAGGATGCTAGCCGGCCTCCCGCCGGCCTCACTCCGTCGCCATTTCCCGTGTGTTCAGACACACGCGGCGGCAAACCCCGCCCCTTCCGGTGTCATCCCTGCGTCCGGCCGGCTTTTGGCTCCGTGTGTTCAAACACATGGAGCCCTAAGTCCGGCCTCACTCCGGCAGCGGCAGGCTAATTCCTGGCTAACTCCGGCTTCAGGTAATTCCGGGTGGCAAAAGGAATTAGCCTGCCGCCGCCGGAGTCATTCCGGTGTCAGCGGCACTGGGTCCAGCCGGCTTTAGGAGAAGGGCTCCAGCCGGCTTTAGGGAGCCCAGTGTGAAAACGTCCCCTGTCTCAGGGGGGGAAAAAACAATTCCCGTGATTCCCTAGCACTAACCCTAACCCTTAAAGTGGACTCAATTTGCACTATTTCTGGCAGTCTGCAAAGGCAGATCACACTGTCTCAGTAGCCATAAAGTAAGCAATGGCAAAGCCTCCCTCCAAACAAATCTTGATACTGTTGCCGTTAGGTCGGAAATGACTCAAAGGCACACAACAAAATTACCAGCTGAGAATCTTGGTTGCTCGTTTCGGAACAGACACAACACTTCACATTCAGTCCAGCTTATTGTAACCAAAGCACCTTGACAGGAGAGAGAGTTCAAACAAAATCTTTGATGCTATGTCACTGTTTTGTTTGCAAATTGCAGCATTAAAGTGTCTGTGCTGAGCTGGCAGGGTTTGAACTTGGCATCCATATAAGTGGGTGGTGGAGGGGGTGGAATCGCCTGTCTACTCACACTTGCAACAGGATATATTCCCATCAAACAAAGAGCATTCAGGAAAGATGGTGACAAACATTCATAAGCTAATGCACTGGGAGAGGGTGTCTTCCCAACCACTACGTAATAGTCTCAATTTGTCTTCAGTTGACTAGGGCACCAGCTAAATTTTATTCTACAGCTTTGCTCATACAAAGGTTTTGTAATTCCCTGTATTTCTGTTGTATGTTGAGTAAAAAAACTGCATGTTTTACCCAAGAAACAGAACTCTGAGTTGCAGCCATCCTTTGTGTTTCCAAAAATGGAGACCAGAGTTGCTTCTTTATCCCATTATTCATTGCTAGGTGCAGAGTTTGGAAAAAAAATTGACTACAAGACCCATACTCTCCCAGCCAACATGGGCACATAGCTATGTGTAATTAATTCCATTTTCTAATAATCCAGAAACAATTTAAATGTAATAATTTAAATTTAATAATTGAAGCTATTACTTATTGTTTTTTGGCAACATTTTTGTCCCACTTTTTCATTAAAGTGGCTAACAAGCATCATTTATAAGAAGTTTAAAACACATTTAAAGCAAATTAGATAGAACTTTAAAAAAATATTGGAATAATCAAAGTCATTCACACCAGCCCAATAATCACTAAATATCAAAGTAGTTTTAAAGAATAGTTTAAGGAGATGCTTCTTGACAGCCTTGCTAAAAGCAGGGTGGTGGTGGACATTCTCTAATTTGGGAGCAACTCAAGAGAAAGCTCTCTCCATCCTAGCCTGTCAGATGGACCATAGCTCATGTTTTCATTTGCTACATTGCAGCTAAAACTCAATGTGTGATAGTGTTATTCCTGTTGTGTGCAGGTTGAGTCTCCTTTTCCTGAAATTCTTGGGACCAGAGGTGTTTTGGATTTTGGAATATTTGCATATAGATAATGAGATATCTTAGAGATGGGACCCAAGTCTAAACATGAAATTCATTTATGTTTCATATACATCTGTATACATAGCCTAAAGGTAATTTTATACATAGTTTTTAAGAGTAATTTTGTGCATGAAACCAATGAAGCATCAGAAAACAAAGGTGTCACTATCTCAGCCACCCATGAAAAATGTTTTGGATTCTGGAGTATTTCAGATTTCGGACTGCCAGATACTCAACCTGTACCTGTACCTTTTTAGTGATTTTTATAGTAACATGGTGTGTCCTCTAAATGGTAGTGGACGAATATGACGCAGTTCAACTGGTGGCTCTTTCTGGTGTCTTGTGTTCTGTGGTGGGTGTTTAGGAGGGGAGTCCATTTTTTATGAAAAGAAGATCCATGTTGGATCAAATCAAAGGCCTATTTACTTTAATAGTTTGTTCAAACAGTCAATTGACTATGGGAAATCTGCCGGCAGGATATGAGTACAACTGCATCCTCCGTCTCACAACTATTATACAGAAGCATACTTCTCTGATATTGAAGATGAAATATAGCCATCTTAAGTAGCAGCCATGGATGGCTTACACTCCAACACTTACAGATGAAAACCAGGATGCACATGGCCAAACAACATCAGTGAGTGGGTCAAGATGGCAAAATGAGGAGGAACAGACAAGCTAGGAAAGGATGAAACAGTTTGCTTTTGCCTGAGCCTATTGGGAAGCAATGGCATCCCTAGGGTTGGTGTCACCCGGTGCAGTCACTGACTGGGGGGAGGGACTTATGGGGGCAGGACTTCCAGTGTGCAACTTCCCGTGTGTGCAGGAATGCAAGTGTGTGGCTATAAAAGCCCCATGTGCCCCAGGGAAAGGCCGGCGAGGACCGGATGAGCCCCGCGTGCCCCTAGGGAGCAGGTCTACAGCCGTAGGGAGCCCCATAAACCAGGCCCGTGGCCATAGGGAGGCCCCATGGGGACAAGGGCCTGGCTAAATGTCCCCTCCTCTTCTAGGGTGTCACCAGGTGCAGTCCGCACCCCACCCCCAGTGACTCTACTGTTGGGAAGGGCAAGATTTCATCCTCTCCTCTCTTCACTATTTAAATAATTGAGTCCAAATGACTTTTGTACTTTGAACTCATTTTGCATCAATGAAAGGAAGCTGATGACAAAGGGGGAAGTGGGAGAGGGAGAAAGAGAAAATGGAACATTTTAAAAGCATCTGAAAAACAGGGATGAGAGAGGACTAATTGTGATACTGTCCCTGCTAAATCAGAACAATTGGAAGATATGAGACAGCCCACAATTTTAATAATTTTATTTTAAAAAGTATTTTCCTAAGGGTGATAAAAATACAAAACAGATTAACAACCTACTAATACATTATTGGCTTGTCTTCAGAGAGACTATACTTACTAGTTGGCCCCAATCTACTATCTATTAGCTTTAGAGGTTTCAAATAGGAGTGACTTGAAACGCAAGGCAATATTTCATCATGCTTAACTTAAGCATTTGATATCAAATATGTGGAAGCTATTTAGGGTCACAGAGTTAATGGATAATAAGGACCAATACTCTGTCAATATGTAGATACACAGTAGAAAACATAGGACTTAGAAGAAATTGCAAATCTAGTTTTTAAAGTTTGCAACAGGGTGGGCCTCTCTCGCAAGGAAGCCAAGACCTCTGACATATGCAGTTATAGAGATTACTGGAAGATTTGGGGAATGCTAGAAATGTTTGAAATTTATTTTCTTTTTCTAAAGTTGCTTTCCCCTTATCTTTAACAATAAGAGATATTAAAGCTGAGATGCCTCAACAAAGGAATGCTTTGTTGTTGTTTTTTTAAAAAACTAAGTTTCTTGCCAAAGGTCTTGAAACTTCCAGCTCTTCAAAATAAGAAAAACAACCAACTGCATTTCCAACGCAGTCTTACTTTTGTTTTTAAAGCTCCGAGATGGAAAATGACAAATGATTCAGGAATGCTCAGTCCACAAAAACAAAAAATCATACAAGGCATAGTAGGTATTGGGACGGATCCAGATTTAGTGATTTGATTCCCATTTAGCAACAGATTTTTCTCTCCTCTTCTTCCCTTGTAGAGCTTCCAAAATGCTTAGGTGAATCACACTCTCTCAGCTCCAGAAAACCCGCAAATGCTATACAGAGGATTAGAGGAATCCTGCTACTGCAGAAATAATCCAGTTTGAGACTACCGGTAATTTAACTGCCCTGGCTCAGTGCTAGGGAATCCTGGGAATTGTAGTTTGACAGAGAAGGCTCAATGTCTGACAGAGAAGGCTCGATGTCTCACAAAACTACAGTTCCCAGGATTCCTTAGCATTAAGCTCGTGAAGTTAAAGTGGCCTCAAGCTGGATTATTTCTGCAGTGTGTTTTGGACCTGAGATGAGCAATGGTGCTCTCCGGATAGTTTGTACTACAATTCCCACAATCCTGGGATTGTGGACTACAATTCCAACAATCCAATTCCCACAATCCTGAGGGGTGATAGGAGTTATAGGCCAAAACATCTGGAGGACTACAGATTCCCCATCATTGTTAAAAGGTTGTGTTCTGGATTTTCTTTTTCAACATTATAACATAACACAAATAAATACTAATCCCCCCCCCCCCCCAAAAAAAAGCAATTGTGATTAAACGAATGTGAATCAGAGCTCGGGGATACTGCCCCAAGATGTTTTCTTTCTTAGCCTGCAATTCCCACCAGACCTAGCAAGTTCACCTAGCGCTGAGGACTGATGGGAGTTACATTCCCCCAGATGTTTTGGCCTATAACTCCCATCACCCCTAAGAATTGTGGAAATTGGATGGTTGGAATTGTTGGAAGGGTGACATGGGTTCAAACTACACAGCAGAAATAATCCAATTTGAGACCACTTTACCTGCCCAGGCTGAATGCTAGGGAATTCTGGAAGCTGTAGTTTTCTGAGACATTTAGTCAGAGAGCTCTGGTGCTACAATAAACTACAATTCCCAGGATTCCACAGCACTGAGTCAGGGCAGTTAAAGTGGTATCAAACTGGATTATTTCTGCAGTGTAGTTTGGACCCATGTCACCCAACAATTCCAACCATCCAGTTTCCACAATTCTTAGGGGTGATGGGAGTTATAGGCCAAAACATCTGGTGGAATTTGGTTTTGGACCATGTTTCTCCTGAATGTCTGAAAAAAAGGGGGGGAGGCTTAGCCGATGGGTCTTACATGGAAGGGTTCCAAATGAGGTTGTTGTGGGGTTTTGGGGTTGTGAGGCCGTGTTCTAGAAGAATGTATTCCTGACATTTTGCCTGCATCTGTGGCTGACGTCTTCAGAGAATGGTGGTATGGATGTGTGTGGGGTATATATACTGTGTGACCCTTGGCTGAGAGGATTAGCATGTAAATCTGTGTATTGTTCTGTTGAGGCAAGGCCTCAGGGTGGGAGGATATGCGAGGAGGATTAGCGTCTATTTAATTAATGGGCCATTGTCGGCTGGGAAATAGCATACGGATGCCAGCCATGAAAGCCTTCAACTTCATGGGTCCCAAATTATTTCTCTCAGGTGTAGTAGTTTGACAGACTACGACCCTGGAGACCTGGAGACACAGCCACTGGGTGACCTTGGGCAAGTCACACTCTCAACCCCAGAAAACCCCATGGAACAACTTGAAGGCACACAACAACAGCAAAAAATATGAGTCACTGAACGTCACACATTTTCTATGACTGGGCTGCGGCTGTGAACTCAGCCGGAGAGGGAGACAGCCACATTGTGAGCACCCATTTTTGGAGAACAAAGGTAGCTTTCCTGGTGTACTGTTTTGTTGTTCTGTGTTGTGTATCTTCAAGCTGTTTCCAACTTAGGGCGACCTAAGAGAGAAAGAAAAATCATGGGATTTTTCTTGTCAGGTTTATTCACAGTTTTTGTTTTGTTTTGTTCGCCATGGCCATCGTCTTAGGCTGAAACATAGTGTTGTTGTGTGCCTTCAAGTCGTTTCCAACTTACGGTGACCCTAAAGCAACCCTATCATGGGTTTATTTGGCAAGTTCCTTTAGAGGAGGTTTGTCATTACCTTTCCCTGAGGCTGAGAGGGTCTGACTTGCCCAAGGCTGCCTAGTGGGTTTCCATAGCCAAGCAGGGATTCAAACCCTGGTCTCCAGAGCTATAGTTCAACACTCAAACCACTATGCCACACTTGTTCTCACAGATATACTGTGTCTGTATATATATATATATATATATATATATATATATATCCTCCCTACAAACATACACACCTTCTCTCTCTCTCTATCCCCCTATACATATACACACACACATATATATATATTTTCCCCCACACATATATATTTCCTCCTTTCTCTCTACACTCTCTCTCCCCCCCCCCCCATATATATATACATATCTTCTCTATGAATCACACAAATGGGTTATATCTGCACCTGTGCAGCTAGCTCGGAAAGTTCTAGTATCATTGGGCAAATCTTCAGAGTTGGCAAATACCCCACCTGCCTCCTTTGGGTCCTAACTGGCCCATCCGGCACCTGTGGCCAGGCCTCTGACCCCTCCAGTTCATGTCGATACCAAATCAGAGGGTGAAATTCGCAAGCTGGAGCCTCCATCCCTGACTCCGTACCAGACGGAGCAGGTACTTGCAGGCACCTCTCAGGATCGAGAGAGTCCCTGGGAACAAGCCCTTCCCTGAGATATTCCATCCCTCGGGTTTGAGGCCGACTAGGCCGAGCTTGAAGACAGGCCACCATCTCTGGATCCTCTCCTCCAGCAGTACCCAGACCTGATTTTTGATGCCCAGTCAGGATAGTACCTCCTCCCAGTGGATCCAGAGCAGCTCAGGAGGGAATGGCAATGTCCACTGGTCCCAATGGCTCCCATCTGGACCTCATTTTACACTCTGTCAGTACCTCTGGTTCCACCGCAACATGAGTCACTCTTTGCCAACAGACCACTCCCGAGGTCCCCAGAAGGCTCCCGCTTCTCAAACCGCTCTAGTGAGGTCCCATTCACCCACTCCCGACTCAGAGCTCGATAGGTTGTCAAGCCCAGTGCATCCGGTCAACCTAGTGTCATTCTCTCCAACTGACAACATTTGCTAACCAGACAGTACGGATGGCGAATGCCTTAGAGGTGGAGGTAGCCCATACGGATGAGCAGGCTGTCGATCCAGTGGAGAAGAGAGTCCAAGGGAAGGTACCAACTCCTCCTGCCATAGTGTACCTTCCCTCCCTGGAGAAAATAGCAAAGAGATCTTGGTTTACTCCAGCTACTGTACCCTCCACCTCCAGGAAGACAGAGAACCTTTACCGCATCTCTACTTCTGGACCCACCTGGCTGTTTGAGCACCCTAGGCCAAATTCAGCCATCGTTGAGAGCTTTCAACTCTCCTTCACCCCAAGGACCTCCTCTTCGCCGACCGATAGGGAGAACAAGAGAGTAGATGCCATGGCGAAAAAGATCTACACCGTGGTGGTGCTGGACTTGAAGGTTGCCAACTATGCGGCCTCTATGGGTGCGTATGTCCAGCACCTAATGGAACGTCTAGAACCACTTCTTGCTTCAGTCCTGGACGAGGATAGGGTCTTGGCAATGGCCATCCAGGTGGAGACTTATGCTCTGTGGGGTCAGCAGATAATCTCTGCTCACCATTCAACAGACTGTGCTGTGAAGATGCTGTCGGGCTCAGTGGCCCTTCGCAGACACGCCTGGCTCCGGGTTTCCAACCTCACTCCTCAGGCCAGGACTGCAATCAAGGACATGCCCTTCGATGATTCCAGTCTCTTCAACAAAGAGCAGATGAGAAGCTAAACTTCAGGTACCACATGAAAGTGGCTGCCAAGAAACATGGCATGTCCTTGTCCACCTTTCAGTCTCCCAGGCGCCAGTATGGAGGCCAACAATCCTAGTATCAGCCCTACCAGCAGCAGGCCTATCAACAACAAGAGCAGCAGTCTCAACCCCAAGGTCAGTCTCGGCAGCGCCAACCTTCTCAATCCTCCTCTTCCTCCTTGGGCTGTCATCAGCAGCAGCCTCAGTAATGACAGGATTTCCGAAAGAAAACCTCGGATTCAGGCAAGAGGAGGCTATGAGATGGGGCAGTGCACTTCGAAGTACCTCCCTTTGGGGACAGGTTAGAGGCCTATCTTAACACCTGGGCTTCAATCACCTCCGATTCCTGGGTACTGGACATTGTTTGTAGGGGCTATGCCCTCAAGTTCGTGGAGCTCCCGACCACCGGAGCTGTCTTGTCTACTAGCCCCTCAGACACCCTACTCGACTTAGTGCGCGCCTTGTTAGAGAAAGGTGCCACTGAGCCCGTATATTCTTCTTGGGCCCGGCACTGCTTTTTCTCCCGATACTTTACTGTTCCCAAAATGGACTCAGGCATCAGACCTATCCTGGACTTGACACGTTTGAATTCCTATGTCTGTTATTGGTGCTTTTGTATGGTAACTCTTGCCTCTATTTTGCTACTCTTGCAGAGAGGACACTGGTTTGCAACTATTGATCTCAAGGACGTATATTTCCATATCAGCATCTGAAGAGATCACAGGAGGTTCCTTGCCTTTGCGGTCAGGACCAACATGTACCAGTACAGGGTCCTTCCGTTCGGCCTCTCCACAGCACCGAGAGTCTTCACCAAATGCATGGCACCGGTGGCAGCTTACCTCCATTAACAGGGAATTACGGTGTTTCCCTACTTGGACGACTAGCTCTTCACACCATCAACCCAACAAAAACTCCAACGGGACATCCAGTTCATCCTCTCTCTCCTGGACTCCTTTGGACTCTTGGTCAACTGGGAGAAGTAAAACTTGACCTCATCTATATGGGTCAAATTCATCGGTGCAATCCTCGACTCCGACGAGATCAGGGCCATCCTGCCACAGGACAGGTTTCAAGCCCTCTCCATGGCCATCAGAAGCTGCCTTGGCCACAGATACATCAGGGCCCACACCGTGCAGGTAGCATTAGGGCATTTGGCCTCGACCATCTTTGTAACACCGTGGGCGAGACTCTGCCTCAGACCAGTACAATCCTGGTTCCTGTCTGTCTTCGATCCTGTGTATGACTCCCCTTCCAAATGACTTATGGTACTGAGACCCATAGCCAGATCATTGTGCTGGTGGCTCGAACCCGGCAATGTCTGTACTGGTATGCCCTTCATGGCTCCTCGGCCCAAAATCAATTTGGCAACAGATGCAACCCTAGAGGGATGGGGAGTGCGCACACAGGATCTGACTGTCAAAGGCGAATGGTCCCCCATTGGAGAAGAAACTCAACATCAACGCTCTCAAAATGTTGGCTGTGGAGAAGGCCCTCTGACCAAAGCTTGACAGTCTGAATAACCCATTTGTGTGATTCGCACAAAAGCAAAGCAAAGCAGCTTCATTTATATAGCGCTTCATACCGCGCTATGGGATGTCTAAGTGGTTTACAACTGTAAGCTCATTGCTCCCCAACAGTTGGGTACTCATTTTAGCAACCTCGGAAGGATGCAGGCCTGAGTCTAGCCTGAGCCCTGGCAAATCGCACAAGCTTTCTCTCCTCCTATACATACATATATATATATATATGTCCTCCCTGCACACGCACATTCTCTTTCTATATATATATATATATCCCCTATACATATCCTCCCTACACACACACATTCTCTCTCTCTCTCTCTCTCAATCTCTCTCTCTATATATATATATCTTTTCTCTATACACTCACACATTCTCTCTCTCTCTCTCTCTCTATATATATATATATATGTACCATATATATATATATATATATATATCCTCCCTACACACACACACACACACACACACACACACTGTATCCAGAGAGAGAGAGAGACATTTGGTCTGGTGCCACAAGCTCCAATTCCCAGAATTCCATAGTCACAACTGAAACAGCGCACCACACTGGCTCTCTTACTGTGACTTCTCATCATCATCATCATCATCGTTGTATTTCCTTCACTCTCGCCTTTCTCCCAACAACAACAACAACATTTATTTATTTATTTATTTATTTCCCGCCTCACCTCAAGGCCCAACATGTTAAAATACAAAACACAATTATAACAAAAAGGAAAGACGCATAACAAATTGACAAAAGTTAAATGAAATTAAATTAACAATTTTTTTAAAAAATAAAAAATTAAAAAAATAAACAATTTAAAATGAAAAATTAAATTGAAATTAAAAAAAAACATTTAAAAAAATTTAAATTAAACAATTTAAAATGAACAATTAAATTAAATTAAATGAACCCAAAGGAGAGAGAGAGAGAGAGAGAGACATAAATGCAGCAGGAGAGGGGGAGCCAAGGGAGACCAGGCAGTCCTTCAAGCGGGGCTCTTCTGCCCTCCATCCCGCCCTCCTTTGCCTTGCCTTGCCTTGCCTTGGCGACTGGACCCGCGAGGCCTCCCCGGCGGAGGGCCAATGGGCCAGCGGGAAGGGCGTTGTCTCGGCCGGAGAAGCTCATTGGCTTCCCGATAAGGCACGGCTCTCCCTCCTCTTCCTCCTCCTCCTCCTCTTCCTCCTCCTCCTCCTCCTCTTCTGCAGCCGCCTCTGCTGCCGCGTCAGAAATAGAAACGGGCTGGAAGAGGAGGAGGAAGAGAAAAGAGAAAGAGGAGGAGGAGAAGAAGAAGAGGAAGAGGAAGAAGAAGAAAAGGAGAAGAGGAGGAGAAGAAAAGGAAGATAAGGAGGAGGGAGAAGAGAAGAGGAGGAGGAGAAGGAGGAAGAAGAAAAGGAAAAGGGGAGAAGGAAAAGAAGAGGAGGAGGAGGAGAAAGAAGGAGGAGGAGGAAGGAGAAGGAGAAGCCCGGCGGCTGGGAAGAAGCCGCACCGACTGGGCTCCTTTTTTGTGTGTGTGGGGTGTTTTTTCCCTTCTGCCCCCTCCTTTTGGGTCAGTTTTTGGTGCCAAGCGGCCCAAAGAGGGACGACTCCCTCCCTCCCTCTGTCTCTCTCTTTCTTTCCTTCTTTCTCTCTCTCTCCAGCGACCCTCCTTGCATCATTTCTTTCTTCCCCCCCCCCCTTCCGACCTCCTTTACCCTCTTTGCAAAAAGAAAAAGAAAAGGATTTAAAGAGAGAAAAGAAAACAAACCAAAAGGAAAAAACAACAACAACACCCCCCCTCCAAAAAAGAAAAATAATAAGAAAAAAAAGGCGAATTGGGGGCCTGCAAGGGTTTTCTTTTGGAGCTGAGCCGCAGGATCATGGCGCTGGATTTCCTGGCTGGCTGCGTAGGAGGTAAGAGCTGGAAAGAAGGATGATGGAAGGATGATGCCAAAGGAAGCGGAGGGGACGGGGGACACCTTGCAGGCTTTGGGGTTTGCTTCCTTCCAGGGGTTTTTGCTTGCTGCCCTGGAGGGAAAGAAGGATGGGGCGGATTGGCGCACTGCAGCTGGGATGCGCTGCCTTTCAGGGCGCAAAAATGGAGGGAAACGTCGGTGAGGGACGGGGGGGGGGGGCTGGCTCAAAAAAGGGGACCCTGGGCCAAATTGGGGACCCCCTCTTTGCACGCTCCCCTCTCCTCTCTTTGGCTTCCCAGCCAGAGGTGGCCCCTGGGGGCTTCTCTCTCTTCCTCTGGTCCAGGGCGACCCGAAGTCCTCCTTTACCAGGACCTGCCCTCCTCCATTTCCACCTTCTTCTCTCCAGGAGGCATTCCAAAATGTCCTCCCTTTTGAGCCTGACCGAGAAGCAGGGATTTCTCTTTCTGAGAGTGTTTGGGGCTTTTATGTGGCAAGGCCCTCCTTTTCCAGGACACGTCCTCCTCCTCCTTCCCCCCCCCCCCCCCAGGACCTCTTCTTCCATTTCAGCCTTTCTAAATTCCAAAATGCCTTCCCTTTTGAGCCTGACCGAGGAGCAGGGATGTCTCTTTCTAGGAGTGTTTGGGGCTTTTATGTGGCAAGGCCCTCCTTTTCCAGGAACTGTCCTCCTTTTCCAGGACTAGTCCTCCCATTTCAGCCTTTCTAAACTCCAAAATGTCCTCCCTTTTGAGCCTGATGAGGAAGCAGGGGTTTCTCTTCATAGGGGTGTTTTTTAAGCTTTTGTGTGGCAGAGTGACCAGAGGTCCTCCTTTTCCAGGGCCTGCCGTCCTCCATTTCTACTTTCTCTCCAGGAGGAATTTCAAAATGTCCTCCCTTTGGTGCCTGACCAAGAAGCATAGATTTCTCTTTCTAGGAGTGTTCTTAAAGCTTTTCTTTGGTCATGTCCGACATTTTGTGAGGCCTTGTCCTCCTTTGTGGTTAGGACGTGTGGTGACCCTACTCCACTTTCCATTGTCTCTGAGGCCCAGCGGGGCCATTAGCTTCATGCTGTGGAATTCTGGGAATGGTAGTTTGTTGTGGCACTCCAGCATGGAGCCATGGCAGCTCAAATGGTGTCAAACCGGTTTATTTCTTCAGCCATTGTCTGCCCCAGGGCAAGTGAGTCACCAGCCCTTCCACACTAGCCTTACCAAACCGGGATCTGAATCTTGGCTTCTGGAAAAGCCCTAGGAGAAAAGCTGGCTTGCTTATTTGTCAAGCTTTCTTTATACAGTCGGTCCTCTGTATCCACGGCTTCAAGTATCCACGGCTTGAACATTTTCAGAAAAATAGATACATTCCATAAAGCAACACTTGATTTTGCCATTTTCAATAAGGGACACCATTTTACTGTACCGTTGTATTTAATGGGACTTGAGCATCCACCGATTTTAGTATCCATGGAATGTCCTGGAAGCAAACCCCAGTGGATACCAAGGGCCCACTGTAGAAATGCTTATAAAGCTATTTTTATATGTGTCTGCTTGGAAATAAGGATGTGAGATTCCATCCAGGATTATATACAGTGTTGCAGTTCTTGAAATAAGCATGCTTCAGAGTAAAGAGAGTGTCTTGGAGCATGAGCAGAAGGTTTTCCTTTTTGCGTTTTTGAGTGCTGGACCACCACTCTGGAGACCAAGGTTCAGTTCCCAGCTCGGCCATGGAACCCACTGGATGACCTTGGGCAAGTCACACTCTCTCAGCCTCAGGGGAAGGCAAGGGTAAACCCCCTCTGAACAAATCTTTTCAGGAAAACCCTGTGAAAGGTTTGCCTTAGGGGCGCCATAAGTTCCAGCACAGAGCCCTCACTTGCCCTGGGGCATTCAATGGCTGCATCTGCACTGGAAAAATAAACCGGTTTGACACCGCTTGAGCTGCCATGGTTCCATGTGGAAACAACTTGAAAGCACACAACAACAATAAACTCCGAAATAAGTCGTGTGAAATTTGATCCAGGATTGTATACAGTCTGACGATTCTAGAAATAACCATGCTTCTGACTAAAAAGTGTGTCTTGGAGCATGAGCAGGTTGTTGTTTTTTAGTACCTTTGAGTGTTGGATTAAGACTCTGGAGACCAGGGTTCGATTCCCAGCTCGGCTTTCAAACCCACTGGGTGATCTTGGGCAAGTCACACACTCTCAGTCTCCGGAGGTCAATGGCAAACCTCTGGACAAAGCCCCTTGCTTGGGGTTGCCATAAATTTTCCATAAATTGGAAAAGACTCGAAGGCACACAGCAACAGCAGCAAGCAGGCAACCCAGCCTTTGTGTAGGCTTATTATGGCGCACCATAGGCAAAGGTCCCACCTTCCCTTTTCTTCCTGCAAAAATAATTTCTCATTCTCTTCCCCTGCACTCTGCCTTATTAAAAACCTGTTGTATGGCTGTTTTGTTTTGTTTTGTTTTTAAAAAAGGCAATGGGGCACGTTGAACCATTTCCTGGAATGTGCCTGGGTTCTGGAATGTGCCTGGGTGAGGTAGAAGTACTTAAGGGGGTAGGCCCTAAAAGGAATATAGGGCCAGAACACACTGTAGAAATAATCCAGTTTGAGGCCACTTTAACTGCCCTGGCACAATGCTATGGCATTCTGGGAAATGTGGTTTTGTGAGACATTTAGCCCTCTCTATCAGAGAGCTCTGGTGCCAGAACAAACCACAGTTCCCAGAATTTCCTAGCAATAAGCCAGGGGAGTTAAAGGGGTATCATATTGGATTATTTCTACAGTGTGTTTTGGACCATAGTTAGATTTCTGGCTGGTTTGTAGGAAGGACTAGGAAGCCAGTCTCTTGATTTCATGGGGCAACACAACTCTTTATATTTATCGTAGAAAATGGGAAGATTGTGGGACCTTTAAAAAAAAAAGGCTAGACGTGAATCTTCTCTAATTAACAGGTGTATTACCAGATGAGTCTCCCTTATCTGAAATCAGAAATATTAAAACAAAAACAAAAAACTTTCCATAGGTGGCTGAAATAGTGACATCTTTGCTTTCTGATGATTGTATATACAGTCGGCTCTCCATTTTCGCGGGGGATCCATTCCAGCCCCCCCCCCTCGAAAATGGAGATTCGTGAATATTCAAACCCCATAGATTTGAATGGGGCGCACACCCCATTGATTTTAATGGAGGTGTGTGTCCCCCCCGTGAATATGCAAATCCATGGGGGAACAGAGGGGTGACTGTACACAAATATTGTATGAAGTTACCATCAGGCTATGTGTATAAGGTGTATATGAAATATAAATGAATTTCGTGTTTAGACTTGGGTTCCATCTCCAAGATATCTCATGTACTTATATGCAAATACAAGTATTCCAAAATCCAAAACACCTTTGGTCCCAAGCCCTTTGGATAAGGGAGACGCAACCTTTTTTAAAAAGCAAATAACACGACAAAATACAGGAATGTTTCCCTCTTTACATTTAAAATGTTTGATTAAGGGTTTTTTCTGATTATCTTCAAACTGACTTTTTATTTATATGGTTGGATAATGAAAGCCTATACATGTACAGACCTAAATTCAGTCATTAGTCCCATCTGAAATAGAATAACTGAATTAAGTAAGTGTTGATTTACTATTCAGCAATTGATATAGTGACTCTACTTAGGCCACAGTTTCAAAGTGTCACCCTGATCCACTCTGCAGACAATGAAAGCAGAATGATGCCATTTTTTATTCCTTGCTCCAGCCTCTGCATCCATAGTTTCATTACCACTGGTTTGTTTCACTGAATTCCGAAGATCATGCCCCTCAGATGGGTGTCTGCTTCTTGTGATTGTTGAGAAAAAAAAGCAGATTTTTTAAAGATTTCGTTAATGCATCCACCAAGGAAGCTGGTAGTCCACAAAATGTGAGCACTGTTTTTGTTGTTGGCCAGCAACGCTATGAATGAGAAACCAGAGCTGTGACTTCCTTGATTGAAATCATCTACCCATAATGCAGTCTCTTTTCCTACTGCTTTTTATCTTTCCAAGCATTAGTATCATTTCCAGTGTGTTTGGCAGTCTTATGATATGTCCAACAATCTGGGTTTAGTCATCATGGCTTCTAATGAGAGTTTGGGTTTGATTTGCTGTATGTCTCATTCATTTGTCTTTTTAGCAGTCCATGGTATCCCTAGAACGCCCCTCCAGAATCAACCTCAGATGAGTTGATTCTATCCTGTCAATTGTCTTCACTTTCCTGTTTTCACAACTATACATAGAAATTAGAAATACTATGGCCTAGATGACTTGAGTATGTCATACTGTTACAGCTAATGCTATACTTCATCATTAAGAAGCCTCATGATTCCTTTTTGGCTGTAGCAGTCTTAACACTTTGGAAATTCCTGCGGTTAATTTGCTAATGAGTAATTGGCAGGCTTCAGCCTATCAAGGCTCTCTTTTCTCTTTGCTTGTTGACTTCTTTCTTTCCACTTCCCCTTTGCAAGCAGAATGCAAGGTTAGGTAGAACAGTCTGTACGTCAGATTTTCATCTGCAGCGCTTAAGCCACTTACATATGAGTTCCTACCTTGCCAAGTAGTTTTTAATAAGATTTACACAACAGCATACAATGGTATCCTGAAAAGAAGAGCTTCAGCAGCTCGGATTTACAACCATTTTAGATACCAACCCTGCTCTAATCTTGAAGATAATATTTCAAAATCAGAACTGAATTTTGTAACAATCTTAAACGTAGTCATTCCCCACCCACCCCCAAGTCATGAAATGTTTGTTCACGAATCTTTCTTAAGTTCTTGCATCATTTCCTGAGACAATAAAATGTGGATATCCTGATAGCTTACCACAATCTGCCAAGAACACCAGCCCTTGTAGAAGGTTTAATGTTTCTGTTTCCCATGTTTTGGAACTGCTCGCATGATGCAAGGGTGTGGTACCAATTGTCTCCCAGGCAGGGTGTACCATCTGACTTGGTTTGCCCAAAGTAAACAGTTCAAGTTTGCAGCATGAGAGAATTGGAATTACTTTGGGAATAGGTCATCTAACCTCAGTTCAGGTGGAAGCATCCTACAACCTGCAGGACATATAGGCATTCTCTGCTTGCATCTACCAAACCAGACTTCCATGTTGTCCTTAGTGTCTTGTTCGAACTTTTAAGAATTCTGTTTGAAAATTGTTTTTGTTGTTGTTGTTGTTGTTGTTGTTTTTCTGGATCATGATGTGTTTGTGGGCTAATCTCTTGGAGTAGAGATATAAAAATTCAGGATAAATAGCTGGAAACTTGGGGGAAAAGAACTAGTTTACACATATTTCCAATAGACAAATCAGAAATTTGGAGGAATGTTGAAAGAAAGAAAAACAATATGAATTTTTTAAAATGTTCGGAATGAGTAAAATGCTTTTTGTGGCAAGATTAACTTGCTCAAGAGAGCCAGCATGGCATAGTAGTTTGAGACATGGACTCTGGAAATTTGGGTTTGATTCCCAGCTTGGCCGTGAAATCTACTGGGTGACCTTGGGCTAGTCACATCCTCTCAGCCACAGAAAACCCCATGATAGGTTCACCATAGGGTCACCATAAATCAGAAATGACTTGAAGGCACACAGTAACAACAACTTGGTTAAATGTATAGTAAGAAGATATTTATGTAGGAGAATACAGAGCACTGAAGTGGAGACTCCATCAGAATAAAGTGTTTTGATTCAGACACATTTTTCAGAAGCTGATTAGAGAGTTCTCAACTTGATTACTCTGGAGGATCCCTTGAAATTATTGTCAGACCTCAGGGAACACCTGCATAAAATTATTATATCTACAGCTCTAAAAAATAACGTTTTGGTTTTTTTAAAAAAAATGAAGGCCTCTCATGGAATCCTAGAATTCCAGGGAACTCTGGTTGAGAAATCCTCGTTTAGAGATTTTGATGCTTCCATTTGACAGAATGTAGGAAAAGGTATTCCCCGTTGACAAGGTTGTCAAGTCGTGTTTGACCATAGGAGGCGGTGCTCATCTCCATTACTAAGCCAAAGAGCCAGCATTGTCAGATGCTATTCTGTGATTATATGGCCAGCATAATTGCACAGAACATTGTTTACCTTCCCACCAAAGTGGTACCTATTTATCTACGTACTTGCATTTGCATGCTTTCAAACTGCTAGATTGGCAGAAGCTGGGACTAGTGATGGGAGCTCACCCCATCATGCAGCACCTGGGCCTCGAACTGCCAACCTGCCGATCTTACAGTCAACAGAGTCAGCGTCTCAAACAGGGCTCAGATTTCTTTAAGACAGGACTATGGAGCTGCAGTCACATAGTGGGGGGAGAGATCTCCCTCTGTCCAAACTTTCTTTGGGTCAGGCAGCATCAAGAAATTTAGGGGGGATGCAGATGGGCGGCCCTGGGCCGCCCCGGGAAGCGGAGGATTGAGGCCAAGGCTGCCGGATGCCTCAGCCCCAGTCCTCCCTTTTACCAGCCTGGAAAAGAGCGGCAAAATGCCGCTCCTTTCAGAGCCGGCAAAAAGGGTGCCCTAAGAGTTGGCACACGGTTCTTTAGCGCCCCTTCCAGAGCAGTGCATCAAAAGGCTGAGCCGGAAGGACATCCTGACACCGCGTGTCGTGCAGAACAGCTCGTGGCATCAGGACATCTTCAGGGATAGGTTGAGGCGGCCGACATGCCCCCTGCCCATCCCTGCCTCCAGGATGGCCCCTTTGGCCCGTCTGTAGAGGTCCATAGTCCCCTTAGGTCAGAGATGGAGTTATTCCACCTAACGATTTGGAAGAGGAACCAGGTTTGTTCCTCCTTCCTGTGGTTGCAGACATTGGTTGAAAGCATGGTCTTGTAGGGAAAGGTGGAAGAAGAATGAAGTAAGGAGCTGTATCTACACTGCTGAACTAATGCAATTTGGCACCACTTTAACTGCCATGGCTCAGTGCTATGGAATTATGGGATTTATCCTTCTCTGACAGGGGATTGGACTTGATGGCTCTTGAGATCTCTTCCAACTCTATGATTCTATAAGAACTCTGATGCCACAACAAACTACAAATCCCAGGATTCCATAGAATGGAGCCATGACAGGTGTCAAACTGCATTAATTCTGCAATGTGGCATCAGCCAGGGAGGACATTTTGCTGTCTCAGATCAGTCAATGGAGATTGTGGGGATTCCCTTCAGGGTAGCTCAGGAGGCTTGAGGAGGCTTGAGTAGCTTGAGGAGGGAATGGGCTTACCTGTTCTGTTGGCCAGGTGGGTAACCTTTGTCAGTTCTATTAGGCTTAAAGGCCAGAGGCTCTCTTGGTGTAAAAATTTCAAGATTTGCTGGGAATGCAACATGTACCAGTAAGGGAACATAGCGTAGTGCCAGAGCATGTGTTGCCCAAGGCTGATGGGAGTTATAGTGCCACAAAACTGTAAAAATTGAATGATTCCTATCGATGTTCTGATTAAGATCACTGGGGTAACAGTGTACCTATGACATTTCTGCCTTGTCCATAATCTAATAGTAGATAGTGCATTGGGCATGAGTTTTGGTTAGCAATACATTTAGGGCGGGGTAGGGCAGGATGATTCCCTAAAGCCTTTTCCCATCATTTTAGATCTAGATTCTGTTTGGTATCACAGTCTTCTTTTAAAACAAGGTGGAAATACTTTCTAGTTTTGAGGAGGCCTGTGATACAAGGCAGCACAGTTGAGTAGTTAAGAGCATTGGATTATAAGTGTGCAGGCCTGAGTTCATATTTCTACTGAGCTGTGATACTGGGAAAGTCAGAGGATTCTTCTGAGGGTTTTTTTTTTTTAATGGTGTAGACCAGTGTTCACAAACTTTGGCCCTCCAGATGTTTTGGACTTCAGCTCCCAGAATTCCTTACTATTGGCCAACCTGGCTGGAGTTTCTAGGAACTGGAGGAGCAAAGTTTGGGAACCACTGGTGTAGAGGATCTCCTTAAAGAGGAGGAAGGAGCAAACACAGGATATAAGTTTGACAGATACGTACATCAGTAAAACAGTGCTGCACTCTTGTAGCAGAGAGGCCCCAGCGCAACATCACTATGAAATTATTCAGTTCTTCTACGCTATTTTAGACTAGCCTTCTCCAACCCAGCACTTTTCAGGTGTGTTGGATACTACTCCCACCATCCTGATCCAGCGTAGGAGCTGTAGTCCGACACATCTGGTAGGTTTTTCTTAGTTGACATTGGGCCTTTGCAGACTGCCAGAAATAGTGCACATTAAATTGAGGCACTGCCCTGGCTCAGTGCTAGGGAATCATGGGAACTGTAATTTATTGTGGCACCAGAGCTCTCTGACAGAGAAGGCTCAATGTCCCAGAAAAAAATGCAATTCCCATGACTCCCTAGCACTGAGCCAGGGCAGTGCCTCAATTTAATGTGCACTATTTCTGGCAGTCTGCAAAGGCCCATTCTTCCTTTTCAAGTGTTGTCTAGATCTACTTCTGTCTTTGCTTGCTCTCTTTCAATTCCAGTTTCAGTGCCAGATTACTATAGTCAAATAATTGCCTTAGTTCTTAATACCTTACCACCCTGTGTAAGTCTTATGAGCAGGAATGGTGTGGTTTCTGCATTTCATACTGTATATAGAAAAAAGCTGCTTCCCTGTGTTAGATTTATCAGTTGCAGTAGCAAAGCAAAACCAGATATACTTAAAAGTGTCTTCTGCTTCATTTCAGGTGCTGCTGGTGTGTTGGTAGGACATCCATTTGACACGGTTAAGGTGGGTTGACTTTCCACAGGCTTACTTATGATAAACATTGTAGGCTGAAGATACCTCCGGCCTTTATTAATGGAAGGTGGTGGGGAACCTTTCATGTTTCAGACCCTTTAAATAAAAATCCTTGTAGGCTAAATATTGATTTGGAGACCTCAAATTAGATTTAAAACCATACCGAAGCACAAAAACATCCTCACACTTAAGTCAAACTATCAACAGAAAATGATTATAGTCCCAGATTACATAGTCCCCCTAACTAGTTTATTTAAAAATGTACTAAGGAGTGAGTCCCAACTATATATTTTATCCATTAACCTCTAACAAAAATTGCTACTGGATTTCTCTATAACATGCAGTTCTTGAGCAGCAAAACTAGATAAAGTATTAAACTCCCCAAATCTGCTTTATTTCTATCTGGTGAATATGTTGTGTGTTTTCCCCCAATTTGTAATGGCAATACAAAATCATGTTGACTGTTTACTTCATGAAAAAACAGTCTTGCTGTTTAATGTATTTCTTGACATCCAAACAAAGAAGTGAGTTTTTAAATCTATTTGAGACATTGAAATACATTGATTAAAGGTAAACAGCTAAAACATCAGGGTAGAGTTTCTGATTTGTTTGTTTTTGTTTTGGAGAGACATGACTAGATGAACTAAAATATTTTCCTGTGTAAATATTAAATAATATCTTAAAACAGCATTAATTGAACTGTGGTCTCATGCACAGATAGATGGAATACATGGATTTAAGTTGCTGTAGCTTGCAGTCGTGTGCTGACCTACTTGGCAAGCTTGGCTTCTGAGAACCAGTGCCTCAGAGATACAAACCAAAGTAAATGGGCTTGAATCCAGTTGTTTCATCTGGTTATGTGTGTTCAAGCAAGGCGTTGAGAATTGTAGTAGAGGAAGTGGGCCAGTAATACTTAGTGATCATAAACAAGCCAGCTGTTTAACAGAATGCAAGTATTATTGATGAAGTATCTTGCTTTTTGTAGCTTAAGTTTTCCAGTCATCTCATATAATCTTTGGTGTCAAAATCTTTTAGTTAAATTCCACTGATTATTCTTTCTATGTTGTCTTCTATTAAAGTAACATCTTTTAAAACAAAACAAAACTCCTATTTTTACACTCCTTCATTTATTTTATGGGCATGGTTGCAGAATGGGACAAAATCTCCCAACCTTGTGTTTGCTGCCACCTTTTTCAGTTAAGTTTAACTGGTAGGGTGAAAGTATAGTCTGGTGCCCTGAACTTGACTTGCTTTTATTTTAGCACATACAGTATTTTAGCACCCTTTTTCTTTGATCATGGAACTCAAGGTAGTGTACCAGACTCAAACTTTCTTAGCTCTTGTAAAATGGCTTCTTTGTACTCTGCAACCAAGAGATGTGTTTACTAGGAAGTGAGTTTTCTTGAGAAAGTACATGCAAAGCAAATGTATTCAGGGTTGGGATGTTAATTGAAATCCTTAATAGAAACATAAATCTAATTTAGTGCTCTTAAACATTTGGCTTGTACCTGTGTTGTTTAAGTCACCACAAGATTGCAAATCATTCCAAGAGGGAAAACCCTATTTTATGTTCCTCTTGCAGCCTGATCCTATACATGTTTATTAGGAAGTTAGTCCCACTGGGCTACTTGCTCCCAAGAAAGTGTGCATAAAATGGCAGGATTGTCCAATTTATTTACTCTACTGGAAAATTACCAGGTCTTGGAAAAGGTCTGTTTCCGTCCATCGGCAGCTCTTTGCTGCGTACAAAATTATAATTCTTCCCTACAAATGTGGTAAATTTTATCTGGATGGCTGGATGGCTAAACTCTGTTAACTGAGTCTTCTCTTTTAAAAACAAGAATTTTTTGAAAGATAATTTTAATTTTTAAAAGAAAGCCAGATTTTTGGGAATTAAAATAAAACGTACTTTCGTCTCTGAAATGTTTCCATTAGCTGCCCAGCCAGAGCCTGAAGAAGTGAGACAAAAACTCCCAGATTTGTCCAGCCAGCATGGCTGCTAGCCGAAGGATTCTGGGGGTTTTAGTCCAAAAAAGAATTTCTTCCAAGCTCTGTGAGTAGCTTAGACAATGGCCTGCAGGGCTTGTGGGACTGGTGGGGCATGTAAAACATGAAAGATGCTGAACTGAATCTGAACAAGATATCCAAGTGGACACTCCTTTCCCCCCCCTCCATCCCAGTTTATTGATGTAATGTGTACAATTGCTTTGTTGCTTAACTGCCTTTACTTTTTGAGCTAGGGGCTGTCTTCATTAACAGCAAAAGTGTTACTTTGTTGTAGATGACAGATAAGCCTCATCACGGGAGAGTTACCTAGTAAGTATAGACCAGGTGAACATTCTGTTTCTCTCGGTCTTCATTTATTCCAACATGTATGACTAGTTCAAGTATTATAAACAAACAAAACAACAACTAGGAAATCATTTATAGTGCATTCCCTTCCCCCTTTTTTAGTTTTTAGAATGTTTCTAATGTTTTGAAATGGAGGGAGTGGGGACTGCAAGGTTGGTTTAATATGAGCTTTTTAAAAAATAATAACTTCTAACTTCTGCAATTCATTCTCTAGTGTGCATATTTCTTTATCCCCTTTGTGCTTAAAATTTATAATGTGTAAATATGTTTGGAAAACAAATCCACTTGCATTGTGAATTCTGTTTCAGGCACTCCTTAAATTTGGAGCTCATTATTTAAATGTTTATTTTCTCTGCACACCAACTGCCACATCTGTATTAATACATTTTTAGGTAATGCCACTTGGTTGGTTTGTGGTTTCACACTCAGTTGTGTTTGAATGCAAGTTTGTAGTATTTTGTCATATCAGGCAATAGAGCATGACAGTATAAATGAGGAAGAGAAAGGGGAACTGGCATAACTTAATGGGAATTTATGAAGAAATTATATCAGGGCAAGTGTGTAATAATGTGTTACCATACAGATGCTCTTACATTTTCTAGCCTTAATGTGTTCTTCTTTGTGAGACTCAAGACATTGGTTCGATGGTTAAAAATACATTTTTTCTTTTTTAAATAATGTGTAGGTTTCAAATAGATCCTTAAATATAAAGATTTATTGCTCTGGAAAATTTCACAAAGATTTACATGTACTGAAATTTATTTAGAATATTTTAGATCTGATACTAATTGGGTTTGTAAAAGTCAAGGTATCACATACCTGTTTTCATCACTTGTGGCCTAAAATAAAAAGTCTATGCCTGTTTGCCTGGAGAAAACCCTCAAGTCACCACAGGCAACCAGGTAAGTGACTGTTTATAAACCATTCTAAACTTGACCATTGTTTCATACTAGAGCCTTGCTGGCCATATCTCTTAGTTTAGAAGAATTTAGTGTGCTAATTAAACTGCAGACAGCCAGAGGTGTTGCAATGGCTGCTGAACTAAGGGATTCTTTGGGCCAGAGACAGTGATTTGCTTCAATTAACAAACTCTTGACACAAAATTGAGGGCTTCCCCAAATCCATAGTATTCTCTTTAATTATCTTTTGAGGCACTGTAGTGTAACAACTGTGTGTGCACATAGCTACTTCATGTGTACCCAGACCGAGGTACTCTCATGCTGAGTGCTAACTTTTTATTTTATTTTTGCCATCTCAGTAAAACCTTGCTACATTTTGCAGGTACGCCTTCAAGTTCAAAATGTGGAGAGGCCACTTTATCGTGGGACCTTGCACTGTTTCCAGTCAATCATAAAACAAGAATCGGTAAGTAACTGCAGAATGGATGTAGGCAGTTTCACTTTGTGCTTAATAAAGAAGGAACTATTCAAATATAAGGAGCGAAAGAGACCTTTTTGTAAGATACTGGCCAGCATCCTGATAATAACATACACCGGTGTAGGTTGGTTATGCATGTGGAATGAATTGTGTGGACAGTGCACAATATTCATATCCTGTTCAGCATGTGAAACCATTGAAAATATGCTTCCAAGCTCACTTAGTAGCTAGCAAATATACATTGTGTGGGTAATTGCAATACATGATGACAGCCATGTGCATTGGCCACCAGTGCCCATTCGTTCAAGACCCATGCATGGTGTAGTGGTTTGAACTAGGAGTCTGGGAGACCAGGGTTCAAATCCCTGCTTAGCCATGGAAACCCAATGAGTAACCTTGGAGAAGTCACACTCTCTAAGTCTCGGAGGGCAGCAGTAGCAAATCCCTTCTGAATAAATCTTGCCAGAAACCCCTGTGATAGGTTTGCATGAGGGTAGCCTTAAGTTAGAAATGATTTGAAGGCACACAGCAGGAAACCCATTTGTTCAAGAGCCACCATGGTTTAAGTGTTGCACTAGGAGACCAGGGTTCAAATCCCCACTCAGCCATGGAAACCCAATAGGTGACCTTGATCAAGTCTCATGCTTTCAGCCTCTGAACAAATTTTCCCAGGAAAACCCTGAAATAGGGTGGCCATAAGTCAACAGCAACCTGAAGACATGCAACAACAGCAGCAGCCCATTTGTTCCACTGTTTTGCTATTCAGTACAGGGGCATTGCAGTGGAAGCATAATGTAACTGCTGGTGATATCCGCACTGTTCTGAATCAGTGTGAAATCTTGGCCAATAACTTTGTAGGAGTTGCTGTAGGAAGCTATTTCTTTTTGGCAACATAAGAATCCCCCATGGCCACCCAAGGAAATTCGTGTTATGGCTCCTCCAAAAGCCAGTGTTACTTCCTCCTCAGAAATCGGGCAGTGTTAGTCTTAGATACAGCTGCTAGTTGGCTTTTGACATGTGCTCTGATGGATCTCTTATTGTCGGATTAGGATAGAGGGGAACCATTCCTACACTTTCACATCACAAATAACTTGCTCCTGTGTGCCCAGATAGATCTAACTTAATATTGTATTACAGAAGAGCCTTTTCTTGGAAATTCTGGACCAGGTTTTATCTCCTGTAGGTTAAGCTATAGCAGTACATACTTCGTAGGGCTTCCCTTGTAGACCAGAGTTCTCTTCTTGACAAGACTTCTTTTCTTTTTTTTTAACCCATCCTCTATGTTGCTTACACAAGTTTATTCAAGACAGTTTCCATCAACTGAAATTTCACAATAGCAGTGATAAGTAGCCAAGCTGTTCATTTGGTTTAGAATACCATTACCAGTGTTATGACCGGAGATGCTAAATCAGATATTAAATACCAGTTCCAGTTCCAGACTCATCTCAAGATGTTCAAAGTGTTGAGGACATAAAATAATTTGCTTCTGTGCCTTTTTTTTAATTAAATGAAGCCATGAACTTTTATTTCCATAATATCCAACTAGTGAGTTGCAGGTCTCACAACATTTGAGCATCATTAAGATGTGGTGCGTATTCCTTCAAAGAGAATATTACACCTATCCTTTGAAAGTCTAGAATTGCAGTGTGTAGTCTGGGATGTTGGCCAATAGTCTGGGATTCTGGGAGATGAAGCCCCTCGGCCCTTAAAGGGGACAGTTTGCCTACACCTGGTGTAGGGGGTAGGATAAGCCACAGAATTGTTTGAGGTATTTTTGTGGTAAATCTTTTGCAATATTTACAGAATGTGGTTTTTTTTCTATCCTGTCAATTCAGGGTAACTTAATAGGAATTTTGTCAGTATCCAGTGTCTTGATGCAATGCATTTTACTAAGTATTAGGTTTGAATGGCTTGAAGAAGCACTGTCTGTCCTTGTTGGAAGAGACCACAAGTGCCATCCAGGAATACACAATCAAAGCACCCCAGACAGATGGCCATCCAGCCTCTGTTTAAAAACCCTCAAAGGAAACTCCAGCACTCTCCAAGGGAGTGTGTTCCACTGTTGAACAGTTCTTCTTGTCAGGAAGTTCCTCCTAATGTTGAGGTGGAATCTCTTTTCCTATATCTTGCATCCATCGTTCTGTGTCCTGTTCTCTGATGCAGCAGAAAACAAGCTTGCTCTATCCTCAATATGACATCACTTCAAGTAGTTAAACAGGGGTATCATGTCACCTCTTAACTTTCTCTTCCCTAGGCTAAACATACCCGGCTCCCTAAGCCGCTCCACATAGGGCATAGTTTCCAGATCTTTAAAACCATTTTGGTTGCCCTCCTGTGGAGTAGACATGTTATTACTCGCTGCCTTTTCTCCCATGTTGGAATTGACTGTGTGTGGGGGTGGATGGGTGGTGCTATGACATTTGAAAGGTAGGATTTTGAAGGGCAGCAATGACAACTCCCAATACAGGATCTTGGCCATAATTCATCTATTAATAAAATTATTAAAAAATTGAACTGAAACAGTTCTTGAAAACTGGTCAGAATAAAGAAGTCTTTTCCTGCCAACAGAAAGACAAAAGCTAGGGGACAGGCTAGGTTTCCTTGGAAGACCTGAGGACATTTCCTGTGAGAGTTGGACTTGGAGAAAGACCTTTCCTGAAGTTCTCAAAACCCAAGTAGACTCATGGGAGAATATAATCTTTCAGACAGCCTGGAGCGCAATGTTTTTTCTCATCAACATGATGAGTCAGTCTAGCCACTTCAGATGAGACTGATGTAGATCACTAGTTGATCCTGAAAAGGCTAAATGGGAGCATATATTTGGTATATAACACACCATACAATTTACGCTGAAGAAACAAAGGAGGACCAAACACCAAATCATACTTAGCTAAAAATGTCACATTAGCCTATACCCATCCCACCCCAAATAAAGCTCTTTAGTTTTGTTATGTTCATGTCAATCTCCAAATATTGAGGCAGCAACTGCACAGCTAAATTAAATAAAACTTAATCCCTTCATGCTAGTATAATTCTTAAAGGAAGAGAGGGAGCTCAGTCACTGCTGATGGAGTAGCCACAGCAAAGGAAGATAGCAGTGCTAAAACTTACCTTGTTTACTACTTCTTCATCTGGTCATGGCCATTTCATTCTAGGAGATACTAAAAATGCCTAATCTGTTGGTGGAGATGATGATGGTAGGAGCTTGGTCTCACTCATGTGTATTCTGACAGTTCATATGGACATGAAGGGGAATGCAGACGGCGAAAAGTGCCGTCTTCAATCCCAGGAAGGGGAGGGGCAGCTGGACACTGGGTGCCCCATCCCCTTCCTGAGGACGTCATCAGAACGACGGCCCGTCCACACAACAGGTGCTCCGATGACGTCCTTCCAGCTCAGCGTCTGCACACGCTGAGCCAGAAGAGACACCAAAGAGGCGCGCCATGCCTTTTGCGGCACCCCTTTCTCAGCTTGTGGAAGGAGTGCTATTCTAGAGCTCCTTTTGCAGGCAGCGAAAGGGAGAATCGGGGCCGAGGTGTCCGGCAGTCTCGGCCTCGATCCTCCGCTTCCCAGGGCCGCCCGTCTGCATCCCCCCCCCCAACTAGTAACTGCTAAGTCTGGTAAATAATTATTTTTATTTATATAATCCAGTAAATCCCCAGAGTGGTTTACATAAAGACAGACTCTCTTCACATACTCAACATTAAAGAAATAGAAAATAGTGTTATTCTAAATTTCTGTGGTTCTGAAATTCTCTCTAGTTAATTGGGAAGGCGTTACTGTAGACTATTTCAAGATTAAACCACCTGATGCATTCCAGATGTTTTGGATTACAGATTACAGAATCCCTGACGATTGGCCATGCTGCCCAGGATTGATAAGAATTCATAGTCCCAAACAAATCCTGGCCAGTAATGGGATTTTAAATCCAAAATATCTAGAAGCCACCTGTACTATTTTATCCTTTACTCAATATGGTAGTCTCCAGGTGTTCTGGATAATAATGCCTGCAATCTCTGCCTATTTCTTTCATTGGTCATGGGTGGTGGGAGTTGTAATCAGAAGCATCTGGGAGGTAGTTTGGGAAGGTTGATTTATTTTATTTCAAAATATTCAAGGGAACTTAATATTTGATTCTGGGTCTTTAATACGATTCTTCAAATAATCACTGTCATCTTTTTCTCTTCTAGGCCCTTGGACTTTATAAAGGTATTGGGTCACCTATGATGGGACTTACCTTCATTAATGCCCTTGTGTTTGGGGTGCAAGGGAACACACTCCGTGCTCTTGGAAAGGACACACCGCTAAACCAGTTCCTTGCAGGTTCAGCAGCGGGTGCCATCCAGTGTGTCATCTGCTGCCCCATGGAACTGGCTAAGACGCGGATGCAGCTGCAAGGAACGGGAGAATATAAGCTGAAGTCCAAGAACTATAAAAATTCCCTGGACTGCTTGGTTAAGATCTACCGCAAGGAAGGTCTGAAAGGCATCAATAGGGGCATGGTGTCCACATTCATGCGGGAGACCCCCAGCTTTGGTTTCTACTTTTTGACTTATGACTGCCTAACTAGGTACCTGGGATGTGAGGCAGAGGACAGTTACATTATCCCAAAACTGCTGTTGGCCGGAGGCATGTCTGGAATCGTCTCCTGGCTATCGACATATCCTGTGGATGTGATCAAGTCCCGCCTTCAGGCTGATGGAGTTGGTGGAGTCATGCGATACCAGGGTATTCTGGACTGTGTTAGAAAAAGCTACCATGAAGAAGGCTTGAGGGTATTCAGCAGGGGTCTTACATCCACGCTTCTCCGGGCCTTCCCTGTGAACGCTGCAACTTTTGCCACTGTTACAGTGTTCCTGATGTATATGCGATCAGAAGATAACCAGATCAGAGGCGATTTAAGTGGATGTGAGGCTGGTCCTGCAATCCAGCAGCCTTCGAGTTTTTAGATTTGTAGTCGAGGATCTAATGCGCCTGTTACAGATTTGAGATGCAATCAGTCTTTTTTTTTTTTTAAATATCCCTGGGTGTAGACACTAAATTTCTGTCTGTATAAAGCATCCTTTTAATGTTGTTGAGGCCTTTTGACATCTAGGGAATAAAAGGACTTGCCTTTTTTTTAAAAAAAAAAAACATTATTTTATAAAGAGACACTTCCACACAAATTCCAAATACACGCTATCACCATCTCCTGGTGCATTATGGACTAGCTGGTACCACTCTTACCTGCTGATCTACCCTGAAGGTCAATAGATCTTACATAGACTTTTTCCTTGGGGAGCAAGATGGACGGCATGATCTCATGGAGCGCATATATATATATATATATGTGTGTGTGTTTAGTTGAAGTATGTCTGCTTGTTCATGTCATGAAAAAGACTCCAGCTTCAGTCCCAGCATCTCCAAGTGGCATTGTTAAAGATCTGAATAGAGCTATAGTGTTTGGGGGCAGGGTGGGAAGGATAGCTATCAAAAGATACTCTTCCATTGAATTCCTCTTTAAAACATCCCCCTTATGATAAGGGTGAACTACGGGTCCCATTATCCTTGAGAATTGGCAACCCTAGGTGCCCAGCAACATCCCATCTGCTTGAAAAAAATCCTCTTAAATGGTGATAACAAGCATTTACCATGTTACTGAGGTGATGTTTTAGCCATTAGCAAGCTCTTATTCATTTCACTGTGAACATACTTGAGTACAGTCTGGCAGTTTGCTTTTTCTCTTGATCAATTCTCAGCTGTACATATGCTTTTTCCCTGCTATTTTAAATATTCTGTTTTTCTGTGCTTGGCAGGGTAGTATCTACATTTGTATATTCATTGAAATGTACTTGGGCAAGCCAAGTTTGCTGCTGTTTTTGCATTTGTCTTCATGATTTTCTACTGTATTCTGTGTGGTTAGATTTTAACATGGTTTTAGAATGTAGGGGAAGACTTCCATGTTTTGATGAACCTTTTACAGCTATGTTTATTGGCAAGTGAAAGATTAAAACAATTATTCCAATTCAGGAACCTGTTAAAGCTTAGAATGTAGTGGGGGGGGGGGGGTAAAGAATATGTGCTTTTTAGATGTGACTGGACTCCTACTCTCATTGTCCCCAACAAGATGGTAAATGGTCAGGGATGGTGAGAGTTATGGTGCAGCCATGTTTGGAGGGCTACCCATACCTCACCACTAATGTGGAGACAGGATCAGCCTAACTGTAAGTTATATCAATGTATAGCAAGACGATAAAGGACACCAGCCCTTTTATTTATTTTTCAAACTTACTGTATATACTTGACTATAAGCTGACCACATATATAAGATAAGGGCAGGTTTTGGGGCCAAAATTATGGATTTTCATACGACCCATCAATGGTAAAACTTAGGGTCATGAAACAAAGACATCAAAGGATGAAGCAAAGGAAAACAATGCCAAAGAACTTAAAAATTCCAACATGTTCACACTAATGGCTGGATGGATGAGAGGAGGTAAATGTCAGTGTTTCCAGGACAGATTACATTCTTGCCTTTCACCAGGGGATGGTTCCTTTTTTGATAAGTGTTAAACTACAAACTTGCATTGACCCATGGATAAGTCAGCTCAGGTTTCTTGGGTCAATTTTTTGACTTAAAATTTTAGAGTTATACATGAGTATATATAGTAATGTTAACAATCTAATTTACATTCAAAGTAATATACATTGAGAAAATAAAGGTGGAAGAAAAAGAAAAAAAAACATAACTAATATACAATAGGACTCTGACCCCCCCCTCCGCCATCCTGATTGTAATGAATGTAAAAGTACAAAAGAAAAAATATATTAATCTACTTTTACCGATCTAACTAAGTAATCCTTCTGCAATTACTAAAATCTATAGCCACAGCTTACATAGTTAAATTTCTTATTGCTCAGAATATTCAGACTGTTTCCAATATTTCAAAAAGTCTCCAGTTGGCTTATTCCACATTAAATTGGGCCAACTCAGCAACTTTTTTAACAATCCATTCTCCCATTTTCAGTCCCTCAGTCCATTTCCAATTTTGAGCAACCCGTAATCTTGCTGCTGTTGTTATATATTGAAGAAGTAATCCATATTTATTTTTCAATTCTTTCTCCATAATGTCTAGCAAAAATATTTCTGGTGACATTACCAAATCTAACTTTAATTTTTTTTTAATTAACACATTAATCTCAGACCAGTAACTTTTTTTCTCCTTATGTGTTCAGGGATACCAGTCTTTTCAGATGGGCTGGAGTATGTGCAATTTAGTGAATGTAATGTGGCTCTGTATCTGTATAATGTATTGTTCTGTTTTGAAAGGTAGGTGGGTAAGAGAATATTTGGATTTGAGTCTATTCTATAGCTTTGCTTTTAAGGCAGACTCATTAGAATATATGCTGCACTGATACCATTTACTTCAAGAACTTATTTAAATCCAAAAATCTTAACAAGAGTGTCATTTGGATTTCAGTAACAAAAAAGTTAAAGCTTTAATCTCACCTGGGTCTCTTACCTGGACATATGTATGGTTGGAGTTGGGAATAGCAATGCCTAGAATTGTACTACAAAGACACCATAATTGATCCGGTAGTAGCATTAACAGTCACTTCTGTCGGTAACCTCATCAGCTGTTCCATCATGCAGCATGGAGATTGTTTTTACTACTTTCCCACCTGCTGCCAGGTTGAAATTTTAATGTCTTGTTAAACATTAATATGAGAAGCAGCATATAGTGATGCCATGTGTGGTGTTCGGTACATTCAGTGACACCTGAGTGATCTAGTCAACAATTTTTGCTGAAATAGATTGGAAAATGGTGCCCACCCTATTCTTCCACCCCAGTCTGTCGAGGCATAGCATACCAAAGTTAATTGAATTATTTTGTCACTTGAGGTTTTTTGAAAAGTTGATCCCATCCTGCCCATAAAAAAGGACAAATACCCCCAATTGGTTGCCTCAAAAGAGCCGGATCTCAATGTAATTCTCCACTGTGCCCCTCCCTGCCCCTTTAATTCAATGGGGTCTTTTATGTGTTGTTCGGCTGCTGCAATCTGGAAACAACACAGCCATCATGAATGGGAAGTTGCACTCATTCAGAATGCCTTCCCTTAACCGATAACCATTGTTCAGGACAACAGTCGAGAGACAAGGGATAGATTGTCATAGGATAATAAGTTACTCTATCCACTATTGAAACAGCTTTGGAGGACTTAAATGTCAATGCATTCTGCATCAGCCCAAGCCATCTGAAGACTCAGTAATGTGAAAGGGAGGAGGGAGACTGTCCTAGCCCTAATCTCTCTGTTGTCCTCGATTGCAGTATATGCTGGAATAGCAGAATACAACCCTCCAGGTATGGTGGACTGCAATTCCCATCAGTCTCAGCCAGTGTTTCAAATGGGGATATATAGTGGGAATTGCTGTTGGCCATGCTTTGTAAAGAACAGGAGTGGGCGGGCAGTGATGGGACTGCAATGCCAAATATGTTTCATTATTGTTGAGGCCAGCCAGGATTGCTGACTTTTGAGGAGGAAGAAATCAGAGCCATAGCTGGCAGCTGCTGGAGACTCATAGAAGAGATGGGCATCCTCTTATGCATGATGGCTCTAGATATAGTTCAGAACACTTTTTCTACAGGACTCATGTCCTGTAGGCTTTCCGCTACAGATACCACCTCCATGTGGTATCTTATGGACTTTATCACATGGGGAAAATCGAGGATTTAAAGAGTCATTATTTGGGAAAGTTGTGCGATTGTGGTGAAGATTTTCACACAACATTGTGATTAAAGTGGAATATCCCAGGAATAACCAGCAACAAATAATTCATGGAGAAATCCCGTTGCTAGTTATTCCTGGGATAAGTCCTCTTTAACTACGATGTGTGTGAAAATCTTCACCACGATCATGTGGCTTTCCTGGAATAATGACTCTTTAAACCTCCAATTTCCCACTCCACCCCATGTGATAAACTCCTATGTGCAATCCTGATTATAAATCATTGTGAAAAGCTATTGTGGGGCTTTATACCGTTAGATTCAACCTGCTTAGAAAAGGAGGACAATGGTAAGCTAAGCAATACAAAGGTGCCAGTTTACCAAGGTTAACACATTGGCATGTTTAACCATCATGTAAGGGACAATGGCATATGGACATTTCAGATCCAGATCACATTGTTTGGAATTTATGTACAGAACCAGCTGTTAATTTATTGTGTTTTTTTTTTCAACTGTCTTTTTCTTCACATTCAGTTTTTCTGCTGTTAAAATGTAATCCCAAAAGAAAATGGTGATTCTTATATCCTTAGTGTGACTGACTTCAAGCCAGGGTCAAAACCAGTTGTGGCTTCTCCCACTGAAGACCATTGTTTGAATACAACCTAATATGTTTGGACTTCAACTCTCATCAGCCCTAGAAAGCATGACCACTGTTTAGGGATTCTGGTATTTATAACCTGAAACGTGGAGAGTTGTAGGCTGGGGATGGCTGCTTTGAGTACTTAGTAGCTTAGTTTTAAAGAAGGAAATGGGGACCACCTATATGAGGGATAGGAAGTAAATACAACTTTGGGAAAGGTGCAGTATGGCTGATTAGTGCTTTCTTTAATGGAAAATCTTAGCTATATAATATCACCTATGCTTGTAAAACCTGTAGAACTGGTTCACTGCTTCTATGCCTTGCGGATATAGTGGGTGCTTTGGTGCCTACTTTCAGGGACATTCTAATTGAATGTGGATCCTACATCTAAATTGTTTTTGCACAATGCAATGACAATTTTCCCTTTTTTTGTACAGTAACCTGTAACTATTGTACATAAACCCAAAATAAAGTTTTTTTTTAAATAAAACAAATCCCTGTACTCAAAACAGCTTAAGCCTTTGGAATCCAGGCAAAAAGCAGATTCAGGAGTGAGAATCATGCTGCTTCCCAGATGTTATTGGATTGCAAGTCCCAGCAGCCCTAGGCAACACAGCCAAAGATTAAGAATGCCAGGAATTACAGTCACGTAGCATCTTGGTGGCTGCCTGATTTCCACCTCCAAAGGTTGTCCCTTGTAACAAAACAAGAGTTATCCAGTGACTTCAACAGATGCCAAGACAATGCAATTCAATACAATACAAACTCGGCATCAAGTACCGCAAATAAATATGGCTGCTAACGTCAATGTCTATAGAACAAGGATGGCAATTCTCCAAATATCATTGCCCTAAATCCAATTGCTAGTCCCAGATGAAGTGCGCTCACAGAATCAATGGGGACTTGGTCAACTAATACTTATGTAAAATTCTGCAGATTGAGTGAGCCTTTAGTTGGGACTAGCATCCTGTAGCTCAACATCAGGATGGCCCACCTATTAAAACAGCTCCAAGCCTACCTTGCAAGCAAGCCAAATTGTGTAAATGATCCTTGCTGGTCAAGTATCAAGAAGTATTGGGATCCAATGGACACAAATTTTAGTGATTTGACATATCCAATACATAGTGAATTCACACGAGGGCTCCTATGAACCACCCCACAAATAGCCTTTAGAGATGAAGGCAAGGTATTGTGGATTTCCTATGAATGAGAGACCTCCAAGAGCCCTGCCATCAACCTCCCCACTCAGGTCCATGACTTTCTTGATTAAATCTGTCTTCTTTTCCTACTGCTTACTGCTTTAGCAAGCATTATGGTCTTTTACAGTGAGTCAGGTCATCTCATGGCATGGCCAAAGTACAGTGACCTCAGCTTAGTCATCTTGACCTCCAGTGAATTAGGCTTCATGTGTGCTCAGGCTCATTTATTTGTCCTTTTGGCAGTCCATGGTATTTGGATAATTCCTCCGGCACCTGATTCCAGATTGATTCTCTTTCCTATTATTTATATCCACTGTCTATTTTTTACACCCATACATAGAAATTGGAAGTACTGTGGTATGATTTCCTATAGGTGTCTTCAAGGTTCATGTACAGGGTCTTACTTGCTGACTGCAATAGTTCTGTCTCTACTTAGAAAACATTGGCTTGGTGATGTTCCTATAATACTGTAATACAATGCCTTGAGTCCCAACTTGTGACATGAATGGAATGAACTGTGAGGTGGGGCTGTAGTTCATGGCTGAATTCAAACCTGTGACATGTAGGACTTTTTTTTTCTTTTAACACAAAAATTATGCCTGCAAAAGTCAAATAGTGTTTAACAGGCAACACACACACCACTGCTTTCAAGGATCTTTCACAACTGTAGTCAGAAAAAGCCAAACTGGTTCTGCTAGAAATAGCACCAATGATGCAACTGCAGCATGATTTTTCTTCAGCTGCTGCAGTCCTTATGGCTTAGCTTTCTTTGAGCCCTTGTCTCCAACTAATGTCAAAGGAGGAAAACAAGTTGAGGTTGCAGAAAATTATGCCTTCTATACACAGGGTTTTGTCCTGGTCACAGTGCTATTCAATGTCTTTATCAATGACTTGGATGATGGACTAGAGGGCATGCTTATCAAAATTTTCAGGTGACACCAAATTATGAGATGGCTAATTCCACAGAGGATAGGATCAGAATTCAAAATGGCTGTATCAGCTGGGCCAAAACTAATAAAAGGAATTTCAATAGGAAGAAATGTAAGGTACTGCATTTAGGCAGAAAAAAATAAACAGATATAGGATGTGTGACACCTGGCTTAATGGCAGCACATGTGAAAAGATCTAGGAGTCTTAGTAGACCACAAGCTGAACACGAGTCAACAGTAAAGCACAACATCCAAAATCCACAAAACAGTGATACCTTTAATCACCAACCAAAATGCACAATGCAAGCTTTCTAAGATCATTGGCTTCTTCATCAGGCAAGGATGTTAAGAATCAAACAGGAGGGGAAAAAGGTAAAATGACTTTGTTAGTCAAAGGCTTGCATTTTCTCAAGGCGTTCCTTGGAGGAATATCTATGCAAGTGTGTCCCTCCCCCTTCTGACCATATGGCACTGGGAACAAAGCATCCCAAAGTCCAGAAGATAAAATTTGATTTCCATTTCCAATGCAAAAAAGACACTTCTTTCTGAGATTTCAGATATCTCCATCCTTTGTGAGGTCACAGCCCCTTTTGTTAGGCAGAGAACATTTTATCTTTCATGAGAAGCCTCCATGCTTTTGCATTAGGAACGTTTTAGGTGTAGTTTTGGTAAAACATGCCAAATGTAGTCCGAATTTTAAAAAGAAAGAAAATATGTTTTACCTTTGTTGGAGGTAGAAGCCCCAAATAGTAAAGTCCCAGTCCATTAGCTCCCTCCTTAGGATCCCCTGTAGTGGCTAAAATGTAGTATTTTCACATCTAGGAAATATATTCAGGGGTAGCCACGTTGGCCATATAGCAAAGAACAATGATATCCAAAATCCACAAAACTAGCTTTAATTGGCCAACACAAATGCACAAAATACATCATGCAAGCTTTCAAAGTTCAACAGTGTGATGCAGTAGGTAAAAAATAAATAAAAATAAAATATAATCCTAAAATGCAGCAAAATGGGGTTTGGTTCCTGGACCCTGCCGTGAATACCAAAATCCATGAATACTCAAATCCCATTATATACAATGGGATAGCAAAACAGTGGCCCTTTTATAAAATAGCAAAATCAAGGTTTGCTTTTTGGAATTTATGTTTTTTGAATATTTTCAAGCTGTGGAAGCTTGAATCCGTGGATAGTGTGTCTGCGGATACAGAGGGCCAACTGTATTAAGGCCTAGATTGGGGGATGTAATAGTACAACTCTATTCTGCTTTAGTCAGACTTCACGTGAAATACTGTGTCTTGTTCTGGGCACCACAATTCAAAGATAATGGCAAGAAGTGTGTCGAGAGGAGGGTGACCAAAATGGTGAAAGGTCTGGAAACCATGCCATGTGATGAATGGCTTAGAGAGTTGGTTATATTTAGCCTGGGCAAGAGAAGGTTAAGATAGAACATGATAGTCATGTTTAAATATTTGAAGGGATGTCATATTGAGGATGGAGCAAGCTTGTTTTCTGCTGCTCCAGAGACTAGGACACAGAGCAATGGATGCAAACTACAGGAAAAGAGATTCCACCTAAACATTAGGAAGACCTTCCCAATGATAAGAACTGTTCAACAGTGGAACATGCTGCCTTGGACAGAAGTGGAATCTCCTCCTTTGGAGGTTTTAAAACAGAAACTGGGTGGCCATCTACCAGGAGTGCTTTGTGTGCTCCTGGATGGCCCTAAGGTCTCTTCCAACTCTGATTCTAATAAAACATTCATCTTGATAAAAGCAGAAGCTCCTGGTAGTATCAGGGGTTATTAGCATTTTCCCTGTTCTCCTACTGCCTTCCAACTTTACCACGTATCATCACATTTCCCAATGACTCACATCATCTCATGATATATGCAAGATGTTCCTTGTGTTGCTGAACTGCAATTCCCATGAACCCCAGCCAGCACAGATAAGGAATGCTGTGGATTAATCCTAACGTCTGGAAGGCTGCATGACTTCCACCCATTCTAAGGTCTTGATCATACAGATGTATCTAATTTCTGTACACATTTGAGACATCTTAAGCAACCTAATATTTCTTTTGTCCTCCGCAGAGGTCACTGGTACTCCCAAGAACCTCTCATAGACGGTTGGGGTGGATGGGGATGATCAGCACGTGAACTACTTTGGCTGTAGGACCCACCCTCCCATTTGCAGTTTCATTGAGAAGCCTCTCCACAGAAGAGAACAGTTGTTCAATTTCCAAGGATAGATATGACTCATATAAGCAGATTTGCATTCTAGAAATCTATTACTAAAGCAGAACAGACAAGCTATGTTACACTATAATCAAATGTTCTCTGGGTCATGCTGACCACTATGATGCTGGGTCTATCCGGGAGATTTTGAAATCATGGAACAGGTTCCACCAACAGACACATTACCACAACCTTAAGTGACTTTAAAAAGTGCTCCATGTTCAGGACTACAGTAGCACATCACACAGCTGCTCTGGAGCAGTTTCATTGACAAAAATCAAAACATGCACTAGCAAAAAGCACTTTCACGGTCTGCTATGTGGATGTCTAAACATCTACCTCAAGATATTTTCCTGACTCAAATGCATCCTGCTACAGTAATAAATGTTGCTGGGAGATGAGGACTTTATAAAGGGGATGATGTCTTTGGTTCCAACATGTCCGATTAAAAGGGGCCCTTTGTCTTTGATGAATTAAGCAGGTAGAAACAGAGGCTGAATCCTAAAAAAAATTAAAATAAAATAAAAAAATCAACATCCAAAACTCAGGAAAGTTCTATATTTTTTCCTCAAGAGCCTATCTCTAAAAATATACCAAAGGGGTGTGGGGACTGAGGTTTGCTCCACACTGCACTTACCTTTCATCTTGTTTGCCTTCCTACTTCCAAATTAAAATTTAATCAAGTTCAGAATCCACGTTTTACAAAAAGTGAACAGCTAAAGTTAGCTCTGCTATACTGGGAGTGAAAGTACAATAATTCATCATTAACAAAGCACCAAACACTGCACTAGACAAAAATGTGCATAAGGCACATAAATGATGTTGTACAGCAAGGAAACAGAGTAAGCACCTTTCTGCTGAATCCAATTTTAGTCCCATTAAAAGAAATGAGACTTATTTATTTATTATTTAAAGTATTTATACCCCATTCTTCAGCCACAAAGGCTCTCTGCCCTCAGGCTTACAATCTAAAAAGACATGACACAAAAGGAGAAGGGAATGGCGGTGGGGAAGGGGAATAAGTCCAGCAGTTCTCTCCCTCTGAGGCCTGGACCAAGGCAGATGGACTGGAGGGTCTTCTTCTTTAGGCTAGGCCTGATGGAAATGGGCCTGCCTTTTCATTTCCTTCGAGGCCAGATGATGGCAGGTGGCATGGAGGGAGGGCTCTTCTTCTTCAGGCTAGACCTTTTGGAAGCAGCACTGCCTCCGAGGCCAGATGATGGCAGATAGACTGGAGGGAGGGCTTTTCTTTAATCCTAATCATTAACACAAATATAAATCCCAATGGCTTCAGTGGGACTAAAGGTGGACTCAGCTATTTCTTTGTACCTTACTTCAACTTCCCAGAACCAAGAGCCACATGCCCAAGGAGACACTTCCAATATAGAGATCAGTTCTTTCCTATTCTTTTTGTGGTTTGTTCTTAGTTTTGAAATACAGTTGGCCCTCCACATGCATGGATTCTTTATCCACAGTTTCAACCATTCAGCTTGAAAATATGCAAAAAAATTTTTTTTAATAAATGTCTAAAGCAAACCTTGATTCCACCATTTTATATAAGAGAAACCATTTTACTACACCATTGTATTTAATGGGACTTGAGCTTCCAGATTTTGATATTCATGGGGGATCCTGGAGCCAAACCCCCACAGATACTAAGGGGCCACTGTACACCCTAAACGCACCAGATTCCATCTGATGTTGGAAGCAAAGCAGAATCAGCTCCAGTTCGTACTTGGATGAGAAACCACCAATCAATACCAAGTGCTGTATGATATATTTCAGAGGAAGAAACTGGCAAAACCACCTCTGAGTATTCCTTGCCTAAGAAAACCCTATCAAATTCATTGGGTTGCCATAAGTTGACAGGCAACTTGAAAGCACATACAAAGACACAATTTTCACATGAAACTGATACTACAACACTGACAGCAGACCACATTTGGCTCCATTGATTTTAGCTGCTGCCAAACAAAACGTCTCTGTGCAAAGGAGCTGTTTGGTAGTCACTTTTTTTAGCATGTGCCACACAAGGAACTCTTCAAGTTAAGGGCAGCATTCCTGCTGTTATAGCTGTCCTATGCAGATTCAGTGGACCAAGAATGAAAATGCTTAACTCATTCCTTCTCAACAGCCAGGATTGCATTAGTTCTGCAATTCTGCACAAGAAAAAGAAAAGAAAGCTGCATGGATTTGGAACCAAAACTTCTTAAGAAATGCCAGTTCCAATTAAAAGGTAAATGTTCTTTGCCCTTGTGGTCACAAAGATATGTCTAAGGGTATGTTGTAACCACTTTGATAAAAATTCATAAACTTCAGGGACTGTTCAAATAAATCTCACTGTGAAAGATCAGGATTTAGTACTCTACCTGGCTTCTTCCTTTCCTCTTGATTAGATTACTCCTCACAAGACATTGCAGAATTGCACAGAAATAAGCAAATGTATTTAAATTTACAATCATTTTTTCTTGACCCAGAATTTGGATCAGCTGGTTGCAGAGTTTCCATTCCTGACAGCATGAAATAATAAAAGTTATTAAGGAAAAAAGATAATACCTACATACATGCAGTTGTCAACAATGGTACATTCCCAGCACAGTCAGCATTGTGGTATTCTAGATACCTCAATGGTAAAACCAGTTATCCAGGCAACACCTTTTTTGGGTATTTATTAGGTAATACCTTTATTAAGCCAAGTTGGTCACAAAAAATGCCTATAAAATCTGGAGGACCATATAAGCAGCCAAAACATTACCAAAATCAGGTTTCGGGACAGGAAACCTGTCCCTGATTGACCTGATATTGAAATGTGCATGGTCAGAATAAAATCAAAATTAAAATGAAATTAGATTATACGGGTGGTATGATGCTTGAGACTGTACTTGGGACTACATTCAGGACTGCAGAAATGGGGAAAAAACGAATAGCTGATCCTTCAGCTTTCAAAATATACAATCCAGCAATTGCCTCCATCCTTAATCCTGGGAGAATAATAATCTTTCTATACGCAGACTCCACATTAAATGAATAAAACACCAGAAACAAAGCACAGCTTACCTGGACAGACTGATGTTCCTGTTCACATGCCCAACACAGTATCACATTCACTCGACATGAATGTGTGCTACCAATATCACCTTACCTTGCCAACAGAGTTCCATAAACTGCTCTGTTCCTCTACTTGTTAGCTACAAAAACAGAAGTTTGTATCCAATTATGCACAAACGCTATTGGAGGCATGGGAATGTGGCCCAGTTGTTGGCTACCAGCACTCCCAACCAGAATAGCCAACAGTGAAAAATGCTGGGAGTTGTAGTTCAACAATATATTCATGTTCACACTGCTTCCCATGCCTGCCCCAACAGAATCGACATTTGTCAGAATGCATATCCCCTGCAACTGTGGTCACTACCACTGTTTATGCTCATAAAACTGCTCTACAATGAACGTGGGAGTTACAAGGGAGATTTGTTATGCAGGTTGTATTGAGATAACATTGGTTAAAGAAAGCCCAGGTACACTTATTAATGAACAAGTGCCTACATTAGTGAAATTTCATGCCATCTTTAAAGACTAGAGACAAGATTCAAATGTGCACTTCCACTGGATCTGGCCAGGCGTTGGGTATCGCACAAAGTTTAAGCGAAGAGGAAGAGAAGAAAAACCCTGATTCCATTAGGAAAAAACACCAGATGCAACATCTGATACAATACAAATACATTATTGGATCCTAGTCCAGACTCCAACATAGTATATACAGGGATTTTAGAACTAAAATTTATTTTAAAAAAAAATAAAACCTTAATTGAATGGGAAAAAAGTAAAGGTAACTTGAATTTTATTTATCTTCCAAATTCTGGGAGGTTAAAGAACTATAATTTGTTCTGGACAACAGAAGAAAATAGGCTGTGCTTACAGATAATTTTCTGCCATATTCTTTCTTCAGGACCACTGGTTTATTGTTGCCCACTCTATTACACGGGATGTACATATCAGGTGTTGTTAAAAGGTCAGTGCCTGTACAATACATTCTACAACTGAGCACCACTTTCCTTAACTGAACAGGCAAAGAGAAAGTACACGGAACATTGGCATCTGGCAGTATTTTTCCCAAAAAAGTGACTAAAATGGTTTTAAGTTGATTAACACTATTAAATCACATCTAATATTTTGTTACTACATGATTTCAATACAGCTATACGATACAATTATACAAAATGTGTTAACATCAAAGAATACAACCAAAAAAATTAAGATAGCAAACAAAACCTATATAACTTTTTTTCTCTTTACAGGAAAATACTTTTGAAGTATGCATGTAACTGCCCATTCTTTTAAAGAAAATCTACTGCAAGCAAAGTTATCAACCTCCAGAAAAAAATCACACATAGCATTACTAAGCATATCCCCAAAAAGTGTACAATATGCACACTTGGAAAATACAAAATTAAAAAATTGTAAGCAACAGTTGAGCTTCATATTTATAACAATGTGAAAAGTCCAATTTTAGCACTGTTGTAGAAAGAACTGTCTTTGATGCAAATCCATGAACTGTCTGCCTCCTCCAGGTGGGGCCACACTTTAGAAAAACACCATGCTCTTGAAACCAAATTACAGAGCAAAACTGAGCATTGTAGCAATGCTGCCTTACAGTTTATTTTGCTACTTTATCAAAAGAAAGTCCTTCAGGTGCATAGGGTTCTTTTTTTGTTTTTTTTAAATTCTTTCCTAGAAACAATATACAAAGGGGAGGCTTATTGATTTTCAACCATTCTCCTGTAAGGTAAGACGCTTTGAGTTCAAGAGCTTTCTTCTTGCAAAGTTTCACTGGTTGTTTTTGGCCTTAGCATGTGTTAAGATGTGAGATTTCAGGTTAGTTGACTGAGCAAACTTCTTGTTACAGCCATCAAAAGGGCACACATAGGGCCTGTCTCCAGTATGAATTCGCACATGTGTGCGTAAATTGAAGTCCAGTGAAAAGCGTTTGCCACAACCTTCAAATGTGCACTGTTGAGTGAAAACACAGCACATTAGGAACATGTCTCAATAAGAAATACTTGCAAAAAAACTTGTTTCAAGTTACAAAACTTCTGTTAAAATAAATATCTAATTCTTACAATACCAAATTGAACCCAGATTACTCAGAAGTGAGTTCTACTGAAACTAGGACCTATTCATTTTTGGCAAGCTTCCACATACCCTTTTCCATCTACAAGGCCATGCAAAGAAACTGTGTAAATTGGTTGGTAAAGGATACCACTGAGGGCTGTATATGCGTATCTCTCAACTGAATATGAAACTGAAATGTCAGCTTATATAAAGAATTCAGATTGCAACTCCAGAAATTTCTGAATAGCTCCTGAGGAAGGCCAATTGGCAATAAGGCCGAAATGCATTGGGCTTAAAAAAAAATGAACGTTTTTGACCATCACATACCACATGGGACTTTTGTCTCCTCCCTAGCTCTCAACTTCCATGGACACTTATTCATGAGATTCACATGTGAACCCTGAACATAAGCAGCCAATTCATATAGGACAACTAGCAGCAACAGCATGCTTACATCTGCAGTTTAACTATATAGCCATATAACAAAATTATGTGTGCAGGCAAGAGTGTTACATTGCTGGACCAATTACAGGGCCTTCTGAACTCCTGCTTCTCTAAAGGACACACACACACCCAGCCACCTTCCTAGGTATTTTTGTCTGAGTCAAAACATCAGTATGTCAAAAAAAAATGCCCCGCAGTCTCATGGCTGCCATCCAGAGGTTACAGGGAACTCCTGATGATTATCAGTAACATTAGTTTGGATCCAAAGCATATTAGTTGCACTTGGGTCCAACTGGAATGAACTGAACACAGTAACAATGCAAACACAACTAATTTTGTTTGGACCCAAGGTGTGCATCTTCCCTTTCAGAATCCGACTGCTTCAGCAACAGCCGAATTAAAAAACTAAGGTAGACAAGACAATGATCATTGGCTCCCAAATCAGGGACTTTCACCTTACATAACACAGCACAGGACAGGTTGTTCGTTTGAGGTGAGGGAAGATAATGTCTACTTTACAGCTTAAAGGTATGCTGTGATGACTTCCAATTGTGGACATGCAGAAAGACCATGAAGAATCCCTGTGTTTTTGGAGCCCCAGATGGGATGCCTAAACAGAAGACTTGCTGTTGCCCTAACCTGGCTATTGTGCTGTATTCAAGTGGGAGAGTAAAATGTTCTAAGAGACCTTATTTAGATATAACATTATAAATATAACATTAAGCCTGGCATGAATATCTCGCACAGAGAAAACTACTTCACACAAACTTGAACCAAGATTACTAGCCACCGGCTACATCAACAGGAAGCTGTATGTTTCTAAAGCAATCCAGCTAACATAACACATATCTATAAGCAGTTCTGTGTTATCATTCTATCCAAATTTTGCCCAGAAATATACTTTATTTATACCAATTAACAACTAGGTTTATTTATTTTTATCTATCCTATTACATTTGTTTTCTTACAAACAGAAAGATTTATAGCAAGAATTCCCCCTCCCAATAAAAGAGCAGATGGAGAATAAGAGAAATTAGCAGAAGCCAGAAATAATGAATGAGGAAAGAGCAAAGAACAATCCAGAGCACTGAGGGCTAAAGCCAATTGTAAGTCCCAAGAACAGCAAACATACTGAATCAGTGGAATTTACGCACAGGTTGACCTCTCAAGGCCCAATTAATTCAGTGAGTCTGCTGTAGTTGAAACTAACATTTGGATTCAGGTCTGAATATCATGTCCCAAAATAATTTGTCCATAGGTGAAATAAACATTTTCATGTTCGCTATATCATTAACAGCTAGAAATCTTCTAGTTTCAAAATAAAACCTGAAGTGCTCAGACTGCTGAATTCCCGAAAAGTAATCCTGTGAAGATGCAGAACTCAAACAATTCTATTAATACTGCAATATGATGCTTGTGGTGGGAGTCAATAACAAATAATAGTAGTGTAAACCAGCAGTGAGCAAAGTCCAGCCTGTGAGTTGCACCCAGCCCCCATTCATTTTTTTTAGTACACATTTTAAAAAATTGGCTGAAATGCTACCTAGTCCCCTAGGGTCAATGGGGGAGGGGATTTTATCATGCTTTCCCCCCTTCTCCACAACATGTTTTAGTTTGAGAGGACTTCTTTCCAACTTGCTAGTGAATGAATGAAAAAGGCCTCTGCTGAGTCAGAAACAAGCCAGAGAAGCTCCTAAACATGCCCAGTCTGGCCCGAAATGTCTCCACTTTCAGGTGCAGTTGAGTCATTTTTTTCTGGGATGGGGAGGGGAGCCACAACCTTCCCAATTTTGGCAGAGGAAAATCCTTGGACCTGAGGTAGCTATTCATAAATATATAAATAAAGTCTTAAGAAATGTAAACAAAAATGTTTTATCTACTGGAATCCAAGTTGGTATGCATCATTTGTTCCTTTCTTCTTCTACTGCTGTGTTCATAGCAGTTCAGGATATTTTTTGCAATTTAAAGGCAGGACAAAGGGTAAGGCAGGATTGGTAAAATGCAGCTACTGACTGTTTTACATACATGATAGTTAATCCTGATGGCAAACATGTTCTACTATCACCTAGGCATTAAAAAGTGGTTCATCTTTTTCAACAGGAACGGTCAAAAACAGGACTGTGATCAGAATTTCTCCACTGTCCGAATGTATCATTCCTGTTCTATAAGAAACAGTTGCATACAAGCACATTCTAAGAACCTCAGAGAAAACAAAATAACATACAATTTGTGTATGAAGTTGTCCAGTTTGTACATCTTGATCTGGCAAACTAGACTGTATGATTTATCAGTGAAAGACATCCCGCACCTACATAATCTCTGAGGCCTGGCCTGTAGTGGAAAAATGCAGCATGTCAGAAAAGAGAGAAATAGTTCTCAAAATACTGCACTCCATCTACATCAATTGCTTTGAAGTCCTCCAACCATTTTAAAAGTCACTAACAAAAACAAAGTGCGAAGAAATGCACCCGGTATCAGAAATGTTGTGAGTTTTTCCATGAGGAAGTGAGGGGAGAGAGTGATAATGTGATTTCATTTCAAACTTTATCTTGTTAAGAATAACTTGCTACTTGATAAAGGCCTGATTCCAAAATATCTGATAACCCATGGAAAGATAACTGCAATTTTAATGTGTTATAATCCTGAAATTTATCGCACTGGTTAAATCTGAGCATGCTGCACTAATCCAAATTACTATACTTTCAGGAACACCTGTGCTGTCAAAATACATAACAGTATATGCACATGAATCTCTCACTGAGACATGAGGAAGAATGGCCAAGAGAATAGCAGCAGGTTTAGTATTTACATGCCTTTTGCTTCTATGCCCTGGTATATTTAAGAAAGTTGGAGGGAAGAAACTGCCTGAATGAAATTCTTTCTACGCACTTAAATCCTTCAGCTCAGGTTACCTAATCATACAGTTTTACACGAGAACTAGTTAATGCTGTTCTTTTAGATTTCTTTTGAGACCTTAAAAAGCCACTCTTGGATTGCCAGTAGATGACAACACTTAATATAAATTGTCCAGGTAAGAATACCTCGTAAGAATTACCTGAAAGGGTTTCTCTCCAGTATGAACTAGCTGATGCCGTTTTAGCTTTGAGCTCTCGACAAAGGCCTTGCCACATTCTGCACAGACGTGTACTCGAGGCCCGTGAGTGTGCAGGTGCTTCCTCATGGCTGAGTTATCCCTGAACATCTTTGTGCAGCCCTTTAAAACAACATCACAAGTATCATTAGCTTCACATAATTTCTTAGATATAAATTATCTAGTTTTTCCACAGAAGTCGGTTGCATGCATGGAGCTTGCGGAAAAAACAGAAGGGGGCAACAGAACAGGCTCTCAGTTTGAAAGAGGCCAGTTCCAAAAATCTCATTTCTGGGGTGTTGTGTGTAAAGTTACCGGTGGTTACAAGGTAAATAGCTCCCAATCAGTATCTTTTACAGTCAGACAAATATGACAGTAGTTACGGTACTGTCTGAAGCAGCCAAGTGAGGCTGTAGCCAATCTCACTTCTTCACATAGGAGTATTATTCTAAAGGTCATCAAATGATGTATTAAAAATGCACCAGCAACTAAAATCCATTAACAAACTGATTTAGATGTCCAATTCACACATATCTAAGGTAGAATTGGATATGTTCCTTTACAATAATTATTCAGTAATCTAATTAGAACTGCAAAAGCATTTATAAATCCATTCAGGATCTTGTAATTTTTATCACTTCATTCTCAATTTCTTTTCTTTTTAAGGGTGACTTTTTTTCACCCTAAAAGTCATGATTCCTTTGCTTCCTTATTAAAGTATTAAGCCACAAATTCACAGATGTTTGAAAAAGATTAGGTAGGCTTTGTAATAATAAAACTTCTCTGTAAGAAGAATCTAAAAGAAAACCTATGCTGGCCACTGAAGATGGAACTGAAGAAATATTAAAATATTACTACACTTGTCCCTCCACATTCGCTGGGGTTAAGGGCACAGGACCCCCATGGATGTGGAAAAACTGCAAATAACAAAAACACTATGTTTTTTACCTGAGAGAACACCTCTCTAGGAATCTCTAGGTCCTCCAGTGCAATTCTGTGGTCAACATCTGCCAGACATTGACCACAGAATTGCACTGGAGGAGCTACAAATGTCTAGTGAAGTGTTCTCTCTAAGTCCTTCAGTGTATCTTTGTAGTTAAAGTTGACCACAGAGTTGTGCTGGAGGACCTAGATATTCCTAGAGAGAACATATTAATAAAATCAGTGAATAATCAAATTCGCAAAAGTCAAAGCCACAAATGTGGAGGGATGAGTGTATTAAGAGATGTTAAAATGAAACACAACACATTAACATATATTTAAATATAACCCTAGGAAACAATTAGATTTGCCCTGCAATTGATTCAGCAATCATATTATTTCACTCACTTTGTGAGGACATGCTATCGTTCTTGGAGCATCATCTTCTTTGATTTTTCTTGGCTTCATTCTTACAGAAAAAGAACACAACAGAATTGATCAGTGAACAACACATACCTTCTTATTTGCTTTGTATTAGCAAAGTACCCCTCTGTCAAAAACCATCTATACTGTATTGTAATTGTGGTAGCGAAGCTTCTGAATGATTGGGTGAGCTGGTGTTGTGGCATGGACTATTCAGTTGCTCAGGAAATTAAACAGTTTACAGACCAGCTTCTGTGAGGGAAGAGAAAGTTATCAGTTTGGCTGGGACTAAAACATCACAAAGGGCAGGTTAGGAAGAGAATGGAGCTCCTGGAATGACAGTTTATATGTGTATTTAGGGACAGGGAGACCAAAGCTGAAGGGATAGGAGTCTTCAGGAATATGGCATGGGAGACAGCTAATGAATAGGAGGGAGGAATGGGGGATTCAAATGGAGATTCGTCAAGAGAGTACAGACCATAGGAAATTACAGTAGGGTCTGTATTCTAACAAGTTTACACCTTTTGAAGAGATCTTGGGCTTTGCCTATTGTACTACATTAAACATTTCAAAACCAGAAATGGACTTTGGACACTTTCACCTGAACAATAATGTTTCTGAATAATTTCAATTGGTTAACAGCAAAACTCTTGATGGAACTGAGAAAATGCCGCTCTTTAAAATGGCCTCAAATAGTTTGTTTAAATAAAAAATGTAAATACATAAAACACATATTGTATCTTATGAGAACTTTACTACACTTAGGATAAATAACATCCCCATAGTCACAACAACAACAAAAAATCCAATCTCACTAAGATATATGAATGTATGAAACAAAATAGTGTATTGACTAGAACACTTCTCTTACCTTGCAAATTCAGCCAACTGTTTAGGGTCTGAAAGATCAATGCCAGGTATTCCTCCAGGTGGCAGTTTCTTTCCCGTCATGTATTCCGAGTAGTCAGGAGGGGAGTTCTCGCCGATAATCTGCTCTTCCACCACAGTCTCATGGTCAATGTCTTTTTTGTCATCTGAAATGATTAGGGCAAACTGAATTTTGATTTAACATCCACGAAGGACAACACTGATAGGATGGGAAATATTTACTATTAACTAGGGATAGGACTGCACTAAGGTACTAATCCAGATATTTCTGGGCACAAAAACAAACAGCACAAACTAGATACCCTTGTGAAAAGGTAAAATAACATTCATTTTTAGAAGTTAATGAATAAAAATTTACAATCTGCATATCATTTAAATATAAGGCATCAGTTACTTTGGCCAGACAATAACTATAGCTTTCAATGAACACTGTGCTAACTCAAATGTTAAGTGTATCATGTTTATATATTTATTGGTTACATTTCTATGTTATCTTTCCTCCAAAGAGGTAAAAGTGGCATCTATGCTCTCATCCTCCCCACTTTTTATTTTCTAAAACTCTAACAGAATGATTCGCCAAATGTCTCACAATGGGGACTAGTACACAGATAAAACCATAACCATTGAACCACACAATGGAACCTATTATTTGTAGCTTAATCCAGCACCAGTATGATTATTATGGCAATTGACCTTTTAAGATTTATCAAGAAATCTCCTTCTTAACTTGGAGCTGAATTCAGGTGTCAGGTTCACACTATGGAAATTAAGCCAAATTGTACCTCTTGACAAAGACACGAACAGCAAAGGTGTATATGCTAACTGTAAAATCTGTGGCTTTCATGTATTAGAAGATAGTTCATTTTTTAAAACTTGACTTTTCACTAGCAGTTTTGCTTTCCTTTTAAAAAACCATCAAAGACACAACCTTACTATGTTTATCACACATATATATTTCAAATATTTATCGACATTCTTTAAAGAAATTCTGCAATTGGTTAAAATTAAAAAAGGCAATACTTTTTTTTTGAAACAATTAATTCTAGAGTTTACTGACTTGACAACAAATAGTGGGGGAGCTGACTAAAAATCACAAATACACAAACATGGCTATTACTCATATTGGCTATCGCCTAACTGACATAGCAAGGGTTGGCACTTGCTGTGTCAGCTGAGACACAGCTGCATGAATAATGACAGAATGGGGCACATATACTGGTTTACCGAGTGCCAATTAAATATTTCTGCTGAACTTGCCAAACTACACAAGACATTTGAGGAATCATAAATGGCAATTCTAGAATTTCTCACCCAACTGGGTGAGAAACTCTTTCTTAAGAGCATGTACAAGATGTGTTACGTCTGGGTACAGTCACTGGAGGGCGAACTCCATATATATATATATATATATATATATACGGAGTTCGCCCTCCAGTGACTGTACCCAGATGTAATATATACCCAGTATATATATACTATACTTACACAAACATAATTAACTCTCTTCAGACCAATACAGTGGCCTAAATTTGCTTTCATTAATGCAAGGGATATCCTTGGGACAAATGGAAAAATCCACACATAAGTATTGAGCAGTAAAGCAAATGGATCTGGCCAAGTAAGGAAACAATACAGGTCAAGTCTCCTTATTCGAAATACTAGGGAGCAGAATTGTTTTGATTTTTTTTGCATATTTTGGAATATATGTATATACATAATGAGGTATCTTGAAGATGGGACCAAGTCTGAACATGATAGCCCTGTGTAAGTATTTAAAGGGGTGTCATATTGAGGATGGAACAAGCTTGTTTTCTGCTGCTCCAGAGACTAGGACCTGTAACAATGGACACAAGTACAAGAAAAGCGATTCCACCTAAACATTAGGAAGAACTTCCTGACAATAAGAGCTGTTCATCAGTGAAACACACTCCAGAGTGGTGGGGTCTTCTTCTTTGGAGGTTTTACAACAGAGGCTGGATGGCCTCTGTTCAAAGGAGTGCTTTGATTGTGAGTTCCTGCATGGCAGGGGGTTGGACTGGATGGCCCTTAGTCTCTTCCAGCTCTATGATTCTATGAAATTCAATTATTATTAATATTATCATCAATGTTTATTTATATCCCGCCTTCCTCTCAACACAGGGACTCAAGGCAGCTAACAAATCCTATGTTTCATATGCACTATATTCACATAGCCTGAAGGTAATTTTATACATAACATTTTAAAAAAGTGTGCATGAAACAATGTTTGTTTACACTGAATCATGAGATAGCAAAGGTGTCACCATCTCAGCCACCCATGTGGACAATTTTGGAATATTTTTGAAATCCAGATAAGGGATACTCAAGGTGTATTGTTTTTAGAAATCAATTTCAACTGCTGTCTATTTTCTGGTGAAGAATTCGAACAGACTATCCATTACTAGCTTGGTCAGAATGCAATGAAGTATCCACCTTATATGTGGAGTAAGCCAAAAGTAAGCCCCCACCCATGCAAGTCACAAGTGACTTGTGAATCAAGGATATGCAGACTCCAAATTATCTTTAAAAAAAACTAAAAAAACCCCCAACCCAACCCAAACAAAAACAAAAAAACTTGAGATACTTTCTTAAGGAATGAACATGGCAATTCTGATGAAGCACTACCTCCTGCTCTCTGTAGAACAGCAAATTTACCTGGGATATAAAAATTAGTCTTGATTCTGAAAACAATACTGCAATGATGCAATATACCTAAGTCTTCAAGACGAGACAGGACACTGAACTCTGCACTCCTTGCTAAAGTAATCATTATTAGAAACAGGACCAAGTAGCATAAGCTCAAATCCTGCCTTTAATTGACTTTTACAAGAACTTTAACACTTCGTGAAGATCCCATTTAGGAAAACTGTTAACAACAAGAGATATTGAAAGAAATTTCATAAACAAACCTAAGATGTGGATGAGATGATGGAAGTCCACTATGTGGCCAACACAGGACCCAAAGCTATCAACTATGTCTTCAGAGGCCTAGTCCATTAACAACAGCAGCATCAAAACCTTTTTCTGCTTTGTGTAAACACCCTAGCCTCCCAATTCTCCATGAAAAGTCTTGAGACATGAAGGGACAGTCACTTTGGATGTAGATAACTCAAGGCAAATGGGCACTGTAGCAACTGAAAGGACAGGCCTTTTGCCTTTTCTCAAAGGAAGCTGGTGCAGATGGTGCAGATTTCATTTCTGCTCATCATAGGAAATGATCCGTTCTCTATGCATAACAGGCTTTGTCACCTTGTCTCCTCTTTTTGTATCTTGCTAGACTTTGTGTTCTTCCCACCTTTTGTTGCTTCTGTTTTTCTTCATTCTGTTGGAGAGGGAGGCTCAGACCTGCTGGCCACAACAGCATTTGTTGTTGTTGTGTACCTTCAAGCTGTTTCCAACTTATGATCATTATGATAGTAAGGTTCTAGTTCACTGGCTTGAAAACCTTCACATATGCAAGGTCTACAGTCCGTCCTCCTTATCCAGGGATATTTTTTTTTATCCACGGATTCAAGCATCCACAACTTGAAAATATTCCAAAAAAAGTATAAATTCCAAATAGCAAGTCTTGATTTTCGATTTTATATAAGGTACACCATTTTGCTATGCCATTGTCTTTAATGGGACTTGAGCATCCACAGATTTTGTTATCCATAGAGGGTCCTGGAACCAAATCCCAGCAAATAACAAGGATTCACTTTATTTCATAAAAAAATATCAACTTAGGTCCAAAACACACTGAGTTTGTTGTAGCACCAGAGCTCTCTGACAGAGAAAGCTAAATGTCTAACAAAACTAGAGTTCCCAGAATTCCCTACCACTGATCCAGGACAGTTAAAGTGGTCTCAAACTGGATTATTTCTGCAGTGTGTTTTGGTTCTCTGTTGTATTACACAGTATAGAATATTCTCATAATAGACTGAAATAATCACAAGCCTCTTGTGGTTGGAATGCAAATCCCATCATCCCTCATGACTGGCAATGCTGCCTAGGACTGAGAAGAGTTGCACTTGCATCTGGACGGCCACATGCTTCTCACTCCTAAATTACATACACAGGAAATAAACCGTGAAAAAACTCAGACGCCAACGGCGTCCCCATCTTTACTCTAGCAATACCATTAGAGCAATTGATTCCTAAACTCGGGCCCTCCAGCTGTTTTGGACTTCCGCTCCCAGAATCCCAGACCACTGACCAAGATGGCTGAGGCTTCTGAGAGCTGAAGTCCAAAACACTGGGAGAACCAGAGTCTGGGAAACACTGCTAGAGGAACTAACATCACCCACAAAATCTTTGGGAGATTTTTTTCCTTTTCTTTATTTGGCTACATTAGAGTAACACAACCATCCTTCTAGAAAACATGTCCTTATGTTCTTAAAAGTAAAAGCAGTACCCTCCAATAGCCTCCTTTTTCAAAATGGAAATTAAATTGGTCAGTAAAGAGTATCACAGAGTTTCTTGGCAGGAATTGCTGTTGCCTTCCCTGAGGCAGCATATTGCTTCTCCAAGGTCACCTAGTGGGTTTCCATGGCTGAGCAGACATTCGAAAGTTGGTCTTTCATGGTCCTACTTGTCTTCATTCTGTTGGAGATGGATGCTTAGACATGCTGACCACTACAGCATACTAGAACTATAGGTTTCTCTTGAACAAGACACTTAACTTTTATGTAGTCAGAACAGCTAGGAAAGTTAGGATAGTTTTAAACTACCCAAAAAGACAAAAGATAGTATCATTGCTTACATCAGTTGCTGTTTCATGCCCTCATGCGATTATTTCTTTGTGCACACTGTTACAATATTATTTCCTACTTTATTCACTATTTCACTATATTCCCTACACAAATTTTCCCTTATCTTAGCATGCAGTCATTTAGCTCATCACTATTAATCTTCTAGTATCCCAGTTCTGTTTACATAACCTAGTAAGAAATGGGAATGCTCCACTGAACATTTTACATACAATAATAATATCCAGTTGAAGGGGAATAGATTGTTTGTGTTGTTGTTGTTGTTTTAAAAGAAATAGCATGAGTGTTATTACTGGCTAAATTCAACTTCCTGTCCATTCAAATATGAAAAATACCATTAAATAATACTTTAGATGAGAGGTGTGGAATCTGAATCCTCTTTTTGCAGCCCACCCACCAAAGATTTAAGGTTCAAAAAACTTTGGTAGGAAAATAAAACAAGAAACAACACAAATCATTTTACTGAAGATCTTTTGCTGCATTTGAGGGTGTTCCACACCTTTTCTTCTATTTAGGCCTGGTTATGATTCTTTTTACTCCATCCAGACCCACAACAGAGGAGTGGGTGCAAAAAGCAACTAAAAGCAGCAAAATAACAACTGGGAGGCTGAATTGTTGTTTTGTTTTAGAGTTCTATGGGACAATGTAGCCCCCCAACCCCAGCAGTTAGTATTAGAGTACTAATTTTTTAAAAAGGCAAAAAGGAATATCACATATGTTGCAACTTCCTGTATTTTCTACATGCTTGAAAGAAAGTGTCACTCCAATAAGGCAAAACATAAACACAATTGTACAGCAAGTTTAATTTGTTACAAGTTTGTTACATATTTTTCTCCAAAATCCTAAATGTTTTTCATGGATGCCTGAGACAGTGACACCTTTGCTTTCTGATGGTTCAGTGTACATAGTGTTTCTTTCATGCAAACAATTATTTAAAAAGTTGTATAAAACTGCCTTTAGGCAAAATGTATAAGGTACTACAAAACACACATGAGTTTCATGTGTAAACTTGGGTCCCATCTCCAAGATTATGTATCTGCAAACATTCCAAAATCTAATATCCAAAACACTTCTGGTTTCATCATTTCAGGGATACTCAGCCTATATCAGTACTGCCGTCATATTATCTCAATTTCAAAAAATCTGGGATCTAATGTAAGGAGGCTTCAGTAACAGCATCTAAAAAGCTAGAGTACTCCCCCTGTTTTCACAATATCCACCATACTATATAGTATTCAAGGATAGAGTTGGCAACTTCCTGTGAATTTCCCTACACAATGCATACTGTGGAAAGAAGGGGCTACTTTTCTTCAAACTTTTTCTTTTAAAAGAGATTTTTGTCTATTAGATCTACAGATGAGAAGCCCTAGAAAAAAACTGAAAAATCTTGGGGGGGACAGGACCCTGTTATTCTTCCACTTTTCCTCCCAAAAATGAAAATATGCATTCTGGGATATTTTGTTTTCAAATGCTTGGTGGAGACAAAACATTTTTTTCTGTTTTACTAATATTGATGTTTCCTTCTGGGGCACCTCTACAAAGTGGCAAAACCGTTTTTTCTTGTTCACATGTTCCTTACAGTAGCAACTTTTGTAGCAAAATTCCTTTTTTAGAAGTTACATTTATAGTAATATTCTGAATAAAATATACCTGTGGGGTTAATATTGCATTCCCCACAAATCTGTTTTTGTCAGAAAATGGAGGATAAAAACTTCTGTTTTTATCCCCCATGATTTCAAAATTTCTGAAAATGTTACATCTTTAATCAGGCTATACAGCACTTGTCCAGGGCTTGGCGGAAACCAAATAAGGAGTCTGACATCACAAATCAGATATAACACTAAGGGCATGGGTGAATATAAAATACCAAACAATTTTAATTCTGTGTAAGTTCTTAAAACATTTTCTTGAACTATTTCAGTACCTGTTATTAACAGTGTAAAGCACAGAGCAGCCTTCACCAGTATGTGACCATGATGAGTGAGGATGATTGGGTTTGTATACCCAGAACACTCACATCTCTATCTTCAACTGCCCATCAAAGGGAAAGTGTAACACACCAATCATGAACACAAAAGGGGCAGAGTTAGTGTATATAGTACAGACAGTGGATGTCTCAAGAGCTGCTTAGCTACACAAAACACAACAGTGAGCCTATGCAAATATATATGTCACCACCTTGTAGGAAAGGCCATTATAACAGTGTTCATACAGGATTGAAGATGTTTCAGTTATCAAAGATAAAAACAAATGCTCTGATCCTGATGCTAATCTCACAATGCCAGCATTAAAGAGAATTGAGCCCATAACTAATACCATTTATATAAGCCACCAACAAATGTACCATTAACATAATCAAGCCCCTTAAAGGGCACATGAAAACCCAAGCTCATGCTACTCCCACCATCATCACTGTGGTCAGCAAAATATTTGTAGTCCATCCTGTATACAAAGATCTTAGGGCAGCGTAAAATAAAATCAATTTAAAGAAGAGAAAACTGAAAATATGGAATATAATTTACTCTCTAAAATTATGTTAAATTATCTAAGGAATTAAATCAAGTTTAAATAGCTAAAATATTCATATACAAACTGGATAAAATGATCAGATTCCAAAGGCTTTTTTAAAAGGCCAAGCTTAAACTTGGTGCTGAAGTCAACACCAATTGCCTGGGCCTCAATGACAGATCGAGAATCTGTATTATTCATTCTCAAGACTTTGGAAAAACTCAACTGTTTTGGGGTCATACAGCCAGTTACTTTATAAAGCCCCATATATAACTGAAACATTATGGGCCTAAATATCCTAAAGGCACTAGATCCCACCAGATCTTGCAAGCTAAGCAGGCTCAGCCCTGGTTAGTACTTGGATGGGAGGCCACCAACAAATACCAGGTATTGTAGGCTAGATTCCAGAGGAATGAACTGGCAAAACCACCTCTGAATATTCCTTGCCAAGAAAACCCTATCAAATTCATTGGGACCCCCAAAGCTGACAGGCAAGTTGAAGGCACACACACACACACAGGAACACAAAAAAATCTAGGACCACAGTTCTATTTACACTAGCTAGAAAGGAAGCAACACTGATATCAGGAGATGTTGCTTCTGAATAAGCATTTATTACACTAGACTACATGTGGTATTTTGCTACTGTGACCTTATATTTTCAAGCTGCAATAGACATTCTCTACTTAACATATCTAATTTCACAAAACACAGAAAACCCAATTACAAGAGAATGTTTTTTTTTAAATTATGGTTACAGAAAGATCACCTAGATGTCTCAGTACTTGCAAAGCACTAAGCACAAAAACTGGAGTAGGGAAAAAACTTAACATATACGGTAATATGGGGAGGGACTTTCACCAGAAATTAAAGGACTGGATGAAAGTCTGTAAGGGTCCATTTTGTGTCTGCAACTGTCCTTCTCCAGAGTTCAGATTCATAAACCTTAAATCTACAAAACTTCTTTCACATCATAAATTATCTGATGCTCCATTTTCTATTATTACACCTCACCATAATTTTATAAGGCAGTAAATTATCTAGTAAAAACTGCTTCCAAATACGGCAACTTAGAAATTCAGCAAGACGGCACTTCATTAATATTTCTGATTTCGTAGACATGTTTCAGCATGGGTTTCAGAAACATTTATACAGCTTAAACCAAGGTAGTTTTCTGCTTAAATTATGATATATAATTCAGTTTTTTTTTAAACAGGGTTTCATTTTTTAAAAATTCATAAACTGGTTTAAATGAAAAGCACAATTCAATCCAGGACTACTTAACATTTCTTAAAACCCAGGATGTTCAATTACTAAACATGCTAGATTGCAGACTGCAGCCCCCAACATTTTGGGGTGAAGAATTGGATAAATTGCCTATCATGAACGAGGCTGGACTCCCACTGAGGGAGCTTGTGAGTATTCTAGATCTATCTCAGGTCCAAAACACACTGCAGAAATGATCCAGTTTGAGACCACTTTAACTGCCCTGGCTCAATGCTAGGGATTTCTGGGAATTGTAGCTAACTGAGGGCCTAAGCAGACTGCCAGAAATAGTGCACATTAAATTGAGGCACTGCCCTGGCTCAGTGCTAGGGAGTCATGGGAACTGTAATTTATTGTGGCACCAGAGCTCTCTGGCAGAGAAGGCTCAATGTCTCACAAAAAAATACACTTCCCATGATTCCCTAGCACTGAGCCAGGGCAGTGCCTCAATTTAATGTGCACTATTTCTGGCAGTCTGCTTAGGCCTTGAGACAATCAGCCTTCTCTGTCAGAGAGCTCTGGGGCCACAATAAACTATAATTTCCAGGATTCCTTAGCACTGAGCTAGGGGCAGTTAAAGCAGTCTCAAGCTGGATTATTTCTGCAGTCTGTTTTGGACTTCAGTCACCAAAATCTCCAGCAGACTCCATGGCTTGCAGCACACAAGGCTAACCTCAAATGGTCTGCCAACTTCTTTGGACAGGGATAACCTAACCACAGTAATCCATACGCTGGTAATTTTCTGATTACTCTTATTGCAGTGTGCACTACCTGAGGCAGCCCTTGAAGATGACTCAGAAGCTGCAGTGAGATTGCTGTTTTAAAGAAAAAAACATAATCCCCATATTAAAGGAACTGAATTCCCTGTCAATAAACTTCTGGCCTGAATTAAAGATGATGGCAATGACAAGCCGCTTAATCACTTGGGATCTATAAACTTGAAGGAATGCCCCTATCTCTATAAAGCTGCCCTGATGTTCCCATTGGTGGGAACAAAATCTGAAGGAGGGAATGAGGGAAGGCCTTCTTTGGTGTGGCACAGTTTGAAGTTTCAATTGACATTAACTTTGGTTTCATTCTACCACCAAGCTAAAACATGTTTTTTAAGGTTTTGGGACCTCAATTGTTTACTTCCAAAATGTACATTTTAAAGTTGTTTTACTGTGTAAATGGGTTTACTGTTTCTGGTTTGTTTATATTTTTAATGCTTTCAAACTCTTTGTGATCCCAAGATATAGGACAGAATATAAATACCGTATTCTAATAAATAAATAAATACATTTAATTGAACCTAAATTCAACTAGCTTAACAGAACAATCTCATACATGTGTATTTATAGGCTAGTCAAACTGAATTCAAAAAGCTTCATCTCAGTGTGTTTCAAACTGCAGCATTACAGTCTTGGCCCCAACCCACTGAGTCAAGCATTTTTTTAAAAAGTGAAATGAAAAAATTAGCTGATTTCATGGTGAACTTATAAATTGATTAGACATTAATCATGGATTTATTGATGTGGGTTTTCTACTGGATGTAAGGACTATCTAGTCACCACAGAGGTTAGCATTCAAGAAATACCACCCTATGTCTCACCAGATAGAGGCTGCATCAGCACTGCAGAAATAATCCAGTGTGATGCCACCTGAACTGCCATGGCCCAAGGCTATGGAATTCTGGGAATTGAGGGTTGTTGTGGGGTTTTTTTAGACATTTATCCTTATCTGTCAGAGAGCTCTGCTACCACAACAAGCTACAATTCCCAGGATCCCATAGTATTTAGCCATGGCAGTCAAAGCTGGGTTAACGTGGCTTATTTCAGCTAGAATCACACATAGAAATATCTGCTTTATGCCCTTCTACTACCTGAGTTTTATAATGAATTCATTCTTGAAGTTATGATATTTATGATTCCAGAACAAGCACCATGGAACTTTACCTTTCAACTAATAATCAAATAGTAATTTCCCTGTTAACTACCGGCCATTTCTAAATTGAAAGTTTTGAACATTTACTTCTGAGTAAATATCCACAGGACCAGGCTGTAATTCCACAGTACAGTGGCTGGGACTTCCAAAGAACCAAAGTATTATCCCTCAAAGCAAGTGATCTTGCTTGTCCTTTGAATGCAGATATTAGACTATGGTCCAAAACACACTGCAGCAATAATCCAATTTGCTCTAACTGCCCTGGCTCAGTGCTAGGGAATCCTGGGAACTGTAGTTTATTCTGGCAGCAGGGCTCTCTGACAGAGAAGGCTAAATGAATTCCCTAGCATTGAGCCTGGGTAGTTAAAATTGTCTCAAACTGGATTATTTCTGCAGTCTGTTTAGACCTATATCAACAATTCTGTCCTTGTTGTCTACGCAACAGCATCACAAAATACATGTAGGCCAAAGATTCTGGATTATACTCTTGCCTGACCTTTATGTAATTACGAATATTATAAAGCTATAAAAATTAATCGCAAACCAGTCTGCTGTAATTTGTACAGTAACCAATACGATTGTAGCCGCCTTTCTCTGGAAATATGGCCTTTTAACTGGAAAAACTGATTTAAATGCTTAGCAACTTTAATCAAACCAATAAAACTGAAATTATACAGTCACAGGATTACAGTTTGACACTTTTTAAAAGCAATTCTTTTTTTAAAATTGCCAAACTAGGAAACATTATATTTTGACTTCCTCATATCACATATCCCCCATGCAATCCTTCCAAAATAGCCTGAGTTTATTTACAAACATTAAATTCTGGAACTGGGTGCAGTGGCTGTCAGTTCCATATTTCTCGTATGTGTCTTTAAGTTTATTTTTTAATTCTGGTGACACTAAAGAGGGGTGTGCCTTTGCTTTCCTCTGCGGATGAGTGACTGACTTGCCCAAGGTCACCCAGTCGGTCTCCATGAGAGAGCAAGGATCCAAACCCTGGTCTCTAGAGTTGCAATCAAACATAAATGCAAAAAGGTAGGCCTGAAGACAGCGTAACTTGCAAGAGGTTCTCTCCCTGGTATGCTGCTAAAAAGCCAGCCTTCACTGTCAAGAAGATCCACCTCTTTCCTCCAGAGCTGATGTCAGTGATAGAGAAGCCTATTTTAGGCCTCTTTCAAGTCCCTTAGCTATTCAAGCTGCCACTGGATGATAGGACAGGCAAAAGAGAAGAAAATTTCCTTCCTTCAGCATGCAGAAGGCTCTTATAGCACCTTTGAGACTCAGCGAAAGAAAGAGGCTGGTAACACAATATTTAGCCTAGGCTGCATGCATCTGAAGAAGTAGGCTCAAGTCTACGAAAGCTCATGCTCCCAGCTTCTTTCTTTCACCAAGTCTCAAAGGTGCCGCAAGAGCCCCTTGCATACTGATTTTCTGAACTAACATGGCTAGAATTCCTTCAACATGTTTGACAGAGGCCATCAACTTTATTTTGTTGCTTCATTTGAGGGGGGAAAGGACACCAAGCCAGGAACCCTTTCTAACGGTATGGAAGCACCGCCCTTTGTTGTTATTGTGTGCCTCCAAGCCTTTTCTGATTTAGGGTGACCTTCTTGGCAAGATTTGTCCAGAAGAGGTTTGCCCTTGCTTTCCTCAGAGGCTGAGAGAGTGCGACTCACCCAAGGCCACCCAGTGGGTTGCCAAGGCCTAGCCAGGATTTGAATCCCAATCTCCAGAATTGTGGTCCAGCAGTCAGACCACAACACTTGAGAAATCCTGGGTTCGAATCCTGGCTGGGTTGTGACGCTTTTCTAACAGCATAGAAGCACTGCTGGGTCTGCTTCCCAAAACAGGAAATCATGGCAGTGCCCTCAAGAGCTGCTTCCTTCCAGCTCTTGAACCGCCCTCTCACCCTTCCCTCCCATCCCCCTAAAAAAAATTTGGCCAGAGAATATTCAGCTGGGGCAAGGAAGACAGGAGGAAAAGGGAAGAGGAAAATAAAGGTGCCAAAGGAGAAAGTGGGGAAAGGAAATGAAGAGGCAACGGCCGGGAAGGAAAGGACTGTGTTGGGAAAAAGAAAGGATGCCAGGCGAGGGGGAGGGGGGAAGAAAAGAAGAAAAGACTGAGGAGAAAATAAAGGGGGAATTAGGAGGATTGGGGACAGGAGAATGAGGACAGGGAGCAAAGGGAGGAAAAGACTATTGAGGCGGTGTCTGAGAAGAAGCAGAAGCCTGGCATCCTGGGTCCAAAACATACTGCTGAAATAATCCAGTTTGAGAACACTTTCCTGGCTCAGAGAAGGCTCAATGTCTCACAAACACTACAGTTCCCAGAATTCCACTGCACTGAGCCAGGGCAGTTAAAGTGGCCTCAAACTGGATTGTTTTTGCAGTGTGTTTGGTTTCCCTGGTTTGAGCATTGGACAGGGAGTCTGGAGACCAGGGTTCAAATCCTGACTCATCCACAGAAACCCAACCAGGGGTGAACTTGGGTGAGCCACACTCTCTCAGCTTCAGATGCTGGCCCTGGCCAAACCCCACCCTGAAGAAACCTCGCCAAGAAAACCCCTAGAATAGGGTCACCATGAGGTGAAACCAGACAACAAAGAAGTCAAAAAAGCGGGACTGGGGCACTGGGGCGGGGGCAAAAAGAGGAGAATTGAGGGAAAGGTGAGAACTGAGGGAAAGGAGCTGGAAGGAAGGAAGGAAGAGAAGGAGGAGGAAATGGAGAAAGTGGGCCGTTCTGGTTTGGACTGGAGACCAGGGTTCGAACCCACAGGGTGACCTTGGGCAAACCACACTCTCTCAGCCTCAAAGGCTGACACTAGTAACAGCCTCGGGCCCCCCCCCCGCCATCCTGAAAAAACTTGCCAAAAGAAAACCCCAGGAATAGGGTCACCACGACTCGGAAACGACTTGAAAGCAGACAACAATGAAGCCGAAAAGGGGGCCTGAAGCGGGTAAATAAAATCGGGGTCAAAGAGAGACAGAGGAAGGCGGGGGGGGGGGGAGAATTGAGGGAAAGGAGCTGGAAGGGAGGGAAGAGAAAAAGGAGGAAGCGGGGCAGGAGAAAAAAGGAGGACGTATGTATGGAAGTAAAGAGAGAGGGGGGAGAGAATTGAGGGAAGAGAAGAGAATCACAGAGTTGGAAGAAACCCCAAGGGCCATCCAGTCCAACCCCCTTACCATGCAGGAATTCATAATCAACGCACTCCGAGAAGGAGGAGGAAGAAGAGGAGGAAGCGGGGAAGGAGGGAGAGAAGAAAAGAAAGGGGGACGCATATGGGGGGGGGGAGGCAGGCAAAGAGAGGGGGAAAATGAGTGAGGGAAAAGAGGGAAGAGGAGAAAGAAGAGAAGAAGGAAGCAAGGCAGGAGGAGGAGAAGAATAGAAAGGGGGACGTACGTCGGGGGGAGGCAAAGAGAGGGGGAAATGAGTGAGGGAAAAGAGAGAAGAGGAGGAGGAATAAGAGAAGGAGGAAGCGGGGCAGGAAGAGGAAGAAAAGAAAAGAAAAGAAAGGAGGACGTATGTGTGAGGGCAAAGAGAAGGGGGCAATGAGAGAGCTGAGGGAAGAGAAGGAGAAAGAAAAGGAGGAGGAAGAGGCGAGGAAAGAAAGGGGGTCGCGTATGAGTGTGTGGAGGCAAAGAGAAAGGAGAATTGAGGGAAAGGAGGGAAGAGAAGGAGAAGAAAAGAAAGGGAGACGTGTATGTGTGTCTCTGTGGAAAGGCTTGGGAGTTAAGGGGGAGAAAGGAGGAACGGGAGGCCGTCTCCCGCCCCGCCCCGCCTTGCTTGCTTCCCCTCCTCCTCCTCCTCCTCCTCCCTCAGAAACTACGCCATTGCGGCCTAGTCCTGGAGCCACTGAGCCAACCCAGAAAGAGAAGGAGGGAGGGAGGCCTCTTTCCCCTTCCCCTCCCTTCTCCCTCCCGGCCGCCATCTTGGCGGGGCCGCCGCCATCTTTCTCCCCCCTCCCTTTTCCCTCCCTCCCTCCCTCCCCGCCTGGAGGGAGCCGGGCAATCAGGCAGGAGCGGCGCAGACCCCGCCATCTTTTCGGGGGAAGCCGCCGCCATACTTGCCCTGGCGAGAGGAGGAACATGGCGGCGCCCATCAACACACCTCCAAACATGGCCTCCTTTCAAAACAAAACGGGTTAAAGAGGGCTCTCTCCCACTCCGGCCGCTCCACTTACCCGAGGCCCACATGGTGACCGAGAACTCCCCTTCCAGGGTCTTGATCTGCACCTGCTTCTGCTCCCATTTTCGGGCGCCGACGCCGCCAACGACGGCGGCTGCACCGTCGGCCCCGACCACGCTGCCTCCGCCGCCAACGACACCGCCGCCGCCGCCTCCCGTCAAGTAACTCTTCTTGCTGCTCTTCTTGCCGCTGCTTCCACCGCTTTTCTTCACCCGGCCTGAGGAAGAACCGCCGCCGCCGCCGCCTCCCGATCCGGCTTTGCTGCCGGCGGCGGCGACGGTGACCAGCGTCTGCTCGATGTACTCGTCCTCCCCGGCCGGAGCAGGCACCGGGATGAGGATCTGGTCCTCGAAGCCGTCGTCGGCCCTGAGGCCGTCCGAGTCGTCGCCGCCCACCACCTCCTCCCGGGTCTGGACCAGGATCACCTCCTGGTGGTGCGGGTGGTGGTGCAAGTGGAGCTGCCCGCCGGAGCCCACCACGGCTCCCCCGCCTCCGCCGCCTCCGCCGCCGCCGCCTCCGCTGGGGTCTCCGTCGGTGACGAGGGGCTGGAGGGCGATCATGGGCGGGTGGTGGTGGTGGTGATGATGGTGGTGGTGGTGGTGGTGATGGTGGCGGCGGTGGGGCGGGTGGTGAGGGCCGCAGTCCTCGCAGCACTCGTCGTCGTCGTCCTCCTCCTCCTCCTCGTCCTCTTCGTCGTCCTCCTCGTCGTCGTCCTCCTCGCCGCCCACCACCGTGGTCTCGATGGTCTCCACCGGGATGGTCTCCACCTCGATCTCATGCAGCTCCACGATCTCGGCCGGCATCTCCGAGCCGTCCGTGGCGATGTATAGAGTGTCCCCCGAGGCCATGGTGAAGCGGGAGAGCCGGGGGGGGAACCGCCGCTGGACGGGCCTAGCGCCTCAGCGGGGCCACAACCGCCGCCGCCGCCGCCTCTCTTTCCCCTCCTTTCTCCTCCTCCTCCCCTCTTTTCCACACAAACACCACCAGCTCCTCGTTGGGAGGGTGGGAAGAAGCAACCCAGCAGCAGCAGCAGCAGCCCAAGCAGCGGCCGCCAAATCCCGCCTCGCGAGACTACCGCCGAGAGAGAGGAGATAGGCACCCAGAGCCTCCCTCACCCGCCATCCAGGCCGGCAGTGTCACCAAAGCCCCGCCCCCTCGCTCGCGCCCGGGGACCAATGGACGGAGCGGACTTCCTCTCCAAGGCCCCGCCCCTTCTCTTGGCCGGCCAACGGTTAAGTGTGGGTCACGCCCCCTTTCTTCCTCCTCCTCCTCCTCCTCCTGCGAGCGCAGCCGAGGGGACACGCCCACCGACCCAGCCCCGCCCCCTGGTTCTAGTTAAGCTGAGCGGAAGCACTGCGTGAGTTCGGTCTCGCTCGCTCGCGCGCGCGGAGAGAAACCGTTACGACGGGGGTTGGCCCCGCCCATTTTTTCTAGGAGAGAAAATTAATGGCGGCGACAGAGGCGGAGGAGGAGGGTGGTGGTGGGTCGTGAGGGAACTTCGACCTCCGGGATGCTGAAAGGGGGGCGGGAGGGTAGTCTTGGCTGCCGCGGGCGATAGAGGGGGGTCCTGGCGTTGTTGCTGTGGGTGGCGAGAGGGAGCATCTCAGAGGCGGTAAACAGTCGTCGTTGTTGTTGTGTGCTTTTAAGTCGTTTCCGACTCATGGCGACCCTGTCACGGAGTTTTCTTGGCAAGGTTTGTTCAGAGAGGTTTTTGGTTTTGGTTTTTTTGCTGTGGCCATCCTCTGAGGCTGAGAGAGTGTGACCCGCCCAAGGTGACCTAAGCAAAACTGGGGACATAAATATATAGGCACTATCCAATACAGGCATAGGTATCAAATTTTGCCTTTGTAGTGAGTAGATTCTCCCAGATTGAAAGTTAGGCAGGGCTCCTCTACTTTTAATCTTTCTGTTGGAGAACAAAAATTTAAAACCAGTCTGGGTGGTTCTGTTGTTGTTGTTGTGTGCCTTCAAGTCATTTATGGTGGCCCTAAGGCAAACCTATCACAGCACTGTCTTTGCGAAATTTGTTCAGAGGAAGTTTGCCTTTGCCTTCCTCTGAAGCTGAGAGACTGTGACTCTCCCAAAGTGACCCTGTGGGTTTCCATGGCAGAGCTGGGATTCGAACCCCGTCACCAGAGTCGCAGTCCAGTGCTCAAACCACTATGCCACACTGGTTGTCAGATTTGACATCTCTAGGTATAAGGTGAGGTGATTGTTGTTTTGCCTTCAAGTCGTTTCCGACTTACGGCCACCCTAAGGCGAAGCTATCCTTGGCTTTTTCTTATTTTATTTATTTGCCTATGTCAGGTGTAGGCAACCTTTCCCCTTTAAGAGCCGAGGGACTTCAGCTCCCAGAATCCCAGGAGCTATTGGCCAACATGGGACTATTGGCCAACATGGCTGAGGCTTCTGGGAGCTGAAGTCCCTCCGCCCTTAAAGGAGAAAGGTTGCCTACCCCTGGTCTATGTACTCGACTATAAGTCAATCTCATGTATAAGTCGAGGGGAGTTGTTGGGGCCAAAATTATAAATTTTGATATGACCTGTGGATAAGTCGAGGGTAAAACCTAGGAGCATGTAACAAAAGATCTAAAGGATGAAACAAAGGGAAGCAATGCCAAAGGACTTGCAAAATTCCAGCAGACATAACTGTTTGTGTTCACACTAAAGTCTGGATGGATGAGAGAATAGAAAGGAATCAGTGTTTCCACCAGGGGATTGTTTCCTTTTTTATAAGAATTAAAGTACAGGACTTACTTTTGACACATGGATGTAGACCCAGGCTTTTGGGGTCAAAATTTTGACTAAAATTTCTAGACTTATAGATGAGTATATACAGTATATCCCATCCTACCGTCAAAACTCGGACTCAGAGCGGCTTACAAGATTAAGAACTGTTTAGTTTAAGTAGTTTAAATAGAAGTGACAATCAATATTGGCAGTATTTTCATTCTACTGATCTTGTGTCTAATGTTATAAGAACTGATTGTTAAGCAATCAATCCAAGGATTTCTGAGCCTTTTAAATGCAGAGGGGCCAAAAGCAAGCATTTAAAGTTTTACACAAAAAAAATGTTAAGCAGAAATAGTCTTAGTACAGTCATATTTGAATGATATCCCATTCTGCTTTCTTCTGTATTTACAGCTTAAGAAACTTGTTTTACTGTCAGGCTATATGGTTTTAACTGACACATTCTGCACATTTTTCAAATCTAATTTAAAGAAAACACATTTGATGAAAACAACTCTTGGTATTCAGTACTCATATTATGTACATGAAGAAACTCAGTAATTTTTCTTGGCAAGGTTTTTCAGAGGGGATTCTGCCATTGCCTTCCCCTGAGGCTGAGAGTGTGTAACTTGTCCAAGGTCACCCGGTGGATTTACATGGCCGAGCCGGGATTCCAACCCTGGTCTCCAGAGTTGCAGTCCAGTGGTCGCCTGCTTCTTCTTTTTCTCGTGAGAGAGTGAAAATATGAAAAAGGGGGGGTCTGTGTCTGTGGTTCCCCCCCCCCCCCCGCCTCCCAAACCCTGATTAGGTTTCCTGAATCAAAGATTGCTGCAGATATAATCCAGGTTGGCACCACTTTTAACTGCCACGACTCAGTGCTATGGAATTCTGGGAACTGTAGTTTTGTGAGACATTTCGTTTTCCTTTTTGGAGAGCTCTGATGCCACCACAGCCTGTATTATTTCCTCAGTAGGGATGCAGCCATAGTCCTTTTGAATGAGAATGAATTCATAGTCATTACTGTAGAATTCAAAGATTTAGCCATGTTAGTCTGGAAAAGCAGTATTTAAAGATCTGGTAGCACATTTGAGACTTAACTGACTACTAGTTTCTTTCTTTCAGTTAGTCTCAAATGTGCTGCTAGATCCCTTTGTGTATTGTTGTTGCTGTGTTCCTCCAGGTCAATATTGATTTAGGATGACCCTACAGTGACTCTATCATGGGGTTTTCTTGGCAATTTACTTCAGAGTGAGTTTAGCCTTGCCATCCTCTGAGGCTGAGAGAGTGTGACTCACCCAAGGTCACCCAGTGGGTTTTTATGCTTGAGTGGGGGTCAAACTCTGATCTCCAGAGTCAAAGTCCATCACTCAAATCGCATAGTCTTCAGTAAGTCTAAGGCTACATCTGCACTCTAGAAATAATCCAGGTTGAGAGCACTTTAACTGCCATTTGCTATGGAATTCTGACTTTTTTTGTCAGAGAGCTCTGGTGCCACAACAAACTACAGTTCCATAGCACTGGGCCATGGCAGTTAAAGTGGTGTTAAACTGCTTTATTTCTGCCATAAAAACACAACAACCTCGCCTCAGTCCTCCGCTTCTCAAGGCGGCCTATGGCCACCTGTCTGCATCCCCCCCTTAGTTGGTAGCCATTTAAGGTCTCTTGGGCAAGTTTCCAGAAAGAGTGCAGGCAGGGCTGTGGAGAGGTCACTGACTGCTTGTCTGCTCAGCAGTGTGTCCCTTAGTAAATACATCTTGTAGCTCAGGGGAGAGGTGTCTCCTCTTAGTCCTAACTTTTTTTACTCTGATATGAATCTCAGTTGGTTTGACTGGCACTTGCTTCTAGGTAAGCGTAAATGAGATTGTAACCTGAGACTTAAATCCAATTGTTAGTCCTGCCAATGGCCCATTAAATCAGCAGGAATTTGGTGAGTGACAGATTTGACAGACCTACTTTATTTCAAGATAGCAGTTGGATTTAGGCCAGGAGTGGGCAATGTGTGAAGGTGCAGATGGTGTTGAACTGCAACTCCTACTAACCCTACCAACAGGAGCAGTGGTGAGGAATGCTGCATGTTGCTGTCCAATAACAACTGGAGTGTCATCTACCCTTAATTTAGGCCTTACTCTCTTGTGTGTGTACAGTCACTGTTCTCCCTTCTTAGTGACTGTGGTTGGAATTACAGCCCTTAGCACTAGCATTAATATAAATTCCATTTGTTGCATATACATAGATTGAAGTAAGGGCCTTTGCAGACTGCCAGAAATAATTGAGGCACTGCCCTGGCTCAGTGCTAGGGAGTCATGGGAATTGTATTTTTTTCTGGGACATTGAGCCTTCTCTGTCAGAGAGCTCTGGTGCCACAATAAATTACAGTTCCCATGATTCCCTAGCACTGAGCCAGGGCTGTGCCTCAATTTAAAGTGCACTATTTCTGGCAGTCTGCAAAGGCCCTTTCATAAGTAATTTATTAAATAAAATAGATGTGAGCAAACAGACACCTTTAACAAACATCCTGAAACCTAAAATGGTGTTTCCTGTTGCTAAAAACAATTGGGCTCCTTTCCAACTTTTTAGAAAATACCAGTGTTATCAGAAATAACATAAAAGAATAGGGATAGGTTGCCACACCACAAAAAAAAAAGGTTCAAAATATTTCAACAAATGAACATCTGCTTAAAAGTATTTGTTTTCACCACATTTCAAGGGATTAAATGAATATCTATGGACCATGATTTGGATTAATACATTTTTATGGCAGGTAGTTGGATTCAGTAACCATTCAGGACCTTCCATAAGATTTTTGAAAAGTACAATGGAATAACATTAATTTGTTTAAATAACTTTTAAAAAATGTAAAATTCAAAATAGGTCTCAGAGTAGCTGATGATCCCTGCCCTGAGTCCTTACAATGTACAAGGAAAAAAGGGGAATGTGGAAAGAGGAGGAGAAATGCAAGCACAGGCACCACTTCTTGAAATTGCTGTCCTTATCACATCCAGCTTGGATGGAAACAGTGCAGTGAGCTGATGAAATGGCAACTGGCCAGGTGAAGTTGGGGAGAGCTGTGCTCTTGCGTTGCTTCTTTTGCAACCTGATTGACAGTTAAGCGTGCCTCTTTCCTTTCCAGGAGGCTGTGTACTGTCTATGGTTACATAGAAATAGAGAAGTGAGAAGTATTGTACTTCTACGATGTCTGATTTTATTTTTATCCTAGGTCAGCTAGAGAAATAAAGGTGAGACTATGGCTGCAGGACAGCCGGGCAGCAGACTGAATATACAGGAAATTATGACCCTGGCGATTGCAAAAGCAGACGTTAGTCTGTTTGTAGAAGCACTCCCACTGTTGCTAGGACAGCTGTGATTTAATTAATGTCCAGGACAAGAGAGTTAAGGTGCACATCATCGAATGGGGAGTGACCAAAAGGCTGTGAAGGTCATAGAAATAGAGTGAATAATTTACTGTATTCCAGTTGCAAAGAGGCACTGTTTAGTAAATATGGGCCCAGAAATTCCCAGTAAAAAGTTCTTTCCAGGCCAAAGCATGCTAGAGTTGGGCTCAGAACACCCTATTTTTGCATAAGAGACAGAGTATAAATTTATCTGGAAAATCCTCGGTTAAAAAAAAAATCAATAAATCTCACTGGTACCTGTAACAGTATATTTCCCCTGTAATAATATACACAATTAAAGTGTAACAAAACCCAAATGCATAGAAATAACATACAAGAATAGGGATAGGTATCTATACCACAAAAAAGAAAAACAGTTCAAAATGTTTCAGACAACATTTCATTCATGATTAATAATACAAACACATGAAATAAAATAACCAGATAAGGTAAATGTCACATAAGTAGGCAAAAGCATTTTGAACCTTGTAGACATTGAAGATTTCATTCAAATGAATCCAATGTGGATGAGTTTTTATTTCACAAGTCTCCACATTTCCTATGATAATTTCATTTTTACTGACCAAACTTCACAGTAAAGCATAGACATCTATGCTTTATTAACAAGCTCAGGATAACTGGTGAGACAGAGAGCCTATCTGCTCTCCCTTTTCTCTGTTTTGCTGTTCATGCATGTTCAGTAACAGATTGTAGAGACAGTTGCTGCTTACCTTGAGGGTTGTGGCAAGGCAGACATGGCTATAGTAAGATCTGCTATGATAGAATACCACTCTTTTTCAGTTTAAGTTTTGTTTATTGCATTGTTTATTGCAGACATGTTGCTACAACCCAACATTGAAAGTCTTTGTTTCTCCAACCCTCCTTTACTATCTTCCTAATGTCAGTGCTGCCGAAACACTTCAGCTAGACAAAGGAAGAGGAGAAAAAGATGTTGGGCAGACATAAAAAAGCCATTATCTAAAGGAACTTTCGTAGCGCTTCTTAAAGTATGCTTTTCGTCAGACATTCTCTTATATCTATGTCGTTTCCCAGAGAACTTATCTAAGTTTTACTGTTTTATTGCTTATTTCAACTTAGTTTTAACTAGATCTGTATTTAATCTACTTTTAAGGGGGGGGGTAGTGTTAGTTACATTGTTTGTAACTTATTGTATGACTCGTTTTTATGTATTGGTTTTTACATGTAAGCCGCCTTGATAGCTACGGCTAATCTCTCTCTGGCTTTTCTTCGCAAACGAAGATTCAGGAAGGACTCATCCCATGCTTTTTGCAAGCGCGCTGATGACTAAAAAGGCCAATCCGAGATAAACAAGTCCGGTTGCAGAAAGCACAGCAGATCTCCTTGGGTGATGTTTTGGGGTTGTGATTCTTTCTGCGTTGTCGTTTCTCTTCGAGACTTGTTTGGCGTGACTTCTCAAATAAGGCTGCAGCATTGTGGATAGTGCGTCTCCATGCCTCCCGATGTGAGGCCAGGGTGGACCACTGTTGGTGATCAATTTGGCCGAGCCTGAGATGTTGTTTCAGGGAGTCCTTGTATCACTTTTTTGGAGCGCCCCTCTTACGATGACCCGTGGCGAGTTCACCATAGAGTACTATTTTTGGGAGGCGATGGTCCTCCATCCTAGAAACGTGCCCTGCCCAGCGCAGCTGCATTTTCAATAGCCTCAATGCTGGTGATCCCTGCTTGCTCAAGGACAGAGCTACGGCTAAAGGCGGGATATAAATAAACTATTATTATTATATTATTATTTTTGTAAGTTTCTGTGCACTGGAAACAGTGGGCAGAAAATCATTTGGGACTGTATCTGTTGGTACTGATTAGCAGTACATTGTCAAAGATTTCTGATTCCTCATTGTCTAACAGCAATAATTTTAAAATTGCCCCTAAAATCACCCCCTTTTGAAAAAACATGGGGGAGGCAAAGTGGATTTTGTGTTTCTTAAGTTGGGAATATGCTGAGAGGCATCTTGTACCTTAATTTTTAGTATATATCAACTGTTTTGCACCTGGCTTTGATTGATGGACCTTAGATTTCCCACACGCTTTGAAGTCTGTCCATGCTTGCACTGGAAGAGCCTTGCTAAATGTGGTCCTTCAAAATGTTTTGGCATACAGTTTTGCTGAGCATAGCCAGGCAAAGAGGAGCATACTGTGAGGACAGTGTTTTTTCTTTCTTTTTGTATTTGCTTTTGGGGGGAGGATTACCTTTTTCAATCCAGTTTTTCCAGGTTGCCCTGTTTGCTGATGCAGAATTCAAAAGGGATGCAAAACAGTGGCCATCAAACAACACAATAGAGAAAGTTATCAACCAAGTTAGTAAAAGTGATGGGTGAGTTAGAGGAAAGGTCTTATATAGGGACAACACAGTTCTTCAACTACATGGAGGAATGATGGTGTGTAAGACAGCTAGGAACACCTCTAGTAAACTGACTTCCACTCTTTTCCCCCTCTTCTTTGCAAGATACCCTTGAATCCCTTGATTTTAGGAGTCAAGTGGAGATTAGAAGTAGGCCCATGAATTGTCACAAAGCAAAGAAGTAATCTAGAGTAGATTTTGGTCTTAATGAAGCATTCCTTGAAGTAAATAAAGCTGCATACAAAATTGAGGGAATTATTAGTACTGTTTTAAAATGTTCAGTTGAATTAGAATTCAAGATACTTAAGTGCAGAAATTATTGGTTTGATTCAACAGGTCTGTTCTAGTTGAAAGTAGTAATTGGATTTTAAAAAGAAACTATTACTTAATTCAAGAGTGGATAACACATAGAATCGGAAGAGATAACAAGGGCCATCCAGTTCAACCCTCTGCCATGCAGGAATGCCATGCAGGAATGCCATCCAGCCTCTGTTTAAAAACCTCCAAAGAAGGAGACTCCATCACTCTCCGAGGGAGTGTGTTCCACTGTTGAACAGCTCTTAGCCATCAGGAGGTTCTTCCTAATATTGAGGTGGAATATCTTTCCCTGTAGTATGAACCCATTGCTTCATGTCCTGTTCTCAATATAACACCCCTTCAAAAATTTAAACAGGGCTATCATATCACCTCTTAACCTCTTCTCCAGGATAAACATACCCAGCTCCCTAAGTTGCTCCTGAGAGGGCATGGACTCCAGCCCTTTCACCATTTTGGTTGCCCTCCTCTGGACACACTCCAGCTTGTCAACATCTTTTTCGAACTGTGGTGCCCAGAACTGGACAGTGGACACAAATGAGCTACATATGGACCACTGAATGGGTTTGTTGGTTTGTTTGTTCATTTTTTGCCAGCACCAGCATCTCTGTTGCTTCTGCTGAATTCACTACAGTGATGGCAAAATTTCTGCTTTTTCATGTGAATAAGGCATGTGATATGTTAACAGAACTGCACTTCTTGGAAGTTTCTTTGACCATGATTTTGCTTAAAAATAAAGGTTATGCCTCTCCCTCTCCTGTCTCCCCTTACATAAGAATGGGAAAGTTTTGATGCTGGTCCAGTGGCAACCTAGGAACATATCTCTAGTGGCTTCCAGTGAGTGCTGTATAGCATCCTGGTGCACCAGAGTGTATCAATTGCTTTGTTCATAGATTTGCTTCATACCACAAAATTCAATCCTGTAACTGTTATAAACTCTCAAAATATTTTCATATTCATTTTACAGTCATGTCACTTTCTTATTATTTATCATATTTATCTATATCCTGCCTTTTTTCTATGCCTGGTACTCAAGGTGGCTTTCAAAAATCGAAAACATACAAATGAAAGTTCACATCACTAAAACATGGAAAAGTTAAAATATAGTTAAAGCTATCAATACAGTTAAAAGCCATTTAAAACCCACTAAACAACAATAAATAAATAGCTTCTTCACCCAGCATACGAAGGAGGAGGAGGAAACAGGAAGAACTCAGTGTGGCAGCTTAAAAACCGCCTGCCCACCCTCCCAGCCCTCCCAGCAGGCGAACGAGGAGGAGGAGAGAGGAAGAACCCAGCGTGGTGGCTTAAAAACCGCCCTCCTAGCCCCCCCAGCAGGTGGAGGAGGAGGAGGAGGAGAAAGTAAGAACTTGGTGTGCCGCCCGCCCGCCTGCCCTCCTAGCCTCCCAGCAGGCAGAGGAGAGAGGAAGAATCCGGCGTGGTGGCTTAAAAAATCGCCCTCCTAGCCCTCCCAGCAGGTGAAGGAGAGGAGGAGAAAGAAAGAACTCGGTGTGTCGGCTTAAAAACCGCCTGCCCTCCTAGCTCTCCCAGCAGGCGAAGGAGGAGAGAGGAAGAACCCGTCACAGCAACAGCAGCGGGGGCTAGAGCTGGCCCCGGCCAGAACCTCCAAACCCGTCCAGTTTCCACCTGGTGGCAGCGCAGCAATAGTAGCAGGGCCAGAGCCAGCCCCGGGTGGAGGCTTCAGCCCACCCAATTTTCCACTGGTGGCAGTATAGCAACAGCAGTGGGGAGCCAGAGCCTGCCCTGGGTGGAAGCTCCAGGCCCGCCCAGTTTCCACCTGGCGTCAGCGCAGCACCAGTGGAGCCAGAGCCAGCCCTGGGCGGAAGCTTTAAAACCTGCCTCATTTCCATCACCGGTGTTGCCGGGGTGGGGGTGGGGGAGGAGCTGGTGAGGAAGACACTCAGCCTGCCCTTAACACCATCACAACCTGTGGCAGTGCTGCCGGGAGAACGCCGGGGAGGAGACCATTCAGCTTGCCTTAAACACTATCACCTCTTGTAGTGGCCAGGAATGATCTGGGAGTGGAAGTTGAGGTTGTGCAGGGGAATGGAAGGTATGGCAGGAACAGAGTGAAGAGCTGTTACAAAAGAAGGCGGGATCGATGCTTGAAAGCTATCCTGCCTTCAGTTCACCCTGCTTCCCGGAATGGATTGGAAAGCATACCAATCATTCCACAGAACCTTACCTTGCTCCTTTGCAATGCCAGATCGGCTAAAAACAAGACTCATGTCATCTGTGATCTCCTCTTAGATGAGGATGCCGACCTGGCTTGCTTTACAGAGACCTGGCTGGGAGACAACAGTGCTATAACTTGGACGCAGGCTCTCCCAGCAGGGTACGCTGTTAGCAGGTATGGGGAAGTGGGCGGGGGGGGCGTGGAGTGGCTGTGCTTCACAAGAACAACATCACCTTGATCAGGATACCTGTCCGGAACACAGTCTACTTCAAGTGTATGTGCCTAAGCTTAGGACCAAGGATAGTTTGGGGATTCTGCTAATATACTGACTACCCCGTTGTCTAGTAGACTCCCTAACTGAGCTGACACAGCTGGTCTCAGAGTTGCTGTTGGAGTCGCCCAGACTTCTAGTTTTGGGTGACTTCAAAATTCCACTCGAGACCAGTTTGTCTAATCTAACAGGTGTTTCTTGGGAGTTCATGGAATCCATGACAAACATGGGCCTATCCCAATTGGTTGTTGGGCCTACTCATTGTGTGGGTCATACCCTCAATGCAATCTTTAGTAAGGAACAGGAACATCTGTGGGTGGAGGTTATTAAAATCACCACATTGTCATGGACAGACCATTTCCTGATCAAGGCTGAACTAAGAACCATTATCTGTCCCACTGAGGGTGGTGGCCCATTAGAATGGTCCGCCCTCAAAGGCTAATGGTACCAATTGGATTCCAGAAAGCCTTAGAGGGTTTAATGGGTGGTAATGCTGGTGATTCTGTTGAAGCTTTGGTTAATATCTGGAACATCAGTCTCACCAAGGCTATCGACACAATCACTCCCAAGCATCCTTTCCAACCCACTTCAAACCGCAAACTGTGGTATACGGAGGAGCTTAGGAAGATGAAGTGGGTTGGACAGCGACTAGAGTGCATCTGGCAGAAAACTTGACTCTTATCCAATATGTGCAGTACAGAAATCTTTTTCCTCTGCATGTATTGCGATCTTGGATTGCCTGAGAAGGTAGCACTGCATTGCAGTGGTTCCATTACTTCCTCTCGGGCAGTTTCCAGAGGGTGATGCTCGGGGACAGTTGCTCTAAAAGGAAAGAGATTAACTGTGGCCGATGATAGATACACACACACACACACATTATATATATATATATATATATATATATATACACACACACACACATATACATATACATATATGAAAAGCCACTGGGAGAGATCATCTGTGGACACGGGGCGGGGTGTTGTCAGTATGTTGATGACACCCAGATATACTTCTCCATCTCCCGGTCCTCAGCACTTCAGATGGTGTCTCTCCTCTCAATGATTGTCTTAAAGCAGTAATGGACTGGATGAGGAAAAACAGATTGAGGCTGAAGCCAGACAAAACAGAGGTGCCCACAATGGCGGCCCCGAAACCAGGAATTGGGTTGCAGCTTCCAGTCCTGGATGGGGTCACACTCTCCACGAAGGACTGTGTTCGCAGTCTGGGGTGCTCCTAGATCCGTCGCTTCAGATGAATAGTCAGGTGAATGCGACAGGAGTGCCTGTTATCAGCTTTGGCTGATACGCCAGCTGCACCCTTTCTTGGAAGTAAGGGACCTTGAGATAGTGGTGCACACGCTGGTAACCTCACTTCTGGATTTCTGTAATGCGCTCTACATGGGGCTACCCGCGTACTTGGTCTGGAAACTTCAGTTGGTACAGAATATGGCAGCCAGAGTGGTCTCGGGAACATCCAGGAGAGACCACATAACACCGGTATTGAAGTCTCTTCACTGACTGCCTATCAGTTTCCGGGCCCAGTATAAGGTGTTGGTTATGACCTTTAAAGCCCTAAATGGCTTGGGTCCAACTTATCTTCAGGACCACCTCCTCCCATATAATCCCCCCGCAAACTCTGGTCCTCTGGGAGGAATTTGTTACAGCCAATAAAAACTAGGCTGTCGACAACCTCCCAGAGGGCCTTTTCGGTCACCGCTCCCAAATTATGGAACGGCCTGCCGGATGAGATCTGTCATATCACTATCTTAAATAGCTTTTTAAAAGCTGTTAAGACGGATCTCTTCCAGCAGGCCTTTTCTGATTAGATACCCTGGCCTTCAAGAGTTTGCCCAACTTTTCTCCCTTATTCCTCACCGCAGCTGCTATTGTTTACTGTTTGTTATTGTAATTTATCTTAACTATGTTTTTATATTGTTTCATTGTTTAATACCATTTTAAGGGGTGGGCGGTTTATGGGACATATGCTGTATTTTTATTGCAATTTTAAACGTAAGCCGCCCCGATTGCGCATGCAGAGGGGCGGTGGTATTATTATTATTATTATTATTATTTGCCCCCTAAGGCCACCAAAAGTGATTATTGTGTATGCTACATAGTCTGTACTGTTAGGTCAGACCATTCCAAACATCCTCCCCAAATTTGGTGACAATCCATCCGTTTACATATGATGTAGCAGGATATTACAATCAGGAAAGGAGTAAGAGGTTTTGATAGGCGTAGGAGTGACATTAAGAAAAAAAAATCTTACCCCGTAGTAAGACAAAGAGTAACTCCAAAATCACAGCCTGATTACAATGGACCCATGCCATCCATGGTGGTTCAATTCTGGGTTCCCCTGTGGATGGGAAAAAAATGATGCTCAAGCCCCATATTATTCCATGGGTTGTGATGTGCACCTGTGCGTAACAGTGAGCACATGCCACCATGGAATAATATGGGATTTGTTGAGCCATGGATGTTCCAGTTTGCAGATAGATTGGACAAGGATTGTCAATGTGGAAGGCCCACTGAAATTTATTTATTTATTTATTTATTATATCCCGCCTTTTCCCCAAAACTGGGACTCAGAGCGGCTTAGAAGATTAAAAACAGTACAATTAAAAAACATAGAAAACAGTTACATTAAAACAGAGTTATATTATTACAATATTAAATCAGATTGTGTATACAGTTGTCCCTCCCTGTTTGCAGACTTCAAGTCTGCGGTTCTGCTCTTCGTGGGAGGGACAAGCAGGGAGAGATATAATGGCGCCTGCCCACGCCCGCCATTATTTTCAGTGGGGCTTGAATATTTGTGAGCTGCCATTTTCATCGGGGGGTGGTGGTGGTTCTGGAACAGATCCTCCATGAATTGGGAGGGGCTACTGTAAAAAAATAAAATATAGTTTAAAAGATAGAAGTGTTTAAAATACATCTAAAAGAATACAGCACCCAGCCTAATCTTTATGCAGAATGTAAAGTTATCCAGAATTTAAGAATATGCTGAATTTAAGATAATTTTTAAACCTGTCTTTCGATATCTATCCAACTATGTACCACACTACTCTGTATGAAGAAGAAATAATAGGGTACCCCAAGGTAACCTCCTGATAAATTTCAAATACAGCACTTAGCTTATGTTTTAAGTTAGACCATCCCAAACATACTTTCCAAATTTGGTGAAAATCCATGTAGATGTTTGTCTGATGTGGTAACAGACAGAAACTTAATTTTATTTATGTAGATTTCTTCCAAAGTAAAAAAACAACAACACAAAACTTAAATATATTCAGCATAATCAAAATGCAAGATATATGTCTGCTGTCTCACATCTTCAGCAATTAATTTAACAGATCTTACTCAGCCTTCATAGTGTCTGATCCTATATACAATGTGCTTATAATAACTTTCTTTTAAATTCTGGCACAATGTTATCAATGGTATATATTTCCAAATCCATTTACAGTAAACATTTCTGAAAATCCTTAACCCCCTTAGTCTGATAGTAATTAAGAATTTGGTCCAATTTCTTTGATAACATGTCCAATTTATATAACATATAAATAACATATTAGGTTTTTTTACTAGAGGTCTTCAGAATTGCTGGTATGTATTAATCGGTACAGAAAAAAAAGCATATTTGGGGCTCTCTCAGTAGTTAACTAGTCTGTGGTTAGTGATCCCAAGTATGCAGTCTTAATTAAGAATATTAAGTAGTGCCTTGCTGAATCAGACCAAAGCCAACCGAGTCCAGCATTTTTGCAAGAATCCCAGCAATCTGGTAGATGATTCACCAGATATTGAACCCTCTGACCACTCCTACCCTGAAGTTAATAGGATGCAAAGCATTTTGAGATCTAAAGTTAATAATCAGCATTTTGAACTGGGCTGATGGAAGAAGCCAGACTATACTATATTTTTATTGCAATTTTTTAAACGTTGTAAGCCGCCCCGATTGTGCATGCAGAGGGGCGGGATAAAAATTATTATTATTATTATTATTATTATTATTATTATTATTATTATTATTATCATGATTTTGAAGTCTTAAGAAGGAAGTAAGGTATTTTAGGTATTCATCCATGTAAAAGCCAGAAACTGTGTTCAGCTTCAAGATCAAATTTCTTCTAGTGTAAACTGTAAACCAAAAACAACTTGTCTGTTAATGGTATCTGTTCAATACATGACAGGTTCTTCACGCAGAGAAGGACTAATGATCCATGACATCATAAAAACCTTTGCTCAGTCTACACAAAAGGAATGATGGGTAGGTTAATGAAATCACAGAGTTGGAAGGAACCCCACAAGCCAGCTAGTCTTCTCCCTGCCAATGCAGAAATATACCTCTAAAATCCTCCTGAAAGGTAGCCCTCTAACAAGTAGTCTGTTGCAGTTGAACATCTCAAGCTATTTGATGTGGGAGAGTGACAATTCTCTTTTTTCCCCAATGTGCCAGCCACCTGGATCATATTTGTGTCCATTGTTTCTTTGCAGCCAATGGACCCAGCCACTTTCAGTAGTACTGGTCTATACTACTGTTGAACAGCTCTTACTGTCAAGAGATTCTCCCTAAATGATTAGCTAAGCGGGGTCATCTCTGGTTAGTACTTGGATGGGAGACCACCAACGAATACCAGGTGCTATAGGCTATATTTCAGAGGAAAGAACTGGCAGAATCACCTCTATTTATTATTGCCTAAGAAAACACTGAAATTTATGGGGTTGCCATCAAGCTGACAGGTGACTTGAAGGTATGTGCATATGCACACACAGACTCTTACATAGTACTTCCCTTGATCTGGACACTACAGTTCAGCTTAATGCAGAGTGAAGATAGGAGAAAGGAACAGCAACAATCTAAGATATGCGGATGACACCATACTATTTGTGGAAAACATCATGTACTCAGAACAATTATAAAGGAAGGTCAACGATGAAATTGCAAAGGGAGGCTTTATGTTGAATAAAAAATAAAAATAATGACTATGGAGGAACTACTTAAATTCAAATTAGACAATGAAGTAATCGAAATAGTTAAAGAATTTCTGTACCTTGGATCAAACATTGACCAGAATGGAGGCTGCAGTTAAGAAACCAGAAGACGACTAGGAATGGGGAGGGCAGTTATGAAGGAACTAGACAAGATCCTAAAGCAGGGGTAGGCAACCTTGTGGAGACCTGGGCCGGTCCCCCAAAGTCCAGGTCTCTGCTGGGCCAAGGGGGGGGAATGGCGGCGCGCGTGCTCACGCGTGCGCGCGCACCCACCGCCGCCACCACGACCCCCCAGCCGCCGCGGCGCATGTTGCACCCGCCATTTTGTTCTCCAAAATGGCGGCTGCGACGCATTTGTGCATGCGCAGGAGTACTGTGCATGCACGAATGAGTCACGGCCGCCATTTTGGAGAACAAAATGGCAGGCGCGGCGCACGCGGCCGCACAGATGGCAAAAGGCACGGCGGCAGCAGGAGTCTGCCTGGGTCGGTAAGTCCGGCGACCTGGGCCGAAACCGGCCAAGGGGCCGTAGGTTGCCGGTCCCTGTCCTAAAGAGTAAACATATACAACTGAACACTAATTTTAGAATCATGCAAGCCATTGAACTGCTGATCACCTTGTATGGATGCAAGAGCTGGACAGTGAAGAAAGCCAATAAGAAAATCAACTCATTTGAGATGTGATGCTGGAGAAAAGTGCTGAGGATACTGTGGACAGCCAAAAAGACATGGATTCTAGAATAGGTCAAACCTCAACTCCTTGAAGCCAAGATGATTAAACTGAGACTGTCATACTTTGGTGACATCATAAGAAGGCATGACTCATTGGAAAAGACAGTAAGGCTAAGAAAGGTAGAGGGTAGTGTAAAAAGCTAGATGGCACACCAGACTCAAAGAGGTCATGGGCCTGAATTTACAGGACCTAAACAGAGCAGTGGATGATAGGGAGCTTGTAGATGTCTCATCTAACAGGTTCACTATGAGCCAGGATCAATTTGAGGGCAATTAATGGTCTTTAAACAGACCCTTTCTCACTGCAATCATTGAAAAAATTAGAAATGGCAACATACTGCTTTTATTGTATTTTACCGCATTGGTTTTATTTTGTGTGATGGGACTAATGCCCCATTCCCATCATCTCCCTTAAATCCACCCTCCCCCCCCCCCCACCCAGGGACGGCTTTATTTATTTATTTATAAACTTTCCTTGTGCAATTTTGGAGCTCTGCAGCCTCGATTTAACATTTAATTTTTTTAATGAAAACTTGAGGCTGCAGAGCTTGGCAATTTTGCAAAAAGAGAGGGAAAAAATAAAAATAGCAGGGAGAAAAAGGGGAAGGAGTGGACAGTGGCACCACTCCAGAAATGGCTTTCTACACCCAGGACATCACACTGTTGGCAGCTCATTCACGGCTTTCCCCCATCAACAAAAAGAGATGACCAGGGGATGGGGCAGGTACAGGAGGCAAGTGGCGTTGTGTGATTGGCATCACCGATTCTGCTTCCCTCCCTGTGGGAATTGTGGTTTAAAAGCCGAGTGTGATAAAGCCCTAAGATACTTGTAATCACCTGAAAGTAAAAGCACTTACCTTCCTCGAAAGAAAATGTTTTCCAGCTCAAAACTATTGCATTTCTCCAGCACCTTTGAACATAACTTAAAGGTGTGATCTTTTCTCCAGTTGCTTGCCAGACTCCCAGATGTAGCTGTTAGCTTAACTGCAGAATTGATTGACAAGGGAAAGTTATCCACCAGTTTCTTCTTCATGATCTTTGTGACTCAAACATACAGGGTCCATTCTGTGTCTTTGCAGAGCAGACTCCCTATGTGTATTCACAGACAACCATTCAAAGAACAACAGTTACAAGTAAGCAACCCGTCTTTGCTTTCACTGTAGTGCATGGCATCCAGAATAACATAACACTTAACTTGCTGCATAGAATAGGTGAAACTCTCAGGTGCCTGTTATCTTCTTATTTTCCTTTCCTGATAAATTCAAGGTAAGATACGTTGAAAAGTCCAAATTTTGTTGGAAAAAACTTCTTTCCTTATACCAGTTCTTATCTGTAATGCTTTCTCCTGTACTTTTCAATCAAAATATTAAAACAATGCCATTTTACTGATGTTTCCAACAATGCCTCTTTACATGGTTCAATAAATCCAGGTATATGTGTCCATCTGATTTTCACATGTGTAGCTTGAATTTGGAAAAATATCCTCAGTAATGGAGGACTTGTGTTTCAGAACAATGGAAAAATTGAGAAATTCTAATGCTATCAAATTATTTTTTAAAAAATTAAGATCTCCTTGTGGTTTCATTTCAATGTTAATCTTTTTCTGTATATTTTAAATTTTGTAAAAATAAAAATTAAAAAAAGATATCAGATGCAGTTATTCAATAAATCCCAGACTCTGCAAGACATGTAATGATAGTACGCATTTTTACTCCAGTACCCCCTCTCCATCCTTCATGTTATGGATACAGGGACTCCATAGACCGCAGCTGCTGCAGTCATTACAGCTGAGTTCTTGGCCTGAGAAACTACATCACCAATTATCTTCTTTGGAACTGCATCCTGTATTTGTGATTGAACACATGGAAAAGCATTTTTAAAATCTACAAGGACACATCTTTTATCCTGCTCCTGTAATCCATGGATGTTGGATTGGGAGATCTTACCTGTGTGATCTCAAAATAATAATTTCTTTGGGGTATCATTACATTGTAATGGCATAGGGATTAAACACTTTTGGGGACAAGTCTGCAGATGGTAATGATATAATTGTCCTTGGAACCTGGTAGTTTTTCACTAGTGAAGAAGATTCTGTCCTGAAATATATCCTAGGAGTGTGTGGCTTTGAATTACACAAAGATGATTCCTCCTTAGCCCCTGCAAACTCTCACACACACAGACATAGCTGCAAACAGACACTTTGGAGTATGATAGCTGCTTTCATATCCATCACTTGATATCTTGCATTCCATGATAAAGTGGCTTTAATCCAAATGAAACAAAATAGAGGTAACCAAAGTTGCCAGATTTCAGGGTGCTGGATGAAGTTTCAGGGAACAGTTGTGATTCAGGTCTCTGGGTAAGGAGGTGAACATCAGGGTAAGTACTGCTAGAGTAGGATACAGTGCATTTAGTGTGTGTGTGATGTGGCTTTAAGGCATAGGCATTCACCTTTACCTAGCAATGGTTGACACCAGAGTTACCTGTATCACCTTGAAGGATTTATAGGCACATGGTTCCTATATAACACCCAACACCCCAAAACACCAGATGTGGAAGGAGGAGACTAGGGAAAGCTATGGTGTATACATTCATCAAGACCCTTCAAAAAGTGGGGTATTATGAGATCATGAGCCCCCTTGTTACAGAAGCTTTGGGAACAGTGATCCAAGGCTGGGAAGGTGAGAAAATGTCTGCATGGGCTGGCAATGAGCATCCTACAAGCCACATAGGAACTATAGGCCCAGGAAAAACCTTCCGCATTATAGGTAGGGCCATGTGAGATGCAAAGATAATGACAATCATAATTGGATATTTGTGGGTACTGAAACTCCTGTGTGTCTACGGATTCTTCTTTGATAGCAGAGGTGCTTGCAGCAGCAGTAAAAACACCCAAAATAAGATGGACAAAACTAGTTAATTTTTCAATTTAAATCCGTTTTTAAAAAAATCCTAAACAATATAATTATACTCCGTATGACAACAAAGATTACTATATTCAGTTTGCACTTCTCAAACACCTGATGTTGAAATATGCACGTACATTCACATGTGTGTGCAACTTCTTAACATGGTTTACAGTATTTTTAATCTTCATTTGCTGAGAGCCAAATACACTGAAATATTTGGAATAATACTGCACAGAAATATTCATGAGACTATTATATGACCCCTGTTCTTGCCACAATTGTGTTAATGAAGGAAAGTTCATACGTACCGGACTGGAAGCATTCCCTACTAGTGGATGTCCCTTCATTAGCATGACCAGGCTATTGCGGGTCCAGTGTGCTCTCCCAGTGTGCCTTTCATTCTTTTCTTTAAAAAGTTGTGCTAACAAAATTTAACAAAAAAATAAAGAATAGCAAAGGGGTGAGAGGGCTGCACAATCCTGGAACCAGGTGACTGTACAATTCTGGAATCACCATAGGATAATTTACCACACCTGTGGCCTTGCACTCTACTAGAGTGATTGGGAGCCTATTGATGGGTTTTCTGCATTGGCACTGCAAAAATAATCCACTTTGACACTACTTTTAACTGCCATGGCTCAGTGCTATGGAATTTTGGGAAGTGTAGTTTTGTGAGACATTTAGCTTTCTCTGTCATAGAGCTCTGGTGCCACAACAAACTACAAACCCCAGAATTCCATAGCATTGAGCCATGGCACTTAAAGTGGTGTCCAACTGGATTATTTCAGCAGTGTGGATGAAGCCCTCATCAGTGGCAAGATGTGGGCTAGCCATGATTGGAGAACAAGGCAGCGACAAGAGGGAAATGGCATCATACATAGGTGTTGCCAAAGGTGCTACTATTGAGCTTTTATAGCAATTTAAAAGCCATGTGTGATAAAGTCCTTAGTTCCCATAAAAAACATTTAACCATTTTAATAGTACAGAAGCAGTTCTATTAGAAAAAGTAAATATAATTCATTTTGAAAGATGCGAGTGCTGTCTGTAATTGTAAAAATATTTTAATATGGTATATTATGCCCTCTCTTGAAAGGAATTGTAACGTGGCCGCAATTCCTTATGTGCTATTATGTTTATTTATGTTTTTTAAAATATTGTTTATATTGTTTTTAACTTGCAACTGATTTAATAACTTTTTGAGGGGGTGAGGGATGTGGGCAGTTGATGTATTTGTTTTTAACGCTGTAAGCCGCCCTGATTGACATCAAAGGGGCGGGGTATAAATAAATTGTATTATTATTATTATTATTATTATTATTAATAAACTTTTTACTGAAATGTTTGAAATTAATTGTATATTATGGACAAAATGATCCCAGATTTTATAAATTCTGATCCTTTTAAGCCAACTTGGAACCTCCCCTTCTCCTCCCTCTCCTTCACTTCCTTTTTCTTCCTCTCTCAAATTCTCCCTTATCTCCACTGATCCATGTACTGTCCTGTCCCTATGTCTCCTTGTGATTATCCTTCACCTTTCTTTTATCTCACCACTCCCCTCCCTTTTAAGTTTTCTCATTCTCTTGCTTCTCTGTCTGTCTTTCTGATTGCCCTCTCTCTTTCCTCCTTACCCTCTTCCATGTACTACTTCATGTATCTTTAGGCCATGTGATTCCCTCCTTCTCTGTTCTTTCTTGCTTCTGTTCTTTATTTCCCTTTCATTTTGTCTTGGCTCATTCATCATGCATCAGCTATTCCTCTCCACTTAATTCTTTTCCATAAGCAGGCCTTTCTTTCCCTTCCTGCGTCTCTCTCCCTCCTGCTCTTTGCTAGTACCCACCATGTTTGCTGTTCACAACCACATCAGCATTCACCACACAACATGGAATGCAAATTTTATTATTTTATTTTATTTACATGCCACCCTTCTGCTAAATTGGTACCAAGGTGACTCACAAAGTATACTTAAAACAGTACAATTATTTTTTTTAAAAAAGAATTAAAAGATCACCTCAGTATAACAAGTTAAAAATACAACATAACTAAAAACTGTTGTTGTTGTGTGCCTGTCAGATCCGGAAGTGGAATGGATCTGTCATGACAAGAAATATGAGGAGATATGGTAATGTAGTACTATTTTGATATGGGAATATAGAGAAATAATGATGTGGTGGAATAGCGATACAGAGAAATAAATATAAATAGAAAGGGAGGGGAGTAATCCAAACGTAATGCAAACCGGGGAACAGATGAGACTTGAGCAGGCGCAATTGGCAACGTTATGACTTTGTTTATTTCTGAAGACAAGGCTTTCATGGCAAGTAAGATAACACCTTTCTTTCCTGGGACAGATGAGGAAGATGGGGAAATGCAGAAACTTTAAAAGACCTTTGATGTATTTCAAAGAGCCCTGCCCGCAAGCCAGGAAGAGAGGAGCTAGAAGGAAAAGCCTACAAGGGTGTATCTTCTGGGGGAAATAAGATTTGACACTAACAAGTCTGTGGCACATCTCTGTCTAAAGAATCCAAAATAAAGTTGTAGTACTTTTATCACTACCATGCTGTCCTGGTTCTTGAAGTTTGGATCCGCTAAACATGACAGTGCCTTCGAGTCATTTCCAACTAATGGCAACCCTAAGGCATACCTATCATGAGGGTTTTTTGGCAAGATTTGTTCAGAGAAGATGTGCCATTGCCTTCCCCTAAGGCTGAGAGAGTTGACTTGCCCAAGGTCACCCAGTGAGTTTCATGACCAAGCTTGGAATCAAATCCTCATCTCCAGAATCATAACCCGACATTCAAATATTACACTACACATGCTAAGTTAAAAATATAAAACCATTTATTGATAACTGCCTTCAAGCGGACTTCAACCCATGGTGACCCTATGGAAACATTCAGGGGTAGCTGTGTTGGCCAATTAGCAAATTCAAACAAAAGTCCACCAGTGATACTTTTATTGGCCAACCAAAATGCACAATATACTTGTTGCAAGCTTTCGAAGCTCCATGGTGACCCTATGAATGAGAGACTTCCAAGTCACTCTATCCTGCCCAGGTCCTGCAGTTTCATGGCTGTGGTTTCTTTGATTGAGTCTATCTATCTGGAATGTGGTCTTCTTTTCCTATTACCTTTACCAAGCACTATAGTCTTTTTTAGTCACTTCTTTCTTCTCATCATATGCCCAAAATACAACAACTTCAGATTATTCATCTTTGCTTCTTGGGAGAGTTTGGGCCTGATCTGCTCTAGGACCCATCCATTGGTCTTTTTATCAGTCCACGTTATTCTCAGAACTCTCCTCCAGCACCACATCTTGGTTTTCTTCCTATCTGTTTACTTTCCAGCTTTCACAACCATACATAGAAATCAGAAATATGATGGCATGGATATAGCGGAATCATACAGAGACCGCTGCAATCTGGTATGAACAGTTTAATTGATCCTGATCAACTGCACTGACACATGGCCAATTTAATTGACGGTTTGAATCATACAGGTCTCTTACTTTTAAAGACAGAAAAGGAGGTAGGAGGAATACAGAATAGTTAATTATTGCATAGCTGGTTAATCACTTGTACCTGACCTTTGGATCTGGATGCAAGTAATAGTTAACTTTAGTAATTAACCAGAGGAAGGGACAGATTATGCCTGTCTGGCAGGTAGGGGATTCCTCCGCTTAATCCGTCAGGCAAACAGCTCCAGCATTTTTGCATGGGGGCATGAGAATGCCTTTGGTTAATTAGGAAGAATCTCTCCTACACATGGACAATCCTAATTTTAGTATTTAATATCTTTACACTTCAGGATCTTATCTAGTTCCTTCATAGCTGCCCTTCCAAGTCTAAGTCTTCTGATTTCTTGATTGCAATCTGTGCTCTAATTGATGATTGAGCCCAAGTATGGAAAATCTTGGAACTATTTTGATCTCTTCATTGTCTACTTTAAAATTATGTACATAGTCTGCAGTCATAATTTTTGTTTTCTTGGTGTTCAGCTGTAAACTTGCCTTTGCACTTTCTGCTTTGATTTTCTTCAATAATGTTTCCAAATCTCTGATATTTTCTGCTTATAGTATGGTGTCATCTGCATATTTTAGATTGCTGATGCTCCTCCAATTTTCATGCCTCCTTCTTCCAAGTCTAATCCTGCTTTTTGTATTATATTTTAGCATACAAAATAAACAGATAGGGTGATAGAATGCACTCTTGGTTGACCCCCTTGCCAATTGGAAATCATTCTGTTTCTTTGAATTCTGTCCTAAAAGTAGCCTCTTGTCCTGAGTGCAGATTATGCATCAGTACTATCAAATGTCCATTATTGTAAAAGCAATACACAATTTCTCATGATCTATACAATCAAATATTTTGCTATAGTCTATAGCAGGGGTAGGCAACCTTTTTCAGCCCTGGGCCGGGTTGCTGTCCCTCAGACACTTGGTGGGCCGAAGCGCAAAAAAAAAAAAAAAAAAAAAAAAAAAAAAAACCTAAATAAATAAATAAATTCTCTCTCTCTCTCTCTCTCTCTCTCTCTTCGCCTCCTTGGCTGTCCTCCCCTCTTTTCCCCAAGGAGACAGCCAAGGAGGCGAAAGAAACGCCTCAGAAGAGGACCCTGGCCGGCCGGGCGCTCAGCTCGCTCTCCTGAGGCCAGTCTCCTTCACTTTCCACGGGTGTCCTCAGCCCTCCCTTGGGAAGAAGAGGGAGGGCTGAGGACACCCGTGGAAGTGAAGGAGACTGGCCTCAGGAGAGCGAGCTGAGCGCCCGGCCAGGATCCTCTTCTGAGGCGTTTCCTTCGCCTCCTTGGCTGTCCTCCCCTCTTTTCCCCAAGGGAGACAGCCAAGGAGGCGAAAGAAACGCCTCAGAAGAGGACCCTGGCCGGCCGGGCGCTCAGCTCGCTCTCCTGAGGCCAGTCTCCTTCACTTTCCACGGGTGTCCTCAGCCCTCCCTTGGGAAGAAGAGGGAGGGCTGAGGACACCCGTGGAAGTGAAGGAGACTGGCCTCAGGAGAGCGAGCTGAGCGCCCGGCCAGGATCCTCTTCTGAGGCGTTTCTTTCGCCTCCTTGGCTGTCTCCCTTGGGGAAAAGAGGGGAGGACAGCCAAGGAGGCGAAGGAAACGCCTCAGAAGAGGATCCTGGCCGGGCAGTGAGTTCGCTGCCTGAAGCCGCTTTCCTCAGCTTCCATGGGTGTCTCCCCTCCCTCTTCTTCGCAAGGGAGGGCTGAAGACACCCGTGGAAGCCGAGGAAAGCGGCTTCAGGCAGCGAGCTCATTGCCCTGCCAGCAAGGATCCTCTTCGGAAGCCTTTGCTTCGCCTCCTTGGCTGTCTGTCCTTCCTCTTTTCCCCAAGGGAGGCAAGCCAAGGAGGCGAAGCAAAGGCTTCCGAAGAGGATCCTTGCTGGCAGGGCAATGAGCTCGCTGCCTGAAGCCGCTTTCCTCGGCTTCCACGGGTGTCTTCAGCCCTCCCTTGCGAAGAAGAGGGAGGGGAGACACCCGTGGAAGCCGAGGAAAGCGGCTTCAGGCAGCGAGCTCATTGCCCTGCCAGCAAGGATGACACTGTACAGGGGGCGGAGCTTGCCGAGAGCAACCCGGCAGCCATTTTATGTTGCCGGAGAAGCCGGCAAAAAAACCTGAAGCGGCGGTAGTGCCGCGGCGGCGGCGGCGGCAGGAATAAAACGGGGCCGGCAACAAGGCCTCTCTGGGCCGGATCTGGCCCGCGGGCCGTAGGTTGCCGACCCCTGGTCTATAGAGCCCTTTGAAACATTTAATTTAAACAGTTTAAAGCATTTTAAAACCATTAAAAACATGCAACAGCAAACACCCCAATAAGAAGCTTCTGGGGGTACAAATACATATTAAAAATCTGCCTGCTGGCAAAAGGAGAACTGGAAAGGGCCAGCCTAGATATCTGTTGTTATCTTTTTGTTTTTATTACTGTCACTTTTTTATCCATTGATAATTGGGCACTGAACCCTTATTTTTCCATGGCTCCACGTATTTCTCCTAATCTAATTCCTATTCGACCCCTTCCCATCTCTCAGCTCCCATTTTTCTGTTCACTTTGGAACTGTCGCTCTGCAGTCTAAAAAGTGACTGCAATTCATGATCTTTTTCTTTCCAGTTCATTTCACCTCCTCGCTCTTACTGAAACCTGGCTCCCAGCCCATGGCACTGCTACCCCTGCTGCCCTTTCTTTTGGCAGTCTCTCTTTTACCCATACTAGCCACCCTGAGGGTCAAGGAGGTGGGGTCGGTATCTTACTGTCCAACTCTTGTCAGTTTCAAGTTCTTTCCTTCCCTCCCAGCTATTCTTTCTCCTCATTTGAATTTCATTCCATCAGACTCTTTTTTCCTTTACAACTTTGGGTTGCAGTCATCTATCGTCCTCCTGGTTCTGCTACCCAATTCCTGTCAGACTTTGAGTCTTGGCTGACAGTTTTTCTATCAGATGCAGTACCTACATTGATTTTAGGTGACTTTAACATCCACCTGGATGACCCCAATAATCCTCCAACATCTTGCTTTAGTTCTCTTCTAGCTTCTTTTGGCCTTCAATCTTATTCTACTTCTTCAACCCATTCTCTTGGTCACTGCCTTGATTTAGTTCTTGCTGCCAAATGTGTCATTTCTGACTACCTGGCATCTGATTTTCCATTATCTGATCATCATTTAATTTGTTTACTCTTACCTATATCCCACCTCCTCGTCATACTGCTCAACACTATTTTCGCGATCTTCAGTCTATTAACTGTGACCTTCTTAGTCAGTCTTTGGATTCTTCCCTCTCTTCTTTATCTTTTGGGGACTCAGCGATGTCTTTATTTAACTCCACTCTTTCTTCAACTCTTGACAGCTTTGCTCCTGTATCTGTTCTCGTGTCCTCCTCTACGAACAGGCCTCAGCCCTGGCTTACTCCCATAGTTAGGTTCCTCCGGTCGTGCTCTCGAGTGGCTGAACGTCTTTGGAAAAAGTCCAGGGAGTGGGCTGACTTTATTCATTATAAGTTCGTTCTTCTATCCTTCACACGCGCCTTGTCAGTGGCGAAACAGAACTACTTTAAATCATTGATCTGCGCCAATGAGAGGTGCCCACAGCGTTTGTTTTCCTGCTTCAACACCTTGCTAAAACCTTCCTGCCCCCCTATTTCTTCATTATTTTCCTCTTCTGACTTTGCTAATTACTTTATCACTAAGATCACCACTATCAGATCTGAAATAGTTCTTCCTAACTTGTCTTCCCCATTAATCTTTTGGAACCGTCAACTAATCAATTCTCTGTGTTTCCTCCTGTTTCTCTGGATGAACTCTCTACCTTGCTGCACTCTTCCAAACCTACAACTTGTTCTCTTGATCCAATTCCCCCTCGTCTCCTAATCTCTACAGCCCCCTCCTTCCTTCCTTCACTTCTTTCTATCTTTAACCTCTCTCTTTCTACAGGCTCTTTTCCCTCTGACTTTAAACATGCTCTTGTTTCCCTTATCTTGAAAAAATCTTCTCTTGACCCCTCTTCTTTGTCTAGCTATCATTCAATCTCTCTTCTCCCTTTTCTTTCTAAGGTTTTGGAACAGGCCGTTTATTCCCACTCCCTTGAGTTTCTCGAAGCCAACTCCATCCTCGATCCCTTTCAGTCTGGTTTCTGCCCACGCCACTCCACTGAAACGGCCCTCACAAAGATCTCGAATGATCTTTTACGGGCCAAGGCAAATGGTCTCTATTCTGTGCTTATCCTTCTTGATTTATCTGCGGCATTTGACACCGTGGATCACTGTCTTCTAGTGATATACTTTCTGACATTGGGTTCTCGAACTCAGTTCTTAACTGGTTTAAATCTTATCTGTCAGATAGATCTTTTGCAGTGATCACGGGTGGCCAGACTTCGTCCCCCGTTTCCCTATCTGTTGGAATTCCCCAGGGTTCCGTTTTGGGTCCCCTATTGTTCTCTCTTTACACCTTGTCCCTAGGAAAACTTATTAGTTCTTTTGGTTTTTCCTATCATCTGTACGCCGATGACACCCAACTGTATCTTTCCACTCCTGATCTCTGTCAAGAGCTTGAACAGCAAGTTTCATCATGTCTTTCAGCTGTCTCTCTCTGGATGCGTCATCGGCGTTTGAAGCTCAATATGTCCAATATGTCTTTTTCTGTGTTTGTTGACAACACTTCTATTTATCCGGTCCAGGAAGCCCGCAGTCTCGGTTTCATTTTTGATTTTTGATTCCTCATTGTCTTTTATTCCCCATATTCAGGCCACAGCCAAAGCCTGCAGATTTTTCCAAAATCCGTCCTTTTCTTTTGGCCTCCACTGCCAAGACTCTGGTCCACGCTTTGGTGGTCTCCCGATTAGATTATTGTAATCTCCTTTTAGCTGGGCTTCCCCTTTCTCATCTTCGTCCTTTAATTTCCGTCCAACATTCAGCCGCCCGCATCATTACTTCTGCTCGTCGCTTTGATCATGTTTCCCCTTTGCTGTCTTCTCTTCACTGGCTTCCCTTCCCTTTCTGCATTCAATATAAGCTTTTGTTGTTAACTTTCAAAGCCCAGCATGGGCTAGCCCCTCTTTACTTATCCGACCTTCTCTCTCCCTACACTCCCTCCCGTACCCTTCGTTCTAGTACTCAAGGCCTGCTGTCCCAACCAAGGATCTCCACTGCTCCATTTTGGATTCACTCCTTCTCGCTTGCCCCCCCTCACTCCTGGAACCTTCTTCCCCCTCAAACACACCATTACTTCTTTGTCCACTTTTAAATCCGAGTTAAAGACCACCTTGTTCAGGGAGGCATTCCCTGGTATTGTTTGATATACATTTACTTGTTCTGTCACTTGGGTTTACAGTGGATGTTGTTATTAATTGTTGTAATTGTCTTTGTTTTAATTGACTTTTATTATTTTGCTCATTGTTTTACTTAGATTGTACGCCTCTGGCAGGTTTTATTCTGTTTTATCCTTGATTGTCCTTTGTACAGCGCTGAGTACACTGACAGCGCTCTAGAAATAAACTTTAATAATAATAATAATAATAATAATAATAATAATAGCCTCTTGTGGTAGAGAGTCCCAGCGGGTAGGAGCAGCCTCTGAGAAAGCTCTTTTTGTGTCCTCACCAAGTGAGATGGTGGCAAGATCATGTGAGAAAAACCTTCCTGAAGATCTTTGAATTCTGACAGGTTCATATGGGGAGAGACAGTCTTTCAAATAATCTGGACCTAAAACGTATAGGGCTTTATAGATACTTTGAATTGTGCCCAGAAACAAACCAGCAGCCAGTGAAGTTGTTTTAACAAGGGGAAACTAGTAAGGAGAGCTGAGCAGAGGAGACAGTAATGGGGGGGGGGGGCAATGATGCAAATAGAAATGTTAATCCCTGTATATTTTTCCCCACCTCAATATATTCTAAAATTATTGGGAAGGAAGGTATTTCACATTCTTGCTTAAGCCCCCTTACTCCAAAATAAGTTAGCATAATTAATTTTAGTCCATTTATTCTCTGTACTTATTTTAGTATGCAAACCACAGTCAATTAAGAAATATTTTGCAATGGAGAAGCAGCCAACCTTCTTATCTTTGAAACACATTATATTGCAAATTAAAAGCGGTATAGAAATACTCTAAAATAAATCAGTAAGTAAATTGGGGATAATATTATTAGTTATTTACATATTCCACCTTTCCTGTAATGAATCCACGGTGGTGCACATGCTTCTTCTTCTGACTCTGTTATAACATCCCTGTAAGGTCAGTCTGAGAATGATTGGTCCAAGGTGACCCAGGGATTTTCATGGTGCAATGCACACTAGAACCTGAATCTCCAAAACCTCAGCCCAATAATCTAACCTCAGTGGCTGCATATTACTTTGACTGTAGTTCCAAGTATGTTGTGTGCCTTCAAGTGATTTCCAACTTATGGCAACCCTAAGGTGACCTTATCACGGGGTTATCCCGGGCTGAGATTGTGTGACTCACCCAAGGTCATCCAATGGATTTCCATGGCTGAACAGGGAATCAAACCTTGATCTCCAGAGTTGTAATCCAATGCTGAAACCATTCTGGCTCTCAGTTCTAAATATACTCACTTAAAATATATGTATTTATTTATTGACTGTATACTTCACCTTTCTCCTGAGATGGGAAAAAAACAAGTTCTATCAAAATAAACAGACTTCAGTGGTGGATATATACATCTGTTTAACTTTAAACATACTCTAGGTTCAATCCACATGTTGGGAGTGGTATGAAACTCTTGGAAGAAAAAGTCTGTGTAATGTGCACTTGCTATTAACCCCACTGGCCACTAGATGTCAGAGTTCCATAAATCAAATGTATAGCCCCAGGAAAAATGTTTCACATAGCAAAGTGGAAGAAACTCATTAACTGCAGAGCTGTGCCTGCAGCTGATTCCATATATTCATTTATTTAATAAATGGCCTTATAAGCAGTCAACTTATATGGTGACTCTAGTCCTATAAATCCTGTGAACCAAGGCTCTAGTCCGATAAATCAGCTTCCCAAAAAGGAGAACATAGTTTTAATAATAATAATAGTTACTTCTTACCCCCCTCTCCCCATGGATTGAGGTAAGGGACAACAACAATTAGCAAACAAACAACACTAGTTAAAACGCATCAGTTAAAACACACGTCAATTTAAAAAAGACAAATAATATCTGCACATATTAAAACAATCCACATCCAAAATTCATCATTTAAAATTTACAATATAAAAATCATCTGGGTAAGCCTGCTGGAAGAGACTGGTCTTTAGTGCTCTTTTTAATTCAGACAGCATGTTCAGCTGATGAATTTCTTCCAGCAGGTCATTCCACAGTCTAGGGAAAAAAGTGCTCTGGCTTTTCAATAGTTTTGCAAAAGTTTTGAATAGTTTCAGAGAGTAGTTGAAGGCAGGGACATCATTTTCATATTCTGCTTTACTGTTTGTATAAAGTCTTTTACAGTGACATCCATATGAGAATACTGACCTGTTAGGCTGCAGTTTTACATACACTGATCAAGGACAGAGTTCCTTATGGGTCTGTCTTGTCTTCTGCATGAACGCACACAGATGACATTGTGAATCACCTACTGGAACTTATGAATAAACAAATACCAGACCTTGATTTTCACAGTTATAGGGTTGCAAAGGTTTCTTCCTTCCTACCTCTTCTAGATCATACCATTACTGGGGCACAGAATGAAGAGTCTACCTTTCTTTTTATCATTTTCATATGGGGACAGTAATTCATGCTTTCACATTTGGCACAACAGAGTGAAAATGAAATGTGGGACACAAATGAGAAGAAAGGAGATAGATTATAGGAAGGAGATGGCTGCCTGGAGGTATGAGGAAAGTAAGGAAGAATAGGCTCATTCTGCACCAAAACAGTTTACAGTGGGCCCTTGGTATCTGCTGGGGTTTGGTTCCAGGACCCCATGCCTGCCTGTGGATATCAAAATCCATGGATGCTCAAGTCCCATTATATACAATGGTGTAGTAAAATGATGTCCCTTATCAAAAATGGTAAAATCAAGCATTTGCTTTTTGGAATTATTATTATTATTATTATTATTTGGAAATAGTTTCAAGTCATGGATGTTTGAATCAGTGAATATGGAGGGCCGACTGTATAAATAAAGAGGTAACTTAATTTTATATATTACATCATGATGACTTTGATGGTCCTGCTGTCTCTCTTCTGCATCCCTCTTTAACACCTCCTTCCTGCCTTATGCCCTACCCAGCATGCCTTTCATTTTTTTTTAATTTTAATTTTAATTTGTTACACAATTCCAGAGTTATGGGAATACAATTTAGTAAAAAAGAAGAAGAAGAAGAAGAAGACAGGGAAAAAAGAAAGAGGTAAAGGAAACAGGCTACTTGGGAATAATAAGGGGAGGAGAGGGGGAAAGTTGGAGACTGACAGCAAGTATCAAGATTGTCATGGGAACAGCTTATCACACTTGTGGAGTAATGGGGTGACAGTGCGACTGGCTGCTTATCGACAGGTTTTCCTGTCAATGAAAAGATATGCTCCAACAACACTTAAGAGGCACAACAGCAACGGGTCAGAGGTGACGTCATGCGATAGTCATTGCCAAAGACACTATTATCTTGCTAACATTGTAATTTGAAAAACTTGTTTGATATTGGCCTGAGAATGCAGGAATAAGGTGGTGTTGTGATAAATACAAATATTGTACCATAAAAACACAGTGTGACTATAACGTTGGATCCAAGGTAGTTAAGGTGATTACAATTTGATTTCTTACAGGATGAATGTTGCAGGAGAACTCTCATGTGCAGCGTGGTGTTTTCAAATGTGTTGTTCTTCAAGTTACATCAAGTCTCTCCAAAGACTTAAGTAAAACAAGGCAGCAATAAATTGTTTCTGTCTCGTTAGTTTATCAAGATTATATATTTGTACATTAACTTCATAAACTAGAAGAAGGAGATAGATAAGAAGCAAAAAGAAGGCTGGATCTGAAAAAAAATGTACTAAAATAGTTTCTTTCTTTCTTTCTTTCTTTCTTTTTCTTTTTAGTTTTATATATGCATATATAGCCTAATTATTATTCAGTAAGAAGAGACAAGATACTTCAATATTTATTTCTATAATTCATTTAATTATAGAAAAAGAAAAGATGAGAAATTGTATTGTATTATACTATACAGAACTTTGGTTCGCTTTTTGAAAAGATTTATAAAAATTGACTTTTTTGTAACTATGTACTATGAGAAATATCACTAAAAAAGAGGAACATTTTTAAAAACTAGATAAGAAATAGTCATGCATATACAATTTCAGTTCCTTAGTGTCTGTGCTAAGAAAGGGCTTCAGACTTCCTAAACCTTGCAGAAACAGTCCACCCACCTTCAGGAATGACTGAAGGTCCCATGCCATTAGAGATGTAAATACACTCTTTTTAAAAAATCTGAACATTAAATAAGCTGACCATATTTCCTTGGGATGGGACACTGGGATGACAAAAATGTGACAGGGTTATATAATATTCCATATTCATGAAAAAGTAAGATGATAATAAAAGTTTTATATTGAGCTAACAATTATTCTTCAGTGAAGAACTCTTACAAAAATGTAGGTAGATGTAGAAGGGGATTGTATTTCACCATGATCGTACAATGAATATTTCTCCAATGAAGTAATTTTAAGCAGCAAATTTCTCTCTTTCAATACCTTACCGTAAAACTTCTCATACTCCATGACACAATTTTACTTTGACAACCACAATTTTAAACAGGGATCTTCAAAACATTTTTTTGCAACATAACAGGGCATTTTTCTTAAATGGACAAAATTGACATTTATATTAAAACAATGGGACGGTGTGGAAATATGGGGAAAAACCAATGGTTCTGTCCTCTTTAAAATGGTACGTACGGTCAGCCTAACTTTAAAAGAAATATTCAAAGGGCTAAACCTATTCGGGGGATAAGATTCAGCACTCTTTGTTTTCATAATCTGCTTGTTTGTTTTCCTGCCCAAAGCATGACTCAATCCTTTTTAAAGTTGACCCTCCAGATCTGAGGATTCTGCATTCACGGATTCAGCCATCTACAGCTTGAAAATATCCCCCCACCCAAATATTCCAAAACACAATTTCATAAGAGACACCATTTTATTATGACACTGTATATAATGGGAGTTGAGCATCCATATATTTTGATATCCACAGGGGAGGCGGGTCCTGGAACCAAATCCCAGCGGATACCAAGGGTCCACTGTATTCCAGTGTGGTGTAGTGGTTTGAGTTTTGGATTAGGACTCTGAAAGCCAGAGTTAAATCCCTCTTCAGACGTGGAAACCCACTGGGTGACCCTAGGCAAGTCACACTCTCTCGGCCTCAGAGGAAGGCAGTGACACCCCCTGCAAAGGAATCTTGCCAAGAAAACCCTATGATAGGTTTGCCTTAGGGCCACCATAAGTTGGAAACCTATGGCTCATAGCAACAGATTATTCCATCCATCCATCTATCCATCCAACTCTTTTATTAAGAGTTTTATCCTGCCTTTCTCCCAAAATGAGATTCAAGGCAGCTTACAATAATTTTAAAAGGATAAAACTGAAACATTAATTACAAAAGATAATAAAATTACTAATTTTAAAACATAAGTTAAAAACACAGCATATTTAAAAACATTTTAAAAAGTAAAAAACATTAAAGCATTAAAAGAGCACACCACACTATAAGTAAAATTCATTCACCAAAAGCATGCCTAAATAAAAATCTCTTCAACTGCTGGTGAAAAGAAAATGGAGGGGGATGACTTAACCTCCAGTGGCAGGGAGTTCCACAGTCTGGGAACAGTCATGGAGAAGGCTCTCTCCCAAGTCCTCACCAACTGTGCCTGTGAAGGTGGTGGGACTGAGAGAAAGCCCTCTCCTGTCAACCTTAGTGCACAGGCTGGCTTGTATAGGGAATATGATCCTTCAGATAGTCTGGACCCAAGCCGTTTAGGGCTTTAAAGGTCAGAACCAGAATTTTAAATTTGGCTCGGAAACGGACTGGTAGCTGGTGCAGGTGTTTCTGCAGGGGATTCACATGATCCTTGTAGCTAGGCCCAGTCAACAGCATTTTGAACCCATTGAGGTTTCTGAATAGTTTCCAGAGGCAGCCCCACATAGAGAACATTACAGTAGTCAAAATTGGATGTAATCAAGGCATGTGTCACTGTAGCCAGATTCGACTTCCCAAGGAATGGACACAACTGATGCACTACTTTTAACTCTGCAAATGCGCTCCTGGCCACTGCTGAGAGCTGGGCATCCAGGCTCAGAGATGAGTGCAGGAGCTTGAGATTTCAAGGGGAGTATAACCCCATTCAGCACCGACCGAATCCTGTTCCCTGATCTACCTTACAACTTACCAGGAGCACCTATGTCTTGCCTGGATTAAGTTTCAATTTGTTTACCCTCATCCAATCCATTACTGACAGCAGACACTGGTTTAGTACAGAAACAGCTTCCTTGGAGTCAGATGGAGATAGAACTGGATGTCATGATGACACCAAACCCCAAAACTCCAAGTGACCTGTCCCAGCAGTTTCATTTGATATTAAACAACATGAGGGACAGAACCAAACCCTTAGGGACACCACAGGCTACTGGCCAGGGTGTTGAACAAGCGTCCCCAGGACCACCTTCTGGATCCGTCCCTCCAAGAAGGACTGAAACCACTGTAAGTGCCCCCAATCCCCATCCCAGAGAGATGACCCAAAAGGATACCATGGTCAATGGTATTGAAAGCCACTGAGGGGTCCAGTAGAAGAAACAGGGACACACTCCTTGTCCAGTTCCTTGCATCGGTCATCCACAAAGGCACCCAAAGCTGTCTCCATCCCATAGCCAGGTCTGAAGCCAGATTGAAATGGATCTAGTAGTTAATCTGTTTCATCCCGGAACCTCTGGGACTGGAAAGCCACCACATGCTCCAATATCTTGCCTAAAAAGGGGATATTTGAGGCTGGCCAATAGTTCTCCAATCTGGTGGGATCTAGGGAAGATTTTTTCCAGTAGTGGTCTCACCACAACCTCTTTTAGACAAGCTGGAAACCTGCTTGCTGTAATGAGGCCAGTCCTCCTCAGGCCACTTTCAACAGCCAGGGAGGGCATGGATCCAGTATGCACATGGTGGCTCTCACCTCTCCAAGGATTCTGTCCACATCCTCAGGTTGCACAACCGCATACCATTAAAAGCCCTCACAGACAGTTCCTTAAAATGTGAAGTTGTAGGGTTTCATGGCCAGCATCCATAGTTTTTTTTTTTTGTGGGTTTTTCAGGCTGTGTGGCCATGTTCTAGAAGAGATTCTTTCTGATGTTTCACTAGCATCTGTGGCTGGCATCTTCAGAGAAATTCTCTGGCTGGCAAAATATCAGAAAGAAACTCTTCTAGAACATGGCCACACAGCCTGAAAACCCACAAAAAACTATGAATTCCTTAAAACCTTGTTAAAAAAAATACGTTTATCTGTCAACAAAAGAACATCATGGAGGGAACTTCCCTGGCCTTCCTAAAGAAGGAGTTCTAAAACCTTTGAGCAGCCACTGAGAGGACCCTTTCTTGTATTCCCATCAAATAAATATGGTAAAGTAATAGGACTGAGAGAAGGTGTGTGTGTGTACACATGTGTGGCTTCCAGTTGCGTGTGTGTGTGTGTGTGTGTGTGTACACATGTGCGGCTTCCAGTTGCTTGTTGACTTATGGCTGCCCAATGAATTTTTCATAGGGTTTTCTCAGGCAAGGAATACTCAGAGGTAGTTTTGCCAGTTCCTTCTTCGGAGATATAGGAGTTTATCACACGGGAGGCAAAGTACTCATATCCCGTGTAGAAACGGGGTTTAAAACTTGGGAAAACCCCACAAAAGTGGGCTGATTTTCAGACACATCGGGGCTATTGAGCATTAATGCAACATTAACCCAGACAGACACATGGTATTCATTGGCAGTGTCCTATCCAAGTGCTAACCAGGGCTGACTTTTTAGCTTCCAAGAGCAGATGGGATCAGGTGCCTTTAGAGAGAAGAGCCTCCCTTAAAGGTCTTACAGCCTGGATAGGCTCATTTAGGGAGTCTTTCAGAGAGCCTGGATCTAAGCCATACAGTATGGTTACAGTATTTTTTTTGGAGGGGAGGGCATATTTACTCACTGACTGCTTTAAACAGTCAGTTTAAGTATTTGAAAGGATGTAATGTTGAAGACGGAGCAAGTTGTTTTTTTCTGCTCCAGAGAATAGGACACAAAACAATGGATACAAGCTACAGGAAATGAGACACAGAGACACAACTGTCCCTTGGAGAGTAGTGGAGTCTCCTTCTTTGGAGGTCTTTAAACAGAGGCTGGATGGCCATCTGTCAGGGATGGTTTGATTGTGAGTTCCTGCATGGCAGGGGGGTTGGACTGGATGGCCTTTGTGATCTCTTTCAACTCTATGATTATGTTGAATGCTATGTCAAGTCTCACTTTAAATACTAGCTAATGTATAAGTTGTGATAATTGCTACTAGAATATCCCTAATCTTCATTGTATTTAAATAACACTTTTGCCCTTTCTTTCTCCTTTCCTCACCTCTTCTGAAGACCACCTCATCTCTTTCACTAAGCCAATCTGTGTGAAGTTGGAAGCACCCTCAGCCACTGAAATTGCTCAGATTCTCCCTTCTCCCTTGTCCAGTCTCTTTCTTTCTCTTCCCCTTCCCCTATATCTAAGTGCTCTGTCAGGCCGGCCTCCATCCCTTCTCCTAGTAGAGGTAGATGCTGCTGGGAAGACAGTGATGAGGAAGCAGTGTCAATGAGAAAGAAGGGAATCATCAGTGGACATTTTAAAAATCCCTGGGCATTAAAAAAAAAGAAAGAAATTTTATCTCTGAAAAAGAGGACATAGAATCCTAGAGTTGGAAGAGAGCCCAAGGGCCATCCAGTCCAACCCCCTGCCGTGCAGGAAGACATCATCAAAGCACCCCTGACAGATGGCCACTCAGCCTCTGTTTAAAAACCTCCAGAGAAGGAGACTCCACCATATTCCCTGGCAACATATTCCACTCTCAAACAGCTCTTACTGTCAGGAACTTCTTTCTAATGTTTCGATGGAATCTCTTTTCCTCTCATTTATATCCATTGTGCTGTGTCCTAATATCTGGAACAGCAGAAAACAAGCTTGCTCCATCCTCAGTCAGACACCCCTTTAAACATTTAAACATGGCTATCCTGTCACCTCTTCACTTTCTCTTTCCCAGGCTAAACATATCCAGCTCCCTAAGCTGCTCCTCATAGAGTATGGTTTCCAGACCCTTCACCATTTTAGTCTTTCCAGGTTGTCAATATCTGTCTTGAACTGTGATGCCCCGTTTGCTTTGATGGGGAGTTCCTGCATGGCAGGGGGGTTGGACTGGATGGCCCTTCTGGTCTCTTCCAACTCTATGATTCTATGATTCTAGGCGAGGTCTGACCAAAGTAGAATAGAGTGGCACTATTACTTCCCTTGATCTAGACACTACATTCCTATTGATACAGTCTAGAATTGTATTGGCTTTTTTAGGGCTACATCATACTGTTGACTCACGTTTAGCTTGTGGTCTACTAAGACTCCTAGATCCCTTTCTCGTGTACTGTTGTACATGTCACCTACTCGCATGTCCGAGAAAAGAAGGACAGATGGTAACCCTACCATATAGAGCTTTATAGATCGTAACCAGCATTTTCAATTCTGCTCCGAAATTGACTGGCAGCCAGTGCAGCTGTAGCAATAAAGGAGTTGTGTGCTCCCTGTAGCCAACCCCAGTTAACAATCTGGATGCAGCTCTTTTGTCCAGATGTAGTTTCTGAGCATTTTTAAAAGGCTGGGCATATATTGGAAATCTTCCAGCTTACACCGTGAGATATTTAGAATACTTTATCCTTATGTCTTGGGGGCAAAATTATAGAACCAAAAATGTATAAGGGGACACAGAATTATCATTTCTGGAGGATTTGCCCCTATTTGCCTCCCTATTGCCGCACCTGTTCCTGCTCTCTGAATCTATTTCAGTTGCTGCTGCTTTTGCTTTGTGTCAGGTGGAAATACACTTTTATATTTACATTATTATTGTTTGATATTATTCACTGTTAGCTGCTTTGCTTTTGATATTGTTATGGAGATGTTATGCTGTTTGAAAACATCGATGAAATAAGTAGTCTATGCAGGGTCGGCTGGCCATCAGCCTTTCAGGCAACCAGGCCATCGCTGAAAGAGCAATGCTTGCAACTGATAATATTTTGTTAAACATTTACCAGTGCAGGTTAGAAGGAAGTTTCACATCTATTAAACAACAGAATCTTCATTCTTTTGCGTTTCTAGGAGCCAGCGTCTGCTACCGTCATGTGTAATTGGCCAATGACTCATAAGTGGAGTTCACCAGCTGGACAACCCTTTTCCGACTCCCAGGATCTGGCAGGTGAAGGAAGACAGCAAAAAAACAGTGGGTGGGATCCTTATTTAGGTGTGGAAGAGACCTTTTCTGTCCCTCCAGCACCCTGAAAATGTGACATAGTGGGAAAGGGAACCGTGCTGAGTGGGGTCATCTGAGATTAGGGTTACCAGTTTAGGAACATCTAAGGCTCTGAGGTTTCTGAACCCAAACTGGAGACATAGGGGTGGACCCTGGTGATGCCATTAAGCAGGGGTAGGCAACCTTTTTGAGCCGGGGGCTGGGTTGCTGTCCCTCAGACAATTGGGGGGGGGGGCGAAGCACCCAAAATAAATAAATTAAAAAATAAAAATAAAAAATATATATTTTTTAAAAAAATATTAAAAATTAAAAAAATATGCATGCACACTCTCTCAGCCCCAGAAAAGCCATGGCAAAACCCCTGTGGAGATTTTGCCAAGAAAACCCCAAGAACAAGTAATAACAATAATCAATATCATCATGGCAGGCGGCGGGGGCGGCAGGACCACCCTGGGGCTTCGGGGGGCCACATCCGGCCCCTGGGCCTTAGGTTGCCTACCCCTGCCATTAAGTATTATGCATTAAGTACCAGCCACAGCTGTTCACAGTTTGTCATTCAACACATACATGCACATGTACACGCACACACACTATTTTCCTGTTTGGAAATCTTGACGAAAAGGGCTGTTCTGAGATCAAGGTGAAATGAGAAGATTATTCCTTCTCGCTTGCTTAGGCCTTGTCTGCATGGGTCAATAAATTGGTCTTCCCTCATCCTCTTGATGGGGAGACCAGACAATACAGATTACAGTCCCTGAACCTGGTGTGAACAGACCAGATGACATCTGGTCTGTTCAGCACCAAACCAGGGGTATTCCTGGAAGATATGGAGCAGTGGCATCACTAGGGTTGGTGTCACCCGGTGCGGTAACTCATGGTGTCACCCCCCCCCCCATTGACCTACTCTTATAACACACCAAACAGAATCCTTAGTAATGTTTTCTTCGTACTAATGTTACTCAGAAATTGTTATTCCCATATATCACTGCACATGATTGTAATGGCTGTGACATAAACAACTAGCACAATTTTAAAATTATACTTTTAAATTACAATATCATAAACACGGCCTAAAGGTATTTACATATACATAGTTTCATACGCTTGGTAAAATGTGATGTTTTTAAATACAATTTTAAAATTAAAAAAATAAAATTGTTTTTTTTTTAATTTGAAATTTCTTTTTTTAGAGAAATCTGGGGCCTCTCCTTTCTCTCCACACTGAGTCTCACCCGACTCACCCGATCTCTTCAGCATTTTAATGGGACACAGGTGAATGCTGCAGCCTGTTTCTGGCCAAAGGCAGATGTTTCAGGAGCAGTGATCCTCCCCATCCCTTAGGATGCCACCTGGCGTGGTTTGCACCCCCATGTCCCCTGTTGACACCACTGATATGGAGCCATCCATTCTGATGTGGGGGGGGGCTATTCACGTGGCCATCTTGTTGTGCTACCACCACCACTACAAGTCACTTTGCTCTGAGGTCCAAACAAGACTTCTGGGGTGGGGTGGGGGTGTCTGAGGGTATGCTTTTTCTTGCAGGCAGGTACTTTTGCATGCATGGGGGTGTTTTTGGCATGGCTTGGGTGCAAAAATCACTTTAAAAACTGAAACAAAAATGCAGGGCTTTGGAAGCCACAAAAGTGGTGTCCAGGAGCCAAGCACGGTTTGTAGACTGGCCTTTCAGCATTCCTGTTTTAGGATGAGAGATGGTGACTGGTCCACTCAGCAACATTCATGGATGATGACTGAGTTACAAAATATTACTGACTTTGCTCATGCATTAATGATATTATTGTAAACATACATCCACATGAATGTATTTGACCACATGGAAGGATCAGGGTCTTAGAGAGAGGCATATCATGCCCATGACAGATTACATACTGTACTAGATGCAGAATACTAAGAGAATATGATCTGTCCCCATTTTTATTTGATCGCAAATATTTATAGAAAGCACAAATTGGTTGCTCTATTACTGCACCGTTGGACTGGCAGACTGTTCCCTTAAGGTTTCTAATAGCAGTGATAAGCCAAGAAAGATAAGAAATGGGGAATTGTACACCTAACAACCAAGGAAGGCACTTGGGCAATTTACTTATTAATAAATTAATAATAATAAATTTTTAAAAATTTATTGAGTGTATACCCCACTTTCTCCCAGGATGGTCCCAAAGCAGGGCTATACTTGGAGTCTTAGGCACAAATGGAAAACTCAGTTTTTTTAGTGGCACAAGATTGATAAGGACAGACAGAATGAGAGTAAGAACAGAAGGAATAAAGTTGAAGAAAAGTATGAAGTTCATTGTGATGGCAATAACTTTATTAGCATAATCAAAAAGAAACGAATGTACTCAGCCTAATAAAAATATTACCTCAGCTTGGACTTTGGGATTTGTTTTAAGGTTGACATGGCTATCCCTGCATGATCAGGGTATTTCCTCTGCCACATAAGCTTAACTGTATGGCCATATGCAAGGTAATTTCTTTCAGAGGATGGGAAATGCAAATGTTTTCACTTTTCTAGTTGTCAGGGTCAATTGGGAACCACAGTGATAGCAATGGCTATTCTGGAATACCTGAGAGAGAGCATCTTTTGTGAGCCACCTTGGGCACAAATGCATGTGTGTGTGTGTGTGTGTGTGTGTGATTTATGCTATGTGTGTGTGTGAATGTATATATATATATATATATAGAGAGAGAGAAAGAGCGAGCATCTTTTGTGAGCCACTTTGGGCACAAATATGTATATAGACACACACATTTATGCTATTTATATATATATATATATATATATATGTGTGTGTGTGTGTGTGTGTATATATATATATATATATATAGAGAGAGAGAGAGAGAGAGAGAGAGAAAGAGCATCTTTTGTGAGCCACTCTGGACACAAATATTTATAGACACACACATTTATGCTATATATATATATATGTGTGTGTGTGTGTATGTGTATATATGTGCATATATATATATATAGAGAGAGAGAGATCGAGAGAGAGAGAGAGAGAAAGAGCGAGCATCTTTTGTGAGCCACTCTGGGCACAAATATGTATATAGACACACATTTATGCTATGTGTGTGTGTGTGAATATATATATATATATATATATATATACATAGAGAGAGAGAGAGAGAGAGACACACACATTTATGCTATGTGTGTGCGTGAATATATATATATATATATATACAGAGAGAGAGAGAGAGAGAGAGAGAGAGAGAGAGAGAGAGAGAGAGAGGAGCATCTTTTGTGAGGCGCCTTGGGTGCCTGTGAGGGAAAAGGCGGCGCGTAAAGCGAAGAAGAAGGCGCCAAGGCCAGAGTGAAAGGCTGGTTGCTGGCCCTCGCCCTCTTCTCCGGACTTGCTCTCAGCGGGGGCGTGTCCGGGGGCGTGGCTCCTCCGTGACCCCGCCCCTCCAGGTGAGCCTAGGTGATAAAGGCGCCCTTCTGGGCTGCTGCGGGGCTTTTCCTTCCCTCGGTCGCGATGGGGAGCCGCGTCTCCCGCGGGGACTTCGAGTGGGTTTACACGGAGCAGCCCCACACGCAGCGGAGGAAGGAGATTTTGGGTAGGTCGGCCTTCCCTCCCCTCCCCTCCCCTCCCCTCCCCTCCCCTCCCCTCCCCTCCCTCCCTCCTTCAGAGGCCCCTTCGCTCCAGTGCCCCGAAAGGAGGGTGCGTCTACACTGTAGCAATGACGCGCTTCGATACCGCTTGTATTGAGTCCCTATTCACGCTCGCTTGCTTTATGTGCCACCTTTTTTCCTAACTTGCGATTCACAAAAGATGCTATTCAGGGAGAAAAAATAATGAAATTAAAATATATGTATTATAGGTATGTCTTTCTTTCTTTCTTTCTTTCTTTTTAAACTGGATTTTATTGTATGTGTTTTTTTCTTTCTTTCTGGGAGTTGTAATCGCTTTTAGTCAAATACAATAAATGATTGATTGTCTGACTGACAAAATTTAAAGTATGGGCACTATCTCTTCCATTCATCTCGTCTCATGGCTGATAGGACAAGGTTGCAAAGGTGCAAATGCATCTGAGGAAGTAGACTGAAGTCTACAAAAGCCCAAGCTGCCAACTTCTTTCTTTCCGTTGGTCTCTAAGGTGCTACAAGATCTCTCTATAAGATTGCCAAGGATGTGGCTGTAATCATATATATTTGCGCATAATCCTATATAAACGTCAAAACCCGTGCTGTCACTGATTTCCTTAGTATTCAGATAAATCAAATAATTTCCCTTCTATTTTTCCTTCTCTTGTTTCCTTTAAAACCGATGTTGCTATCACGCTCAACTTCCTTCCAGACTGTGTTGAATTTCCTAACTTTGGCTTATCTGTATTTCTCTTTCTTGCCTTATAATGGTTACTTCTGACACTTTTTAAGGGCTGGAGCTCCGTCCTTTGGAATCCTGGGATTTGTAGCTTCACCAGGTCCCATTCTCTCACAACTCCCATTGTCCCTGTCTAATGCAGCCTAGGAAGGATGATGATGATGATGATGATGGTAATTTCTTACCTGCCTCTCCCCATGGATCGAGGCAGGGAACAACAATTAACAGACAAAAAGTCCCAGTTAAAACACATCTCTTAAAATACATCAATTTAAAAGGACAAATAAGATGTACACATATTAAAACAATCCACATTTAAAAATCATCATTTAAAATTCACATTTTTTTTAAAAAAAATGATGAGAGTTGTAGCACTGCCCCTCTGGAGATGAGAGGGCAACCCAGTCGCTGGAAAGTTGGTTTCTTCTCTAGCTTTTTCCTTTTCCTTTTAATCCCAGATATAGAAGGATAGTTGGTGGGTTATGAAGGCAATGAACTCTGCCCATGCTCAAGGGTGTTCTCTTCCATGATTATTGTCCCATCCTGTTCTAGAGCTGAAAACCAGGGCTTTCTCACAGTTTCCTAACTGAGCCAGCTGATCTTCCCGGAGTCATTCTTCTACTTCTCTTCCTCCCCCCACTTTTCTACAGTCTATAAATCTCCATTGCTGTTGTGGTTGTTCTGAGCCTGCAAGTCATTTCTGATTTATGGTGAGCCTAAGGCGAACCTATCATGGGGTTTTCTTTGCAAGCTTTCTTCAGAAGAGGTATTGCTATTGCTATCCTCTGAGGCTGAGAGTGTGTGACTTGCCCAAGGTCACCCAGTGGATTTCCATGCCTGAGCCGAGATTCGAATCCTGGACTCCCAGAGTCATAGTCCAACGCTCACACCACTGAACCACTGCTGGCTCTTACAGAGCTCTATAACTTCCCTCGAGTTACATCTGAGGTTGTAAACTTCTCTCCTTTTCCTTTCTTCTGTGCAACCAAGAAATCCAGTGGCTTCCACCTTTTCTTTGTACAGTTTTGCATGCTGGGAAAACCTTTTACCTGCCAAATCCTTGTTTGCCATCTGGCAATTAAATACAACCTTTGCTGCGGAGAGAAACTGGCAATTCTCTCCCGGTGGTGCCATCAGGGCAATGGAAGTCTACAACTCCCTTGGAGCAGAGGTCTACAACTCCTCTCAGCAGTCAGACTACCAAATACAGCCAGGTTGGCCTTCCAAAATTTGAAGAAGTCATGATAGCCTTCTCTAACCCTGTGCTTTTGACATGGGCTGGACTATGGCTCCTATCATCCACACCCAGTATAGCTAGTTTTTTTAAATAGATCTTTTAGATCTTGGAATCTTTAGATTCTTCTCTAAAGAGGGTCTTCCCAAGACTAAATTGACATTCATACGAAATCTGTTTTATGGCTATAACCCAAGGTTAGGCTGACCAGACATACCATTTTAAACGTGAAAGTACAGTTTCCCCTCTATATTTCCAGACCGCCCCATTGTTTTAATATAAATGTTAATTTTGTTTTAGGAAGACCCTCTTTAGGGGATAATGTAATTATTCTAAAATCTAAAAACTCTCTGTTTCATGGCTGTAATCCAAGGTTAGTTTGACCACACATACCATTTTAAACAGGACAGTACCATTTCCCCCCTATATTTCCAGACTGTCCCATCGTCTTAATATAAATGTTAATTTTATCCCGTTTTCAAGAAAAATGCCCTGTTACATTGAGGAAACACTGTCTGTAATTGTGGTTGTCAAAACAAACAAACAAACAGGCAAAACAAAATTGTGTCATGGAGTGTGAGAAGTTCTATGATAAAGTGTTGATAGACTAAAATTTGCTGAGTAAAATTACTTCATTGGAGAAATATTCATGGTACGATCATGGTGAAACCCAGTCCCCCTCTACATCTACCTAAATTTTTGTATGAGTTCTGTCCCTGAAGAATAATTGTTAGCTCAATAGATTCATGTTATAAAACTTTATCATCTTACTTTTTCACATGTATGGAATATTATATAAACCCACCCCATTTTTGCCATCCCGATGTCCCATTTTTGTCTCAAGGAAATATGGCTTACTCAAGGTGCATTCCTTTTTGCCATACTCCTTGCCACTCGGTCCGATAGTCATTGCTTTGTTTCAAAAATAAATGGTGGGAAACCTTTTCTTGGTCTCAGGTGGTTCTGCTACTCAGGTACTCCTGTATGAAATCAAAGCTGAACCTCATTCATTGTTGGGAAAAAAATATATCCTGCTATTTCTCTTCCAGGAAACTCGAACTCTTCTCCATTTCCCCCAATTTATTTACACAACACCCTTGCAAGGTAGGCTAGGCTGAAAGACAACCTACAGCCTGCAGTTACTCAGACTAGATCTTGCTAGGTCCCAATTTGACTACAGCATGACACTTTTTAAATATTCAAAGTGACTGAGCATTGCACAAATCAAAGTCCTGTCTCAGCCAGGGCCCCATCCCACTATTGTATAGCAGCTTAAGCTGGATTTATTTTATTTCATTTTTCTCCAAATCATCCTTGTTAGAAGTGAGCAATTTTCACCACCTCACTATCATTCCAGCTTTCTTTTAATTACAGAGTCATTATGTTGTGCATTATGCATTATGTTATGCAAAACGTTGTAGCGAGGTGTATTATGCTAAGTACCAGTCTGGGTTGGTTTTATCCTTCTGTGTTCCAACCTAAGGGGCAATTTTGGATTTTTAACTCCCGTTTGCACATTGATGCTCCATAGAGAGCCATAGGTAAGGCTGCTTAGTTTGGAAATGGGATGGTTTGCGTTCAGATTAGCACTCTATTATTTTACGTTATTAGAGTGCTAATTTGAACCCAAATCATCCCATTTCCAAACTGAGCAGCCTTACCCGTAGCTCTCTATGGAGCCAATGTACGAGACACAATGTGGTGTAGTGGTTTCAGTGTTGAACCATGACTCTGGAGACCAGGGTTTGATTCCTCACTTGGCCAGGGCACCTACATGTCAAGGGGTTGAAATAGGTGGCCCTTGTGGTCTCTTCCAATTTCATGAGTCTAAGTCACATGCGTTTTCCCTAACATGCACCCAAGGCGGCTCACAAAAGATGCTACACACAGACACACACGCATCTCCCGTGAGCCACCTTGGGTGCAAACTAGGAAAAAGGCAGCACATAAAATAATGTAATAATAATAATAATAAAATTTATTTGTATCCCGCCCTTTGGGAAACCTAATCCGGGCGGCTCACAACAGTAAAATCATACATAAAGCCAAAAACAATTCCCTCCTCCCCTTAAAACAGTATTAAATCAATAAAGATTAAAATCACAAGCAAGAAGTTAAAAAACATAATACTAAGACATAACATTGGCCCATAGCAATATTCTTCATTCCATCAATAGATGGGGCCACGAGAAGAACATAAGGGTGGGAGTACCCAAGCCCGGGATAATTAATCTGGAAAGGCCTGCCTCTGTGTGTGTGTGTGTGTTTATATATATATATATATATATATATATATGTGTGTGTGTGTGTGTGTGTGTATATATATATGTATATATACACACACACACACAGAGGCAGGCCTTTCCAGATTAATTATCCTGGCCTCGGGTACTCACACACACACACATACTATACTACACACACACACACACACACACACACACACACTATATATATATATATATATATATACACACACACACACACACACATACTATACTACACTATATACACACACACACTATACTATATATGAATTACAGTATAGTATAGTATAGTATCATAAAAGATACAATATATATACTATATATATATAGTATCTTTTGTGAGCCACCTTGAGTGCAAGTTAGGAAAAAGGTGGCACATACAATTATATACATATCACATCTTTTGTGAGCCACCTTGGGCTCATATATATGATATATTTATGTGTGTGTGTGTGTGTGTGTGTGTGTAAAGCCAGCATGGCGTAGTGGTTTGAGTGTTCAACAATAACTCTGGAGATCAAGGTTTGATTCCCGGCTCAGCCATGAAGCCTAATGGTTGATCCAGAGCAAGTCACACTCTCAGTCTCAGGGGAAGGCAATGGCAAACCTTTTCTAAACCAGTCTTGCCAAGAAAAACCCATGATAGGTTCGCCCTAGATGCTATATGTATCTGAGGAAGTAGACTGAGGTAGGCTGCCAACTTCTTTATTTCAGTTAGTCTCAAAGGTGCTACAAGATCTCTCTGCATTATGTAAATGTATCCTCTTGGTTAGTCCAAATTAGAATTGACTTATTTGGTCAATTGTTGAATAGTGACTCTGCCCATAGGTGAATTCCACTGACTGGATGGCTCTACTGTAGTCAGAACTAACTGGGTTTAGACCCATGTGTTTGCACTCCTTTTGGGAAAGCACTATCCTCTTTAGCCTTATTCACCCTACCTTGGATCAGGGAGATGCCTTGCATTCTGGGATAGCTATAGAGATGACTTTAGTGCTAGTGGACTGTGTCCTGCTTGTAAAAGGAGTTAACAAACAGGGCTGGCCCAAGATGATTTTGCTATCTGACGCATGGCTTAAAATGGCATGATTAGATTACCTAGATCCAGAGCTTGGAAACATTACTTTGCGATGGAGGATTCTGGGAATTATAATCCAAACAAGCAGTTTTTCCATGATCTGTGGTAGAAGCAGTAGAATCTAATGCCAGTATTGGTGATGGGACCATGGTCGAGGGCAGAGGCCAAGGTTGGGAGGCATGTGGCAGGTTATGTGGCACATAAAGTTATGTACTTCAATAGGGGGTGGGTAACATTTTGGGTGATGCTGCTGCAAGACCAGTCCTCCTCCCCTCTCCAGTTTCACCTTAGGTCATTCATGGGAGACTGAACTGATAATTGTATGAGGCCAATACTGCTTATTCTGTTAGGCTGCTTGATGATGATGATGATGATGGCGGCATTTATTTTTCTCTTTGTGTGTGTGTTGTGCGACTTCAAGTTGTTCCTGAATTACGGTAACCCTAAGACGAACCTATCATGGCATTTTCTTGGCAAGACTTGTTCAGATGAAGTTTGTCATTGTCTTCCCCTGAGGCTGAGACCGTGTGACTTGCCCAAGGTCATCCAGTGGGTTTCATGGCTGAGTTGGGAATCGAATCCTGGTCCCCAGAATCTTCACTCAGACCACTATCCCTACTTTTTTCCCCAGATTGGGACTCAAAAGTGGCTGGCAACTTTTAAAGAATATTGTTAAAAATCCATAAAATACAAAAGTTAAATCACAATTAAACAATCAAGAAAAAAGTCAAAACCAAGTTTAAACATATATCGTTAAAACACCCGCCCACCAGCACAACAGTTAGCAGTATTCTGCACATTGTGTAAGATGGGCCTTATATCATCACTCATCAAATGCTTGTCAGAATAGAAAAGGCATAGATTGCAAAAAGAAAGTAGAGAAGGTGCCAGTCTGACTTCTCTGGGAAGGGAATTTCAGAGCCTGGGGTAGCCACTGAAAAGGCCCTCTCCCGTGTTCCCATCAGATGTGCCTGTGAAGATGGTGGGGCAGAGAGAAAGACATCCCCAGCAGATCTCAGAGTATGGGCTGGTTCAGTCCTTCAAATAATCCAGACCTGAGCCATTGCATGTTAATGTGTTAATATCAGAATGCTTTTACACACCAGTGCTGGTCCAGATCCTGGGTAGTTGGTAGAACATGCTTTGCATCCAGAAGGTTGTAGGCTTGGTCCTGGTGTGTCCAGCTGTAGAACCCAAGTAGGATATCAATCAAAATGTTGCAGTGTGCAGTGCACCTGTTTGGTCAGCCCCACTGTATTCTGGGGACGGGGCATGAAACATTGTTCTTGAAAGACATAAGATGGAATGGGTTATTCTTTACTGTTTCATGCCCCCCCATCATCATCATTTTTTGTGGCCATTCAGCATGTTCAGTCCTTATCCCCTTCCCTTAAAGGGGTGTGTGGAATTGGAATATCTGTAGCCTCTCTTTGTGCAAGGGTGGTCCCATTTTAAGGATCCACACTTGGGGTATGCATTTGTTCATAGTACATAGGCCTTTATTTGAAGCCCCGGAGAACTGCTGCCTATCATAGTGAGACACTATTGGGTAAGATGAGCAAATGATATCCCATGTTCAGCCAGAGCTTATAAATGTTACTTTCTGGACTACATCTCTCAGAATCCCCCAGTCAGCATAGTCAGGAGAGCAGTCCAGGATATTTTGTTGCCTGAGGTGAAACAAATGGTCCCCTTACCCTGGCTTGGTCGTTTGTTTATTGAATATATTTATTTTTTAAATTTATTAAAATATTTGTATCCTGCCCTGTATCCAAAAATCCCACCATTCCTCCAAAAGTGGGATCTAAGATCAGGTATGAGGTTGTGGTAAAATGCACAAAAGAAGTTCAAATACTGAAACTCGTAAAACACACATTCAGCTTACAGTTGGACCTTCTTTACTTGCAAAAGAGTAAAAGAAAGAGCTATATGACAAACATAGCTCTGTCATGCAAGAAGGAACATCTGGGGAGAGGTGGGCCACTGCTGTCACCTCCCAGCAGCTGCTATTTTATACTTTCGCAGATGAAAACCAGGACACATGTGACCAAGTAACATCTGAGTGTGGTCAAGATGGCAAAAACTGTTAATGAGGAAGAACACACAGACTAGGAGGATCTGCAGCAGTTTGCTTTTGCCTGAGCCTACTGGGAAAGGGCAAGATTCCACCACCTCCTCTCCCTCCTGCTGAGTAAGTTGAGTGCAGACTGCTTTAAAACTTTGAACTCTGTTTGCACCAGTTGAAATAAGATGAGGAGAAAGGGGGAAAGTGGAAGGAGGAGAGAGAAACTGGGACATTTCAAAAGCAGCTGAAAAGGTGAGACAATGGAAGATCAATCAGGACTGTCCCTGACAAACTGGGACAATTGGTATGGAATCATGCAAACCATGCAAAGGCTGCACGCTTCCCACCCCAGTTTATAGCTCCAGGTTGCATCACTGCAACCCATAGGAAATAAATGGAATATCAGCTCTGTCAGGCCCTAATCTGATCTCCACACCCCTCTCACTTCTCTAATATTCTTGACAGGTTTTCATGACTGAGCGCTGCAGAAATCAAAGTCCTGTCCCATCCAGTGCCACACCTGCACTGTTTTTTATATCTGGAATTGTTATAAACTGCAGAAAGAGTGCAATTTCCTGTGCCACACCATCATTCTGAGATGTCCTCAGTTGCCTAACCTAATGTGTTAGCAATTGCATCTGACATATATAAGAAAGACTGGCTGAGTGCATGTTTAACCCAGAGCTTTCCTGTATTTTTCTTCTTGTAATCAATCTAAGAAACTAAGAATTGCCTCATTGGGTCCCTTCAACATTGAGCAACCTGGTCATTGACAACAATGGACAGAGCAGATTCTTTATATTTGCTCCCCTGAGCCACCCTTCCCAATACAGGCTGCATCCACACTGCAGAAATACTCCAATTTGATACCACTTTAACTCCCACAGCTCCATGTTATAGAATTAAGAAGCCATGGCAGTTAAAGTGGTGTCAAACTGGAGTATTTCTGCAATGCGGATGCAGCCACACAGTTGTAGAGAGAATCTGGCAAGTGAGAACAAATGTTATGTTTTTGCCATAGAAGAACAGATTTTCACGTGTCCCAACAGAAAGGAGTGAGTGCAAGGGAGTTGTTCCTATCACCATCTGCAAAGAGTTCAGTCGTGGCTTTCGTGGCTTTCCCTCTCAAGTGAGTTCTTGTGCTTCATGTCTAACTTCTTAATCCGTTGTTTTTATATCATGCCCCATTTAACAGAGAACATGCAAGAGCAGACACAGATTTGAAATGGACAATTTAGTGTAACACTCCCGTTTCAGTCTCATTTATATTAATTGTCCATCACAATGTGTTCAGTAATTCAGCTTTCTTGCAGGGCTCCTGCAACTCTTTTTAAGTGTGGGACTCAACCTTGGAAAGGCTGGTCATTACTGATATGTTTACCACACAATCAAAACACAGAATAGGTTGTATTAAAATTGTCATCACTACCAGCAAAATAATAAATATCTACTACACTTCTGCTTGATAATTCCTGAGGGAGCTGAATTATATAGGAGCCTGGGTGGCCCATTTTATATCTGCTTCAGAACGTAAGATCTGTGTTGGAGACTGAAAGCTTATCTATCCCTACTTATCTAGGACCTAGAACTCAAAGACATAATAATAATAACAATAGTTTTTATTTGTATTTTCCCGCCTCTCCCTGCGGATCAAGGCAGGATTACAGCAAAATATAAAATAATGTACAAAAATACAATATATAAAACCATGACAATAATAAAAACCTACAATCCATATAATAAAATCCAATACCCAATCATATACCAAGTTTGGTGGTCATCTTCAACATCCAGGAGGCCATATCAGATGGTACTATTAGCCTTTAAATTACAATTAGAGACATCAGGTGCATAGCCTGTTAGTCTGGAAAATCAGTATGCAAAGGGATCTTGCAGAACCTTTGAGACTAACTGAAAGATAGACGTTGATAGCATGAGCTTTCATAGACTTGAGTCTAACTGAGGAAGTCGGCTCAAGTCTATGAAAGCTCATGCTACCAACTTCTATCTTTTACTTAGTCTTAAAGGTGCTGCAAGATCCCTTTGCATACTCATCTAGGACCTGAATGCAATTGCCTCCTTCCTCTTGCATTCCACAGCGATAGGTATATGGAGATATCCCGCCTTCAGTACAATAGTGATATTTAGCTCTAACCACCATAAATTTTTGCAGTCCCCTTTCAAAGCCACCCAAATTGGCAGCCCTTGTGCATTGTGCAATGTGTCCTGAATCTCTCACCATTCAGGTTCAGTGAACTTTATTTTATAGGTCAGCGAGATTATATTTGGAAATGACTATCTCCATCTTAAACTAGGCCACAACTGAATGAGCGTAAAGAAGATTTTCTATCTTCCTCCCATGGTTCTGTAATCCTTTTAATCTACTATCTCTCACTCCTGTTTTAGTTCTGCCTACCATTAGAGCTAGGTACAGCCTTCCAAATGTGAATATACCAGAGACTTATGTTATGTTTTTGTTTGCTTAAGCCTACAGATAGATCTAGGTAGCAGATGGACTTCAAGGATTGGACTTTTTATTAAATCCTATGTGCTCAGATGTAACCTGATCTTCTTCCACACCTAGCAAAAACCATTCAGAGTGTGAGAAAGTTACTGTTATGGACTACAACTCCCAGAATCTCCTGGCCAGTACGGCCAAGGTTTCCAGCTAAACGTGTGTGGTCTTGTTGTTGATGATAATTATCAAGTCAGTTTTGAGTTAGGGTGACCCTATGAATGAGAGACTTCCAAGTCACCCTATTATCAACAGCCCTGCTAAACTTTTGCAAACTCAAGGCTCCTTGACTGAGTCTACCTATAACACAGTTTTCCTAATTTCTGACTGCCTTCCACCTTACCAAGTATTACTGAGTTCAAGCTTGATTTGCTCTAGAACCCATTTATTTATCCTTTTGCCATTTTATCTGCTGAACTCTCCTCCAGTACCATGTTTTGAATGAGCTGATTTTCTTCCAATCAGTTTTCTTCACTTCCAGCTTTCATAACCACACACAGAAAACAAAAATATAATGGCATGGACAATCCTGACTTTGGTATTTAATGATATATCCTTATACTTGAGTCCCTAGAGAGCTGCTCTTCCAAATCCTATAGTCCCCATTTTGATTTAAGACGGTGTGTGGATTACATAACTTTTACTGTCCCTCTGTGTACAAATAGGTCCGTGTAGATAGCAAACTAGCACAACATGGAGAAGATCGGATTAGACCAGGGGTAGGCAACCTAAGGCCCAGATGCCCCAGGCCGGTCCTTCTGCCGCCGCCCGCCATGATGATATTGATTATTGTTGTTATTACTTGTTCTTGGGGTTTTCTTGGCAAAATCTCCACAGGGGGTTTGCCATGGCTTTTCTGGGACTGAGAGAGTATGCATGCACATTTTTTTTATTTTTTTTAAAAATATTTATTTATTTGTTTGTTTGTTTGTTTGTTTTTGGTGCTTCGGCCCCCCAATTGTCTGAGGGACAGCAACCCGGCCCCCGGCTCAAAAAGGTTGCCGACCCCTGGATTAGACCCTTTTATCTGCTGTGCTAAGTTTCATATTTGCATGCTTTTTTTTTTTTTTTAATGTGAGAGAAAACTTTAAAAATGTGTGCCTACTTGCAGCCTGATTTACTGGCTTTCTTTCCTGGGGGCATGCAAGCTTTTTTTACTACCAAGCCACTTCACAGGTTATTCTCCCCCACCTATGCAGTGTGAGCAAAAGGGATCAGACAAGGTCCAGTGCATTAACTGATGTGCTAACATTTCCAAAGCAAATGTGTTTGTTTTTCCATTGTGAAAAAAACTACTTTCCTCACTTACTTATGTTGTGTGCCTTCAAGGTGCTTTTGACTTACGGCAAAAAGCTACCATAGACCACGACTCTGGAGACTAGGGTTCAGTTCCCAGCTTGGCTATGAAACCCACTGGGTGACCTTGAGCAAGTCATACTGTCTCAGCCTCAGGGGAAGGCAATAGCAAGCTTCCTCTGAATAAATCTTGCCAAGAAAACCCCATGATAGGTTCACCATAGGGCTGCCATAAGTTGGAAATGACTTTAAGGCATACAGCAACAACAAACCTTAATCTGACCCTATAACAGGGTTTTCTTGGCAGAAATTCATTCCTCTGAGGCTGAGAGAGTGTGGCCTGCCCACCATCACCTAATTCGTTTGATGGCCAAGCAAGGATTTCAACTCTAGTCTCCAGAGTCCTAATCCAACGGTGAAGTCACTACTACACCATGCTGGCTCTCACCTCACTCACTTCTATAAAATGTTGACAGCTCCATAGCTGATGTGGAATCATAGCTGAAACCAAAGTGCTACATTATTTTAAAGATACCTTGTTTTATGAAAGGTCTGACTGGCTTTTGATTTGTCTCTCAAGTAAGGGGCCTCATTTGATTAAAGATTTCACTGCTATTTGCATGTATTTGCATGATGGATTTGTGGTTATAAGCAAGTCAGGCAGCTGTATTTTCATGAAATTTAGTGGCATGGCTGACTGCGGAGACTTTTAGCATGGATAGTTCGGGAGTGCGGTTCCAGGCTGTGTGCTGCAGAAGTGTGTCCTGTATGCCTTTGGGAAGGGCCATTTTTGTGTTTTTTTAAATTGGCTATAGTTACTGCGCGGAGTAAGTAGTTAACCTTTCTTGTTTGCATGGCCAGTTGCTCCTATTTCCACAAATCGGCTGCATCTTGGAGCAAAGAGAGAAGCAATTAAACAAAAAAAGGGAAAAAAGCAAGCACTACCCACACAACAGAAATCTGCCTGTGTTTTCTCAGGCAATTGTTCATGGTCAGCATGGTGCACATTGTAGCTTAACTTTACATACCAAAGAAATTCCCTGTATAAATTTTTGAGCCACGGTCATAGATTTTTCTTTGTTTTTAGTGAATGACTTCTGAGTCAACAGAGGCGTTTCCTCTGCTGTTTCTTTTTGTTGAAACACATAGAACAGGGATGGCGAACGTACGAGGCTAGAAATAATCTAGTTTGACACCACTTTAATGGCCGCAGCTACAATTCTGAGCTGTGCTCTGGTGCCAACACAAGCTACAGTTCCCAGAATTCCATAGCTTTGAGCCATGGCTGTTAAAGTGGTGTCAAACTGGATTAATTCTGCAGTGTGAATGCATCCTAAGCCAAATGTGGCTCTAACCCATTTCTTATGGCCCTTCCAGATACCCCAAAGCCTCCAGCCCCTAGGAAACTTGATTTTAAAAAATTGAAGTGAAAAGTCATCCCAAAATAGCCCCAAATAACTACAAGTAGATTAGGTCAGATTTCACCCCAGAACCTCCATACCCTCCAGCTGTCCCAATCTAGTAGGGACAATCCCAATTAATCCTCTGTCATCCCAGTTTTTCAGCCACTTTTAAAACGTCCCAATTTCTCTCTCCTCTCCCACTTTCCCTCTTCCACTTACTTCAGTTGCTGCAAACTGAGTTGAAAGTGCAAAAGTAATTTGTATTCAGTTAACTCAGCAGGAGGGATAGGAGAAGAAGGATTGATTATATCTTGCCCTTCCCAAGCAGCTCAGGCAAAAGCAAACTGTTGCAGACTTTCCTAGCTTGTTTCTTTTTCTTCATTAATAACTTTTATTATCTTGATCACACTGTAATGTTGCTTGGCCACACGTGCCCCAGTTTTCATTTTTGAAATGCTGTAGAATACAATCCTCTAGGACTCCGAGGAGGGAAATGACAATTATTTGATGGAAAAATGAAACCAGAAATGATATCATGTCACTTCCAGTAACTCCAAATGTGCCTCTGTGGCCTTCCAGGGAATGAAAAATGCCGCCATGTCTGGCACAGTTGCCCACCTATGATGCAAAAGAAAACTTCTGCAGGGACTTTGGTCTTTTTGCACAATAGTTCTCTTGCTTGCTTTCATTTTAAACATTAGATGATCCTCATGATGTTCTTATATCTGGTTTAGGAATTATTTTCTATAAAATGTGCATAAATATATAAATATAAATTGGTGTATAATTTTTCTACATAAAATATATGAGAAGCTTCAGTGGGAAATGGCACCTTCAGCCACAAACCTAATGCTTTGTTTTTTGGAGACGGATTGTCTTCCTTGTAAAAAATTATTCAGTCCTCAGTTTCTCTCTTTTGCTTATTTTTGTTTTTCCTCTATCCCTATGTTCATACTGTTGTATTTATATATGTGTTCAAGTATTTATAACTGGCCTTTTTCACTTACCAAATTAAAAAATTTTAGAGCAGAAAATAAACTTTGTTTTAGTTCTAATCTGCACTGCAGAATTAATGCAGCTTGAGGTTGCCTGAACTGCCATGGTTCAATGCTATGGAATCCTGGGATTTGTAGTTTGTTTTGACACCAGAGCTATCCAACAGAGAAGGCTAAATATGTCAAAAACCCTACAAATCCCATAGCATTGAACCATGACATTTAAAGTGGGATCAAACTGCATTAATTTTGCAGTGCAGATGAGACCTTAGAGTGGACAAACTTTGCTTTAGGTTTAAATGGACAACTGTTACCTTTCAGATATTTTTGGACTGTAGGTCCCATAATCCCTTGCCATTGGCTGTGCTGGCTAGGGACGATAGTAGTTGTAGGCCAAGGGCCACAGTTGTTTTAACTGTAGTGCAGATAAAAATATGAGAATGGCTGCTCCTAAAAGGCCAGGCAAATCCAAAGGTTTTGCAGTGTGTGTTAGGAATAGTGGTAATGTTGTTGGAGCGCTGATTTCAAAAATTGTATGCTCCATTTCCAATCTGCCAAAACAAACAGAGGAAATTAGGGGGAAGGAAAACTACCGTTGGATAATATATGTTTACTAGGGCCAAGCAAAATGCCATAGCATAAAGGAAGAATTCTTTATTATGTAATTCAGAGATTTTCATCAGGCCAAACAATAACCTGGAGTGGGTTGGGGAGACGCCTTGATGTTAAAATCACAGAACTTACATACCAGTACATTAATGAAGTGGAAGAAGGAACAGACAGTAGACTTATTTAGATATGGTTCTACATCATATATGGTGCTTTGATTTTGAGTTCCTGCATGGCAGGGGGTTGGACTGGATGGCCCTTGTGGTCTCTGATAACTCTGATTCTATGATTCAATGATCAGGGTTGGGAGTCTCTCCTCCTGGCAATGTTGGACTGCAGTTCCCATCCCTGCTGACCACTGGCCTTTCTGGCTGGGGCTCATGGGTGTTGCAGTGGAACAAAGTCTGGAGGGCTGTGCTGTAACTGCTGTGCAGATCTCAAGTTTCTGATCTTGTTTCTGGAAACGTAATATCCTGCTGTTTCCTATTGTGTCCTTCTCTGCATCTTTTTTTAAAAAAGGCATTTTGGTACTTAAGGTACTAGGAGCAATTCCTGGAAAGTACTTGCTGTGCACATGCCCTTGAAATGTGATAGATTATCCTGCGCAACATGCCAGGGCTCTTCTTTGTTAAATGTTCTCACCTCCAAGCAGGTGTCATCTGCGTCTGTCATCTACCATCTCCTATTTTAATGGTCAAAGGCACTAAACAACAACAGCACTGAGTCAGGTGTCCCCAAGACTGTATCTCTCAAAAAGTCTTTTCAATGAAGATGAAAAGCAGGAGAACCAATGTGGTGTAGTGGTTTGAGCATTGGACTACTCACTTTGGAGATCAGGGTTCAGATCTTCCTCAGCCATGGAAACCCACTGGGTGACCTTGGGCAAGTCACACTCTCTCAGCCTCATGGGAAGTAAAAGGTAAACCTGGATAATCCTTGCCAAGAAAATCCTGTGATGGGTTTGCCTTAGAGTTGACATAAGTCGAAAATGAGTTGACGGCACACAACAACGAGAAAAAGCAGATAGATGCATACTTTCTGTACCAATTGAGCAATGTATTATACTCAGAGCTTGAAAAAGTTACCTTTTTGAGCTAGACTGTGTTGGTGCTATATCTTTACACTTGAGGATCCCATCTAGTTCCTTCTTAGGGGTCCTTCCAAGTGATAGGCTTCCAATTTCTTCACTGCAGCACCCATTTCTTATACCTTGGATTGAGCCAAGGTATAGGAAATCTTTCACTATTTCAGTGGTCACTATTTTTGTTTTCTTAATGCTCACCTGTAAACCTCCTTTGAGTTTGTACAGTAGTTGTTCCTAGTCTGCTATTTTCGGCTAGTAGTATGGTGTCATCTGCCCATCTTAAATTGTTGATGTTCCTTCCTCCAATTTTCATGCCTCTTCCCTTTGGGTCTATTTCAGCGTTAGATGGGATAAATTCAATATACAAGGAAAATGGATAAACTGATAAAATGCAGCCTTGCTTGACCTCCTTGCCAATTGGAAACCAGGAATCTAAGAAGCTGGCATCTTGTCTGTACCAAGGGTGACAAATGTCTGGCCCTTTAGACAGCTGCTGGATTCCAGTTAATACAAAAGAAAAACAGGAAGGTCTTGAAAAGAAAATTAAATCTAACAAACTTGGGGAAAACCATACAAGGTACCAAATATAATAATAAAAAATGAACCAAAAACACCCCCATCTGTACAACATACAGAGACTAACTACTAATAATTCCACAAACCAAAAAAAAAAAATCACAACAGTAATGCAATTATATAATCGTGTACAGAAAGCAACAGTGTTTTGTCAATTTTGCAATTTTTAGATATTTTATTTGGTACCTTGTATAGTTTTTCCTGAGTATGTTAGGTATAGTTGGATTACAGTTCCCAAGACTCTCTTCTCTACTTCTCAGGGTGAGAGGGAAGAATCTCAGGGTGGGAGCACTGTCTTGCAAACTATGGTTGAGGCTTAATTTATCAGGTTTAATGCTATAACCAGAAGCTGCCCTTTGGAACATCATCCCCATCGCATCACCAGGGCCCATTTCTTGTGCCATCACAAGGGGTCAGCTCCAGGCCTCAGGCTTTGGTCCTGAAATCACAGTCTGGGATATTCCTGACCTGAGAACTCTATGAGGAATGATGGGAATTGCCATTGAACAACTGTACTGACTGGCAACCAACACAGGGAGGCTTATTGCAAATACAGGAGAGGGCCAGAAATGGAAAACAGACATTATTTTAATGTGCAACTTGATGCATTTTGTGCAGTAGGAAAATAAAATGTGCAGTTGGAGATAAGCTTTTGTGCAATTGGCAAGATGGCTTTAATTAAATTGGCTTTTAATTAAATTGATTAAATTGGCTTTATTTAGGAGCAATGTAATTTCTTAAAATAGATAAGATGAGGAAAAACTGTTATGTGCCTTCAAATCAACTCCAGCTTATGGCAACCCTTTAGTAGGGTTTTCTTGGCAACATTTGCCATTGACTTCCTCTGAGGCTGAGAGAGTGTGACTTGCCAAAGGTCACTCAGCATGGATAAGCAGGGATTCAAACCCTGGTCCAGCACTCAGATCAGTACAACATGCTGGCTTTTCTGAAGAGAAAAAGAGTAGTAAAAATGTAGTCAATGAAAATGAGTACTGTTACCTTTCACTCTTCATAATCTTATATTGATAGACTGTTATTGGAACCAACTACCTGACTCTTGCATCTATGATCAAAAATAAAAATAAATGCAAAATAAAGCTGTTTTGGATTTAACTGCATCCAGCAGCACTCCTTTTCACTATGGGATTGCTGGCAGCTGGAAAGTTCTGCTTTTTATCACCAGTTTTTGTAATAATTTTCACACTCCATAAATTTTGTCCCTGTTTGGTCTGTGGTGCCATCACACCTTAAGGACAGTGCCAATGTGTTTTTAATCAGTTTCTCAGTGGAATACTGTCACTTTTACTGGCGCAACAAAGGTTTCCATTTAGATGAGCAAGAAACAAGTCTCTGGGATCTGATTTCTAGCTTTTTGTGAAGTAAGGGGAAGAAACACAAAGGGCTCATTCCCACTTGCATTTAATCCGCTTTGTGGGTTGCATTGACACTGGGCCGCTGAATTGATTCAGGCTGATGCGTAATTCTCACTATGAAAGCAAATTATTTCATTATTCCAAGCATTTGTGTCTTTTTTGACATGACTGTTGTTCACACTAGCTAGTCTTTTTTTTTTAATGCCAATCATATGACGCGCATCTATGTGTCATCGGTGCCAGCTTGGGCTCCCAAACCTCCTGGGGATCAGGCGGTGCAAAAATACGGGTGGTCCCACTCTCAGCCCTGATGGTCTGAAGAGAAGAGAAGGGACCAAGACAATGCAAAATGGAGGACATTTTTTTGGAGGGGAATGAAGGACAGGACCCAATAAAAGCCTAAAAAACACTTCCTAGAAATATAAATTCATGCTTCTTCGTCAGGGTCCAAATGGAGGACCGTTATGGAATTCTTTCTGTGGGACAAAAGGTTGAAATGGAGGGCGGGTCCTGGAAAAGGAGGATGTGCCGGGTCACCCTGCCTCGACCCCTAAGGGGGTGTGAAAAGGGAACAGCCGCTAAGCCCAATTCCTCCCAAAAGTACCCCTCAAAGCACAGCCACCAGAGCAGCCCAGGGACTCATACTTATACCTCAGGAGTCCTTTCGCTCCCGCCTTTCTCCCTCTCCCCAGGCATCCTCCTTTTCCAGGGCAGGTCCTCCACTTCAAACCAGGAGGGAATCCCAAATGTCCTCCATTCTGAGCGTGGCAGAGAAGCATGCATTTGCATCTCTCTATAGGAGAGAGAGCCAGGCAGCAGTGCTTTGGCTGGATTTGGGTGGCTGCTGCTGTGGCCACTGCCCTTCTTATGCAGCTCCTCTCCTTTGCCTGGCATGACTTGCCTGGGCTCCTGGAGCTGGGGGCTTTGGGTGTCCCCTTGGGCTGCGCTGCTCTGTCTGCAATACGGTAAGAGGTGCCTGGTGATTTTGGGTGGTGGGGGGAGGTTGGGGATGGACTTGAGGAGAAAGGAGGAATCTAGCCAAGTGTGGGAATCCCTGCACTCTGGGTGGCAGCAGTGTCTTCCTCCTCTCCCTGTGCAGGATTCGAACTCCTAACTTTGGCACCTGGGCAGATTTCCCCAAAATTTGAGGTGGAATGGGTTACACCCCTCTGCCAACCCCTTCCATAGTTCCTCCTCTCCGGTGCAATGTAATTGAGATCCGAACGTCGTTCCCATTTGTTGAACATGCTTACAAAGCGATTCTTTTCAAAAGAACCACGAAATGATCCATCTTCAAAAAAGCAATTTGTTTGCGTTTGCCTCATTTCACCTTGATTCTCCATGATTCCGACCGATTGCAGTCACGTCTGAAATCATTTCCAGTGTGAACGCGGCACATATAAACTGATCAGCAAATCGGTTTAAATCATAGTGGGAATGAACCCTTAGAATAAACCCTGATGGAAAGAGATATCCATACCATAACTTTTGAGTGTTAATGTCCAGGAAATAAAATTTAAAGTCTGTTTGTGTCTCAAAGCTTTCTTTGAGATTCAGGTTACTTCTGTCCTTTGCAAGACAGAGAACATTGAATTTCTCAAGAAGCCTCTGCTGTTGCACTTGGAAGACTTTTAGATTCTGTTTAGGTAAAACACACCAATGCAGTCCCAATTGAAGACGGTTTTACCTTTGTTAGAAATAGAAACCTCAGAGAGTTATGTCTCAGTCTCTTGGCTCTTTTAGGATTCCCCTGTTGGGGCTAAAATGTATCCTTGAATCCTAATTTCTAAGATTGATTTAGGGTCACCATAATTCATAAAGATGGCAATGGCAAACCCTCTCTGAAGAAACCTGCCAAGAAAATCCCATGATAGGTTCATCTTGGGATCACCATAAGATGACTTAAAGGCACACAACAACAAATCTGAGACAACCTGAAGACACACAACAACAAATTTCTAATTGCCACTAGAGGGAGCCCAGGCTCAGACAGTTCAGGTTCCCATCACAGTGCTACACATTGGCTCCTAGTTCCAGGGCTTGGGGTGGGATGGCCCTTTATATCCATGGATTCTTTATCCATGTGTTCAACCATCCATGGGTTGAAAATATTCAAATATATATATACATTCCAAAAACCAAACCGTGATTTCCCATTTTATAGAAGGGATACCATTTCACTATGCCATTGTATTTAATGGGACTTGAGCAGCCACACATTTTGGTATCCATTGGAGGTACTGGGACCAAATGCCAGTGGATACCAAAGGCCCAGTGTAGGGAGTTTCAGAGACTGGGTGTGGGGAGAAAGGGAATATTGAGTTATTGGGGGTATTGAGGTCTTTTTTTTCACTTTCTGAAATAAGTGCAAGAAGAAAGAGCGACTCTAAATTGATAGAATAATCTGCCCCTGCTTGACAAAGGGTGCTGTCGCCAGGAAGGCAAAGACCACAACACACACACACAGATGTTTATATCGTTAAGGTGCCATAGCATAAAGATCCACTGGGTGATCTTGGTCAAGTCACACTCTCTCAGCTTCAGAGGATGGCAATGGCAAATGCCCTCTGAAAAAACTTGCCAAGAAACCCCTATGATAGGTTTGCCCTAGGGTTGCCATAAGTAAAAAATGACTTAGAGGCACACAACCACCACAACAAAGACTATTGTGTTTGGACCCTAGGTAGGCTTCTTTGAAAGAAAGAGTTCTTCTCATTCTCTGACAGGGCTGAGATCCAGCAGGCCAGGCAGTTTTTGTTAGTTCCCTCTTATTAACTGTGTTTCAGGGGGACATGTTACTCTCTCGAGCTTATTTTTGTGAAGCAGGCAAAGGGAACTGAAAGAGAGGCCAGTGAATGTCTCTGACCTGCTTCTGATAGAGAGAGAGTGGGACAGATGCAGATCTAAGGCTTCTTTTACATTTTTGAGGGATGAAGGGTTTTTCCTCCTGGAGGCTTCCAGGTGCAGTTCAGAGGTAAGCCTACCTCTCAAACAAAAACCATTCCAAACCAGAAATGGACCTCTGTTCACTTGTGGTGATTTCTCCCCCCCCCCGCCCCCCGCCCCGATGCTGTTCCCTGTCACTCTGGCAGTTAAAAAAATCAAACACAATGGCAATGACAAATAGTTAACAATAGCAAACAATTAAAAGGCAGGAAATTATGGGAGTTGTAGTCTGAAAAGGAATATTTCCAAGCTGTGGGTCTGAAGACACTTCATACACCACCTCCTTGCTGAAGCTAAGCAGATCTTGATTTGGAAAGCTCATATATGCCTTTGTTGTTGTTGTGTTCCTTTAAGTCGTTTCCGACTTATGGTGACCTTAAGGAGAACCTGTTATGGGCTATATGCCTAGATTCTTCATTTGTCTAGTTTCTTCATTTCCATTGAAGAAAAGCAAGACCCACATTAATAACTTCTGCAGTAGTTTGTCCACCTGATGCCATTTATATATTTGATATTAAAATGTGAATTGTTCTGGAGTGTGTCTACTCTCATCTGTGCCCTGAAAAATGGACAGTCTGGTGAGTATAGATGGGGATAGGTTTGTCTAGAGGACCTCAGATTCCTTGCTGTGTCAGATGCAAGGCTGTTCTAACAAGAGCAACCTTTATTGTTCTTAATTTCAGTCCCACAGACCATAATGTAGACAAGTACAGCATAAATTCAGCCTGAAATAAAAACATAGCTATCTCATTTATATAACAGATCCATGCAACAAAATACAGTTGGCTCTCCATATCCACGGATTCTTTGTCTACAGAGTCAAGCATCCACCACTTGAAAATATTCAAAAGGGATAAATTCCAAATAGCAAAGTTTGATTTTTCCATTTTATATACACTGATTTTGTTATTTTATATAAGATTTTCCTATTTTACTCTGTGATTGTATATAATGGGATTTGAACATCCACTGATGTCCTGGAACCAAACCCCAGCAAGGGCTCATTAAAGGCATAAATTAATGACAGTACAGAACAGATTCAAAGCAACTCAGTTTCACGTGGTATTTTTAACTTTGTTCCAATAGCTGCAGCAAAAGAAAAGTCAGCTATATTTTCCAGTAATAGTTTCATTAGTATCTGCCATTAATGTATGAATGCATGTAATTCCTGTAAAGATTACAGTATAGATCCTCTATTATTCATCAACAAAATTCTAACCATATTTTATCTACATTTCTTTCCCCCTCACCAGCAAAGTATCCAGCCATCAAATCCCTCATGGGTCCAGATCCCCACTTAAAATGGGTTGTGGCAGGGATGGTGCTCACCCAGCTTCTGGCCTGCTACCTGGTGAGAAATTTGTCCTGGAAGTGGGTTGTCTTCTGGGCCTATGCTTTTGGGGGCTGCATCAACCACTCTATGACGCTGGCAATCCACGATATCTCTCACAACGTGGCCTTTGGGAACAAGCAGGCCAAGTGGAACAGGTGGTTTGCCGTCTTTGCCAACCTGCCTGTTGGAGTCCCTTACTCTGCCTCCTTCAAGAAATACCACATTGACCACCACCGGTACCTTGGCGGACACAATCTGGATGTGGACATCCCCACAGACTTTGAGGGTTGGTTCTTTTGCACTCCATTTCGAAAACTGATCTGGGTCACTTTCCAACCATTCTTTTATGGTTTGAGACCACTCTGCGTGAATCCCAAAGCCATTACTGAGATGGAAGTCTTTAACGCCTTGGCCCAGTTCTCCTTTGACCTTATAGTCTTTTATCTGTGGGGTTTGAAGCCAGTTATTTATATGGTAGCTGGAACGTTACTTTGCATGGGTTTCCATCCAATTTCCGGGCACTTCATCGCAGAACATTATATGTTCTTGAAAGGATATGAAACATATTCCTACTATGGGCCCCTCAACTACATCACGTTTAATGTTGGTTATCATATGGAGCACCATGATTTCCCCAGCATTCCTGGTTCGAAACTACCAATGGTAAGCACCAGCATTCAATCCATGCCTGTGATACAAGAATTAGGTGATATATGCTGTATATTAAACTTGCATCAAAGACATAGCCATGTTAGTCTGGAAAATCAGTATGTAAAGGAATCTTGTAGCACCTTTGAGACTAATTGAAAGAAATAAGTTGGTAGTATGAGCTTTCCTAGTCTAGGAAAACTCACTCTACCAAGTTCTTTCTTTCAGATAGTCTCAAGGTGCTACAAGATGCCTTTGAACAACAGCAGCAATTAAAGTTGCTTAAAGTTGTGTGATTCTTAAATTCTAATGCTTCTCAACTTGTCAGCTAATAGGGGGGAATAAATAGAAATGAAAAATTAGCCAACAAAAGTGCAATTTAGTAATTGTCTACCATTTGGCTTAATGTTCTCTTTTAGGATCACTGTTAGAAACTAATTAGAAACTAATGTGCATTTTTTCAGTCTTGAAGGACAGAAGTAACTTTCCTCTTTCTACCTTCCCAGCTACATGCTACTTGTTTTGCATCTCATTTTGCACTCCTTATATGTCAGATCAGTGATGCTCAAACTTTGATCCTTTGGATGTCTGGGACTTCAGCTCTCAAAACTGGCCAAGCTGACTGGAACTTCTGGGAGCTGAAGTGCAAAACACATGGAGTTTGGGAACCACTGTGTTAGGTTAGATCAAAAATAAAAAAAAAATCTGTTTATCAGTGGGTTTTAAAAAAATCCTCTGCATATATGTCATGTTAACATTTTCAAGTTGCTTCAGTACTATAACGGCAGGAATTAATTGGAGTCTGCTTCTGCTGCCCTGGTGCAAAACATATTTACTCAGGAATAAATACTTGTTGGACAAAAGGATAATGCATTTTTAAAAGTCACTGAGCAACTGTAGCCATACACCCACCCTAAACATTTAAGATGCTTTTCAGAAAAGGAGGAAAAGAAGCTGCCACAACTCCCAATATTGGAGAAAAGGCCAGATATATATATAAACAGATGATGATGTAACCAGCAAGAGTTCCAGTGGTCCCTGGCATGCCTACCAATGCTTTCTGATGGGCTTTTTTCTTGCTACTTTCCCATCTCTCTGGATATTCATCTGGGGTTGTGGGGCCTCAGACATTGGCTTTGAGGTTCAACCCTACCTATACATCTATTTCTACATCATATTCTTGAATCTGACAGATTTTGAAGTACAGTCAGCCCAATATCTGCTGGGGTTTGGTTCCAGGGCCCTCCGTGGATACAAAATCTGTGGATGCTCAAGTCCCATTAAATACATTGGGTAGTAAAATGATGTCCCTTGTATAGAATAGCAAAATCAAGGTTTGCTTTTTGGAATATATATATATATATATATATATATATATATATATATATACACACACATATATTCCAAATATATAAATTCCAAATACATACATTCCAGAAAGCAAACTTTGATTTTGCTATTTTATATAAGAGACATCTGGATTTTACTATCCATTGTATTTAATGGGATCTACGGATTTTGGTATCCATGGGGGGTCCTGGAACCAAACCCCAGTGGATACCAAGGGCCTTTTGTATTTAGATTGCTGCTCTCATAATCCTTCATCATTAGCTAGTCTAAGGCAGATGGGAGTTGGAGAACAAAATGCATATGGAGTTCCACAGTTGCCCAGCTCTACTTTGTACAAAATCACATTTTTGGAGGGCAAACCTATCTTCATAGGCCACCTAAAAAGCCCAAAATTTGACTGAAAGTATAGGCTGCAACTCTGGCTTATATTTGCTGAAGTGAACAGATAAATTGTTCTGCACATGGGCCCAGTTTAAAACCACAACACATACATACCTATGGTAGAAACACACGTCTGTCTCTCTGTGCAGTTGTGCAGTAAAGGACCTTTACAGTTATCCATTAACCAGACTCAAGGTAGGAAGAAGGATGTTGTACAGCAACCATCTCTAATCTGTTACCTTCTGGATGTGTTGGCCATTCACCAGCTGGGGGCATTCTGAAAATTGAATTCCAATACATTTGGAGGCTACTGTAATGAGGGAGGCTGTTGTAAGGTCTCCTTGGAAATTGTTGAACATCTGTCAGTGGTTAAAATGCTCTTCCTATCTTATTAAAGGTGAACAGGGGTACAAAATGGTTTCTCTATTTCTAGGCTTCAGTAAATGCTTGAAAGTGTTCACAAAATCACAGACAAGAACATGACCAGTTCCTGAAAATCAGGATTGGATCTTGCCACCTCCTGTTACCCTAAATTCCACACATTTGAGGGCATCGGTGCAGTTTATATTCAAAGTCATATTGAGTATGCATATTGACTCGGGTGGGGAACCATTTCTTGCTGTGCTGCGGGTAGCTAAATGTCATGGGTTGTGCCTGTTTTTCTCTATATCCATGGTGTGTAGCTGTCAACATGGAAAGGCCTTCTGTATGCCCAATAGAGGCTGGTTGTAGTGTGCAAAAGCCACAATAAATTTGTAGGTTTTGCAGACCAGTCTTAATGGTGCTTCCTTTGGGGTTTTGGTGTGACAGACCCAGGGCCCAGTGAGTCAGTACAAGCAGTGTGTGATCACAACTCAGGTGTCTGGTGTGTTTTATTCATAGAATAGTAGTTTAAGAGAACAAACAAAACAAAGCAAAAAGACAACAAAGTCCAGCATGACTACTTCATCTCACAAGCACAGCCTAAATCGGGGGTAGAAATTACATACCCGGACAGATGTTATTGGGCTGCAAGTCCCAGCAGCCACAGCCAGCATAGGCAATAGTGAGGAATGCTGGGAGTTGCAGTCAAAAACATATGGAGTCTGGAGGTTCCATCTGAGGGTTCAGGGGACATTTTTGCACTCCTGATCTTGAAGAACCACTCTGACATCTCAAAAAATTTCTTGTCCCCAAAGTTCATATCATGCTCCCCAGAAGCTTCTGGTTTAGGTGTGAGGTGGAGGCAAAAATATGGGAGGGGTGTTGGTTGTTTGGCGATTCTGTGGGATTAGATGCACCTTCAGGCTACACTTTGTCCAGTTTGATGTACCTAGAGTTTGAGTTAAAGAGTAGTTCCTAAAAAAAAAAAGTCAATAAAGAACATGCCATGTGGGGAAGGGTTTTGAAACTTTCACACACTCATGAGTGGTACATTGGTAAATTCTGAAGTGCAACTCTGCCACATGATGGTGGCATAGTTGTGCTCCCATGGAGAATTCAGAAACATAGGTAACTGTGTTGATTCAGATTAACTGACCACTTCAAGTGGTTTTAATCTCCATGAGGAGTTGGTCTTTTGTAGTGGACCTTAGTTGCCCATTGCCCACAAAGCCTCTTTCAAATACTCCAAATATGTTCAAACTTTTCAGACTATTAGAATACTCTGATGGATGCAGCTCATGGCCGCATACTGTGGCCTCAATCCTATATCCCCACATGTGATAAATATCCACGTGTGAACCTGTGCTATGCTGAGCCATATACCTCCTCCTCACTTGCTGATTATTTCCTGAAGTTGCCCCACATGGCCCTTCCATATTTTGAAGAGAGCAAACAGGCTCAGAAAGCATCTAGCTATGGGGACATAAAAGGTAAAGGTATTCCCTGTTGACAATATTGTCAAGTTGTGTCCGACCATAGGAGGCGGTGCTCATTACTAAGCCAAAGAGCCAGCATTGTCAGAGACTACTCTGTGACCATGGGCCAGCATGATTGTACAGAACGCTGTTTACCTTCCCACCAAAGTGGTACCTATTTATCTACTTGCATTTGCATGCTTTCAAACTGCTAGGTTGGCAGAAGCTGGGACTAGTGACAGGAGCTCACCCCATCATGCAGCACCTGGGCCTCGAACTGCCAACCTGCCGATCTTGCAGTCAACAGAGTCACTGTCTTAACCACTTGAGTCACTCATCCATTTTGCATCTGGACATAACCAGATGCAAAATGATCACAACACTGTGATGGTGTCATCATTTTGCATCTGGCTATGGAGATGTAGCCAGATGCTTCTCTGAGCCTCCCTCTTCATTGTGAAGCATGAAATGGCAGTGTATAGTGTGGCTTTAGGGACTTATTAATAAATTGAGGAGGCACTTTAAATGCTGGGGGTGGGGGAAATACCAATTGCTGCGGTATCAGGAAAAATACATCCACACACAAGGGAAACTTGAGTGTGGATTTTCCTTTCTGAATTCCAGTCTTTTTAGGGAAACCCATATTTTCTCAGCTACTGCAAGTATTACTGCTGGCAACAGGGAACTCTCAGTGTATGGCAGATGACATCCTCCCTTTGTAGCAAAAACTCCCAGAGTTTCCATTTTTCTTTCTTACCCAGTAGCAACTTCTGACACCAATGTCAATGGGGTAGTGAATTTGCTCTGGGTTTTAGTTCAAACTTTAAAAGATTACCCAAGGGGCATTAATTTTTTTTTTATTTTTTGCTAGGGGGCATAGCCTTGGATATCTTCTTTAAAGTACATATCTAAATCCAGGGCAGAGTTGTAGTCTAACATTGGTTCCAACACCTGGCACTATTTCTGTGGCAAATTGCAGGGTGATGTGGTGCCCAAGAACCCCATCTCAGCACAGACATATTTCAGGAAGCGGATCTTGGTTATCGTAACAGTGCAAGTTGTTAATGATTTAATTTATCATCATCATTGGGTTGTTATATAATCCCTCCTTTCCCCCAGTCCAGGACTCAAGGCAACTTTAAAAAGTTAAAACAGTTAAAACTTTTGTTTTCATTTTCCAAAAGTTAAAAATACAATTGCACTAATTAAGAATAATGAAGACAGTTAGATGTATAACCATTTAAAAGAACAACAAATAGGAACAACACATGAAAGGCCCTTTTAACTTTGAGCTGTCAGCCCCCAAAGACCTGGCAAAAGAGGTCTTCACTTCCTACAGAAGGATAGCAAGGAAGATGCCAGTCTAACCTGCCTAGGAAGAGTTCCAGACCCTGGAAGCATCCACTAAGAAGACCCTCTCCCATGTTCCTTCCAGATATACCTGACAAGGTTATGGGACTGAGAGATTAGAAGGGCTTCCCCAGAAGATCTCAAGACATGGGTAGGCTTGAATAGGGAGATATGGCCATTCAGATAACCTATACTTGAGATTATGGGGTTTTGTAGATTACAATCCTCACTTTTTATCTATTTTTGATCAGCAGGAAAAGGTACTTATCACTAGGCCATTGTTAGCTGCTGGGGTTTCGTTCCCCATCCCATGGAAACTAAAATCCATGGATGTTCAAGTCTGTGTACTATGCTATACAATGGCATAGTAGATATCCCTTATATAAGGTGGCAAAATCAAGATTTGCTTTTTGGATTTTTGTTATTGAATATTTTCATACCATGGGGGCGGTTGATTGTACTGCTCTGCCTCTGTTTTGGGGTGGCTGTGTTCGGCCATAACAAAGGTTCCCCTTCAGAATATTTCAGCCTGTTGCACATTCTTTGAGCAAGACCAATCTCAACTGCTTTTTAAAAAATCTGGTTCCAAAGGACAACATATTCACACACCACTTTGCTCTTTCCTCCCTAAACTATTACAATAGGGCATTCATACTTTCCGTTTGGTTATTTTACCTGCAGGCAAATGAGTAACCTATTAAGTGCATGGGAGCCCTGTGCTGTCAGACCAGCTACTGCATACAAATACAGTCATTCTGTATGCAAATAGAAAGAGACAAATTACATTTCCCCATTTTAGGGTTTTTCTTTTCTACACAGTTGCTACCAAAAAGAGAATAAGCTTTGCAGTCTGCTCCACAATCCACATACCCCTCAACAGTCCCAGTTTGACAGGGACAGTCCCGATTAATCCTCAGTCATCCCACTTTTTCAGCTGCCATTAAAATGTCCCAGTTTCTTTCTCCTCCTTCCACTTTGCCCCTACATCCTTGGCTTACTTAATCTACTGCAAACAATGTGAAGTGCAAAAGTAGTGTGTACACTAGCAGAAGGGAAGAGATGATAAGTAGGGGAAATGCTACTTAGTGAAAGGGGTTTAGGAGTCCTAGTAGACCATAGACTGAACATGAGTCAATAGTGTGATGCAGCAGCTAAAACAAGCCATTGTGATCCTAGGTTGCATCATTAGATTAGTGTTTAGACTGAGGAAATAGTAGCACTCTATTCTGCTTTGGTTAGACCTCACCTGAAATATTGTGTCCAATTGGGCATCACAATTCAAAAAGGATATTGACAGGCTGGAATGCATCCAAAGGAGAGTGACCAAACTGGTAAAAGGTCTGGAAAGCATGTCTTATGAGGAGCAGTTTAGGGAGCTGGGTATGTTTAGCATGGAGAGGAGAGGATTAAGAAGTAACATGATAGCTATGTTTAACTATTAAAAAGGATGGCATATTAAAGATGGAGAGCAAGTTTGTCTTCTGATGGCTCCAAGATTAGGGCACAGAGCGATGGATCCAAACATTAGAAGAGATTCTACCTAAACATTAGGAAGAGCATCCTGATGGTAAGAGTGTTTTGACAGTGGAAGTCTAACAAATGGCATCCCCATGCATCTGCCAAGGTTAAGGTGCGTAATATTTAAGGCCAGTCTAGTTAATTTGTTAGTTAGAAAATCTTTACTTCACAATGAAAGTACAACACATAAGTAAATAAGTAACAAATTAATGCTTTTAGATAACATACCAAATCAATACCTGAGTTGACCACCACATGCTACCTACTTCATTTTGAATTACAAGATGTGTGAACCATTAATAAACTTGGTTTATTTGTTACTTGCTAGCCTCCACAGGGTTGCCATGAGTCGAGGGTGGTTAAAAACAACAAAAGGCCTCTCCTTAATAGATGTTAAAATTACCAAGGTTGTTTTCATTGTTGCATTGGATTTACATTTGGCACTGTGTGTGACTGAATATACTTATACTGGTTTTAAGCCAGACTGGAAAGATTTTTTTTTTAGATGAAAAAATGCTAGAACAAATGTCTTTCTTGCTTTTTATAGGTAAAGAAGATAGCAGCAGAATATTATGATACCCTTCCTCAGCACCAGTCTTGGGTTCGAGTTCTTTGGGACTTCATTTTCGATGACACCATTGGTCCTTATTCAAGAGTTAAGAGAATATGCAAGTTAGCATCAGAATCTCGATAGACACTAGCTCTATCCTTTCTTATGAGCTCAATAGACCTTTGACCTTCTGTATACCTCCCTTTATCCAAGCACACACAAATGAGTATATTCTATGATCCAAGCTTTAAAGGCAGAGATGGAAGAGCTGATATAATATTTCTACTCCCAAAGGATTTGCTGTAATCCAGCTGTGAAGAAATATGATGATGAAGCTAGCCAGAAGTATTTTTAAAATGTGTACTATATTAAGCTTTATTATGCTTTGCAACAGGGGTATGGAACCTGCTGTCCTGTAATTTTTGTTAGACTATAGCTCCTGTCACCTGTGGCCATTGCCTTTGCTGGCTCTGGCTGATGGGACTTTGCATCCAATATCTGGAGACCACAGATTCTATGCAGAAGGAAATATGTCTCAAAAGTTGTGTTGGGTCTTATCTTAGAGATCTGGAAAGTGGATGAGAATAACTGAGATGATTTAGTGCAACGGTGGGGAACCTCTGATCTTGGGGTGAAGTCTGGCTTTTTTGTGGTCCCAAGGCAGCCTTCTGGGGTGCCTCAGCTGGTTGTATGTCCCTTGTCATTTGATGGTTTTCCAGTTTATTGTAAAGGACTGAAATGCCTCTCCTAAGGATTAGTTGCTGTAGTAAAAGCTTTAAGCTAAAATGTGCTGCCATTTTTGGTTTGATCCTGTTCCCTTTGGGATTACCCACCACTGGAATGTGCCCCCCCAATTTTTTTTATGAAATTGAATTCACCTTTTGGACTAAAGGAGATCCCCTGCCCTTGACTGAGGGGTCTCTTCCCCTGTAGTGTGTTTTCTCAGGACTATTGTATAAGAATTGTGTTGTTGTTTTTTTGTAGAAAAGATTAGCAAGAGGGAATGTGATATGAATTTTATAACATGAATGACATGATGACTTAATTTAAGACATTTGTCACATATTAAATAAAATTGGTGATTCAGTAACATGTCAGCAGTAAGTTCAAAACTCGCAAAAAGGGATACTTTGCATAGCATAGGTCTAAATCTTATTGTTAGTCCTGACTAGTGTCAAGCCATTTAATCAATAGAATTTATCTACCGTATTTTCCGGCGTATAAGACGACTGGGCATATAAGACGACCCCAACTTTTCCAGTTAAAATATAGAGTTTGGGATATACTCACCATATAAGATGACCCTTCTTTCCAACACACACCAAATAAAAAATTTAAAAAATTAGATTTGATTTCAATATGGTAATTTTAATTCAAATGCTTATGACATGCAGGTACTTAGCAGGAAAACTGTCACTTATAAACACAACAAACTACAGCTCCCATGTTCCCTGGCATTTATTTCTGCAATGTGTTTTGGACCTTGTTTTTTTAAAAATAGTCCAGATTTAAATGCTGCTTTAAAAATTATTTCCATCTTCTAGCTATGAGATGTTTGGGGGGAAATGAGGAAGTGTTGGGCGGGAAGGACTGCCAATATACTACTAGGTGATGCCTTCTGGGGTATGTACAATTCGAGGCCAAGTAAGTGGCCCTGGGCATGTCACACACTCTCAGCCTCAGAGAATGGTAATGGCAACGCCCATTTGAAGAAACATGCCAAGAAAACCCAATGATAAGGTTGCTTTAGGGTCACCATAACTCGGAAAGGACTTGAAGGCACACAAGAACAACAAAAAAGTCTGCAATTGTTTCATAGGTAGTACATGGGAATAAGAGCCAGCATGGTGTAGTGGTTTGAGTGTTGGACTACCACTCTGGAGACCTGGGTTTGATTCCCCACTCTGCCATGAAACCCACTGGGTGAACTTGGACAAGTCACACACTCTCAGCCTCAGGGAAGGCAATGACAAACCGCCTCTGAGCGGATCTTGCCAAGAAAACCCTATGATCACCATAAGTCAGGAACAATTTGAAGGCACACAACATACACATATAACCTCCAAGTTAAGGAACTTGGGTCTTCTTTAGATAAATCTTCAAGGGTACTCTCTCTTATTGTGCAGAATTATTTGTTAAAGAACCTATGTCCAAACAACACATTAACTTTGGCTGCGTCTGCATTGCAGAAATTTATTAAAGCAGTTTTACACCGCTTTAAATGCCCTGGCTCAAGGCTATGGAATTCTGAGATGTACAGTTTTGTGAGATACTTACGGTAGCCTTTTCTGTCAGAGAGCTCTGGTACCACAAAGAAAACTGCAGATCCTAGAAGTCCATAGGACGGAGCCATGGCAGTTAGAGCGGTGTCAAACTGCATTATTTCTTCAATGCAGACTCAGGCTGCATCCATACTACAGAACTGGCTTCCTTCTCTTTTTCCCTTCATCCTTATCCCCCTCTTTCTGTCCTTGGCCCCTTTTTCCTTCTCTCATTTGCAGACCTCTCTTTCTTCCTTGGCCCCTTTCTCCCTCCATTTTCAGACCCCTCTTTCTTCCTTGGCCCCTTTCTCCCTTCGTTTCCAGACCTCTCTTTCTTCCTTGGACTCTTTTCTCCCTTCTCTCTCCGTTTTCAGACTCCTCTTTCTTCCTTGGCCCCTTTCTCCCTTCGTTTTCAGACCTCTCTTCCTTCCTTGGCCCCTTTCTCCTCCATTTTCAGACCCCTCTTTCTTCCTTGGCCCCTTTCTCCCTCCGTTTTCAGACCCCTCTTTCTTCCTTGGCCCCTTTCTCCCTCCATTTTCAGACCCCTCTTTCTTCCTTGGCCCCTTTCTCCCTTCGTTTTCAGACCCCTCTTTCTTCCTTGGCCCCTTTCTCCCTTCGTTTTCAGACCCCTCTTTCTTCCTTTGCCCCTTTCTCCCTCCATTTTCAGACCCCTCTTTCTTCCTTTGCCCCTTTCTCCCTCCATTTTCAGACCCCTCTTTCTTTCTTGGCCCCTTTCTCCCTTCTCTCTCTGTTTTCAGACCCCTCTTTCTTCCTTGGACTCTTTCTCCTCTCTTCGTTTTCAGACCACTTTCTATCCCTGGCTTCCTTCTCCTCTCCCCACTCCCTGTTCTCATCCTCCTCCATCTCTACCCGGCGTATAAGATGACCCCTGACTTTTGAGACCCTTTTCCAGGGTCAAAAAGTCGTCTTACACGCCGGTATATGTTGGCTCACCATTCAATAGTAGGCATTCTCTGCTGGAACTAAACTAAAGAACAATGGTATAGCGGTGTTTTATTTTACTTTGTTTTTGTGAAAATTTAATAAAATATTTAAAAAAAAAATAAACTATAGAACAATGGGTGTAATGTGTAGATTTCCTTATTGTGTGATGATATGATGGGCAAAAGCTTTCAGGGTGGCAGATTTAAGACACAGAAGAGAAATTTAGCAATGTATTTTGGTTGCACTGGTTAAATAGGACCTCCAGGATCATAGGCACTGTTGTAGCGAGTGCAAATGCATGTCTGAATAAGTAACATCATTCTAGTATTTATCTTGAGTCCTACTAAACTAGATGGATGTATCCTGATGTGAATACAGCAACATTTGTCTACCACTACAGCAGTGTAATGTGACTTAACAAGAAAAAGAGCTCAGAATCTTGGGGCACTTTAAACACTAATTACAGTTTTAATTATTCCTAATTTATACAGGTTTTATGGATTCCAGCCCACTTCAGATGTTGTGTCTGATACAGTAGTTCATGGAAGCTTATGTCAACTAAAACTCAGTCTCCAAGGTGCTGCAAAACTCCTTGCAATTGTTTTTGTTTCAATAAACTAGCACAGCTACCAACCTGTTGACTTACAGAACAACCCTATACATGCCCTACTTAGAAGGAAGCCTTATGGAGATTAAGAGTGTTTACTTCCAAGGTAGGAATGCATGAAACAGAAGCCTAAAAACTGTGGAAGCTCCTATATCACATTCTTAGTTACGCAAGCTTAGCTATGAATAACCTAAGATATTAACCAGCCAAATCCACCCTAAACTCGAGGAAGCCATTCCAAGCAATGGAAGTCTTTTCAGGATGACACAGCCAGTTTTCTCCTACCTCTGAACTACAGTGCAACAAAGGAAACAGTTGTCACAAAATGAATTAGGGGCAGAGGGCAATTACTATCTCATCCTGAACCATCCAACTTGACATTACTTGACATAGCAGAGTTCTGTTGCTTGGAGTGGCTGTCTGGAGTTTAAGGTGGGTTTGGTGGCATTTAAGATTGTGACAGTAGAGCCATATTCATAAATATATAGCAGTTTATTGTGGAGCAGTTACAGATTCCTAACTCTAGGTTACAAATCTCTAACTGCAATGCAGGATGCCAGCCATCACAAGTAAGGGGCAGAGTATCAGCCAAAGATTGCAGATTCAATCCTTAGGAGCTCTACTTTAAAAGTAACAGATAGCTGAGGACATGAAAGACCTCTGCTTCCATCCTTAAAGGTCTACCAGCCACAGTGGATACTTCAGAGCTTGTTGTATGCTTCAGGTTGTTTCAGACTTATAGTCACCTTATGGCGACACTTTCATGGGGTTTCCTTAGTAAGATTTGTTCAGAGGGTTGCCATTGTCTTCCCTGACACTGACAGCATGTGACTTGCCCAAGGTCATCCAGTAGCTTTCATGGTCAAGTGGGGAATTGTACACTGGTCTCCAGAGTCATAGTCCAATGCTTAAACCACTACACCTCACTGACTGTCACATCTGAACTGCACAAACAAATAGGTTGACTTGCTTTTCCTTTTTTCCAGTGCTGGTTGCTCTAAAGCCTTACATGATATGAAATATAATAACTACATATTCCATTGTATATACCTGCTTGACTACTATTTCATTTTCTTCTTATTTAGTTGCTTCAGAAAGTTCATGATCTGAAGTAGGCACAGTAATGTCAAATTAGTAAAGAGCACTAGTATTATGAAGTTGAAGGCTTTCATGGCCAGCATCCATGGTTTTTTGAGGGTTTTTCAGGCTATGTGGCCATGTTCTAGAAGATTTTATTCCTGACATTTCTCCAGCATCTGTGGCTGGCATTTTAAGAGAATGCTGGCATGGAAGTGAGTGGTGTGTGTGTGTGTGTGTGTGCTGTGTGACCCTTGGTTGAGAGAAGGTGATTTACATGTTAAATATGTACATTTGTGTTTGTGGATTTCAATGGCTTTCCTGTGCATTCTGACCCCAATAGTTGTTGCATTTGCTGGATTTTCTTGGTTGGTCTGTAGATCATTTAGAGGTCGTGTTTCTTCACCACTTCCCCTATTCTGTCCTTTGATGTATGGTAGAAATACCTTCCCTTTGGGTGGTTGTTTGTCTTCATTCCTCTGGGTTTTTCTGGGTCTGGCAGCCCTTCTGATGTTTGAGCTGGAGTAACCGTTAGCCTGTAGAGCCCAGTCTAAGTGATTCAGTTCATCTTCCAGGAAGTGGGATTCACAGATCCTTTTTGTCCAGTAGACCTACAAACCTACTAAGAAGCTCCAGCAAATGCTGTGCTCAGCGAAGGACAGGAGAGACCCTCTCACAGACACAGGAGTTTACTGCATACCATGCAACTATGGACAAATCTACATAGGGACCACCAAACGCAGTGTTCAAACACAAATTAAGGAACATGAGAGACATTACAAACTGGGTCAGCCAGAAAAATCATCATCAGCAGAACACCTTATTTGTTCCTGGGCATAAAATGCTATTCGAAAACACTGACCATTGGGTCAGAATGCACAGGGAAGCCATTGAAATCCACAAACACCTGGACGACTTCAACAGGAATGAAGAAACCCTTAAAGTAAATGAAGTCTGGCTGCCAGTCCCAAAAAACACCAAAATGAAGACTCAGCACATGCAAATGAACATCTCCCAGGGTCAGGGGTTTTCCCAACAGACAATGAATCACTAATTAAATAGACACAATGCCTCCTTGCATATCGTCCCACCCTGAGGCCTTGCCATTCAACAACAGAACAACACACAGATTAACATGTAAATCACCTTCTCTCAACCAAGGGTCACACAATATATATATACCCCACTCACTTCCATGCCACATTCTTTGAAGACGCTAGCCACAGATGCAGGCAAAACATCTTCTAGAAATGGCCACATAGTCTGAAAAACCCACAAAGAACCAGCATTAGTATTGTCACTGAATTTGTGTAGAGTGAAATTGTGGATTTTTGTTCAGGAAAAAGAAATCTGAGGAATTCTCAGGAGACAAAACGGTTTAGCAAACATTTCTCCTGAAGACATTTTATACACATTACCTGGAAGCCGAAGCCAAAGGTAACACTAGTAGCAAACCTGGCTTCTCAAGAGCACAGTCTCTCATCAGAACTGGATGTCAACATGTGGAGGCCAAGATGGCTGATGAAATTATGCATGAAGTGGGCTAAGTAGATATGATTTTGGAGTATTGTTGCCACAAAGAATGTACCTTGATGTGAAATTTTGAAAGTTCTGCCCAAGTAAATAGTTTCAAAAACATAACATTTCTCAACTGTAGTGTAGCAAGATTATGTTACAATTTCTTTTGCTCAGTTAGTCTCAAAGGTGCTACAAATGCATAGTGGAGTGTTCTCTCTAGGAATCTCTAGGTCATTCGGTGCAACTTTTGGTTAAAGTTGACCATAGAATTGTTCTGGAGGACCTAGAGATTCCCAGAGAGAACATATTAATAAAATCTGAATAATCAAATCTGCAAAAGTCAAAGCCATAAATGTGGAGGGACGAGTGTAGTACTTCTGAAAATAACCACTGTCCCCAAGGAGATGGCACAACAGAAGCTCCAGAAGTTACTAAGCCAAGGCAATCTTATTTTGTTGTCCAAAGTTGTGTCCAGCATGCTTAAGACCCTGAAAAAACTGTGCTTTTTGTCCGACTGGTAACAGTTTTATAATAAAGTTGATGTATTACATACAATAGCCTAAATCAGGGGTAGGCAACCTTTCCCCTTTAAGGGCCGAGGGACTTCAGCTCCCAGAATCCCAGGAGCTATTGGCCAACATGGGACTATTGGCCAACATGGCTGAGGCTTCTGGGAGCTGAAGTCCCTCGGCCCTTAAAGGGGAAAGGTTGCCTACCTCTGGCCTAAATCCATTAGTCCTGATTAGAGTAGAGCCACTGAATCAGTGGGGTTTATCTACATGTTGGCACAATTCAACCAGTGATTGAATGGATCTATTCTAGTTGGAAATAACCAAAATAATGGTAGCCATTGTCCAAGAGAAGTAAACATCAAAGTGTGAAATCTCTATTTCTTAACAATTCTCACTTTTGGTAGCACAATCAAGGACCACACATGGCTTATTTTTGTATGCCATATCTGGCCTATAGGCTACCGAAGTGGCAATTCCTGTACGTTAAATTATAAGTAAAAGGTTCTACAGTGGAGTCAAAGTCCACTGCAGAAAGATGAAAGAAAAGCCAGTTGGTGCACGTAGTGGACAATGAACAGTTTATTACCAATATGAACACAGATACTGTGATGCACTGATGTACCGCTTTAATATTGTGATAGTTCTGAGACCAGTGACTTGCTGGTTGACAGCTGGCGTCTTTCGGCTTCCACTGGTAATGCCACAAATAAGATTCTGTTGGCAAAAAGGTCTTCATTTACAATGCAGACTACCAGTAAAATTACTTCAAAGTCATCTAGTAAAAGCAAATGGTTCACGTGTTTCTTTACCTACTATATACTAAAAAGAAAAATGTCATACATTTAAATAAGCAAATACAAAATACAAAAAAGGCTGACCAAATCTGATGTGCATTGTCAGATGAAATTTAAAAAATCCAGAAATTTAAATTTTAATATTTTTTCTTTTTTAAGATTTTAAGACTTTTTCTTTTCTTTTCTTTTTTAAATGAAGCAAATCCAAGGCAGGAGCAAGCTTCAAAGTCTGCTGAGTCTGCTAATAAAAAGGATTTAAGAACAAAAGACAGTGCCAGGTGTCCTCTTTCACCATCTTGCATGATCTTGGTACACCTAGAAATGATCCAATTGTCTTTCGTCTTTTGTAACTTCTGGATGATTCCATGGCCATTATGTTGTGCTGATTCTACTCAACTCCTGCCTGATAGCTGGGGAGGAAAAACAATGAAAAAAGTTGTGCTCAAGGCTAGATATTGTCACATCATCATACCTAATATAGTATAAACTCACCTATATTGGTATTGGCTGAAATCCTGAGCTGAAATCCTGTATCAGGGGACGTAGCTACAATGATGGGCCCTTTTCAGAAGTGCAGCCTCGCCAATGTCAAGATTTATGAAGCACTGGAACTAACATAGCTGTCTGTTGCAAAGTGCCTTACTATGGGAGAGGCTGGTGGCATCTTCACACACTGCCCCACTTTCCAGCTTTGGCAATCCTTTGGCTGGGGGAAAGGGGAGGTACTGCACTGCTGAAAAGGTAGGTTTGGGGGGCACTTTTGGTCACTGCAATGGTGCAAGAACCATACAAGTTTTGTTAAGTCTAGCTTATGACATTACAAATACTGAAGAGGATGGTAGCCATTAATGGAGAAGTAATACAAATACGTGATTTGTACATTAGATATTGATAAACAACAGCAAACATAAAAGAGGCATGTTTAGAACAAGAGGCCCTGTTAAAGCAGATACCCTAGAATCTTTATATTACAGCTGGGGAATGTGAGGTTCTCCAAATATTGATGGACTGCAACTCCAATCAAGGTTGATCAGCACAGCCAATGATGAGAGACTGTGGGAGCAAAAGTCCAACATCAGAGGATCATGCATTCCTCAGCCTTGTATGATATTCTGATTCTTGAGACTACTCCCTGGCCTAATGAAGTAGATAGGGGGTAGGCAAGTTGTGGCCCTCAACACTTGCAAACTCCCCTGACTGAGACTTCCTGTTCCCAACAAAAGGGTGAGTTTCTGCTCTTGGGAGTGCTTTTATTTCCTGCTTTAACTAGAGAAGAGTCCATGATTCCCTCATCACCACTGTCTCTACTTCTCACCACAGTGATGTATAGTGTGTGTGTGTGTGTGTGTGTATGCAGTCATCAAGTAGTATTTGATTTGTGTCATATATATGCGTAGGTGTGGCTTATGTGCATGTACGTCCTTTTTTAATGGGGTAGAAAGGCTATTCTCTAGCCCTTTGTGCCCCATCCAAATCCAACCTATTACCAGCACTCAAGCTCTAAGGGCTGTTGCTGCTTACTAGTGGGAAAGGAAAGGGACAGCAACCTCCACATGTGAGTGTACTGTATGTATCCTTGCTTCTTTCCCTCTCCCTCCACTAGTAAGCAGCAACAACAGTTTATCTTGTGGCTTGACTTTAGGTAGTGGGTTGCTTTCTCTTCATCTGAAGTGCCCCTCCTGTCTCACCTCCCCATCAAGTCAGCAGCCAGAGCAGCCCCCCAGAGGTGAAAAGGCCAATGGATTAAGAGACCATAGGCTATCTTTTTCCTAAAAACATCCATATCCAAGTAAAATTCTAGTGCCAGGTAGCACATTTGTTCTCTTCCACTCCAGTAGGTATTTTGAAGGAACCATCCCCAGCTCCCCTCCCCATCTGTGTTGCATAACATCTCTGTGACTTTGTACTTGCATTCCTCTTGGCTTTTTACCTTGGTAACTCTCGCAAATTCTGTAGGCCCACACAATATGAGAAGAAACAGTTTCTTTACCCCAAAAGGTGGGGGGAGCCCTGCTATAGCAGGATAGTCTATGTTTTCCTTTTAAGCAACATCTTCAGCAATTCATCCAAGAAGTCCAAGAGTAGTCCTTTCCATCCTATGTTGTCCTGGAAGCGTACCAGGGCAAGAGTGTGAGCCTAGGTTGTGTGTTTAAGGCACAGCTAAAGGAAATGCAAACAAAGGTGGGGTAACCTGATTTTCATGAGCCATAGGACTTTATTGTTTGGGAATAGTAATTCTTTATGCATACTGGGCTACATATTCAAGCAGAATTCTCTGTAATTTTACTCAGTGCTTGGGAATAGTTTTTAAAAAAATATTTTTGGATTACAGCTCTCCAAATCCTCCACTAGGTATGGATCTTGGAAGTTATAGTCCAAAAAAAAGGGGATTTTCCCCTAGCTCTGCTCTCATCAGTCTATAATTCTCAGTGGGGTGCTAGGGAGCCATGAAAACTACATTGATATAAAACTGATGCAATGTAAATATATCCAGTTTCTTTCTTTTTGCTTCTCACATATATCCAGGGTGAAGCAGCGGAATTTCCTATGCACTGATTAAATTTGGTAACATAATGCACCAACAAAACACAATTTCCCTCTTCTTGTCTTTTAGTAAAAACCAGGACAACAGATGTATTTCCCCCTCCTTCTTACCATCGATTATCTCTTCTTTTACTTTGTGTAACTCCTTTACAACTTCCTCCAATATTTCCTGGGAAGGTTTAAAAAAAAAAAGCAAAATAAAACAACTGATTGATACAAATGCCCTTTTAAGTTAAGGCCCTTGGACAGGTATAAGTGGAACATCATAAGATTCTGTCTTATGATGTACCAGTGAGTACATTTTGCACCAGGGTTTCCTCTTCTGCTATGTCTAAGAGTTTTTCATAATCTTAAAAACCAGCCTTCTTGGTGAGAAAAGATGTCAAAGTTTACTTGTATAGATTCACTACCAGTTCTGAGAATCAGCTGATTTTCAAGATTTGGATTTCAAGAGGTAAAGACAACCAAACCATCATGGTTTTGTGGATGCCTATGTGTCCTTTTGCCCCTTTTCAGTTGATTTTCTAAAAAAAGTGGAACTGTTGGAGGGCATGGTGTAGTACAGGGGTAGGCAACCTTTCCCCTTTAAGGGCCGAGGGACTTCAGCTCCCAGAAGCCTCAGCCATGTTGGCCAATAGTCTCATGTTGGCCAATAGCTCCTGGGATTCTGGGAGCTGAAGTCCCTCGGCCCTTAAAGGGGAAAGGTTGCCTACCCCTGGTGTAGTGTTTTGAATGCTGGATAAAGGAACCCTGGTGGCACAGTGGTTAAATGCCAGTACTGCAGCCACAAGGTTGTGAGTTCGATCCCTGGGCTCCAAGGTTGACTCAGTCTTCCATCCTTTTGTAGGTTGGTAAAATGAGCACCCAGCTTGTTGGGGACAATTGGCTTACAGACTAAGCTGCTTAGAGAGTCCTGAGTTCCCTATTAAGCAGTATAGAAATGTAAATGCTATTGTTATTGTTTGACTATTAGCCTTTGCAGACTGCCAGAAATAGTGCAAATTGAGTCCACTTTTAGGGTTAGGGTCAGTGCTAGGGAATCATGGGAATTGTATTTTTTTCTGAGACACTGAGCCTTCTCTGTCAGAGAGCTCTGGTGCCACAATAAACTACAGTTCCCATGACTCAGACGGATCTCTTCCGGCAGGCCTTTCCAGATTAATTATCCCGGCCTCGGGCATTCCCACCCGCAATGTTCTCTGCGTGGCCCCATCTGTGGATGGAGGAAGAGCATTGCCGTAGGCCAACGTGTTATTTTTGTAATATGTTTTAACTGTTGTAACTTTTAACTGTTCAAATTTGTAATTTTAACTGTTATCTGATTTAATACTGTTTTAAGGGGGGGAGGGATTGTTTTTGGGATATCTCATGTGATTTTATTGTTGTAAGCTGCCCAGATTGGGTCCCCAAAGGGCGGGATATAAATTATTATTATTATTATTCCCTAGCATTGAGTCAGGACAGTTAAAGTGGACTCAATTTGCACTATTTCTGGCAGTCTGCAAAGGCCCTATGACTTTGGAGATCAGGCTTCAATTCCCTGCTTGGCTATGGAAACCCACTGTGCAACCTTGGCTAAGTCACACTCTCAGCTCCAGAAATCCCTTAGGGTCACCAAAAGTCAGAAATGACTTGAAGGCCCACAACAACAACAAGTTGGCAGGCTTCATGAGTCATAGATTAGATCAATTAATAGTTTGACTCACTATAAGGCAGCTTCTTAAATTCGTATCAGAGACATTCGGCCAATATTCAGTAGTAAAATGTAGTAGTGAAATATTTGCTTCTTTGTCAGCAGAGGATCCTGGATTCAGTCTGGGGCACTTCCAGGTGTAGCTGAGGAAAGCTCTTACCTGAAACCTTTCTCTGTCCTTGGAGAGCATCTGTTAGTCAGTACAGACAATACAGATATAGGTGGACCCAAGGTCTGACTCAGTATAAGGCAACTGTATCACCCCACATAGTGAGTCCCTAATGGGGACTACTATCTTTATAAGTGGACTTACATCTGTGTATTGGGTAGTTCCTTTACTTGATAATTCTGTATCAAGTAAAGGGGTCTCTTACGTTATTGCTACGTAGGGAAGCCAGCAAAGTGACCAATGATCAATGGGACCAACTGTGCACTGGGACACTAGCCAGGGAGTGCCAATGCTCATTGGAACACTCTGCCCAGTGTCCTGTTACACATCCATCATTCACTAACAGGTTTTCTTAGTGCCTCTGCTATGTAACATATACATATGTATACAAGCATACATATAGTTATGTAATGTGATTAGAGGATTCTGGCCAAGTTTTGGAGAACCAGGAAGAACTTAATTTATGTATTATGATGGGGACCTTACTAAGTTTTGGGGGGCACCCATACCTCTACTGAACCTTAGAAAGGCCCTCAACACAGCTAATGTAAAAAGAAATTCTTTTAAAGCTCCTCATGAACCCTAGGAGGCATAGTGGGTAGTATTGGCCTTTCCTGATGTGATTTAGGCCCAAGAAGTTTTCTCTTTTTTGAACTATCACTTCAAAATCTCCTCTCCCCAGGCTAAAACAATTGCCCTCCCAACACCCCTTACAGCATGAGAGGCAATTGTGGGAACACGCAAGGAGATCTTTGGGTGAGTAACCTCTACTGCAAAAAATAAAAATAAAACAGTGCCTTCTGTCTAGGGGATGTGGGGATAATTCTGCCTTGTTTTTAGCTGCCCAGTAGCCACTTTAGGGCCAGGAAAGGCCTTTTTTAAAAGAACAGGAAATAACTGAATTAACTTACAGTCTACTTCCAGTTTTCAAAAAGGTATTTCTTAAATCTAAAATAACCCAGTCCTTAGCCCCAAATGTGGCAAAAATGGACCCCACACCTCTTAGAGGTCATTAGGGGATAACTTCTTTGATTCCAGAAATGGGGCTGAGGGAAATGTGGCCCATAGCTTGCACTTTGCCCACCCCTGCCTTACGGTGCACAAAAGACTTTTTTCAATAAAATGTAATTATAAAAAACTGATATAGGACACACAGGGTCTTCTGGGACCTATATTTTGCCTCCCCTCATATACATATACATGTGTGTGTTCATTCATTTTTGTTACTATTCTGTGCCTTCAAGTCATATCTGACTTATGGTGATCCTAAGGTGAACCTATCATGGGGTTTTTAAGGACTGAGAGGGTGTGACTTGCCAAAGGCACCCGGTGGGTTTCTATGGCCAAGTGGGGAACTGAACCCTGATCTCCAGAGTTCCAGTCCTATGCTCAAACTATGACACCACATTGGCTTTCAGATATGCTCATTATCTTGCCCATTTATTGCTTTTATAAAACAGGCATATGCAGTAGAGCTATTCACTACATAGCACACAGTGAACCACTGCCTGTTTGGGTAGACCATCGTTCTGTGGCAGAGACTGCAGAAGGCCCCAGGTTTGGTTCTCATAGCCTCCAGTTAAATGCAAGCAGGTAACGAGGAAGAAATCCACCATGATTCTGCAGAAATGCTGCCGATCAGAATATACAATATAGGGGACTAAATCTGACCTGAAATGAAGTAATTTCCTATATAGAACAAGCCATTCTTTTTCTTGGGTACCAAAAACAATGAATAAAGGTCTCTCCCATCTGCACTGATGGATGGATATAGTCCCAACTCACTTGTTTCATACGATCAAAATCTAAGGTGTCCATTGCCACATCGTTGCTACTGCTTGCTGGCTTCATTCTTGAGAAAGAGAGAAATAAAAAGAAATAAAAAGAGACATTCTGTGCTGTATTACAAAGCCACTGGTTATGTTTATCAAGGCACTTTGTGTGTAATTTATGATGATACAAATTGGAGCAGGAAAGCAAGCCAAAGCCCAACACACAGCCCATGAACTCTTTATTTGACACTGTATCGCCTCCCTCTTGCATCACTCAGTGGCAGGGTACACTTACTGAGCAAGCAGCATTAAGCCCTATCCACCACGCATCATCAAAAGCTTGGAAACACACTGGGAAGTGGGGAGGAGCAAGTGAAAACACATCAGCATCTGTGCAGTTTTTTTAATCTGTAATGCTAATCCAGATAGTTGCCATGACTACTTTATTGATGAGCTATTCACTGCTGTTAATAATTTACTCTGCTCCGTTAGCAGAGGGTTATGGGCTAGGCTGTCTGCTAGGGATATTGGCAAATTCTGCCATGCCTATCTGTCCTTGTTTTCCCCTAACACCACTGGTGGTTTTGGCCATATATATCCTCATGTCCCAACAGAAGACAACCAATGTTTAGTCCCAAATGCCTGCTTCTTTTACCCAAACATTTGGTCACTGTTCATTCTAATATCATTCTAATATCAGATCCAGGGGGACCTCATGTGGTTTACACTGGGCAGTGCAGAAATTAATAGTCTGTCAGGTGTAAGGACCAAACCATTTGGTCTGGGTTTTCTTTTGTATGGGCTTCATAGTGAACACAGACTGTGAGCTAAAGTGATCACATGACTGCTGCACTACAAAATTTTCCAGATAAACACCTGTTACCCTAAAGAGTATTAGCAGATACTGATCATAGCAATCAGCTTGTAATTCAAAGACATAGCTGTATTAGTCTGGAAAGTTAGTATGCAAAGCGATCTTGCAGCACCTTTGAAACTAACTGAAAGACAGAAGTTGGTAGCATGAGCGTTTGTAGACATAAGCCAACTTCCTCAGATGCATTTGGTGGAGTGGAAAGCCCAGTGAAAACCCAGACCTATATAGATTGAAGTGTTCTGCAACCATTTTTTGTATATTCCTATTCCAATTTATGTCCATTTATCCTCTGGTACAGGGACAGACTTGTGTGCCCAATGTAGAGTGCTGAAGGGCATTGTCAGATGTAATTACAATGGCAGAGCCTGGTTGTCATAATGATGTCTGATAATGCCAACCCATGCCTCAACTGAAGAAATTCTGAGCTGCTACAGAGCGGAGCACTAGAAAATGATGTCTGCAGTAGACTCCCAGTCATGGGGTGGATGGATCAAGAACAGGCATCTGGAGAGGCCCCTCAGGGCCTGGTTGTCTCAAGGCACCACGTGACTGGGAGAACACTCATTTTTGTGTGCCTTTAAGTCATTTCTGACTTATGATGACCCTAAGATGAAACTATCACAGGGGTTTCTTGGCAGAATTTGTTCAGAGGGGGTTTCTTTTTCCTTCCGCTGAGTCTGAAAGAATGTGACTTGCCCAAGGTCACCCAGTGGGTTTCCACAGCTGAGTGGGGATTCAAACCCTGGTTTCCAGAGTCATAGTCCAATGCTTAAGCCACTGCATCATCCACTGGCTCTCAGAGCAATGCATACACCATTTCCCAGCACCCTGATCTCCAACACCTTGGAAACCTTTTGGATGAAGTGCCACCAGGGTGAAATAGTAGGTTTTCAGGATTGCATTCAGTTGTTAATGACTGTCAACACAAATCACCAGCAGTTACAAGATCATAAGTTCATTACTGAACAGAATGCCACCTTATTTTTTTTTAAAGAGCACAATGCAATGTCAAATTATGAATTTAACATAATGTGTAGTTCAATGCTCAGATGTCCTGGACTGTTTTTCAGAGCCACATGCAGTTTTATACGCTTTTATAAAACAGAACAAACCTTTACCATGTTTTCTTGAGTGTTATCCCAATACAGACTCCACTGAGGCCAGCATTTGTCAAACAGCAGGGGAGTGAAAATGGTAGCAAGTTGCCACTAGATGTACAGATAGTGGTTAGCTGATAAAGGAAGAATGACATAATTTTGCAAGGGATAAGCCAAGAGACAACAGAGGAGTGAGAGCAGGGTTTTTTTGGTACCTAGAGGATGGTTGGAACTGAATGGGACTCTTAGGTTCAGGACTTCTCCCCACTGATGGGTTTCTATGGCAATGGAATGAGAGAGAGCACATGACATCAGCACAAATGAAAGCATCATGCACAGAGTTCAAAACATGCAGGTGACCTACAAAGGATGCTCTGCAGCTGACCTTGACAGTAAGGAAGCGACAGGTTTTTCCACAGAATTGCTTCGCTCCCAAAGCTTCTTCCCAGCATCTGTTTTAAAAGCAAAGTAAAAACAAAAATCACAAACAAATAAAGACAATTGCATGATTATGAAGGAGAATGAGAAACTGGGTGCTACTGTTGTTTCTGTAATATTAATTACGCACACATATACATACAATGGATACTGCTGTATTTCGTACTTAGCAAGCTTCTCATAAAATGAACAAATATTCTTGACAAAATAAATCAAAACCAACAGGTATAGGCTAATAGTAATGACAATCAGGAAAATATTACCAACATTTTATGTGTGACAAAGGTGGTTTCTTTCAGCTACACGGAGAAAATTAATTCTGCTTGTTCGAACTAAACAAGACAAAAATTGCAACCTTCTGCTTTTATTTTAATCAGCAGGTATTAAATATCAATAGAAACAATAAAGCACACATTTTGACCAAGTCCACTTGTTTATCCCAACCTGACTAGATCCACTGAATCAATGGAAACTTGGCAAGTGAACATTTAGGCAAATTCCATAGATTCAGGGGGTCTCCTTAAGTTAGGACTAACAATTTGAGTTACTCCTCACTATTTAATCTTCACCAACTTGTGCACTAATCAAAACAAGGACTCCGTTTGCACAAGGATGAAGGAATAATGTGGGCAGGAGTGGGTGAATAGACCCACAGTTGCCACCTCTATGCTCCTCAGTGGCCTGGCTTCTGGTTTTCTTGTGTGAACCCATGTACAAATAAATCCTAGTTATCCATTGGGGTTTGGTTCCAGGACCCCCTGTGGTTACCAAAATCCATGGGTACTCAAGTCCCATTACATACAGTGGCATAATAAAAGGATGTCCCATATATAAAGTGGTAAAAAAGTTTGCTTTTTGGATTGGGGGGGGGGGAATATTTTCAATCCAGGGATGGTTGAATCTGCTGATGCAGAATCTGTGGATATGGAGGGCCAACTCACTGCTTGTTCCACATATTGCTAGAGTGGTGGGAAGCAGATATGGGATCTGTGACCCCAATGTTGACACTATTGATTAGAACTGGTAAGCTGGCCTTATTCCTGTGCTTAACAGGTAAATAAATGTTAAACCAAATTTATTTGGAATTTTTTAAAAAATTCTCCAAAAATCTTAGTGTGACTGCTTCTGTTATCTTTCAAGATTTTATGATTAGGAGATAAGTCAACCTTTAACTATTGGGAATGAGGGATGCTGCCAAATACCATTCTTCAAGCAAAACATGTGAGGAGCTGTAACTTATCCTTTCCTTATCATAAAACATGCAAGGACCACAGCACCTCAAGACACAATCCCATGCAGTTTTTCACACCTCTGTTGCCTTGAGATCAGTGAAGGTCTAAACATACTTTTAACCCACAAATTTTACATGTTCTCCAACAAGAAAAGGAGTTTTCCCGTTGATGTAAGGTGCATTAAGTTACTGAGATGTCCACTGGGACTTAATTACCCTGGAGAGATCCTCCAGAAAACTCTGGCTTCTTCTCACCAATGCATCCATGCAGAGTTCTAATTCACACTTTAAAGCAGGGGTAGGCAACCTTTTTGAGCCGAGGGCCGGGTTGCTGTCCCTCAGACAACTGGGGGGCCGAAGCACCAAAAATAAATAAATAAATAAATAAATGAAAATTAAAAAATTAAAAAATATTTTTTTTTTAAAAAAAAGATATATGCACACTCTCTCAGCCCCAGAAAAGCCACGGCAAAACCCCTGTGGAGATTTTGCCAAGAAAACCCCAAGAACAAGTAATAACAACAATAATCAATATCATTATAGCCGCCGGTGGCAACGGCGGCAGGACCAGCCTGGGGCCGGTCCAAAGGCCTCAGGGGGCCGCATCCCCCCCCCCCCCGGGCCTTAGGTTGCCTACCTCTGCTTTAAAGGATCTATTTGAGGTGCATAACCCTATACCAAAAATAGGTTCAGTGACATCCACAGCTTCTCAGAACCAAAACCCAGAGTGGATGCACCATTTGGGCTTGGTGTTTCACAGTCCTGTCCAAGTATTGGTTCACAGTCAGGAGAATGAACTGAGATTCCACCACTTCATTGATTATTCTGGGAGGAAAGACATCAGATTAACAGAGCTGAGTACCTGAAGAATTCTGTTGCTGAACAGGGCCTCGTGAAACAGGTGATGGGGAAGTGCTAGCGTCTTCCTAAAAACAAGTGAAACAAAACTCCAGCTTAACATTTTGGAAGAACAGTATGCAAAGGGATCTTGTAACACCTTTGAGACTAACTAGATGAAATAAATTGTAGCATAAACTTTCATAGATTTTGGGAAGAACTCTCATTTCTCTGTGACTATGACATCTTGACATATGAACCTCATACCCATAGAGATCAGCAGCTAAGCGCAAGTAGAAGTTCCTTCACCTCTATAGGGCCTTGTTCATTTTGTTGCACAGCCTTTTTTGCCCTCAGGAACTCAGACCGCAGGAAAAAAATAACTGGCTATGCATACACACATACACATATATGTATGTGTTGGTGGAGAGGCTGTATATGAATGCATGTTTCTCACATTGGCCTTTTTAGCTGCCTGTTGACTCATGTTCATCAAAAGGTCATCAAAAATCAAGAACACCTTAATAGATTAGAAAGCTGGGCCAAAGTTAACAAAATGAATTTCAACACAGAAAATGTAAGGTACTGCACTTAGGGTGGAAAAATGAAATGTGTAGATATAAGATGGGGGACACCTGGCTTAACAGGACTACGTGTGAAAGGGATCTAGGAGTCCTAGTAGACCACAAGTTGAACATGAGTCAACAGTGTGATCTGGCAGCTAAAAAGGCCAATGCGATTTTGGCCTGCATCAATAGAAGTATAGTGTCTAGATCAGGGGAAGTAATAGTGCCATTCTATTCTGCTTTGGTCAGGCCTCACCTGGAATACTGTGTCCAGTTCTGGGCACCACAATCCAAAAGGGATGTTGACAAATTGGAGCTTGTCCAGAGGAGGGTGACCAAAATGGTGAAGGGTCTGGAAACCATGCCTTATGAGGAAAGATTTAGGGAGCTGGGTATGTTTAGCTTGCAGAAGAGATAGTTAAGAGGTGATATGATAGCCCTGTTTAAGTACTTGAAGGGGTGTCATACTAAGGAGGGAGCAAGCTTGTTTTCTGCTGCTCCAGAGACTAGAACATGGAACAATGGATGTAAGCTACAGGAAAAGAGATTCCACCTCAACGTTAGGAGGAACTTCTTGACAGTAAGGGCTATTCGACAGTGGAATACACTCCCTCAGAGAGTGGTGAAGTCTCCTTCTTTGGAGGTCTTTAAACAGAGGCTGGGTGGCCATCTGTTGGGTATGCTTTGATTGTGATTTTTTGCGTGGCAGGGGGTTGGTTTGGATGACCCTTGTGGTCTCTTCCAACTCTGATTCTATGATTCTGTCACTGTAATTTATATAAACATTTAAGGGTCTAATAATTTACAGAAGATGCAAATTATATATGCATTTTATACAAGTACAGAATACTCCAATGCAAAGCATATACACAAAAATGATGTGATTTATATCAATGTTGTTTTTACCATTTAGTGAATCAGTAGTTTTACTTTAGTTGGGAGTAGGAATTGGATTTAGGTCATAATGCTTATCAATTTTAACATTTTTGGAAACATTTTTAATATTGGCTGTTTTATACAGGAATACTGCAGGATAAAACATCAGCCCATTTCCTAGATTCCAGACAAGGTTGTTTCTCATAAAGATGCAAGTGACTGAACATGGGACCTTATCCATGCACAGCATGTGCTCAATATCTCTAAGCTGTGGGGATTATTTATTTATTTCTAGAATAACATAAGCCACTGGCAAGCCACTGCCAATGCACCAATAGCATGACCAAGGACAGGGAAACTTTCCATGTTCAAAATGAATCCTGTATTCTAGCTCCAAATCACCAAGTGTCATGTCCCACTCCATCCTGTGTATATATATATCTGCCTTTAGCTACCTGTGACACCTGTTGCTCCTATTTTCCTGCCATACCATTCCCTCTGCTGCTGAAACATCTCATTAGTTATCCATCAAACCCAACTTGCTCTTTTAATAGATACTCAAATCCTAGCACAAAAGGGTCAAAACAGATGGTCAAACTGTGGGGTGGTAGCTCCTGTTTCTCTTCCCTCTACTCCCATTCCCCAAAGCTGATTTTCTGCAAGAAAGGGAATTACCAGGACTGAGATAAGTAAAGAGTATTGTATATAGGTAAAGACAGGCTTCCAGTCTCCTTGGATAGGACTGGAAATTGCCTTACATCAGGTCTCACTATTTATTCAGCTAGCCCTGTACTGGATTTCCAGGGTATCAAACAAGGTTTTTATGTGATCACCTACTACCTGATCCATTTAACTGAAAATGTCACAGACTGAACCTTTGACATTTGGAGCATGTGCTAGACTACTATGGTTGTATTCTGAGATACCTTATGGGAATAAATATTTCTTTAAAAGCACAATTGAGACCAGTATACCCTAAATAACACAGCATACCCTTGCACTGAAAGGGAACACATAATAATAATAATAATAATAATAATAATAATAATAATTGGAGCGGGGTACAACAATTTTAAAACAGACAAATTAAAACATTCCCTCGTCCCATAATCCACCCTCCCATCCCCTTAAAACAGAATTAAACTAGAAAACAGTTAAAAATACAACAATAAAATAAAAAGATCCGTAGCCAGTAAACTTTCACCCTTTCTTGCAATTCTACTGTGCAAACTCTGAAATTGTAAGAATCACAACCCAGGTAAGGGGTTCTGAATGATAATTTGCTGAAGTGTTGAACATATTTTTCATCAACAGAAATATATTTTTCATCTAAATCTGGGAAATACAGCAGGCTGACCTCAGAGCACTATCAACTTCTTATCTTTTGGGAATGAAGTAAAGAGTTAAGATGCTTTCTGATATAATCTATCTGTTTCAGTTTTGGTTCTTTTAAAAATTTTAAATTGTTATTTTTTATTGAAAAACTGTGCAGAAACAGTTCAGACAAAGCGAAATAATTTGTTTAACTGAAAATGTGAGTCTGATGACAATAATTTGATTTAGCTTGTTTGCACTGATGAGCTAAAATTGTGCTGATTTGCCTCTCTTCCTCCTGGAAGACAAGTTGTTTGACATGGGACAAAACCTCTCTTTGGTATCAAACTTCAATTCTGTGACAAATGCAGGTTGAGTGTGCCTTATCTGAAATGCTTGGGTCCAGAAATATTTTGGATTTTGGAGTTTTTTGGATTTTGGAATATTTGCATATACCGTACTTGATGAGATATCCTGGAGATGGAACTTAAGTCTAAACACAAAATACTTTTACTTTTCATATATACCTTATACACACAGCCTGAAGATAATTTTATAAACAATATTTTAAATAAATTTTGTTTTATACAGGAATACTGCAAGACAAAACATCAGCCCATTTCCTGGATTCCAGACAAGGTTGTTTCTCATAATAATAATTATGAGATAATAAATAATAATAATAATTACACATACAAGGTTGTGTAATTGAACCATCAGAAAGCAAAGGCACTATCATAGCTACACATGAATTTTTAAAATATATTTTGGAGTATTTTGGAACTGCAGATAAGGGAGACTCAACCTGTTCTAGTTTGGGGGTCAATTTTTGTTCCTGCTTGGGAACAATAAAAGGATTAATCTTATCTCTCCAAAACCCATAGTTCTGGTCAGGCCTTTTGCTCATCCTGGCTGGCAGGAGGTTCTGGAAGTGGTAGTGCAAAAATGTAGCTTTTCCATATTCTGAAAGATGCAGTCAACACCAAACCATATATGTTTAATCAGCATGTCTGATGTGGGACTAAACATAAGCCACTTGGAGCAAAGCTCTTAAAAGAAAAATAAGTAGCTTATGCTAAGTTCTAACATGTGACAGAAAATTACATGACTATTAGCACATCCTCCCAAGTACATGAGTCCCGGAAACCACACAAACCTCTTTGAGTGGAAACTGAGTGCTATGACAACCATACAACGTTGCCCCAGTTGTATGGGGTCATTACCAAGTACTCTTGAAATATGTGACAGATCTGAGAAGCTAATATAAAGGCCAATCTAGTTTAAGAACACCAATCTTTTTGGTCTGAGAGTAACATGGAGCTTCCCTTGTCAGAAAGCACACTTGCTCCCAACATTTTGACTCTGGTTAAAGTCTTGGTTTCTCGCTTCTTCAGAATTCTGCTTTTTATCAGGTAAAAGAATTTTATTCTATAATCTCCAAATCAAGAACAAACCTACATTTTCCTGTCATTCTGATGCACATCGTAATGGGCTTTGTGATATAACAGCTGGTTTGAGAGACATTTATTACAAACTCAACAGCATTAGAGTGTGTTCCACTTACATTTTGGCTTTCCTCTTCTTTTTTGTCAGCTGGCTTGTCTGACTGTGATGCTGCTTTCCTCCTTAGGAAGAGTGAGAGACACACTATAAACTAGTCTCTTGGAAAGTAGGGTTGCCATGTTTTTCAAACATCAATACAGTACTGTCCTCTTTGTGCCAGGGGAATTCAAGATTGGCTGATACATGCCTATATAAGCTCTGCCTCAAGTCTTATGAGAGGAGGACCTCTTGTAAGAATTCCAGGCTCCCACAACATTAGAAATCTCCCAAGAGCCTGGGACTGTCCTGTTTTGAGGCTTAAGGCAGGATCTGCTTCACATGCCACTTGCCTCAGTTGCCTGAGCCTGGAGAACTAAGAGCAGTTGTCAGTTGTACTCACAAGGACAAACCCCCAGAACATTTGGTATGTAACTTGAGGCCATTTTGCTGCATACCAAATGCTCATGGATCTGTTTGTTGTGGGCATGGTTGGCACATGCCCTGTCCACCCACACTGGGTAGACTTTGATCTGTTCTGGCTGGCTGGTGGGAGAGAAGGATGAACAGCAGTACCATGCCAGCCTCAAAACAGGACAGCAGGCAGACCCCTGGCATTTGGTATGTAAGGCTTGATCGCTGCATACTAAATGCTTAAGGGTTGGTCTGTCAAAGCATAGGAGGTGCCTGCTCTCAACACATCAAGAATATGGGATCTGGGGCCCAATATGAGCCCAATTATGGGATGTCCTGCATATAAAATGTGACACCTGGGAACCCTATTGAAAAGACATTCACTAACCTGAGATAACCAATTAGTTCATATATTCTCATTCCGACAGTTTGAATGATTTTATGCAAAAGGCAAAGGGCACAATGTGGCAAAGAACCCACAATGAATAGCAAGAAGGACAAATAAAAGCTGCTCCTCATCTTGAAGCAACAATGGCAGTAACATCTTCTAGAGGAAGGGTGGGTAAAGTGAGGCCCTGGGATGTTTTTATGGCCTTTGACGCCTCCAGACTCTGCCAACTGCCATTTTCTAGTCACATAAAGGGATGAACTGCCTTATGTGGAAGCCTCTAGGAATGGAAATTCACCTTTTGAATAGACTGTATGTTCCTCTGTATTAACATTTTAAAAAATCCTGTTTTTCCAAACCAGAAGTGGATTTTCAATCACAGTTTATATTTTATGTATTTTCTGGCCTTTTTTGCTGTCAGTGCTGCCCCTCCAAGGGTCTCAGGGAGAGAATACTGGAGAAAATCCTACAGTCTGGACAGATCTTTGCTTTGAAACCTTCAAAAGACAGCCACTCTCTGGATTAGATGTCAGCAACTGCTTTCCCTTGGATTGAAGCAGACCTGCAATTGGCCAACTTCATCCCTCCCTTCTCTCTTGGGACCTTGATACTTTCAGGAAAGACAGGTAGAGGCTATGCTTCTCACAGATAATGCAAAACACACCATTCTTCAGTTACTGCAAGTAGGAGTCAGAACCACCAACCTTTTAGCCAATAGTTTATTCATTTCTTCCATTAGCCCGCCTCCTCCACTACTTGTTCGATTGGCATCACTCTTTGAAGCTCCACAAGGACTAGAACCTCCTGATCCATCTTCTGGCTTTTAAAACAGAAATCAGCATTTTACATCTCATGGGAACTAAAGGCAATTATCAATTAAGAAGACAATGGATAAAAACAATATGAGGCTGTTTGTGGATTTTTCTGTGGTATTGTTTTACTATTTGACGTTTTAGTATTGGAGGGGAAATGAAGCACACTTAATGTGGTTTAAATGTTACATTCAAATAAATTTAAAGCTTTGTATGGAAACGATTTTTAAAAGAATACTTATGTTTAAAATTTTAAAACATGTACTCTCCTTACATTTAAATTTAAGGGGGAAAGAAACTGAAAATTGTTGACACTGATTTTAGCAAACCTAACGAATTGTGCATGATATACTACAGTTGTCCATTCATCTCCTTCCAACAAAGTTTAACACTCTTCTACTGAGGCCACTGGGTCTGGTTTCACTGTCTGCAGAACCATTTCCACTACTAAGTTGCTTTCTGTTGGAAGCAATTTGGTATCCAATGCTAGTAATAAATTGTATGATTTTTTTAAAAAAAAGAAATGGAAACTTTTCAGTGGAAAAACTAAGCACTGGAATGTTGGATGGGAATGAAATAATGCAACATATGTCTCTTTTCCAGAGACTGACAATGGAATGCAATAAAATGAACACTTAAATTGTAAGTAAGCTATATGAACATCCGCCCTGGGTGTGTTAAACTAAAATTACTTCCATGTTGCAACTACTATTCATAGTATAAATAGCACAGAAGCAGATAGTATTATTGTCCAGAAACCCACACACATCATGTGCCTTGAATATCACCACTTCCCCAGCCAAGAGCCATAGGTACATAGTGGGCAGGAATCCATTGAATTCAATTTAATGGAGGTGAAAATTCTGTGTACACACAATTTCTCAGAATAATAATAATAATAATAATAATAATAATAATAGTATTTATAGCCCGCCCCTCCTCGAAGAATTGAGGCAGATAACAATAATAAAATATCACAATGACATTAATTAAACATAATTCCCTGACCCCCAATTAAAATAGAAAACATCATAAAATACAATCAATTTACTAAAATCAATCTAAAATTAACCCTCGTTAAAATGAGGCACTGTGGGATGAGTAGAGCAACCACACTTATGGGATAATGGGAGAGTCCATCTATCAATTTGGGAATGCCTGTCGGAAATTAAACACTTGTTTGTTAGAGAATTACCATTGAAATGGTAAGCATGGTCTGGCAGAATAATGTGCTGAGTTCTACACACAGGGGTAAATGCACATATGCAACTGGTTTGAGAGCTGGAGATAAGCACTTGAGTACAATAATGGTGAGCAGAGAAAAGATAAGCAGTCTAGTAAAAACCCATTGCTCATCTGCTCAAAATCACAAGCTCTCAGGCTGCTTTGTGTGTTTTAAATGGCTATGTCTTATTCTGACAGAACTACATATAACCATAATACATAACCAGTCTTCAGATTCTCCTGTTTAGCATGGTTTTGAACGTTTAGGAATTTTAAAAATCATTTTGGTTCATTAGGAGACTCATTGAAATCAACAGTAACCGAGTTATAAGTCCTATTGATCTCAATGGGCCCAGTCTAAGAACAATTAAATTGAGATTCCACTTCAACACTAGGAAGAACTTCCTGACCAGAAGAGCTGTTAAATAGTGGAACATGTTGCCTCAGAGAGTGGTGGAGCCTCCTTTTTCAGAGGTTTTTGAAGAGAGGCTGGCTGGATGGCTATCTGTCAAGAGTGCCTTGATTATGCATTCCCGCTTGGCAGGGGGTTGGACTGGATGGCCATTGTGATCTTTTCCAATTCTTTTTTTTTTAATTAATAATTTTTATTATAACATAAAAACATAGATAACCTCTACACATACACATACATATTTACAAACACAATTACTCAAAAGACAATATATATTTAATAAAACCTCTGACTTTCCAATTTTCTCATTATTTCTTCTTATTACCTACAACAATATTACCTACAACAACAATTTCTTCTTATTACCTACCTCTTAAATCCATATTATACTTTAATTTACATCATATCATTTCTCTTTACCCAGCCCACACTGTATATAAGACGACATTTCAACATATTATCCAAGATCGAGCAATATTTTTCTTACTTTACTTGTAATGTAATTTTTGTCTGTATCGTTATTTACCCCCTTTTTTTATTCCTTGAGAGCTATCACACTGTTTTCTCCCCATTTTTTTTGAGATATTTAATGACCAATTCTATGAGTCTATGAAAAGGTTCTCACTGAGAGAGTCCCCTGTCCACTGTAAAGAATTTACAGCAGAACTGAAATTGGAAAAACTAGGCTTTTCAGTCCCAGCTTAAGCTCTCTGTGGCAGAACAAGCATCCTTACCCGTTGTACTCTCCTTAGTTTGGCACCAGCCAGAGCTGCCGCTAATCCCGACACTGACCCGTCATCAATATTTATCCCTCCACCACCTGCTGGCAGCGGCGGAGGTGGGGGTGGCGCAGTTCCTGTAGGTGGAGGAGGTGGAGGAGGCGGAGGAGGGGGTCCACCAGATGAAGTGGGTAGTCCAACAGCTGCAGAGGGATGACCTGGTGGAAGGACAGGACCTAAAACATAAAGAATAATAATTCAGGAACCACAACCGCTTTCCACATGCCTTTTCCCTGCTCAGTTTCTGTCAGTGAAAGAAGTGACAAAACAAATGCCAGGAAAAAAAAAATTCTAGGGCTATTATGGTCAGAGCTTAGACAAGTTACCTTTTCGTACTAAAACTTCCCAAATTCCCCAGCTAGAATGGCCAACAGCCATGCTGGTAAGAGGATCTCTGATAACTATATTATGGCCATAGACCATAGACCTTCTACAAACTGTAGACCTTCTACAGTTTGAAAATAAAACAACTATGGTCCAAAACATACTGTAGAAATCCACTTTAATTGCCCTGACTCGGTGCTAGGTGTCCTGAGAATTGTAGTTTATTGTAGCATCAGAGCTCTCTGACAGAGCAAACTAAATGTCTCACAAAACTACAGTTCTTGGAATTCCTCAGCACTGAGCTAAGGCAGTTAATGCCATCTCAAACTTCTGCAGTGTGTTTTGGACCTACAAAATGAATAGGTACAAATTTAGGAAAAATCCAACATGTGTGCAAAAAAACCAATTAACAGCTAAATGCCTTCAGTAAGAAACCTAGTGCGTTTGCTATTCTAGTAAAATTACTGTAAACGTTTGGCCTGATGTTTCTTAGTAGCAGAGGCCAGAATACAAAACCTTGCCATTTTAGGAGTAATTTTATTAATGGAACCTGAAAGGAGGAGGATACAATAAAAATTATCAGTTCTGCCTAGAAAAGTTACTAAAATTGGGGTAATATTTTAAAACAGATGCCCTTGTGGTACAGGGTGTAGCAAAGTGTGTGTTTCAATCATAACTGTCTGACTAGGACAGAGATATGGGAAGTAAGGGATAAATGGCTATTACCTTTTTTTTGAAGGTTCATGGTAAAATTGTAATGAACTAAAGTGAAGATTCTATGGCATTTGGGGACTTCTAAGGCACAAAGATAATTGGCACAGTTTGATTTTCCCCCCTGCTATAATTCCCAGTAGCCTGGTAGCTCAAAATCTGTGCTTTATCTTTTTGAAGAGCTACATCCCAGATCCTTTGTTTAATTATTCCTTTAGATCTGGTGAATACCAGATACAGTACAGCTAACGGGGAAACCCAATATTGCTATAGTTACCTAGGTGGATGAGAAATAATCTGGTAAGATCAAGGATGTTAGTCCAAGTGGATTGAAATTTAGTTTTAACCAAAAGCTAACTACTGTATATAACTATGTATAAGTCAAAGGCAAGAGTGTATTCTGTCCTGGAAGCACCGCGCCTCTCTATTCTCTCATCCATCCAGCCTTTAGCATGAGCATAGTTGTGCCAGTTGGAATTTTGTAAGATCTTTGGCATTGTTTTCCCTTGCTTCATCCTTTAGATTCTTTCTTACATGCCCCTAAGTTTTACTCTCAACTTATCCATGGGTCAAATCAAAGTTCATAATTTTGGCCCCAAAATCTTCTGTTGACTTATACATGAACCCGACTTATAGCTGAGTATATATGACATATGGAATTAAGGAGGAGGCAACTGTCAGAAGGTAGGGGGTTGCATTAGCCTCCCCTTGGAGGGCTGTAACCTTGCTATCCTCCTCCACTTCAAAAATGACCTAATTTTTTGGTCTTCAAATGCCCTCCAGGGGTGAGGGGGCATTAATGCTATGTTTTTAGATCCCTCGGGTCACTGTAGGCCCAGGAGATGCCTTTTCTACAATGGGAAGTAATTTCTTGTTTACTTCCTGCTTTATAAAGGGCTCTACTGAGCCTAAAAGGACTTGGGGGCTTTTTTTTTTTTTTAATGCCTCCGTCGAAGGTGTTTGGGAGCATTTTGAAACAAAAACTTTTTTTTCCATTTTTTTTAAAAAGCTTTGAAGGTTGCAAAAATGGCAATGAAGCCACATCTTTTCATACCTGTTCTAGAACCTCCATTTTAGGAAAAGCATTAGGAATGTAGTGTATGAAACAAAAGCTATTTCTTAAACATTTAGATTCTACTGCTTCCAGGGAGAAAGCCTTGATAAATGCACAACCTTCAGACATGTAATATTTGGGCTAGCTAGCACCATATCCTGGAAAACATCTGTCAAAGATGGTATACTTGAACCTCCTTTAGAAAAAAAGAATCTAAGAACAGCATTAATAGACCTTTTACCATTTCCAGTAACTTATACACTATGGGTCCTCTACCAGTCAGATGACTGGAATGATACATTTAAGTATTTGTTTAGTTTAACCTGTTCTACATACCGTAATCAACATTATACCACCAATGTCGGGTAGGCCTTTTAGAGAAGACAAGAATTTTAATCTTTCAATAGTTTATTATAAGCCACAATACAAAATGCTGAAAATGCCTTGAGAGCTTCCCTTAGACCTTCTTCTGAAAAAGTCAGGATGATTGCGTGATCTACATAAATTAAGACAGAAATTGAGGTTTGCCTATCTAAGAAGGTGAAAGTTAGGATTTGAGAAAAACTGTAGTATGAATACAAAGACTGAACAATAAGAAGGTCAGAATACATAGCTGTCTCACTCTTCTCCTGACTGGATCAGGGACATAAATGTTCCTGTGGATTACATCTTACTGTCAGGAAAGGCAGTCCCAGAATTTTCATCACAGATGCCTGGCATAAAGATTATTGACTGTATTAAGCAAAATGATTGAGCAATACTACTGCAATAGATATTTTTTATTTGATGTATTTGCTAGGGTCTGGTTTCAGGACACACCAAAATTCATGGATGTTAAAATCCCATTATATACAATGGCATAGTAAAATGATGTCCCTTATATAAAATGGCAAAATCAAAGTTTGCTTTTTTATTTTTTATTTTTAAATTGGAATCTGTGGATGCAGAGGACTAACTGTAAATCTATATTGATTTCTGATAGAAAGATGGTATTGCTATACCTAAATTGGCCCTTCAACCTGTCCTTTTTAGTAAAGACCTCAGACATTTCAATAGGTTCATTGTATCAGTATCTCCCACATTTCCCAAAGACAACTAATGATTTATGAAACACATTTAAGAAGCTGTCACAGTATTAATTATGAATTAAACAAACCAACAGGTTCAAGGATTCCATCATACTGATGAAAAGAAAAATGTGTTGTTCAGTCTCATTACACACTTGGAACACCATACATAGAACACATCTCTTCCATCTTGATCCATCCTCCAGTCATTGTCTCTTGACTAGTTTCTGTATTTATCTGAACTATCTGATGTAATATGTCAATCTCAATGTGCAGATGTAACATGCAATACTGTTCCATACTCTGTAATATTGTTCGTTCAAGGAAAGGGCTAGAATTTTACATCAGGTTATCAGTCCCTTACAATGGATATAATTTTTAGACTAAAATCAAAGATGTATTCATCCAATACTCCTCCTTTTAACAATTACAGTAGATCCTGCACATTTTCTAAGCAATAAGGCCTATTTTCTTGTCCAAAGATTTGTATACTTCAAGTTGGGCTGAATGGCATTTGGTTGACATTGGGAAACAAGGCATTGTACTAGATAATGGCTTTAAAGTTGTTTGATTGATTGTACATCGTGAGATCTTTGAATAAAAGGTGAAACAGAAATATTGTGAATAAATATAGAGAGACCTCTGATTTGATTCAACATGCCTTAAAACATATGCCAAAAGAGAGAGAGAGATCTTTCTAATTCCAATTGCTGGTCCTAACCCATTGAATTAATTGCTGAACAGTAAATTAACACCTATGTAAATTCCACTGAGTCAATGGATCTATTCTGGTTGGACTTAGCAGTTTGATTTAGGCCCTTGTACTACACCTAAATCTATTCTAAGTTTGTAAATAGCCACTTGCTTAGTCAACTTTGCAGAGCTTGGAAGTTACATATTACAAATAATGATGGTGACCAGAATTAGCTACTTAGGGCCTCTGCAGACTGGCCCAAAGGGTGGGCATGGAGGCACAGTTGGGGCAGAGTAGCCGCATGCTGCCCTTCCCAAGCCCACTCCGACGCCATCCTGACGCTGTGCGCTGTTACACATGGCATGCAGTGTCAGGATGCTCTTCCGGCGCAGTGTTCTGACACAGTGCATTGGAAAGGGCAAGGAAGAGCTGCGCACAGGCTCTTTGGACGGCCTTTTGCCACCGCTAAAAGGAATGACATTTTGCCGCTCTTTTCAGGGTAGCAAAAGGGAGGATCGGGGCCATGGCATGGGGTAGCTGCAGCCCCAATCCACTGCGTCCCAGGGCGGCCCAGAGTTGCCCATCTGCACACCCCCTTAGTATCCTTAACTAAGTACCTCCCCTGATCCAACCCCCAAACCTATCAGGAATATCATTCCACCTGTGCTCTGATCATGGGCAGACTGGACCTCTTTCTCCCATGCAACGGACACTAGGTAAAGTAGGTTGAGGAGTTAAGATCATGACAATAGTGCCACAATTGTGACTGAGTAATGATCGTGAATGTGGAACAGTTATGGAGGATTATCTCTACTATGTTACTTGGGGGCATATGAGGGCATAGCAATGTACTAGCATCACTACTTCCTCCTATGCAAAAATACTGTTTTCTTAGTACAATTTGGGGTACAAAAATTATTTGGGGAGAATTTTAGGCCACCTTATAAAGATAGCTTTTACACAAACACACATTATAGGAACAAATAACAGAAAAGAGTAATGGTTTTCAAAATAGCTTCCCAAATTTGATAGCTTAGAACTGATCCCCCCCCCCATAAAAAGGTGTGAGAAATTTCTAAAGGCAATTCTAGACCACAAATCCCTAAGTATAGATAGCCAAACCAGTAAATATATTGAGAGACAACATTTCTGGTAAACCTATTTGAAAGGTTACACACATACATCTTACTTTTTAAAAATGGGCCATGATGACAGCCTTTCTGTGACTTTTGATCTAATATGTATGCACTGTATTTTGAACAAATACTTATTTTCTGATATTTGATGCCATTCTGTTATCTCCACTGCCCCTCTGTTTTTTGAAGCTGAGTGTATCTGAAATGAAGCACTACCTGTGTTCTTAAAATTGAAACCATTATTATTATTATTTTGTTAATTCATGTCAAGCTTGTTTGATTTGCAACTGAAACCAAAAGCACTAGCTGTAATACTGGCCACTTCTGATCGCAGCTAGAGCAGTCACATTGAATATGGGGGATTTACAAAAGTGTTAATTTAAAGTCCAGCAATTAATCCAATGTGTCTACATAGCCGGGATTAGCAAATAGATTTAGGCAATTTCTTCCTAATTCTGATCTCCACACTTCTATTAACTTTTCCCCCAAGATTCTTAGCTAACCTGAACAGTTCTGGAATAGGTGGATGGGGAAAAAACCAGAATTTAAAAAATGTAGGTGCCTTTTTGTTTTCTTTATAGTCTGACTGTTCTTCAGACTGTTGTAGTCTATGATAGACTGCTGTGTAGACTATAATAACCTACAAATTACTTCCAGTAATTCCACTACTCAGTCAATGATTCTCCATTCTGCCTGTGTGCATTTCCCCAAGTGAATACCTTCTCATATGACTGGATTAATTTCTGCCTGTCTATAGCTTTAGTTTCTTTTTCAGTTAAACCACTTTGATCTCTAATCTGACAAAGTGTTTGAAATTCCCCTAATTTGGGGTTATCATCTGTAAAGCATACTCTTCTGATTTTCATCGAAGCCTGCAATAAAACATTGATACAGATTTACACTCAACTGACTATAGACGCCTTCAAGTGAAAATTTTCAATTTGCATGCATGGATGTGGTTTTTACCTTCCCCACCCACCCCGAATTTTATTTCTTAGCCTGCTGTCTGTGCGGTCAACTCTGTGGTTGCTTCCGCAGCAATGCATTCTCCTCACTTATTTAAGAGAATGTCACACTGAAGTTCAAAGTGAGTTTGGTGACAACTTCAAAAGCTCCTTTAGATGTCCTCTGCCTCTGCTCCCACACCAGTCTTTGAACAGCAGATTTTTCTTCTAATTCTATATCATAACCTGTCCACTTTCCCAACATCTGAGCAGTGGTTTATTGAGATGTGAGAGTGACTGTTTGACCAACACAAATTGAGAGCCACATCCAATGTTGGTCCCAACTAAAGAGGAAGCATGATAATGAATGGGATCTGTTAATCATCGTTTACATAAACCCCATTGATTTTAATGGGTTTACTCTAGTTGGAATATTATCAAGCTAAACAAGGACAAGGCTTAGCATTTATACACTATTTTAGAATCTAAAGTATTTAAATATATCTCCTCAGTCAGGAAAGGCAGTATTATTTGGCTACATAATGCAGACAGTGACATTCCAATGATCACCTCATGAATTCACAGTACAATGGAGATACTGACAAGATGCTTACTCACTTAAAGCTTGGCCTTTTAGCTACCACACTACACTATAGTCCTGTTCACTTGTTCAAAAGCATGTTCAATGAGAGAGGGTGTGTGTGGAAGTAACTGGGGTCATCAGATGGAAAACTGGACTTTTAATGGTTGTATAGAAGAGGGAATTCAGCAAGTGTTGTTTGTCATGCAATCAAGTAATAAGCAATGTCTGCCGAAATTCCCTCATTTACACAACTATTAAAGGTACAGGAACCTTTTCCAATTTTTTCTCTGGCACCCTAAAGAGTAATATCACCATGGAAGGCTTTCCCCGGCCAAAAGAGCTCTGTTGAGGTGTTAATTGACCATGGTGGCAAACCTCACATCAACATCACTGGGGAGAACGAGGCTTGGAAGTTGCTTCAGGCAGCAGATGATGTGTGATATGGAAAAAGGAAACAATGGACATCCTCTTGCCATCACTTTTTGTGGGAAGACAAAGCAGCGTGTCCCACATGCTCTGGTCCACACCTCCTAAACTAGCCTTCTGTGTCTTGGGTGACATAGAATTGGGAGAGGCATCTTTTCTTCACCCCAAACAGCAAAATGCCTTGGGCCAGTGCAGTTCCTTCCCTTCATGGAATATGTTTTCAAAGATTTAAACCATACCTTGTGTGGTTCTTCACTACACCAGTTTTGTAGTTCTCTGGGTTTTGCTTATATCCTACACCAGGGGTAGGCAACCTTTCCCCTTTAAGGGCCGAGGGACTTCAGCTCCCAGAATCCCAGGAGCTACTGGCCAAGATGGGACTATTGGCCAACATGGCTGAGGCTTCTGGGAGTTGAAGTCCCTCGGCCCTTAAAGGGGAAAGGTTGCCTACCCCTGTCCTACACCTTTCATAGGCCCTTAAATGTGTTCCTGAAATCAACATTAACTTTATAACCACCTACTATGGACTATGGCATTTTCTCAGTGGACTTGGCTTCCTTGCATTTTAAACAAAAGTATAATTCTTTCAAACCAAGTACTTACTCAAATGGGAAATGGTTGATGAAGTCATGTAAGGAGGGGTCCTCTTGGACAAATTCACCTCAGATACAGCAGCATAATGAGGAGGTAATGAAACAAAATGTGACATGGATGGGTAGATCTGATGTGGAGAATAAGGCAACTGTTGTGAGAGCTGAGAAAAACCTGGTATAAAGGACCCAGTTGGGCTGGTTACAATGGGTAGATGTGAAACAGGCACTGCTTCTAAATATGAGAAAAAGGACCCATCTGTTCTCTTTACCTGGGTCATAGAGGAGTTTAGAGGAACTTGTGTGGTTAAGTGTTCTTCACGGTGGCCATTCAGACCTAGATGAGGTACATTTGCTGAAACATCTTGGACCACTGTATCTGTAGGCCCTCTGGTTCTGCCATTTGGGGCAGAAATTACAGGAAGGACTACTGGAATATGGGGAGGCAGTATCAGCCCCTTTGGTACAGGAGGTGCAAGGGTCACCGGAGAAGAAGAAGATTGAGGAGAATATGAGAGAGAGGAACGTCTGAGAGACTGATGTGGGGTGAATGGATAATGGGAAGCAGGAGCAGGAGGAGGAGACAGAGATATCTGCTTGCTGCTCTGTGTAACTGTCCTGTGGCCTGGCCAGGCTGGATGAAATGAAGGGCCAGGAGATGGCAGGAACTCAGATGCAGAAGAACGGCGGCAATGCAGAGGGGATTCCCTGGCCCCAGGAACAGCAGATCTGAAAGAAGCTCTGTTAGCAGGCTCAGGGAAAGGAGGAGATGCCGATGAGATAACTTTGGCATAAGGAGGAGGTGGCGGGACAGTGCCAGGAGAAGCATTGTAGTTACTGTAGTCTGGAGGAGGAGACTGGCAGTGGAAAGGGGAAGAAGACACTTTTATCTGAAGGGTGGAAACTAAAAAATAAAAAAGGACAGAAAAGGAAAGGGGGGGAGAATAAAATGGATTGATACTGTGGAATGATTAAAAAGTACCATTAATTAAAAGAAGACAAAAATGAAGAAATAAAGTAAAGTATAAAATCAAACTAGAGCCAATACATTAAAAAAAAAAAAAGATTAGTGGAGACATAGCTATTAAGAATACCCAGACAAAGCCAGGAAACTGCTAATTCTTTTAGTAGAAAAGTCAACGCACAACAAAGCACTGCCCTAGCCTGGTGATTTTCAGATTTTTAAACCATGGACCAAACAGTTTTTGTTCAACATCCACCTTTCAAGACTCTATGCAGCCAAGTTCTACAATGCCAAGCCTGATGGTGAGTGTTTGAGATCTCAAAAGGTTGCATTATTTATGATATTTTGGTGATCCAATAATGGTAGTGTCCAATTCAGATTCTGATGTTCCTCATTGCCCATGCAGATATTTTTTTTAAAGTTAAGTCAGTGTTCTATTTTATTGAATCCTCCATAGCTTATTGTCATGAATTAGGAACCCAGTGGTCTCCCATTTAAGCACTTGTGAGATCCTTAACTTCTTCATAATTCCTAAGTATATTCAGGCCATTCACTGGGTTCAAGGGAGTCTGTTAATTTACCAGGGCTGTCTTTGTAATTTTACAAATGGAATTATGTGATGTACAGATGAACTCCTGAACATCCAGGAGAAAAGCAACTGATAAACAGATCACCAGACTGGGTTACAGCCATGCATTGTAAAGAAACATCTCTATGCAAGCAGTGGTTCACTATGAGAAAATTAGTCCTTGTGTTAGTTTGGTGGTATGGTTGCCACTTTTGTATGGTTGCTTCTCACTCCCTTCCAATACTGAATATGCCAATAATGAGGAGACTGCAAAGGACAGAATATAATATAGTTCATTTCCATGCCAGAAGAGCCAGGCTTAGAGATGTAAAGGCCCATGGGCAAAAGAAAAAAAAGAAAAGAAAAGAAAAGAAGGAAGAAAAATTGGGGGGGGGGGAGGATGAAAATGGAAAAAAGTACAAAAACAGATTTTGGAATATTTACTTTTAGAATGAATAGTAAAATGTTTTAAGACAAGGTGTTTACATATTTACTTCCCCCAAATTATTTCTAAAAACTATATAACAGGAAGACTTTTATGTAACACAATGTAGCTGATCACTGCAATTTACTTGGTATCCTTTCTCAATTTGTTTTATGGAAATGAACAAATGATTTCTGTCTGCTTCACACTATGAATAATTAGAGGAGACAAAATAATTTTCTCTGTTTTACCAGGGTTAATGGATTATCCTGTTTTTGTTGTTTTTTGCTACCTCTTAATCTATTAAAGTGAAAAAACCAGAGGTTCTTTACAGTTCAGTAGCTTCAGTTCCATTTGTGACAAAAATATTTTAATTTTTTGTACCTATTGCCTGACTGACCTGCACTTTTAATACATCAAACATGATGGCTGAGATCCCAGATCATCAGATGTAACTATGATTCTGGACCTCCATCATCGTAGCTCCATCTGATAATGCTACCCTCCAAATTTACCTTTTCAGTCTGCCAGCACACAACCAAAGGTTTCTGAGGTGCTGCAGACTGTGGCAATGGAAAATGATGTCTGCAGTGCTTTCCTGGGTGTGGGATGCACTGAGAATAGGCAGCTGAGAAGACGCCTTGGGATCCTCCCGCTACTGCCTCTCTAAACGCACCCCATAGCTAGGAGAGAACTGCAGACATCTGTTTCCAGGGCATCAATCTGTGGCACCTCAGAAGCTGTTCAGTTCAGCGGGGGTGTGGGCTGGTAGAAAAAGTAGAGTTTGGTTGTAAATACCCCTAATGACTGTTAATGTTTGGTTGTTAATGACCCTAAATGTGAATCCCAAAAGTTACAAGATCTTAAGCCTGGCTTACACTTTCATTAATTCTGAACAGGATGCCAGATAATGATTTTATGCCAAAAATGTATATAAATATATCATATGAATATAATACATTTTATGTTCCTAAAGTAACAAAGTGATTTTTAATCTGTAAAAGATGCTAACATCTAATTTTTTTCAATTTTTTTTGAAAACTTCTGTTTTCTCCCCTAAGAAAATAAACTGATTTCCCCTCCCCTCAATTTCGGGAAATTTGAGCTACATCTCTGTCCATGCTGAAGAGGTACTTCTATGGAGAATCACAACCTCACAATGTCATACTCCTCTCCCATGTGGATACAGCTCATTGGCAATCTTACTGGCAGTGGTATGGCAAGAAAGAGCAATCAGACTGCTCAGGTAAAATTTTAAATGCTCTTTGATCTAGAGCTACTGAAAGCATCTTTTCTGTTTCTCTATAGAAATGCAGATGTGGGTTAACAAGCCTAAGGCCAGGATCTTGTTCACTGGTTGTGTGGTGTAAAATTATGCCTCCATATCAATACTGGAACTCACCGCTGAACTCACTGTTGATCATGCAACAGTAGTATGGCTGTGCATTCTCCTGTTGTTCAGCAATTGATCCAGCATTCCACCCATGGCTCAAGACCATGCTTACAGAATCTCCTAAACAGTACAACTGCTTGTACAACAGTTCACAATGGTTTAACTGGACTTGTGGATCCCGAGTAGGTTCCCACCTTGTGCAAGCCCAAGAAAGTGCAACTACTTGGATAACAGCATTTATGATGTTACAGTGTCTTCAGACATGAAGCTGAAATGAGCCCTTTTCACATTATTCATGCCATGTCAACAAGCTAAGGCAGGGCAGATTGTGAAAGACAAATGGAACGTAACCAATGTTAGCTTTCCATTCACACCCATAGTGATTTAAAGCAGAGTCAGTTTAATTCCTTGGATATAAAAAATCCTACAGAAAATGAGAACCATCTGAAAGTGAATTGAATACTGAGCTGAGTTTCTGAACATCAACAGTATCTATGCAACAATATCCCTCTATGTACCATTTTGCACTACCTTTGCTGTTTGATTGAAGTATTTTCAAACCACAAAATAACTACAGCAAAGCATCACAAGCCAAATGGTTTCCATAAAAGCACAATAAACAGCCAAGAGTTAGAGGAGACAAGGAGGGGAAGTGCTGGGTTTGCATTGCTTACAAAACCAAGATACATGCCTGTGGTAGAGGTTCTTCTTTCCAGAGACTCTTGGCGCTGCTGCTGCTGCTGCTCCATTGCTTGCCTAACAGAAAAGATTTAAAAGAGTTCAGTTCAGTTTCTACAACTGCTTGTCAGCAAATACTCCCTAGAATGAGACAGGCCTAATTTAGAAATGGATACTTGGCCAGAATTTGGCCTGCTAACCCAAATGCTCATCTATGGTATCCTTTTTTTATATTTAAGTGGTTGCCGTTGAGCAAGAATGTGGCATTGTCTGATTTCACTCACTGTGAGTTTGTGCAGCCTTAGCCCAAACCTATGCTATAGGAGGCAATCTGCTCTTAGCTGAGCATAGAGGGCCAAGTGCCTAGTCATTGTCACCTAAAGCAACTCAAAGCTTTTCTTTCTTCTTCAAAAAGCAACAGGTTTCTGTTTAGCCAGTACAGAAATTGCTTTCTGCAAGGATGGATTGCAGCGGTTAACAATGTGTGGTCAGTAGCCTGCAGCCCTCAAGGTCATTTTTGCATGTCCCAATGCTCCAATATGCCACTACTAAAATCTGCATGGTCTAAGGCTGCATCTACACTGCAGAAATAATGCAGTTTTACACCACTTTAACTGCCATGGCTCAATGCTATGGAAATCTGGAATTTGTACTTTAGAGAAATATTTAGCCTTCTTTGTCAGAGAGCTCAGGTGCCACAACAAACTGTAAGTCCCAGGATTCCCTAGCATTGAGCCATGGCAGTTAAAGCAGTGACAAACTGTATTAATTCTACAGTGTAGATGCAGCGTGGTGCTGATGCAGCTGTTGAGAGAACCCTGTTGTCAAAAACCAGCTCTGGTGCAAGCAATTCAAAAGAGAAGAAGCCATATATTTTTCTGTACTCTTCCCTTCTAGAAGGGAAGAAAATTCTTCGCCTTGTAGGCTGGTAGGGATGACAGCAGACTTGAACACTCTTTTACACCATGGAGAATCACCACAGTTGCTTTCAAGTTTCAACAGTAATGGCAATACTGGCAGGAACCTTAGCAGTGTAGAGCCCAGTGGTTTCAATGGAGTATAATGCAACCCTCAATCCCAGGAAACTGTTCTCTCTTGAAATATCGGAATGGCTACTGGTCCTGAATTCCAGAGATACGGTCCTGAATTCCAGAGATACTTGAATAAAATATCTGGATGGAATTGTAAAACATGTCTATGTGGTTTTGATTTATTTGCTTTTATTGATTCTACTACTAGCAGAAACAACTAAGACCTGAAGCAACTACTGAAGAAGGCCAACGAGGAAAGTGCCAAGGTAGGCTTAATGCTGGACATCAAGAAAACAAAGAAAATGGCAACAGAAGATCTACAAGAATTCATTCTAGATAACAAGAAAACTGAAACAGTCAAAGAGTTCCCATACCTTGGATCAAATATTGATTGGAATGGTGACTGCAGTCAAGAAATTAGAAGAAGACTAGGATTGGGAAGGGCCACTTTGAAAGAATTGGACAAGATCCTAAAGTAGTAAAGATTTAACTCTGAACACTAAAGTGAGGATTGTCCAATCCATTATGTTCCCCACCATCATATACAAATGTGAGAACTGGAGAATGAAGAAAGCTGACAGGGGGAAAGTCAACTCATTTGAGATGTGGTGCTGTAGAAGAGTGCTGAGGATACCATGGGTGAGCAAGAAGGCAACCAAATCGGTTCTAGAACAGATCAAGCCCAAACTCTCCCTGGAAGCCAAGATGACTAAATTGAAACTGTCTTACTTTGCAAAGCAAAGCAGCTTCATTTATATATCGCTTCATATCGCGCTATGGGATGTCTAAGCGGTTTACAACTGTAAGTTCATTGCCCCCCAACAGTTGGGTACTCATTTTAGCAACTCGGAAGGATGCAGGTCTGAGTCTAGCCTGAGCCCTGGCTAGTATTAACTTGCAACCTTGGGGTCTATGAGTGAGTGGCTGCAGTACAGGCATTTAACCACTACGCCACCAGGGCTCCTGGCCATCTCATGAGAAGGCATGAATCACAGGAAAAAGCAATGATGCTAGGAAAGATATAGGACAGTAGAAAGAGAGGAAGACCACATTCCAGATGGTTAGACCAAATCAAATTGGCCACAGGTCTGAGCCTGCAAGACTTGAGCAAAGCAGTAGTGGACAGAGTGTCTTGAAGATGTCTCATCCACGGGCTCGCCATGAACAAACATTGATTCAAGGGCAGTTAAGAACAACAAACCCCAAGCCACACAATATTTCTCTCTAATCCCAAGTGTATTTATTCCAGGACTTCTTATATGAAACACTGCCTGCCTCTTCTGTCCATTAATTTTATGTTTTAATTTACCCTTTTAATTGATATTTGTATTTAATATATTTTTAATGGGGGGTTATTGTTATTTGTAATATTGTTTTATTATTTATTCTGGGCGAGTTTTATCTAATGTAATTTTAGCTTTGAGCCGCCTTGATTGCTTCGGCAAAAGGCGGGGTAAAATAATAATAATAATAATAATAATAATAATAATAATAATAATAATTTATAATATTTCTGAAACACCCCCTCCATTCAATGAATTCTCCAGATATTTCCAATAAAGCCACCAACCCAATAAAATACAACAATTTCAAACAAAAACCAAAACAAAACAGATAACATACTTAATAACAATTTAGAGAGCCATTACCAAATGGGAACCTCAGTAAGTAAAGATTTGGTGGAACACTACAGGTTTTTAACAAATATATAAAAGTCAATGACAAAGGAGCCATCCTAATCTTCTTGGGAAGGGAGTTCCACAGTTAAGGAGCCATCCTAATCTTCTTGGGAAGGGAGTTCCATGTAGAAGACGGGTACTTCTACATGGAAGTACCCGTCTTGGATCCCGATCAATCTCACCTTGTTGGTGGGACATCTAACATGGGATCAGATGAGTATCAGGTGCAACAGATTATATTTTAAAAAGGCCCACAATTCTGTGTGCATCATTTTATTCTTCATGCTTGCATCAATCTCCTATGCTAGGTAATTACACTTTAGTCATATGTAATTCTGAGGAAATCCCACCACAGGGCCTTTCACATCCTAACATCTTGAAGGTCACAGTTATAATAGTAGCCTGGTGGTACAGTGGTTAAATGCCTGTACTGCAGCTGCTCACTCACAAACCACAAGGTTGTGAGTTCAATATCAGCCATGGACTCAGGGTTGACTTAACCTGGCATTCTTTTGAGGTCGCTAAAATGAGTACCCAGCTTGTTGGAGCAATTAGCTTACACATTGTAAACTGTTTAGGGAGTGTATAAGTGCACTGATAAGTTGCATAGAAATGTACTTGCTATTGCTATAATCTGACTTCTTTAGCTAATTAGAAAGCACAAACACTAGTACATCCATTTGAGCCTACATATTAATACAAACAACACACTATGTTTATCTTTAGAAATCACTCATAACGCAGGGTGGTAGTGGTGGTGGGAATCCTTTACTTCTAATTCTATATACTGAAGAAAGATGAATCAAATATACCGTATTTATATATAAGTGATGCCAGCACCAGCCCATTCAACAACTGAGGCCGCGGCTGGAAGGAGGCCTCCTTCCAGCCGCGGCTTCAGTTCAATGGGCTGGTCTTGGGATCGCTCCGATCCCAGCACCAGCCCATTCCACAACTGAGGCCGCGGCTGGAAGGGAGGCCTCCTTCCAGCCGTGGCTTCAGTTCAATGGGCTGGTCCTGGGATCGCTCCGATCCCAGCACCAGCCCATTCCACAACTGAGGCCGCGGCTGGAAGGAGGCCTCCTTCCAGCCGCGGCTTCAGTTCAATGGGCTGGTCCTGGGATCGCTCCGATCCCAGCACCAGCCCATTCAACAACTGAGGCCGCGGCTGGAAGGAGGCCTCCTTCCAGCCGCGGCTTCAGTTCAATGGGCTGGTCCTGGGTTCGCTCCGATCCCAGCACCAGCCCATTCAACAACTGAGGCCGCGGCTGGAAGGGAGGCCTCCTTCCAGCCGCGGCTTCAGTTCAATGGGCTGGTCCTGGGATCGCTCCGACCCCAGCACCAGCCCATTCAACAACTGAGGCCGCGGCTGGAAGGAGGCCTCCTTCCAGCCGCGGCTTCAGTTCAATGGGCTGGTCCTGGGATCGCTCCGACCCCAGCACCAGCCCATTCAACAACTGAGGCCGCGGCTGGAAGGAGGCCTCCTTCCAGCCGCGGCTTCAGTTCAATGAGCTGGTCCTGGGATCGCTCCGATCCCAGCACCAGCCCATTCAACAACTGAGGCCGCGGCTAGAAGGAAGCCTCCTTCCAGCCGCGGCTTCAGTTCAATGGGCTGGTCTTGGGATCGCTCCGATCCCAGCACCAGCCCATTCAACAACTGAGGCCGCGGCTGGAAGGGTGGCCTCCTTCCAGCCGCGGCTAAAGTTCAATGGGCTGGTCCTGGAATCGCTCCGATCCCAGCACCAGCCCATTCAACAACCGAGGCCGTGGCTGGAAGGAGGCCTCCTTTTAGCCGCGGCCTCGGCCCTTTGTGTATATTCGCCTTATAAGATGCACCAACTTCCCCACCCACCTTTTGGGGAAGAAAAAGTGCGTCTTATATGGCGAAAAATACGGTACCAAAAGGAAATTAGAACCAGTAGACTTAAAATATATCTTTCTTTAAATTAACAAAAAGCCAACATCTCCCTTTGAAGCAGACTGCAATGAGATTTTACTGAAAATTCAGCAGCAGCAACAACAACTGGGGCATTCCTGATGAAAATTAAATGCATTATTTTGAATTATGAAGTCTTATGAGGTCTTAGAAATACACATCCTAATCTCTGAGAGATGTTGCTACTGACTGCATTCAAATGATAACAAGTAAATTCATAAAGTTTATGAAGCCTAGGCTCTTTGGCTGTGCATTCATCCTTTATCCTCTTTTTATCCCTCCCATTGTGTGACAGCTTTCTTCAGGAGATCCTGGCTCGAATTAGGTCACAGTTTGCTGTTATATCCAAACCAGTGAACTCTGGTTTAACATGGGTGAACAAATCATTATCAGTCCCAGAGAATATTAATTATATAGAGCCATCCCAATCTGGCTTCTGGACTTCGGGGGTATGCAGACGAGCGGCCCTAGGCCGCCCTGGGAAGCAGAGGATCGAGGCCGAGGCTGCCGGACATCTCGGCCCCGATCCTCCCTTTAGCCGCTTGCAAAAGGAGCACTAAAATAGCGCTCCTTCTGCAAGCTACGAAAGGGGCACTGCAAAAGGAGTGGCACGCCTCTTTGGCATCTCTTCCGGCTCAGCATGTGCGAACGCTGAGCTGGAAGGACGTAATGTGTCATGTGGACAGGCCGTCACTCTGATGACATCCTCAGGAAGGGGATAGGGCACCCAGCATCCGGCTGCCCCTCCCCTTCCTTGCCTCCAACACGCCGCAAAGGGCCCGTCTGCAGAGGCTTAAAGTCTGGAACAGAAATCATCATGGTAAATATAGGGATGTAATTCTTCACTAAGTTTCTTCTTGAAGGAAGTAACAAGTAATTTTAATAATTCTCTTCCCACTGTGGAAAGAAAACCACAAATTTGCATGTGGTTGTTTTGCAGAAAACAGAATTTTTTACATAAGAAATAGCATTTTCAGCACAGAAAATCCTGTTTTCTGTGAGAGAAAAAAAACACACCTGATTTTTTTACATAATAAATTCAGAATTATGAATAGGCATTGACAACTGTGGTTTTCTAAGACTTGATCCTGAACTGCAAAAATTCTCTTCATTCTGGTTTTCTTCTCTGGGTTTCTCAACACTAAAAAATATGTTTTCTGACCATTTTGCAAATATTTTCAAATATTCCTTTCATACCTAGTAGATGATTTACACCGGAGAATGGATGACAGCAGTGCTACCCTGTTGATTCTCCTAGAACCCTCAGTGGTTTTTGCTAACACTGGCCACTGCATCCTTCTGGACCATCTTTCCAGGTTGGGACCTGATGTGTGGTATCAACAAAATGTTTCCAAACTGATGTGGAGGTAGGGGCTAGAATGATAATGCTGAACGACCTCTCTTTAACCCCTTAGCTCTGGCCTTTGGTGGTGCCTCAAGGCTCCATTTTGTCATCCATGTTTTAAAACATTTACATAAGTGTTAGACAACAAGAAGAGTCCAAAGTCCAAAGGTGTGAATTTTTTTTTGAATGATGCCACTACTTTGATACGTGAGTGTCTGGCTTATATATTGTGTTGTTTATGCCTATCTATACTCAAAATATGGCTAACAGAGCTTATAGAAGCATTACATACCATATTTTTCGGCATATAAGACGCATTTTTTCTTCCCCAAAACGAGGGTGGGGAAGTTGCTGCGCCTAATGAAGCGAATATACAAGCTGAGGGCAAACTGCCGAGGCCTAGGCTAAAAGTAGGCCTCATTTCAACCTCAGCCTTGGTGCTCCAGTGGGCTCCTCCCATCCCAGGAAGAGCCCATTGGAGCAGCCAGGATGGGGGTGGAAAGAGTCCTCTTTTCCTGGCTAGTTGAATGTGCTCCTCCTCTTTCCACCCCCATCCTGGGTGCTTCAATGGACTCCTCCTGGGGTGCTCCAGTGGACTCCTCCCATCCCAGGAAGAGTCCACTGGAGCACCCAGGACGGGGGTGGAAAGAGTCCCCCCCTTGAAGAAATCTGCCAAGAAAACCCTCATGGTAGGATCAAAATGAGCCAGAAATTACTCCAAGGCACTGGATTAGTACCCTGGCCAAGTTACACTGTCTCAGCCTCAGAGGGTGGAAATGGCAAACTCCCTCCTCTGAAGAAATCTGCCAGGAAAACCCTCATGGTAGGATCAAAATGAGCCAGAAATTACTCCAAGGCACTGGATTAGTACCCTGGCCAAGTTACACTGTCTCAGCCTCAGAGGGTGGAAATTGCAAACTCCCTCCTCTGAAGAAATCTGCCAGGAAAACCCTCATGGTAGGATCAAAATGAGCCAGAAATTACTCCAAGGCACTGGATTAGTACCCTGGCCAAGTTACACTGTCTCAGCCTCAGAGGGTGGAAATGGCAAACTCCCTCCTCTGAAGAAATCTGCCAGGAAAACCCTCATGGTAGGATCAAAATGAGCCAGAAATTACTCCAAGGCACTGGATTAGTACCCTGGCCAAGTTACACTGTCTCAGCCTCAGAGGGTGGAAATTGCAAACTCCCTCCTCTGAAGAAATCTGCCAGGAAAACCCTCATGGTAGGATCAAAATGAGCCAGAAATTACTCCAAGGCACTGGATTAGTACCCTGGCCAAGTTACACTGTCTCAGCCTCAGAGGGTGGAAATTGCAAACTCCCTCCTCTGAAGAAATCTGCAAGGAAAAACCTCATGGTAGGATCAAAATGAGCCAGAAATTACTCCAAGGCACTGGATTAGTACCCTGGCCAAGTTACACTATCTCAGCCTCAGAGGGTGGAAATCGCAAACTCCCTCCTCTGAAGAAATCTGCCAGGAAAACCCTCATGGTAGGATCAAAATGAGCCAGAAATTACTCCAAGGCACTGGATTAGTACCCTGGCCAAGTTACACTGTCTCAGCCTCAGAGGGTGGAAATGGCAAACTCCCTCCTCTGAAGAAATCTGCCAGGAAAACCCTCATGGTAGGATCAAAATGAGCCAGAAATTACTCCAAGCCACTGGATTAGTACCCTGGCCAAGTTACACTGTCTCAGCCTCAGAGGGTGGAAATGGCAAACTCCCTCCTCTGAAGAAATCTGCCAGGAAAACCCTCATGGTAGGATCAAAATGAGCCAGAAATTACTCCAAGGCACTGGATTATTACCCTGGCCAAGTTACACTATCTCAGCCTCAGAGGGTGGAAATGGCAAACTCCCTCCTCTGAAGAAATTTGCCAGGAAAACCCTCATGGTAGGATCAAAATGAGCCAGAAATTACTCCAAGGCACTCGATTATTACCCTGGCCAAGTTACACTGTCTCAGCCTCAGAGGGTGGAAATGGCAAACTCACTCCTCTGAACAAATCTGCCAGGAAAACCCTCATGGTAGGATCAAAATGAGCCAGAAATTACTCCAAGGCACTGGATTATTACCCTGGCCAAGTTACACTGTCTCAGCCTCAGAGGGTGGAAATGGCAAACTCCCTCCTCTGAAGAAATCTGCCAGGAAAACCCTCATGGTAGGATCAAAATGAGCCAGAAATTACTCCAAGGCACTGGATTAGTACCCTGGCCAAGTTACACTGTCTCAGCCTCAGAGGGTGGAAATTGCAAACTCCCTCCTCTGAAGAAATCTGCCAGGAAAACGCTCATGGTAGGATCAAAATGAGCCAGAAATTACTCCAAGGCACTGGATTAGTACCCTGGCCAAGTTACACTGTCTCAGCCTCAGAGGGTGGAAATGGCAAACTCCCTCCTCTGAAGAAATCTGCCAAGAAAACCCTCATGGTAGTGTCAAAATGAGCCAGAAATTACTCCAAGGCACTGGATTACTCTGGCCAAATCACACTCTCTCAGCCTCAGAGGATGGAAATGGCAAAAAAAAAAAAAAAACCTTGAAGAAATCTGCCAAGAAAACCCTCATGGTAGGGTCAAAATAAGCCATAAATTACTCCATAAGCCAATGGCCTAAAAACTCCAAAGGTACCAATCCATCTGATCTTGGAAGCTAAGCAGGGTCAGCCCTGGATAGTCCTTGGATGAGAGACTGCCAAAGAATCCCAGGTGCTGCAGGCTGTATTTCAGAGGAAGGAACTGGCAAAACCACTTCTCGAGTCTTCCTTGCCTAAGAAATCCCTAAGAAATTCATGGAGTCACCATAAGGCGACAGGAGACTTGCAAGAAAGTTGGGCAGGGAATTTGTGCAATACCTGGCCCTGCTGCTGGCTTAAACTTACATGTACAACTTAAAATTGTTCTTAAACTGCTGTTAACTTTATACAGTTGATATAAAATATTTTACTACAGTATTTGGTTAAGAATCTTTTTTTTCTAGATTTTCCTCCTTTAAAATTGGGTGCGTCTTATATGCCGGAGCGTCTTATATGCCGAAAAATATTAATTTGATTAATTGATTGATTGACATTCTGCTTTTTCCCCAAACAGGACTCAAAGTCCTTACAATATAGGTTAAAACAGGACATCTAAAACTATATAAAATACAAAAATTAAAAAAAAGCCTTGAAAGATTGTTGTTGTTGTTGTTAGCTGCTTTCGAGTAAATTTTGATTAATGGCAACCCTTTGAATGATATGTCTCCAAGCCTCCCTACCTTCTATCTCCTTGCTCAGATCCTGCAGGCTCAGCCACATGGTCTTCCTGATTGAATCTATCCATCTAGCATGAGGTCTTCCTCTCTTTCTACTGCCCTCTACCTTTCCCATCATTGTCTTTTCTAATTGGTTGTGCCTTCTCATTATGTGGCTGAAGTATGAAAGATACATTCATTTAAAACATTACTTTTAAAACATTAAAAATTAAAGTAATTAAAACACTAAAAATACACATTACATACTTTTAAATAAGCACATTTTATTTGGACCAGTAAAATGTGAGTGCATTACCAGTGAAGCGAATCATATACCTTTTGGGACATGGGTGTGCAGAGCCTCCAGGGTTCAGGGTGCGGCCTGTTCTTACCCTATTAGAACTTTAGAGGATTGTACCCATCCTGAACCTACAATTTTTGGACACACAGCCCTACTGCCTTGATGTTGAACTTGGTGCGGAAACCCGATTAGCCTCATCCTAAAAACACGTTCATCCTAAAATTAATGTCCAATCATGCCCCTAGCAGCTTCTGGAAAAGCACAAGGATTCTACTAGAGTGGCTGGACTTATTTTAAGTGGGGTGTTTCAAAAACAAGTGTGACCAATTTGAAAAAAGCCCTATCTCTTCCCAAACTAAATCAGGTCCATCCAAAAGTTCTGAAAATGGCCCCTAATGGCCAACTGCACATTCATATGCTTTTTTGGGCATTGACAGGCCATTTCAACCCCTCCAGAAATTGGGATCAGGGGCTGAAATTGCTTGCAAGCTGCACTTTGCTCACCCTTGTTTTACAATACAGAATCACACATCTTTATCTACCATAATTACTATGGTAGATAAAACTGCCAGAATGTGCTCCACAGAACATGATCTTCTATTCCTACTATTACTTCTATTGTCCACGCTTTTTAAAAAGAAGCTTAAGAAATAAACTCATCAACACATTATGCAGATGTCCTTTGAACTCATGTTAGATTTATTGCTCTGCCCTACCATGTCTTATATCTAATAAACAACTGATCTTGGTCATTCAAACCATTTGATTTTATTAGCCATACTACTACAAGAAAAGGTTAAGGGCAACAACAGCAGCTGCAACTACAGCAATAGTAGCACAAATAGTAGTGGGAGCAGCAGTAAAGCTACTCAAAGTGGTAAAGTTACTCAAAAGACTAAACTATAAATTGTGTATGATGTATGGACTCTCACTTCACACTTAGAGAAGCAGACCAGTAAATCACTAATGGAGGAGGAATAGGAAGAGAAGGAGGCTTGTTAGAAAACCAAAAACACTGCTGTACTTGCAGGCTTGTCTCATTCATATCTTGGTCAGGGATAGCAACAACATGTAAACATCCAATGTTGATATAAAATGACCTTGATGTTGAGGAATCTTTCCTGATGAGACTCATACTACAGAATGGAATTGAAAGAGTTCACAATGCTACAATCACAACTAGTAAATGTTTTGATCAACACAGCATAGGCTGCCAAAACCCTGGATTTAATGGATGATTACTGTAAACATTGAAAGTAACTAAAATTAACCATCAACTTTGATAGGATAAACATTCTGTCAATTGTGCCAAGTCTGATATTGTCTTCAGACTGTTGAACCGTAATGGACCTGCACAGTTACACACTTTCTGAATGAAATCACTGGTTATTTGATAAAAATCTATGGTAACTAATTATCAACTATCATTTATTTTAGTATTTTAAAAAGTAAAATTTGAATTTCCAAAATTTTACAGAGTTTTGCTCCTCCTTACCTTCTCTGAATTTCCATTTCATCTGGCGAAGGTCCATTTTGAACCTGGCGTTGAGTCGTTGGACCTAAAAGATATTAGAAAAATACAGTAATCAGTGCCAAGGTGATAAGCTAATCTCTATGAGACCAAAGAAGAGGTATTTATTCAAGGATTAATTAAAATTGAGTAGTATCCAGTGGCTAGCTAGGACACAATGTCATGTCAATGGATATTGTTTCTGCAGCTGCTCTCTGTTGATGACTTAAAAGCCATGAAAGATATAGCATATTCAACAACCACTAACAGATGCCACTATAGCATGAGCATTACAGACTAAGATGTTTGTACCAAAGAAAACATCATGCAGGATGAAACCATGAATTAGGATAAAAGCCCAGAATTCCCAATCTCATGTTTTCAAGGAAAGGCAAATGAGAATTGTGGGAAACATGGTGGGTAAGGTTATATGTCCCAAACTGGTTTAACTGTTTTCCCTCACAGCTAAGGATGTTCAATGGATTTGTTCAGTCTGCACTCAGAAGTACAATGACCTGATCTAAGCCTTCTGGAGCAGTGCGTCTAATGCAGGGACAGGCAACCTTTTTTAGACCTGGGCCGGTCTCCCATAGCCCAGGTCTCAGCTGGGCCGAGGGGGGGGGAATGGCAGCACGTGCGCTCACACGCGTGCGCACCCTCCTCCACCGCACACACACGGTCGCCACCATAGCGCGTGCGGCCGCAGCCGCCACGGGCATGTCGCGGCCGCCATTTTGGAAGTCCAAATCGCGGCCGCGCTGCGTTTGTGCATGTGCAAGAGTACTGCACATGCGCAAACGCATCGCGACCGCCATTTTGACTTCCAAAATGGCGATCGCAGCGAGTGCGGCCGAAAACACGCCCCAGGCTGTAGGTTGCCGGTCCCTGGTCTAATGGAACACAGTTATCCTCTGGATTTTGCATTTCTCTGAATTTTGAAATTCTGTCCTTGGATCAAAATGTATACCAAAATATTCATAAAATATGTGTTTTAAGATAACATACTTTTTGAAATGCATTTAAATACATTTTGAACTGTGAATGTTATGAGCAAATAAATTTAATTTTGTTCAGATTTTTTTTTTAAAAAAACTATCATGAACTAAGTTGTTTCAAATTCAGGTTTGTTCTGAATACGGTAACTATAGTGGTTCAGTTTGGATGTACAGTAATGGGATGTTACGGTTAATTAACCTGGGTTGTCCCTAGTTTAGCAGGAGTTAGATGGCAGAGGCACTAGATCCTATCTGATCATGGACACTAAGCAGTACCAGGTCTCGTTAGTACTTGGATGGGAGACTACCAATGAATACCAGGTGCTGAAGGCTGTATTTCAGATGAAGGAACTGGCAAAACACCTCTGAGCATAGAAAACCCTATGGAATTCGAATGGTTGCTATAAGTCAATGGGCAACTTATCCAAGTTGTCTCAACACATTGAGCAGACTGCCAAGGGCATGCTAATCCCAACAAGATTTCTTTCCTCCAGTGACAAAACAAATGGATTTTTCCCCTTGCAGAGGTTTCTGCAATTTGTGTAGTGCAGGGGTAGGCAACCTTTCCCCTTTAAGGGCCAAGGGACTTCAGCTCCCAGAAGCCTCAGCCATGTTGGCCAATAGTCCATGTTGGCCAATAGCTCCTGGGATTCTGGGAGCTAAAGTCCCTCGGCCCTTAAAGGGGAAAGGTTGCCTACCCCTGGTGTAGTGTCTCTGCAAAAAACCTAGGGTCTTTTCCATTTGTGAAGTAAAATGCACACAGGCAGCAAGCGCAGGAAGACTGGACCAATAGATGAAAAAGGTGCAAAGTACTTTTCCAATGTTTCTAATTTCTTAAAGTCCATGCAAAAATGCAGCAGCTATTGCAGATTAACTGTACAATTTATATAAAAAACAAACAAACCCCAAACCCATCCTTTATGACAGACAGAAAATATATCACTGATGAGGATAAAACCATTGCAATTTCTTGTTTGGAAACATTTCCTTTTGCAGTACAGTTCCCCACTCACCATGGTCACTGTCAATCCAAAAAAATTCTACTTTGTCAAGCTGCATATGTGTATAATGTCATGTTGGAAATAACCTTAATCCTACAAACTACCTGAAGACTAACCACTGTTGAATTAAACATTCTCATGACCCTAAAGCTAGTGTTACAGGGTGCTGCCCTGCTCCACTCTGGGTACGTGAAGTTCAGTTTTGCATTTATGTTCTGCCAAACTTCATGAATATATCCAGCACAGATAATTATTTTTAGCAGCAGGCAGCGGGATTTCACATACACTTGACCTGTCTGAAGCTGACCACAGTCACTTGCTTCAGGGGCTGATTGCACATTAAACACAAATGTGTGTAATTGAACTCTGGAGTCAGATGATTTTAAAGAATGAAAACAAACTATAGAAAGCAACAACTCAGAGCAGAGAAGCAGTGAAGGAAGGAAGAGAACTTAACCTTTCACTCTCCTGCTTTTAATGCTCCAAATTGTCTCCCCCAACTACAGTCAGCCCTCCATATCCATGGCTTCAAGCATCCACGGCTTGAAAATGTTTTAAAAAATTTAAATTCTGAAATGCAACCATGATTTTGCCATTTTATATAAAGGACACCAATTTACTATCCATTGTATTTAATGTGCCTTGAACATCCATGTTCTGGAACCAAACTCCGGTGGATACAAAGAGTCCACTGCAATATTTCCCTAGAAACAAACAGGTTTTTGGAACAATTTCTACAGCATGGGTGGGTAACATATGGCCCTAGGACTGTATATGACCCCTCAAGGCTGTTCTCATAGCCCTCAACCAATGTGACCAAACATCTTCCTTTTCTACAAGATATCCTACACTTCAACCTTCTATTCAGGAGAAATTCAAAAATGTCCTCCATTTCGAGTATGATTAACAAGCCCATTGAGTAACACCACATTTGCTGTTCCTCTTTGAGAAATTTGTCTACTTGGTAGCCTGTCCTTGCTGGAAATAGAGAGAGAACAATGGATCCTTCTCAAGTTCTTTTTTCCTAGGAGCAGCAACAGCAAAGAAGACATGCCCCCAGAACTTGGGGCTCATGCCTTGGAGGGTAAAAGGACTGCAAACATATTAGGCAATGGGCTGCTTGAGGACACAGTGCAAATATTGAAAGTTTTTTTCCTTAGTTTCAGCACAATGGACAAATGAAAGGAATGATTTAAATATAGATTCAGTCAAGGGTTTGTTGCTAGTAAAGCACAGTTTAAAGCAGTGATTCCCAAAGTGGGTGCTACCGCCCCCTGGTGGGTGCTGCAGCGATCCAGGGGGGCGGTGATGGCCACAGGTGCATTTGGGGGCGATGAATAACTGTAAGGGGGTGGTGAAAGCATAAAAGAAAGAAGAGAAGATTTAGAAAAATTGATTTATGTATTACTGTTCACCGCCCAGATTGGTTATCCACTAGGGCGGTATATAAATAAACTATATTATTATTATTATTATTATTATTATTATTATTCCGCTCATAACGCTTAATTTTTCTTTGAACAATGTACTGGACATTGGCTCGGTTCCCGCATACTTCCTCACTTGCATTGAGGTATGTGCAATCACGCACTGCTACTGTTCATGTCCACTGATTTGCCGTTCCAAAACACGTGAGCACTACGAGCATTGCTGCGGGCAACTGCCACTCGTGTGATTGGTCAAAAGCCTGGAACGGCAGCGGCAGTACTGGCTACTGGCAGTACTACCAGCAGATTTTGGAGCACGCTATGAATCAGGAGATTTCCCATAATTATTACGGGAAAATTACGGTGTAATATAACTCTAAGTTAGATTGTTGTGATATTGTGACAAGTTAAAGTTAACTAACAAATAGTGTGACTATAATTGGTGAGTATTATTTATTTATTTTGTAATAATTATATGCGCTTTCCAATTAATAATATCATGTGTATTTATTTCATTAGTATTTATTTTAGTTTGTTTTTTACAAAAATATTTCAAAAAATTACAAAAAATATTAATTAAAAATACCTCAATAAAATTTTTATTTTTTCTACAGATAATAATGGCTCAAACAAAGAAAAAATGTAGACAATATAATATTGAATATTTGAAATATGGCTTTATTGAGTCGCCTGTAAACAATACATTACCAATGTACCTGATTTGCCAGAAAGTTTTATCAAACGAAGCTATGAAGCCTTCCAGACTACAAGAACATCTGACTAAAATTCATGGTGATAAAAAAGATAAGGATTTATCTTATTTTTGAACACTAAAAGAATTTTTTTCCAAACAACCAACATTGGCAAAACTCTTTTCAACCGCAACCATACAAGATGGTGATGGCTTGCTTGCTTCTTACAATATTTCATTAATGATTGCCAAATCGGGAAAACCTCATACTATTGGTGAAGAACTAATTATACTGGCTATAAGTGAAGTAATATGTATTGTGTTACACAAGCCAGTGTCTGATATTATCAAGAACATTTCATTGAGCAATAATACAGTGCAAAGAAGAATTGATGAAATGGATCAAGATGTTGAAGATTGTGTGGCTATTTAAAAACATCTCAGTTTTCTATTCAACTTGATGAGTCAACGTTGTTAGGAAATGAAGCTTTACTTTTAGCATATGTGCGGTTCATGAAGGAAGAACAAATTTGCCAAGAGTTATTATTTGCTAAATATTTGCAAACTGATACTAAAGGAGAATCAATATTTCATGCACTGGATGAGTTTTTTAAAGAAAAAGAAATACCTCTGAGTAATATCTTATCAGTAGCCACAGATGGTACTCCAGCGATAGTAGGGGGTGCTACAGGGGTTTTCTTGCATATTTAAAAAAGGAGGTGCCGAATGCATTCACAGTACACTGTGTCATCCATCATCAACATCTAATTGCCAAAAATTTAAGTGTACACCTACATAATTCATTACACTATGTAATTAAAGCTATCAACACAATCAGAAGCAAATCACTGAATGACAGATTATTTAAACAGCTTTGTATTGAAAACGATGAAGAATTTAATCGTTTGCTGCTTCATACAGAAGTTCGTTAGTTGTCAAAGGGTGCCTGTTTAGTTAGATTTTATAAGCTGTTTAACTCAGTGCTGGAGTTCTTGAAAGATAAAAATGATGCTTTACGATCCAATTTAATTCAATCCAAAAGTGACATCGCTTACTTGACCGACTTGTTTCAAAAATTTAATGAAAGCAATCTTCAGCTTCAAGGTGATGAACTGAATTTAATAAAAACAAAATCTGTTATTTCTGCATTTGTGACAAAACTTCTTCTGTACAAACGAAATTTTGGACGAGGGGAATTCAACCAGTTCCCAAATTTATCAGGAGCAGAACAAAAAGATGAAGACATGCTTTCTTATTATGAGCACTTGGATGCTCTCCATTCAGATTTTAATCAACGATTTGATGATATTTTGAAAATGAACATACCTGATTGGATTTTGGATCCTTTTTCAAGTGCAAACACCGAAGAATCTCCACAGTTACAAGAAGAACTGATGGAAGTAACTACAAATGATGAATTCAAATTTAAATTCAAAAGTGGCTACCAACAATTCTGGGTTGAAAAGGAGATCCCTACGGCTTATCCTGAAATATGGGCTGTAATTCAAAAGTACTTAATTGCATTTCCATATTTAGTGGAACGTGGTTTCAGTGCGGTAAACAATTTATTAACACACACAAAAAAAGAAACCAATTGCAAATAGTCAATCGCGGTGATTTAAGATTACTGCTGACGAAAATAGAGCCGAGGATTACTAAATTAGTAGCAGCATACCAGGTTCATCCTTCTCATTAAGATGATTTTGAATGTTTTAACTTTTTTTGTATTACCTTTCTATTCTGAGTTCAATAAATAGTTTCATAATTTCAAACTTCAATGTTTCTAATTTACACCTTTCTTTACTATATTTTACGAAAAAGATAGAAACATTAATACATATATCTTTCTGTTTAATCGCTATTAAAAAAATTTAAAAATTAATTTCCAGGGGGCGCTGAGTAATATTTTCTGGAAAGGGGGCGGTAGGCCAAATAAGTTTGGGAACCACTGGTTTAAAGCCTTTGTCTTGCTCAGAGTTCTGTAAGTATATTGCAAGTCAACAAGGCATTTTAACAAAGATAAATTCATCAGAAAAATACAGTGGAGTAGATAATAAAATACAGTATATGTAATATAGCTGTAAAGTATATGTAATATAGCTGTAAAGAAACAATATGAAATGAATTTATATTTATATTAGGATTTTTAGCTTTTATTTTGTTCTGTTCTTAAACATCCTACATTTTAGGTGCCTTGTCCTCTGTTGCGGTTCTGACATCTGGTCACCTTGCTCTCAACCTCTCCAGACTGCCCTTTTTCTGGCAAAGAAGTTTGAATTGACTTAGGAGCCTCCAGGGGCCCTTTCACACTATACACAGTTACTGCATTATTACTCCATTTTAACTGTCATGGTTCCATTGTATGGAATCCCGGCATTTGTAACTTAGGACAGGGCATTTAGAATTCCCTATCAGGGACCCCTAGTGCCTCATTAAACTACAAATTCCAGGATTCCATAGGATACTGCAATGGCAATTAATGTAGAAAGATTGTGCTATAATCGTGTAGCGTTAAAGGCCCCCAGCAGCAGCCAATAGGCTGAAGCACTGCCAACTGCTCTGTTTAACTTAATAAACTCCAGTTTTTCAAAATGCAAAGGGGACTTCTGGCCTTCAGACCTGCTAAAGTTGTCTGCACCTCCAGCGCAGATTCTTTCGCTCCCTTCTGCCACTCCTCCATTTTACCCTATCCCCTCAATTTTGTAAAGAATATTATAAGTGTTTACATTTGAGGTGTTTTTACAAGGAGATTTTTTAAATACACACACAAACACACACACACACAGAGATCAAAAATGCAAAGTAACAGAAGGGTGGAAAAGCAGGGTACAAAGAAAAGGGTATAGCGCTCTGCAAACCAATAAAGATTTCCTTGTATACAGGTGTGAGGATTAAATGCTGGTTGAGTGCTGAAGTAATCTTTTTTAAAAACCATAAAGAGAAAGGGAAGAAGCACAGAAGAATCTGTTTTAAGAGTTTACAAGTTAGACCCTCACCACAATCAATAAATCTAACTTTCTTGCAGTAACACAGATAAAATTCTCAATGGTTTACTGTGTATTCATCATATTAAAAAGGACAAGCTTGTGCTTTAGAATTATTCTATGTTAGGAAGCTGCCACAAATGCTATATGGGACCATATTATGGGCTGTGATAGGGTCCCATATGACAATTGTGGCAGCATCCTAATGCAGTGTAATTCTAAAGCTGATTGCACAAGCTTGCTCCCTTTAGTACAATGATGGGCTGTGACAGGGCCCAAATACTTTTAAGGCATGGGATCCTGTCTGATCATGGAAGCTAAGCAGGTTAGTCGTGTTATTACATGGATGGGAGACTGCCAAGGAATACTAGGTACCATAGGCTGTATTTCAGAAGAAGGAACTAGCAAAACCATCTCTGAGTATTCCTAAGAAAACCCTCTGAAATTTATGGGATCATGTGACTTGAAGGCACCTACACACACACACACACACACACACACACACACACACACAGAGGCCAAATTAGATCTAGTAGAAAGAATCTAAATCAATTTTTGTGTAAACTTTTTTTGTCCCATTTTCCACTAAAATATCAACAATTTATGCTGAACCAGGAAAAATGTTGGTAAAAACTGAAGTTCTTAAGCTTGCTTTGTTCTATTGGCTAAAAGTGATATTTAAATAAACACCAGACTTTATATTGTTTGTGGTACAGGAAATGGGCCCTGCCTCCTGGAAACAAAAGATCCTTTCTGTCATTTGCAAATGGGGGGTGGGTGGGGGTCAATCCCTTCCTTATTGACTTTGGACTATGACACAGTAAAGATAACCTTGATACAATGCCTTAAAACATACTGAATTCCACTCCTGAATGTCTGATATAGCAAGCTGCTTACAGAACATATTATATGTGCATTTTCACCCCTCCTCATTTAATCTTCTGAAATATATGATTGATCTACCCTCCATTAAAATGAGACTGGCTTTTACATGGGCAAGACTAAATGTCTTTCCCCTGGCAGATTTGACAGAGTACATCTAGATTTTGTAACTTTTTAATTATGTAGGCTATTGCCCATTTTGTTTTACAGTGTAGTGATTATTCTGATATTAGCTGTGATATTATTCTGATATTAGATTATTCTGATAAAAGCTGTGCTTTCTATTGTGATAAACATGAAATATTAAGCTTGCATGCAAAGACCAAAGGTGATATTTGTAATATATAACAGCTATAACAACTATTTGCTAATTACAATAAAATGTTGACTGACTGACTTTTTGAGGGAAAATCCAAAGCAATAAACATTTCCATTATACATATGCGCAAGGATTAAATATTGTTTGAGTATTACAGTAATATATTTTTAAATTTAAAAAAATTAAATTAAAAAAAGGGGGGGAGGCCAGAATGTTTTGTTTCAGAGTTTTAAAAATTAGACCCTCACCACGATCAATAAACCCAACTTCCTTGCAATAGCACCATAAAGGAAGAAAATAAAAAAAAGATGTTAGATGTTGTAAAAGAGCTGTCTTTAAAAGAGTTATGATTTTTAAAGAAACAAAGGAGCTACAGGGAGATCATTCATATTAGTAGGGACTATACTGTTGTATTGGGAGAGATCATTCGGAGGCATGGAGCACGGTGTCTTCAGTACGCTGACGACACCCAGATATACTTTTCCATGACCCGATCGTCGGCTCAGACCTCAGATGGCATCTTTCCTCTCAATGACTGTCTTAGGGTGGTAATGGATTAGATGAGGAAAAACAGATTGAGACTGAATCCAGACAAAATGGAGGTACTAACGGTGACGGGCCCGAAGCCAGGTTTGGGAATACAACTTCCAGTCCTGGATGGGGTCACACTCTCCTCCAAGGACTGTGTTCGCAATATGGGGGTATTCCTAGACTCGTCGCTTCACATGACTAGTCAGGTGAATGCGACAGTCAGGAGTGCCTGTTATCAGCTTCGGCTGATATGCCAGCTGCACCCTTTCCTGGACATGAGGGATCTCGAAACTGTGGTACATGCTTTGGTAACCTCACGTCTGGATTACTGTAATGCACTCTACATGGGGCTACCCTTGTGCCTAACCCGGAAACTTCAATTGGTTCAAAATATGGCAGCCAGGCTAATTACCGGAACATCCAGGAGAGAGCATATCACACCTGTGCTGAAATCTCTCCACTGGCTGTCTGTTAGTTTCCGGGCACAGTACAAGGTGTTGGTTTTAATCTTTAAAGCCCTAAATGGCTTGGGTCCATTTTAACTCTGGGACCACCTCATCCTGTATGATCCTCCAGTCCTCTGGGAGGAACCTGCTACAGCCGATGAAAACTAGGCTGTCCCACACCTCCCAGAGGGCTTTCTCCGCTACTACCCCCAGATTACGGGATGTCCTGCCGGATGAGATCCGCCTCAATACCACTCTGGACTGCTTTAAAAAAGCAGTAAAGATGGATCTCTTCCGGCAGGACTTCCCGGAATAAATCTCCCAGCTCAAATGCAATATTGGTCGGTCTACCCGTCCACCCTTTAGGTGCCCCCCTCAGTTTTCCTGAGCTACTATTATTTGCTGCTAGCATTGTTCACCTGTTGTGTGGTTCTTCCACTTGTTATTTGTATGTGTATTTTAAGTTTTATATCTGTTATTTTAATATGGCATTAGTTTAATTTATTTTTAATGGGTGGGTGGGTTTGGGAATTGGAATTGGGTTGATTGTTTTAACTTGTATTGTTTTATCCTGCTGTATGCTGTCCCAGTTACTTTGCAGAGGGGCGGGTTACAAATAAAACCTATTATTATTATTATTATTATTACTACTACTACTACTACTACTACTACTACTTTTGGGGAGAAACACAGTTGTATTCTTGTTCCCCCACCACCACACTGGCAGATGGTAGCTTCTGCATTGATAAAATGGTGAATTTGCTCCTAATCTGTTTTTAATCTGAATGTGAAATGAACTATCAAAGGTGCTGAACAGATTTTGGAGACAGGACTCAGCACTCTGGAGAGCTCCAGAGTTTTAACTACAGTTGACCCTCCACACTTGCGACTTTGACTTTTGTGGATTTGATTACTGTTCTCTCTAGCAATATCTAGGGCCTCCAGTGCTACTCCATGATCAACTTCTGCCAAAAGTCACACTGGAGGACCTGGTGATTTCTAGAGAAAACACGTCTCTAGGCATTTGTAGGTTATCTAGTGCAATACTATGGTCAACATCAGCTGGATGTTGGCCATAGAGTTGCACTGAAGGACCTACAGACTCCTAGAGAGGTGTTCTCTCAGGTTAAACAAAGTGTTTTTTTTATTTGCATCCCCCTCCCTTTTCACAGGGCTCCTGTGTTCCTAACCCCAGTGAATGTGGAAGCTCACTGTAAAACTCAGGGCAGATTTAGTGTTCTACTCACATGGAGACCACCAGTCGTCACTGCCTTTCTCCCCCTCCTCCCAGATGGATTTGCTAATTTACAAAGATAAATAGAAACAATATGGAGAAAAATGTTGAAAAATAAAGACAATATATCAACAGTGACATAGGAATGGCCTGTAAAAAACAAATAAATGAAATACTGCTACTCTACACTGCATCTAGAAGTACTCTTTTTTTTCATTTAAGCAGATCAGATGTTTAAGTACCATTTCATGTACTTAAAAAAATATGAGCAAGCAATTCTATTAGTAATTACACTCTCCTCCGAAAATCCTTCCTTGAACTGTAATGTGACAAGTTTTGGGAATTGGCTCAGATGAACTGGGTTATTGTGTTGTTTTGTTTTAACTACTGGTTAGGTGGGTGGACTTTTCTATAATGATGCCCTTTTTGTAGCTTGACCTTTCCAGCAATGTAATTCATTCAGGAATTACATCGCTAACGTGCAAAGCTTCCTTTCATGCATTGCTTTGTAATAAAAACCCTTGGATTTTTCACAGGCACCCTGTGAATCAGACTACAGTGTATTTTTGGGAACAACCATACCGGAAATGTACCATAGTCAGTTTTGACTCTTCTCTCAGCTTACAACAGACAAAATTTCCCATGGCCCAGAGAACATGGGGTTGTTTTCATGCTATTGCCTCTCCTCCACTCATTCTGGTAGATGCTAATACTTTTTCTGTTAGCTATGGCACTTGCAGCTGGCCAAAGACAAACCAACAGCAGCATAGTTGGATGTGAGATTCTTAGCAGCTCCCAAGGTCACTTGTAAACCAAGCTTTCTGGTGCGGATACACTCCCAATGCTTGAACACAGCTGTTCTGTTGGGAGATTAATTTTGTTTTTCTAATTAGAGTAGACTATTTATCAAAAACATCTTTATTTCCTTCCCCAGGGTTCTGGAAGACATTTGTTCTGTCTTACAGATCCTACAATGGCTTTTAGTAAAATAGATTTCCTGCGTGAGAACTGTAAGGAAGAGAAAAGTTACCAAGAAGAGGAATGAGATGGATTTCTGCATATACAGGGAAAATTTATGAGTTATGCGGGAAAAGCTTTGGTGTGTGTTGGACCGTTTCCCATAAAACTAGCTCTCATACTACTGGGTTGGTGACAACGCATAAACACAGTCTTTCTTCTGTCTTTCAAATGCTGGCAGCAGGGAAAATCAAAGTTTGGAAAAGTGACTTTATGGGACTATCAATCCCACAATCCCCCAGTCAGGAGGATCACTGCCCACACTGGCTGGTGGGCTCTGGGAGTATTTTAAAAAGTTTACTTTCCCAAGATCTAGAGAGAAGTGTGCAGGCACCAACATCCAGACTAGGACAACAGGAATCATCAAATGTGTGCTCTCTCAGTTCAGCTCTTTTGCTGAGCTAAGATCCTTTATTTTTAAAAAATTGCATTTAAAAATGGGTTGGATGTGGGGGAGAAAAGAAAAATGAAGAAAAATGGGGGTGGGGAAGGAAGGAGAAGCACATAGGGTATGAATATGGGCTAGCCATGCACATTAATATAAGTTGACAGCAGCTAGAATCCTATTGGTATTTTATACATGTATGGATATGTTTCCCTATAGAATTGGTTAGACATTTTTGTCTGATGCAGAATGTCCGCATTCAGTTCAAGGTAGCAGAAGTGCATATTTTTATATGTGTCATTGCACATAGATGTGCAGGAGATGCACCCAGACATTTGAGCTGTGCATTCAGTTATGCAATGTTGTTATTCAACACAAGGGCTGTGTAGCACAATCAACATGGACATATATGCTATGCAAGTTCAACATAGGACCTCAGTTCATATTTCCAAGCACAGAGGTTAGTTCTTTTTAATAAGGTGTCTGTAAAAGGTATGATTAGTGTACATAAAGCTGTGAGATCTTCTTATCACTGGATGATATATGTTGAGTGTTTTATCTTTGTCTGGAGGGCAAGGCAAAGGCAGGCTTTTTGTATTGGGTAGTAATAATAATAATAATAATAAATTTCTTATATCCCGCCTTTTGCCCGAGCAATCAAGGCGGCTTACAAACATAAGATACAAATTAAAAACATACATTACAATAATAACAGTAATACAATGCCCCCCGCCCGCCCCTTAAAAGAATAGTAGCATGGTATCTGCAGCAAACAATGCAATAAAGTTTGGCCTGGGAAAGAATAGTCAGCCTTCTATATCCACAATTTTTTTTATCCATGAATTCAAGTATCCACGGCTTGAAAATATTTTTAAAATATATAAATTCCAAAAAGAAAACCTTGATTTTGCCATTTTATATAAGGGACACCATTTCACTAGGTCATTGTATTTAATGGGATTTGAGTATCCATGGATTTTGGTACTGGAACCAATTCCCAGTGGATACCAATGTCCCACTGTCCTCTACTTGATCCTACTGGAGCTGTTTGTGCTTATGTACAATAGCCAAAGTAAACAGCTGCCTCCAGAATCATTTAGTGGAGATGGATATATATATATATATATATATATATATATATATATATACACATACACATACAGCATGACAGAGAAAGATGTAAAGCAGATTATCCTGCCTCACCAATTACCTTGGCATGTTGCAAAAGCATAGATCTGTAGATTTCACCACCAAAATGGGAATCATAAGAAAAGTGGGGGCTGTTAAAGGGGAAAAAATCAGCCTGGGATGCATTTTGGAAGAAGCTTTCAAGTGGCCTCTAGAAGATTAAAAATGTTTCTGTTTACTTTTGCAAGGTTTGCCTGATTGTTTCATTTTACATGTGCATTATGTTACATTTGAATAAAACATTTGCTGAAACACCTTCAGCTGCTCTTCTTTTTGTGATGTAGGAACCTATCCCTATTCTTTCCATGTTATTTCTATCTCTGGTATCAACATTTCTGTTAAAGAAGTAAAGCTTAGGAAACATCCACTTCATTAAGTGAGGTATACCTATACTCTGTCTCTCTCATCCTGGACCACAATAGACTTTAAAACTTGGAGTATTTAACTGTATATTTCCCCCAAACCCAGACTGCACTTTCTTACTCTTTACTTGCTCTTGGATTCATGAGGAGAAAAGAGGCAAGGTAAGAACAAAGTGGGTTGTAACTCACTGAGCAGTTAATGGTGAGTTAAGCTGGTAGCAGACTCTTCTTCCATATTGGGTCTCATATTGTTTTGGAAGGAAAGTGTCTCTCACTCCAAGGTGAGTAGTGGCGGTTTTTCAGCAAAGAAGTAGCAAATAGCCCACCTGTCAGGATTGCCAAACACTCCTTACACCAGGGGTAGGCAACCTTTCCCCTTTAAGGGCTGACGGACTTCAGCTCCCAGAAGCCCCAGCCATGTTGGCCAATAGTCCCGTGTTGGCCAATAGCTCCTGGGATTCTGGGAGCTGAAGTCCCTCGGCCCTTAAAGGGGAAAGGTTGCCTACCCCTGCCCTACACAGTGCTATCAGATAATGTGTACCCTCAGAGACCAATTCCTCTTCCAGAAGATACAGTTTCTCTAGTGTCATGTACCAATGATACACCATTTAATAAAATTTCTCTTTAAGATCTTAACACAGTGTAAATTCCTTCTTCTGCGTAGTACTAACAAGTGTTAGTTATGGTGCTACTGTTGTTGTCTGAGAGATCCTCCGCCCGTGACATGTGCCGACAGCACCTCCGCACATGTCATGGCTGCCATTTTGATTTCCAAAATGGCGGCCGCGACGCGTTTGCGCATGTACAGGAGTACTGTGCATGCGCAAACGAGTCGCGCCCGCCATTGCGGCCGCCATTTTGTTTTCCAAAATGGCAGCCATGACTCGTTTGCGCATGTGCAGTACTCCTGCACATGCGCAAGTGCGCCACGGCCACCATTTTGGAAATCTTGCCAGGCCTCTCATGGAAGGGAGTTCCACAGCCTGGGTGGAGTCATGATAAGGCTCTCCTGTATCCTCCCCAGGCACAGCGGCCAAAACGCACGGCGGCGGTGGCGCACAGCGGCGGCGGCGGCAGGGGTCCACCTGGGCCAGTAAGTACCGGGACCTGGGCCGGAACCGGCCCGCGGGCCGTAGGTTGCCGGCCCCTGTTTTAGATCAATAGTTGGATTTATACAGGTCATATGCAGCCTAGAAGAGTGTCTCTGTGCCTCGAGCCCTTCTCAGATTCCTCATATTTTCCAATTTATTCCTTTCTCCTGGTATGGAATTTTTTAAACAAATAAAAGTTTGTCTAAAGGCTTATTTCACTTTTCACCATTCATCAATTTTGGGAATTTTGGGAAAACATGATGGAAATTGGGGAGATGGAGAAACTGACGCATCTGATTAGAGGGAAGTCAATAAATTGTTTCTTGAAACAATGGATATTATTTATAGAACATGTAAAACAGAGGAAAGGGGATACAATGGCAATAGGTTTTAGTAGCTGATGTTAAAATAGACAGAGGTAAGAATAGTGTGTTACTTGTAAGCTAAGATCACAGGTTGTAGATTAGGAAAAAGGTAGATTTTATCTAAGTGCTTGGCTTTATATGACAAGAGAAAACATGGAAGGTTAACTGTAGAAGAAAGTTGGAATATTTTTATTGTGTTTACTATTAGTATATTTATGTTTGTATGTGTTTATTAATGTTTGTAGGTATACATTATAATTGGATGTTTGTTTTCCTTTTTCTCTTTTCTGTGCTGGTGTGTATCCATGATTTAAATAATAAAGTTTAAAAATAATAAAAAATAATAAAATAGAAATAAAAACTTATTTCACAAAAGTTTAAAAAATAATTAAACCACTACACTATTCTAAAAAAGGCACATGGTTACAATACTTTAGAACAGATTTAAACTGTAGATTTGGATTGTAAATCAGTACAAATCAGATTGTAACTGAGCTGACACATGATAAAAACACAGGTTACCACTTTCAAACATCCTGCTATGATTAAAAGACAAACGCCTGCATAAATAGAAAGGTCTTAGTCTGACAGCAGAAAGAGAGCAAGGAGGGAGCTTGCCAGGCCTCTCATGGAAGGGAGTTCCATAGCCTGGGTGGAGTCATGAGAAGGCTCTCCTGTATCCTCCCCAGGCCAGCCTGTGATGATGGTGGGACTGAAATAAAGTCATCCTCTGAATATCTTAAGAACCAAGCCAGCTCGTATTGCAAGAGATGATCTTTCAGATAGTCTGGACTCAAGATGTGTATGGCTTTAAAGGTCAACTCCAGCATTTTCAACTCTACAATGGACTGGTTACCAATGGAGCTGTTGCAACAGGGAAGTTATATGATCTTGGTAACCACCCACAGTGAGCAGCCTGGCTGCAGCATTTTGAACCCACTGACATTTCTGAACAATTTCTAAAGGCAGCCACATTTAGAGTACATTGCAGTAATACATGTCCTACACAGCAGCAGCAGCAGCAATGACAATTCTAGGAGTTTAATATTATTTTTTTAAAAAAATACAATTCTCCCTATAAACAAGGTGCACCTTCTCTGCAATCTTTCCAATTGTTTTGTCTTGTAGAAAACTATAATTTTCCTCAATGTTTAAAAACATTTGGAGAGAGGGAACTGATCTCCAGATTGAAGAGCTTGGCCTCCCTGGTCTAGACCTCCCTAACAAGTCAAAATCACTGTTTTGATACTACTCACGACAAATTGTTCACTATGATTTGGCACATTTTTTTTAATCAAAGAAACAAACTCAAATAAATTCTCACCCATCCCTAGCCCTGAGCCAGACATAAGTAATTTAGCAGTTGATCAATTATGCTAGTAATGATATACAGGCTAATAAGTCTGCCACCTGTTGCTGGACCATTGCCAAAAAGCATCATGATGTTCAGCAACCCTGTTCTTCACTTTTAAGGGCTACTCAAACTTTATTACATCCATCAAAATATTCGGAATTTACAGATCACAGATGATACTGGGAACAGAAGAAAGCCAGAATGTTTATATGGGAAATGTGGTAGAACCAAATAAAAGCCTCTTATGCGTACATCCTTTTTAAACTCAGTGACACAGAATGTTTGTATGGCACCCTGACTTGAAAAAAATATATATGCAAGAGTATAGCTTCATCAGAATAAAAAATTTCACTGAATTTCAAAAAACAATGCCTACATCTGACAAATAAGGGGCTAATTGCAAACATGGATATCCCTCTCCTATCCCCCACCCCCGCATAATGAAGCAGATTTAGGTGAAGGGATGTACTTATACATATAAATATAATAAGAACATAATAAATGCACACTTGGGAAGTTCTCAACCATTTCCGCAATTGCAATTTCTCTCCAAATCTTCTTCCTCTGAATCTTTTCAAATGCAAAGTTCAAAAATTTATGTTTGGCTTACTTTGAAAAAACTGCTAGGTGAATGGGTAACTTTCTTTCTTTCTTTCTTTCTTTCTTTCTTTCTTTCTTTCAATATTTTTATCATTAGGAGGAGAGGGTGTTCAAGACTGCGATAACAAGGACAGAAAGAAACAGCTTCTTTGCTCTAAATCCTTTCTCCAGAACAAGTTTTTCAAAATAAAATCAAAAACCAGCACTTAATTCTTTCACACATATAAATGAGTGTAACCTGAGGTTTGTCCATAAAATTAAGCTGGATGGTCTCACAAACTACATAGTCTCACAATCCTCTCAAAGAGCATGTTCATTATTTAGATAATTTTTAACTTGTTTGTCAATTAAGCAGATTTCCAAAAGTTTAGTACATCTAAAGTTGAGCAAAACAATATAAAACAACAAAAGCACCAGATATAATTTATAGAGGAATAATGAGATACATTAAAGTTACACAACTCAGGACTCACAGAAGTGTTTTAGCAGTCCTCTTAAAAAGAACCTGCACCAAATGGATTCTAAGGACTTTATCATACGCAACTTTTAAACTGCCATATAAGCTGGATAAAAATGCCTTTGGCAGTAACTATTGCATGGCACTGTCATGCACTCGTCGCTGCCTTGTCCTACAAGCATGGTTAGCCCGCACCTTGACAGTGACAGGGAAATAAGCTCCCAATTGCACTGGTATAGCACTAGTCCTCAGGTGCAGTAATTTAGTCCTGTAGTTGTTCCAGGATTGAGCAGTTATGTGGTTTCAGTGTCTCTTCCTCTCCCACATCCCCCTCCTATTCCAGAACAGCCTGTTTGGGTGTTTTGTAACACTGTCTTTGATTTGTTTTGGGTTTTTTTTTGTTAAACCACATTAGTATCTGGAACACATACAAATGAAAGACATGCTGGGTAGGGCACAAGGCAGGAAAGCAGGGTTAAGGACAAAGGTAGAAGAGAGCCCATGGCTCTAGTAGAAGCACAGTTGCACTATTGAAGGGATGTGCAGCAGGGAGTGCTCCCAAACTGGTATGTATGCACTTCCTTTCATTAATGCAATCGTGGCAAGAATGGGAGTTGTTTGATAAAGTCCTAAAACAGGGGTAGGCAACCTTTCTGAGCCGGGGGCCGGGTTGCTGTCCCTCAGACAATTGGGGGGCCAAAGCACCAAAAATCAATCAATAAATCAATAAATATAAAAATTAAAAAAATTAAAAAACATTTTTTTTAAAAAAATATATATGCATGCACACTCTCTCAGCCCCAGAAAAGCCATGGCAAAACCCCTGTGGAGATTTTGTCAAGAAAACCCCAAGAACAAGCAATAACAACGATAATCAATATCATCATGGCGGGGGGCAGGGGCGGCAGGGGACAGCTGGGGGTGGCGGCGGCGGCAGGACCAGCCTTGGGGGGCCAGTCCCGGGCCTTAGGTTGCCTACCCCTGTCCTAAAACTTCAGAGGCCACTACTAATAAACATGATTAGAAGTGACCTGCAACCTTGCAGAAATTCAATCTGTAAGAACATTTTCACTCTCTAATACAAGTTCTCCTACTTGGGGACAGGAATACTACAGTTATTGTAAAGTACATGGGATGTGGGAAGATGTAGTGCTGGGAAATAGCAGATGTTCAAGCTTTTCGATTTCTGCCACTTTATGTTTCACGTCTATCATCCACCCAATTCCACTGTGCTTTCTTTGACCTTGGTGCATCTTGGGCAGAAAATAGAAACAGTTTCTGTTGTTCTTCAGTCAGTGCAACTTTCTAGCTGTGTGTCCACTCTTTTCAAATCGTGCGTCTTTCTTGCCTTGGGATACATCAATTTTGTTCTCAGAGAAATTGTCAAAATACCCACAAAGGGGGAGAAAAGAAAGGAAATCACTCCTTCCACCCAAAATAGAAACCCCAGGGATAAATTTGTAGCTGTTTCTTGCGTGGCCTTCAAAGCTGGAGACACCACACCCATCTTTTCCCCATAAAAAGGAAAGTGTTGTTCTGTGGCTTCCAAAATGGCTTTCTCCCAGTAAGGAAACCACAGACTCAATTGAGATAACTGGAAAAAGGAAGAGGGTATCAAACTATTCTCTCTAGACTCATATAAGCAATAAGAAGATCCCAGCAAGCAGGGTGAGATTTAAACTTCCACATCCTCACATACCATGGACTGAATCAGTTTCTCTCCCTCTTCCTCTCTATTCCTATGTAGCTCTTGACCTGACAGCTGACATCAAATGTGATCCTTGCAGCTTAAATGATCATGCAACCCTGCTATAAAAATATTACATAAACCCAAGGGTTAAACTTAAAACCTATACAATAGGTGTGGGGAACCTCTGACCCTCCTGATGGCTTGGATTGCAATTCCCATAATCCTTTACTGGTCTGATGTAGGCTACCAGGAGCTGAAAGCCAAAGGTACGCTAACCTTGCTATAAAGTGCCAGACAACTTTTTGTCATTTACCAGGGGAGCTCTGTACTTGAACAAACCAAAAACCAAAGAAAATATCAAATTACCAGGGAACCTTTCCAGAGTGTAGAGGAGTGTAACTCTATCCTGTGAGGCTTGCACCTGCTTCTCAGAAATACCTATCAAGCAACCTGCTTCCCTCCCCTCCAAACCACTGCAATCTGCAATGCTAACCATACAGCTTTTAACAGTACCACAGAACTGTCACCCAATTTGACTCTGCTCCATTGCAAACTCTCTCCAACCAGAATGGAATTAATTGTTTTATTTGCTGACTGAAAGACATAACAATAGCATTGAAAAGATACTATAGATTTACTTTGTTGTGTTAATAGCTCCGTTAATGAAATTATACTGGATCAATTTCAATCTGTGAGTACTGATGACGTGGACAAGCTTCTTGGTAGTGTGAGGAAGAAGACCTGCCCCCTTGTTCTTTGTCCGTCATGGCTGGCCGTCCGGGGGGAGGATGCATTGAGGCTGTTCCTTCAGGACATCATCAATGCATCCCTCAGGGAAGGCCACATTCCACCATGTTTGAAGGAAGCGGCAGTTAGACCGCTTCTGAAAAAGCCTTCCCTTGACCCCCTGGATATGAACAACTATAGGTCGGTTTCATTATTATCTTTTTAAAGCAAAGTGATCGAGAGGGTGGTTGCTCTTCAACTCCAAGCTGTCTTGGAAGAAACCGATTATCTAGACCCATTTCAAACTGGCTTTAGGACGGGATTTGGAGTTGAGACTGCCACGGCTGCCTTGGCTGATGACCTGCGTCTGAGCATCGACAGGGGTAGTGTGACCCTGCTGGTACTCTTAGACCTCTCAGTGGCTTTTGATACAATAGATCACAACATCCTCTTGCATCACCTGAGAAGGTTAGGAATCAGAGGCACTGCATTGCAGTGGTTCCGTTCCTTCCTCTTGGGCAGATTCCAGAGGGTGTTGCTCGGGGACAGTCGCTCCACCAGGAAGGAGCTTAACTGCGGTGTCCCTCAAGATGTCCTGTCCACAATGTTGTTCAATATATATATGAAGCCACTGGGAGAGATCATCCAGAGCCATGGGGCGGGGTGTTATCAGTACGCTGATGACACCTAAATATACTTGGCCATGTCTCGGGCATCAGCTATGTCTTCAGATGGCGTCTCACCTCTTAATGAATGTCTTAAGGCAGTAATGGGCTGGATGAGGAAAAACAGATTGAGATTGAATCCAGATAAAACTGAAGTACTAACAGTAGCACCCCCAAAACTAGGTATTGGGATACAACCTCCAGTCCTGGACGGGGTCACACTCTCCACTAAGGACTGTGTTCGCAGTTTGGGGGTGCACCTGGATCCGTCGTTCCAGATGACTAATCAGGTAAATGTGACGGTCAGGAGTGCCTGTTATCAGCTTCGGCTGATACTACAGCTGCGCCCTTTCCTGGAAGTAAGGGATCTTGAAACTGTAGTACATGTGCTGGTCACCTCTCGTCTTGATTTCTGTAATGCACTGTACATGGGGCTACCCTCGTGCTAAGTCTGGAAACTCCAACTAACACAGACCATGGCAGCCAGGCTGGTCTCTAGTCCATCTAGGAGAAACCACTTAACACCAGTTCTAAAATCACTACACTGGCTGCCAATTAGTTTCCGGGCTCAGTACAAGGTGTTGGTCATCACCTTTAAAGCTCTACATGGCTTGGGTCCAACCTATCTTTGGGACGGCCTCTTTCCATACAATCCGCCCCGCACATTCAGGTCATCTGGGAGGAATTTGCTCCAGCCTATTAAAACTAGGTTGTCGCAAGCTCCCAGAGACCTTTTCAGCAACCGCTCTCAGACTATGGAATGGCCTGCCGGATGAGATCCGTCATATTACCAATCTAAACAGCTTTAAAAAAGCCGTGAAGACGGATCTCTTCCAGCAGGCCTTTCCTGATTAGTCTTCCCAGCCTGAGGAGCGAGCTTTGTCCTTCCCCTATTCCTGCCATATCTTCTATTGGCTGTTTGCTTTGCTTTTATAATTTTGTTAATAGTATAATTGAGTGTTTGTTGTTTGTTATTGTTTTAATTTTATGATGTTTAACACAATTCTAAGGGGTGGGAGAGTTTTTGGGATTATATATTTGTGATGTTTTATTATTGTAAGCCGCCCCGATTGCATCTGCAGAGGGGCGGGATATTATTATTATTATTATTATTATTATCATTAGCTATTTTAATTGGGCCTCATGCTAATCATACCATTTATTATCTTTAATGGGTTTATTGTATAATTTACTGTTCCTTTGTTTTCTGATGCACTGGAAACAGTGCTCCAATAAATATCAAGTATTCATATATGAATACTGCTTAAGTCTTCCTTATCCGAAATATGAAATATTCCAAAATGCAAAATTGTCCAAAATGGTGGCAGAAATAGTGACACCTTTGCTTTTTGATGGTTCAATGTACACAAACTTTGTTTCATGTACACAATTATTAAAAATATTGTGCATAAAATTACCTTCAGGCTAAGTGTACAAGATATATATGAAACATAAATGAATTTCATATTTAGACATGGGTCCCATCTCTAAGACACCTGTATATGCAAATATTTCAAAATCTTAAAAATTCTGAAATCCCAAACACTTCTGGTCCCAAGTATTTTGGATAAGGGAAACTCAACTTGTACCAATGCCAATAACAGGAACATCACTAATAACAAGAGACTTTCCTGTTTATCCAATGTCGGACAATATTTTTTAAATCACAAATAATGGCTGACATCTTAAATAATGATAATGAAACTGCCTCAGTACAAAACAGATTTGAAAATGTCCTGCTGCTGAGGACAACAGAGTCTATGCTGCACAAAGCAGCAAGTCATCTGCGCTGCTTTTTAATTCGCAAGGCCTTTAAGTGTCACATCACATGGGGGCTGTTAGAAAAGGAAAATCTGATTTATAAACAAGAAGGAAACCTGAAGATGCTTTCCAGAGGGTATGCTGCAGCAAAAGCAAGGGGGGAAACACCTTGTGGCCCTTTGTTGTTGTATCCTCCAAGTCATTTTTTGACATATGGAGATCCTAAGGCGGGTTTTCTTGGCAAATTTCCCCAGAGGAGGATTGCCATTGCCATTCTCTGAAGCAAAGAGAATGTGACTTGCCCAAGGTCACCCAGTGAGATTTTATGCTCAAACGAGGAATTGAATCCTGAACTCCAGAGTCACAGTCCAATGCTCAAACCACTATGCCATGCTGGCTCTCAGCATGTGTCCCTTTATGAACTGGCAAACTGCAGTCCATTTTCCTTTCTGAACAGCCACCATTTGAGAAGATATGTATTCTATTGTCTTTTTATGGGAAAAACATTTTTGTCATTTATGCCTACAATCCTATGAACAGGCAAGGACTGAACCTAAGACCATAGGTTTCATACCAGCTTCTCCTACCTGTCCTTCTAGTGCCTGATTGTTGTTGTTATTGTTATTCTTGTTATTGCTGCTATTGCTGTACTTGTGTGCCTTCAAGTCATTTACGAATTATGCTGACTCTAAGGCAAACCTATCATGGGTTGTTTGGGAGGGGATGGGTGGGTAAGTTTTCATCAGAAAACTTCTTTGCTTTCCTTTGAGGCTCAGAGAGTGCGACTTGCCCAAGGTCACCCAGTGGGTTTTCATGGCTGAGTGGGGATTTGAACCCTAGTCTCCACAGTCACAGTCCAATGTTGAAACCATTACACAACATTGGCTTTCAGTGCCTTGTTATTGTCATTTAATTTTTCAAAATTATATTGAAAAAGTGGATTGATTCTTCAAGTATGTGATGAAATTTCCAACCAGTCAGCAGTACCCTTTTATTATCTCTATCATGGTTCTTGGATTATCATTTAAGAACCACCTATGTATAGACTCATCCGCAACAGGGTGGCTCTACATGCTACTTCATAGGAAAGCCTCGGCCTTTCCTTCGGCTGATCCTGGATGCGGAGGACGGCTCCGTTTCCAGGGTCGGCCAAGGAAAGCCGGTGGCCTTGGCCTTTCCTTCGGCCGATCCTGGATGTGGAGGACGGCTCCGTTTCCAGGGTCGGCCCAAGGAAAGCCGGCAGCCTTGGCCTTTCCTTGGGCCAATCCTGGAAGTGGAGGACAGCTCCGTTTCCAGGGTTGGCCCAAGGAAAGCCGGCAGCCTCGGCCTTTCCTTGGGCCGATCCTGGATGCGGAGGATGGCTCCACTTCGTCCACCGTTTCCAGGGTCGGCCTAAGGAAAGCCGGCAGCCCCAGCCTTTCCTTGGGCCAATCCTGTATGAGGAGGACGGCTCCGTTTCCAGGGTCGGCCCAAGGAAAGCTGGCAGCCTCGGCCTTTCCTTCGGCCGATCCTGGATGCGGAGGACGGCTCCCTTTCCAGGGTCGGCCCAAGGAAAGCCAGCAGCCTCGGCCTTTCCTTCGGCCGATCCTGGATGCGGAGGACAGCTCCGTTTCCAGGGTCAGCCCAAGGAAAGCCGGCAGCCTCGGCCTTTCCTTGAGCCGATCCTGGAAGTGGAGGACAGCTCCGCTTCGTCCTCCATTTCCAGGGTCGGTCTAAGGAAAGCCGGCAGCCCCGGCCTTTCCTTGGGCCGATCCTGGATGCGGAGGACGGCTCCGTTTCCAGGGTCAGCCCAAGGAAAGCCGGCAGCCTCGGCCTTTCCTTTGGCCGATCCTGGATGCGGAGGACGGCTCCGTTTCCAGGGTCGGCCCAAGGAAAGCCGGCAGCCTCAGCCTTTCCTTGGGCCGATCCTGGAAGTGGAGGACAGCTCCGTTTCCAGGGTTGGCCCAAGGAAAGCTGGCAGCCCCGGCCTTTCCTTGGGACGATCCTGGAAGCGGAGGATGGCTCTGCTTCGTCCTCCGTTTCCAGGGTCGGCCTCAGGAAAGCCGGCAGCCCCGGCCTTTCCTTGGGCCGATCCTGGATGCGGAGGACGGCTCCCTTTCCAGGGTCGGCCCAAGGAAAGCCGGCAGCCTCGGCCTTTCCTTCAGCCGATCCTGGATGCAGAGGACGGCTCCGTTTCCAGGGTCGGCCCAAGGAATGGCCGAAGCTGCGGAAAGGATTAGGGCATTTCAATGTTAAATTTGCTTCTACTTACGAAATTTTCTACCTACAAAATGGGTTGTGGAACAGATTAATTTCATAAGTAGAGGTATTATGATTGATGGGATAAGAAACAGCTCAAAAATAATAAAGAAAAAAGTTCTTCTAGCTTTGGAAGTTGAGTTGAATGGGAATGAAGAAAATTAATTAGGAATGTATGTTTAAATATAAAAACTGTGTTGAATGGAGATTAGTATGGAATGTTTGTTTGTTTTTATGCTGTTGTATTATTTTATAATATTTAATAAAGAATTTAAATTAAAAAATATGACAAATCAATTTGGAAAAAAACAGGATTTTTTTAAAAGTCATTTTAAAAAGCAAACCCTTGTTTCCATGAAATAGTACAGTTTAACCCTTTTGCTGGTGGGCTTTTTCTTCTCAAAAGCATATGCCTCCATCTGTCTCTCAAATTCTCAAATTCCCCACACCCTCTTCCCTACTTTGGCTTTCATATTCTCAAAATAAATAATCTAGAACCACATCGTGGGAGGGAAAGAAACATGGAGGAGAAAATTCAAACAACTGACAACAAAACCCACTGATCATCTGGAAACAGTTTAAGCACAAACATGACATTGTCCTTTGCACTCAGAACTGCAACATCCCAAGAGCGCTTCCTATGATTTTAAAAACCAAAAAACAATACATGGTTGTAGCTTTTAAATACTTATTTGGATATAAAACCTCATTTTACCTGCATATTTTAATAACAAAACAAAGGAGCAGCTGATGTCTTCATTGTCAGTGGGGCAATGAATATGTTTCAGGTTTTATTCTGAACTAGAGCTATCCAAGGTACCCTAATATAGGTTCAATATACTGAACAGCTCCTTTAATGTTTGAATTAAAATCTGGAAAATCTGGAACACTGTCTCACAATGTCTCCACACCTATACTTTAAAATCATACGTGTAAGAAAACATATTGTAAGATAATGTTTAAAAATACACCTAAGACTGCATCTGCACTGCAGAAATAATGTAGTTTGACACTGCTTTAATTGCCATGGCTCAATACTATGGAATTCTGGGATTTGTACTTTTGTGAAATATTTAGCCTTTTCTGTCAGAGAGTTCTGGTGCCACGACAAACTACAAATCCCAGAATTCCAGAGCACTGAGCCATGGCTGCTAAAGTGGTGTCAAACAGCATTATTTCTGCAGTGCAGGTGCAGCCTAAATTTTCAAGTACAACAAACAAATCGGTAACAACTAATTGGTAACAGCAGCAGACACAGAGCAAATATAAGATGACATTAATAGCTACAGAATTTAACAGGCAGTAATGTGATCTCTTTACTCATAATAGTCAGGATTCCCTATGCTTACTCAGTCCTTTTCTCTCCCAACACTTGATATTGTTTCATCTAAACATCCCTGCAGTTCAATCATCAGCCACAAGAAAATATGAATAGGTCACAAAAATGATTCCCAAGGACATGTTTTATCATTTCAAAACCCTGTCTTTATACCAATATACACTACAGAAGCAGAAGAACATCAATGCCCCCATCTCTTCCCTTTATAGCTATGGACTGAGCCCAAAAGAGCAGCAAGAAAGAAAAGAAAATTTCCATCACCTACAGGACATTCTGCACAGAAGGATGCAGTCACACTGACAGAGGCAGAAACAGTGGCAGATCCATTCCCTGTTAACCATAGTATGGTAGTACTTCTGTTCGGATAAACTTCAATGCAACTCTGTCATGGCCAAGCACATAGCTAGCTTCCCACAATGGGCTATGTTACATGGGATGTAATTAATACCTTTCACAGGAGCAGAGAGGGCCTCTCCCTTTAATAATTTAATCAGAAGCTGCCTTTCCTAGCCTACCAGGATGTGTGGTTTTTATGGCTAACTTCCTTAATATAACAGGTTCTATAGCCAGCAAGGCGAAATGTGATCAAAATGGCACTGAGGAAAACTACAACACACTCCCAGAGGTAAAACTGGTGGCTATCCTTTTCTCAATCTTTTTAAAGATCTATGAATATTTTTGGATGCAATATAGAAGAATATAATCACTTTCAAATTAAGAAGGGAAGGATAGAATTTCTAGACAATGTATTTTCATTGTAAACAGGCCAGTAATGCTCATCTAGGTAATGCAGAGATAAAGTACAGTAGGCCCTTGGTATCTGCTGGGGTTTGGTTCCAGGACCTCCCATGGATACAAAAGTCCATGGATACTCAAGTCCCATTAAATATAATGGTACAGTGAAATGGTGTCCCTTAGGTAAAATGGCAAAATCAAGGTTTGCTTTTTGGAATTTATATATATTTTAAAAGCTGTGGGTGGCTGAATCTGTGTATAAGGAATCTGTGGATACAGAAGGCCAACTGTAATGTACTTCTGTGGTGCTGCACACCATTGTAATCCAAAAGGTCCAGATCTAGTCCTGAAGGCTAATGCTTACAGAACGAGGAACTAGAAATACAGAACTAGGAAAAAGACCTCTTCCAAGAGCTGCTTCCAGTCAATGGCTTTAATTCAACATCCCCTTAGCATAATGTAAAGTTCTGCATGTGGACCTTACCCTATGTTGACCCACACCTCAGCTTATAGTAAAAGTCTGAAGCCACCTCACATAGGCATTACATGCTTCAACACAAGCAGGCAGCACTGGAGAAAGTCTGACGGGAATACCAAGCCCCATAATGCCCAAAAAATACTTGCATGCATAAAGGACACATATGTATGTAGATGTCCCCACCTCAATTCTGACTTGTACAGGCAACACTGAAAAAGATAGGCTAGTGACCTGACTTGATATAAGACACATCTATTTAAACGTGTCTCACCTTTAAGCGTCATTTACAGGAGGAGACCTATGCATGGATGTGTCTCACCCCCCACCAACCCCAGTATGTCTATACAGCTTATGCTGGAATTACTGTAATGGGTTTAAAGACAACATAATTCTTTTACTTTTTATAATAATTTGACAATTATTTCTTCTGCTTAGAGAATTCGGGGAATTTGTAGTGCTGTGGTGGAGTGATATCTAATAAAATTTTAAGCTACAGTTTCCACTATATTTTGATGGAGGCCAAGGTAATTAGACTGGTATAAAACCAACAGGATTTTGTATTGTAAATGTTACAGAGTTTATAATAATCATCTTTTTGTGACTTTGCCAATACTTTGCCTCCATAAGAAAGTATCAGGTGAAACCATCCCCAATCTTGAATTTGAGTGACTTCCAGAGGACAGGTGTGTTAGTCTTTGGCAGAAAAAACAATAAAGTCTTGTGTTAGGGTGGTTAGTGCCTTCTGGCTGGTGGTTCCAATATCAGTTTAGAATCTGCTCTAGGTTTCGGTCTTGAGTAGATTGTGATTAATAGACAGAGGCCAGATGCTAGTATAGACATAAAGTAATTTTAGCTGAGTCTTTGCAGTATATAAAACGTACTGTTAAACTGAGCACTTGCAAAGATTCAATCTTTTTAGGACCCTTTGACTCCTGCATCCCTATCGTGGCCCCATCATGCTGGTGGATGGGAAACGCAGTAGAGACTGACCAGGGTACCGTAACCTGCCTAACTATGTTTATAAGTTTTTTATATTGTTTATGTTTTTATTCTATGTTTATTGTAATTTTAATCATATGTTATTTAATGCTGTTTTAGGGGGATGGGTTGGTCCGGTTGAAATGTTGTGGGTTTTTTTACTGTAAGCCTCTTGGATTGTTGCCAATAAGCAGGATACAAATAAATTATTATTATTATTATACAAAAAGGTCAGAGGACATTCATAAAGCCTCCTTCTCCTGGCAATGGAAAGGAAGCAGTTGAAGGCCGATGCTTACATATGACAGAGCATTTCTTCTTATCAAAGATGGGACTGAGACTGGGACTGAGTCCCAGAATCCCTTGTGGAAACTGATGCTGTACATTTCATTTTCTCCAACATCAAGGTCCACCAAAGCCCATTCCCACACTATCTTGGCGGGAAAAGTTGTTTCATAAGAGCCAGGCAGGGGATGCCACCTCCACTTCCTGTTGCTTCTTTCCTGTACCCCAAAGTATGTTTTTTTGGGGAAGTAGATTACAGGAACATTTTCAGGCCTGAGGCAAGTAGTGGTGTGATCACCTTGATGCTGCTGGTGAGCATTTGAATTTTGGTAGCCACATGCAAAGGAAAACCAGGCTCCACCATGTTTAATGGCTATGCAAAAGAGGGAATTATAGCAGGTGCTCTCTTTGAAAAGGCTCAGCTATTAAAGGTGCAGAGTCTCCTCTTCTTTTGCATGTAGCCACTCAATATGAATGGAGGATATTCAGTTTTGTGAAAGTCTTTGTTCAAATGCTTAAAATATTCCTAAACACAACAGCTGAGAATGGATCCTTCATGTTCAGAAGCGTTATACAGTTTGAATCTCCCTTATCCAAAATGCTTGGGACCAAAAATGTTTTAGGTTGTTGTTTTGGGTTGGGTTTGTGTGTTTTTTTGGATTACAGAATATCTCTATTTGCATATACATATATAATGAAATACTTTGGATGAGTTCAAAGTCTAATCACAAAATTCATGTATGTTTCATATACACTTTATACAAATAGCCTGAGGGTAATTTTATACAATATTTTAAATAATTTTGTGCATGAAACAAAGTTTGTGTACACTGAACCATCAGAAAGCAAAGGTGTCACTATGTCAGCCATCCTTTATCACTATTTTTATTATTTATTTATTTATTTATACTCCGCTCTTCAGCCAAAAGGCTATCAGAACGGCTTATAAATGGTTAATTAGATATTTAGACATTTCCCTACCCTCAGGCTTACAATCTAAAAAGACAAGACACAAAAAGAGAAGGGAATGATGGTGGGGAAGGGGAATATTTACCAGATGGTACAAACAAACAACATGGATGTTTGTGTGGCTATCTTCACTATTTGTCTCTGGAACTCTGACTGGGCAGTGGCTAGATGACACATATTGAAGACACAACTCTGAGTTAGAACATATTGATGTAAATATTTCTCTTACTTTTTTCTTATTTAATACAAGAACAAATAATTTCAAAATAAGTTCTTCCCATGAACATATGGTTCTCTGCAATGTTTAACACCTATCTGCACTTCAGGATTCCTTCTCCCATTAATTTGCACAAAATGTACAAAGAAAATGGGGAACACTACCAGATTCTTTCCACTTGGAATCTTTTCTCAGAAAATTCATGTGTGTTAAAATGTACTTTTTGTACATTATTATTATTATTATTATTATTATTATTATTATTATTATTTTGCACAGGAAATAATGCATTTTGCACAAAATACACTGTTCCCTGTGCAAAATGTACAATTTTTATGCAAAAAAATGTTTTGTATGATTTTAGTGTTATTGTTCTTTTACACTGCAAGCCACTTTGAGTTTCAATTTTTGGGGAAAGTAGGATACAAATAAACAGAAAAATAAGAATAAGAATAAGAATAGTTTTTATGCAAAAAAATCATCATGTTTTATGAACAGAAAGCACATGTTTTAGCATATGTGTGTTTTCTGAGAAAAATCATATAGTATAAAGAATCTAGTGGCTGCTCTCCATTTTCTTGATGGTGTGTCTTGATGAGATTATATACCCTTTGTTTTTCACAAATGATAAATTTATGAATATTCTTTTATATTCCTACAAGAATACTGAGCACCTGTTATGAAAAAACAAAATAATGATTACATACTAGAAAATACTACTTCTATCATCTTCTATTTGCAGGGAAAGGGAAAAAACAAAACAGTACACTTGATTTCCACAGAAGCTGCAGTGCAAAAAGTGCAGACACAAAATCTTTTTCTCCGGGAGCTAATGGGAACAAAGACTATATACCCTATGAAAACACTGGGGCAAATATTCAGATTTCTCCATCTCTCTCCCCTCCTCCCTGACCCCATTCAAATATAAGCCCCCCCTTTCCATCATTCAGCACCACCTGCTGTGACCTAGTGAAGACAAGGAGGCTTCACAAGCGGTGTGCTGATTGTCTTAATTGCTTCTGGGCTGAAACCCTTTCACTGCATCATTAGCAATGGGACTGAGCAGCTGCCTCAGATAAAAAGTCCTGATGTCCGAGGTTGCTTTTGCATCCAAATGGGAGTTGCATTGTTTCCCAGCAAAACTGCTATGAGGCACAGAGGAAAGCGGGGGGGTGGGTGTCAGGAAAGAAACCCACAGGACAAATTGGTCCCACTTTTTGTCCTCCTTTTTACCTAGTCATCACCCAAGATGAACCTTAGGACACAGCAAGCTGTCTGCCTTAGTTACCAAGTGACCTGAAATTCAGTCCCATCACCTGCAACGGCAGCCACCTCTCTGAAGAAACATGGGAGTGTCTGGTTGCTGAACTGCAGCCTTCAAGCAGGAAAATTTCTGAAGGAGGCAAGAGTTGTCGTGTCAATGCTAGCTTGGCAGAATGACCTAAAAATGTCGTTACATCTCCAGGCTTCACATCTTTGCATTTGCTGCCAGTATATTTTTTTCCCTTTTATTTTCTGCTACTGGATTAGCTTTATTTATTTATTTACTGTTTAAAGCTGTCATTTCAAAGGGTGGGGGGAAGAATACCGTGCCACTTAAGGAAGAAACTGGGCCAGGATTCTCTCAATTTTGCTTCTCTCTATTTATCTATGCTCCATGAATTAACCATAATAAAAGATCTTTCCTTCTAAAGCAGTACTCAGGGCCTTTGCAGACTGGTAGACATAGTGCAAATTGAGTCCACTTTAAGGGATTTTGGTTAGGGAATCATGGGAACTGTATTTTATTGTGGCACCAGAGCTCTCTGACAGAGAAGGCTCAATGTCTCAGAAAAAAAATAAATCCCATGATTCCTAGCACTAACCCTAACCCCAAAAGTGGACTCAATTTGCACTATTTCTGGCAGCCTGCAAAGGCCCTCAGTTTGTTAAAATAGGGTGGGAGAGAGAGAAAGTAAGAAAATGAGACAAAACCCTGACATATTCTTCATTTAAAGCCATATCTCACATTACCCACAGCATATGGAACTCAATAATTAACTGTGTGTATTATTTCACTGAGAAATGTCTAATCTTGAAATAGAGCAAATACTCCCAAGGTTGTTTTGATCTATATGGAATTTCATTGAGACAGTGCTGAGCAAACACAAACAGGTGGTTTGTTGGCTGACAGGTTAAAATCTGGCACACAGATTGACCTAAAACTGGCTATAAAGCTCTTAAAGCACTTCCCACATACATTTTGTTTAAAACTTAATGTCCAAAATGTTTAGAAAAAGGACCTGTCACTGATACAATAGTGAATCATTAACAGTTTATTGTAGAATATCCAACCAGGTTTTCTGTAAATACAGCATGAAAACAGACAAAAACTAAAACAGGACTGAAATAAATTAGTTTTACCAAACATACTAAAATAGTGAAACACATAATTATTTAATTAAACAATTGTTAATGAAAATGCTACTAGGCTCATATACTGTCACGAGAAGGAATTCTCTAATATTTATTTAACATGCATAATTTGTTCCTACCAATAATAACAATTTTGTTTAAAAGAGCATCATCTCCAATATGAGCAGTAAGAGGATCAGGACAAGATGAATTCTTTGAATAGAATGGACACTCTAAAAGGAAATGAGCCAAATGAACTACTTTCTGGCAGATGCAACTATAACACACACAACCATCAGTACTGAAATCCAACATTTTGCACTGAGAGACAACATTTCAATGAAAATTGAGTAGTTTAAATGAAACTGAGGTAACAATCTGGTTGTTTTATAATTTTTTTTGCTAACAACTTCACCATGGTGTGTGTGTTTCAGGGCAATAACCTTGCACAGTGCAACCTGCTATAGAGAGGGGATTTCTGTATTGGAAACAACTGCAAGTGCAGTTAAAATGAGGGGAAGTTCAGTTGCCACTTGACTGAATTTGTGGGTTTTGCTAGGCTTTATCAGTTATTGTGGCCTCCACATGTTCTATACCTTTTAGGGTTTGTTTGTTGCTATTTCTTTGATCCGTATCAAGGCTCTTCCAATTTGCTTTTTTAAAAACTGGGTAGTAGTTTGCAAATGTTCTCCTTTATTATTTTTAAACCATATTTTTAGAGTTATAGCACTATAATTAAAATTATTGTTTCGCTGATGTACAATGATTCTTAATAATTTTTTAAAATAAAAGTACAAGGAGCCAAGGATACTTTTTTTTGGTTCTGTTATGTTCTGAATTAAAAAGAAACCCTCACAAGGATGGGAATAAAATGTTGCAGCTAGTGCTGGGAATTGCCAGAAAAATAGTCAGGTGCTACAGAAACATTGGATTTTTAAAAACCCTCTAAGAATTAAAGCAATAAATACTGTAACCTCCTGATACATATATCCTGTCTGTTGTTGTTATATGCCCTCACATTGGCTTCAACCCATGGCAATCATATGAATGAGAAATCTCAAAGGCTGAATCTGCACTGCAGAAAAAGTGCAATTTGACACTGCTTTAACTGCCATGGAACAATGCTATAGAATTCTGGGATTTGTAGTTTTGTGAGAGATTTAATCTTCTCTGTCAGAGAGTTCTGGTGCCACACAAACCAGAATTTCCAGAATTCCATTGCACTGAGCCATGGCAGTTAAAATGGTGTCAAATTGGATTATTCTGCAGTGCAAGTGCAGCCTAAATTCTCAAGTACAACAAACAACATGTAATTAGGTGCTGAATGCTATATTTCAGAGGAAGGAACTAGCAAACTAGCACCCTGAGTATTCCTTGCCTAAGAAAACTCTATGAAATTCATGGGGTCCCCATAAGTTGACAGGTGACTGGAGGGTGTGTGCATGCACGCATGCGTACACACAATTAGTGTCATTTCTAATTTGGCCCTACAGCCTAGAGGAATGAAAGTTTGTTAAGAAACTTGAGGATAGGTGATATATGATGTCCAAGCTTGCTGTGTTTCAACAAACCACTTGCACGCTATACAGCATGAAATACAAAATGTCCTTTCTATATTCCTGTCACTCTCACCATTTATCTTTTTTTTTTTTTTAAAAAAAGCATGTTTCTAACTTATTTTGATGAAGAAATATTAAAGATGCATAAGAAAACAAAACTTGTTCTGAAATACTGAAAGGGATGGCCAGTATTTTTAAATAAGTAGGACTTCAAGCACCATTTCCCCTATTTTTCTTTACAATGAGGTACTGTTATTCTAACAAGCTTATCACTTTTAATTGCAATTATTTAACATTTACAAAGGAATCAGGCATACTGGTGTCGGGAGACAGTATTATCACGATGGGAAAGGGGAGAGACAAGGATTTTGGTGGTCCTCAAACTGTTCTCCACATAAAATAAAACTACTCCTTAATGCCAAGACAGTAAATGGAAAACAGCTATGACTGAAAATCTGATCTTGGATCACCATGCTGGATTGTATTACAGACACCTGGCTGGGGGGTGGGTTGACTTTTCCCATCTTTGTCCACCTGGGTTCTCTTTGAAGCAGCAGGCAAGGCTTGTAAGAAAGAAAGGTGGAATTGCCATAGTTTATCAGGACTGAATAACTATTTGGCTATGGCAACCCAGCTGGTAACCATGGGCAAGTCACACTCTTTTGGCTTCAGAAGAAGGCAATGTCCTCTGAAATAATCTTCCCAAGAAAACCCTATAACATGTTCACTTTAGAATCATCACAAGTAAAAAATGACTTGAATGCACACAACATTATAAGGATTCTGTTGGTATACCACTCCTCTGTTGCTCAACAGCCTCCCTTCTGAACTAGCTGAGTTTATCCTGGGTATGATGTTTGAAGTCCACCTGAATTGTTCTATTGGGGACTTCAATATTCATGCTGACACCACTCTGTTGGGAGCAACTCAAGACCTCATATACTCCATGACTACCATGAGTCTGTCCCAAGTAGTATCTGATACCACCCATGCCAAGTAGTATCTGGACCTAGTTTTATGTGCTGCACAGGATGATGGCAATCTGGGTGTGGAGAGACTTTCCGTCATTCCATTGTCAAGAACAGATGATCACCCAGCGGCATTTATTCTCCCTGTGACATGAAGCCGCTGCAGGTATGGATGGTTGATTAAGATGGTCCACCCCAGCAGGCTTATAGATCCAGATGGATTCCTGACAGTTTGAAAATTTCTTGTTGCTAGGGCAGGAGAACCTGTTGAAGCCCTAGTTAATCTCTGGAATGGAGACATTGCTGACCCAAGCATTTCCTGCCACAAGGGGGAGCCAAGTGAGTGGTTTGCTTGGAGCTGGCAGTGATGAAACAAATCAGACTGAGACTAGAGTGCTGATGGTGGAAAACCCATGATTTGTGTAATCACACACAGGTATAGGCCCACTGGAAAATGGTGGCAGTAAAGAAATATTTCTCTGCGATGATTGTTTCTCCAGCAGCAGAACTGTTGGGGCCTTCTATGCTGTGCCCCACAAGAAGAGAATGCAGATTGTTTGACAGTTCACTGTAAAAAAAAAATCTGCACAATCCTTTGCAAACAAAATCTGCTCTGATTTTGATACTGTACTTGATAGAGGTCCAGTGGATGTAACCTTGGCACCTGTTTGTCCTGCATTACTGGATAATTTCAGTTTGAGCAGCCTAAATATGTTAACAGGATCCTTGGAGAGGTAACATCCACCATATGCATACTGGCCCCATGACCCTGGCTCATAAACGCAGCCAGAGAGGAACTAGCCAAGTGGATAAGGGGAATAGTGAATAGTGAGGTAGTGAATGCATTACTGTGTTAAGGCAGCTTTCCATCCCATCTAAAATAGTGTGTGATGAGGCTGTTACTGAAAAAGCCCTCTATGAACTGCACTAGATGGGAGAACTACCTGTCACCAATATCCCTTTCCTGGGCAAAGACTAAGAGCACGTGGTGTGGCCTCCCTGCTCCAGGGGCTCCTTGATGAAACAGATTATCTAGTTCCATTACAATATGGCTTCAGGCCTGGCTAGAGGATGGAGACAGTTTGGGACACCTTGGTGGATACCCAATCCAGGAACTGAATAGGGGAGTGTGCTCCTGTTAGTTATACTGGACCTCTTGGTAGCTTTCAGTACCATCAGCCATGATATACTTCTGGGCAGCTTCACTGGGATGGGACTCTGAGACAGTGTTTTACAGTGGTTCTGGGCCCTTTTGGAAAGGTGAATTCAAAAGAGGGTGCTGGGGAATGCTTGTTCAATGCTCTGGCTGTTGGGAGGTCCCTCAGGACTTGGATCTGTCCCCTCATGCTATTCAATATATGCTTGAAACAATGAGGAGAGGTGTTCTGGAGTTCTGGGGTTCTCTTTCTCCTTTCCATCTAATTCCAAGGAAGCTAGGGCAGGATCTGCTGTTAGTAATGAACTGGATGAGGATAAATGTGTAGTGGTTTGAGTGTTGGACTACAACTCTGGAGACCAGGATTCGATTCTCTGCTCGGCCTTGAAATCCACTGGATGCCCTTGGGCAAATCACATGTTCTCAGCCTCAGAGGAAGACAATGGCAAACCTTCTCTGAATAAATCTTGCCAAGAAAACCCTATGATACGGTTGCCATAAGTCAGAAACAACTTGAAGGCGCACAACACAGACACACATTTAAATGTAGTGCAGATGAGACATAGGTACTCCTTGTCAATCAAAAGGCAAATCAGAGAATAGGCCTCAGACTCTGAGGAGGTTACACTCCCCCTGAAATCTCAGATACACAGGTTGGGTGTACTTACGATTCAACCCTGAGCCTGGATGACAGGTTTCAGTGGTGGGAAGGATCACATTTGCACAACTAAAACTAGTGTGTCTGCTTTGTCAGTTCCTGGAGATGTCAGACCTGGATATGGTAACAAATGCCTTGATTACATCCTATTTGGATTGCTGTGGGGCTGCCTTTGAAAATGTTTTGAAACTTTGGCATGTCCAAAATGCTGAGGCCAGAACATATAACACCCTCACCCCTGTTGAAACAGTTTTTGCTGGCCATGACCTATAAACTCCTATATGGCTTGGATCCAGACTACCTGAAAGACCATATCTCTCTGTAAGAGCCCACACAAAACTTAGGATCTTTGAGAGAGGGTTTTATTTCTGTCCCACTACCTTTGCATGTATGGTTGGTGAGGACATAGGAGAAGCCCTTCTTGATGTCTGCTCCCACACCATGGATCTGATCTTCCATGGCAGGGTAGGCTGGCCTCCTCTGTGATCTCTTCTGGCCAGCATTCAAAAACCTTTTCATTTAAACAGGCCTTCAGTCTTTAAGGCAGATAAGTCTTTTAATGGGTTGTGCTCTACCTTTGTCTTATGTTTTATATGCATTTTTAAATGTTTTAAATTTTACTGCAATTCCCTATTTGTGTTTGTTTGGGTTTTTTTTTAACTTTTGTACCATATAATATGTTTTAATATACCGGTAGTTTGTATATAGTTTGCAAGCCACCTTGGTTACCATACTGGAAGAAAGGCATGATATACATTTAAGTCAGGGGAAGGCAACCTTTCCCCTTTAAGGGCCGAGGGACTTCAGCTCCCAGAAGCCTCAGCCATGTTGGCCAATAGTCCCATGTTGGCCAATAGCTCCTGGGATTCCGGGAGCTGAAGTCCCTCGGCCCTTAAAGGGGAAAGGTTGCCTACCCCTGATTTAAGTAATTAAAATATGTAAATAAATTAATAAATTGCCAGTACTGTTGGTGCTGTCCAAAGTTTAAGTATGATGCACAAGTAGTACAGAAAGAAAGTACATCACTCTTCCTTGCAGCAGCAGGGAGAGTGTAGCAAAAGGGTAATATTGCACTACTGGGCTTGATATGGGAGCAAACAGGGCTAACTGCTGGTTCCTTAGTCACAGAGCCATTGGGGGAGTTATGATTTGAGGAATCAGTCACTCTCTATTGATACCCTCCAGATATTCCTGAACTTCAACTGCCATCAGCCTTAACCAGGATGGACAATGGTCAGAATGCTGTGAGTTGCAGTCAAACAACAGCTAGAAGGCTGCATGATTCCTCCCGTCCCTCTGCTCATCTATATAAACTCCAGAGTATGATGCTGTTCATCAGTCCAAGACACATGCTGGTAGGGAAAGCCACTCAATTCCAATTGCCCAACTACTTTCATCATAGCTTATCCTGATCTATCCTTACCCTGTTTTGACTCTTTGAACGAAGTCCTAACCTCTTTAAACTGGGCCTGGAAAAAAATATGTATCATGTACTTTGGCCCCATTGCTTCTCTGGCTCAGAGTCAGAGAAGATATCATTCTGTGAGTTATTGTTTGCTACTCAGGCCAGAGGATCTGATTTTACCAGAATCCTCACCATGACCATGCCAAAGTGGCTAAAGTGCAATATCAAACTGTGGCTGTTTAACAGAAAGATAGCTCTTCACTGTGACTGAGGTTAAAAGTGGATCCAAATGAATCTGCCTTCATAAAGCTTCAGAAGGACTCTTCAAATTGCTTGTTCCAGTTAGAAAAGACAGATTGAAATGACTGTGGAAGTCAACAATTATGTAAATCCCACTGATCTGAAGAAGCTATCCTAGATAGGAAGTAGCAAATACCGGTAGATTTAAGTCCATGTGTGAGTTCCAGCTTCCCCAGATCTGTCCAAGGTTTTGCCTGTGCTGCAATCCTACAGAGTCAGACTTGACTTTGAGTCATCATATGTGCCTCATCACCATGTAAGAATGTGAAAGCTGGACAGTGAAGAAAGCGGATAAAAAGAAAATCAAAACATTAGAGATGTGGTGCTAGAGAAGAGTGCTGAGAATACCATGGACAGCCAAAAAGATAAACAAATGGATCATTGAACACATCAAGCCTGAACTCTACCTGGAAGCCAAGATGATTAAACTGAGGCTGTCGTACTTTGGCCACATCATGAGAAGGCATGACTCATTGGAAAAGACAATAATGTTGTGGTAGATGGAGGGTAGTAGAAAGAGAGGAAGACCACATGCGAGATGGCTAGACTAAATTAGGGAGATCATGGGCCTGAATTTACAAGACCTAAGCAGAGTGGTGGATGATGGGGGGGGCTTGGAGATGTTTCATCCACAGGGTCGCCATGAGTTGAGATCGACTCCAGGGCAGTTAATACATATGTGCCCCTGCCTCTGAAGATGCCAGGTATAGATGAAGGTGAAACGTCACGAATAAACTCTTCCAGAATTTGGCCACTTAGCCCAGAAAACTCATAGAAAACTATGGATTCTGGCTGTGAAAGCCTTTGACTTCACAAGTGATGCTGCCTTGGACAGAAGACTAGCCATTGGCAGCAAGCCAATGTGTCATATGTTCTGTCAAACACCCCCCCAACAAGTCATGTTTTTAAAACACCTTTCAAGAGCAGCTCCAAATAGAATGTTTTATAGTAAAACCAGAGCTTAGAAAAAATTTGGACTACTACTGCCATGCTGCTTTGAAAGCTACGGGATGTGGATGTTAGGAGTTCCAGTAAATCTAAAGTTTAAATTCTATACCATAACAGGTAATGATATGACGGGGTGGGCAACATTGAAGAGCCCATGTCTTCCCAGCTACATTATTAAATACTAGAAGGAATCATTTTTAGCTGAAAAACAGCTAAAAGGGGGGCAGGTTCCAAACCACTGTGCTGCTTTCAGCAGGGTTAAGGTGAACATCATCTGAAAGTAACACTGATTTCCCCCCCTAAAAAATTGTGAAGCTGGGGCTTGGGAGGCTCTTAGGAGGCTTTGGGGGATTCAAGCAGTCCACATGCTGCATTTCACAACCCAGCATTTGACAGTCATTTTTCTCAGGCTCTAATGGATTTTTTTAAGCCTTACACACAGTTTACATTCACATCTCATCTAGCCACCAGACCATGTATGTGTAGGTTGAGACAGTAATCAATACAAGCTCATGATTTACATGGATGCCATGAAATCCTGAACCAGTTATACCATGGGTTATCTGAATGAATGCTGAATTGCCCCAATACAATCAGAGTGGGATACCACTTCCAAGACCATCTCTATCTGCTCAGTGAGGGAAATGGTAGAGTGAGATAGTGGATGCAGGACACCAGTAAATCCTGTTGGCAGATTTATGCACCTAAATCTTGGGAGCTTGCTGGGCAGGATACCTCCAGAGAATGATGGATTCACAGTTTGAAAAACTGAAACTTCATCATGGATTGTTATGACTTCAAGTCTAGGTTCAGTATCACAGTGACTTGCCAAAGGCTGCATCTGCACTGGAGAATTAATGCACTTTTTAACTGCCATGGCTCCATCCTATGGAATCTTGGGATTTGTAGTGGCACCAGAGGTCTCTGACAGAGAAGATTAAATACCTCACAAAAACCTTCAAATCCCAGAATTCCATAGCACTGAGCCATGGCAGTTACAGCAGTGTCAAACTGCATTATTTCTGCAGTACAGATGAAATCTGAACCAAGTACTTCTAATTTAAAACCCATACAATCGCAACTTATTCTCACAACTACAAATATCTAGCTCACAAGCAGAGTTTTCAAATGCTATGCTAAGATCTTCAACTGTGCTGTTATTGGTGGCCATCTCATTGCAAAATCCAAAGCAATCCTCTGTGCAGGGAAAAAGGATTTGTTATGACTCATGAGACCTTCATTTTCCAGTTGTTGCTGATGTTGCTTCAAATCATTTCTGACTTATGGAAACTCTAAGGCAAACTTATCATGCTTTGTTTTGTTTGTCAAGATTTATTCAAAGGGGGATTGCCTTTGCTTTCCTCTGACGCTGAGAAAGTGTGATTTGCCTAAGGTTACCAAGTGGATTTCTATGGCTGAATAGAGATTCCAACTTTGGCTTCTAGAGTTGCAGTCCAATGTTCAAACCACTACACCACACTACCTCTCCCATTTTCCAGTGCTGTTTTTGCTGTTTTTTTTGCTGTTACTGCATTTTAGTCAAGACAGAATGATAGTCCCAGGAGAGGAGAGGAAACCCATACACTTGGTAAATGAGCCACCCATCCCTTGGGACCCGTTCTGACTAACAGATGTGCTGTGAAGTTTATAACATGGCATGACTACTCTGAAAAACTATGAATGACTAGAGGAGTCAGCTGACTCACAGTATCAGAATTAAAAAAACAAACACCCACCTCTATCCATTTTAAAGTAGGCCACCTATAACAAAGAGTATATAGTAGGCAAAGAGAAAACTTTCACGGTTAATTCAGGCTTCAACGTTACTTCTGTTATTATTACAGGGGTGGGGATAATTTACAATCCAAATTAACCTCAAGTACCCACAAGCCATCTCAGATTCACAGGGCTATATATCTGAAATAACTCAGCTGAGTTCAACACACTTTATTCTTGCAACTAATGATGTGGCAGAAAGATAGGGTAAAATAGCTAATAGCCTTACTATCAAGGGATCTTTCAGGATTCAGGCACATTCTGGTGAAAATCTCACAATAACATCTCTGCAACAAAGTGGTTTTACATTAAAATTCTATACATGTTACCGTACTCAGATTAGACTCCCTCTGGGATCAAAGGGATTTACTTTCTGGTAAGTGTATATAGGACTTAGCCTTTTAAGCATATTCCATGGCTTATCTTCCAAACGCTTTGGCACATAACAGTGTTTATATATTTTTTTAACAAGTCCTGCTGGGAGTGTCCAACAGGACAATAAAATTAATGAGATTATAAAACTCTACTTCTTAGTTCCCTAATTTACCTGTCCCACCCATCTCTGGTTCTATCAGCCCTGTTCTGTCTTTTTTCTTTCCACTCCATTTTGTTTGCTATTAATCTATAGTTTACTGCATTCCATAGACATACTAAAATCAATAGAGGATTTGCCATTGTTTCCTATAGGATACATGCAGCACCCTAAGTGCAAAGCTTGGAAAGCTACTTTAAAAAAGTAATTCTTTCCCATTACTTGTAGTCTGTAAAAAGTACCTAATTGCTATTACTCATTACGGTGTGCTTTCTCACACTACTCATTCCATTGCATGTTACTTTACTTAAAACCACTACGACGTTAGAAGAATGACATTAAAAACACTACTGTCAAAAATGTGTAAAAATTCCATTTAAGAATTAACCTTTAAAAGTAACCAGGGCATTTTATTCATCACACTTTTCCTTCATTCTTATTTCCTATGTTGCTTTTGGAATATAATATCATTCTATTCTTATTACCCAAACTATGGTCTGTGTGATTTGTGCCAGATAACAAGATTACCTGCAATTACTTCATTACTTTCAAGTTCTACCTGAGCAAAATTTAAATCAATATATTGTGATTTAACAATTGTAACTTGTCTTTTCACTTCCACGCTGCACCTCTGCCATTTTAAACTGAGATTGTTATTACCATTTGTATTATACAAGTGTGAGTCTATGAAGCAGTCAGCTGTAACTTGTCATCTTTCATTACACAACAAATAAAATTGTTGCAGCTAAACTCTTTCAAGAGACCTGTACTCCTCATCAAGTTTCTTTCTGTTTTTGCTTTTCAGCAGAGAACACAAATACACATACACACACACAGAAAAGTGCTGATTCCTTGGAGCTTTGGGACACTAGTGGAGGGCACTTGGAGGACTTTACATGACTTGCAATGGCCCCAAGGACCAGAAATCCATACTTACAGCGTGTACTCAGGCTGATTGTGGCCCAGCTTACTCCTTTCAGATGACCGTGCCGAGTCCTCCGGACTGGCATTTTAAACAAATTAAGCTACTTCCCACGTTGCAACATATAGAATGCCAGTTTAAACAATCCCTCCAGTTGATTTCTGCATGAGGCATAGAGGATACTGTATCCAAATGACACATCCGGAAGAGGGGCTTGTTGCTAAACAGCCACAGTACCAGTCTCCAGCATAACAAGGAAAATCCCTTGTGTAGAAAAACACCAGGAGTGGGGTAGGGAAGAAAGGAGGAGACAAGAGAGAAAAAGAGAGAAGAGTAAACCTGAAATGTAGCCAATAACCCTAAAGACTCCTTGGGATATTTTGGACCTAAAAGCCCACCAATCAGCGGTGCGGTGGCAGAAAAAAGTGAACACATGCCTCCCTAGACCATATATGTCTTAGATTAGGCAGACTTTGGAAGGACTGAAACAGGAGATGAGTCTTCGAGACCCATCAACCGGCATCACATGTCACTTGTCAACACGAAATATAGCAGGGTTCTGAGATCCCACTTTGGGAAGCAGAATTAGACTTTAAAAGAGCATGCACTAAGCTTTAAAAAGAAAATTAAAGACATTTAGATGGTACAAACAACCTGTTTAATTTAAGTGAGAGGAAAGGGATGGAGAAAGAGATTCCACTGTTTTGCAGAAGCTGCTAACTTTGCAAGGTTAGAAATATTATTAGCTTTTTTATCATAGGATAAACAAGGAAATTGACAGAGGACCAATTAGCTCAGAGATGGCTGCTGGGTTGAAAGCAAAAATTAAGGACTCATAACTCATTCTTGAGAACTTTGGCTTGATTGCCAGATCTCCTTCGTCTAGGCACTTATTTCCCAAGCAAATTTTAATGAGATTAATCACAATTAATCTGCAGCAGGAAACAAGAGTCCTAAATTGACAGATGTTTTAAAGGCTGGATATTAGCGGGGGAGCTGGCATGGAGTATTTAAATGCCATCCCTGACATTCCTCAATTTGTTTTTATTATTTAAATTATCACTGTCTGGTGCAATATCATGCTCCATTCACCAACAGAGAAGAAAATTACAAAATCCACACACAAAAATTAATAACACACCCTTTTAAAATCAATTTAACTGCATGAGAAAGAAAATCACTAGAGCTTTTGAAAACAAACAATTTTGGATGAAAAATATACTAGTATAGTCTAATGATACTGAAATGAGCACTCTCACACTTAGGGGCTCCACATAGCAGCAGGGACAGATTTCTGCAAAGCGTAGCTGGTGGCATTATGGAGTGGCCTTACTGGATTATAGTCTTTAAATGGGGTTAGGTTAGCCTGGTGGGGAAAAGCTACTGCAAAGTCATTAGCCCTCTGTCCCTTGGGTAATGCAAGAATCTCCAAACTACATCTGAGGGAACCAGGTTTCGGCTACTTCTCAATACTAATGTAATCACCCCACACATAGGGAGGGGGGGAATGAGATGGGGAACTCTTTTCAGTCCAAGGGCTGACTTCAAATTTGGGAAAGAGTCTTGGGAGGTGTGTTCAAGCAGTGGGTACATCTAAGTGCATGGAGCAGGACAAAGCAAAGTTGGCAGGGACAGGTTTTTTATTTAATTTTTCATCAGCATGCAAAACCTTCCCAGTCTGCAACCCAGAACTCCTGTTCGGTACATAGTAGTAGTAGTAGTAGTAGTAATAATAATAATAATAATAATAATAATAATAATAATATTCATTTGTATCCCGCCCCTCAGCAAATGCAATCGGGGCTGCTTACAGTAATAAAACATCACATAGCCTTCCAAGTCTCTGCAAAAAGCTACAGAATGGGCTCTTCCTACATGTGTTTGACTCACAAAGGCTTTAGTCAGGGTCCACCTGGTGGGTTTATTACCTTCTGCCCAAACAGACCTCTTCTTCTCTTTTGGAAGCTGTTGTGCTTACCCATGGCATTTTTTTCCACGTTTATTATCCTTGGGTGCAGTTACCCTGTAGAAATAATGCAGTTTTATACCACTTTAATTGCCATAGCTCCATCCCACAGAATTATGGGATTTGTAATTTTGTGAGGCATCAGCTTCTCTTTCTGAGAGACCAGCCTTTGACATAGAAGGCTAAAGACCTTGTAAAACTACAAATCCCAGGATTCCATACGATGGAACTACAGCACTTCAAGTGGTATCAAACTAATTCTTCACTGTAGATGCATCCTCTGACACATCGTTTTGGCAGATGGGGCACAGGGAAAGATGAGTATATGTCCCTCATCCATCGTGCTAAGAGGGTCCCCTTAAAAGGCCAGGTTGAGACACTAAGGGGCTTGTCTTTATTCCAGACTGAAGTTGCTGAGTCTTTACTGGAGCACTCTGACTCAACCCCCCCACCCCACCCAAGAGAGCTGCAAATGATCCACACAGCACTTTACATGCAACAGTGAGTAAGAAAAGATTTCTGTGAGCAGACGGGAAGGATCTAGTACAAAAACAAGATTCATTGGATGCTTGATTATCCAACAGTGGTTCCCAAATTTTGATCCTGCAGATGATTTGTACTTCAACTCCCAGAATGCCTGATGGATTTACCAAGCGGGCTGAGGCTTCTGGGAACTGAAGTCCAAAACATTTGGAGGACCAAAGTTTGGGAATCACTGCAGGACTCTAAAATAGTTAAATAGTTCTGCATCCACTGGTAAAAAGAAACAGCCATTAAGTAGCCGATGGGCCTTTGCAGATTGCCAGAAATAGTGCAAATTGAGTCCACTTTAAGGGTTAGGGTTAGTGCTAAGGAATCATGGGAACTGTTTTTTCCCCCCTGAGACATTGAGCCTTCTCTGTCAGAGAGCTCTGGTGCCACAATAAAATACAGTTCCCATGATTCCCTAACCCTTAAAGTGGACTCAATTTGCACTATTTCTAGCAGCCTGCAAAGGCCCCATATTAATAATCTATATTAAAAAATCCACTCTTACTTTTGTGTCTACAGGTTACATTTTTCCTACATGATACATCCAAGATTTTTTTTTATATAATTAAATGTTCTTGCATTTATTTCCTTATATTATGCTTGGCATAAAATAGTTTTTGTGGTATCACTCAGGAAGAAAAAAAACAGTTATACAATGTACCCTTCAGTGCTTTACAGAAAAATCTATGGACCTTAATCTGCCAGGATTTGGAGAGTTTGGGCCACTGCAGGTATTTTTTAAAATAAATAAAATGAGATTATTTTAATAAAGTCATCAGTTATTTAATTTTTCATCAGCATGCAAAACCTCCCCAGTCTGCAACCCAGGACTCCTGTTTGGTGCGTAGTAGTAGTAGTAGTAATAATATTAATAATAATACATTTATTTGTATCCCCCCCCTCTGCAAATGCAATTGGGGCAGTTTACAGTAATAAAACATCACATAGCCTTCCGAGTCTCTGCAAAAAGCTACATTGTGCATTCATAAATGAGATGTGTAACAAAATTTTACAGCATCTGATACTCCTGTTCCAGGTGTCAGCCACTAGCCATTCCCTTTTCCAACAGACTTCATTACGTTTCACCCTGCTTTCACACTCTATCCATTTTGCATTTTGTGGCCTCTGAATTTGCACATGTCCCTGGGTCTTCCCCTGCCTTTTACAGTTTTTTTTTAAAAAAAATCCATGTTCCTTTCCAGGGAGTAGTTGGGTTTATTGATATTATGTGCCTTCAAGTCATTTCTGACTTATGGCAACCCTAAGGTTCAACTCTTAAAACTCAGTTGCTTTAAACCAGTGCTTCTCAGGCTATATGATGTGAGGGACCAGCAATTATTTTGTTCCCACTGTGCCAGGGACTAGCATCATACTTTTGGCCACTGGTTACATTTTTCTCCTTTTTTTCTTTTCAGGAACTTACCAGGGACTAGCAGCCTATGGCTCAAGGATCAAGGGTCAGTACTGTTCATTCTGAGTTGCCCAGCTTTAGGGCACATGGTTCCAGACTGATTAAGAAGATCAGAAAGTCCCAGAATTTGTTCCTGTTCTTTCTGATTTTTTTGTTTTGTTTTGTTTATCCCAGAATATTTCCTGTCAACTCACAATCAGAAAATTTTTATACCACCTCCCCAGCTTGGTTTGTTTTAACTCAGTATAAAATTAGAAAGAGCAGGAACAAAATCAGGGACTTTTCCATCAGTCTGGATGTGCCCTTAAACAGCATATAAAACTGCAACCACCTAATATCATTTTGGAAGACAACTCCAGAAGGTTGGTGCTACAACACTAAATATGCTCCACTGTTTGCATTCAGAAGGTGAAATTAATGGATTTCAAGATTTACCTGGTCCTTGGGAAGGTGCTTTAAGTCCCACAGGCTATATCAGATCTTTCTTCCAAGGAAAGAGACAGGTTAATCTTCCAAAGGGGGAAAGCCAACCTTGCAAACCTTCTTCCCAGTTGCCATGGAAACTTTTGAAACCCCTTTTTAACAGAATACTACTCTAATGTCAGGGGAGGCAAGGTGAATGGGGTATGTGTGTGTTTCTGACATGGTGTTATAATAATAGTTATCAGAATATATAGACTACCAACAGTTGAACAACAAAGAAACACCTAAAAGAAGAGCACAGGAGAGAATACACTGTTCCTCTCCACCCTTTGACCCTGCAAGAGCTGCGCTAGGCTCTGGGTAAAGCAGTCCCTCCACCTTTGAATACCTTCCCCTTTCACTTTAAATGCCAGCAGACTTCCTCTGTCCATGGTTCATCCTTTAAGATGGTGTTTTTTAAGCAATCTGACCTGGTAGATTGGCAGGGATTCCCCCCGCCGTGCGCTACCCGGTGCGAACATGCCAGGGACCAGCACTATGTTTGTGACCATTGACTACCACTATTACTTTCTTTCCTGGAAACCTACCATGGACCAGCAGCCAAGAGCAAACAGGATGGCACCACAAACTACCACTTTGAGTAGTACTGCATTGAAAAACAACTATCTTCACTGTATTCAGCTAGAGGTTACATATTTGGAAGAAAATTTCACAAGGCTGCACTGTAACCTTACTGTATTTTACGGGACAACAAGGATGTAAGAAAACAAACAGTGGGCCCTTGGTATTCACTGGGATTTGGTTCCAGGACTTTGCGTGGATACCAAATCCATGGTTACTCAAGTCCCATTAAATACAATGGCATACCAAAATGGTGTCCCTTATATAAAATAGCAAAATCAAGGGTTGCTTTATGGATTTTTAAAAAATATCTTCAAACTATGGTTGCTATTCCATTTTAATTGTTACTTTTGCAAGATTTTAATTGTACTGTGCTTTAATTGTACTGCAAGCTGCTTTGAGTTCCAATTTTGAGAAACGGGAGATGAAATTTAATCATAATCATAATCATTATAATAGATGGTTGATTCTATGGATGTAGAATTTATGGATACAGAGGGCTCACTGTAAATATATTTATTTAACCAGTGTATATGCTCCCTTTTTCCTTACATGATACCCAACACTGCTAGACAATTTCTTATCCATAATAAATATGCCAGCAACTGATCCAACTATCAGGAGACATGATCAAGCCATAATTAAGCACATTTAAATAACACTGATTACAAAGAGAAAGAGTTAATTGGTTGGATTATGAGTAGGTTTTTTTAAAGCACTGTATTTATTCTAATAGAATGCAAAACACATAATAGATCTACTCAGGGCGGTTCAAGGATTCATTGTTCTGGGGTGATGAATTCACTCTTGGATTTTCATCTGCTCCTGCTACAACTGCTCTGGAAGGTATGGGAGATCTTCCAGTACCAGTACCAAACCTCCCCTGGAAATAAGATCCAGCATGTGGATGGTTCCTGTACACCCAGCTGCAACTCAGGGAAGAATGGCCATAAAACTGAAAGTGGATTCACCACCCCCATAGCAATGGATCCACCAGCTGCCCTTGGATTGACTCTCTCTGTAAATAAACACATCATACCAAACACCATACCAAAACTAATGGGAACAGACAGATCTGTGCCTATGAGCAACGTGATAGGAAGCCGTTCATTGCTAAGTCACAAGTTCCAGTCTGGCAGAAGCCAGTTACAGGCTTGTCGAACGATAGCCAAAAAATGCACTCATGACAGGTCAGTTTGTCTTACTGACACCTAGGATTTTAAAATAGACAACTTTTATCAACGACACACTCTTAAATTTATTCTTACCAAGATCCTATTTCAGTATCATAACTTACTAGTGTACACCTTTGTCACTGAATTAAACAACCATTATTGTTAAAATTTTCAAGCTTTTAAACAATTATCATTATATCAGTGGTTAGCAGATGAAATATGTTTTCCAATAACCCTTGCTTTTCAAGTATGTTACAACCAGGGCCCTTTCACACAATACAGTTATAGCACTATGATCCCATGTTATCCTGTGGAATCCTGGAATCTGCAGTTCAGAGAAGGGTACTTAGGATGTTTATGTATATATTTAAAAAAATAATGAGTTTAATGTAATTATTTTTAATTGTGTTCTGATTTTTATTGTCAGATTTTTAGCTGTTCTTACTTTGGTTTTGTGAGCCAACTTGGGTCCAACATCAGGAAAAAGGTAGTTTATAAATAGAATGAATGAATGAATTATACACACAGTTCTGTTCCAGAGAGTTCTGGTGCATTATCAAACTATAAACCTCAGGATTCCATAGGATGCACCCATAGCAGATAAAGTGGAACCATAGTGCTATTATATTCAGCAACAACATAGTTTGAGGAAAATGGGCTGGCATTATTCCACTGCAATGGGGAAAGTAGTCTACAGGGCATAGGCACTGAATCTTACGAAGATGGGATAAACTAGTTTTTAATGGAGAGGGGATATGGCGTGGTTGCCAGGATATCCTGGTAAATACCATGCCAACACAAAGAGGAACAATAGTTAACTAAACATAGAAAAAGTTCATTGGAAATTTGAAATATATGTATAAAAACAGGATGGCAGCAATGGATTTGTAAAGCATTCTGTTACTGGCTCCCTCACATTTTAAAATCTAATTGAAAAGTCAGACAAGACAATATCAAGTGTAACATCTATCTTACTCCAGTCTTTAAATGAAATGAAGTCATCCTTTTCCTACAGAGCAATGGAATATATTGATTCTCAAAGTACTGCTGCTGAAATCAAGCCAACAAGAAGCTGAGATAAAAAAAATCAAGACTTCTACAAAAAAAAAAAGGCAATCCATCTTCTGCTGACAGAAATTAAACATCTGATGAATGTCCAAATTAACTTCCCACAGCCTCAGCCAAAATGTAGTTCAGCAACTCAACAGATCTAGTTAAACTCTGAATAAAAGACAAGGGATGGTGGTATTAAGTCATTGCTCAGTGTGCTTCAAAGTTTTCAGTAACTATAGACTCATAGAATTATAAATTGGAAGAGACCACTAAAGCCATCCAATCCAAGCTCCCTGATGTGCAGGAATATACAGTCAAAGCCTTCCTGACAAATGGCTATTCAGCCTCTGTTTAAAAACCTCCAAAGAAGACTTCACCACACACCGAAGCAGCATATTCCACTGTCGAAGGGCTCTTACTATCAGAAAGTTCTTCCTAATGCTGAGGTGAATCTCTTTTGCTGTAGTTTGCATCCATTGCTCTGTGTACTAGTCTCCACAGCAGCAGAAAACAAGCTTATGCCATCCTCAGTATGACATCCCTTCAATTTCAACAACATCCAAAGCCCAAGAAACAGTGATATCTTTATTGGACCAACCAAAATCTACAAAATATATCTTGCACGCTTTCAAAGCCCCACTGGCTTCTTCATCGGGCAAAAGTGTCAAAAAATCATGCAGGAGGGGGGAAATGACAATGTTAATCACAGGGCTGCATTTGTCAAGATATTGTTGGTGTTGTTCTGAGTTAAGATGGTATGGAGGGATATCCATGCAGGCAGGCCACTTCTCCTCCTGGCCATGTGGTACTGCCATATCTCCCAGTAAACAAGGTATTAAGGCAGTAGCAGTACAGATGCAACTAAATTAAATGTAAACATGTAGTCAAACTTTCCACAGAAATGTGCTACTCAGGATTAGGAGACTGGACTGCACAACATATTTAATCCAATTATTCTTGCAGACGTGGCCTCCCAAAGTCCATGTGTTGAGGGTAGATGTCTCAAGAGGGACTGCATGCCACCACTTGTGAGTCAGCCACGTCAGAACAGGTGCAGCCTCATTCATTTCTTCTACATATAAGAACCCTCCATTCAAACAGGACAAAGAAATGGATGAAGAGAGAATAACACCCCACAGGAACTTCTGGAGGAAGCTCCAAGCAGAAGTATTATCATGGGAGAATGAGCAGAGTCATTTAAGAGAACAGAGCATCTCTTCTAAACTGAGTTGCCACATTGGGGAATTAATGCACTTTGACACTGCTTTAACTATCATGGCTTCATTGTATGCAATCCTGGGATTTGTAGTTTGTTGTGACACCAGCGCGCTCTGACAGAGAAGAGATATGTCTCTCTAAGACATATCTCACCAGGGTGACCAGCCATCCTCCTTTTCCAGGACATGTCCTACATTTCAATCTTCTATATAGGAGGAATTTCAAGATGTATTCTATTTTGAGCATGATGAAGAAGCTTGAATTTACATTTATATTAGTGTTTTAGTTTGTATTTAGTCATGCACTACATATTTTCTTGAATGTTTTAGATTTAGCAGAGCCTTGTCTTCCTTTGCAGTTAGGACCTCTGGCTACCCTGTATCTCATGAAACTACAAATCCTAGAATTCCATAGCACTGAACCATGGCTGTTAAAGTGGTGTCAAGTTACACAATAATTCTGTGGTGTAGATGTACCCTAAGCTGACATGGCAAGCACTTGCTTCTTTACAACAGAAATTATGGGCATTTTTTGCTAGTCTAATCGAAAAGGCAACTGATTTGTTATAACAGCACAAGGAAACTCTTCTAAATTATCTTCACTGTCTTGATTCAGCCTATATTAACGCTCTGTTTGCATCTTCCCTCTGGTTTTGTTCTGGAAGCAGTTTTTTCTCCATGTAGTGAAAACATAAAGGAACTTTCCCACAAGTTCCAATAAGTTTTTTTAATGCACTTCAAAGTGAAACTATGGGAAATCCTGTGCTGCTTCAGAAATATAAATAACTCTTTTTCCTGTTTTATTTTCAGAGAGGATGAAGAGCCTTTGCTCCATGCTCCCAGCACCTAAATAAGATACTAGATCAGGAAGAGAGGATCATGCAGCCCTCCAGATGCCAGTGCAATACAACTCTTAAGTATTGCTCCTTACTGAAATACCATACACCACCACCACCCCCTACATTTCACAGATCAAAACTGAGGCACATGTGGACAAGCAATATCAGAGTGTGGCCAAGATAACAAACATAATTGATGAGGAAGAACACAAAAGCTAGGAGATGGTGCAGCAGTTTGCCTTTGTCTGAGCTTACTGAGAAGGGCATTATATTATTGGCTCCCTGATTTTTTCCCCTCTGTTTCGGGCTGCATCTGCACTGTAGAAATAATGCAGTTTGACAACACGTTAACTGCGATGGCTCAATGTTATGGAATTTTGGGATTTATACTTAGTTGCAGCACCCAAGCTCTCTGACAGAGAAGGCTCACACAACTACAGATCCCAGAATTCCATTGCATTCAACCATGGCAGGCAGTTAAAAGTTGTGTCAAACTGCATGATTTCTGCAGTGCAGATGCAACCTTAGTATAAATATACGTACTTACTGCAATGCATTACAGTCACCCCTCCATATCCACAGATTTTTTATCCATGGATTTAAGTATCTATGACTTGAAAATATTTTTAAAATATACAAATTCCAAAGAGCAAACTTTGATTTTGCCCTTTTATATAAGGGACACCATTTTACTACACCACTCTATATAATGGGATTTGAGCATCCACAGATTTTGGTATCCACAGGGGGTCCTGGAACCAAACTCCAGTGGATACCAAGGTCCCTCTTTATTATATTTCTCCCCCTTATACTTCTTTGGAATTTGTTATTTGTAAGTATAACCAAAAGGAAAAAGAACACTCTAAGGCCCTGAGCAGACAGGTAAGGACAGAATGGGCTTGGCCTGTGCTATTGTAGCCCATGGCCCAACCTGGATCAGTCCCCAGGCTGGCACAGGGATGGGCAGGTGTTTACATCCTCACCTGTCTCCATGTCAGGGACCCACTACTGCTGCACACCCCTTACCTTACACTACTGTTGCTGCTAGTGAGAAGACTGTGGCATCGTGTCTGACATGGAAATGGGGCGGCTAGCTGCAACTATGTGGCCAGGTGCCGCATTTCCACAACAGATGTGGTGACAGAGGTCTTCTCACTAGTGGCAATGGCAGAGTAAGGTAAGGAGTGTGTGGCACCATCTGATGTGCTGGGGTTTGCTGTGGAGTTTCCATGAAACTCCATGACAAATGGCAGGTCATTTTGACCTGTGTTAAGGCCCCTTTGACCCAGGATTGGGTCAGATTCACCAAATCATACAGATTGATGGAACCTCAAATATCTTATATATTCCAATTTCTTAGTAATGCAGGAAGCCTACTGCTGCATTAGCAGCCCAAACAGGTGCTTATGCAACCTCTAATTGAAATCTCTAATGAAAGAGAGTCCTTCACCATCTGAGACAGTTTGTCCCACTATTGAACAGCTCACTTTGTGAGAAATTTTTCATATTTTTATTCAAAAAAAATTCTTGGTATTTGAATCCACTGGTTCCAATCCTATCCTGTGGAGCAACAGAAAATAAATTGGCTTTGTTGACTATGTGACAGCCCATCAAGTATCTGAAGCTGGCTATCATATTGCCTCCTGATCATCTCTTTTATCGGATAAACTGAACTCCTTCAAGCTTTTGAAACAGATCTTAGAACTTTTGCTATTCACTTCTGGACACATTCTTGTTTACTGATATCCTTCTTGCATTTGTCATGAAGACACTACATTTTGTAATTGCTTCTGAGCAGGGTAAATTTGGAACACCGAGGCAATTCAAGGCTGCAGATACTCTTTTCCCTGACTTCTCCAAAAAGGTGATGTCCATGGCATACAGAATCCTGTAAGAGGCCCTGGCCCTTGGATTCCTTCATGCACAAGGTATGTGAAGAAGCCACATCATCCTTAGTGCAGCAAGTAAGCAAATAAACTGTTGGTCCAAATTAATGTACCATATTTCTCAGAAGCCATGAAATTTTGGGCAAATTTCTGAGGTCTGCATACAACACTAATGACACTGCATTGCAACGTGACATACTTATGCACTTCCTGTCACATAGTAACTCCAGGAAAGAAAATGGTGACCTGATGGGAGAGGTTCAGTTAAATCCACCTCTAAAGTTACACCCTTAACAGTTTTGCTGAGTCACATCACAAATATATTCTATTTGAGAAGCTCTTGAAGAGCCATCATCTTTCTCTAAATCAAAATTTCAAGACTAGCCGGAGTTTTGGCTAACACTAGCCCTACATAAAGTGAACCCTTATATTCTCTGATGACACATTTGAGCAGTCATGAAGCTTGTACTCAGCAGGAACAAGTTTCTATTTTAACAGGAACACTATCATATGATGGCATTGCAGGAAAAGAAAAAACGAGACTCTCCCTCAGGATTTTTCTGTGCTCTGGGTTGAATGTCAGAGCATTACAGCAAGTTCCTGGTTGCAGAAGGTGGACGATTAGTTCCTGTCAAGAACTTTACTTTGGACTTAGCATGTTGGCCAACTACTAGACTACTGGGGGGGGGGGGGGAGAAACAAAACTCACAGTGGACTTGTTTGGGAGAGAACTCACAGTGGCATAAAGGGCCCTGCACGTTATATAGTTAAGACAGTGGCTACTGTTTAGGGAAATCTGAAAATATATCCATGTAATTTAAAGTAAAAACTGAAAACTGAACAGTACTGTCCTTGCATTCTAAATTGGAGTTACACATGTAACCCTGGGAACACACAGTTCCCCCCCCCCCCGCAAAAAAAAAAATGCTGCATAATACAAACAGGCAAGATTGAAAGCACACCAAGGGCTAAAAATTCTCCCTACTATCTCACTCCACCCAGTAGATTAATTTAGGCCACATAAGTGGGTGTTTCAGCTAAGTAAGCAGTAGCAGCAAAACACTTCACTGGTAGGCCTTGCAAACAACTAAATGTTTAAGTGGTGAGAAACTGGTTTACGAAGCAAACAATGTTTGAAATAAGCCATCCAAGAATATTCTAAGCAACTGAGTCACCAGTTTGATGTGTTTCTTTCTTTCCCCAGAGCTATGCTTATGTTGCATTTCCCATATTAGTCTATATTCTAAGTAAGCTTTCAGAGTTTATTTTGCTTTTTAGAGTTGGAGAACCATCATAATTATTTGTAACCCATCTTTTCTCCAGTTTGGGACTCAAGGCAACTTAGGGGGGAAGCAGACTGGCGGCACGGGGCCGCCCTGGGAAGGTGCGCTGCGGGACTGAGGCATCCCCACGCCTCGATCCTGCGGCGCACCTTCCCTGTCCCTGAAAGGAGCGCTAAAATAGTGCTCCTTTCACAAGTCAGTGAAAGTGCACCGCAAAACCTTGCGGCGCACTTTCACTGACTTTTCTGCCGCAGCGTGTCCGGACGCTGCGGCGGGAGGTTGCCCTCGGAGCGCTGGCCGTGCGGAGGGCCGGCAGCTCCGAGGGCAACCTCGGGAGGAGGAGGGGGTGCTGATCGTGCGGCTGCCCCTCCTCTTCCCTGCCTCCAGGACGGCTTTTTAAGCCATCTGCCGAGGCCCTTAGAACAGTTAAAACGTAATTAGAGATTCACAACTCTACTAAGAATCACGGGAAAAGCCACATCTTGTTCTTTTCTAGTACAATGATTTTATAGTTTGGCATTTAACTTCTAGCCATTGGCTGTTTTAAAAAATTTAATCACAATAAAGATCAGTAATGAAATCCCATTCCAAAACTCTGCCATATTTGGCTTCTCTCCTGTGTTTGTTTCTTCCAACTTGTACTACTGTATATACTCAATTATATGTCAACCTCATTTATAAGTCAAGGGCAGGTTTTGGGGCCCAAATTATGAATTTTGATATGACCTGTGGGATAAGTCAAGGGTAAAACTTAGGGGTATGTCACACAGGATCTAAAGGATGAAGCAAAGGAAAACAATGCCAAAGAACTTAGGAAATTCCAGCAGGCATAACTGCTCATTCTAAAGGCTGGATGGATGAGATTGGTGGTGGTGCTGGTGGGGTCAGTGCTTCCAGGACAGATTACACTCTTGCCTTTCACCAGAGGTTGGTTCCTTTTTTAAATAAGAATTAAACTGCAGTACTTATATTGACCTGTGGATAAGTCGACTCATTTTTTGTGTGTGTGTGTGTGTCCATTTTTTTACTAAACTTTCTGGACTTGTACATCACTGTATACAGTAACTTTATATAGTGAAGCTACACTCACTATGATCAGAGGTGGAAGGAAGCTTCTACTACAACTCAAGAAGATTAGTTGATGAATATAGTTGAACTTGCTGAAATGGACAAATTGATAACTCTGATTTAGGAGAAATTCTTGACAATTTTTTTTAAAGACTAGGAAATTTTTATTTCTTATATGTATTCTTATAGGGGTCAGCTATCAGTTTTAGGTTTTGGAAAATGAATTGAGTTTCCTTATATCATAGAAGCCTTGTGTATTATGAATTAAGAGAAGTCTAGTAGTAGGAGGATATAACCATCGGTTTTGGGAGGGGGAGGAAGCCAGAATGTTTGTTAGTGTTATGTTAGGATTGCTGTTGTTTCTTTTTCTTTGTTTGTAGTTGTGGTGTGGTAGTTTTGATGTGTACAACACACACACACACACACATAATATCTGTGTTTAAAACAACAAAGAAACAACACTCAAGTTTACCTGTGTATAACCTTCTGCAAGAGTCCCTGCCAATGGAATGGAACACCGTGAGTAGACAAAGGCTATGGACTGATAAGTTGCTCAAGCAGCTAACATCTTGTGGAATGAGAAATTCCGGACCACAGAATATCTTAATAGCTCAACAGAGGACGTGGTGAGCATGTCACAAGAGAGAAACCCATAGGAGAAAGGGAGACAAAAATATTTAAGTGTATGGTCCACTTTTTTGCAACTGTTTGAGAGGTGCTTAATGTAGTTGGGCACTCCAAATGCTCTTTATTTAATTGCACCTTCTTATATTCCCCATATCCCTTACCTCACTCATTGTGCGTGTGACTGTTTGATCTGTAATGTCAATGTCTTCTTGGCTCTGTTAAACATGTAAGCAATTGTTGATCCACCATGAAATAATGAGACCAGACAGTTGCAGCTGGATTAAGCAAGGGCCATTTTACTGACTTATGATCTGTTTAAGTCCTAGAGATAAGCAAACTGACAAAACGAGGGGAAAGCAACCTCGTGTGGGTCCAGCTGAGGCCCGGATGTCAACTCCAGACAACTTCCCAGTTATCCCTTGGGTGAAACACTAGATCCAGAAGGAAATACAAAGGGATTGGTAGCTATCTTGGACAGTCATATTTGGAAAGCCAAACCTGGAGTACTCCCTCCCAAAGCCCATGACTTTGTGACAGAGAGAGTCAACCCAGTCTTTGCTATCTGCATTTTTGGACCCATAAATCTACATCCATGATATACATATTCACTATCCATGATAATTATAAACTCTTCCTCCCCCTCTTGTTCTTTTAATATTAAAATAACACCAATAACTGCCTGGGTCTCTGCTTCCTGTGCTCCTATTTTAGATATTCATGTGAATCTCCCTCCCTTAAAATAGTTATCATTAAGTATGGCTAATTTAAGGTCTCAAAATCAATTCCCTTCTGATTCAATTTTACTATCCATTTTAGTAGTACTAAGGGAGGGGGCTTTTCCTTTCTTGACAAACTAGAGCAACAGCTTTGAACACCCGTCCTGATAAAAATACAACTCCTATAAAAAAAATAAATAACTTTACACAGAAAATCAAACAGGCATGAGAGAAAATCTATCTCTTCTTAACAAAATTTCTATCTAGTCTAGAAAAATTCCCTTCAAACTTGAAAAAGAAAAATGAAAATAGCAAACTGGAGCAAAACACAACGTTAAAATATATGGGGGGAGATAATCTTTTTAACAACAAAAATAAAACAAAATATCTATAAAGAAAACCCTCAAATGAAAAAGGTTCAGAACAACAGTAAGAAATGAATTTTACAAGTTTTGTCCCATGAACCAGAGAAGAAAAACACAAGTGAAAACTTATTATTATTATTTTCAGATAGACTGTGCATGCTGAAGAGGCTCTTCTAAAAGTGTAGCAACATGGAAAAATCAAACCTAATCTAATTTTACATGGGGTTAATGGGGTTACCACAATGGGGTATGTCACATCCCAGCAAAGCAACCCAAACAACAAAAAGGCTCTATTTGCTGTAAATGTTACAAAGAGTGAGAAAGACAGATAGACTGTGTTGGTAGGGAAGGCTCTCTCTCTAGAAAACAAAGCAGGCGAGAGGGATGCAAGAAGATGGCATCAATTGTCAGCAGCTAACACATCTTTTCTTCAGATAGACCATAGTGACCAGATGAGGTTTTCTATAATGACTTAACAGAAAACAAAGACACTTAAGAACATCAACTTTAAATCAAATTTTGGCTGCTGACTATGAGATTTTTTTTAACATTCTAGTTGCATTGGAAAATTAGTTTTCACTAAGTACCACCAAGTACAGATTGTAACTTAAAAGAAATGCTAGGCTTTCTTTGGGCCTTTACAGACTGCCAGAAATAGTGCAAATTAAAGCCACTTTAACTGTCCTAGCTCAGTGCTAAGGAATCATGGGAACTGTAGTTTATTGTGGAACTAGAGCTCTCTGGCAGAGAAGGCTCAATGTCCCAGAAAAAATACAATTCCCATGATTCCCTAGCACTGGGCCAGGACAGTTAAAGTGGCCTCAAACTGCACTATTTCTGGCAGTCTGTAACTTGTGTACCCAAAAGAAGAAGCCAACTATGTTTAACCCGAATTTGGGTCAGAGAAAAACTAGACCATAGTTATATTTTTCACTTTCCACAAAACTTTGTGCTCTCTGTCAGTCTACAAACTGAGGCAAAACTCCTAGTTTGAACTGGGACAGGGAACAGCAACATTTTGTTTCCAGCAACTTTTCTCTCCTACTACCAACATATTTTTTTTCCTGGAGGACCATCCTCAAACTCTAACAACATATAAACACAACTCTAACAATCTCTTTTCTTTGAGGACCATCGTCTAACTTGCTTTCTAGGGCAGGATTTTTGCAAAAGCCACCCCACAACATAAACATTTACCCTTGCAATGGGTCCTCAAAACTTAAACACTGGTGCAGCAAATGCTCAAATACAAACCTCCTGTTGCAAAATAACTTTTGTTCCTTAAAACTTTGTTTTCCAGGGAACTTAGCACCACCTTAGCTCAGTCCAGATTTTGGGCAGATTTCCCGCCGCCCCCACTTTCCCCCATATCTCTATTTGATTGTTCCTTAAAATATTACAAAAACCTTTTTGTTAGTTACTACATTCCTATGCAGATTTATTTTCCAGTTTCCTGCTTTATCCCTATACTCCTCATCCAAAATGATCTTTTCAACACATTTCCTTCAATTGAGCAAAAAAGGTTCCATAAACGGGTCCCACCTCCCTGTTTCCCTTTTTGTCCCAAAAAGAGCCATATTTCCTTCTGACCATTTATCCAGTTATACAAAGCCATATGTCCTTCTGACTCTATATCCAGGTTTTCCAAATAGAGCCATATGTCCTTCTGACTCTAAATCCAATTGAGCAGAGGCATCCCTCTGATACCACTCTCCGACCTGAACCCCGTCAAAATCCTCCAAAAATCCTCACACTTTCCCCCCAACTATTTCCTTCATTAGGGAGCATTAAAGATCTTGGAACAAGCAACAAACAAAAAGGCACGGGGAGACCAAATCTGGTTTTCCATCACAAATCAATTCCCAGTGTCTCTTATTTACTCATCCTTCACCAAGGTAAAACTAAATTCTCTTGGATCCTGCCGACTATGCCAATTACCTTATTTTCCTGCGTATAAGACTACTTTTTTACCTGCAAAATCTGTGGCTAAAGTGGGGGGTCGTCTTATATGCCGGATATAAGGATAATGAGGGTAGAGGTGCTAAAACTCTATATTTTGGCTGGAAAAATGGGGGGTCGTCTTATACGTGGGTCGTCTTATATGCCGGAAAATACGGTATGTCATGCACTGAGGTTTTCTGTTCTTTTTGAACCAGAGAGAAATTTAGCCACCCTAGACTATAGGATTTTCAATACAGACACGTGGGAAACCAGATCTGGGTTTAGACACTATACATGTAACATTTATTAAGACATCATAAATAAAACAATCATTTTATGTATCAAGAGCTCTCACTCACACACACATTCATACAACATACTCACAAGCCCATCTCCGAAGAGTTGAGATGACATCTTGCCGTAGTTGATGCCAACAAAGGAGAGGCTGAAAATCCCCTTTCTTTATACTCATGTCTTGCCAGCTCTTGGGAAGAACATGTTTTCCATGTTTCCAAAACATACCAAGGTCTTATTGGTTTATATTAAACATCCTAGATCTTCATGTCCATTGCGTATCTTATTGACGTTATAAGCAGTTCGGAGCACGCTGTGTTTGTACAAGTTCCTTCTTGTTTTGCAAGTTCTTTCTCCAGCCAAGTCATCATTTAATTTCTCGCTTTCACTGTCCAAGTCCTTCCTCCAGCAATGCTTTGTGCGCAACCATTTTACCTTTGGTTCAGGGCCATGCTTTCAACAGGAACCCACTCATTCATCACACATGGGGGTGGAGCGGCACACTCATGTGCACAGAGACCACCACATGCACAGGCAGGGAAAGGTGCTTGTACGTGGGCAGGCAGAGAGAGGTCTCATGTGTGCTGTAGGCAAAAGGTGCTCGCATGGGGAGGTGGGAAGAGGTGCTTGCATGCACTGGAGACAAAAGGTGCTTGTGTGGATGGGCAGAAAAAGGCAGTTGTACATGCCGAAGGCAACAGCAACTTGTGTATGTGGGTAAAAAGAAGTGGGTAAAAAGAAGTTGCATGTGGGATAGAGGCGCACTCACATTATACAGTGCAGGGATAGGCAACCTTTCCCCTTTAAGGGCCGAGGGACTTCAGCTCCAAGAATCCCAGGAGCTATTGGCCAACATGGGACTATTGGCTAACATGGCTGAGGCTTCTAAGAGCTGAAGTCCCTCGGCCCTTAAAGGGGAAAGGTTGCCTACCCCTGATACAGAGCATGGGGGATGGTGTGGGGGGGGGCTGACTGGGTGCCCTCTTCTGGGGTGTCACCTGGTGTGCCCCCCCATGACGCTACTGTTGTCAAGGTGTACACCGATGTAATATCTCCTCCTTCTTCTAAGTGTCTGCTTAGTCCCTTTCCCCCACCAGGCTGGCCAAAACCTCTCTCGCCCCAGTTTGCAGATCCCCAGGAAAACTGAATTCCCCCACTGACAAATGAACATTGTCTGCTCCGCAGAGCTCTGTCATTCAGAATATGATCTCAGGATGAGGGAGAAAATAGCCAAGCCCTCTACACAAAGCACCACGATGGGGCTGATGGGGTTAAATAGCCCTCCACATGACCTCACCTGGCCAATCAGCACATGCCCTAGTCTCCATTCACAGAGGCCAACAAAGCAGTCCCTTCCTCTGCAGGACGCTTGCCGCACAGTTTGGGGACCAATTGTGAATAGTTTGTACTGTACTAACTATATGTAGAGAGATCTTGTAGCACCTTTGAGACAAACTGAAATAAAGAAGTTGGCAGCATGAGCCTTCACAGACTTCAGTCTACTTCCTCAGATCATTTAGTCGATGTATCTGAGGAAGCAGAATGAAGTCTATGAAAGATCATACTACCAAATTCTTTCTTTAGATAGTCTCAAAGGTGCTACAAGATCTCGCTACATACTGATTCTGCAGACTAACACGACTATATCTTTGAATTGTGATTAACCATAGTTACTTTTTTATATAGCATTATCAGGAAGAGTTGGGGAAGGCCATGTTTGGAAGGTAAGTGTGGGTTAGAGATGACGAGTGTTGTTGCTGTTTGAAAATAATAACAGAAACAAATTTTATTTTTAAAAATGTGGAATGCACTGTTTTTGGAATTATAATCAGTGCCCACTCTCACAGCTTTTAGGAAAGGTCTCAAAACACTTATAAAAAAGATGGCCTTTTAAAGTATTTCAATCAATTCATTGTTTGAAAAAAAATTGTACCTGTTCAAGGTTAGCTGGCTTGAGCTGTATTTTCTAATGGCCAGGATACAAATGCAATAAATTAAAAAATGAACTAATATAATTATTATCTGTTTTTGACCCTTTGGCTTCTCTTAATCTTCAAACAAACTCATGCAACTATTTTGATTCGTTGATATTTTGATATACCCTGATCTTCGTCCATGGGAACTGCTAATCTTTTGAAAGTCTGCATAAGGACAGGTTGCTTACCTGTAACAGTATTTCTTCGCGTGGTTGTCTGCGAATTCACACAAATCCTGCCCATCCTCCCTTTAGTTGTGTCCTGCTCATTACTTAAAATTCTCGCTGTCACTGCTTGGCGGCGTACGTTTTGGAACTGAGGAAAGAGCGGGAATGCCAGGGGCTTTATAGAGGAGGGCGGAGCTACCGCCAAAATGTTGCAATTGGAAATTTGCCCAGTAAAACCAGAACTTTCCGAGCTGGCTGCGCAGGCGCAGATGTAACCCATTTGTGTGATTTGCAGAGACCACGAAGAAGAAACTAAATTATTTTTGACCTGAGCCTGGTAATCAGGGTAACTGTTGAGTACCTAGCTTGTTGGAGTCAATTAACTTAAGCGGTATAGAAATGATAAATGGTGTAGAAATGTACTTGCTATTGCAACTAGGGTTTGAAAGTACTTTTGACACTTGTTCACAAATACTTCTTAAGAAATAACCTGGGAGGTATTAACAAGAATTAGTGCTCAAGAACAATAGTCCAGGACTCTTTAAGAATTCATGCTTTGTGCAAATATGCCCTAACATAAGACCAAAAAAAAAAAAAAAAAAAAAAAAAAATCACAGGAAGCTGCCTCACCCTCCTCCTTCCTCCACAACTCTCTCTCTCCCTTTTGTGTGTATACACACAACACACACACACACATCTTGCCCTTTTCCCATTTTGGGAATCAAGGCAGGTTACAACAATTAAAAGAAACAGAGGGGTCGGACAGATGGGCAAAATAAACCAGTTTTCAACTGCTTTGAAGGTGTTTAGATGACACATGCCTCCAAAGCGAGAAGAAACCGAGGCTAAAAACCGGAGCAAACAGAACCCGGGATAATCTGTCTTAGCGTGAAAGATGTACATCTTTGCACCTGCATATAAATGTCCTGACACAAGTGCAGGGCTGCAGCAAAGCAAAGAAATGAAAGTGTGACAACTCCAATGGATGTAATTACAATGTACACAAACCAGACATTCTAACAGGGGGGCATGGGGTGAAGGAGGGTGAATTGTGTTTTGACTGATTGTGCTTTGCCAGTGTATCACTTGCACACCAATGGACTGATATCCTGTACAGGTGGAGCATCGTACATGCAACTGTGTGGCCAATTAAAGTTGTGGCCATCCAATGGGATAGCATCTGGATGGATATGGGAGGTACTTGGAGGTCAGTGGCAGTGTGTTAGTGTGATAGTGTGCATGTATAGTGGGGAGGCAACAACAAAAAAATTACGCAGCAGCGTGGCTTGGTGCCCTGCCATTGTGGTCGAGCTGTGTGTATTTGGCCTGCCTTGGAAGTAGGCCATGCAGACAGCAGGGTTTCGACCCATTTTTGGAAAAAGCATGTTTGAGCCACTTTTTCCTACCCATCTGCTCCAGCTCAGAATTAAGCAAAGTCATGCTGTCACACTGCAGAAACAAAGCAGTTTGACATCACTTTAACTGCTATGGCTCAATGCTAGGGAATTCTGGGATCAGTAGTTCTGTGAGATATTTAGCCTTGTCAGAGAGTTCTGGTGCCCCACCAAACCACAAATCCCAGAATTCCACAGAATTGAGCCATGGGAGTTAAAGTGGTGTCAAACTACTTTATTTCTGCTGTGTAGTAGCAGCCATAGTTAAACATTAACAGAAAACAAAAGTCAAAAAGCAGTAACACTATCAAAGCATTAAAACCAGTTAAAACATAAACCATTAAAAAAAACAAACAAATAAAAATCCAGCATATTATACAAGCCTGTTTCCCTTAAAAAAAAAAAAAAGGCCTGCTGGAGTGCAAAGATTTTTATCTACCTGTAGAAAGATTATAAAGAAGATGGCAGTTCAGCCCTCTCTGAGAAGACAATTCCAGAGCCTGGGATAAGCCACCAAGGAGGTGGTGGAATAGAGGGTGCATCTACTCTGTACAAATAATGCAGTTTGACATACTTTTAATTGCCATAGCTCCGTTTTACAGAATCTGGGATTTGTAGTTTTTTGAAACAACACTCTTCCAGAAGGGCCTTCCTAGAAGATCTCACAGGCCAGCTCATATGGGTGAATATGGTCCTTCAAATATTTGAACTGCAGTAAACTGGGTCAAATGACCCAAGAATCTCTAAAGCCCATGAAACATTGAGACATAACTACAGCTACAGTCACTTACTAACATTCAGCTTTTAGCTAGCCTTCTTTATGCAATAGGGTGCAGCCAGTCAGCAGAACTCACAAATCAGAACTTTATAGACAGTATTATAATTCTTTACCATGGCAGTGAATAAAAGCACTTAAGATCACACACTAACACCAGGAATGTAAGACTTCTAGTCTTACTGGGTCATGCTGTACTTATGCTCTTCTGTAGAAGCAAGCTGGGTCAACATATGTAGCTGAAAGTAAATATACTTTTAAAAAACTGATCTTTTAATTTAACATATAAACTTCCATAAGGTTCACAAGGCAGCATTCCTGCACACATTTATTCTGAACTGGGTCCCACTAGTTTCACTGGAACTAGACTTGCAGTAAGCATGCTTAAACCTCACAGCCATAAATACCTTACCTAACTTTGCAATACTGATATCAATCAATGATAGACAATGAATCTAGTCATGGAACCTAAAGATTGTGTAATCTCAAATGTCATCCTGGAATGCAACCACACAGAATGTCTGGAAGAAAGCCAAAGAAGCCATCCCAGAGACTAGTAAATTAAATAGGTTATTGCAATCAGACAAAAGAAATATCCCTGTGCCAGGATCTTACCATAAACCAGTTTGGTGTTGCTGTACTACCTCTTTACCAAAACATCTGAAGTTAATTTTAGCAGAGAGCTCTTAATACATTGTTGCTGAGAAAATCAATTTCTCCTCCTTTATGCAAAGAAATCTTGTAGCACCTTTGAGATTAACTGAAATAAAGAAGTTGGCAGCATGAGCTTTTGTAGACTTCAGTCTACTTCTTCAGATGCATATAGGCAGACTGAAGTCTCTGAAAGCTCATGCTGCCAACTTCTTTGTTTCAGTTAGTCTCAAAGGTGCTACAAGATCTCGCGACATACTGATTCAACAGACTAACACAGCTATATCTTTGAATTTCTCCTCCAATCACTATAAGGATGACAACCAAACTCAGAGAGAATAGAGCAGGGGTCGGCAATGTTAACATACCTGGGGCTGGTCGCTGGTCCCCAGGTCTTCCACCGGGCTGGGCGGGGGGGGGGGGGGAATGGCGGCGCGCGCACTATCCCTGCCGCCGTGCGCACCGCTGCACCGCCACGTGCATTGTGGCCACCATTTTGTTTCCAAAATGGCGGCCGTGACTCGTTTGTGTATGCGCAAGAGTAGTGTGCATGCGCAAATGAGTTGCGGCCGCCATTTTGGCAAACAAAATGGTGTCTGCAATGCATGCGGCGGTGAAAGCGCGCGACGGGGGTTGGCAGCGGCGGTGGTGGGGGTCGGTGGGCCAGGTGCAGCCCGCGGGCCGTAGGTTGCCGACCCCTGGAATAGAGGAATCCAAGTGTGGTGGCAAATGATGCAACAGTCTCTGCTAAGCAAAATGCCTTGGGAGTTTGATCCTACAAGTTCTGGCTGCACTACACCACTGCTCCCAGAGCTCTGACTTTAAATGTGGAGCAAATTTATGCATGACATTGATATCCTGCCTTTCTCCAAATATGGGACCCAAGGTGGCTCACAATCTAAGTTAAAACATAGGGCCTTTGCAGACTGCCAGAAATAGTGCAAATTGAGTCCACTTTAAGAGTTAGGGCTAGGGTTAGGGAATCATGGGAACTGTATTTTATTGTGGCACCAGAGCTCTCTGACAGGGAAGGCTCAATGTCTCAGAAAAAAAATAATTCCTATGACTCCCTAGCACTAACCCTAACCCTTAAAGTGGACTCAATTTGCACTATTTCTGGCAGTCTGCAAAGGCCCATAGTCCAAACAATGGATAATACAAAAGTGTAAAATAATTAAATGAACATTTGTATTAAAACATTAAATAAAACAGTTTAAAAATGTAGTTTAAAATACATTGATAAAGATAGCAATACAGCACACCATAATTAAAAGACCTTCTCTAACAGACAGTTAACTGTCAAAACTCTCAGTAAATAGAAAGGTCTTTGGTTGGAAAGAGAGCAAAGAAAGGGCCAAGTTAATCTTCCATGGGAGGGAATTCCATGGTTTGGGAGCAGCCACCAAACATGACTGCAATGGTGGTGGAACTGAGAGAATGCTCTCTCCCTAAGGGTCTTAAAAATAGGGCAGGCTCATATCAAAGATATGGTCTTTCAGATAGTCTGGAACCAAGCCATATATTGCTTTTTAGTTCATAACCAGCAATTGAATTGTGCCCAGAAACAGACCAGCACTGAAACTCTTTCAACAGGGAAGTGTTCTTCTCCTCATAACCAGCTCCAGTCAGTAGTCTGGTCACAGCATGTTGAACCATCTGAAGTTTCTGAACAGTTTCCAAAGGTAGCAGTACTCACCAGCCAGGTTGTTGTATGCGTATAGAGATATCAGTTAACAGTCAGCAGTGTGTGCCATTTTCACACTGACTACAATGTTGTATAACCACAGAAGAGGAACACTGAAGAGAGAGAAAAGAGACAAAGGTAGATGCTTTTCTTACCTCCATCTTGCTGTGAGTTCATGATATTCAGAGCAAACAACATGGCATTTGAGAACGTGGTTGCCTCTTCCTTACTGGCAAAGTTCAGTCCATAAACTTGTCGTGCGTCACGCCACTGGTGGAATGTTGGTGTTGCCTGATTGTACTTCAATCCTTTCACAATTGAATAATTAATCACTACCTGAAATTGAAACAAGAGAGATGAACCATCATGGCTGAGGAATTAAAAATAAAGACATGTGTCCCCACCTCCCTAAAATTGGTGCTTAATATTTTGGTGTAATTTTATTGTTATGCTGTTATTTAGCTATGCTTAAATAGCTTGTAATTTTAATATAGTAACTTTGAGAGAGTGAATGCCCAAAGGTAGTTGGGAAAAGTGACTACTAAATAATTATAAATCAGGAATGGCTGTAGAAGGGAGAAAGCGCCATTGTAGCCGTTTGAGAAATTTTTCCAGATATTACACAGCAGACATTGCAAAAATAGATACTGCAAAGGCTTAAAGTTTTAGTACTTTGCTATGTTTTTATATCTGAAAGCAAAGAGAAAAAAGAGGCAACTTGTAAGAAGCTTTGTCTCTTTCTGTAGCAGTGTTCCCTGAACCAGCAAATTCCAGTTATTTTAGGACTGTATCACAGAAGCCTATAAAAGTGGAATTTGAGCAGGATAAAAGAGTCTTTGGTTGGTACTTATTACTGGAGGTCATGTCCATCATACGGCTGCCTTGTATTCCATTCCTCCTTTTCAGTGATGGGCAAACCCTATCAAATAGGTTCTTAATCTCATTGCTATTCTATTACTGCCTTTATGTGATAGGTCCCTTCCACTGCAGTTTTGTTTCTCAAGCAGTCACGTGGTGTGTGGGTGAGTGTGATTCTGCTCCTCTCCTCTTTCCCTTTGCAGCAATTGCAGCCACCAACAGCTTCCCAAAGCCGGCTGCTTTGTGCACATTCATACAACAGCCAGTTTCAAGAGGCAGTTAGCTACCATGATCACATGGGGCTGCTGTGTAAATATGTACACAAGAGCTCTGCACTTCAAGGGAGTCACTGAGCAACATTCACAACAGCCAGCACCTTCCCGAAGCCAGCTGCTATGTGCACATTAACACAGCAGCTGGGTTCGGGAAGTGGCTGCTGCTGCAATCACTCGTTCTCACCCTTGCACCTGGAAGGCAGTATTTGGTAGTGCAGAAAACAGATTATTCGACCATGGATCACCAAAGTGCTATCTTGGGGAAAAGTGTGAAAGAAATGATGCCAAACCAGTATGTTTCCATTTTTAAACTAGCACAATTGTGGCAGGACAGTTGGCTGGTGTGATAAAGTCCTTAGACTACAACACCCATCACATTAGTACACTTGTAGCTGGGGATAGGGAATGGTGTAATATATCTGGAAGGCAGAAGGGTGGTGATTGCTCCTCTACAGGGAAACACACATAGATATTAACAAGTTTAGCTCTCTGCTCAGTAGTTTCCTGTCCCAAGACAACATCAAGAGTAGATATTAATGAGAGACAAACCCTTGGCAAATATATTAGGTTACTTGAGTGATGTGACCAATTCTTTTTCCTGTCTTTGTTACTTCGTATGATTGAATAAAAATTAATTAAAAATTAATAGTTATTGTTATGTACCTTCAAGTTGTCTTCGGTGTGAACCCCAGTTTATCATAGGATTTTCCTGTTAAGATTTATTCAGAGTAGCTTAGCCACTGCTTTCCTGCTGGGCAGAGAGAGTGTGACTTGCCCAAGGTGACCCAGCGAGTTTCCAAAGCAAAGTGGGGAGTCAAACACTAATTTCCCAGAATGCTAGCCAGCATCACTACACCAAGCTGTCATGCTAATGTTTTTACCCAGCTCTTATTTAAAAGACTCATAGAATCACAGAGTTGGAAGAGACCATAAAAGCCATCTAGTATTTATTACCATATTTATGTAGATGGAAACTCAATGAATTCCAACCCTAATTCAAGGCAGTTTAACCCAAAACCATTTTTTAAAAAATAGCATTAAAACACAAGCAACAACCCAACACAATTTCAGAATAAAGCAAAAGCAAGGAAATACCTGTACCCCTTGTTTTCATCTCTTCAACACTCATATATAGACAAACAGACAGACAGATAGGTAGGTAGGTAGATAGATAGATATAGATATATGAAATACAAAGGCTTTCACTGTTTTTCAAATGATCAAATTATTTTTTTCCTTATAAGTAAATGTGTGAGGGACAAATCCAGATCAGGTCATCATGTGCCATTTAAGATTTAAAAACTTTCTTCTCCTACTGTGTTTCCCCACTAAATCCTGCCACTGTTCCAGCTAAAAATAGGGATTGGTGATGACAAGAGGAAGGGCATGGGGGTTAAATCCATAAATTGGAATTTGGTTTCCTAGCACTTCTATCACTGTCTTCTGCACCCCACTGAGTCCAGCCTCACATCAGGAGGGTGAGGGAAAAAAACAAGGACCAAGGTATGGAATGCAGAAATTTCATGAGAGAGTAAAACAAAACCCAGCCCTTGCTTAATTCACTTGCATGGGCAGACTCTTTGCACAATGCAGAAATAGTGCCATCTAAGACAGTATCTAAAATTACACATGGTTTCAGTCTTAGGCAATCTGCAAAAACATGTTTTTAGTACATATTCTTACTCTCTTCAGGGGAGAGTAGGGTGTGTTTTTTTTAAAAATGAAATTCTTTTATCTTTGAGAGAACTGTTTTGGCAAGGGAAAATGTGCAAAGGGAGGCAGTATATGAAATCCCAAAACATTTATAGATATATGAAACTGTTTGTATTGTTGGAAGCTGTCTTGTATTGTTATTGCTGTGTGCCTTCAAGTAATTTCTGACTTGGTAATCTTATTGTAGGGTTTTCTTGGAAAGTTTCTTCAGAGGGGGTTTGTCTTTGCCATTCTCTGAGGCTGATTTGTCCAAGTATGACTTGCCCAAGATCACCCAGTGGGTTTCAATGGCTCAGGAGCAATTCAAACCCTGGTCTCCCAGTGTCATAGCCCAATGCTCAAACCATTACCCCAAACTAGGTCAGAATATTTATCTGTCTGACCCAGTACTCCATAAACTAACTGGCTGCATATCTCCAGGGTCTCAGGTAAAAAGAGAGAGCAAGGTCTTGCTCATTACGTGCTTCCCACTTATTCCTATGCTGAGCTGTACCCAGTTCTCCCCGCCGCTTCTCCCTCCTGACCTTATCTTTTTGGGCTCTGCCTGGGTCAGGAACAGAGTTTAGGAGGCAAGGAGTCCACCCTGACCCATCGGCATAGTGCAGCTGGGAGTGTGGCAAGGAGGTGGGGTGTGTGTACGCTGGGCAGTCTCTCTCGCTGCCGCACACCACTCTACTTGCAAGTAGAATGGCGAGTGGCAGGGAAGTGGAGGGTACTCAGCTGGGTGTCATCCCTCTTCTGAGGTGTCACCCGGTGTAGTCTGCACCCACCTGCACCTGCCTAGTGATGCCACTGAATCTGGGTGGCTAGGCTATAGGGTGAGGCTCCAGTGCATAGGGATAGGAACGTGAAACTGTGCAGGTCGCTGGAGCCTCATAGGCATGAACAAGGCTTCCAGAAACTGAATGATATGGGGATCCAATAACCTACACAATTACATGTTCCTATCCTAATGCACCCTATAGCCCAGCTACCCTTCATTCATTCATTCATTTAATATCCCACCTTTCTCCCAAAATAGGATTCAAAGTGGCTCTACCCACAAGCTCCACATCCATTCTTTACCTCCTCCTTCTATACATTCTTTCAACATGTACACCTCAGATTTGGAGTGAGGCAATGAGATACAGTATATGAAAAACAGGAAAGAAAGTGCTGTAACCTCATAAGTAGAGAATGTGCTTTGAGTGCAGCAGGATTCAAATTCAGTTCCAAGGCAGAGTTCTTGTCTCTTGAAGGGAAGGGATTGCCCCACACCAATGTATTTTGACCACAGAATAAAAGCACAAAACATGGGGGAAATTGTGAAAGCCACAATTACTCACTTGCTGATCCTGAAGTTTAACTCCAACTACTCTAAATGTGTTACTGGCAGTGTTGTGGTAGATATTGTCTCTTGAAGGGGAGGGATTTGTGAAGTTGCCAGGTTTGGAGGATTCAAAGCTAACTTTGCTACTCTTAGGGGGTTTAGCTATGAGAAGGCAAAATAAGGCATTGCCTACCCATAAGAATTCTGTCCGCTTCATGAAATGTTCCTTCAGTACTCAAACTTATTGCACTGCAGTGTGTGAAACACTGAAAATCATTCACACCCAAGAGGCCTATATTTAGTGTGTTTGTATTCCCTTGGGAACTTTGCGTGTCCCTTTTCTATGGACTCCTACATTCTAGTTCTAAATGCTCAAGTGAACCTTTAAATCACTGCAATACTAGAAATCTGAGGACTAAAAGAGAATGGGGAGAGGAAAAGAATTCTAATGAGTGGTTAGTTTTTGCCTTTCTCCCAAATTTAGGGTGTTTGGGGCAGGTGGGAGGTGTCTCAAAAGGGGGTTGTGGAACTGCATGAAGCTTGCAGGATGCCCTGCCCCACACCAATGTATTTTGACCACAGAATAAAAGCACAAAACATGGGGGAAATTGTGAAAGCCACAATTACTCACTTGCTGATCCTGAAGTTTAACTCCAACTACTCTAAATGTGTTACTGGCAGTGTTGTGGTAGATATTGATTCGGCTGAAGCCTTGCTGACCGGGCTTTATAGGCACCCATTTCTTACTGGTATCGTCATAGACCATAACTGACGCCCGGGCTTGGCAAATACTCTGTTCACTGAAAAAGAAAGGAAGAGGAGGAGAAAAAAAATCAGAAATGGTAACGTAAATGAGAGAAGCATGACATGCGTGACACATTTTACAGGCTGTTCAGCATTTTACACCAACCTGACAAATTCACAGCCCTGTACAAACAAATAGATCTGGAATGCTTCAAACATTTCTGAATTTTTGAATATAGTTATTGGCTTGCAAAAGCAGAAGAATACATATTTTAGGATAAAATGTTTACAGAAAAGCATGTTTTGTGAAAAAGTATACTTGTACTGCAGACCTGTGCTTTTTAATAAAGGGCACGGATTGATGCAAACTCAGAAAAGACCTACGAGTGAATACGGCAGTTTCATTATTTTATTAGGTGATATTTCAAGGCAATTTCTGAAGCAAATTAATGTCAAAAATTAATTTGCTACTTGTAGCTCATTTTTAACAATAATTTACAAGTCATTATGTTAATTGTTATAATGATGATGACATTAATGGGCTGAGTAATGATTAATATTTTATACCAATATAATTTTTTTTCTGTTGGAGATTAATTTGGATTTTTAAAAAGGTTTTTTTTTTTTTGGCAACTTTTATTACAGCTGGCCCTTGTTATCCAGTGGGGTTTGGTTCTAAGAACTCTCTATGGATACACAAACCAGATGATTAAGTCCCATTATAAACAATGGCTTGGTAAAATGGTGTCCCTCATATAAAATTGCAAAATCAAGGCTTGCTTTTTGGATTTGGATTTCAACAAATTCAAGCCATGGATGGTTGAACCCATCAGAATCTGTGTACTTAAATGCATTAATTTAAAATATTTTTACAAATTTAATACTAATGCATCACTAATTGAATTTTCACATTAATCTGAATTTGAATAATGCACATGAATTTGAATAATGCACATTAAGGACATTAAACTTTTACATTGGTGTTTTAGCATTATGGCTACCAGTTTTAAGCTCTGTTCAAGACTGAAAGTTGTTTGTTGTGTGTGGAAGGACTACACTGGAGACTCTGTAGTGGAGGACACAGTTTATAGGCAAAGTTCAAAGTCCAATCCCTAACATTTTTAGTCAGGACTGGGAACCCAGAACAACTATAGCCAATCAGTGCAGACAGTATGCAGATGGACAAACCAATGATCTCATGGCCCAAAGCAGCATCTTTATGCTTGTAGACCAGTCTATGCCTGGACCTGACAGTTCAAGTGGTTCTGTCAGAATAGTGACTGAGGACCATACTAAATGTGTTATTATTATTCACATATTTAAACAAATGCACTTAAGACAGCAACTTTTAAAAAAGAAAAGGCATTTCTCCCAGTTGCGCTGCTTGCTGCAAAATATCCTCTTGAGGTTAAAAGCCACAGGAATGGAAAATTTTTGATTTAGCAGAAAAATGACATGGGGGTCCCAATATGGATCACAGCACATTTACAGCAAATGGGGGCACATCTATACCGGTATGTGCACCTGCTTTTTTTCACCGTTTCTCAATCTGACTTGCTACAAGTCAGATGTGGCAAATCAGATTGAGAGATAGCGAGATAGAGAGACTGAGAGACCTGGGATGCCAGGTCAGAAACATCCTAGGCCCAGAGATTTCAGGGCCAAAATCTGAGTCCTAGGGATGGCCCCGGTAATGTCAGAGGGAGCAGTCTCTAGAGATGTCATTAAGCATGATACACTAACCACTGCTGTTCACAACTTGTCAATCAAATACAAAATATAAAATCTAACATATGAAGAAATATTTCTCTTGCTGGAAATTAAGTTCCTTGAGTTCTACCCTCAAAAACAACAACCTTTAGTCAAAGCAGTGTACAAATGTGATACTCACCAAGATGTCTGCAAAGTATGAAAAACAGTATTTTCTCATATTCCATTATACTCCATTTAGATGTACAATACAAAGGGGAAATACAAATCCGTTTCAACACATTAAATGTGCCATTAAAATGAAACAATTTCACAATGCACATTAGTGTGTGGGCCAGAACATCAAAAGTCAACCAGAACAATTAAGTCCCAGCTAGACTTCTAAACAATATCAAAGAAGCCTTGGAGGAAAGTCTTCCATTCTGTTTTCCTTCAAACTGAAACAAAAGCCATTCCTTTTGCAAACTCTTTCTTGAAGAACCATGACGCATCAGTGTTTTAATTCAGTGCCAAACTGGGTGCTAATAATACAGACCTATGACTTAGGTCTGATCTGCACTGCAGAAATAATGCAGTTTGACACTGCTTGAACTGCCAGCTTTCAGTGCTATAAGATTCTGGGATTTTTAGTTTGTTGTGGCGCCAGAGCTCTCTGACAGAAAAGGGTAAATATCTCACAAAACTACAAATCCTAGAATCCCACCAAATTCTTATAATTCAAATTAAAAGAAAAAAGATTCCATCTAAACATTAGGAAGAACTCTTTACTGCAAGAGCTGTTTCACCATGGAATAGACTGCCCCAGAGGGTGGTGGACTCTCTCACTTAGGAGATCTTTAAATAGAGATCGGAGGGCATCTTTTGGGAGTGTTGTATTCCTGCATGGCAGGGGATTGTATTAGATGACCCTTATAGTCCCCCTTCCATCTCTAAGCTTCTATGATTCCGAATAGGTCTACTCTAATTGGAGCTACCAAGAAGATTCAGGACTAAGACAGCATACAAAGACATACTTTATCATTTTAAAATATGCGTATGCTTAGGGTTTTGTATATCTCTAGGACTGAACGCATGGAAACTAATAATGTGATTTAGCCAAACCACAACTGATGCATTACAATGTGCATCCCAGTGATACAAAAGTATTTTTCCTCCAGTGGCTCCCATGTCGCCAAGGAAACATATAAATCAAGCTGGTCTCAGTGCTAACAAACACACTAGGAAATATGAAGTCGTAGGCTTTCATGGCCGGCATCCATAGTTTTTTGTGGATTTTTCGGGCTGTGTGGCCATGTTCTAGAAGAGTTTCTTTCTGACATTTCACCAGCATCTATGGCTGGCATCTTCAGAGAAAAGATGCCAGCCATAGATGCTGGCGAAACATCAGAAAGAAACTCTTCTAGAACATGGCCACACAGCCCAAAAACCCACAAAAAACACTAGGAAATAATCATAGCAGAAGCTGGGGTCTGTGTCTGTCAATGCAGCTTCCCAGAATTAGCTCAAACTATTACACCTTTCAGGATTTTTTGCTGACAAAATCTGCTTGGGCTTTTTCATACTTGCAGTGAAAATAGCAGCAGCAATGACACAACACCAAATTCATGTAAATATTTTGAAGGATTGATAATGGAAATATTTTCACAATCTGAAGAGTCTGATTTAAAAAAGTAGTGTCTTGAGGTTGTCACATAAAAAGGAGGATCTAAAATTCTTCATGAAATAGAAGTGTGTGTGTGTGGTGTGTGTTATCTTCCTAATGCAGCTGGTTGCAGATCAACAGCACTCGCAATGTAACCCACAGGAGACCTCCACCCCACAAACCACACACATGTGGCTGTGCATTTTTCAGAGCCTGAGAGCTAAAGAAATTATTTCCTTCTCAATGAAATTGTTGGTTTACACAGCAGAGAACAGATGCTGCTGCACCACTGTAGTTTTACATTTTTTAAAAAAGAGGGGGGCATTTATTTGAAACGGCATACCCTCCAACTGTCCAAATTTGACAGGACTGTACTGATAAATCCTCTCTCATCCCACCTTTTCAGCTGCTTTTAAAATTTCCTAGTTTCTTTCATCTCCTCCTCCTCCCATTTTCACCTTTTGTCCTCCGGTTACTTCCATTGGTGCATAGGTCAAAAGTAGTTTGTACTCAGCAGCCGGGAGATGAAAAGGCAAAGCCTTGCCATTCCCTGAAGACTCAGGAAAAAGCAAACTGCTGCAACCTCTCCTAGTTTATCTGTTCTTTCTCATTAATACCTTTTGCCATTTTTTATCACATTCTGGTGTTGCTTAGCTATGATGTGTCCTGATTTTAATCATTGAAATGTTGCAGGTTATGAAACTGCAAATTTGCTCTTGCAAATGTTAGCTAAAACTATAATCCAGATCATATAATTCAAAACCTTGTCCTTTTCAATTTTTTTGCAGGGCAGTGTTGCATGTTTAAGTGCAAAAAGGCAAGAGCACTGGCTGCATCTGCAATGCAGAAATAATCCAGGTTGACATCACTTGAACTACCATGGCTCAATGCTATGGAATTCTGGGAATTGTACTTTTATGAGACATTTAGCCTTCTCTGCTGGACAGCTTTGGTGCAAAATCAAACTACAATTCCCACAATTCCATAGCACTGAGCCATGGCAGTTCAAGTGGTGTCAACCTAGATTTTCATTTCTGCAGTGTGTATACAGCCATATATATATATATATATATATAGAGAGAGAGAGAGAGAGAGAGGCAGATGAAACAGATGATTCGGATAACATGCAGCAGACTGTTATGACAAACTGATCCACTTACCATGCAATGAACTAATAGCCTCTCTTTAATAATAATTTTTGAAAAAGTATAGATGTGCATTCCCGTGCATAGCTTTGCACAGCATTTGAACCTGAATAGCTTCAGGGTGAAGGCTGGGCAATTCCTGGGTCAGCCCAAAAAGTGATATATTATAATGTCCGTTATAATATAAAGGGCCATATCTTACTTTACAAGCCCACAAGAGTGCTAAAATCATCAGAAGAGGCCCTTCTGCCTGTCCCATTAGCCTCCCAGGATTGTTTGGTGGGAACAAGAGAGGGGGCCTTCTTGGTGACTACTCCCAGTCTCTAGAACTCCTTCCCTAGAAAGGCCAGGATGGCCCCATCCCTGCTCTCCTTTCAGCGGCAGATAAAAAAAAAATTATTGTGCCATCAGGCTTTCTCAAACTGACAAGGGTTGCACTTTGAATGCTGTATAGTTCAGATTTTAAGGTTTGTATAGAGTTTTTCATACATTTTAAATGTTAATATGTAATGTTTTTAACTTTTTTAAATTGTTTAAATGTTTTTAAAATTTTATATCTAAATTTGAATGCTTTTGTATTGTTTTTAACTTGCATTGTTTTAAAATATTTTGTTAGCCACCTTGAGTCCCTATATTGGGAGAAAGACTGGATATAAAGAAAGATGATGATGATGATGATGATGATGGATGGTATAAACAGAGCATAGAGCCATTCTTCAGTTTAGAACTGAGCCCAAATTCATGAACACAATGAAAAGTTTGCATGCTATTGAGCTGAATAGTGATTCAACTCTTACAGCCGTCTTTCCAATTACACTTTTTAGTGACTGGTCTTATCTTTTAAAGCAGGGGCCAGGGGTGGTCTCCACTGGCACACTATGGGTCTATCTACTCTAGACAAATTCAACCTAGACAATGAAGAGATAGAAGCAGTAAAAGAGTTCTCACATCTGGGATCAAACATTGCTCTAGAAACAGGGACTGAGAGCTGAACAGTTAAGAAAGAAAACAGATGTGGTGCTGGAGAAGAGTGCTGAGGATGCCATGGACAGCCAAAAAGACAAATAAATGCATCCTAAAGCAGATCAAACCAGAAATCTCTCTGGAAGCCAAGATGACTAAACTGAGGCAGTCATACTTTGGCCACATCATGAGAAGGCATGCCTCACTGGAAAAAACAATAATGCTAGGAAAGGTGGAGGGAAGCAGAAAGAGAGGAAGTCCGCATGCTAGATGGATGGACTCTATTAAGGAGGGCATGGGTATGACTTTACAGGAACTAAGCAGAGTAAAGGAGGACAGGGTTTTTTTGGAGATGTCTTGTCCACAGGGTCACCATGGGTTGAAATCAACTTGAAGGCAGTTAACAGCAACAAAAACTATGTAGATATAATGCAGTTTGACACCACTTTTGTGCTTTAGTTCCAACCTAAGGAATCCTGGGTTTTGTAGTTTTACAAGGTCTTTGGCTTTCTCTGGCAGAATGCTGGTGCCTCAGAAAATACAAATCCCAGGATTTGCAGGTAGTATATTTGTGCGACAGTGGAAATGCATGGTGGGGAGGTGACAAAAAAAATCGTGCAGTGTATCTTGACACTGTGTGGTGCAGATAGCCTATGGATGCTCAGCCTGCCTTGGGAGCTGGCTGTGCAGACAGCAAGGGTTCGACCCGCTTTCAAAACCTCCAGGATCAAGCCACTTTTTCCTGCCCGCCTGCTCCAGCTCTTTAAAAAGCTTTTTAAAGGCAAGTAGAGCAAATAATAATAATAATAATAATAATAATAATAATAATTTTTTTCAACTTGTATGCAGAAAATATCAGACACAGAGCATGTTTATTCTCAGAGGAAGGAGGAGTGAAGACTGGAAGAAGGAAAATCAACAATCTAAGATTGGAGCCATGACAGTTAAAGTGCTGTCAAACTACATTATTTCTACATATGATGTTTTATGAAAAGCAACACCCCCCACTCACCTCTCCGTTTGCCCATTTAAATTTTTTAAATGGCTCCAAATTGCCCCATGTGTCCCTAAGGGGGCACAGAGACAAGTTTGATATATGGGGGGAGGCGACTGGCCCATTTTATGAAAAAGATAGGTCTTTTTAGAGTTGATTTCCAGTTCATTTACTGTGCTAAAAAAGGGCCTGTCCTGGGCTTCAAATGATTGGATGGGGAGATAAATACACACACACACACACACACACACATTTCTTTCTGATGTAAGGTAGGGTGGGAAGAAGTCTATCCCACTGAACTACAGACATAGATAGGCTCTTGAGTTAAAAGGGGGAGAATAAGCAAGAATCTTGGTTTGGGAGCCAGAAGAAGGAAAGGCAAAACAAATTCCTTTTAAACATAGGCTCCTGTTTCCATATGGCTTGACTCACGAAACAAGCAAAAACAACTGCTCCCTACAAGAAAAATCAATAGAGACACTGTAGCAAGTTGAGTGATTAGTAGAGAGTTGGAATCAGTCCTTCTTTTTTTGGTTCTGTTGTAAAATTAAGAGACAGTCTCTAAAAAACACATGGAAACACTCTGAGCAAAATCATCCTGGATCTCACCCAGACAGAACTCCATCGAGGACAGAAAGAGACACTATGAAAAAAAATGTGGGAGTGCTGCCTAAAACAGCAACTTGTGCCCTCCTTCTCCTCAGGGATGTCTGGGTTCATGAGATGCCATGTTACATCATCGAAGTTTGGATTTCCTGCCCACCCAAAAGAAGCTGAGAAGGGCAGGATGATATAAGGTAACATATCCTTGTATTCCTTCTCATTGTAACAGAGGGAGGGAGGAGAAGAAGAAATAAGGCTGCTGGTTTGGGCAACAGACTCAAGTCTGCTCTCACATCTAGCAAGAAATGAGCCACAGTCGTGGAATGGCACTATACCTCTCATTTATTTCCATCAAGCCAATGCAGGAGAGCTTCCCCTTAGATGGACTTCACTCCTATTGTCCAAATAGCTGTGAACCAAACTGGATCTTGGTGCTTTATTTATTTATTTATTTGCTTGTCAAATAATTCATTACTTGATATATTTAATCCACTGACATTAGGTACTGCTTGTTATCTGAAAAGAACCCGCATTACTAATCATTATGTTATTCTTCTCTGCTGCCTCCCAAGTTATGTATTGTTTTACTGTGCTATTCCCAAATTCTGGACCAAACTAATGCTTCACACAAGAATTGTGACACCACTTTAACCAGAGGCTGTAATTCAGTGATAAAGGACAAGTTTACATGCAGGAGATCCCAGTTTAGTAATATAAAAATATCACTTGTGACAAGGCTTCAAATTTTTGGAAGAATATTTGAAAATATTTTAAGAATAGTCACAAAACAGAATTCCTGAGTGTCAAGAAACCCTGATCAGAAGAATTGTAGATGAGTGAAAATCTTTGTAGTTTGGGACTTATTCTGTGTAAAAAATGTAACATGGACTTCCATGTACAGAAAATGGCATTTTTGTACAGAAAATTGCATTTTTCCATGCAGAAAACATGCATCTTGCACAGAAAAAAAAAATATCTGCAGAAAACGGGTTTCCTGCACAGAGAAACCTATAGAGCTGTTTTCTGTGCAGGAGTGTTGTCTGTGCAGATAATGCTGTTTTCTCCCAAAAACCCAATCCCACAATTTTTTAAAAAAAATTTTTTGGTATTGAATAAATCCTGAATTATGAATAATTTTCAGGAACTAGCAAGTTTCATGACAGCAAGGATTAAAATGTAAAATCATTGGTCTTGCCTGTGAAAATGAATTAAGATTTGCATTCCTGAGGAGAACTGCAAAAGACCCTTCTGATTTAGGCTCTGGAGAAACTCTGCCTTTTAGAGAAGACAATACAGGGTTCAATGTACCAATGGTCTCTGAGCCAATGTAAGTTCATTGCATTTACTGTGTGAAGAGCACAGGCCCATCCCACAAGCAGTGTTAGGGACCAAAAGAGTGGTTCTTTCTATACATTCCTGTCCCTTCCAAACTCCTAAAATAGGGTGGAAAATATATACCAGCTGCACAAACTACAATTCCCATCAGCCAGAGACAACAGAGTCAAAGGGGAAGGCTGATGGAAATGCTGTCCAAAACTATCTGGAAGGTTGCCTAAAAGTTACCATATTCTTTTATTTTCACTGCCATTTTTCTCACTATCTTGAAACAAGAGCTGGGTAGTTTAGAGCAGTGGTCCCCAACCTTTTTATTGCCGTGGACCGGTCAACGGTTTGATAATTTTTCTGCGGCCCACTAAAACCGCGCACAGAAGCCCCGCCCCACCCGCCGCTGCACAGAAGACGCAGTAGCAGGGCAGCCTGGTACCATTTGTTCTGCGGACCGGTACCGGGCCGCGGACCGAGGGTTGGGGACCACTGGTTTAGAGTAATGTAACAACAGCACTATAATTTCTAACTGGAGGTGGTTAAACACCGGAAGCCAATTTTAATCAATAATGGCACAATCCAACTGGTAGTGCTGAAACTTCAGGGTATGTTCATACACATTTGTCAAGATTATTTTTTGTTTTGGTGTAATACAGAGTAAGGAATGAAAGTGCAAAATATTCAATGTTACCCTTTCTTCCAACAAGAAGCAGCTTTGTTTGTTAATTATAACGTTGTATAACAAATTCTTTAATGTTTTACAAAAGCACATATAATGAAGTTTTAGTAATTTAAAACCCAATTTTAATTGGTTCATGAATCAATGACCTAACACTAAAAATTGGGAAATTAATAATTCTTTAATCTGTTAACTTTCCTAGTAAATTAACTGTAGCTGTAACTTCTATTAGCAGTTCCATTGTTTCTCAACATACTCTAAAATAGTGCCATGACTTCAAACTAAAGGTACACATGTAGAATAGAAATCACTGATGTTACAAACCACAGGGCTGACAACTGGGGTTTTGATTGGGTAGTTTAACTCATATAAGGCAGTCAAATAAAGCGACTTCTAACCATTTTTTAGGAAGGGTGTTTAGACAACGCACAAGGCGAAAGCGGGAGCAAAGCTGCACTCTGGGACTAAAAACCAGAAGAAAAAGAAGATGGTATACTCTGATTCAAGGCAGAAAATACACATTATAGTACTGACATATAAACAGACCACCGCCAGTATTGGACTACGGCAAAGCAAAAATGCTATTACCAACAATGCTATAGATGTGATTACAACACACACAAACCAGACAATCCAACAGGGGGGCATGGGGTGAAGGAGGCATGTATGAGTGTGCTTTGCCAATGTATCACTAGAACACTGATGCACTGTACAGGTGGTGCATTGCACATGCGAAGGTGTGGCCAATCATACAGGTGGCTGTCCAACAGAATGGCATCTGGATAGAAAGGGAAAGGTAATTTGGTTGCAGGAGGTATGTTTGTGAGACAGTGCGAATGCATGCTGGGGAGGCGACAAAAAAACCCCATGCAGTGCATCTTGACACCATGTGCTGCAGGTAGCCTATGGGTGCTCAGCTCGCCTTGAGAGCTGGCTGTGCAGACAGCAGGGGTTCGACCTGCTTTCAAAACCCTCAGGATCAAGCCACTTTTTCCTGCCCGCCTGCTCCAGCCCTTTTAAAAAGACAGCAGCTTTTTAAAGGCAAGTAGAGCAACTTTTTCAACTTGTATGCAGAAAATATCAGACACAGAGCATGTTATACTCAGAGGAAGGAGGAGTGAAGACTGGAGGAAGGAAAATCAACAATCTAAAATATGCAAATCACACCACACTACTAGCAGAAAGCTACAAAGACTTGGAACAATTACTAAAGAAAGTCAAAGGAAAAAAGCTAAGACACTTAATGCGCAACATTAAGAAAACAAATATACAGTAGCCCCTCCCAATTTGCAGGGGATCTGTTCTGGACACATACACACCATGAAAATGGCAGCTCACAAATATTCAAGCCCCACTGAAAATAATGGCATGTGTGCCCATGGCGTGTACAGAGGCAGCGCACAGGCGCGTGCTGCCATTATATCCCTCCCCACTTGTCCCTCCCACAAAGAGCGGGACCGCGGACTCAGAAGTCTGTGAATGGGGAGGGACACATAAATTCAACATAGATGATGGGGAAATAGAAATAGTCAAAGATTTCCTCTACGTTGGATCAACCATTGACTAGATTGGAGACTACAGCCAGGAAATTATAAGAAGACTATGACTGGTGAAGGCAGCTATGAAAGAACTAGACAAGATCCTAAAGTGCAAAGTACACTTTCAGACATCTGTAATCTAGTTTGCCAATAAATCTAACTAGTGTCCCAGCTCTTTCATTTGGTTAACAGTACACATCTGATTAAGGATTTCCCATACCTTGGCTTAAACATTGATCACAATGGGAACTGCAGTCAAGAAGTCAGTAGAAGACAAGGACTGGAGAGCAGCTTTGAAAGAACTAAACAAGATACTGAAGTGCAAAGGTATAGAATTGAATACCAAAGTTAGGATTGTCCAAGCCATTGTATTCCCCATCACCATGTATGGATGGATGTGAGAGCTGGATAATGAAGAAAGCAGATAAGAAAATCAACTCATTTGAGATGTGGTGCTGGAGAAGAGTGTTAAGGATACTGCGGATGGCCAAAAAGACAAACAAATGGGTCCTAGAACAGATCGTGCCTGAACTCTCCCCAGAGGGCAAGATGACTAAATTGAGGCTGTTGTACTTAGGCCAGGGCATGTGGTGGCTTAGTGATTAAGATGTCAATTCTGACAATCAGAAGGCTGGCAGTTCGAGACTCAAGTGCCGCACGATGGGGTGAGCTCCTGTCACTAGTCCTACCCTCTGCCAACCTAGCAGTTCGAAAGCATGCAAATGCAAGTAGATAAATAGGTACCACTTTGGTAGGAAGGTAACAGCATTCGGTGCACTCATGCTGGCCAAATGACCACCAGAGCAGTCCTTGGATAACACTGGTTCTTTAGCTTAGTAACGGAAATAAGCACCACCCCCTATAGTTGGTTATGACTAGACATTAATGTCAAGGGACTACCTTTACCTTTACCATATTTAGGCCACATCATGAGAAGGCAGGACTCATGAGAAAAGAGAATAATGCTAGGAATAGAGGGTGATAGAACAAAAGAAAGACCACACACTAGATGGATACTCAGTCAAAGAAACCACAGCCCTTGAGTCTGCAGGACATGAATATGATGATCGAGGAGGGGGGCTTGGGGATGTTTCATATACAGGGTCACCATGAGTCAAAGTCAACTTGAGGGCAGCTAACAAGAACAAAGAACAAAAGGATAGTGGAAAATGGTATATATATGGTAAACTATGAAGTGTAGGTGCTCATCATGAAAATATCCAAAGTCACATACAAAATGTAGTCCAAAGATTTAGGCAACTGAATAACATAGAGAAACTTCCAGAAAGTTTTATCTCTACCAAAGTAGCTCTTTTGTAAAGTTAATATGTTTCTTAATCCATTCAAGATTAAGATAGAACCAAATGCTTTATATTAAAACAGGGACAGCTCAGAAAAATACATTGCTTCTGGGAAAATGTACTTTTTCCAGGCTACTCTGAAGATTCTAGCTAACCTTTGAGAGTGGTTCTTTACACTTAAAACAGATATCTGCACATATGGCACTAGAGTATTCACATGCGGCTCAATGGAGGTTGTGTAAGCAGTGTATCATTACTGACAAGACTGGGTCAATGTCATTTGGACCCTCTTCAGTTACCCATTCATTCACTCATTCATTCCCTGCTCTTCTCCAAATATAAAACCTAAATTAACTCACAGTAGAGATTTAAAAAAACAAAACATAAAAATGAAATTTTTTAAAACTGCATTGATTTAAATGTTTAAGAATATTTAAAATGCAACAATGAGAATAAAATACAGTAGTCACCCTGCAACAACTAGTTATTCACAAAATATGTAAATAAATTTTTGCTTGCCAGCACAAGGACAGGAAAGCAGCCATCTTAGGTTCTCATGTGAGGAAGTTCCACAGCCTGGGGTCAACCACCAAGAAAGCCCTCTCAGATGTCCTGCCCAAATGTGTCTGTGAGGTTGATGGAACCAAAACAAAGCCCTTCCCAGAGGATCTCATAACGTAGGTTCACATCTCATATGAGCACACAATCAGCAACCAACATGTAAGATGATGGCCTTATTCATCTCAAGTCGAAAAGAGACAACTGAACCGCAGCACCTTGCTTGCAAAAGCCTTATAAAACAACCAGGAAATCCTGAAGTTAACACAAACCTTGACAATATGAGCTCTTTCAGCACTATAGTTTTTTGTGGGTTTTTTTGGGGCTGTGTGGATATGTTCTATAAGAGTTTCTTTCTGATGTTTCGCCAGCATTTGTGGCTGGCATCTTTTCTCTGAAGATGCCAACCAAAGATACTGGCAAAACGTCAGAAAGAAACTCTTCTAGAGCATGGTCACACAGCCCAAAAAACCCACAAAAAACTATGGATGCTGGCCATGAAAGCCTATGTCTTTCAGCACTGTTTGGTGCTGATGCCACAGAATGGCTAACAGGAGTTTCTTTTGTTCATGCATTGCATGTGGACAAGATAATATTGTACTTTGTACATGTTTAAAATTCTTCTAAGTCTATGGAAATCAGCGTATCATTTTAAATAAGACCAGAAATGTCCAGCCAGGTCTACTATAAACCTTATTTAGCACAGGTTGCTTTAAAAAAATGCATGAAAAATGTCACTGCGGAGGATATGTGGTTGTCCTGCTATGCTAAATATAATGTATTAGTGAGACAGAAGTAAGAGATCACAAACATAAGTTGCTTCCTCCAAAGGGGCCATGCATGGAGTGGACACATGCACACACACATCACAAAATAGTAACTATTTGTGCTGTTGTGTGCTCTCAGTTCATTCCCAACTTAAGAGTGAGCCTAAGACAAAGCTATCACAGGGTTTTCTTACCAAGATTGTTCAGATGGGTTTGCCATTTCCTTCCTTTGAGACTGAGAGTGTGACTTGCCCAAGGTCACCCATTGGGTTTTCATGGCTGAGTAGGGATTTGAAACTTGTAGTAACAACTGTGGTCAGCCTGGCTTAGAGATGTAAAAAATCCAGAATTTTTGAAGATATGGTGAATTTTTTTGGGGGGGGGGGAGCCCATATATTTTTAGAAAAATTAAAAATGCAACATTAGCACTCTTTACAGATTGAAGGGATTTTTTTTTTACTTCCGGAAAATAAAATCTATTACAGTGGCCCCTTGGGATCTGCTGGGATTTGCTTCCAGGACCTCCTGTGGCTCCTAAAAATCCATGGATGTGCAAATCCCATTAAATACAATGGCACAGTAAAATGGTGTTCCTTATATAAAATGGCAAAATCAAGGTTTGCTTTTTGGACTTTATATATTTTTAAAATATCTTCAAGACGTGGATTCGATTCAAGGAAAGGACCTCTTTGGTTTTGCCAGTTTCTTAGAAGAAAGCAAAAAGAAAAGAAAAAGAAAATAGATGAAACCGTCAACATTAGTAAACAGAAAAAATATTTTGTCTCCTCTAGTTTATACAGACATAAAACATTCATACCTGTAAAAAGAACTGAGAAAAAGAAATGAAGACTGCAGATCTGATTTGATTCTGTACATAGTCTTATATAAAAGTCCTCTTAAAAAGTTTTAGAAATTTGGGGGAAATAAAGGAAGGCATCGGGGGGGGGGGAGGCTTCAAAGGGGAAAGCCCTTTGGAAAAAACTGTTTTTCCCTCCCAAAATTTTTCTAAACAGAGAGGAAATAGGAGTCACCACAGATCAAGAATGGAAAACACTTTGCAAACTGTCAGTCTCTCTTCTTTTATTTATTTTCCCCCCAACTCGAGAAAGACTCAATAATATTCTCAGAAAACTATCTTCAAGACACTATAGCTTGATTCTAAGGGAATCATATCATATTGTGTCATCCTGTTTTCGCTACATTAAGCAGCCAAATACTTCCACAGATAGGCTATAACAGGAGTAGGCAACCTAAGGCCCAGGGTCCGAATGCGGCCCCCCAAGGCCTTTGGACCGGCCCCAGTCCAGTCCTGCCGCCGCCGCCCCCCGTCATGATGATATTGATTACTGTTGTTATTACTTGTTCTTGGGGTTTTCTTGGCAAAATCTCCACAGGGGGTTTGCCATTGCTTTTCTGGTGCTGAGAGTGTGTGCATGCATATATTTTTATTTTTTTATATTTCTTAAAAAATATTTATTTATTTATTTATTTATTTATTTTTGGTGCTTCGCCCCCCCCCCCAATTGTCTGAGGGTCAGCAACCCGGCCCCCGGCTCAAAAAGGTTGCCCACCCTGGGCTATAAAGATCATAGCTACCTTCCATTGTTGTCCCTATTCAGCACTTTGAAAAGTTAATTTTTGGAGGCTAACTCCCAGAATCTTCCAGCCAGCATGTCCAGTGGTCATAATAGTAAGGAACTGTAGGGGGGAGCCCTTTTCTGAGCTCTCTCCATACCCAACAATTGACATGCAATGGTCTACTGCAGGGGTTGGCAACCTATGGCCCGCGGGCTGCATCCGGCCTGCCGACCCCCGCCGACTGGCCCCTGCCGACCGGCCCCCGCCGACCCCTGCCACTGCCACATGTATTGCGGCCGCCATTTAGTTTGCCAAAATGGTGGCTGCGACTTGTTTGTGCATGCACAGTACTCCTGCACATGCGCGAACGAGCCGTGGCCGCCATTTTGTTTGCCAAAATGGCAGCTGCGACTCATTTGTGCATGCAGAGGAGTACTGTGCATGCACAAACAAGTTGCGGCTGCCATTTTGGCAAACAAAATGGTGGTGTGCACAGCGGCGGTGGGGGATGGCGGCGGCGGGGGTCGGCGAGGGCTGTGCACCCGTGCATGAGCGCACGCCCCGCCATTCCCCCCCCCTGGCCTGGCGGAAGACCTTGGGACCAGCGACCGGCCCCAGGTAAAAAAAACTTTCCGACCCCTGGTCTACTGTCTCTGAACACTGAGGTGTCAATAGTTATCATGGCATAACTGTCATAGCTGCTAGTGTACCATGAATTTCTCTAAATCCTTTTAAAATTATGGACATCTTAGAGCACAGAGCTGAAGTGTTTCTTAAGATGATCAAAAAGCAATTTTAGTGGCTTCAGAAGTACCAGGAATTTAATCTGACCTACCAAGTCAAAGTATATATGAAGACCTAGCAGCTGTTGCTATATACATTTAGGATAGATGTTGGGTTGTCATAAGGGTCTTTGTACACTTTCAGGTTTTGAATTGTTGTTGAGCTTTTTGTACATTTAAAAAGTGTTACTAATTATTCATATGTTGTCATCGAGACAGCATTGCTGCTTACTGGACTCCAAAAACCAGGGGTCGGCAAAGTTTTTTTACCTGGAGCCGGTCGCTGGTCCCTCAGATCTTCCGCCTCCCCCCCGCCGCCGCCAGCCCCCCCCACATGCGCTACCATTTTGTTTGCCAAAATGGCGGCCACGACTTGTTTGCGCATGCACAGAAGTACGCGGCAGCAACAGGAGTTGGAAGGCCAGGTACGGCCCACGGGCCATAGGTTGCCAACCCCTGCTCTAAACAGTAAAAGCAGCTATTACAGGGAAATGTGATACTTCCACAACAGAATGTGCTAATTTGATTGATTGATTATCATTCATATTAACTTTGCACTGGAACAATCTTTGACATTTGAAGATCTGCATATGCTTTTAAACTATATTCCTCTTTCCTGGTAATGAACTATGGGTCAGTAAGAATAATCTTTAAGTGCACTTTCAGCAGATAAACACACTGCAACACTGGAAATAACCAGTGGTTTGAGAATTCTCACAACCCTTACAACATTCAAATGTGTGGTATACAGACAACAACTTTCTGAGAACATTTATCTGGACTTTTGGTTGCTTTTCATTGATGTTAACCTACACATTATTTTCTTGGACCATTTTTCCTCTGTCATTTTGTAATTTTTAAAATTGAACTTTCCTTCCCTTTTCCTTACATGATTTTAAAAAGGGGTGGATCCTTCTTATTGTCTCAGCGTCAGTTAAGTAAGGGACTTTACAGACTGCCAGAAATAATGCAACTTGAGTCCACTTTAACTGCCCTGGCTCAGTGCTAGGGAATCATGGGAACTGTAGTTTTTTCTGAGACATTGAGCCTTCTCTGTCAGAGAGCTCTGGTGCCACAATAAACTACAGTTCCCATGATTCCCTAGCACTGAGCCAGGGCAGTTAAAGTGGACTCAAGTTGCATTATTTCTGGCAGGCTGTAAATGCCCTAAATCTATGTTCCTTAGTTTCATTTTATTTTTTTCTAGAGCTGGACTCTAGAAGCAGTCATTGGCAACAGAAAGAACTCCCAAAGCAGACAGACAGACTGCAGTCTGTCAGGAGGCTTAACTACTGAAATACTTTGGGGAAAATTGTAAAGAAATTTACACTCCTAAAATAGGCCATTTAGGCTCTAGTCCTATAACCACTTACCTAGGAGTGTGCTTCATTAACCTCATTAACCTTCATTAACCTACATCCCAATACTCTCACCACCATTCATACAGCACCTTTGAGGCTAACTGAAAGAAAAAAGTTGGCAAAATGAGCTTTCGTAGACTAAGGTCTACTTCCTCAGATGCATTTTAAGTCTACTCATGCTGCCAACTTCTTTATTTCAATTCAAATACATACTGATTCTAAGGGCCTTTACAGACTGCTAGATATAATGCAGCTTGAGGCCACTTTAACTGTCCTGGCTCAGTGCTAGGGAATCATGGGAATTGTATTTTTTCTGGTACTTCTCTATCAGAGCACTCTGGTGCCACAATAAACTACAGTTCCCATGATTCCTTAGCACTGAACCAAGACAGTTAAAGTGGCCTCAAGCTGCATTATTTCTGGCGGTCTGTAAAGGCCCTAATGGCTATATCTTTGAATTCTACCACCATTCATATGGTTATCTACTCACCTTCGCTTTAGGCAACAATGTCCATCAATAAAACTGAACTTGTCATCTCATCTGCATAATCACACATTTTACATTTCTATTGTTATTTTCACACACAGCTTGATTATATAGGTGTGTTCTCAGACCATCCACCTCATCCATATGAGGAAGCAGGCTGAAGTCAACAAAAGCTCATGCTACCAGCATCTTTATTTCAGTTAGTCTCAAAGTTGCCACAAGATCTCTTTGCCCACTGATTCTGCAGACTATGGCTATGGACGTCATCACACAAGGAGTTGCGGGGAGAAAGTGGAAATAAACCGGACGAGTGGAAGACTTTAATTTACGGGATTTGTCCCGTTCCGCCTCGTCTGATAACTAAATTTGAATTTAAAAGGAGGTTAATTCGAACGAAAACCTGATCTGAAATGAAAAGATCAGGTTTTCGTTCGAATTAACCCCCGTGTAATAACGTCCTATGTCTTTCAATTCTTCTTTATGAAAGCTCTAAGGTGAAATTTAAAAGAGTATGCTGTCAAGCTCTAAAGATCAAAAACAGAATGTTGAAAACAGACAAGCAACTGGAGCAGCTCTGAAAGTTGTGCTACATGATCTCTACAGTTTCAACCACACACGTCACTACACTGAATTTTCCAAACTGTTTTCAAGGGCAACACATAACATATTATAGCAGTCACATTGGGATGTCACCAGCGCATACAATCATGTTCTTTCTCTCATAAAAAACCAAAAATAAAATAGTTGACATTGGATAGACCAAAGGACTGCAGCATTCGTGAACATTCCAAGCTGCAACCATATTGGATGATTTTGTCAACTTATTTTGATTAGTTCAGAGCTAGGGCAACACCATTAACAACCAGGAAGCACATACCGTATAAGTCGACCTCATGTATAAGTCAAGGGCATGTTTTGGGCCCAAAATTATGGATTTTGATATGACTCATGGATAAGAGAATGATAAAACTTAGGGGCACGTAGCAGAGGATGTAAAGGATGGAGTTTACTGTTTTCATACATAAATGTCTTATTCAGATCCTTCTAATCCTGATTCCTCTCAGCACTTCTTTGAGGGGAAACACCAAAGAGGTGCCACCACTGCCATTTTCCCACCCAAGCATTCAAGAAGGCCAGAAGCAGCATCATGGTGGAAAGAGTAGAAGTGGTTGGTACTTCTCTTGGTTGCTCCAAGGATGGACTAAGCTCTTACCTTTTGCCACTCTACTCAGAGACGGGACAGTTAAAATAGATTTCTTACATTGACCTATGGATAAATCAACCCAGCTTTTTGGGGTCAAATTTTTGACTAATATTTCTAGACTTATACATGAGTATATACAGTAAAACAAAATTTGTAACATCTGAAAGGGCAATGAAACTGGCTTGCCACTGCAAGCCTAAATGGCCTTGTTTAAGAAACCATCAAAACCACAGACAATTGCAAAGGGCTGCAGTCTTAATGTTCATATGCATTCCAACTTTCAGGTTCCACGTACATGGCAGAACTAATGCAGTTTTGACACTGCTTTAACTGCCATGGCTCAATGCTATGGAATTCTGGGTTTTGTGAGATATTTAGCCTTCTCTGTTAGACAACAAACTACAAATCCCAGGATTTCATAGGATGGAGCCACAACCGTTAAAGTGGTATCAAACTACACTAATACTACAGTGTGGTAGCAGCCTCAGAAATCAAGGGATTGCACATGATGTAAACTAGGAATGAATGGCAACCTAGAGATGCAGCTACATTACATCCTATTTGATTAAAAAGGGATTGCACAAAGCTCATGTGACTAAAGATTGCAAATCTCTCTTCTCTCACTTCTCTATCTCCATTTACATGTCAACTCTCATGATTCCACTACCAGGAGATGTACATCAGTTCTGCATTACTGAGCTTTCAGACATGTGAGTGTGCTGGCATAAACAAAGAGATTTGGGATGGCACTGGTTTGGGAAAGATCAGACTACAAATGAATCACTCTTCTATGGCAGCAAGAAGCTGTGTGACATGGACACAGGCAGAGCTAAAGGGTTTCTGGGAGCTCAGTTCAAAATAACCAAAAAAGTAAAAAAAAGTGTTGTCCCAAAAAGTTTGAAAAAAATACTTTGTGGTTCCAGAGAGCTGTAGTCTTGAAAAGTAAATTTTAAAAGCTCTCACTCAAAAGCTTAAGCTCACTGCTGGGCTGTAAATAAGCAAGACTAAGGGCCTAAGCAGACTGCCAGAAATAGTGCACATTAAATTGAGGCACTGCTCTGGCTCAGTGCTAGGGAATCATGGGAACTGTATTTTTTTCTGGGACATTGAGCCTTCTCTGTCAGAGAACTCTGGTGCCACAATAAATTACAGTTCCCATGATTCCCTAGCACTGAGCCAGGGCAGTGCCTCAATTTAATGTGCACTATTTCTGGCAGTCTGCTTAGGCCCTAAAATAACAAAGGAGTGCCTGTGCTACACTGTATTTCAGATCTGTAACCATTTCTGACTGAAAAGACACATAAATTCATCAGTCATATTCAGAAACCAAGGCAGATGCACCTAAAGCATCCCCCACTCTCCTATCTATTTAATCACTGTATTTACTGAAGGACAACTAGCCACCCCTGAATTTCAGTTCTCCATTTGAGAAGATGGCCTCTGCTTTGCTATCTTGTGATGGCAAAGCAACTGTTAACATTCTGAATTGTATGAGAGCTGAAAGAATCCCAGTTAGGAGTGCAGGGCCACAATTTGGAAGCAAAAGCAGGGTAATGCTAAAGTATTTCCTTAAAATTTCAGCTCACCAAAATGGTGAAAGGTCTGAAAACTATGCCTTATGAGGAGTAGCTTAGGGAACTGGGTATGTTCAGCCTGGAGAAGAGAAGGTTAAGCAGTGACATAATAACCCTGTTTAATCATTTGAAGGGAAATCATATTAAGGATGGAGCAAACTTGTTTTCTGCTGCTCCAGAGAATAGGACACAGAGCAATGGATTCAAGCTACAGGAAGAGATTCCACCTCATTGGGAAGACCTTCCTGACAGTAAAAGCTGTTCAACAGTGGAAGACACTACCTCAGTGTGTAGTGGAGTCCCCTTCTTTGGAGGTTTTTAAACAGGGGCTGGATGTGCTTTGCTTGTATCTTCCTGCATGGCAGGGGATGGCAGATCTGTAACCATTTACAAATGGTTTACATTTGAAATGGTTTACCATTTACATCCAAGGACTGGATGGCCCTTGGGGTCTCTTCCAATTCTATGATTCTATAACTTCCAATAATGACTTACGAAAATATAAGCAGCCACATCAGCGAAACAGCTTTATGCACATGACACAACAGTGACTTTAACAAGGATGATTCTTCAAACATCAGACTCATTGCAGCCATTTTAAGTATAGATGAAGCACCACTAAGTACAGTGTCCCAAATTCACTAAAACAATATGTCTAACTGGGGTAGAATTTGGCCATATCTCTAATATGAAATGACATCTTTATGGACTTGCCCCATATCATACTGGCCTTGGTCATAACTGAAAATTAATTAGTTACAGTTTCATGTCCAATCTTCCTGTTAAAGCAGTTAATTTGTCATAGCTGCAATTTGAAAAAGTAACAATTTACTCTCATTATTCAAAAGTAATTAAAATAGTTACTTTATTAGTTACCTATTTTTAAACATCAGAATGCTAGTAGCCAGCTAACTGGCCATGGTACAAAACATAGCCTAGTATGGCAATGTGCACCCTGTAAACATACAAGTAGTTAAATCAGTTATAGGTACCCTGCAAAAGAAGTACATTTTCATTTGAAATATGGTGCTGGAGGAGAGCTGTATAGATACTATGGTCTGCCAAAAAGACAAATAAATGAGTCCTAGAGCAAACCAAGCCTGAACTCTCCCTAGAAGCTAACATGACTGAGAGTGTTGTACTTTGGCCATATCATGAGAAGACATGGCACAGTAGAAAAGACTATGCTTGGAAAGGCAGAAAGCAGTAGGAAAAGAGGAGGATCTCATTGAACATGACCAGACTCAGTCAAAGAAGCAATGGCCCTGAGCCTGCAAGACCTGAGCAGGGGTGTTGAGGATAGGGTGACCTGGATATCTCTCATTCATAGGAACACTTTAAGTCGAAGTTGACTTGACAGCAATTAACAACAGTATAACTGTAATGCAATTTGAGCTCTATCTACACCAGGGGTAGGCAACCTAAGGCCCGGGGGCCGGATGCGGCCCCCCTGAGGCCTTTGGACCGTCCCCAGGCCGGTTCTGCCGCCGCTGCCGCCCCCCGCCATGATGATATTGATTATTGTTGTTATTACTTGTTCTTGGGGTTTTCTTGGCAAAATCTCCACAGGGGTTTTGCCATGGCTTTTCTGGGGCTGAGAGAGTGTGCATACATATTTTTATTTTTTATTTTTTTTAAAAAATATTTTTATATTTATTTATTTATTTATTTATTTTTGGTGCTTCGGCCCCCCCAATTGTCTGAGGGACAGCAACCCAGCCCCCGGCTTAAAAAGGTTGCCTACCCCGATCTACACTGTAGAATGAATGCAGTTTGACACCACTTTAACTGCCATGGCTCAATGCTATGGGATTCTGGGATTTGTAGCTTTGTGAGATATTTTTTGCTTCTCTGTCAGACAGCTCTGGTCCCACAACAAACTACAAATCCCAGGACTCCATAGAATGGAGCCATGACAGTTAAAACGGTGTCAAACCACATTAATTCTGAAGTGTGGCAGCAGCCCTACTGTAAGTAGTAGCTTCAAAGATCTGGTCTTGTTTCTTAAGGGCAAACTACTTGTGTCATGATCTGAATGCTCAGAGCCTAAGCGTGAACGTGGGATGTTCCCAGGTAACACAAAATCTCACTGCAGCACTGAGTTGAATTCTCCCAACAGAGGGACAAGGAAATCACAGTGAATGGTATTTTCTCTCTTCCTTGCTCCAGTTCCATGAAGGTGGCAGGTGCTTAACTTGCTATTGCCAGAGGGAAGGAAAGCAAATAGTTGATAGGAGCAGGTGCTGGTTGCTACTGTCACACAGCAGCTTTGCATCATTTACAGAAGCTGGTTAAAGGATTTTTTAAAATGAAACCTGCTGCTTTAGTTTAAACTGCTTAATTATGCAGTCCAGTTTATAACAAAATATATATTTAGCTAAACAACACTGATTATCACTGATCTGATGTTAATCATCTTTAAAATCCATTTAGCTCCATATATAAACTTTCACAGTGCTTAGTGCCAACCAACGAATAGGCTTCTTCCTAGTCTGTAAACATAGTTGATTAACTAGACCAGCAAGTTTCTTCACCTTCGATTGTTTCCATTAAGAACTGCAGACCTGTTCAGCCAGAAATGTCATTTAACAGTTAACATCATTTAATTGTTAATATTTAATTTTTTTGTGAGATTTCAAATCCAACCCAACACTAGAACTTGTCAAAAAGTGTATAGTGCAATTATAGACAACGACATACATGTTGAGTCTCCCTTATCCAGAATTCCAAAATGCAAAATATTAGAAAAACTAAAAACAATTTCATGGGGAGCTGAGATAGTGACACCTTTGTTCTCTAATAGTTCAATGTACCCAAACTTTGTTTAATGCATAAAATTATTTAAAATATTGTATAAAATTATCTTCAGGCTACGTGTATACGTTGTATATGAAACATAAGTTTTGTATTTAGACATGGGTCTCATCTCCAAGATATCTAATTCTGTACACATATGCAAATACAGGTATTCCAAAATGCAAAAAAATCCAAAATCCCGAATACTTCTAGTCCCAAGCATTTCAGGTAAGGGAGACTCAACCTGTATACATAGGAATGCCATTCATATCACATCATTTTGTGAATGAGAATGACAGATGAGATGTTCTTTCTAATGAATTTCACTGAGTATCATTAAATAGTGGTGATGCAAAAGAAAACAAAATTATATAAAGTATGTATCTGGCCCAATAAATCTGCTTTATCCATGGTCTAGATCTATGTTTTTCTCCCTGTCTGTTTGTCTGTCTCTCTTTCACACATACACACAGAAATGCACACTCCATCACAGCAACTGAACTCATTATTTGCACTCAGGAACTCCTATTTTTAATAAAGCCGGGCTATTATTCCACAGTGGATCTGTGTCATGCATTCTTAGCAATGTACAATCTGTACATGCTATCCAAGTACAAGTACTCACCTCATTGCTATTGCAGAAATTACTTGGTGTATATTTGTGGAAAAACACAGTATTAACAGCCTGCCCGGTAGCACCGTACCACTAAAGCATGCAGTCTTTGTGCGTTTACCACGTTATAAAGCAGAACATGAAGTAAGCCTAGCAGTTCAACTTGAAAGTTTACACAGACTCTTGTAACCAAACAGGAAAAGGAAGCTTTACCAAAATAGAGAGCGTATGTACAGGAAACTACTCTGCGTTTTTGGTTTGATTTTTTTTTCCTAAACAAACTCTATTGTTCAGCAGAAAGGCTAGTGGAGAAGAGATGAATAATCCAAATCCAAATGCACAAACTAGACCACTCTAATTGGCAGAGCTGAAAATACAGATTTCCCAAATACAATTAACAGTGTGGTGAAGACACTAGAGCTATTAAACAGAATTCTAAGTAAGTCACCAAACTGCAAATCCCAACATTCTGTGGGATGGAATTGTGACAAAGTGGGAGCAAAGTGTTGTAACTGTATAGTGCAGATAATGTCTTCATCTTGAATATACCTTGCCAGCTCTCTATCCATGTCAAATATATACAAGAGGCTGCATACAGCAAAGTTGGGATCTAAATCTGTACATATTATCAAAATATTGGTGATTCTTCTTATTTTGCATAATATTTAAACATGGCTACTATGTCACCTCTTAACTTTATCTTCTCCCTCAGACACTCCTCATAGGTGGTTTCCAGACCTTTCATCATTTTGGTCACGCCACCTCTGGACACATTCCAGTTTGTCAACATCCTTCTTGAATTGTGGTGACCAGAATTGGACACAGTATTTCAGGTGAGGTCTGACCAAAGCAAAACAGAGTGGTACTATTACTTCTCTTAATTGAGACGCTATACAGTGGGCCCTCCACCTTTGCTGGGGTTAGGGGCACAGCACCCCTGTGAAAAAAAAAAATTAAAAAACCCTTTTTTTTAACCTGACAAAACCTCACTAGGAATTTGTAGGTCCTCTGGTACAATGACCATAGGATTGTTCTAGCGGGCATACAAATGCCTGGAGAAGTATTCTCTCTAGGAGCCTCTAGGTCCTCCAGTGCAACTTCTGGTGAAAGTTGGATGGAGTCGAGCTGGAAGACCTAGAGATTCCTAGACAGATCATGTTAATCAAATCTGCAAATAATTAAATGTGCAAAAGTCAAATCGCAAATGTGAAGGGAAGATTGTATTCCTATGGATACAGCATAGAATCTTACATTTCTCTCTGTTGAAATTAATTTTTTTTACCCTGGCTCTCTAATATGTTATGGTCAGTACCAATGCCTTCTTTGTGCAGGACTAACAAAGCTAGCTAAATTGCCACAGCTATTGTCTCTGAAAGATCTTCCACCAGAGCTACCCTACACTACTGTTGTTCCATAGCTTTTTAACACATTCTACAAAAGTCTTTCTGATTTGGGAGATCCTATCAGTAGGGTCCATCAGCATATCCTCTTATCTCATGGAAGTACATGATCCCACCATCACAGAAAGGTGGGAATCCAACAACATGGATTGTAGTGAAGGCACAAGAGGAAGGACCAATGAAAGATGATGTGACAGAAAGGACAGAAAGAGGAGATATTTCACACACTCATAGCATGACTATCTTCTGGTTCTAGGTCATAACTATAAAACCAATAATCTAGCATTATCTTAGTACTATATTGTCTATCTCATTTTCAGGACAGACTGCACAACATGTGTTCTTTTGATCTTGTTATTCCTTCAGTGTTTTGTACTTTTTCTAGACAGTTTTATAATCCCACAGATTGCTCTTTCCATGCACTACTGAGTTGTGTGTATTCCAAACTAGCAGCCTGCATTTCTTCACAGCTGCACAACCATATGTGCATTTGCTACACTTTTTTTCAAAGCAACCTGGAACAGCAGCATGACCTCCAACTTCTCCTGCAACTGGGACACATGCTTTTACAATAAACACAAAGGATATATGCCAAGGGTTTGTAAAGCTTTTCTTCCTTTTCCCATTATTACAGCACTGCCATTGATATATGCCAGGGGTAGGCAACCTTTTTGAGCCGGGGGCCGGGTTGCTGTCACTGAGACAACTGGGGGGGGGGGAAGCACCAAAAATAAATAAACAAACAAATAAATAAATAAATAAAAATTAAAAAAAAATTAAAAATTAAAAATATATATGTGTGCACACTCTCTTAGCCCCAGAAAAGCCATGGCAAAACCCCTGTGGAGATTTTGTCAAGAAAACCCCAAGAATAAGTAATAACAACAATAATCAATATCATCATGATGGGTGGCGGTGGCAGCAGGACCGGCCTGGGACCGGTCCAAAGGCCTCGGGGGGCCGTATCCAGCCCCGGGGGCTTAGGTTGCCTACCCGATATATGCCATGTGTTTGAATTTAAATGCATTTTAACTGATTTATGTGTTTTAACTGATGTTATGTTTTAAACAGAAGTTATGTGTTGTATACCAATCTGTTGTTTCATGCCTCGATCCATGGGGAGCTGGGGTAAGAAATAACAACAATTCTGTTACATATTCTTTATCTGTGGCCAAAGAACAGCACCTGCAGGTGGGTGGGGGGAGAGGACCCAACAATGCCTCAAAGACAAAAGGATTTCCAATGTTGACTTTTCCCCAGAGACTTCCATGTTCAACAGATCCACAGTACAAAATGTGCAAACAACAAAAAGGAACGATCACAAGGTAAGAATCGTGCGGTCTTCCAAATATTGTTGGACTGCAGTTCCCAGCATTTCTCATCATTGGCTAATAGCTCATCATTCAACAAAACTGAGAAGACTGCATGATTCCCACCACTAATCTGGAGGCCCTTTCTCAATACACAATTATAGTACATAGTTAATGAATTAATTGACCCTCTTTTCTCCTACCACAGAATTCCAAGGCAATTTACAATACGTCAAACAAAACAAAACAAAAAAAAGCAAAAAAAAAAAAAAAAAGCACAGCTAATAATTATTAATTCCATTATATAATCCCCTTTTAATTGCCAAAGTTCCATTGTATGGAATTCTGAGGTTTGCAATTAAGGGAGGGCATTTATAATTCACTGCCAGAGAGCTCCTCTATTTCCTCACCAAACCACAAATCCCAGGATTCCACAGGATACAGCAGTGGCAATTCAAGTGGAATTGTTGTGGTATAATTGTGTAGTATGACAAGGCCACAGACTGACTGAATTAGCAAGACTTTAAAGCTATATTATCACTGATGTTATAAGTGAAGTTAGATATCATATTCCTTTTATAGCTGTCCTTACCCTTGGCTACACAAGGGCAAATTCTTAAGTTCAACAAGAATAGAAAGAAAACAAGAAGAAGAGGTACACACCCTGAATCAAACAACATCTGAAATCATTGCATAGATAAGAAATCTCCTTGCTGCTTAGTAGACAAATATTCGGTTGCAGACACTGAACAGTTTTTTTTAAAATATCCTCTGTGTTCTGTCCAGCATGAACAATGTCAATATGTGCACCCTGTGTGAGAAAGATTTTAAAAATGATTGACATGATGTGTGAAAACAAACTCTGTCTTATGATTCATTTATCTTGACAAAGATATGTGTCCCAAAATAGGATATTCAGCTGGACTGAAATGCACCTCCTCCATCCCATGGGTCTCCTGTAAACCGTGTGTGAATGTTGGAGGTAATTCTAATAACACGTTTGAATCCCCGTTGAGCTATGGGAACCCACTGGGTGACCTTGGGCAGGTCACTCTTTCTCAGCCTTAGAGGATGGAAATGGCAAACCCCCTCTGAAGAAACTTGCCAAGAAAACCCCATGATAGGTTTGCCTTAGGGTCACTATAAGGCACACAACAACAACAACAATGGCAGTGAATTACTATACCAACCAAGAGTCTTTTATAAAAAAGAAAAGAAAATACAAGGCATGAAGTCCTTTGTTCCTTATCTATCATAGTAAAGCTGCCCATTATCCCAAAAAATTAGAATTACAGTACTCCACTCCTAAAGATTGTTGTGTGCATTCATTTTGTTTCTGACTTATAGCTACCCTAAGGCAAAGCTATCATGAGATTTCCTTGGTAAGATTTGTTCAGAGGGGGATTGCCCTTGCCTTCCTATGAAGATGGGAAAAGGTGACTTGCCCAAGGTCATCCAGTAGGTTTCCATGGTTAAGTGGGGATTCGAACCCTGGTCTCCAAGACTCTAATCCAACTCAAACCACTTTCACTCCCTCTTCCTGAAAGTTATGAAACTCTCCAGCTTGAATATTTTAGCCAAACACTAATGGCTTAGCAGCAAAACACATACAGAAGGCCCCAGATTCAATCTGCTTAAAATCTTGTAGCATATTTAGACCAAATGAGAAAAAGAAGTTGGTAGCATAAGCTTTCATAGACTAAGGTCCAAAACACACTGCAGAAATAATCCAGTTTGAGACCGCTTTAACTGCCCTGGCTCAGTGCTAGGAAATCCTGGGAACTATACTTTATTGTGTGTGTGTGTGTGTGTGTGTGTGTGTGAGAGAGAGAGAGAGAGAGAGAGAGAGAGAGGAACAGACAGACAGACATAGGACGTTATCACACGTGGGCCAATTTCATTGTTAAAGAGATAATAAAGTGGAAATGAAGCATCCCGAAAAGAAAGTGAAAATAGAGCTTAATTACGCAAAAGCTTTTCACATGTAATTACAGTAATAACGGAATTAAGTTAAAAGCAAAAAAAGAAAAGGAAAAAAAAGACGTTTTTAACTTTCATACAAAAGTGAAAAGAACTCGTACATGTACTGGAAATGGGTGTGTTTTGTGACAAGACTCCTCCTTTTCCAGGGCGAGTCCTGCATTTCCCAGGAGGAAATGTCAGACTGTCCTACATTTGGGGTCATGTCCTCCTGCACAGGTCCTAACCCTCTTCCGTTGGGGTTAGGACCTCTCAAGAGAGCAGAGGAGGAGGAGGAGGAGGAGGAGGCTGGAAAGGCAAGGCAAGGGAGGGATTGAGAGGGGGAAACTGGAGCATAAGCCTTTCCCCTTTGTAGGACCTGCAGGGCAGAACTTCATGTGAGATGGAGCTCCAAGTTGCTCCACAAGCACATCCCGCACTTGCACCCACATCCCCCCAAGCTGCTGCGAGGGAAGCCTTCTTTCCCCTCCTTTTCCCTCTATCCCAAATGTCAAACTTCTCTTCCATCCCAAACTTTTTTCTCCTGGGCTGCCTTCCCTTCCGTTCCCTTCCCTTCCCTGGCACTGAGAAGGAGCCCAGGACTCTCCCTTCCTGGAGGCCCCTCCTCCTCCTCCTCTTGGCCCTCCTCCAGGTTTTAAAGAGAATTGTCCGTGCGTATTTGCTTTTCACATTACAGTAAATGCGAAATTACTGTAATTTCGCAAATGCATTTCCTCTAAACTCCCGAAATTAAAAAGATCTCGGATAATACCAGTTTCTGTCCAGTTTCTGACCAGTTTCTGTGAAACGTCGTGTGAAATCGTGAGGCACAAATTCAATTTTTATTTGGGATTTGTGTGGATTAACCAACAGATTTCCCCAGTGTGATAACATCCATAGAGACAAAAAAACAGACAGAAAAACATAGAGCTCTCTAACAGAGATGACTAAATGGCATCCTAGGAGGGAATATTCAGCTGGGCTGAAATGCGCAAAACTTTTTGATTAAGTGAGCAAAACAGCAAAATTGGGCAACAGAACTTCAGCTAACTCTTATTAGTGCTGTGGTGAAGAAGGCAATGGATAAACCACTCCTGAGTGCCTTGTACCTCAAAAGTTCTATTATGAGAGAACCCTATGAGCATGAACATGTGCACACGTTTTTAGGCATGCATCTTAATTGCCCTAGTTTCTGTTTCAGTTCCCACTGAAGCTTTAGTAACTATTTCCCTTATTTGCTGTTGATGCATGCCTTTGATTCGATTTGATAGGCAAACCTAACATAGGGTTTTATTGGAAAGTTTCTTTGTCTTCCATTTTTTTACAAAATTGGGTAGTATGGCAACACTATTTTGATATTTTTCTAAGTGAGAAGAAACCACTTGGCTTTTCTTACCTGTTCTTTCTAAGTGTCAGTTATAAAGCCAGGGCTGTTTCCTGTGACCTGGGAAAGTCCCCTCCACCCCAAATGACTAGGCTCAGTGAGACAGAACAAAAACATTCACCACTTTTATAAAGCTAGATCATTTTACATCTCACTTCTCTTTAGCCTGGTTCTAAAAGGAACATTTCTGCCATCCCCTACCCTGCAGTCCTCAAGTATAGCAACAGGAAGAGTCTATAAGACTCTTGTGCAGTTGCTGTAAGGAAATGGAATGTCTCAAGTTCACAGAGTAGCAAATCCAAAAAAGCCATTTACTATTAAAATCTTTTAAGACCTTAAAATCTGAAGTCTAGTTACAGTCTCTTATATCAGTCATACGAACATATGAAATTACCTTGTGCTGATGATTTCATTTGGCCATTTTATCCAGTATTGCTTTCTGCTATGAGTAGTAACTCTCCTAGATTTCAGGCTGAAATATCTGATTGATTGGTTGTAATTTTAGACAACCCAATAAACAGAGTTTTCTGGGTGATGAATACTATATTGTATTTACTCATGTATAAGTCTAGACAATTTGGTCAAAAAAATTGAGCCAAAAAAACCTGAGTCAACTTATCTACTGGTCAATCTTACTGTACCTTAACTCTTATATAAAAGAAGAAATCATCCCCTGGTGAAAAGCAAGAGTGCGCTCTGTCCTGGAAGCACTGATTGCTTTCTATTCTCTCATCCATCCAACCTTTAGTGTGAATACAAACAGTTATGCTTGCTGGAAATCCTTTAGATCCTTTGTTACATATCCCTAAGTTTTCCCCTCAGCTTATCCAAAGGTAATATCAAAATCTATACAGTCACCCCTCTGTTCTCATGGACTTGGGATCCATGTCCCTTGCCTATCCGCAGGTGGCAAACGTAGGGGGACAAAATGGGGCACACCCTGTGGGCATGTACCTCCATTCAAGCCTATGGGGCTTGAATATACGAGATTTTCCATTCTCGTGGGGGGTCCAGAATGGATCCCTCACAAGAACAGAGGGACGACTGTAATTTTGAGCTCAAACCTGTCCTCGACGTATACATGAGGATGACTTATAATCAAGTATATACGGTATTAAAATATAAAATCCAGACACTAATCCAGAAACTACAAAATACAGAAATTTAAAATATAAACAGAAGACAGTACATAATTTAAAAACAGGAACAGAGAACAAAACCACTACAGCAAGTTAAAGCAAAGTAAAACCACTGGCAAGATAAAAGTGTGGTAAGACCTAAAAGCACTAAAAACTATTCTTAAAACCACCGAGAAATTTAAAATATTTTCAGCCAGTGCTGAGAGGACTTTACCGAACGCTATGGGTGTGTTTCTCTGAGAAACAGCATTCCACAGTTGAGATACCACCCATGAAAAGGCCTTTTCTCTTGTAACTATAAGCCTTGCCTCATGCCTTAATAATAACAATAATAAAAATTAGGCTCAGCTTTACATTTTATGTCCAGATCATCTCTTGGATAGAATAAGTAAATGTTTAAGTTCTCTATTTTATTTCTTCAATCATATCATTAATGTTTTTATAATGAAATTCTCCTTTAACTCACACTCACTTGGACAGGATAGTATAATCCCTCAGTGCTGTATTTTTTACAAAATTCACATATAACTAGACCTGGAAAACTGTCATTTTATAAAATTGTCGCTTGAAGAATTATACACAATATACTCATGTTTTAGCCACTTTCTATATTCCTTTTTAAGACAGGCAAAAATGCCTGGAACAAAACCTGACTCAATAAATCTATTTTATTTTGTCATTCTGTCCCAGTAACTGCAATTTGGGAGTTCAGTGTTGGACTAGGGCTGCATCTACATTGCAGAATTAATGCAGTTTGGCACTGCTTTAACTGTTATGGCTCCATCCTATAGAATCCTGTGATTTGTAGATTGTTCTAGCACCAGAGCTCTTTGATAGAAAAGGCTAAATATCTAACAAAACTACAAATTCCAGAATTCCATAGTACTGAGCCATGGTAGTTGAAGCAGTGTCAAACTGTGTTAATTCTGCAATGTAGATGCAGCCCAAGAAGTCTGGGAGAACAGGGTCTGAATCACAGTCAGCCATGAAAATGCATGGGGTGACTTCAGTCAAGTCATACTCCCATCCTAAGAGGAAGACAATGGCAAACTTCCTCTCACTAAATCTATCAAAGAAAACTCTGTCATAAGAGTCACCATAAATTGGAATTCACTTGAAGGCACATAGCAACAACATGCAATGTACTGATACAAGAAATGCCGAATTTTATTCTCTGGTGAGTCATGATGATGAAATGGAGAAGTGACAAATAGGTTTTACCCATTTAGGGGACAGATAGGTTTTCCCCGTTTAGTGGGACACTAGAATTTTTAATGGGTTCACAAAATGTAAGATGGGTAAAACTGCCCCCTCCATTAACCCTAACACTCTGTCTCAATACAGTGAAATTTCTAATACACTTTTTTATTTTTAAAGCAGAGCCAATGAAATTGTAAAGAAACATAGGTTATATATAATAATAATAAAATAAAATAAAAAAGAACCCTGGTGGCACAGTGGTTAAATGCCTGCACTGCAGCCACTCACTCATAGACCACAAGGTTGCGAGTTCAATACTAGCCAGGGCTCAGGCTAGACTCAGGCCTGCATCCTTCTGAGTACCCAACTGTTGGGGGGCAATGAGCTTACAGTTGTAAACCACTTAAACATCCGATAGCGCAATATGAAACGGTATATAAATGAAGCTGCTTTGCTTTGATGATGATGATAATAATAATAATAATAATAATAATAATAATAATTTATATCCCGCCCCTCTGCAGAGCAATCGGGGCAGCTTACAACATTAAAATTTCCATACAGATATGTTAATACAATGTAAACAGAACCTAAAAATCCCGAAACCCACCCGCCCCTTAAAAAGTAAGGGTTCTTCTTCTTAGACTAGGCCCAATGGAGATGGGCCTGCATCTCCCCCCCAGATGATGTCGGATGATATTTAGGTTATATTCTTGTGCAGTTTTTGTTCCTGTTACCAATACAGACTCATTACTTTACAATTAACAGCCAAGCATTTCAATCTGATCTGCAGTCAGAGATCTTTGCAAGAAAAAAACCAAGCCAGGCTTTCAGTAGTTAAAATTCCAAAGTAACATTTTTAGTACCCTGATAACAATATACCTGCCTTTCTTTTGACAATAAAATTGCACTACAGAACCATGGGCAATTTCTGAAATGACTTCCAAGTGACCCCAAAAGATCCCTGGGAAAGAGAAAGGGAAGGGAAGGAAGAAAATTAGCAACCTGTCAAGAAGATTTTAAGTACTGAAATCATTTAAATGTCAGGAGCATTACTAAGGGGGTGTGAGGGTTGAAGCCTCACCAGGTGACACTCTAAAGGGGGACACACCACTGCTCCCCAAACATATGTCTCTTGGCAGAAATGGGCTATGGTTCATCCTTTTAAAACACTGAAGAGATGGTGTGGATGGGATGAGACTCAGTGGGAGGAGAAAGGAGAGGCCCCAGATGTTGTTTTATTAAAAAAATAAATTTTAAAATTTTAAATAAATTTAAAAACATCACATCTTACCAAATTTTCACTTTAATCACATGAAACAATGTACATATAAACACATTTAGGCTGTGTGTATGATATTGTAATTTAAAGGTATAATTTAAATTTTGCTAGTTATTTGTCACAACTATTACCAATACATTCAGAGATATATGGGGATTGTGATTTATGAGTAACATGAGTACAAAAAACATTACTAAGGATTCTGTATGGTGTGGTATGGGACGAGGTCAATGGGGGGGGGATGACACCATGACTTACTGCAATGGGTGACACCAATCTTAGTGACACCACTGTTAAATGTGATATCATTACATTTAGATGGGTTTAACTGATCAATGAATAAATTAAATTTCCATAAATAAGCATCTGCCTTCACAAATACTGCCTTCCAGATCACGTTACTCTAAAGACAGGCAAACTGATTTCAGCAGGGCTTATTCTGAAGAAAACTGGCAGAACCTCAGTACTACAGCTTGTTGATCAATCACAATATGCAATCTTGCCATAGTGATGTGGAAAGATAAACATCCTTTTCCCTTGTGAAGTCGTAGGCTTTCATGGCCGGCATTCATAGTTTTTTGTGGATAGAACAGGGATGTGTGGCCATGTTCTAGAAGAGTTTCTTTCTGATGTTTCACCAGCATCTGTGGCTGGCATCTTCAGAGAAATTCTCTGGCTGGCAAAATGTCAGAAAGAAACTCTTCTAGAACATGGCCACACAGCCCGAAAAACCCACAAAAAACTATCCTTTTCCCTTGATGAGATGACAATTCCAAAGGCTCTTTCACCCTTCAGAATTACAGTACTATGGCTCCACCATATCCTGCGAAACCCTGGGACTGGTGAGTTGATGAGATGCAATAGGTTCAGCACCTCAGATAGATTCTCTAAAGCCGTGATGTGAAGCTATGGCACACATGCAGGTGGTGGCGCACCTGTTCCATCTCCTTCCCAGCCATCCCAGGCCTTCAGCTGCCACTCTGGAGGAAGCAGAAGGCTGGGGATGGCATGAGGGGAGGAGAAGGAGGCACAGGCCTATTTTTCTTCTTTCCCCTTCACCCCCTGGGCTTTCAGCTGTCTTTGGAGAGGCATATGAAGGCCTGGGAGGGTGGGGGGAAGAAGTCTCGCCCCAAAAGTCCCACCCCCAGAAGGCAGAAGTCCCGCCCCCAGCACTGAGTAACACCTGGGCGCCAGAAGGCTTTTTAGTTTGGTCACTCAGCTCCTAAAAGGTTCACCATCACTGTTCTAAAGTTTAAAACCATACAATAATAGAGTTGGAAGAGACTGCAAAGGCCATCCAGTCCAACTCCCTGCCATGCAGAGGTACATAATCAAAGCACTCCCAACAGATGGCCATCCAGCCTCTGTTTAAAAACTTCTAAATGAGGAGACTCTACCACACTTCCATTGTCAGGAAGTTCTTCCTAATGTTTAGATGGAATCCCTTTTCTGTACTTTGAATCCACTGACCTGTGTCTAAAGGGGGTTGCAGACTGCCAGAAATAGTGCAAATTGAGTCCACTTTTAGGGTTAGGGTTAGGGAATCATGGGAACTATATTTTATTGTGGCACCAGAGCTCTCTGACAGAGAAGGCTATATGTCTCAGAAAAAAAAGAATTCCCATGATTCCCTAGCACTAACCCTAACCCTAAAAGTGGACTCAATTTGCACTATTTCTGGCAGTCTGCAACCCCCCTTAGTCTCTGGAGCAGCAGAAAACAAGCTTACTACATCCTCAATATGACATCCCTTCAAATATTTAAACAGGGCTATCTTATCACTTCTTAACCTTCTCTTCTCCAGACTAAACATATCCAGCTCCCTAAGTTGTTCCTCATTGGACATGGCTACCAGATCTTTTACCATTTTGGTCATCCTCCTCTGGACACAATGCAGCTTGTCAATTACCCTCCTGAATTGTGGTGCCCAGAACTGGAGACAGTATTCCAAGTGAAGTCTAGCCAAAGCAAAACAGACCAGTACTATTACTTCCCTTGATCTAGACACTATTGATGCAACTATTTCTAGCACTGCAGAAAGTGATGAAACTCTTCTATTTACATGAGTTAACAACAGCAATAGCAATAGCAGCTTCATTTATATATGCTTCATACTACACTGAGCAGTCTCCGTGGTTTACAACTGTAAGCTAATTGCAAGGCTGAGATGACCCTGAGCCCTTGTCTAGGATTGAACTCACAGCCTTGTGGTTTGTGAGTGAGTGGCTGCAGTGCTGGCATTTAACCACTGTACCACCAAAGCCCCTGACAAAAAAGTTCCTTTGTGCAAGTCTTTTTCATGCTTGCACAACCCTTTTTCTTCCTTGTTCTGTGTCTAATTAAAGAGTTTTTGGCAACACCAGCATGGGAAGGATGCCAAAGGAGGGCTAGAGAAGGTTGCAGAAGTGAGTCTTCAGTAAACAATGCAATAAAGCTTAAGATAGCAAAGAATGGGATTGTACTCAAGCTGATCCTACTATAACTATCAGTATGTAGAGACATCTTGTAGCACCTTTGAGACTAATTGAAAGAAAGAAGTTGGCAGCATGAGCTTTCACAGACTTTAGTCTATTTCCTAAGATGCATTTGGTGGAGAGGAAGGCCAGGGACAGACCTATATATGCCACTGGTGTGTGAGAATGTCAATTCAAATTCAAAATTCTTTGTGTATGGAAATGAAATGGCAAGTCCAGATTTAACTATAGTGAACAGAGGCACTAGAAACTAGCTTTTGTTTGTGGAAATGAAGTTGCAAGTCCAGTTTGGAATTGGAAACTAGCCTGTAGGTGAAGAAACTCCTACTATAGCTATATATGCCTAGCCATAACAGGCAAAGTAAACAGCAGCAGTCTCCAGAATCCCTTACTGACCCTGTGTGAACTGCAAAACAGAGTAAAAATGGGAGAGCAGATAAGACTGCTTCACCAGCTATGCCCAGCATGGTAAAGACACATAGTCCTGGCCACCAAAATGAAAATCATAAGAAAGTTGCAGGCTGATGAAAGAAGTAGTCATCTGTGTATGCACTTTGGAAGAAGCGGTTTCTAGAAGAGGTTTCTAGAAGGTTCAAAATGTTTTTGATTACTTATGCAAAGCTTACTGGGCCAAACTGTTTTATGTCATCTGCACAGGATATTTTCTCAGCCTTACCATGGAAATATGAAACTGCAAATAGCAAGGTCTATTAAAATGAATGACTTCTGGCAGAAGTTAAACATAAAGTCACACTGGAGGACCTAGAGATTCCTAGGTCTAGGCATATCTAGGTCCTCCAGTCCAACTCTTTTTTTGCCTTTTTTGGACATGGGTAAGTGAAACTGTGAGTACCAATGCCACAAATACAGGTGTCATACTGTATTTCTAAGTAAAGTTATAAGTTATTGTAATGCTTGGGGGCTGAAATAAAATTTCACAAGGAGATAAAATTCTCATTTGCATCTCTGCAGGAGATGTATGGCCCCAGATAAGAATGAGTTACAAACAATAGTGAAACAAGAAGGCAGCTTCAAAGAATAATTTTGTCTTTTTGTCATCCACACTTCCTTTTTCCTCCTCCCCTAACCTGGCACACTTTCCTCAAATAAATTTCAACAAGGGTTCTATCATGTTTTTGTTATCTGTCCCAAACCACCCAGGTAATCACACCTGAAGAGAAAATGCTCACCCTACAGGTAAATCAAGGTTCATTGTTGTCAGCTGGCATACTGTCTCCTGCAACCTGAAGGGAAGGGAAGAAATTATATTGGGGGGGGGGGTTGCAGACTGCCAGAAATAGTGCAAATTGAGTCCACTTTTAGGGTTAGGGTTAGTGCTAGGGAATCATGGGAATTGTTTTTTTTTCCTGAGACATTGAGCCTTCTCTGTCAGAGAGCTCTGGTGCCACAATAAAATACAGTTCCCATGATTCCCTAACCCTAACCCTAAAAGTGGACTCAATTTGCACTATTTCTGGCAGTCTGCAACCCCCCTTGGAGTATTAAAATAAGTGATTTATTCCATTATTGGTCAACCAAAATGCACAATATACTTGTTGCAAGCTTTCGAAGCTCCATGGGCTTCTTTATCAGGCAAGATGTTACAAGCCAACAAAGGTATCAGTGATGGATTTTTGTTTGAATTTGCTAAATGGCCAACACAGCTACCCCTGAATGCTTTCTGATTTATACCATATTAGCATCATCAACAGGGTAATGAAGCTAAAATATCATCAGTTATTCAATACCCAAAAGGGAATACCAGCACGTCTGAATGAGGATTTTAAAAAAAAAAAAAAAATCAGGTACTGAAGCATACTTGAAGTTAATATATTTACCTCTATAACCCTATGAAAGAAAGAGACATCAGAATTGTTACTTTTAATGTCATAGATATAAGAAAGATAAGAAACAGATATATTCTTACCTTTTTCAAACTTAAAAACTGATTGTTTCATAAAGTAGCCATACCAGTTTTATTATGTTCTAAGGGCTTAGGTTCTAAATCCTGTTCCTCAAATTTTTTTCATAAACTCTCCTCTGCCTTTTCAACTGAAGACAGTTTTATGAAAGAAGTTGGATTGTATCTTTTAAGGAACATTATCTATTACTTGAATTTACCTTTTGCTCAGAGGCCATGAGGGTGACAAAACTGATCTCACTTCACCATTTAAAGTTTTATCTTTGAATTCTGGTATCACCAGTGAGCCACAATTCTTTCATTACTGTAGGCTCATATTTAGATGCTAGAAACCATGGATACCGTCCAACGAAAGTTAAGAATCACTGATTTTTAAGTATCATTGATTTTTGTGCAAAAATTATGTGTGTACTGAACTGGCATCAATGGTACTTTAAACATATTTGACTTTCACTAGACCATGTCTCTGTGTTTTTTGTACATTCATTGCCTTTGCTGGAAAGGGGCTGCAGAGATGACCAATTGAAAATGCAACCATCTAGACCAGTGGTTCCCAACTTTTGGTCCTCCAAATGTTTTGGTTCTCATATCCCAGAAGCCTCAAATAGCATGGCCCATGATGAGGGATTGTGAGACCTGAAATCCAAAACACCTGGAAGACCAACGGCTGAGAACCCCTGATTTAGGGGAAAATACAGTATGCTTTCAGACATCTGGAATCTAGTTTGCCAATAAATCTAACCAATGTCCCAGCTCTTTTGTTTTGGTTACCAGTACACATTTGGTTAAGTATTTCCCATACCTTGGCTCAAACATTGATCAGAATGGGGACTGCATTCAAGAAATAATCAGAAGAAGTCTAGGATTGGGAAGGGCAGCTATGAAAAAACTAAACAAGACACTGAAGTGCAAAGAAATAAAACTGAAGATCAAAGTTAGTATTGTCCAAGACATTTTTTCCCACTCCATGTGCAGATATGACAACTAGACAATGAAGAAAACTGATAGAAAGAAAAACAATTCATTTGGGATGGGATGCTGGAGAAGAGTGCTGTGGACAGCCAAAAAGACAAACAAATGGGGTTTAGAACAGATCAAGCCTGAACTCACCCTGGGAATCAAGATAAGTGAATTGAGACTGTCGTACTTTGGACACATCATTAGAAGGCAGGACTCACAAGAAAAGACAATAAGGTGAAGGGGAGTGGGAAAAGAGCTAGACTGTCCACCTGATGGATAGAATCAATCAAGGAAACCACAGCCCTGAACCTGCAGGGCATGAGCAGAGTGATTGGGGACAGAAAGTTTTGGAGATGTCTCATTCATGGGGTCACCATGAGTTGAAATCGACTCAAAGGCAACTGACAACAACAAAAATCTGGTACAACTAACAGAAATTGTAGTACACTCGTCCCTCCCCATTTGTGGAGTTGGAGTCTGCAGTCTTGTTCCTTCATGGACGGCGAGCAGGGAGGGACAAAATGGCACATGCACAGCACCGTACGCAGGAGCGGACACCCATTTTAAACAATGAACTTTGAATATGTGTGGTTTTTCCAATTTTCAGGGAGGGTCCAGAATGCATCCCCCGCAAATTGAATTCTAAGCGTATAGATTGCTTAATAATTCATACTGGAGGCAGCACTGGATACATATTCAGAACACAATTTGAAAATACCCAACAGGAGTGGCATGTGGACAGTTTACTTGCAGAAGCCTCACATCATTTGGCAATAGTTAACTGGATCTGGCTTTTTTGTAGTATTATATTTTAATGATTTTATTCTAGTTTAAGATTTTCTGTATATAAGCCAGGTTTTTATTTTTATTTTTTGCTTTACTTGTTGCATCCCATTTCTCTCTGCTGAGTATTTCATGTTGGACTTCATTTCTTTTTCATTTCTCTTCTTTTGTAGGGAACACTTTTAAGGGTATAATAGCCAATCTAATAGAAAATATGATTTGCTCAGAGGAGTATATGGCAACGCTATTGGATGTTCCCGATTTGTCAATAATACAGATAATATACCTAACAATCTAGCTTTTAGGAATAAAAATAAATGTCCCAGTATAAAAAAAGTACAAAACTCAGGCAGAGGCTATGGGAGAATGCTGCAAAAGTTATTATGTACCTATAGAATGGAAAATTATCAAGAAATTAGGCAAATTTCCGAGTTATGCATTTTTAATGAAGGAGAGACCAATACTCAATAAAAGCACTATGGACTTGAGGTTTTATTAACCAATACCTCTAAAATAGAGTGATAAGAACAAAATACATATAAAGAAAGGTTTTTCCTGCTGTTGGAAGGAGAGCAAGGAGGGGCCATTCTGGCTTCCAGCAGAAGGGAGTTGCAGAGTCTGGGAGCAGCCATCAATAGGCCCAAAAGGGCATCATGAGACTACGAGATGGCTCTCTTCTGATGATCTCAGGGCTCCAGCAGGCTCATATGGTGAAATAAATCCTGCCAGATAGCCTAGACCTGAGCCATACATAAAGGATATGGAAAGTCCCTGAGTTCCAGGGTTGGGGGAAAAATGGAATATGAATAAATTAAATCAAAATATAACAGTACTATGGAAAGGAAGAAATCCTGTCAATGACTTGGTGAAAGAGTAGAGGGCAAGCTTATCAAATCTGCAGATGACACCAAATTAGGAAGAGCAGCTAATACCCCAGAGGACAGAATCAAAATTCAAAATGACCTTAATAGATTAGAAAGCTGGTCCAAAAGTAACAACATGAATTTCAACAGGGAGAAATATAAGATACTACACTTAGGGTGAAAAAATGAAATGCACAGATATAGGATGAGGGACACCTGGCTTAACGAGACTACGTATGAAAGGGATCTAGGAGTCCTAGCGGACCACAACTTGAACATGAGTCAACAATGTGATTCGGCAGCTAAAAAAGCCAATGTAATCCTAGGTTGCATCAATAGAAGTATATAGTCTAGATCGAGGGAAGTAATAGTACCTCTCTATTCTGCTTTGGCATCACCTGAAATACTGTGTCCAATTCTGAGCATCACAGTTCAAAAAGTATGTTGACAAGCTGGAGCATGTCCTGAGGAGGTTGATCAAAATGGTGAAAGGTCTGGAAACCATGCCCTATGAGGAATGACTTAGGGATTTGGGTATGTTTAGCCTGGAGAAAAGAAGGTTAAGAGATGATATGATAGCCCTGTTTAAATATTTGAAAGGATGTCATGTTGAGGCTGGAGCAAGCTTATTTTCTGCTGCTCTAGGAACTAGGACATGATGGATGCAAACTACAGGAAAGGAGATTCCAGCTAAACATTAGGAGCAACTTCCTGAGAGTAGGAGATGTTTGATAGTGGAACACATTCCTTCCGAGTGTGGTGGAGTCTCCTTCTTTGGAGGTTTCTAAACAGAGGCTAGATGGCCATTTGTCAGGTGTGCTTTGATTGCATATTCCTGCATGGCAGGGGGTTAGACTGGATGGCCCTTGAGGTATCTTCCACATCTATGATTCTATGATTCTGTAGTAAAAATAGGGTAAATTCTAACCTGACTGCTGGCTTCAAACGTCTCACCATTCTAGCACCAAGAGTCCAATGCAGTAATTCCATTATATTCTGATGCCCATTGGTATGTAGCTGACAAGGTAGGAGCTTGCAAGTAAGCAACCTCTCGGGCAGGCTTTGCACATGGGTTCATATTTTCAAACTTTAGCAGAGCAAAATCCAGAGGCTTCTAGTTCAAGGTCAGCTATCCTCTAAATCTATGAATTAAGAAGCTGATAGAGAGTCTGAGACTGTATTAGGTGACACAATGTTATTATAACACTTTAACTCAGTGGGTGCTCCAAAATTCTCTCTCAATAAACTGTGGTATGGATAATGAACTCAGACCCCACGCTGAACAGCAATGAAACAATTTATAGACCATATGGAGACCCACAATCTGCCAACTCATACATACGATGGACTCTTTGGAACACTGTTTCCACCAGTGTCAACTCACAGCACAACTATAGATAAGCTGATGCAGAGCAAATGCCAAGTCAGAGGGACAGCATTATATGGAAATGCATTTAACCTCTTCCAAAATGGCTAACATATTTAATTGAAAGCATGAAAGGATTTGAGGCCCCAAGTGCCTGAGACATTTTATAACATATATTTAAATAAACATTTCCATACAGCCAATCTCAAGTCTATGAACAAGACAGGCTAGAGACAATGCTGGTACAAGACATGAGCCAGCCTGGCTTCAAAATGCACAGAGGACAGAGCAAGACCACACACTGTGGACAGATTGGGCTGGATAAGAAGAAGCAGTTCACTTGTACCTGCTTAAGTCTGCATTGCTACAAAAAGGTACAAAAAGTTCCTTTTTTGTCAACAGCTCCACAAAGGCCCAGCCAGCATGAGTTATTACCATGCTGGGAATGCTTGGGAGCTATAGTCCAAAAAAGGGTGGAAAAAGAAAGAACTTTTACGAGCTCTTCTGGAGAATGAAGAAACCAAGCACAGGAAGATCAGGAAGAAGAGTAAAAGGCTAGGTCAGGATATTGGAAAAGATAATTAAAACCAGAGAAGCAGGCAGACAACGAACAGACTATACCTACCAGATTGCTGGGCAAACAGGTTATAAACAGGAAATAAAACAAATAAGAATATTAGATCAGAGATATGACAGAACTCTCCCCATGAGCTGGTGAGTAGCCACCAATTTCCTCCTGCATCCCTTTATAGGATTTACCTATTGGTAAGATGATCTACTATTCCCAAAGTAAGGTAAAAGTCCACTACCCTCATCCCAACTGTTGCAACCCAAAAATGTTACCTTCCCATCAGAAAAAAAGGTGGATCATATGCTTTCTATTACAGAGGACAACCATTCATCTTCAGGTCTGCTAGGGGCAGTCCTCTTTTTGATGGTGTTCTCCATTTGAAGGGCTATCCAGGCCATTTCTGACTTAAGGACAAAAGAATTGTAAGAGGGAGATCAATATCATCAAAATTATTCATCCGCACTTAGCACCTGGACAGCAGATCACTTGATCACAGTCTTCCCTTTGCTGCTGAGATCTTTTGTAATTCATTCTCTTTTGCATTTCTACATATAAACCAGAGTGTGCAGTTTTATACAAACCAATGCCTTCATTTGTCCCTTTTTTAATGTATGTGATCCAAGTCCTTTTTGGACACCTTACCTACAAACCTAAAAAAGAGGTGTGATTGTATGTAATAAAAACGTTCTAAAGGTGGTCAGGTTCTAATGCACAATTCCTTCCCCTTATCAATAAAGACTGTAGCTTGAGATAAAGCCTTTGCTGATACTTTTAGAAGCTTCCCATTTAAGCTGTAAGAGCATACTGGAAGTGTATATGTATTTCTATGAGTTCAGCTGATGGCATTACTGTAATCCAGTCAGAATGCAGCAGGAAAGCTATCCTCCAATAGTAAACTTTGATTACCACACTAAGGCAGATGCAGGCCCCAGGAAGACTGACTTGAAATCATATCAGTGTTAAGCCACCATCAATACATCTGACTTACTTAAAAGGGAATTTGATTGTCTGAGCCACCCTCAAAGAACCCAAACCAAAACCTTAATTAATTTGCCTGGCAACCTCATGCAGTGAACATCAATGTATACATATAATTGGTTTGTTATCATCCGAGAGATGCTCTTCTGTTCTTTGGTTTGAGCAAAATCTAGTTTGCACAGTACAAAAAAATGTAAATCAAACAAAGCTTCCCCCAACCCTGTCATCAATCACATATTCTGTTTAGGTAGTTAACAGCCTAACAGATGAAATAGTGACCTCTAAGACCCCTTTCAAAGTCTTCCGACAGGCTGCATCACTGGGTTATGGAACACTAAGAGGCTGAAACTAAGGGTGGCTTTCTTAACCTATCAATGTTTATTTTTGCTTTTTGTCTTTGCTTTCCCCTTCCTTGTCCATTTCAGCCTTTTCTGTGTCAAGGTTTACTGACTTCTAATACCCAAAGAATGGCTCTTATTTACCATACTTAGAAGATCTGCAGCAGAAGGAGAAGTACGTTTCAGAAACACTCTTGTGCAGCCTTTCTCAATCTTTGTTCTCTGGAGGAACCCTTGAAATAATGTTCAGGTCCCTGGGAATCCCTGCATAAAAATTGTTATATTTATAGCTCAAAAAATATTCACTTTAGGAAGCCTAGGGTTACAGGGTACTCTGGTTGAGCAACCCTGCTGCTGTGGAATAGAGGATGTGTAGAAAATAAACCCAAGTTCCCTGGCACTAAGGTGAGCAAATTTGAATCCACTGAAGCCCACTGCATGACACAGAATGAATTCTTCTTCATTGTCCCAGTTAGGAAATATATTCACAGACAATACTCATTTATCAAAACACTGTTTTCTATAAGGTACTGTTTTCTATTAGAACAGAGTATTAATTGAATCCCTAAAACCCTATTTCAAAATAAAAATCAAAGAAGAAATACAGGCTGATTATTTTCACCTAATATATTGCATGGTTATTGTTCTTTTTAAAAGACAAACGTTATTTCTCCCATCTAAATCAATAGACCAAATAACCCACTGGGTGAACTTAGGCAAGTCACACACTCTTAGCCTCAGAGTAAGTCAAGGGCAAACCCCCGCTGAACAAATTCTGCCAGGAAAACCTTCTGATAGGGTTGCCTTACAGTTGCTATAAGCTGCAAACAACTCAAAGGCATACAGCAGCAGCAGCAGCCGCAACAATTACCGTATTTTGACGCTCCGGCATATAAGACGCACCCAATTTTAATGGAGGAAAATCTAGGAAAAAAAAGATTCTTAACCAAATACAGTTGGAGGACACCTCCGACCCAGGCATCCGCCCAAGGAAAGCAATGAGGCTTTCCTTAGAGCGATCCTGGGGTCGGAGGACGCCTCCCTCTCCAGGGTTGGCACATAGAAAGCAACGCTTTCCAGGACGCTTTCCTTGGGCCGATGTTGGGGTCGGAGCCGTCCTCCGACCCCAGCATTGCCCCAAGGAAAAAAAAGTTGCTTTCTATGGGGCAATGCTGGGGCCAGAGGCGTCCTCCGACCCCATCATCGCCCCAAGGAAAAAACCATTGCTTTCCATGGGGCAAAGCTGGGGTCGGAGCCATCCTCCGACCCCAGCACTGTCCCAAGGAAAAAAACATTGCTTTCCATGGGGCAAAGCTGGGGTCGGAGGCATCCTCCGACCCCAGCATTATCCCAAGGAAAAAAACGTTGCTTTCCATGGGGCAATGCTGGGGTCGGAGGCATCCTCCGACCCCAGCACTGCCCCAAGGAAAAAAACGTTGCTTTCCATGGGGCAATGCTGGGGTCGGAGGCATCCTCCGACCCCAGCATTGTCCCAAGGAAAAAAACGTTGCTTTCCATGGGGCAATGCTGGGGTCGGAGGCGTCCTCCGACCCCAACACTGCCCCAAGGAAAAAAACGTTGCTTTCCATGGGGTGATGCTGGGTCGGAGGAGTCCTCCGACCCCAGCATGGTCCCAGGGAAAGCTATGCTCCTTCCACCCGTGTTAGCTGCGGCCTCGGAGGGAGCGTACATTCGACATATAGGATGCACCAGCTTCCCCACCCCCATTTTGGGGAAGAAAAAGTGCGTCCTATATGCCAAAAAATACGGTATAATGCCTTCAGTTCAGCATAGTTTTTGCCTAATGTCAACAGATCACTGGTTCAGAAAATTTCCATTCCTAGAGTTTTTAGATAAAATTAAGGAAATTTCCATTGGGGAGATTTGTCAAACTATACTACTTGTAAGGCTAAGGACTTTTTTAAAAAATACTACAAAAATAACGTTAGAGGAGCGTTAAGCTTCTTTACACTTCAGTGCAATATGCTAATCCAATTGTTACTCCTAATTAGAACAGATTCAATGAATCAATGGATCTGATATAAATGTTGCTTATTAAGCTACCATTGACTCTATTCTACTGGATTCACAAATTGGGCCAAAGTGTTTATATCTGATTGATTTGATGGTTTCTCTGCTCTTCTGAAATACTGGTAGGTATTTGCTTTGAAAGAAAAAAATAGATCAAATTTCTTTTGTGTAAGTCAAATCATGGGAGCAGACAAACCCTTTCATTTTCTCAGCATATTTCAACTTTATAGTACATGTCTGGAAACCAACCCAAGCTTTCTGCATGAATCTTTCATCATCTACATGTATGCCAGTGTGTGTCTGTGTCAGCAATAAGACCCACATGGAAAAATAAAACTGCTGGCATTTTACACAAAAAGATAAGAAAATAAAGAGCAAGCAAAGGTTGTCCTTTTAATGTGGCTAATGGCCCAGGATACTACACAGAAAGCACAAGTTGACCTACTGCTCTAATTAGGCTAGCAGACATTTTGACATTTATGTTGTTGAAAGTAGACAATGTTAATAGCTGGAGGGAAGACTGTCAGTGCTTCTAACAATCACAGCATCACTGGCATTGCATGCTGTGGCCTTTAAACACACAAGTGCTCACTGAATCTATCTTTGTTTTACTGATGTAAAAAAAATAACTGCAAACAGAATTTACAAACTAGACTATTTCATCAAGCTTCCATCTAGCACTATTTTCTGTAGTTCCTCCTTGATATATGCATTATCTGTTCTTGATAAGCAGGTTTTACATCTTAGCTGAATAACAAGACACAATTACAGACATTCAGTGATCCAGGTAGCATGGTCTTGCACATAGCCCCACTTCTTCTTGTCTTAGCCATGACCCACTTAATGTTGCATCCCATCTTTCCCAATGCTGCTTCTTTAAGAATCATGATGTCGTGCCTAATGTAGCTTTAGGTGCTTAAATAAATAAATAGACATGAAATAGTATTTTTCATTTAAAAGTAAGTTTTTCTGACCATGCACAAAATTCTATCCGTTCACTACAAAACAACCATATGGTCCTCCTCGGACACTTAGAATTAAGAAGCAGAGTTCTTTTCCCAGGTAGCTGGTAGGGTTCCTTCAGGGTCCTGAACTCTGGCCAATGTCTTTCAAATCATTTAACCATTCCCCCAGCTCTTTTGGCAACAACCTTAAAATCATCGTGGAGAGATCCTCTGATGAAATGCCATCAGGTTAACACCCAAAGGACTTACGGATGACAGCATGCGGTAGCAGACCTTGCAGTGGGCACACCATTCTTAAAATGTTCCAATATATTGTTGCTATAGATGTCATGAAAGTAATAAAAATGGAAACCCTTACTCTTAGTTTATAAATTCCCTATACCTGAACTGGACTCATAAGCCCTGAAATCTCCATCATTTGGAAACAGGAGACTCACGTAGGATATTGGCGACTCTTTGCTCCTCACACCTGTCTTTGTCTTGTATTTAACATGTAGATAAGAAGGGGAAGTTCCTGCTTGGTTTACAAGTGTTAATTAAGAAAATCCTTGTTTAAGTGACAGACTCCTTGTTGTAAACACCCAAAGTTCCTGTTGATTGAATTTCACATACTATTACTTTGATAAATAGATCAGAACAAACAGTCATCTCTGGGACAGCCCAAAATATGTTGATGAATGGTAGAGAGATAATGTGATTTGATCAATTATGTTAATGTTTCCAAGTTATAAAGCGGTATAAAAGCTGGACTCTGAGAACCATTCAGTTATCTCACTTTGGACCTTTCTAAGCAGACCTATTTCTGCAGAAATAAACTTTTTCCTCATTGCTTCTGCTCACACTGTTTAAGCTGCTTTGGACGCTCTCTGTTAGGCAATGAATCTCATTCTTGTGACACACAGGATTTAGTGGGATGTTTAAGGTGGCAGACAACTTGTAGTTGCCCACATGCTGCTAACTCAGGAATGAGAACTGCGTAGCATTCCTGATGCTGTTACTGGACTTCAAATCCATCCCAACACTCTTCATTATCAGTTGTGTTGGCTTTGGCTACTGGGAATTGGAGTTCAACAACATCTGGATGGCCTCAAAATTCTGCTAGCTAAACTCAAACCAGGTGGGGAGATGGGTTGAATCCCACAGCAGGCATCAGTATGGTTGATGGGATTTTTTAGACTGTAGGAACCACAAGTCTACTGGATGGTTACGGTAGAACTACTTGCAAAAGTCTTCTTTGTCTTTCTCCACACACAAACATATATTGGCAACACTTACGGAAGTACCATGTGCTTATTGTACTAAAGACAACCCTGCAAGGAAAAAACAGTTAACTGGCCAACACAGACAAAACACTGCATGCAAATAAAAATAAAACTGGGCATCTGTTTAGATGTAGATTTTTTGAATGTGAGCTGCCTTACATCTTTCAGAAAATATAGGACACATATTTAAATATTTTGTAAAAATGAGAAAGGAGAGAACAGAGGCATGTTACAAGCAAATTCATCCAGAGTGACATGAATGCCTTCTAATTGTCTAGCTGGGGAAGAAAGGATACCTAGAGAGTAAGAAGATACTCTCACTCAACCTTCATCGCCATTTACATCACTGCTTGGTGACTACTAAATGTATCCACTTTAATTAATTAGAGTTGTATAGCCACTTTATCCAGGCATAAATCATTGGATCTACACAGGATATTCACAAATAGAGGGAGTTCAGAAGGGTTTGTATGAAGCATTTTTCATACAGGTAACAGCCAAATGTATGAAACCTCCATAAAAGAAATCTCTTGTTGGCTACATAATCTGACACAAATAGGACATACAGACTTTCTCCTTAATTGAATGAACACAGTGGACTTTTGGGGGGACTTCACAGTGGACTTCAAACAGTACTACTATTAAACAAAAATAGTTATTTTAAGTGTATATTTCAGAATTAGAAACCGATAGTTGTAAACAACAATGCTGGGAAGAAACATGGAAATACTGTAAAGAGATTTATCACATTTTCTTTCCTCTGAGCAAACTATTTTCTCCTTCTGCAATTTAAGGCTTGTGTAGCTGAGGTTACAATGTAGAGCAAAATTTCATATTTTATCTGAATCTACAGTCTAGGTCCCCCTCCCCTTATCTGGGCTACCAGACATTCAGCTGGTTTAGTTTTAACACCACCTGGCTAAAAGACAGAATGAGAAATGCTACAATAGAGATGACCTTTTATTTGCAGCTCTGAATTCTTATTTTCAGGCTGAAAATGCTATAAATGAAAAGGGTAGGAGGGCACATCTTCAAAGATGTCTGTACATGCTTAGTTTCTGCTTGGCAGGCAACATAATTTGCAGAGGTAAAGCCACTTTGCAGAGGAATTGTATACTCATTTGTATACTCAAGGATTGTGGGAGTGGGGAGAGATAAGCTATTGCTATGTAAGCAGAATGGCTACTATATCCAACACATTTTTATGAGTGTGAGAAAACACAAACGCACACAAGTAAAAAACATAGGTCATACCACAAGGACAAAGGTAGCACTATGGGGGAGTGGTGGCTAATTTCCCCCAAACTGAGGAGGGATGGTAAACATCCCTCTGCCATTAGTCCCTCCCCTCCGGAATGATGGGATTCATATCCGTTGTTCTCACTTGATGAACACACTATGGAATCGATTCTTTTTAAAAGAACTGCCATAAAACTAATGTCAGGAAACAGCGGGGTTTTTGCATTTGCCTCGCTTCATCACGATTGAAACCGAGCTCAACAGGATCAGAACTGGTTTCAAGTGGGAATAACAGCCATATAACCCAATCAGTAATTCGCTTTAAATCATAGTGGGAACGAGGCCTACATTTTGCTTTGAGATGGACATAGGCGAATGATGGTCAGGGATTTTGATAGCCAATATCCAAAATAACTGGAGGGCCAAAGGTTGAGAACTGTAAAGAAGTTATAAAGTTAGGCCACACCACCAATGGCTATGATTTGATTGGGGGGAAAGACAGTCAAAGGGCCTTTACAGACTGCCAGAAATAATGCAGCTTGAGTCCACTTTATATTCCCTGTTTCAGTGCTAGGGAATCATGGGAATTGTAGTTTTTTTCTGAGACATTGAGCCTGCTCTGTCAGAGAGCTCTGGTACCACAATAAACTACAGTTCCCATGATTCCCTAGCACTGAGCCAGGGCAGTTAAAGTGGACTCAAGCTGCATTATTTCTGGCAGTCTGTAAAGGCCCAAAGAAAGGCAATAAAACCTGGAACATGTCTATTTTGTCATTGCATTCAATGTAAGAAACAGAGAAAACTTGGCAAAACACCCAAAGACACAGCCAAAGGAGAACCCTGTGGCTCTGTTAAACCATTCTGACAAATACTCAGGTGATTGCTGAACTGAATTATATCATTTATCTTTATTCTACCTCCCCATGCCCCAAGGAAAAAAGAAAGAACACTAGGTAGCAGATACAAGTATGATATCCTAATTATAATAATAAAACAACCTTTAAAAGGTACAAGTTAAATGGGAAAATGCTTTAAACTACAGTCTAACAACTACTTCTATGGATGTTAGGCAAGAGCCAGTGTAGTGTAGTGGTTTGGACATGGACTATGTTTCTGGAGACCTGGGTTCAAATATCTGCTGAACCATAGAAACCCACTGGGTGACCTTGGGTAAGTCACAGTGTCTTATCCTCAGAGGAAGGCAAAGGCAAACCCACACTGAACAAATCTTGCTAAGAAAACCCTGTGATAGGTTCACTTTTGAGTTGCCACAAAAAATGACTTGAAGGCACACAACAACAACAACAACAACAATGGATGTTAGACCTTTGAATTAAATGACACAACTTCTGAACAAACAAGTATAGCAAAAGTGGGCATGAGTCAGACTTGAAGGATGTGGTTTTTTGTTTGTTTGTTTGTTTTGCTAGAATCTGGAGATACCCATGAATCTGGGCCTGATGTAAAAGACATACACTTAGAATAAAAGAAATCTATGCACAGGAATTCCTTCTAAGTACCAAAAGAAGTAAAAATGAGGCAGTTGGCAGCCCTTCCATGAAAGTCTACTCATGATTATTCTATGCTTTCTTCACTACTGCAGTAAAATTTTAGACTAGAAAGGAGCAATTTTATTTCTGTTACTGGTAAACAATTTTATTGTCAGCAGTCCTTGCCTATTGACTGCAGGGCCCAATGTTCTTTCAGTAGATCAAGATCTGGCTTCAGTTCACCTTTATGTATGGGACTGCACTGCTAAAATCACATCTGTTTTTGTTTCCAAGTTTCCCCAGTATGCATCTGGAAGGATGAGGGAGGGGAAGAAAGAATATGAATGGAAATATATAACTTCACATTGGAAGCCAAAATGATTAAACGGAGGCTATCATATCATGGGATGACATGACTATCATATCTTGAGATGACACTGAAAAAGATTATGCTTGGTAAAGCTGAAGGCAGGAGAAAAAGAGGAAGACTACAAGCCACAGCTCTGAGCTTGGAAGACCTGAATAGGTCTGTTAATAGCCAAGTTTCTTGGAGATGTTTCACTGGAACCAGAGTGGCATAGTGGCCTGAGTGTTGGACTAACTCTGGAAACCAGGGTTTGATTCCCAGCTCAGCCATGAAACCCACTGTGTGACCTTAGGAGAGTCACACACTCTCAGACTCAGGGGGAGGCAAGGACAAAACTCCTCTGAACAAATCTTGCCAAGAAAACCCCATGATAGGGTCTTAGGGTCACTGTAAGTCAGAAATGACTTGACGGCATGCAACAACAAAGTTGAAGCCAGCTTGACGACACAGAACACTAACTAATATAATTGGCTCTCAGCTTTGGCAATGAGGCCCAGGACTCAAAGGTCTAAATCCAGTTGTTAGCCCCAATAGAGTAGATTCTACAGAAGCAATAGGATCTTGGTAAATCACCACTTATGTTCCATTGATTCATCAAATCTACAATAGTTGGAAATGGCAATTGGATTTAGGGCAGGATTTCCATTTCTGCTTTAAAATGTGACTTACTGTTTGTATTTCTGATTTGTTCACCACTGCTAGAACTAACTGCAAATCTTTTTATAAGGTTTGATTCAGCCCAGCATGAAATTTATTCAACAGGACCCTTAAGCAATCTACATCCATCAATCATGTAGAATGTGTATCACAACACACATTTCTCCTGGTTGCTTTTGCATTTTAGAATGAGTCCTAATTTCATTTCTCTAATTCACATTTACTGGAGCTGCTGCTCTCAGGCTTGCTTCCTCTTTGATTCACAATTTCATAGGACGTTATCACACAGGGAGTTGCGGGGAGAAAGTGGAAATAAACGGTCATGAGCGGAAGTCTTTAATTTATGGGATTTGTCCCGTTCCGCCTCGTCTGATAACTAAATTCGAATTTAAAAGGGGGTTAATTTGAACGAAAACCTGATCTTTTCATTTTCGGGATTTTTGAGGATTTGAAAAGATCAAGTTTTTGTTCGAATTAACCCCCTTTTAAATTTGAATTTAGTTATCAGACGAGGTGGAACGGGACAAATCCCGTAAATTAAAGTATTCCGCTCATCCGGTTTATTTCCACTTTCTCCCCGCAACTCCCCGTGTGATAACGTCCATAGAGGAGGCAGTTGTTAACCAACTCCCCCATCCAATCCAAAACTTTTCCTGATCCAAGCAACTACTGTCAGCTATGTAATCCTCATCTAGAAGCTACAACAACAGTTCAGGAATGCATTCTTAATTATACATTCTCCCTATGCCCCTCAAAATTAAACTCAAAACAGTGCACTAACTTGGAGAATAGAGTAGGCATTTCCAGGTAGTGGCATGTGCACCACAGTTGGGGTGTTGGTGGTTGAGATAACATTCTTGGGTCCCAACCCAACCCTCCAAGACATTGTATGTTGACTGCAATAATGCCTGCACTAAGGAATATGGAAAGCAATAATGGAGAAAATGTGTGTGAGTGTGTGTGTGTGTGCATGTGCACACATGCATGTGCCTTCAAGTTGCCAGTCAACTTATGGTGACCCCATGAATTTCATAGGGTTTTCTTAGGCAAGGAATACTCAGAGGTGATTTTGCCAGTTTCTTGCTCTGAAATATAGGGCCACTTAATATGTTTCTATGATGTTCTACAACACTGGTTCCCAATCTTTGGTCCTCCAAATGATTTGAATTCAGTTACCATAATTCCTGACTGTTGGCCATGTTGGCTGGGGCTTCTGGGAGATTTCTTGACTGAAGTTTCCACGATGGACAATGACTGATCCAAAGTTTGGGAAGTCTGACTATTTCAGTTTCCTCATCAGCTATACTGAATTTGTGTAGATCCTCCATGGTCATTATTTTTGTTTTCTTAATGTTCAACATTAAACCTGCCTCGGCACTTTCTTTTCTTTTCTTATAAACTGCTGTAAGTCTTTGTTATTTTCTGCTAGTCATCTGCATCTGTTGGTAATCTGTTTTAACAAAATTTTGTTTAAACACCTGCTACTGCTAGTGGTGGTATAAACTGAGACACGTCTATCTGTGGTGGCAATAACATTGGGAATGAAGTTGAGAAGCAGGAAAAGCTGACGTATTTCTGTGTCTGTGGCCCTGAAACCACAGAGATGGAGTTGGGGTGAGCCAGGGAGGAAGAATGCTAGCTAAGCAGCTAGGACCAAATACTGATCAGAATGGTGACTGCAGTCAAGAAATAAGAATAAGACTAGGATGGGGGAGGGCAGCTATGAAAGAACTAGAAAAGATCCTAAAGAGCATAGACATACAAATGAGCACTAAAGTTAGAATTATCCAAGCCATTGTATTCCCAATCACCATGTATGCATGTGAGAGCTGGACTGTTAAAAAAAAAAAAGATAGAAAGAAAGAAAGAAAGAAAATCAATTAATTTGAGATGTGGTGCTGGAGAAGAGTGCTGAGGATATTGTGGATAGCCAAAAAGAAAAACAAATGGGTCCTGGAACAGATTAAGCCTGACATCATCTTGAAAGTGAAGATAACTAAAATGAAGCTGTCGTACTTTGAACACATAATGAGAAGGCATGTCTCACTGGAAAAAACAATAATGCTAGGAAAGGTAGAGGGTAGAAGGAGGAGAGGAAGACCACATGCAAGATGGTTGGACTCAATCAGGGAGGTCACAGACATAAATTTGCAGGATCTGAGCAGAACAGTGGAGTATAGGGGATACTGGAAATGCCTTATCCATAGGTTCGCCATAAGTTGAGAATGACTTGAGGGCAGCTAACAACAAGAAGGCACTTGTCCATCTAGAGTAATATGGTCAAAGTATCACTCATAGGACCTTATCACACGGGGTCTAAAGCAGACCTAACCCAAAGGGTATCCGTAGCTAATACATATTATTTCCCTGTGTTTACACATGACGTTGCACCGAAACTCGGCAGAACCCGGAGCTAATCTGTAACGAATTGAGATCTTTTGACATTCGGTTTTTCGGGGAAGTACAACCGAGCTTTCGGAATCATTGCGCAATGGCCGCGCAGGCAAAATACATATGATCGCGCAATACGTATTGTGAAGCATTTCCCCACCCTGACCCATGGTTCCCCGCGCTACTTCCCATGGATCTGTGAGGAAGCATCTTATGACGTGTCCTTCCTGTTTGGATTGGGCAACAAATGGGATGGGTAAACATGGTCCTCTCTTTGTAATTTATGGGATTTTCTAACTTGTGTGTGCACGGAGAATACGTTTCCAGGATGTGTGTCCCGGGAAGCACGATAAATGTGCTATGGCAGTAATTGTGTGTGGTAGGCATTTACATATTGCGGGAGCTCTTTCAGTTCATTTCAGTATAAAACTGAATTTATTCTAATTTCGGTTACTTTTCGCTTCGTGGCCAGCGTGTGATAAGGTCCATAGACAGGATCAAGCTCCACAGAAGGCAGGGAAGCCTTGACATTTGGTGGCTGTGTCCTGGCAGCCAAAGTCTTGACAGTTTTTTTTTATCTTGTCTGATCTGTCTCCGCTTTACATAGACAGATAACCTCAGGATGACATCACTTCCTTCTGTCCTCAGTCCCACACCTTTTGTCCTTAGCATGTAAAATATCCACTGCTCTGCTTCTTCCTGCTGACACCTGTCACTCATCTGCAGTTTTGCAGCAGTTGTCTGTGCTTTCCAGCATCAGGTGACCATATGCATGATGTCACTTCCCATGACACAGTATGAATCAGCATGAGTCACCATGACCCAGAAACAGTCAAATGCTGTGCCATCATGGCTGCTGCTATTCTCACATTGTACATTTTATCCTGGGACTCCTTCCTAACAAGGTATCCTTTTTTGCTCATAACTTGTATGCTGCCCATATTTCATAGTCTGAGCAGCTGAGCAGCTTTTGATCACTTTAACTATCCTGGCTTAGTGCTAAGGAATTATGGGAATTGTATTTTTTCTGGGACATTGAGCCTTCTTTGTCAGAGAGCTCTGGTGCCACAATAAACTACAGTTCCCATGATTCCTTGGCACTGAGCCAGGACAGTTAAAGTGGACTCAAGCTGCATTATTTCTGGCAGTCTATAAAGTCTCCAAAGAAAGTCTATCATTTTCATGTCATGTACTTTTGATTTTAATAAAACCTCAGGCATAACAACAATTCCAACAGGACAGTTTTTGAGACCTCAACCAATTTATCTGCAAATCATCCTGCTGTGAGGAACTTGTTTCCATAGTACAGTGTTCATTGTGACTCACTGGATGTTTTGAATATTAATCTTACAAACAACAGTATTTGACGCATGAAAAGGCCATTTATACTATACATGCTTATCCCAGCAGAAGCTATCTCTGAAATATAATCAAAAAGGCAGCTGCATCTTGGCTTCTGAAGAACTGCACTTTAAAAGCAGCAAATTAAAGCCAACAGCACATATAGAAAAATGCAGCATTTATAGAAAAAAGGCTCCTTGATGAGATCCACATAAAATCAGCATATATGACTTTTAGCTTAACACACCACTGTGGAATTATGTTGATGGATGTGTTGTAAAACAGTCCATAAACCAATCACCAAAACCTGGAATCTCTAGCAAGCTTCTTTTATTGTAAAACAGCATAAGCAAAAACAAATAATAATAATAATAACATCATCTTCACTTTAGCCAGAAGGCTAAACAGGAACAAAGCCTATCTGTTATATGATTCAAAATTGGTTAGTTGTAGCATCAGGAAAGTCTTTTAATTAGTCTATTACAGTTTAAAAGTTAAAGAACAAGTGAAGAGGCTTTTTGGATCACAACTTTCAGCCCCCAATTCCTCACCCCTTTGGGTGTAGCCTTTACAGACTGATTGGTTGATGATGTATGACGTGCTTTAGCCCAACCTTTAATTACCATATTAAATCATGTGACTGCAATTTCCATAACATTTCTCATGTTTATAAATCCTTTATGTAAACAGGTCTCTTTTTCATAGAACTGTACTTTGTTTGGGCTAAAGTACACCTGGGCTGATAAGTGCGAATCTGGCCTCAGAAAAACAGCTTTTCTCAGCAAGGAAAAATATAGACACACACATCTTTATATTTCAACATTTTAACAATGACTCTATATCCCATTAAAAATCCTAACAATCCCCTCTTGAAATGTATGATGTGTGTATGTTGTGTACTAAACCAAATCTGTTATAAAACTAACTTAGCTCGATGGCTAGGCCTAAGCTTAAGACATGCTGGTTTGTGTCTATCAATGGTCAATGTCTTTGTCAAGATGTCTGTTTGATTATGGTTTGACTCAATGTATTGCAGACTCACAATCCCATTCTGTATCATTTTTTTGACATTTTGATATCTCACACCAATGTACTTTGTTCTGTACTTTAAAGTTCTCAGCTTTAGCCATTGTAATGCATGTTTGAGAATCTTCATTTATCATCACTGGATCAACACATTCTTTATTTGGATCTTTTAACAACTGTCTAATCCATTTAATCTCATTAACTAACTCAGATAAGGCTCCGAATTCTGTTGTTTTTTTTGTACTTTGGGCTATATATCTCTGTTTTCTATTTTTCTAAATAATTGTTTTCTCCAAACTTAATCAACAATCTTGTCACTGACTTTTTATCTTGTAGCTCAGAAGCAAACGAACTGTCAACAAAACATTTAAGTCCAGCTCAACTGTTTTGCAACTTCAATTTTCTGTCTATGCTATCCTTTAAATATCTCAATAAATGTTTCACTGCTGTCTAATCTTTCACTGTAGAACAATTTGTCTTTTTTCTAAGTACCCCCACGGCAAAACAAATGTCAGGCCTAGTATTGTTAGCAATAAACATCAAACTCCCAACAAAACTCTTATATATCTTTGAATTTTTAAACTCCTTAGTCTCTTCACTATTCACATAGCCGACTGACATTGGACTCTTTACTGTTTTTGTATCCTGCAATCTATACTTCTCAATCAAACTCTGAATTTTCCTCTGTTGACTCAACAAACAACTCTCATCTTTATTCCATTCAACATCAATTTCTAGGTAAGACCTTAAAACTCTAAGATCTTTGATGCTAAATTTTTGTGACAATTCTTTTTTTACTGTTTGAATCTCTTGTTTTGAATTTGCTGTCACACACAAGTCATCTATATAAATCACTAAGATCACATCTCTCTTTGTGTATACACATGTATCAGCTACACTGCGTTTGTAGCCTAACTTTACCAGCTCATCATGTATGTAAAGATTCTAGCTTCTGGCACTCTGTTTTAAACCATATAATGTTTTTTTCAACTTGTATACCTTTTTGTCACTATCTTGTTGAAAACCCAAAGGTTGTTCCATGAAAACAGTTTCTTCAAGACTTGCATTCAAGTATGCAGTCTCAAAATCAAAATGATGTACTATCTGGTCCCTCCTTGTAGCCAAAGCCAACACTAACCTCAAACTCTCAGGCTTTGCTGTTGGAGAAAAAGTTTTGTCAAAATTTTCAAACCTCTGTTGTGCAATCCCTTTAGCCACCAATCTGGCCTTGTATCTCTGACTATCATCCGGCATCAGCTTTCTTTTGTAAATCCATTTGTATCCTATCACCTTGTGATTTGCAGGTCTGTCAACAATTTCAAACACCTTTTTGTCTACCAAAGACTTGAACTCCTGTTCTATTGTAGACTCCCATTTCAACTTTTCTTCATCACAACACTCTTGTATTTCCTTGTAACTCTCAGGCTCCTCTACCATGACTACACAAGCTTTAGCTTCCTGCACTTTAAAACGATCTGGAGGTTTCTTAACTCTAGTTGTCTTCCTCAAAACAATTGTCCTCATTTTTCCCTCATCATCCTCAGTATCTGTACTTGAATGCGCCTCTTTGTGTGTCTCTTTGTTTCTGTCATTCTAGGTGCTGGTGGACGTGTGTGTGACAATTTGTCTGATGTACTAGCCTCATCCTCTGAAGAATCTGATTCTTGTTTCACTGTCCCTCCATTTCTGGCAGGTGGTGTTGTCTGTGTTTTTAACTGACCTAGTCTGAAAAACACCTCTTTGTTTGAATGAATGTTTTCCCACCCAGAATGTTTTTTAAAGTTTGCGCTCTTTGAAAAAAGAACTTCCTGTCCACCTAAGTAAAACCTGTAACTGTTCCCTGTATAACCAACAAACATCAAATGTCTCCATTTGGGCTGACCTTTCTTTCTGAAAGCTGCAGGTATGTACACATTTGCATATTGCCCAAACACTCTAAGGTATTTCAAATTGGGTGGTCTCTTGAAAAGCATGTGGTAAGGGGTATTCTGCACAGCAGAATTCCACATGCGGTTTGTCAGGAAATTAGCTGTGAGAATTGCCTCCCCCCAAAGGTGCTCAGGAGCATTTGCATCAAGCATCATACAATCTTTTATTTGTTTCAAAATGGCAATTTTTCGTTCAGCAAGTCTGTCCTCCGGAGGACAAGCCGGGTTCGTAGTAAAATGCCTAATTCCCATTTTTCTTAACCAGTTGGTCAAGTTCTGAGACAAGAATTTTCTTCCTCTATCTGTGACCAAGGTTCTCACTTTGTAGTCAAACTGTCTCTCTATCATGTTCACCCATTTTTTGAATCTCTCTCGTGCTTCACTCTTTTCTTGCAAAAGAATTATATAGGAAAACCTTGTGAAGCGATTCACAATCACCATGAAGTATTTATTTTCCCCTTGTGTCTTGGGAGAAATTGGCCCAGCTAAATCACAGTGTATATATTGAAATGGTCTCTGGGCTTTAAGTTTTGTTCGTTTTGCCACAGGATAAGCCTTCAGCTTAATCTTGCTGCAAACCGAACACTAGTGGTTTGAGCATGCTGACATTTTAAACTCAGGACAAATTTTCTCCAATTTCAAAAGATTCAGAAAACCAACATGACCCAACACTCTGTGAAAATAATGAATGCAATCTGCATGCAAAGGCTGGTTTTGTGCAACTGCACAGCTCTATCTATCATGTAATACAATTTGTCTTTCTTAATGGCTTTAGCACAAATCTCACCATCTTTAAAAATTAAGCATTCATCCCCCTCAAAACTCAATTTGTATCCATCCGTGGTCAAAGCTGACACACTAACTAAACAGTTTTGCAAGCTAGGTACATACAAGACATTTTCAAAATTTTTACCAAAACTAGGAATGCAAACAGTTCCCATTTCTTGAATTTTCGGGCCTGCTCCATCTGCTAAGGCAACAGAAGAAACATTTGTTGGTATCCTGTTTTGGAACAGTTCAATCTTGTTTGCCATGTGAGTGGAGGCTCCACTGTCAAGAAGCCAGGTGATGGGTGACTGAACTTGGGGCACACAGTCATAGCTTTGAATTGTGGCAACAAATCCTTTGTTAGCACTGTGTCCCTTTTGGCCACCAGGGGGATGTGGCTGCTGCTGCTGTTGTTGCTGTTGTTGCTGTTGTTGTTGTTGTCCCCTCCTGCTATCTGCAGCCAGCTTTCTGCAGTCCTTTTTTAAATGTCCAAACTTTTTACAATAAAAACACATTTTGCCTTTTGAAACTGCTGCTTTTTCAGTTTGCATCTCTTTTAAAGCTCTCTCTGTGGCATTTGGAGGCCTTGCTGCTGTTGTGGATCCCTGCTTTTGCTGTTCTGTCTCAAATCTCCTTCTCTGAGATACTTCTAAAATTTTCTCACAGACCATTTTCATAGTCAATTGCGCGCCTGGGAGGGCCTGTAAGCTTAGCAGGATATTATCATACGATTCATTTAAAGATCCCAGAAGGATGTAAACTTTTAGATTTTTATCTAGGGTTATGCCCCTTGCTTGAACCTGGGCAAACAAGTCTCTCATCCGATCTAGGTGACCTTCTGCAGAGTCTTTTCCTTTCATTTTGCATGAAAACAGCCACTTTGCCCAAATCATCTTTGTTAGATCAGAGGTGCACTGGTGAATTCTAGCCAAAGAGTCCCATATTTGTTTTGTAGAAGATAGATGTTTTACGTGATTTAATTGCCCCTCAGATAAAAGGAGAAGGAGGGTTGCAACAGCTCTGGAATTTTTTTCTATCTCAGCTGTAGTTGGATTAGCGCCCAAACCGTCCTGTACAGCCTGCCAAAGACCTTTTCTGGTCAAAAGGGCCTTGCTGTAAACTTCCCAGGACGTGTAGTTATCTGATGTAAGTTTAGGAAATTTCCCAAGCTCCATGTTTAATTATTTCCCTTTTAGTCCAGCACAAGCCTTGAAAACTGCTCGTCCCTCCAGGACACTGTCTCTTTAAAACTGCAGCTTATAGAGCCACCCGGCTAATCACTGCATTTCTTGTCACTTTTTACAGCTCTGAGACAGTCCATGTAATTAACTGTCTTGAGATAAGGGAGGTTTTTACTTACAGGCTTCTGTGGTGCTGATTGCCATAATTCAGGCTTGGAATTCCAACCGCTCCTGTCGTCCGCGCGTCACGCTGGCAAGGCTGGGAGGAAGAAGAGAAAAAAATGCTCCTGCTTTTAAAATCCAGGCTTTGCTTCAGAGTATCTCGGTGGATCGGAACCATCCTGCTCTGGTACCACTTGTGGAATTATGTTGATGGATGTGTTGTAAAACAGTCCATAAACCAATCACCAAAACCTGGAATCTCCAGCAAGCTTCTTTTATTGTAAAACAGCATAAGCAAAAACAAATAATAATAATAATAACATCATCTTCACTTTAGCCAGAAGGCTAAACAGGAACAAAGCCTATCTGCTATATGATTCAAAATTGGTTAGTTGTAGCATCAGGAAAGTCTTTTAATTAGTCTATTACAGTTTAAAAGTTAAAGAACAAGTGAAGAGGCTTTTTGGATCACAACTTTCAGCCCCCAATTCTCCACCCCTTTGGGTGTAGCCTTTACAGACTGATTGGTTGATGATGCATGACGTGCTTTAGCCCAAACTTTAATTACCATACTAAATCATGTGACTGCAATTTCCATAACATTTCTCATGTTTATAAATCCTTTATGTAAACAGGTCTCTTTTTCATAGAACTGTACTTTGTTTGGGCTAAAGTACACCTGGGCTGATAAGTGCGAATCTGGCCTCAGAAAAACAGCTTTTCTCAGCAAGGAAAAATATAGACACACACATCTTTACATTTCAACATTTTAACAATGACTCTATATCCCATTAAAAATCATAACAACTACAACATTTGACACACCTGGAACTTGGCAAACACAGGCTGGATATTTCACACAGTACCAGCTACCTTTGAATGTCTGTAGAGAATGGCTGGGGGAAACAGACCTACACTTTTTAAAATGTATGTGGGGAGGGATGGCTATATTGTTGTTCTAAGTAGCACAGGTACTGGTATCACTAAAACTCCACACCCTAAAATTGAAAATAACATGGATCCTGATCATGGAGAAGAAAAAAACAGCTTCTGTTATGTTTATCTACTTTCTCTCATGTTCTACCAGACCATGAATTAGGGTTGACAAGCTATGATATTAGCCAGAGAGGCAGTACCTTTGGCTGGTTTGGAACACTGCTAACTCTTTGGGTGTTGTATTGGTGTTTTCCACAGCAAATAACATATAAGTAAATAAAAAAAAGGCACTGAAGAGTCGCGCGCTGGCTCTTAGGGCGGCCTTTTGCTGCCTCTAAAAAGAGCAGCATGTTGCCGCTCTTTTAGGGGCAGCAAAAGGAAGGATCGGGGCTGCGGTGTGGGGTTGCTGCAGCCCCAATCCGCCACTCCCCGGGGCGGCTCTCTGCCGCCCCAAATGGGCCATTTGCATTGGCCCTTAGTCCCATTAAAGTGTAACTTAATCTCATCACATCATCTGACCCTTTGTTACCGGGGAAGAAGGCTACAGCATGAGAAATGGAAAGAGCTCTTCAAAATAAGGGACATGGAAGGGGTTGCCAACCTTCTTGTCCAAGCAGGAACAGATTCATGTGTCTTTAAAATAGAGGTAAGGAAAATGAGATCCGCAGATCCAAAATTTCTGAGCCCCCATGGGTCTCCAGTCTTCTCATAAAAAAGCACTAAAAATAACCCCAACCTTTCCCCAGGTCATTTGCTGGACTGATAAAGACTTCTCCTGGACCTCAAACAATATGGGGAGCAAAATTTGTCCCCACTGTCAACATAGCCCTCTAATTTCTGGCAGCTGCCCACCCCTGCTTTAAAAGCTACATGACAGAGAGCAGGATAGCAGGTGTTGTTTACCCCATCCACATACTGGACATGGCTTACCTGTTACATAACTCTGATTAACTCTCTAGGACAGTATTATGCACTTCAGCTATTAGTCGAAGAAATGAGAGAGCAACACTACACTTACACAATCTTCTTATTTCTATTTGCATTTTGCTGCAAACTGTATAAAACAGTGTATAGTGCAGCCTTCTTTCAGCCTGTTTCCCCTTCAGTCTATTTGCCTAACATCTCTGTGCATAAATGGTACTAGACACACACACACACACACAAAATTTAAAAACAAAATACATTCCAGAATGTAATACTACAATCTTCATCTGCACATACCATAAAAAATTCTGCTATAACATTAATATCAGCATTTACTCTATACTTTCCACCAAAGTTACGATATTCTTTGTTATAGTAAGTGTTGTCTTATTGTCGCGGGTACTAATACTATCCAAATTATTATCCATTTTTGATTTTCTTTGTATTCCACATTTACAATAATTATTCTTGCCTTGCAATTTGGTAATCCCCCTTATACTATTTACCCATTCCTTCATCCTTTTCTTTTTTTTTGGCTTGAATATCTCCTTTCATAGTCCAAATGGCCTTATGATTTCTATAACAGCTCTTGTTTTATATTCGAGACCCTGATCCAGTATTTTTTAATTGGTTCCCATTCCCTTTCTGTTTTATCTGTTGATTTTTTGTTAATCAATGCTGTTAATGTAGCCATCTCTCTTACTTCCAAAATCTTCTAAAACCACTCCTCCTCATTAGGTATATAATAATTTCCATTTTTTTGCCAGCAATAATCTGGCAGCTGTAACTAAATAGAGAATTATTCTCCAGTAATTTTTTCTGTTTCTATACCCCAAAAATAGGTCATATTTAATAAATATATTTCTGGTATTAAGAGGTAATTTATTTTCAACTTTTCCTGTATTTTTGTATGTATTTTAAACCAAAATTTCTTAATTCTAGGGCAGGACCACCACATATGGTAGTAAGAGCCCTTCTCTTTTTGACATTTCCAACATTTATTGTGTCCTAATTTATACATTTTGGCTATTTTCATTGGCGTATGATACCATCTATTGACAGTCTTTATGTAATTTTCTCTAAGATCTTGCGATGCCGTAAATTTACTGGATTTTTTCCCAAGCATTCCCCCAATTTTGCAATACTTTTCATGCCCTATCTCCTGAGCTCATTTGATCATGTTAGTTGTCATCATCTCCTGCTCTATTACCTATTCAATAATATTCAACATAATTTGGATACTTTTTCTTTATCTTTTTCCCAAAATAATTTATCCAGTTCATTTAGCTCTTCTTCTAAACCTTCCTTATACCAATCCTCTTTAAATCTGTTTAATTTGCATTAAAACATTGTACATTTTTACCATTGTTCTTTAACTCTTCTCTAGATCTCAATTCACTTTGCCATTGTTTTCTTTTTTTTATCAAGTCAATCTATCTAATCAGTCCTTAGTTTCTTCCCATCTTCCATAAAACGTCTCTTGTGTGGAGATCAAGGAGGGTATACCTAAATAAAATTTCTTTTTGACTACATTCCATATCTTCAATAATGCTTTTCTGCTTGAATGATTATTGAAATCTTTGTTAACAGTATGTTTACTATACCATACACAGGCATGCCATCCAAATCTTATATTTGATCCATAATAAACTATAAGCTCTGTAATATAATTTTAGATCTGTAATAGTACAGCCACCTGTAGGCCCATCCTTTTTTAATATGTTCTATTGCATTCTCGCCTTCTTTCCTCTCCAGATAAATCTGGAGATTTCTTTTTCCCAATCTTTAAAGACTTTTTGATTCACAACAGTTGGCAAGTTCATAAACAGAAATATAAGCCTCAGTAAGATATTCATTTTTATGACTGCCACTCTGTCCAATAATGTAAGTTATATTTATTCCATTTTTAAGATCTTCATTTATTTTCTGCTAGATTACTTTGTAATTGTTTTCAAATAGGTTTATGTTTCTGTCAGATAGCCATATGCCTAGGTCAGGGGTAGGCAACCTTTCCCCTTTAAGGGCCGAGGGACTTCAACTCCCAGAATCCCAGAAGCTATTGGCCAACATGGGACTATTGGCCAACATGGCTGAGGCTTCTGGGAGCTGAAGTCCCTCAGCCCTTAAAGGTTGCCTACCCCTGGCCTAGGTATTTAACTTTCTTTTCTATTTTTATACCAGATCTTAATAATAATTCACCTTGCTCCTTCTCTTTTAAGTTCATTGTTATCATCTGTGTTTTAGTCTTGTTTATTCTGAAGCCTGAAAACTTCCCAAACTCATTACGTTCCTCTAACATATATTCTATGTTTCTTAAAGGGTCTTCTACTATAATGACCATATCACCAGCATATGCCCTCAGCTTATATTCATGACCTTTAATCTTTGTTCCTCTAATTTTATTATTAGTCCTAATCGAATTATTTAATACCTCTAGGACCATGATAAACAGTAATGAGGACAAAGGGCATCCCTGTCTTGTTCCCTTGTCCACTGAAATGTTCACTGTTTTTTCTCCGTTAACAATTATTTGTACTCTCTGCTGTGTATATATTTGTTCAATAATTGCCAAAAATCTTTTTCCAGTTCCCATCCTCCATAGAATCTCCAACATGAACTGCCACCTTACATTATCAAATGCTTTTCAGCATCAAGAAACACTAACACCAATTTTTTCTCATTGTGAACAGTATAATGTTCAATAATGTCTAGAAGCATTCTTATATTGTATCTTATTTGCCTTTCTGGTAAAAAATGTTTTGGTCTTTATGTATAATTTTGGATAGTATTTTTTAAATTAATTTCCTAATATCCATGTATATATCTTGTAATCTTGATTTAATAGAGTTATTGGTTTACAGTTTGTAACATTAATCTTATCTTTTCCTTCCTTCGGGATTGACACAACGTCGCCTGATTCCAGGATATTGGTTTGCCATCTTTTGGAATGTTACTAAAGGTATTACATAGTATCTTAACTATTTCCATTCTATATACTTTGTAAAACATTGCTGTGTATCTGTCTAAGCCTGAGGATTTCCCTTCTTTCCATACACTGCTTGCTTGCGGAATTTCCTCTTCAGTAATTGGTTTATTTAACATCTCCTTCTGTTCCTGAGTTATTTTGCTTATGTTTTTTTTTTAATCTAAATATTCCTTCATTTTCACATAATAATTGTTCTCTACTCTCTCTTTAAAAATATTATTATAATACTCTTGGAATACTCTTTTAATTTCTATTTGTTTTGTGTTATTTTTCCCTTATAGTTAATTTCTGTAATCATTTTTCCCTTTTTCTTTTTTTAATTTCTCTGCCAACCAATAGCCCGTTTTATTTGAATGCTCAAAGTATTTCTGTTTGACCACCCTTAGTTTTGTAGCTATTTCCTCTGTATTCTGAGCTTGCATTTTAAGTTTAAGTATCTCATATTTATATTTCAACTTCTTGTTGCCTGGATCTTTACATAATTTTTCTCTTGTATTTTTTAATTCTTGTCTAATTTGAGCATCTTCTTGTTTTAATTTTTTAATTTCTGCTGCTATCTTTATTAGTATCCCTCTGACCACTGTCTTACAAGTATCATGTTGTTCCATATGCTACGCCTGGTGTATTATTTTCTTTTAGGGAAAAAATGATTTCTTTTTTCAATTCTTCCACATATTCTTCCTCTTTGATTAAGTCCTCGTTCAATTTCCATATCCATTCTGTCTTTGTAGGGTATATGTCTATTTCTATCATATTATGGTCTGATATGGCTCTAGATCAGGGGTAGGCAACCTTTCCCCTTTAAGGGCCGAGGGACTTCAGCTCCCAGAAGCCTCAGCCATGTTGGCCAATAGTCCCATGTTGGCCAATAGCTCCTGGGATTCTGGGAGCTGAAGTCCCTCAGCCCTTAAAGGGGAAAGGTTGCCTACCCCTGCTCTAGATGCAATGTCCATTTTTTTAAATCTTTGGTAGCAATCTCCTTGTTGTAAATAAATGGTACTAGACATTTATCTTGTCTCACACTAGTAGCATCCATCTTACACTTTCAGATTTCCTACCAAGAACCAACTATGCAATATCTCAACACATCTCAGATCTTACACATCTGGGCTCACTGCTCATTTTTCCTCTGGGCTGATTTACAATCCCTCCCATTCATTTTTTTTCTTTTTCATTTTGCATGGATTCTGATATTTCCATGATAAAACAGTTAACTGAATGTTCTGATGCAAACAAACTGTTGTCCACATGTGCCATAATTCACACCATATAAGAATGATTTGCTTCAACAGTCTAAGGCAGGGGTAGGCAACCTTTCCCCTTTAAGGGCCGAGGGACTTCAGCTCCCAGAATCCCAGGAGCTATTGGCCAACATGGGACTATTGGCCAACATGGCTGAGGCTTCTGGGAGCTGAAGTCCTCGGCTCTTAAAGGGGAAAGGTTGCCTACCCCTGGTCTAAGGTATATATTTGGACTAATGATGAAGCAATGATGAAGCAATAAGAACTTCTTCATCATGTCCTAAATCCACAAAATAAGCAGCAAATTGCCCACTCAGACAGTGGCAGCTGGTGGCTTCCTGGTCAATGCAGCAGCGAATCCTTTCTGGTCTTGAACTTTAAAATAATTATCCTCTGTGCTGAACCCTACTTTTCCCAAAGAAGTTTCATCACCTTGGACTTTGAAGTCTTGCCTGAAACCTGGAGTGTATTCACCATCCCACTAGAAAGGGAGCCACCATCTGCTATTGTACCCAGTGTGTATAAAACTGCATTCATACTTGGTAAAAGAAGGCAGGTTGATAGCTCAACCCTACTGCAGCTTGAAAACAACAGATTACGGGAAACCATTTGAAAACTATTATTACCCCATTTGGGGATACAGGCAAGATATAAATAAATAAATAAATAAACATAAGGCAACACATGGGAAGAGAGTAGCCTTACTGATGCAACAAGTTGTCCCATGTTAAGAGAAAGACAGAATATTAAATAAATAAATAAATACATGTAAATAAACAAGTGGGAACTGAGTCACCTTACTGGTGCAATGAGTAACATTTCCCACTTATTTTTTAAACTAACTTTAAATGTTTTCAAAAGTGAGGTGGTCAAAGTATCAATCATGGGCCTCATGTGGCCCCTGAAACCCCCTCATCCCCCAGTGCCAACCCAATTTTTTAAATCACATGATTTGAGGTAATTTTGCCTTTAAATTTTGCCTTTAAATTGATTGGAAAGCCCCCAAATGCATAAAAATGTGAAATACCCACAAGGCACCCCAGAGCCGCATATCATCTCCAAATACCTTTGTTTTCTTTTGCAATATCTCTAAAAATGGCAATAGGAAGAGATGGGTGCTTCCTTTTCTTTTGTTATTTTGAGAAGGTCTACAGGGAAAATGGGACGTATTTGGGCTTGTTGGGGGGATGTGGCCCACAGGGAGGTATGGAGGAGAAATGTTTCCCTGGTTCCCCACACACTTGCTCACTCCTGCGTTAAATGATATTTTAATGGATTTTGGAGGCATTTTGACAGGAGTTTTAAGTTTCCCTCTAAAAGTAAGAAGAGGGAACAAACAAGGGACTGACTTATACAGCAAGTTACTTTTTCAACACTGTTGATTAACTGTTAATTAACAACAATTAATTATTTTCCCAAACACTACAATCATGGGAATGAATTACTTTTTATTTTCCAGACTCTGATGTCTACTGAGAATTATGGGTGCTTACTACCCTAAAACTATGCTATCATTCAAAATTCAAAAGTCTCTCCCCTCATTACTGATTTTTTTTTAATTGGTCAGGAAAAAAGTTGAAAAACATAGGAGGGTTTTAAATAGAAGATGCTGTTGTCTGAACCCTCTTTAAAGTCTATGAATGAGGCAGAGAGCAGCTGCATAATAAAAGCCTGGTCTGGAAACACCCCATGTCTCACTGAGTTGAGTGGAAATTACTTGTAGTCATTTTATTTATTTAATGCATTTATTTATCACTTCACATCTCAGCAGGGCCCTCAAGGTGATGTACAATAGATAAAATCACTTTTAAAGCAATAAATAACTACAGTTGGCCCTTGATGCTCAAATCCTACTACAGTCGCCCCTCTGTTCTTGCAGACTTGAAGTCTGTGGTTTTGCATATTTACAGAGGGATGACCTCCATTAAAATCAATGGTACTTGAATATGCTGAATCTCCATTTTTGTGGGGTGTGTGTGTCTGGAATGGATCCCCGTGAAAACAGAGGGCCAACTGTATATACACAATGTAGTAAAATGCTGTCCCTTATATTAAAATGGCAAAATTAAGGCTTGCTTTTTGAATTTTAAATATATATATATTTTCAAGCCATGGATGGTTGGCTGTGGATACAAAATCAGTTGATACAAAGGGCCAACTGTAGAAGATAAATTAAGCAAGTACACATAAGCCCAAAACCACAATTTCTCTCCTCTGTTTGTTACTGGTAAGTGATCAAAATTTTAAAGAAATGTAAACAGTGTTTTGTTATGTTTATCATTTTAACAAAACACTTTTTCTTTTTTTATTTCTATGAAACTAAAACAAGAAGCAATTAATTTTAAACTTGATGCTGAAGCTAAACCAATGTACTCATGCCTGTGCCTCATTGTACTTAAATATATTTAATTATGCCTACCAAGGATGCACATAAATACACGGTTATCTCCCCTTATAGTCTCAAACAGAAACACAAATCAAGCTACCATTCTCCAGCTTCTTGTAGGTAATCAAAAATTATGTCCTATTCAAGTCTGATTAAAGCATCAGGTTCCCTGTTAAGCAAAGCACTTACTTGGCCAGATTTATAAGTGACTTTGATAAGTTTCTGTTTAGCAAATTACTTAAATACTGGATGCTTTGGGGGGTACAGTGGGAGAAACAAAATAGTGGAAAGGATGGAGAGATAATTTGCACATTCTAATAGCTGAATTAAGCCAAACAGTTTGTTAATTAAGGTCATGGTTCAGAAGGCAAAGGAGGTTACTCTTCTCCACTAGTTTCTTAAGGGCCCCAGAAGACAGCTGGTAAAAATAGCTAGCTGGATTAGGAATGTGTACAAGCTTAACTGCCCCTAGTGCGGTTGTACTTTCCAGCAGCAAGAAGTTGGTGACTCACCCAGCTTTAAAGACAGCATCAGCAGGATCCAGGAATCAGTTTGAAGTAGGCTGACCGTACTTCCTTGACACAAAACTGGGACATTGGGATGGCAAAAGTGGGACAGGGCTATGTAATATTCCATGTTCATGAAAAAGGAAAATGCTAACAAAAGTTTTATTACATTAACCTATTGAGCTTACAATTATTCTTCAGCGACAGAACTCATATAAAAATTTAGGTATACATAGAGGGGGAACAGCTTTCACCATGATTGTACAATCAATATTTCTCCAAGTAATCTTATACACCAAATTTTGGTCTTTCAACACCTTTCTCACATATAATTTCTCACACTCCATGGGATGGCACAATCCCCCCCCCCCCCCGACTACTATTTCAAACAGGGATCTTCAAACCATTTTTGCAACATAACAGGGCATTTTTCTTGAAAATGGGATAAAATTGAGCTTTATATTAAAATGACAGGACAGTCTGGAAATATGAAAAAAAGTACTGTCTCATTTAGAACAGTACATACGGTCAGCCTAGTTTTAAGTGAAATTCAAAATTTGAGGAAGGCGGTCCCCAACAAACTTGACAACTTTCATTCAATGGCATTCACAAATCAACTTGTCTTTGTAGCAGGGAACTATTATAGTTCTTTATGGCAGGGTCAAAATCTTTCTGTCTATGTCTACTTTAGCAGCTAGCTATTTATAATGACACCATAACCCATATAACAAACTGTGCATCATATCACAGCAATTTTATTTATTTATTTATTTATTGAATATATATGCCACCTTTCTATCAGTGTGGGACCCAGAGCAGCTTACCAAAAAAAGCCAAAAACATAGCAATAAAATTATAACAGTTACAATAACCCCATTTTTTAAAAAAATTGTACATGAAACAATATAAAATAATTCAAAAACATATACAAGTTAAAACAAGAGTATGTCCCCACCCCCATAAGAACAAATAATCAGCCATTGCGAGACCCTTGAAACAAGGTTTCTTAGCCAAGGGAAAGCTACAGAACAAGGTTTGGGGATATGGATAATGTGAAGTGGAGAGGCACAATGGATTCTTTAAAAATAAGTCTCATATAGGACTTCACCCAGGCTGAACATGTTTTATAGTTATACTAGCCAAGATTCTTTTAACTATATTTTTTTTAAAAATTAGATTGAAAAACTTTTTAATATACTTTTAAACTTTTCTAATTATTTATTATTTTAAGTATATTTTATTGTAAGTCACCTGAGATCTTAGGATAAAGGGCAGGATGTAAATATTTTGAAAAATAATTGAATAAATGCCAAAGTATTATTTTAGTGATTTTTTTCACATATCCTAATGGACAAAAACCATACTCCTTCTTGCACCCCACAATTAAGAGAAAAAGCAATTTTATAAGGAACTGATTTACATACTTAATTAAAATTTAATAGCATTGATATTCTCTGAACACAAAAACAAACCTACATAAAATCAGGTAACAAACTGTGCTCAGTCTAAATACATGACTGCAAGGGTCAAAATGCTGCAGAATGATACACAAAGAATGCAATTATAAAAATACAATTATGTCTAAGATGTTATAATATTTATTCCATGGACAAGATATAATTAAACTTGGTAACAAAGAAACCCATGAATCTAAGAAAAAAGTTCCATGACCTATCATAAGGTTTCCAAAACATGGCTTCATTCTTTCAGCACCAACAATAAAACTGTTACTCAAAACAAACCCCAGGCTTATTAGTCCTTAATTCTAAATGTATGTCTATGGTTTTGCACCAAACTCTTTGCTTCAAGAAAGGAAATAGACTCCACCCCTGCTCTGGCTCTTAACTATGATAACAAAATCCTAACCAAATAGACACAGCAAAACCTATGCAACTTTTCTATCTACTTCAGATATGGTGCATTACTCACATCAACGCATCCCCATCACAGAAGTATACCATACAAACTTACCATTAAACACAACAAAACTTAGCTCTGAGCAGAAACACTTAAGTCTGCACTGTAAATTTTCCCCTTTTGTGTTTTAACTTATATGATCATCAAAATTCAAAACAATGTCTCATCTTGGCAAAGTATCCTTGCAGTAAGCTTGTTTGGAATTCACAGACAAAACTGAGATAGGAAAGACCTTCACTTCCACAGTCACCCAGGATAAACTCAGGCACAAGGAGGTGGCAACCAAGAAAGGAAAACGATGACTGCAGAACTCTGAAATGTAAAACCACCCTAAATTTTAAATTGCACTACTTATTTTTGTTAATTTTGAATATGGAATGATTGTATGTACTGCATTCTACTGTTAGAAAAATGTCATGCTTGGAGAAAGGCTATTCTGTTTCCAAATAATACACATAGATACGCCCTCACCAAAACCATACTTATCTAGACTTTTTTTTAACATCACCAAGAAGAGGATTCATCTCCATTTCCTTTCCTTGACAATACAGTATTCTATGCAAAACAACACATTAGCAGGAATATAGGTGCTGCTACCCCAATCCCAGGCCATTCTCAGTACACATTCTCAGTGTCTGACCAGGGAATACTGTGTAGAGATAGATAGCTAGATAAACAGATAACAGAAGAAGGTGCTATAATATAAGAAGTTCGTCAATCCATACAACACAGCACTGCAAAGCCAATCTGCTACAGCACCTCTAAGAAAGTTCAAACTACAGTGTTTCAGATAGTTTGGGAGACCAATACCTACCAAAGACATGCTTCCTCTGCCCAAGTCATATTTGGGAATTACCCCCAAGCAATGCTTTGAAGTAGACAGATTTCATTCCCAGATGAAAGTGCTCAGATTACAGGAGGTCAGGCCCCTTCAGCTACTGTTTTTAGAAGGTGGGGGCATGACTAACAGCGGAGGGAATCCTAGGCTTTTTGAATTAATTGAAGGGTCCATGACCTCCCCCCACACCAGTAAGTCATGCACTTTATTCAACTAAATGTACAAGAGGCCTGCAACCTTACTAACCGTGGTCTTATTAGTAGTGCTTAAAATGCCAATCAGCTCTTTTCCTTGTTCCTTCCTCTCCTCCTCCTCTGGCAGAATATCACATCTCTGGTATTCTGGAACAGAGTTATACAGTCTCTTTAACACTAGGGATCACAGGTGAAAACCAGATTATTGCATGTTACATTTTAACAGACTCATGTATCATGTAGACAAAATATAACGGTTTCATCTGTACACTAGAGAGAGGTATCAAAAGACTTATGAAATCCTAAGGTTTGTAATACAAACCTTTTTTCCCCCCCTCTGGGGAAAGGCAGGCTCCCCCAAACAACCTGTCAGATATAAGATGATATAAGAAGCCAGGACAACAATCTTTACAATACAGGACTGCAAAGCTCCATTTATTATGGGCCGGCTTGAATCCCAACTTGGGAGAAAGTTGGGATATAAATTCACGAATGAATGAATGAATGAATACGAACTAAACATTAAAGTTCACTCATTCTTGAAGCATAAAAATGAGAGGGATGGGAGGGGACTGGAATGGAGTACAAACATAACTCAGTTAGCAAAACAGATGTTCCCAGACATTGCAGTACTTCTTTAACAGAAAATTTGGTATCAGAGGTAGAAATAGCATGGAAAGAATAGAGATAGCTTCCTATACCTCCAAAAAAGGAAGAGTGGTTCACAATATATTTCATAAAAGTTTTTATTCAAAACTAACAGTACACACATGTGAAATAGTCAGGCAAGCCTTGCATAAATAAACAAAAACATTTTGAGCCTTCTACAGGCTACCTGAAAGCTTCTTCCATAATGCATCTAGGGATGATTTTTTATTTTATTTCACCAGCCTCTACCCTTATGATTTCCATTTTGCTGGCTAACTCACATATCTATGCTTTTTAACATGCTGAGAGTAGCTGGTGAAGCAGACTAATTCACTTTCCCCCTTTCTTTCTGTTTTGCTGTTTACATACATGCTTAGTAAGGAATTGTAGAGACAGCTGCTTTTCCTTTGCCTGTTGTAGGCATTCATATACAACTAGAGATAGCTCAGATTAGGAGCATCCCACTCTTCCCAATTCAAGCTTTATTATATTGTTTACTGCACAAATGATGCTGCAACCTGGCAAATGAAAGTCTGACACCATTAAAAACAGGTTTACTTTAGGGTTGTGCTAACTCAGGTCCAAAACACACTGCAGAAATAATCCAGTTTGAGACGACTTTAACCATCCTGGCTCAATGTTAGGAAATCCTGTACTTTTGTGAGACATTTAGCCTTCTTTGTCACAGAGCTCTGGTGCCACAACAAACTACAATTTCCAGGATTCCCTAGCACTGAGCCAGGGCAGTTAAAGCAGTCTCAAACTGAATTATTTCTGCAGTGTGTTTTGGATCTCAGAAATGGCTTGAAGGCACACAACAACAAGAAAACAGAGCAGAGCAATATGGCAGAAAAATCCTCATCTCCCATTTAACACAGGAAAATAGCTTCAAAGATGAGCTTGCTTAATATAGAAAGACAAAAATACCCCAACCCCAATCCACAGTGTTTTAATGTTTAATGAATTACTCTTTTGTTACTATGTTTTAGTAAATTTGGTAAGCTGCCTTGAGCATTTGGAGAGGTGGCACAGATGATAAATAAGTAATTCAATTTGTTTAAGTCTGCACAATATTGATAAACCACAACCTGCCAACAAAGCAGCATTCTTAACAGCTGCAGCATGAAATGCACAGACTGACATTTCATTCCTTCAAATAGTCTTCAGGTCTTTGCCAAGTCTAGAGGACCAACAGCAATTCTAAGCTGGGAAGCAAAATTGAGAGTGAACTGAATAGGCAGCAATTTAGGCTTGGGAAAACACCACACAAGTCTGCCATCTATTCCATGCCTCTAGAAACTTTTCAAGATATAGACCAGGGGTAGGCAATCTTTTTGGGCCGGGGGCCGGGTTGCTGTACTTCAGACAATTGGGGGGCTGAAGCACCAAAAATAAATAAATAAATAAATAAATAAATATTTTTTAAAAATAAAAAATAATTTTAAAAATATGCATGCACACTCTCTCAGCCCCAGAAAAGCCATGGCAAACCCCCTGTGGAGATTTTGCCAAGAAAACCCAAGAACAAGTAATAACAACAACAATCACTATCATCATGGCGGGCGGTGGTGGTGGTAGTGGGCGGTGGCGGCGGTGGCGGCGGCGGCAGGACCGGCCAGGGGCCGGTTCAAAGGCCTCAGGGGGGGCGCATCCAGCTCCCCCAGGCCTTAGGTTGCCTACCCCTGATATAGACCAATCATGCACCCACTTTCAAGGAAACTAGTAATGCAACTCAAAATTACACACACACTCAGTGCATACCCATACACTTAAAAGTAGGGCTTTTAACAAGTAGATATGGCCAGTACAAATGTGTAGCAGTATTAACTGAAGAAAAGTATACTTTTACTATGAATACATTAAATATCCCAAGTATAATGCAGGATCAAACATTATAAACCTCACCTGTAGGATTTTCTTCATCAAATACAGTCATGAGAGCTTTATAAATCAGTACTACCATTAACATATGCTAGTTAACCTCGCCAATATGTCTATGCACAAGCACGGACATAGACACACAGACAACCACACTCTTTGGTAGTGACTAAGGGCCTTTGCAGACTGCCAGAAATAGTGCAAATTGAGTCCACTTTAACTGCCCTGGCTCAGTGCTAGGGAATCATGGGAATTGTATTTTTTTCTGAGACATTGAGCCTTCTCTGTCAGAGAGCTCTGGTGCCACAATAAACTACAGTTCCTATGATTCCCTAGCACTGAGCCAGGACAGTTAAAGTGGACTCAAGCTGCATTATTTTTGGCAGCCTGTAAAGACCCTTAGCCTCCAAACTAATGCACACGTCTGTGAGAATAGGTCTTACCAAACACAGGGCAAATTCGCACAAGGTGAATATAACACTATCTATACCTGAAAATATACTGGTATATCCGGACTTAAGTTCCCAACTCACATGACACATGCAAACACCTGCAGTCACTGGCAACAATTTTTACCACCACTACTAGCAATCTTTCCTATGGACGATTTATATAAAGCAATAATTTAAATGGTGTTGTTTTTTTCTGCAATCACGCGCCTCTTCAGCGTCTCTTCCAGATCAGCATGGCTTTAGCACCCCTTCCAGTGCAGCGTGTCAAAAGGCTGCACCAGAAGGACGTCTGTGCGCCGTGCGTAACGGCTCTTGGTGTCAGGACTTCTTCAGGGAGGGGTTGAGGCGGCCAACGTGCAGCTGCCCCTCCCCATCCCTGCCTCCAGGACAGCCCAAAGGGCCCGTCTGTACAGGCTCCATGTCACTTAGGTCACTCCCCCTTTGGGATTAATATACATTCTCTCTCAAGATTTCCTCCTGAACTGTATGTTTTCCATCTTCCTCCCCTCTCAACTTTCTTTGGAAAGATTATGAGATAAAGACTTTTTCTCTACCTGAACTATTCACTAGCTAGATTAGGATATAGCCTATATATATATATATATATATAGAGAGAGAGAGAGAGAGAGAGAGAGAGAGAGAGAGAGATTAAAGTCATTAGTAAACTTTTGTTTTAAACTACAAGCTACATGTTTGTTGTTTTTTGAGTCAGTCTCAGTTCTTAGGGAAGCATACTTTGATCAAGGCACATCACTGCTATTCTGCTAATTTAAAGCTAGACCCTAACAGGCTTAGCTTTGATATTTTTGATCTTTAAATAATTTTTTCTTACCAGAGGATGCAGCCTTGGGAAACTTAAATTACCCTACAAAAAGCCTATGATAGGATCATCATAAATCATAGTCAACTTGAAGGCACATAACATCAGGCTAGTAAGGCATCATACAGTTTGCATGTCTTGAATATTGTGACAGACCGGCAGGGTTATTACACAAGATTATTTATACCCTAACCACTACTAGTTTTGGGAGAACTAAAACAATTCAGAAACAGTTCAAAGATAAATTTAAACCTATATGTTGCAGGAACAAAGAGAATTTATCCAAGAGGTAAAGTGAATTGTTACAATAGCTTAAAATAAAGGGGGGGGGGATTACTAGTTTAAAAAAAATGGGAGCATCCACTACCAAGAGAAGTATATAGTACAGTACTGAAAGGGAAATATAGGAAAATCCCCCATGAACTTCCATTCTGTCCTTGTGATACTGGAGCAATACAAACTATAGCTCATGTTCAATTTTACAAGGACATTCATCATCAGCTGATTACCCCTCTTCTAACCAAATTTCCTGGACACACTGATGTTTTTTATCTAAGCTATTTGCTGGACAGTCAGAATCAAACTGTTATACTTAAGGTAGCAAAATTTTGTTACATTATATGTAAAACATGTTCTCAGATGATTGGTAACAACTGATGTTAGATGGCAGAGACCAATTCTGATTTCCTTTGGTTTTGTATCTGATTTGTTTTAATAATTGTACATTATCTTTATATATTTTATATTATATTATTTTTATATTGGTCCATGACCAAAATAAATTTGTGTGTGTACTTCCAATGGAGTAAGCCTAGCTGAACACAGTAGCAATTATGTCTGAGAAACACATGCCAGGATTATGTTGTTAGTATTAGGCAAGTATAATGCTTTAGTGAAGGGCAAAGAAATGAGAGTCCTAAAATTGCCCAAGGGAGTGAAACTGAGGAAGCTAAGAGCTTGTTCATAAACCAATTTCTGCCTGATTATTACAGATTTCTGTTCTATGAGAGTGTAATGTCTGAATTAATAAAACCAAGAATCATCACTGACAGAGAACCAGTTTGGGGAAAAAAGGGGGGAGGGAGACTCTCTGCCCCATTTCTCTGTGAGAAGCAGGAAGAATTAATTCTTTATTGCTAGAAATTCCCATCTCACATAAATCTACCTGGGACTGTTTATATGAACCCAGCAGTGCTAGGTTGAGTGGGTCTTGGCAAATATCCCATCTGCTACATTACAGCACAGATGGGTCCCAACCACTGCATTTACAATATATGATACAACACATGCTAGACGCTTTGCTCTTAGGCTAGCAAAGCAGGATCCATGCTTGGCAAAGTTACTTTTTGGACTACAACAACCAGAATCAGTCAGCTAATGCAAAGAAAGTAACTTTTCCAGGCCCTGAGCAGGATTTATGTTCAATGCCACCCAGTATAACTACGGAGTTAGCCTTTTGTAAGGACTACATAGCTCATTTGTTGCTTGTATTTAGCAGACCAGTTACAATGTTTTATTTAAAGCAGACTTTTGCATTATTCTGAGTATTTTTGGAATTTTATTGTCTTTTTTGTGAGTTTTTCTGTACACCACTCAAGTTTCTTCAGGGAAAAGGCTACACATAATTCTTAACAAACAAAATGCTGCTATTTGTGCAAGCTCTCTCCTTTTCTATCTCTTAATGTGAACTGCTTAGTGAATTATTTAATGAAGCTACAAAGCTGTTATTATTGGTACTGGATATTGTTAACTGAGATACAGTCCTAAAGTGCAAAGGTATTTATTTATTTCTATGCCATCTTTATCCCATCATTTAACATCAAAATCATTGAGGACATGTATGGGTATGAAAACTGTACAGTGAAGAAAGCTGACAGGAAGATCAACTCAGGGTGCTGGAGGACAGTTGTATGGATAACATAACAGACAGCTGAAAAGAAGCCTGAAGGTTCACTAGACATTAAGATGACAAAACTGAGGCTGGTATATATCTTGGACATAGGATGAGATGATGTTACTCATTGGAAAAGACAATAATGCTTGGTAAAGTGGGAGACAGTAGGAAAAGAGACCACACCACATGTGGCATGATTCAATCAAAGAAGCCCTCGCTGCCCTGATTTTGCAAGACCTGAGCAGGGCAGTAGATGATATGGACTCTTGGAGGTTTCCCATTTATAGGGTTATCATAAATCAAAGTTGATTTGACAGCAAATAACAATAAACTGATAATTGATCTACTTATAGGTATTGTGCTTATTATGTATGCTAAATGAATTGAAGCTGAATTAATTTAATATTGCCAACATATTATAATTATCGTTACTGTGTTCTGAGAATTGCTTTGAGTACAACATTTTGTAAAAACACTTTAGGTCTCGGGCCATGATTCTAAGAACCACAGAACATGATTCTGGGGATTTGTGGTGCTACAAAAAGAACTTTTTAAGTACTGAAAGTAATGGATGGTGCACAGCAGTAAACAAAAGCAAAACAAAAACAAAACAAGCACTTCCAGAAGAGAGGCACAGCAGCACAAATATAAGAGCAGCCGTGGTACACTAGAGGATTGAGGCTGTACAGGCTGGTCACTCTAATACATTTTGGATGCTGAATCTGCTCTGAGGTTTAATCCAACGGTTCTCAAACTGTGAAGTGTGACCTCTGCGGGGGCGGGGGGGAGACTTGGAGGCCCTGGTCCACCATTCTCCCAAACGTTTTCTGTTCTGGAGGGGAAGAGAAAGGTGAGGAAAATGATTGGAGTAGCTGCTTCTGCCTGAGGGAGGAGGTGGAAGAGACCAAGGAAGCTTGCTGGATCATGGCCTCTGGCAGGCCTCATCTCGAGCCACCACTTCTTCTTTCCCACCTGTTCCATCTCTGTCCCAGTTCTTGGGATGAGATGTTGCTGAACAAATATATTCATGTACGGTCATGAATATACATGTATTTGCAAACAAAAATATGCACTAAACAAACATGATATTTTTATTCATATATTACATGAGTAGAGGAGCACGGCATCCACATGTAAATGTAAAGGGGATAACAAGGGTAAAAAGTTTGAGAGCCGCTCATTAGTCTAAAACAGGGGTAGGCAACCTTTCCCCTTTAAGGGCCGAGGGACTTCAGCTCCCAGAATCCCAGGAGCTATTGGCCAACATGGGACTATTGGCCAACATGGCTGAAGCTTCTGGGAGCTGAAGTCCCTCGGCCCTTAAAGGGGAAAGGTTGCCTACTCCTGGTCTAAATAGTAAAGGAGCTATCCAGCGTGCTGAAACTGGAGTGGTGTGGAAGGGAAGGATCAGCATTTTGTATCAGCTCAGTGGCTCGGGCATTTTGAATTTCAGCTCCTCGAAGCTACAACCAGTTTAGCCATAGTCAGGAATTCCCAGTGCTGAGGCTCACTGTTATTTAAATTCCGGAGTATTTATTTATTTATTGGCTTTATATTGAGCCTTTCTCCCAAAATGGGATTCATGTGGAGTGGATTTATCACTCCACTGTCAATGGAGCCATCAACCTTCCCTGAGAAAAATTTGCAATACCAGTGCATAGGGCCACTTGCTTCAGAATTCCTGACTCTGGCTGCTGCCACACTGCAGAAGTAATGCAGTTTGAAACTGCTTTAACTGCCACAGCTCCACACTATGGAATCCTGGGATCCGTAGTTTGTTGTGACATCAGAGATCTCTGACAGAGAAGGCTAAAGAAATTCCAAATTCCATAGCATGGAACCATGGCAGTTAAAGCGGCACAAACTGCATTAATTCTATAGTGTAGATGCAGCCTCTGGCTTCAGTATCTGCTGGCTGGAGAGCAGGGTTACAGAGGCATTTATGGAGGGCTGAGCACTTCTTCTAAAACTTTAGTGAAAAAGTACTGTGAGCCATTCTGTTTTTGCAAGAATATATCAGTATTGTTTGTAGAAGTTCAAAACCATACTTTAGTTTTATTTTTTGGCATCCAGTATCAAGCACTATGTGATTTTTGTAGTTTCAGTTAAATCTTAGGTGTGAAAGTGCATCTATTTCTATAAAAGACAAGAAGCCAGAAACAAAATACAAGGTGAGAAATTGATTACAACAATGAGAAAACCAGCTTCAGATAAAGTTCAGAGCTGATGCTTCCACGTAAGAATGAAACTCTTGGGATTTCCTATAAACAGTTTAAGGGGAATAGGAAGAAGAGAAAAAAAGAGTGAACAAGTGCTCTGGGGAGTAAACTATTTCAGCAGGGAGTAATTGTTCCTTGTCCTATTTCCCCATGTTCCCATAAGAAGCTTCAGATTCCTTTGCAACATGGAAACCTTGGCCTCCAAAGGAAGACATTTCATCTCCACCTCCCTTTCATTTGTGTGTAATCTCTATCTGAAATCTCAAAACAGATTTCAAACAGAGATTTCATCATCACTTCCCATATACACACACATGCATGCATGCATGCATACCTAGATAGATAGATGATTGAGAGCGAGAGAGAGAGGGAGAGCTGGATGGATGGGGAAAGGAAAGGAGAGAGAGAGAGAGACTGATAGAAAGAAAAGACCCTAGCCAGAGGTTCCCAAACTTTGGTCCTCCAGGTATTTTGGAATTCTCTTCCCAGAATTCCTGACTGTTGGCCAAGCTGGCTGGGGCTTCTGAGTGCCTGCCTGTAGGACCAGAGTTTGAAAACCACTGCTTTAGCCTGATAGTTTGTGTATGTGTGATATAGCTATGTGGCATCTTCCCTGGTAAAGGCAACCTATATATACAAGCACTTCAATTTGAGCTACTATTCATAATCCACTGGGGACAGAAACATGAGAAATATTGAGGAATTGTCATGGTGCTTAGAACTTAACACCTTTTATAGCTTTTTTTATGTTTGGACTAAAATTTAGAGCAGATTGAGCATGAATTGCAATCACCACCTCAACTGTATTGAAATTTGCAAGACTGGAGGCTTACACCTGCATCAGAAAGGTGGCAGGAACTAATTTAGGGTGTTGTCCACAAGAGATAAGCCATCTCTGCCTTTGTTCTAAAACACACAGACCTGTACATGTGCTGACCCTATTTGAGCTACTACCCCATAATACTCTGGGATGGAGAATCCACTCTCGGTTTTAGCAATCCAAGGTCTTGAGTCTGTTAGGGAATAGGTACATTGGATAACTCCTTTAAAATTTAGACCAAAATATTCTCCATCCCAGAGAGTTATGGTAACAGAGGATTATCCTCTGGGAGATGGAGCATAAGGAATGGAAACCCTGTTAATCACACCTAATGACACCTCAAAGCAGCTTGAGTTGAAATGGAGATCACTGTCTCAGCCTTATGGAAATGTGTGGGACAGAAGTCTTAGCCCTGGGAAGAAGCTGCCTCACAAAGGTGATTGGGAATATTTGGGGCATGCCTACAAGAGATGAGCCATCTCTGCCTTCCTTTTATATCTATGTAAAGCAGGGGTAGGCAGCCTAAGGCCCGGGGGGGGGGGCTGGATGTGGCCCCCCAAGGCCTTTGGACCGGCCCCAGGCTGGTCCTGCCACCACCGCCACCACCGCCGCCGCCACCTGCCACCCACCAAGATGATATTGATTATTGTTGTTATTACTTGTTCTTGGGGTTTTCTTGGCAAAATCTCCACAAGTGTTTTGCCATGGGTTTTCTGGGACTGAGACAGTGTGCATGCATATTTTTTTAATTTTTAATTTTTTAAAAAATATATATTTTTATATTTATTTATGTTTGTTTGTTTATTTTTGGTGCTTCGGCCCTCCAATTGTCTGAGGGACAGCAACCCGGCCCCCGGCTCAAAAAGGTTGCCTACCCCTGATGTAAAGGCTGCCTCCACCAAGAGAAGATGTCACATAGCTATATCTAAGACACACACATCACACACTCTCAGCCTACACAATTAGACAGATGGTGTGGTGCATAGGTACCACTATGTTTCACAGATGTTGAGATCATTGTATCCCTCTCCACATTTTCTGTGCTTTTATAAAGGTAAGGCATCTCATCTGTCATGCTAAAGACATTTATCTCTCACTGAGGCTTTTTCAAGTAATCCCATCTGCTGAGATTTATCATATTATGAACTCTCCAGTGAGTAAGAACAAGCTACTCATCACCAAAGGCTTGTCCACACATTTGAGAGGTTTTTAAGTGATACATTTCCACTAGCTGATGTTCTGCTCCTCATATTCCATGCTCTGAACACAAGCTGCTAAGGCCTAGGTGCTGATCTCATTCTTTTCCTGGACATTTTCCAGGCTCAGAGGTTCAATGTTTAGTGATTCATAAATTCATACTGTATGAATATGATAAATTATATATTCATATATTAAATATCAGAAAGGTGACTGTCCAGAATGTCAATTATGAATCTAGCAATCTTAAATCTCTTCTCATAGACAATGTATTTCACAGATTCAGCAGCATCACAACCTTCCCCTGGAGCATCAATGCTCTCTTCCAACAAAGGAGCTTGTGAACTTGAAAGTGGAAGGGTTTTGTGGAGACCTTAAATATTTTCCAAATGGAGAATAAAATCTTATACTTTTTTCCTTTCTGTTCCCAGTGTGCCTAGAGCCACATGTTGGATGGGGCCTTAAGAGCCTAATTTGATTGTTTTCATGTCATTCCAGTCACCACCTGAGGGAAGGCTTAAGACTCTAACTGTTGTCACTTGCCCTTCACTCCACCCCCCCTTTACAGAATCACAAATTAAGAATGCATCTACATTGTAGAGATAATGCAGTTTGATACCACTTTAACTGCCATGGCTCCATCCTACAGAATTATGGGATTTGTAGTTTTGTGAGGCATCAGCACTCTTCAGCAGAGAAGGCTAAAGACCTCATAAAACTACAAATCTGTAGAATGGTGCTACAGCACTTAAAGTGATTCAAACTGCATTGTTTCTATAGTGTAGATTAACCCTCAGAGCTGGAAGGGACAACAAGGACCATCTAGTTCAAACGTATTATCCCTTAAAATATTTAAAGATGCCTGCTACATTATCTCTCAATCTCCTCTTCTCCCAGCTGAATATATCCAGCTGCCTCAATCATTCTTCATAGGGCTTGTGTTCCAAAACTTTAAATCTCAGTTCATCTGACAGTTCTTTATACGTCCACCTTGCATTTTTAAAATACACCTCCCAATTTTCATTCTCATTGTAGTTGCATGTGATTATGCAATCAATATGCCCTTCCCTGCATGGGTTCTGAACATGTTCACTTGATGAAGAAGCTTTGATTGTAAAAGTTTGCACAAGGGTTCTGGTGCCTTTTGTTTGGCCTAATAAAGACTTTATCACACTACAACCTTCCACACTGCAAAAGTGATGAAGTGAGCCTTTCCAGGTGTTAGTGACTCAAATGCAGATAGAAGTCCTGCCAAGACATGTATGTGTTCTAGATCAAACTGCTCGGTTCAAAAGGGATAAGGGTTAGATGAAAAGTGCTCTCTAGCCAAATCCATGTAGTGAAAGGACATGGCTTCATATATGAACACCACCAAGGGTGTTACACTGATTAAATTAATAAATGTGAGTGAACGGCCATGGGGAAATAAGTTCTATATCCCAATGTGACATTCTTCAGTTTTCAGAACAATGCATTATGGACTAGTAAGAAAGTTGTCCTGGGCACGGACTATCAACACACTTTTCTGTTTTATAAGTCAAAATATAGCCACAATCTCTCATCTCAACCAGATGGCCCAAGTCAAATACTCCATTAATTGTCTTTGTAGTGGGTGTAGTAGAACAACAACTGCCATTTGTTGAACCAAGTCTGTTGTTAACTGCTGTCAAGTTGGCTTCAACTTATGGTGACTCAATAAATGAGGGACCTCAAAGACAACCTGGTATCAAGAGTCCTTCTTAGATCCTGCAAATTCAAGGCTGTGGCTTCCTCTGTTGAGTCTATCTGCCTGTAATGCAATCTGCCTCTTTTCCTACTGTCTCTTACTTTATCAAGTACTATTATCTTGTCTAGTGAGTCATATCATTTCATGATATGTTCAAAGTACAATAGCTTGTTTGGTCATTTTTGGTTTCTAGGAAGAGTTCAGGCTTGATCTGCTGTAGTTTTATTGTTTTTTTTCAGCAGTTCACAGTATCCGCAGAACTCTCCTCCAGCACATTTCAAATAAGTTGATTCTCTTCCTGCCAGTTTTCTTTGCTCTTCAGCTTTCACAATCATACATAAATGGTATTAAATTTGTCTTTAGATAGTTCTGTAAGGAGGTCTCTTATTGAGATCCCTTACAGGCATTAGACTCTGCCCACATATGAATACACAATTCTCTAAAAGCAAACCTGATAACAGTTTCTAAATTCAATCCTTGGCAGATAGAAGTAGAGTAAAACATGTCCTGTGAAAAGTGGACAATACTGGACTGCACTGATAAGTTATCTGTTGGATATGTTCATATTTCTCAGAACTTTTTTCCACCTCCTCAAGTTGTGCCACCTTCAAAGATATGAAGGGCAGTGACTGAAGATAGGGCCTTTCCATTGGTGATATACTGTTGGTGAAATAATCTTGCCAAGGATATTTGGCTGGTACTGACTGTTGTCTGTACATGGAAGGCACTTTTATATCCACTGCTTTTGGAAGATAATTTTGTGTAGGTTTTTAAGTTTTTGTTTTATGGTTGTTTTACTGTATGTTCTAATAACACCCTTATTTGCTATTATATTTTTGATTCTAATCTACATTTGGGGAGGATAATTTTTTGACTACAATTTAAATTTGGATTTTCCTGTAGATTAGTTTATATTTTTAAACCACAAAACAATGTGGAAATGGGAAAGATAACACTTATGAATGAACATATGAAAGTGACATAAATCAGAAACTGACACAATTTATTCGTCCCTGATCATATGGAAACTTCTCAGAGATTAACAGATGCCATATGGCAAGAGTAGGAATTATTCAGCCCTCCAGATATTGTGGAAAGTAACTCCCAGAAGCCTAAGCCATCATTGCCAATGGTGATGACTGCTAGGAGTTGCAGTTCAGCAAAATCTAGAGGGCCACATGATTCCCATCCAAACCATATAGCAACAAGACTGTAAAAACCAACAACATACATTTCAAAATGAGTTGTATGTGCGGTTATATTGCAGAATATGCCTATTACCTGATCAAACATTTTTAGATCTGCAACAACGATCAAAAGACACTTGAATAAGAGAAAATGACTTAAAACCAGTCAACTTTATCAGATTCAAGTCTACTAAGATTTGATCCATTGAATACATTACAGGAAATACAGTTGCTTTAAAACTCAGCACATTAGATTATCCTCTTTTAATACAGGAATGTGATTTTTGTACTTCTTTGCCATTCAATACCTATATTGCTCAAGTAATTTCTTCTGAACCAGACTGTCCTTTGCTCTTCTTTCCTGCTACTGTAAACAATTGTCCTTGATTAGGCTTTGAGGTTTTGTTTTGCTTGTGGAACATAATAAAGCTGTGGTTGCATCTTTCGTTTTCAAAGCACAAAGCAGTGATGCTGCAGTCATTCTGGCATAATTGGGACATGCATGTATATCTTCCCAAGAGGTTCAACAGCCTTTGCTTGCAAGCACTGATGCAATTGCCCTAAGCCATTCTGGTTACAAGGTCACACGCACCAGCATACAAGTAGCTCCACTTAAGTTGTTCTTTTTTTCAAAGAATAAAAAGGCCCCTCCACTGTATGAATTTTGCCTCATTTAAAATGCAAGTATAGTCTTTTCACTACCACTATAATCATATTCTGAGTTGAGAAAAATACAGAGGAAAACAGCAAATGGATTTTAACATTTAAAATCTCCAAAGAATCATTTGCTTGCTGACTCAACATTTTAAAAAAATCTCAAAGCAGCTGTGACTTTTCTATGCCAAGAAGTGCTCACTTATGGATGAACTCTTAGCTTGCTTCATTGCCCTGATACATGACATAGGAAGGACCAGAAAAAAGGACAAAAAAATCAAGCATGCTGGAGGCAGCTGCGGGGAGATGGGGGTGGAATTCTTGCAGATTCAACAGTTTTTTGAACTTTTACATTAATTTTATTTTCCTGAAAAAAATTAATGTGCACATGTGCTAGGTAGAACATTCGTCATATACATGTACATGGTAATTTTGTATCTATTAATGAAAAACACTAAAATATTGTAAAGCACAGACACAGACACACATAGTACATTCACCATGAAGAAGGTGTTAAGGAAAAAGCAACATGGGATATACAGTAATAGAAATAAAAATATGTATGTGAATGTCAAAGTGACTAAGCAGGAACAATCATGAAAGCTACACAGGTGAAAAAGATAATATAATTAAGAAGCCTTGAGAGCCAAGGACAAAGTTATAGAAGGTACATTGAGAACACCTGTGATAGATTGCAAACACCTGAGACTCATTAAGTGGTCAAGGTAAAGTGATGAAACACTTGGGTTGGTCTTAAGTATGGGATGATCCATGTAAACCAATCAAAATGAATGTACACACCCACTGGGTGGAAACTGACTGGTGGGTGGTGTCTAACAATGGCTATAAATTGCAATGTTTGCTAATGTACATTGTGGAGTAGTTTGGTGTAGTTTTGGAGATATTGTGAAGTGTAGAGATTGTGATTTGTAGGGCATATAGTATTTATGTATATAGTAGAATAAAGTAGATCTTTTATATAAGACTACTGAGTTGTCTGGTGTCTTGAGGGAAGATACAAGAGTTCCAGAAGAATCCTGGAGAAGTTTGGAGACATCTCAGGAAGAAGAGTGAGAAGGCTTGGAGAGTTTGTCAGGGTCTTCAGCCTATTCTCTGAAACTCTGCTGCTTGGGAAAGAAGCATCAACCACTGATCAAAGCTGGTCAGCTCTGCTGCATAACAAGGTGGTGAGTTAGAGCCAGAGGTGAAGAGCTACAACTCCCATCATCCCTGACAGAAGGATGTGTACAAGCTGGAGTGTGTCCAGAGGAGAATGACCCAAATGGTGAAAGGTCTGGAAATCATACCACTCTCTGGAGGGTGTCTTCCACTGTCAAATAGCTCTTACCAGGAGGAAATTCTTCCAAATGTTTAGGTGGAATCTTTTCCTGGAACTTGAATCCATTGCTCTGCAGTCTCTGGAGCTACAGAAAACAAGCTTGCCCATCCTCAGTATGTCATCCCTCCAAATATTTAAACATGGCTATCATGTCACCTCTTAACCTTCTCTTCTTGAGGCTAAAATACCCAGCTCTCTAAGGGCCTTTGCAGACTGCCAGAAATAGTGCACATTAAATTGAGGCACTGCCCTGGCTCAGTGCTAAGGAATCATGGGAACTGTAATTTATTGTGGCACCAGAGCTCTCTGACAGAGAAGGCTCAATGTCCCAGAAAAAAATACAGTTCCCATGACTCCCTAGCACTGAGCCAGGGCAGTGCCTCAATTTAATGTGCACTATTTCTGGCAGTCTGCAAAGACCCTTAGAGAGCTGGGTATTTTAGCCTCAAGAAGAGAAGGTTAAGAGGTGACATGATAGCCATGTTTAAATATTTGGAGGGATGACATACTGAGGATGGGCAAGCTTGTTTTCTGCAGCTCCAGAGACTGCAGAGCAATGGATTCAAGTTCCAGGAAAAGATTCCACCTAAACATTAGGAAGAATTTCCTCATGGTAAGAGCTATTTGACAGTGGAAGACACCCTCCAGAGAGTGGTGGAATCGCCTTCTTTGAAGGTTTTTAAACAGAAACTGGATAGCCATCTGTCAGGAGTGCTTTGACTGTGTCTTCCTGCATGGCAGGGGGTTGGCCTGGATGGCCCTTGTGGTCTCCTCCAACTCTATGATTTTATGATTGCATATAGAACTTTACAAACCAAATACTCTAAACCAGGGGTAGGCAACCTTTCCCCTTTAAGGGCCGAGGGACTTCAGCTCCCAGAATCCCAGGGGCTATTGGCCAACATGGGACTATTGGCCAACCTGGCTGAGGCTTCTGGGAGCTGAAGTCCCTCGGCCCTTAAAGGGGAAAGGTTGCCTACCCCTGCTCTAAACTCTTCAAATGCATGCAAAATGGAGAGAGAGAGAAAGAGAGAGAGAGGTAGAGAAACCTAATGGTTAAATTAAAACCATCATTCTATGTTTCTTTCAATTGGAAATTGTATATGCAATGTATTTATTTTTTTTGGACCAAAGATCCCAGAATCCTCCTGAAATCGTGGCTACTGGTCATGCTGTTTAGGAGATTCTGACAGCATAGTCCAGAATGTTTAAAAGACAACTTTTCTAATCTCTGACACAGACAATATGCAATAGGGCCCTGCAACACTTTTGCAACCACATTCCACACATCAACAATAGTAATGGTTTCCCCACTACATAGAGAAGAATGCATTTTCCTCAAGTACAAAATATTATATCCTGACTGCTTAGAAAATGCAGTATCTGCTTATTTTCATCCTGAAATGAAACAATGAGTGACTCCCAGTAAGACATTATAAGCTCTTTCACATTACACCATTACAGGATAATGATTCCACTTCAACTGCTATGGCTGCATTCTAAGGAATCCTGAGATTTGTAGTTGGGGGAGGTACTAGAGCTTCCTGGCTGAGAATTCTAACTGCCCTTCCAATATTCATATGATGCAGACATGGTAGTTAAAGTGGAATCATAGTGCTATAATTGGGTAGTGTGAAAGGGTCCTTATTGGGGAATCTCCCTGGTCCAATCACATAATTTTACAGTGATGTAGATAACCATTTGCAATCCTCCCATGTTTTCCCATTGCTTCAAAGATTAAGAAAGGAAATATAATTGATGTGGACTTATCTATTGTTCCAAAGTATAAATCAATAACAGGGTTTGGCTAGCAGTCTAATATTTAAGATTATCCCCCATGAAGTTAGTTTAGCACAGGGGTCAGCAACCTACGGCCCGCGGATCGCACCTGGTCCGCCGACCCCCGCCGCCGCCACGCGTGTTGCTGTCACACTACCTGCACATGCGCGAACAAGCCACGGCCGCTATTTTGGAAAACAAAATTATGGTCACGACTCGGTGCATGCGCAAACGAGCAGCGGCCGCCATTTTGTTTTCCAAAATGGCAGCTGCGGCTCATTCGTGTATGCGCAGGAGTACTGCACATGTGCAAACGAGTCGCGGTCGCCATTTTGGCAAACAAAATGGCAGCCGTGACGTGCGCAGCAGCAGTGTGGCGGCAGCACGTGCAGCGGCGGTGGGGGGCGGGCAGCGGCTGTGCGCCCATGCATGAGCGCACGCACCACCATCCCCCCCCCAGCCCAGCGTAAGACCTGGGGACCAGCGACCGGCTCCTGGTAAGTATATCTTGCCGACCCCTAGTTTAGCATGACCACATAGATCAAATAGATGATATTATAACTGACAAGAAATTGTATACTAAGAACCATGTGTCTGCAAGCACATTTGGAAATTGGGTGACCCCAAGAAAGCCCCAAGTATTCAACTAGAAATGTAATAATAATAATAATAATAAATGCTGTTGATCTTCACCTTTCATCATTGCTATTGGCTATACAAGTCAACTGGGAGTTACAAGCTAGTAACATCTGGAGGACCACATAAATTCATACCCTGGGTTACTGAGTCGGAAGAACATAGACACATCCATCACTTTGGCTTGTTTTTCTCTTTCTCTCTCTCTCTCTCTCTCACACACACACACACACACACACACAACAGGCTAGGCAAAGAAACCTTAAAATGAACTCTGGACTAGCTGTCTTACTGGGAGTTAAAGAAGCCATAGCAGCATCTGCACTCACATCTAGGTGGCATGATAAGAAAGCAAATTAAGTGGGAACAAGTAGACAGAGAACATCAGCACACTGCTTACACACAGTAAATCAGGGTTCTCATAGTTCTCTTGTTTGTCATGTTGTGTTAATTAGCCAACAATCAGCAAAACCATATACACATGGAGAAAGGACATGAGCTCCTGACCTGGCCAAAAGGCCCGTTAAATCTACTTATTTTGCAGGAGCAAGGGCCTTTATTAGCCTCAATGACCAACACCACAAGTTCAAGCATTCGTTCTTTATGACATACCCACTAATTTCTTCACGCAATGCCCCACTTGTTTTTGTTAACACACAAGCTTGCATTTGGCAAATAACAGAAATCATAACTTAAGTATTAATACTCTGATATTTTGGGTTCATGTTTTTACAAAAAGTTAACTTAACATTGATCTGCTATTTAGAACAATGAATATGCATTACAATAATGTGAAATGTTTCAAAAAGCTCCTGTTAGTGGCTAGGGATTGGGAAAAAAGCACCTTCTTCTGATTTCATATGTAGCAATCCAGATATTTTATTTGAGCAGCCTGAAGACTGCACAGTTCTTCAATACCCTCTAAAATGTTGTTTTATGTGATGTAGCAACTGCAATACCAACAGCAGGGTGATATCATCCTGAGACACTTTATTGTCTAACAGTCGCTGTTCACAAATTATATCAGCATTTGCAAAGCCCTAGACACCCTTTTGTTTTTAAAACACATTTCGCTATCTCTTCTTCTGACACCATCGAATGGCAATAGATGTAATTTTTTAATTCCCCAGCTCACTATTTTTATTATTAGAATAAAACAATTCCCTCGTCTTCTGAATACTGTAAGATTGTTCCAAACTTTATAGTTTTGCTAAATGGGAAGAACTCTGAAAAAGATAACCTTGCAGACTTCCAGTGTCTTTCTAAGAACTTATTTATAAATGTTGACAGCTTTCCTCATCACTCAAGATGGGAAATATTGCATTTTCCACTTTTCATGTTTTGACAGACTACAAGAGCCAGTAATTGTAATTAACGCAATTAATTTAGACATTTTTTTCTCACATAAATAGCAGAGGGAGGGGAAACCAGAGCAGCCTATGGGAGCAGGAGAAGGTAACCCTTTCTCTCCCTGCCATAGTCCCAACAAAAATCCTCTCTAAAACCATTCCTTCCTCTGATATATATGGTCTACTCTACAGTATCTGGTGTTCCCTGGCGGTATCTCACTCAAGTACTAACCCTGCTTAGTTTTCGTAATCAGACTGTATCTAAACAAAAGTGTGTACTTTACAAGCATCCACACAATCAATATCATATATAGTTTGGTGCTAGGAAATGATAGGAAGAACTTTCTGTTGTTAAGAGCTGTTCAACAGTGGAACAGGCTGCCTTGGAGTGTGGTGAAGTCTCCTTCTTTGAAGGTTTTTAAACAAAGGCTGGATGGCCTATCTGTCAGGTGTCCTTTGATTATGCATTCCTACATTGCAGGGGGTTGAATTGGATGGCCCTTGTGGTCTCTTCCAACTCTATGATTCTATGACTTCATTCACCAATATTTTTTTCACTAAAAAGAATTTTGTGTCATTACTTAGCTCACGTGGAAAAAGACTAAAAGCTACTACGCTAGGATGCGGATGATACCATATACAAAATAGAGCAAGAGAAAAAACACATTTGAAGGATTGTGTAATTTAGGTAGCTACATTAAACTTACTACAGTATTGCAAAAATAAATTCAGCTCTCCCCCAAACCTCAAAGTACACTTGACTACATTCACAGCTGAATTCCTTAAAGTCATACACACGTCTGCCTCTTGCAAGTACTTCATACAGGTTCTTCATTTGGCACAGAAATTAGGCACCTTTCAGGAAGAAATCCATTAGCTATATTAGAATGCACAACTGCATGGTGCAGCAATATAGAATAGAAAATGAAGGGTATGCATCAAATGGAGGCGGAAAGGTAGGTGGAACATAATGACTTCATTTGGAAGCTAGCCAAGAGGTATGGCTAAGCATCTTTACCTTCTGAGAATCAGAGCAGTCTTATAACCAAGTCAGGAGAGTAGCTATAAACTAACACAGAAAAATGCAACAGCTAGGCTATGTATTTATTATCTCATCAGTTTAAGCAGCGCTGGAAATGTCTTATGCACATTATGGCACAAATTTTCAGAGCCTTGCAAAGATATTCCCATTATACAGAACTAACAAGCCCACAAACGAAGTAAGATCTTAACTTGGTCATTCTGTCTGTGTCTATCCATTAAACCAGTCTAGTTACAATCTAAAGATTCTATTAATTTAAAAAATATTTTATGGCACTCTCAATTTCTTAAATTATGGTCAGGCTACTCTTGCTTAATGTATGCTATTCTGAAATTAACAAGTTTAGATCCAGAATTAGGATAAATATTTTTTTGGTTTCCTGCGACAGCAACACATTTTTTTTCTTTTTTAAAACAGCAGAATGGCATTAGGGGCCAAGGTGACTCCCTGCTTGCTGTCCTTCCATTGTCAAGTGAAAACATTTCTATTCCAACAGGCTTTTATAAACTGACCGGCCTTTAACCTTTAAACTTGTCAAAACATTTTCAATTCTATTAATAGTTTAATAGTATTTTAACAATAATGTTTTGTAGGTTTTTATCTATGCCTTTGCATGTGCTTTTATATGCATTTGTTTTGATTCCAGTGGGGGGGATGACAGTATGATTATAAATGCATAAATCAAGGATAAAACAGACTGATGATCACAACCATACCCCTATGAGGCCTCACCCTTGACTGTTCTTCTGTCAATAGCTATTTTGGATTTAATTTAGCTAGATTCGGGGGGGTTGCAGACTGCCAGAAATAGTGCAAATTGAATCCACTTTTAGGGTTAGAGTTAGTGCTAGGGAATCATGGGAACTATTTTGTTTTTTCTGAGACATTGAGCCTCCTCTGTCAGAGAGCTCTGGTGCCACAATAAAATACAGTTCCCATGATTTCCTAACCCTAACCCTAACCCTAAAAGTGGACTCAATCTGCACTATTTCTAGCAGTCTGCAACCCCCCTCTGTCAATTGGCTGTTGAAGACAGAACCTGGTACCAGTTAGGTGTTATACTTCTTAGAGATCTGTGGTTTTTTAAAAAATATTTTAATAGTTGGCAATTTTTTCACAGAATCGTAGAATTGTAGAGTTGGAAGGAATCACAAGAGCCATCTAATCCAATCCTCTACCATGCAGGAATAGACAACAAAAGTACTCCTGAAAGATGTCAAACCAGCCTATCTTTAAGGATCTGCCAAGAAGGAGAGTCCACCATCCCTTAGGCAATTCCTTCCACTGTTGAACTGCTGTTAACAATAAAAAAATATTCCTAATGTTGAGGTGGAATCACTTCTCATGTAATTTGAATCCATTGGTTCTAGTCTCTGGAGGAGAAAACTGTGTTTTGATTGTATCATTCTTTTATTTAATATTATTTGGAGCTGTACAACATATTAAAGAGCATACTGATGAAATGATGGAAGCTTAATTGAGATTGTGATTGCCTGCTCTTCCCTGCAATACTTCACACAAGGCCTACTTTATTATTATATTATAACATGCATAACACCAACCAGAGGGATGAATTGGGAGGGGGGGAATCAAAGTCTTCTTTTCTCCATCCATTGATTTTCCCTTTCAAATGCTCTCCCCCAAAAACAGCATTAACACTTCAAAACAATACTTTGTCCCAACATATAGTTCTACTTCATTGGCAAGTTTCCTCATTTATTCTAATTCTATGCATCCCATCATGTGGCCTTGCATCTCTCTTATTTGTCAAGATGTTTGCTCCAATCTCTCTGAGCCTATGCACTAAAGCAAACTGAACAAGACTGTTGTCATTATTGTTACACAGTACCATGAAAATGCATCATGCTTTACAACTTACAAGAGGACAGATCCCTGCCTCTGAGGAGCCTATAGTGTAAAGGAGGAGGAAATGAACACAGGTTTAGACAAGGAAAATGTGAATTTAACAGTAAAATGTATGGACTAACAGTTGACAAGTGAGTTCTAAGGAAGAAATTGATGTAAGACAAGAATGGAGAATCTCAACTTCATAAGCAGAATCCAGTCCTCCTGTGGTCCCAAAAGGGCACTCCAGGCTCCCTCAGAAGGCTACACCCCTGAAAGCATCCTCTTGTGATCCCGGCCCTCCACTCTTTTTAAAAAATTGAAATGGCCATTTTAAGGCCTAGTTCCCTGCAGTAAAAACCCAAAACTAAAACTGGATGTTATTTTTGGTCCCACCCTTTTGCCTTTGAGCCCATTCACCACAGAAATGAAGCCCCAATCTCTCAGAATATGAATTTGGCACTCAGGCTGAAAGAGGTTTGCTTTTCCTGATATAAGATACATTCCTGGAAGGAACTGTAGGTGGAAAGAGTACTTTGTCTGAAGTTGACAGAATTGCAACCCAAACGTTGGGCCTTTACAGACTGCTAGAACTAATGCAACTTGAGCTCACTTTAACTGTTCTGGCTTAGTGCTAGAGAATCATGGGAATAGTAGTTTTTTTCTGAGAGACTGAGCCTTCTCTGTAAGAGAGCTCTGGTGCCATAATAAACTACAGTTCCCATGATTCCCTAGCACTGAGCCAAGGCAGTTAAAGTGGACTCAAGTTGCATTATTTCTGGCATTCTGTAAAGGCCCTTTATTTCCCAATTTTGTTTCTGACCAATTTTGTTCCCAAAAACACAGCTGGGAGAATCAGAACATATCTATGGAATGCTAGCTTTATAGCTCAGATATACAAAGTTAAAAATTCAAAAGCTCCTAGATCATCCAATGATTCAAAGACTCAGAATCAAAGCACAGGAGGACCATCATGAGCTGAATCCAACCCCCTGATCAATGCAATGTCTCCAATGAAAGCAGAATCAGTGAGCCACAATAATCCCAAGGTCTTTTTCGCATGTGATACTGCCAAGCCATATATCTCCCATCTTATACCTGTGCATTTGGTTTTTGTGGCCTAAATGCAGAATTTTGCATTTGTCTCTATTGCATTTCATTTTATTGATTTATGGTCTATTTTCTAGTTTATCTATGTTCTTCTGTTCCTATCTTTCAATATGCTAGCCACCCCTCCCAGTTTTGTGTCATCTGCAAACTTGGTAAGGATTCCTTCCATGCCATCTTCTAAGTCAGGGGTAGGCAACCTAAGGCCTGGGGGCTGGATGTGGCCCCCCGAGGCCTTTGGACCAGCCCCAGGCTGGTCCTGCCTCTGCTGCCGCCGCCGCCACCGCCACCACCACCACCGCCCCCCGCTGCCCGCCATGATGATATTGATTATTGTTGTTATTACTTGTTCTTGGGGTTTGTTTTTTTTGGCAAAATCTCCACAGGTGTTTTGCCGTGGCTTTTCTGGGGCTGAGAGAGTGTGCATGCATTTTTAAAAAAAAAAATTTTTTTTTTTAATATTTATTTATTTATTTATTTATTTTTGGTGCTTCGGCCCCCCAATTGTCTGAGGGACAGCAACCCAGCCCCCGGCTCAAAAAGGTTGCCTACCCCTGTTCTAACTCATTAATAAAAAATTCTGAAGAGTACTGGCCCTAAGACAGAACCCGGAAGACCTCCTCTTGAGACTTCCTTCCAGTTTGAAGTACAACTCTTTGAGCACGGTTTCCCAACCAATTATGGATCCATCTGACAGTACTTCCATCTATTCTATAGTTAATCAGTTTGCTAATTGACATAGATCAATGCTTTTCTGAAATCCAGAGCCTCTGTCCTATGTTTGTTATTGCCATTTTGGATATAAGGACTGTATTTACGTGAAATGGAATATTTTCCATCCATAACCATTTATGTTTGCTTTGCAGGTACATTATGGGGGGTTGCAGACTGCCAGAAATAGTGCAAATTGAGTCCACTTTTAGGGTTAGGGTTAGGGAATCATGGGAATTGTAGTTTATTGTGGCACCAGAGCTCTCTGACAGAGAAGGCTCAATGTCTCAGAAAAAAAAAACAATTCCCATGATTCCCTAGCACTAACCCTAACCCTAAAAGTGGACTCAATTTGCACTATTTCTGGCAGTCTGCAACCCCCCTATGTTCCCATTCTGTCTAATGAAGAATTCTGTGTAGGTTTCATGACACAATTATCACAGAGCCAACAGAAAGTTTTTGCATAATTGCTCTACCTCTTTAATCTTTCCTATGTTCAGGGATCATCATGGCAACAGCTGTAAGTGCTGACTAGTATCAGCTACTCTTTTGCTCTTCCAAACTAAGCTTCCCGAACAAAAGAAATGGTAGATAAGCATGGGAGGCAGAATGTAAAAATCTGGTGCATACAACTTGCTCCATAACTAGTAAGGATACACTTGTCTTCACTGATCTATCTTTGAAATGAATTGAATTTGTCAAATGATTACAGCTGGGGCTTGCCCTTTGTAAACTGGTGTATCAAAAATATTTTTATTTTGCATGACACAATCAGATCATCAGAAAATCACTTTACCATCACTTGGCCTCCCATCTACACAGAATGACTACACAAAAAGACAGTAGGCTTGGCATCACATCTATATTTCCAGCTTAACTTGGTTACAGTAATTGGCCTCTTCAAGGTTTGTTCCTATTCTTGTGACAATGTTACAAACAATTGCAATTATAATACAGCACTACACTTCTGCAAAATCTCCCATCTACCAAGACGGTAGTAGTTTGTGTTACACAAACAGTACAAGTTCCTTCTTGCTTTGCTTCCTACAAAAAACAAACTGGCTACTTACTTTTCAAGAACAATTAAATAGATGTGTGTTAATAATCAAGATAAGGGACACTCCTGCCAAGCAAACACAAAACCTCCCATTGATGTTATATCTGATTATTAAAATATGTTTCATAGAAACAATGTTATCAACAGTCCCTGTGAAAAAAATCAATTTGTTTCCCTCAACCTGGTTACATGTTTAGGTAGGTAAGCAATCCCCTTTCCTGCATAAATGAAGCCCACATTAGCTTTTTACAAAATATCATTACTGAAACAACACAAAATGCAGACATGACACCACTAGAGAAAATGGTCATGAAATTTTCATTATTTTTATCAGGTTTAGGGGCAGGGAATGAGCCTTAAAAAAAAAGGGGGGGGGGGGATAAAGACCAGTGAAGGTCAGAAAATCTTATATATCCTAAAATTGTTTTGTTGCAAAAAAGAATGTATAAGGGTTTTATATAAATTTAGTAAATCTAGAAAGACTGCACAGGAAAAGAGATATACAAACTGGCAAACACTGTAAAAACCTCTCAAATGTTAGGAACAGACTATTTAATTACAAACTGGTCCTTCTGCATGTCAACCATAACACATTTTTTACCCAAAACAACATACTTGCCCTGGTATTAGAGCATTTGATTTTTACTAAGCGATTTTGATGAAATCCTGTAGCTACGAAACCCCAAGCAGCAAACATGTATACTGTGCAACAGCTCAATCCCATGTATGATCCCAGCATCAATATTTTGCCCCTTAACTATCATAATCTGTATTCTTTACAGAGGAGCAGCATCTGTCATGCACCAAAAATAGCAAAGATACTTTGCATTTTTCCTGACAGTACAGCACATTTTTATACACAACTCCAGACTGTACATGTGAATTTGGACTGCAACAATGACTTTAAAAAACAGCCAGCAAAATATAAAATGCTATTACTCATCTATGTACTTCATCATGCAGTTAGCCATTGTTTACCTGAATTTCATCCTTGACACACCCACTTCCCAAACAGCAGAGAAAGGTTACAGTTTTTATACAAAATCAGAAATCCCTCTTTACATCTTGGAATAAGCCTTTTCCAAGTATAAAAGCAGACTGACATTAAATGGCAGAATTCTCACAAGAACCGCCACCGGGAAAAGAAAAGAAAAAAAGCCAAGCATGTTGATGCAACAAAACAGAGAGCCTACCTGAATTCTTCAAAAGCATACATGGCCTAGGAGATAAGATAAAGGCCTTGAGGTCTGCAAATAACCTTCGTAAAGTGCAGGAGAAACATTTAGTTGGTCAAGCTACAGGCATAACTGAGAGCCGTATTGTGAGAGAGAAGAAGGGGCTGCAGATACTGGCCTGCAGCCTGCAGCTCAACCAGCTGCTGACAAGCAGCAGCTCGCAGGGAAAGGCGATAGAATACCATGTGATCATTCCAGCAAGTCTGATTAATGCAGCATAGTCCAAGAATACAGGCTGATATCTTTGTTATTCAACCAAATCAGTGCCATATGTACAGAATTTTGACATGCATAGCAGTTAACATCTCTGATTTCTGATGTGTGTGGGTTCTCTCCTTTTATCAAATGCAAACAATAAAAGTATTCATAGAGCAAGGAGGGAGACTGGATAGAAGAGGATGCTGATGTTTCAACAGGATTCATTAGGCCCCACAACGCGAAGGTATGATCCAGCATATTTAAATCCTGTTCATTTAGATAACTGGAGCATGAACGTAATCGTAGCTAAATTTATCAAGATTATTTTGGATCTGCAAAATGTTACAAAAGACAAAAGCAGTACCAAGAAACCATACATACAGAAAAGGGCCACAGCTTAGTGGTAAAGCTTTGTATCCAAGTGGTACAAGGTTCAATCCCATCATGTTAAGGTAGGAATGGAAAATAACCACGACTGAAAGCCAAGAGTTGCTTTCAGTCAGTACAGCAATAGTTTCTAACCTTGGATCTTTACATGATGGTAACATACACTTGGAGACCTTAGGTTGACAAGTAAGGCTTACTGACCTAAACAGACCACACTTATCACATAAGACACCTTCCTATATTCCATGCTGAAACCATTGATTAAAACACAAAAAGAGCTCTATCTAGTCCAACATCCTCTTCTTAGGGGGGAAGCAGACAGCTAAAAGGGCCGTTTTGGGGGCAAGGAAGGGGAGAGGCAGCCGCACGGTGGGCGCCCCAACCCCTTCCCGAAGGCATCGTTGGAGCGCCGGCCCCTCCGCACGGCCGGGGCTCCGACGATGACTTCCCGCCGCAGCATTCACACATGCTGCGGCGGAAGCGTTGCCGAAGGTGCGCCGCCAGCCTTTTGCGGCGCACCTTCGGCGACTTGTGGAAGGAGCGCTATTTTAGCGCTCCTTCCAGAGGGGGGCGAAGCTGCGCTGCGGGGCCTAGGTGTGAGTATACCTCGGCCCCGCGGCGCAGCTTCCCGGGGCGGCCCATGGCCGCCTGTCTGCTTCCCCCCTTAGTGACCAGCCAAATTCCTATCAGAAAAAAATGCAAGCAAGACACAAAACCAAATTGCCTTCTCCTACTGTATTAGTAGGATTCAATTTGTATTTAGAAACACGTTCCCTCTAATCTTGGCAGTTACATACAGCCATCATGTATACAACCAGTGAAAAACCTTATCTTCCATGGATAACTAGCAACCGTGTACAATCTTATCCTATGTCTTAAAATGTTGAAACTGTCCAAATTGATCAACAATTCTAGATACACAAACAGATCTGCTTTACCATGAGGAAATCCTGTCCTATCTGACCACTGAGTTTTGCTTCTCCTTCTCTTCCCCAAATTATTTGCCATGGCATTTAAACATCACTAAAACATCCAACATTTTGGTAAGTGAAGGGGTTTAATAGAGAATAGAATTACATGGTTCTGCCTGAATGGTATGGCTTGAAAAGGGCTAAATTAGCAAAGTCACATTTCAGAAATAGTGCTGAGTGAGATAAAGCTAAGGAAAGCTGAAAGTGATGGGAACTGAAGCATGCGAATGGCGATGCCAGAGCTGCCTAGCAACAGCGCAAGGAGCAATGCAGAACATTCTAGGTCAGGAGACAACATGCGGTCATGGGAACAAATTGGTAACTCTACTAAACATAAAGACGACTTATTAAAAACATGGCCTTAAGAGAACAGGCAGGAGGACTGCAAAAAGCAGATATTTCCAATGACAGGATGCTAGAAGATCAGTGTACTGTAATATTCAGGGGAAAGTGCTGGAGATGAGTAGCAGAGCAACATTCCTGGAATACATCAGAACAAAGTAGTACCAGCTGCTCAGAACAATCTGGGAAAGGCTTTAAAAGATGTTTACGTATAAACCCAGTCAGTAGCTCAATCCTACATCCATTTAGGTTGATGTCAGTTAGAGGTAGAAGTGAAAAATCCAGTGAAAAGCCTTGCTAAGCCTTCAGTTGTTTGGGTGTATTCACACTGCAGAAATAAAAAAGTTTGACACCACTTTAACTGCAATAACACTAACCTTTAGAATCCTGGGATCTGTAGTTTGTTGAGGCACCAGAGCTCATTGATAGACCAGTCTGAATACCTCATCAAACTACAAATGCCAGGATTTCATAGGGTGGAACCATGACACTTAAAGTGGTATCAAACTGCTTTATTTCTGCAGTGTGGAAGACCAGTTTGTCTAAGACCATCTCTACATTACACATTTTTGTCCTAATCATCCCTGTTTTAACTGTTACAACTCTCAGCAAAGGCATTTCAAATATTCTTTTTACCTGTGGTCTCCTACCAACAGGAAATTTAATTTTTTCTTTATAACAATAAATTGCCTAGTTTTATAATACATTAGAATTGCACTTCTGTTAAGGTGAAATAATGGGGCTGTATTTTTAAAAAAAATGTGTTGGTGACTTCTTAATTTTAGAAGAATAAGAAACTCCAGCACTATCTTTAATAGGTGGTTTGACTTTCCAATAAAATCATTATTGCTGCTCAGGTTCAGATATGATTTCACAAAGCATATGACCATCTTAAGAAGAATCATGGAAAGTTCACTGCTTTACTTCAATCATGTGGAACTAGACAGCAAGTAAAAAGGAAGCAACTGCTGAGCATCAAAAACCTTGAGATGTTCTTCCCTTATGCTCATAATCTAGTATTACTTAACTCCAACATGTCATGCCCCAAAGCTATGGTTACAAGATTAGGCGTTACCAAGATCTGCTCACATGGAGTGACTAAGCCTGAAGAATTGCAAAATGTGTACACAAGCTAATGCTTTGAAGGTGAAAAAATGCTTCTACTTTTGTCAAAATTCAACTGAGATTCTAGTTTCAACTCTCTACATTCTATTTTTTTATTTAAAATATTCATATTCCAGCCTATACCTGAAGAACTATGGGTGAGATAAAACCAACAAAACAATAGAAAGCAATTCATAAAATCAAAATAGAACCTATTGTCCTGAGGACAAAGCAAAACAAAGTCATAGGTCCAAAACACACTGCAGAAATAATTCAGTTTGAGACTGAATTGTCCTGGCTCAATGCTAGAGAATCCTGGGAATTGTGGTTTATTGGCACCAGAGCTCTCTGACCAAGAAGACTAAACATCTCACAAAACTAGTTTCCAGAATGGCACCAAAGATGGCACCAAACAGACCTCCAAAGATGATGACATACCACAAGTATAATCCAGAAAGCTTTCTCCTATGTCTCTGTCTGGTAATACTGCTGCCAGTGGTGGTGCATACAGAAGTCTCCTCCTACTTACATGCACACACCCATACACATCTTCCTGATTAGGCCAGTAAATGTGTGTGTGTGAACACATGCTCCTTCTTATATTGAGGTCCTGAGCAATTTAGAGTTTAGAAGTCATCATCAATACTTTAAACAGAGATAAGCAGCACATTAGCGGTCATTACATTCTTTTAAAACTACTTTATTATGGTTTCTATATATGGAGTGTATACAATGTCCCTGACAGATATTGCATCTTCGGATTTAGTTGCTACATTTTCCATTAGCTGCAGCTTCCATGTTGTCCTCTAACAACCTATAGAGTAGACTGCAGTAGGATGTGAATCTAAAAGGGGATGAACGGTAGTAGTTCATTTGGACAGGCTGCTCCTGTCCAGTAATGGTTATAGCCTGGCAACAAGACAAAGATGAAAAAAATGGTCTCAGCCACCAAGGCCACCAGTGGCAAAGATGAATGTTGGAATATGATGAAGCTATAAACCTGCTTCCTTGGGACAAATGTAAAACCATCCACAACAGGTTGTGTTCTCAGTTCCTGTCAGTGTGTGGATGATGGGTTTTGCAGTGATGCTCTTTGGCACCCAGCAGAATCTGCAGGACAAGCTGGCTGCTGTGATCCACAGCCACTTTGTAACTCTTGCCATCAACTGGCTCAGCTTCCCTTCTTCAGGATCCTGTCTTCCTCAGTCAAGAAGACACATTGTAAAATCCCAAAGCATAGTTTATTAATGCATATAAAAGAAAAATAAGATAGCTAAGTAAAATCCATTGTGATGAACTTGTCCAGTTTAGCCACGAAAGATTACATCTTTAACAATCCCAAAAGCTTAGGATCTCAACTTGTTGCAGTTAAAACCACTGCTAGGTAGTCAGTCACACACGCTCACAACTTGAATAATAAACATTCTAGACAAAGGCTTCTCTAGGCCCTTCCCATACTCCACCTTCTAGGTTTTAACCTTATGTTAATTGGATAATGCCTGTATGATGTATATTAACCCAGCCTCTTGCTGTCCATCATCCACCATTTGACTATTTTCTCAGCCTAACAATGTTTTGGATACTGCTATCAAGCCTTTCTCATAACAAAGTCTGTATCCATGAGTTGTACCTTTGGGAAAGTATATATTCATGTCTGTGTAGCCATCTGGTGTTAGATTCACTTTGTTTTTCTAGATGTTGTTCTCATGATGATAATTCCACACACACATCTCTACATTTCACCTTTGATTGTATAACCCATCTATATTCTAACAGTTCCTAGCTCTGGATCTTATCAGGATTCATTTACAACTTAATGGTTCTTATTCAGCCCATTAAAGCATCCAGACATGAGCTGACATTGATAATGAGAAACAAAGTGAGATATCATAAGCATACTGATCATTTTTGTTGTTCTTTACTGCCCTCGGGTCAGCCCCGACTCATGGTGACCCTATGGATGAGAGATCTCCAAGACCCCCTATCCTCCACTATTCTGCTTAGGTCTTGTAGATTCAAGACCATGACCTCCCTAATTTGGTCTATCCATTTGGTGTATGGTCTTCCTCTCTTTCTGCTGCCATCCACCTTTCCCAGCATTATCATCTTTTCAAATGAATCATGCCTTCTCGTGATGTGGCCAAAGTATGACAGCCTCAGTTTCATCATCTTGGCTTTGAGGGAGAGTTCTGACTTGAGTTGTTCTAGGACTCATTTGTTTGTCTTTTTGGCTGTCCACAGTATCCTCAGCATTCTTCTCCATCACCACATCTCAAACTGGATTATTTTCGTCCTGTCTGCTTTTTTCACTGTCCAGCTCACACAATCTTCCTTGGTGATGGTGAATACTATGGCTTGGATGATTCTAAGTTTAATGTTCAGTTGTATGTCTTTACTCATTAGGATCTTATCTAGTTCCTTCACGGGTGCCCTTCCCATTCCTAGTCTTCTCCTTATTTCTTGACTGCAGTCACCATTCTGATAAATGTTAGATCTTGGGTATGGGAACTCTTTATTTCAATTTCTTCATTGTCTAGGTTGAATTTACATATTTCTTCTTTGGTAATTATTTCTGCTTTCTTTCTGTTCAGCATTAAGTTTGCCATTGCACTTTAATCTTTGACCTTCCTTAGTAATTGTTCCAAATCTGTGATGTTTTCTGCTAGTAATATGGCGTCATCCCCATATCTAAGACCAGGGGTAGGCAACCTTTCCCCTTTAAGGGCCGAGGGACTTCAGCTCCCAGAAGCCTCAGCCATGTTGGCCAATAGTCCCATGTTGGCAAATAGCTCCTGGGATTCTGGGAGCTGAAGTCCCTCGGCCCTTAAAGGGGAAAGGTTGCCTACCCCTGTCTAAGACTGTTTATGTTCCTTCCTCCTATCTTCACTCCTCCTTCTGATTCTAAACCTGCTGTTTTTATGATATTTTCTGCATACAAGTTGAATAAAAAGGGTGATAGAATGCATCCTTCCCTGACCTGTTTGACAATGGGAACCATTCTGTTTTTCTGTTCTAACATACCCAATCTACTGATCGCACAAATCTCCAAAGCCCCTGACAATGATCTTTGCTAAAAGGCTTTAATTGTATTGTGCTCTTTTCATTTTTATTTTCCAGTGTGCATCTAGTGCAGGGTTCTGGCTTGCCAATTCCACAGTCCATTTGGATTTTGCTATATAAAATGAATTGCTGGTTCATTCTACTAGGCATTGGAGCAGGAACGAAATTCTGAATCTGATATTACAATTCATATGTTGAATTTCTGGATCAAACTCTGACAACAAAGTCTGAACTGAGACTTATTAATCTATTCTGGGGGATATTTCAAGTTGGAAATTAAAGGAAATTAATAAACAACAACCACTTCTACTGCAAGTCATTTCAGAAGACATTGTTGGTCGAATGATTACAACAACTATTATTACTGTCACATGTTATTTTGCTACATATAAGATGTTGTCAAATGCAAACTACTATTAAAAATGATTCAGTATCAAAAACTGGATTATATGTAAAACACCTGCCAAATTTCCTTCCATCCAAATGGTTGCCATAAAAATCACTGAGACAAGCAATGGGGAAAACCACTGTGGACAACAGGTGGGAAATAATGAGAGAATGAGTGTTCATCCCCATACTGCTGAACTCTAATCCGCATCAGACAGAACCAGCCTGGCCAATGGTGAGGCATGATGACAGTAGTTTCTTTAATTTCTGGAAGACCCCTCGTGAAGATTCTCCACCCTGGTGCAGAAACTACACTTGGAAATACAGAGCACATTAGAGGAATGGCCTTGGTCCTAGAAACACATGTGTGCTCAAAGCAATGAACTCTGGGGGGTTGCAGACTGCCAGAAATAGTGTGAATTCAGTCCACTTTTAGGGTTAGGGTTAGTGCTAGGGAACCATGGGAACTGTATTTTATTGTGGCATCAGAGTTGTCTGACAGAGAAGGCTCAATGTCTCAGAAAAATAACAGTTCCCATGATTCCCTAGCACTAACCCTAACCCTAAATGTGGACTGAATTCACACTATTTCTGGCAGTCTGCAACCCCCCTCTCTCTCTGTAAAGGAAGGATGGGAAACATCTTGCAGCCTGATAGCCAAATTCAATTTCAGATAGTTTTTTGGGACTTAGGGCCTTTGCAGACTGCCAGAAATAGTGCACATTAAATTGAGGCACTGCCCTGGCTTAATGCTAGGGAGTCATGGGAACTGTATTTTTTTCTGGGACATTGAGCCTTCTCTGTCAGAGAGCTCTGGTGTCACAATAAATTACAGTTCCCATGATTCCCTAGCACTGAGCCAGGGCAGTGCCTCAATTTAATGTGCACTATTTCTGGCAGTCTGCAAAGGCCCTTAATTCCAATGATGAAAGGGGTGAATGGCAAAAGTTGGAACCAAAGACATATTTGTAGTGTAGTTGATAACTTATTAAGCCTTACAAGAAATGTTTAAAATGAAAAATTGTGAAAAAAATACAAAATCTTGGAAATTATGTCATGAATTGTCATGGTGTCAACTACATGATGAGGAAAGGGGACAGGCTTCTGGGGCACCCCAGAGGGCTGGATCCATCCCCAGGACCTAAGATTTCCCAACCCCACTGTACAGAAAACACTAACTACAAGAATACGTCAAACAATATATATTGATTTTTTGACCACAGGTTTTTACATGAATTAAAAGCACTATTGTGTTCAACACAAGCACACCTACAACCTATGGAAAATTAACACTGTATTTTATAGGCATTAATTGTTATTATAGCAATTATAATAACTATAATTAGAATTTGTATGGCCTTTGCATCTAATCAATCCACAAGTGGCTGAAAAGACCAAACCCCCTTATTGTCCCTCTCCTATCATTTTTGAATGCAACTGAATGATGAATGGAAAGTAATGGAGTAATCGTCTCAATTAAGCTTGAAGATGTTTCAAAGCCAATCAACATAGACCCATGCTCTTCCATTTCAGTTTTCTCTGAAGATGCTAGCCACAGATGCTGGTGAAACGTCAGAAAGAAACTCTTCTAGAACATGGCCACACAGCCCGAAAAAAAAAACCCACAAAAGCAATCAACAAACTGTTTTGCTTTCTAGGGCTTAGAGAACCACACCACAGCATATAAAATATGTGCAGTGATCAGAATACCTGTCAGTACCTCTTCTCCAAATATCTGCTTATTCTTTTCTAACAGTTACAGGAGCACCACAGTGGTGTAATGGTTTGGGCTCTGGAGAACAGAGTTCAAATCCACTCTAGGCCATGGAAACCTACTGGGTGACCTTGGGCAAGTCATACTCTCTCAGACTCAGAGCAAGTCAAAGGCAAACTTTCTCTGAACAAAGTGAACAAAGAAAACCCCATGATAAGTTCACCATAGATCAGAAATGATGTGAATGCACACAACAGCAACAATAACAACAACAACTGCTACAGGCAAAAATGTTCTCAAGAAACTAAAAAATGACAGTACTTATGAATACATAAAACAAAACAAAACAAAATCCTTGCACAACTGTGGCACTGCGGTCTTTACTCCATTCCCTTTGAACAACAGAAACAAAGTTACTGTAAGAATAAAATGAGGAGTGGTTATGTAAGAAAGGTGACACATAAATGTAGTCAATAACTAATAGATAAAACGGAGAAAATAAAAGGCTTTGTATATTCTCTTGTTGTCCTTACAGATAAGAGGGCAATATAATGAAAGAATGAATGATAAGGCATACAAAGGCAAACAAAAAATGAATAATTACTTTACTCCAATTAGCCACAGAAAATAAAACAGATAATAAGACCGTAAAATGGAATACAACTGTAACAGGCATAGGCCTGCTTCAAGCTGTCTATGTTGCATTGTTCTGGCTTTTATAGACACTGGAGAAAAAATAAAATGGCATAGATGAATGGATGGAAATTCATGTGTGTTACCAGCTATATTCTTCCACTGCCATTTTGTGTGGTGTGCTATTTAATGTTTTCCAAATAAACATGTATTTTATCTAATAAAAAGACCAAAGTCTCTCATTTCTAGCTTCCAAGCTTCCAAGAATTTAAAAATGACACACAGAGACAATACATATAAACAGACACTCATTAATGAGTTCTTAATTATCCATAGCACTAGCAGTGGATCAAACTATGGAAACAAGAAAAGTCTTATTATATTAACTCTTCAGAATATTTCCATGAAGGAGAACCAGAATCCCCACTCGAAAAAAAAAAATAGCTATATTTCTCCATCTTTTCGCACTCTTGTGTAGACTTAGCAGATAGGGATTCTGAGAAATGAAGTGCCCCACACTGGGAATCACTGCTCTAAAGCATGCAGTTTGGTATAGAATATGGATCTCTTAATATTGCTTGAGCTTGCCCTTCCAAAGCCTCTAGCCTTGAAGGCTTTGAATGAAAGTTTGAACACATCATGTGGGTGGCACCCAATTAGAGTTGAACATCTTGTTTTCATATGGCACAACTGTTCAGCAAAGTCTTGCCCATTCAGTTAGTTTGTTGCAAAAAGAACTTCACTTTTTTTAAAAAGCCAACCTTTTTACACAAGGTGGCATGCCCAGGAATGTCCAAATCAAGCTTGACAATCTGCTCTGTGATATATATTAGTTCTATACCAATGTGGAACTCAGACATTTAAGTCTACTTGAAGATTTCTATGCCCATTAATGAGATTCCTGCACCACTAGTGTATGATGTTTGTAGCATTGTCCACACAGAGTCACCTTAAGATAGATCTGGACAGCTCATCATCCATAAAAACTCTCCAATAGACAATATATATGCCCCCACTAGGTGCCTTGCTAGGCAGGCAGCAAGATCAGGATTAGTAAACAGGTTGGTCAGCCTGTGATGAGAAATATTTCTTCCCAGGACCTTGGATATCTACTGCCACTCAAAGTAGGCAATATTGCCTAGATGATGACCTGAAATAAGGCAGTTTTGTAAGCTCTTCAGAGGAATTATTTCAAGCACTAGGGGAGCTGATTTTTTTTAATCAAAATGTTCCAATCAGATTAAAGAGGAGCCAAGGTGTACGCTGACACAGACAGTGACATTAAAGTTATTGTCAAGGCAGCACCCCAAGTGTTAACCCCCAAACCACCTTTTATTTTTGCAAATGTGTATGTGGCCTAAGCATGTGATCTTTTGAGGCAAAAGAATCTCTAAGGTGACATTTCCTTCCAGTATTCTTGACACCACACTGTTTCTATCAAGAAGTGAAACAGTAAAGGTTTCTACTTCAACTCTGAGTTGACATGGACTTCTCAGATCGTCCTTTCTACCAGGCCACAAATAGAAAGCAATCCTCAGAAACTATGCACATCATCTTCTCGCCAGATCTTTACAAACACTGAAGATGCTTTTTTTCTTGGGAAGCCAAAATATTCAGTAGTGATGACAGTCAAGTCTGGAGCAACTTTCCATATAAGGAAAAAATTTAAAACAACCACCTCTTTATAGCTGTATGAATTGTCATCACCTCATGGAAAAAATTCTCTGTTTAGAAATATCAAATCTACTGATATTTTTGAAACAAGGAACATGATGGGAAGAAAGCCAAGGAGCTTGATGCAAGTTTATTTGAAACCCTCTCCTTCAAAAATCCAAGGATTTAGTGAGTGTATTTGCATTTGTGTAACTTTAATCTTAACAGAGCAGTGTCATAACACCACAGTCCAGATTCAAAAGCTCAGGAAGCGTTAGTGCCAGCTAGGAACAGAAAGAACATTTTAAAATGTTCAAAATACATCCTGTTTCAATGTGGAGAAACCTGGATGAGAAAGATCCTTGACTGAGAAGAATCTTTGCTGTTTGGGACTTATTCTGCGCAAAAGTCACATGTGCTGTTTTGTGCAGGAAACACAAATTTCTGTATAGGAAACAGAAAATGTAGAAAGTGCTATTTTCTATGGAAAACAGCCAGATACAAATATTGGAGCAATGTGCTTTCCTGGTGCTGCTCTGCCACCTTCCCATCTTCTACTACATAGGTTACTACTGCTATGACAACATAAGGAAATGCAGCATGAACTTCCCAGAGATGCTTTAAAAGCAGGTCTACTGTTAGGTGCCATTTTCCTTTCTTCTTTTACATTCATGATGCTCAAACCGTCTAGGGTCCTGCAGACAAAGAAGTCTGCACCAGCAAACTATCCCTTGAAATACAGGGCCTCTGCAGACTGGCCCAAAGGGCTGGCCTAGAGGCAGAGTTGGGGCGGGGCAGCCCTGCCGGCTCAGCGTTCAAACGCTGTGCTGAAAAGGGCACTGAAGAGCCGCACACCGGCTCTTAGGGCGGCCTTTTGCCGCCCCTAAAAGGAACGACATTTTGCTGCTCTTTTCAGGGTGGCAAAAGGGAGGATCAGGGCCGCGGCATGGGGTTGCCACGGTCCAGATCCGCTGCTTCCCGGGGCAGCCAAGAGCCGCCCATCTGCAGTCCTCCACAGACATGTTGAATTTTACCTGGTATTCTTTGCTATTAGCACAGTTCTGCAGGTCCCTGTGGGTCTGGAAGATTTTTTTATTTGCTTTGTTTATAGGTACAAATCAGTTAATGAAGTAGATGTGTACCTGGATCTTAATTCTTTAACAGAAAATTTCTTTCAGCATTTTTTAAATTCAAAACTAACCATACAGATATATGAAATGAAACAACAGGGTCAGGCTTTACACAACTATATTTTGAACATCCTTGAGATAATGAAAGGGCTTTCAAAATGTATCAAGGAATGACTTTTTCTTTCACTTGTCTTCATTTCTCTTATGATTTCCATTTTGGTGGTAAGAATTTTACAGCTATGTGTTTGTTTTTTTAATGTGCTCAGGGCAGATATTGACCTTATCTGCTTTTGCTTCTCTCTATCTTGTTATTCAAGATACAGCAACTGCTGTCTACCATGTTTGTTGTAGGCAGGTACATGCAGCTACAGTACTGTCGTCTGGAGCAGAATCCTATTTTTCCCCAGCTCAAGCTTTGTTTGTTGTAGTGGTCCTTAACCTGTGGTTCATGGGATGGGTGGCACAATGTTTTAGGCATGTAGCCGGATGAGATCCGTCTTATTACCACCTTAAACAGCTTCAAAAAGGCTGTTAAGATGGATCTTTTCCATCAGGCCTTTCCTGAATAGTTAGTTCCACCCTAAGAGTTAGCTATTCTCTCTCCCTTTTGTGTTGCTATTGGTATTGTGATTGCTTTTTGCACTGTGTTGTGATTTATTTTAATTTGCTTTTAAATTGTCTGTTTAATATTTTTTTAAGGGGGGTGGGTTTTTGGGTTTGTATGCATTTTATTGTAGTTTTAATGTTGTAAGCTGCCCCGATTGCATTGCAGAGGGGTGGGATATAAATTATTATTATTATTATTATTATTATTATTATTATTATTATTATTATTATGTCCTCGCAAGAGGTCCCTGGGGCCTTGCTCGCTTGCCCTCCCTGTCTCTTTCTCTGCCTGCCTACCCTCCCTGACTCTTGCTTCACCCTCCCTCCCTGCCTCCCTCCCTGCCTCTTTCATCCATGACTGGGTGCACATGGGCAGTGGCTACAATGGAGGGAAGGATCCCAGAAAGGTGGCCCAGGTGAGTAGCAGGAAACAAATCTCTCTCCCTCCCAATTCTCCCAGGTGGCGCTGCCACTGTGCTCCACAGGCGGCTCACTCGCTCTCACTGCTCTTTTCCGCCTGCCCTCCCACCGTCCCTGCCTCTTTCTCCTGTGGCTGGAGAGCATGTGGAGTGAAAGACAACTGCAGCTGCCCCAAGTCAAGGTGTGCGGTATGTACAGTTTTTGATGCACTTTAAGGTTTTAAATCTTGAGTCAAGTCTTGGGGGTTCATAGCAAAAAAGAGAAGGTATTTCCAGGAGGTCCCTGGTAAAGAAAAGGTAAAGAATCATTGGTTTATTGTATTGTTTACAGAGACACACTGCTGCAGCATTGAAAGTCTGTTTGTCCAGATGACTTAAGATGAGGAAAGGGGGGGGGGGAGCTGGGCAGACTTCAAATAACTTTATTTTAAAAAGGAGTTTTATTATTAGAATTAGAGGCTTTGTTAACTGAGTCATGCCTTTTGTTTAAAATATCTGTACTCCTTGCCCCTCAAACTAATGGTTCATGTGGTGTCTGATAACTTATATAAAACATTGTAAGTAATATGAAACTAGGCAGTATAAAATGGCATTCAGCTCCAATAAAACAAAAGAAAATAACAATGGGTTAAATACAGCAGCAAACTAAGCTGTCTGCATTCTGCTAATAACTATGCAGATGACTACAGTTTTCACCTGGCACGTTAAATTCATTCCGGTACATGCAACATGTAGGAAGGCCATTCCACAATGATGCTGCCACCACTAAAAATACTCTCTTCTTAGTATCCACCCACCTCACCATATCTGAGTCAGAGCTGGATCTCTGATGAATATTTTTACTGTGTAGGTCCTTAATTAATCCTAGCCCCTGGCCAGGGTGTGTGCTTTACTGTGTCAACACTCCATGCCGGGAAACAAACTGAAAACTAATGAGATGACTTCAATACTGGTGAAATATGGTATATTTTAGTCAAAGGGTCCGTTCATACTTTACAAATATATCTGTTAACCCAAAGTCTAGCCCCATGCACCCCTGTTCTTTTTCAATATCAATATCAAAAGGGATGTTTTGGGCATGTAGATAAGAAAGCACCCCCAAATGCAGGAAATTAGCTGTGACATATAAGGACATCCATGACCACGTAAGGAGATCCAACTGGTTTACCATAGGGGAAGCTCAAGAGCACATGGCTAGGACAGATCAATCAAGACTGGAATCTGAATAATCCCTTCATTGATAGGAGTTATGGTGGGCGATAGACCTTGTGTTTACAAGTGAAAAAAAGTCCAAGAATACTTCCCTCTGGAAGCAATACTCCATTGTCCAGAGACATTTGCACTGCTGTCCAGCAATTCACAAGTTTCCTTCTCATTCTTCTCTCCTGGAAACCTCACTTTAATCCCAAAATCTACACCAGAATATTTTGCCCTATAAATCGAGCTGCTTTGAGTCCCAATTTTTGGGCAAAAGCAGGATACACATAAATATAATAATAATAATAATAATAATAATAATACACCTGCTCAGGCACCTCCAATTCAGTCTTGCTTCAGATTCAAACAGAAACTCTGTAACTATCTCACTTGACTCCTCAGCATTGCTGGCATCTGCTGAGCCACCCTTATCTCACAGAATCTGGAACTGGTATAATATCACCCTCTGCAATCCCTCAAGTTGCTATCTGCTACCACCTTTTATATCATTAGTTCATGAATGTGTGTGTCTGAGTGTGCTTTTGCCTGACTGGTGATCCCCTGTTGTTTATAAATAAAACTACATTTGGACCCTGCATTCTGGAGTTCTGTTTCTTGAAACACAAGCTTGATTCCTGCTTTGGTTGCCCAAGCCCTCTCAATAGCTTTCACTGAGCTAAGAAAATTCTCCTACTGAACACTGATTGTGGGTGCCCTTTTGGGACCCTGGCATTTTGGGTAACATAGCACTGTCATTCATTCTTTAACTGTAAAGGCTGCATTGTATGGATTCCTAGGATTTGGAATTTGGTGAGGACTAGAGCTCTCTGGCTAAACGCCACTCCCTAAACTGCAAATTAAGGGTTCCATAGGACAGAACCATGGCAGTTAAAATCAGATCATAGTGCTATAACTGCATAGTGTGAAGGGTCCACATTCAGAACCAACTGCAGCTTCCTAAATCTTCACAGGTGACTTAATGACTAGCTTCTTGTAATAATATAATCTGGATCTCACCAGAATATGGGAATATTTTCTTTTAAATCATATCAACTATATTTGCTTGCTATAACTTAACCTCTCCTTACTTAGGATCTATGCTCCTTTGATATAATTCAGGTTACAGTGCATACTTTGCATATAAAAGGTTGCAGGTTCAATCTATGGCATCTCCAAGTACATCTGGGAAAGACCATTGTCTGAAAATGGGAAACTGTTTTCAGTCTGTGTAGACAACACTGAACTAAATGGACTGTTGGTCCGACTCATTATAAAGTAACTTCCTATGCTTCCAAACTTATTTTCTATTCTCTTAACCTACAGAATGGCCCTGATCCCAAACAGACCAGACGACTAATAAAGTCGTCTTCTGGGCAGAGAAGAGGAGGGGCAGCCGCACGAACGGCGCCCCTTCCTCTCTCCGAGGTCGCCCCCAGATGCGCCGGCCGTCCACACGACCGGCGCATTGGGGATGACCTCACGGCGCAGCGCCCACATGCGCTGCGCCGTTTGAGTCAGAGAAAGTGCGCCCGCCGCTTTTGCGGCGCACTTTCTCTGACATCTAAAAGGAGCGCCAATTTGGTGCTCCTTTTAGAGTCGCCGGCGGTGCGCCTGGATGCGGAGGCTGCAGCCCCGCGGCGCTCCGTTCGGCGGCGGCTCCGGGGCCTCCGTCTGCTGAGGCCCTTAACTGACAGCAACTGTGCTGCTAGAAAAAATTCTTATCAGTTAGATTATCTTGGCTCATGACAGAAGCACATTTCCTGCCCTGTTCTCAGCAGTTAGCTATATGTTGCATAGAAACTGAGCCCTGGCCCTGTTTTATTTTTTGCAGAAAAGTAGGAGGAAGAATTTAGGGCATGGAATGTAGGAGGGTTGTTACCTAACTGCTTCTTTGCTCCAAAATTGTCCAGAATACATACCTCCTGCACTTCCTGTCCCATGGTTTCCCAAGTTATCTGAATTTATCTATCAATTGTTTTTTCAAAAATAGTAGCTGTACAAGTCTGTTTCAGGTGTAAAAGGGGTAGTAGTCTTGTGGCACTTTTTAGACTAATTATTTATTTTAGGATTAACTTTTTAAGGCTACATACCACTTCTTCAGAATCAAGAAGTACATCCAAAAAAGTGGGCTACCAAAGCTCATAAAAGTTTTTGCTGAAATAAACTGACGCCCCAGACCCACAGCTACATGACAAATCCTGTTCTATATTAAGAATTATGCTTCAAAAAGCAAATATACAGTCTTTTACTTGTTGGACTACATTAATGCATTTACAGCTTATTGCAGGATGACTTATACCTTGATACATTTCTTAATCTCTTTTAAAGAGTGTGAAAGGTGCATGCATAAAATGAAGGGTTTCTTTCAAAATTCTTTTAACTGTCCCTCTGGTCTCTTAACAAAATATTTATTACTTCCTCTAACAGCAAACTCTAGTAGTGAGAACAAAAATGGCTGAAGCTAAAAAAACATGGAGATAAGAGACAGGGAGATATTAGCAGGAAAACCTTGAGAGCTGCAAAAGTAAAATACAGGACATTTAAAAAAATAGTAATAATAACCTAATACAGTAGACAGGAGCCAATAAAAACTCAATCAATAAGGACTGAACATTCTCATAAGTCAAGGACACTGTCATTGGGCTAGTTTAGAGAGGAATTGTTTAAACCAGAAAATTAACGAGAAGCTATGGGTCCTAGAGGGATGTCCAAATGGATCTGAGGCAACTCAACAGTTTTCTGGACACACATTTCCCACCTGTTTTAATCATTAAATGGCAACAATAGCATATTTTTGACTAGGGTCCAAAACACAATGCAGAAATAATCCAGTTTGAGACCACTTTAACTACCCTGGCTCAGTGCTAGAGAATCCTGGGAACTGTAGTTTATTGTGGCACCAGAGTTCTTTGACAGAGAAGGCTAAATATCTCACAGTATTACAGTTCCCAAAATTTCCTAGCATTGAGCCAGGGCAGTTAAAGCAGTCTCAAACTGGATTATTTCTGCAATGTGTTTGGGACCTAATTTGCCACTTTGGAATAATCTGAGCTGGCTCATTAGTAGTTTTAAATAACTTTTAAAAAATTAATTATTAATATAAATATTTATTTAAGTAATTGTTTTAACTGTTGTAAATTATCATTTTACTTAAGAAGATTGTATGGGTTGACTCTCCCTTATTTGGAATTCCAAAATCCAAAATATTTAAAAATCCAAGATTGTTCAGATGAGTGGCTGAGATAATGACACCTTTGGTTTCTCATGGTTCAGTGTACACAAACTTTCTTTCATGCACAAAATTATTTAAAATATTATGTATAAAACTACCTTTACGCTATGTGTATAAGATGTACATGAAACCTAAATGAATGTTATGTTTAAGCTTGGGTCCTATTTCAAAGATATCTCATTACAAATATTCCAAAATCCAAACAAAAAAAATTCCACAATCCCAAACAATTCTGGTCCCAAGCATTCTGGATAAGAGAGACTCAACCTGTATGCAATGTTTTTTTTTTTAATTTTTGTATTCCAGATTGTTTTTACCTGTTTTGCTTTAATGTATGGTATGAGTCACTTTAGGTCCCATATGGGAGAAAAGAGGGATATCTGCTCAAGTCCACCTCATGTATAAATCGAGGGCAGATTTTGGGGTGAAAATTAGGGATTTTGACATTACCCAAGGATAAGTCAAGGATAAAACCTAGGGCATATACCAAAGGATCTAAAGGATGAAGCAAAGGAAAACAATACCAAAGAACTTACAATGTCCCAGCAGACATAACTGTTTGTGCTCATACTAAAGGCTGGATGGATGAGAGAGTGGGGGGGGGGGGGCAGTGCTTCTAAAACAGACTGCACTCTTGCTTTTCACCAGAGGATGGTTCCTTTTTTAATGAGAGTTAAAATATAGTACTTACATTGACCTGTGAATAAGTCAGCTCAAGTTTTTTGGGCCAATTTTTAAACTAAAATGTGTAGACTTAGTATATATAGTAAATAAATAAATAAATGTGGAGAAAAGGCAGATTGGACTGTTAGAAACATCCATTCAGAGGAAGCCAGGCAACAGCCAATGGAAGCTTAGCCAAGAAAACATGGGGCTACTCCCAGGAACAAGTATATATACAGGGATAGAACAGTGTTTGGAGTTAGGGCCTTTGCAGACTGCCAGAAATAGTGCAAATTGAGTCCACTTTAAATTGAGGCACTGCCCTGGCTCAGTGCTAGGGAATCATGGGAATTGTATTTTTTTCTAAGACATTGAGACTTCTCTGTCAGAGAGCTCTGGTGCCACAATAAATTACAGTTCCCATAATTCCCTAGCACTGAGCCAGGGCAGTGCCTCAATTTAAAGTGGACTCAATTTGCACTATTTCTGGCAGTCTGCAAAGAGTAAGGGTTGATGCTTTAGTGTGCCCTGAGGGGTAAAGAGCCTTAGGGCCTTTGCAGACTGCTAGAAATAGTGCAAATTGGGTCCACTTTAAGGGTTAGGGTTAGGGTTAGGGAATCATGGGAACTGTATTTTATTGTGGCACCAGAACTCTCTGAAAGAGAAGGCTCAATGTCTCAGAAAAACCCAAATTCCCATGATTCCCTAGCACTAACCCTAACCCCTAAAGTGGACTCAATTTGCACTATTTCTGGCAGTCTGCAAAGGCCCTTAGTGGCTAGGTTACACTGCTGAGAAGGGCAGTTAAAAAGGGTTTGAGGTACCCAAGATATTGTAGAGCGGTGTCCTGGGTTGAATTGAAGTAGTGTCCTGTGGGAGACACAGTGTGTGATGAACAGGGAAGTCAAAATTTACCAGAAGAGTTATATGTTACAAAAGTTTAATTCTGTGAGAACTTAAGTTTGTAAGGGAACATATATAAAGTTATAAGGAAACAATTACAAAGACAAGTTAAAGGAACTGTCAAACTGTGTAACAAATAAAGTATTTAAACACAGTATCCAATGTGAACACCGTCTGCTAAAAAAGATAGTGTATTCAGCCTGACTTGTAAATAAATCTATTACTTTGTTTCAACAAGCAGCTGTCTGGAATGATTTCAGAAGTACATCAAAAACACTACCAATGTTGAGAAAAGTCTTTAAATTTGGGATGATAGTGGGTGTGTGGCTGTCAAAGAATAGTTGGTGCCAAGCTGGGGGGAAATTTGGAACCCAGAGGGCTGAGATTAAAAGAGAGTTATAGCACAGGGGACACAAGAGAGTCCCAAGTTTGAGTGACATTGGTGGGATCAAAAAGACCCATTGTGTTGCCATCAGAGGAAAATAGTTGGGTGAGTGAGTCTCACCGTGACAAAGAGGTGGCAAGGTGGCACACTGAGGAAAAGAGGGAAAGGTTTTAAAGAAATGTTGGCAGTGCCACGCTGTCACCTTCAAAAAAATATTGATGAATATAAAAATAATTTTATTGGTTACTGTTAATACTTGAACAGTAACCAATTAATGTCCCCTAACCGTTTTACATTAATATTAGCACTAAGCTAGCTTTTCCAAGTTCTGCTCAGGCTATAATTGTTTGCTTATTTATTTGTAGTGGGACTTCGGTATCTGCAGGGGGATCTGTTCTGGGCGAACACACATATAAATACCAAATTCTGTGGATGCTCAAGTCCACGTTGCAACCAATGGGTGCAGGAGACACAGGTGAAATCCCATTGTCCCTAATGGCGGGGGGGGGGGGCGCAAATCCATGGATGGCAAGTCCACAGATACCGAGGTCACACTGTATTTAGCTTGTTGTTTATTTATATAATTATTGCCTTTTCCCCCAATGTGGAACCCATGGTAACTTACAACATAAACTAAAACAAAATAATACTTCATATGGGATGCATCTGCAGAAATAATCCAGTTCAACATCACTTTAACTGCCATGGCTCAGTGTTACAGAATTCTGGAAAGTGTAGTTTACTGTGGCACCAGTATAGGCACTGTCAAAGAAAGCTAAATGTTTCACAAAACTACAATTCCGAGAATTCCATAGCACTGAGCCATGCAGTTAAAGTGATGTCAAACTGGATTATTTCTGCAGTGTACATCCAGCCATGGTAGTACTTCTGATTCAACTCAGTGGGATTTCCTCTAATGTAACTTAGATTGTACAGCTAGCTATGCAAGAATTTGATCTCTGTGCTTATACTGAATTAAAAAAACAAAACAATGTAAAACTCTTGATTTAAAACTGAGATGAGCCAGTGACACTACACAAAACAGTACATTTTTCCCCTACAAAAATGTGAAATGTTTTAATTTTGCCATTGCAGTGCAATGAGTCACCTGACATCTTTAATGACACTTAATAGTTCCTAATTAGATGTTTGCTAAATGTCCAACAATTTCATATGGCAAACTTGCTTCAAACCTCATTGTGTGTTTTCACAACTAGAGGAAAAGAAATACAATTATCTCCAGCCAATTCTAAAACTAAAATGCAAGGTGGCATTTTTAAAGTTCAATTCCCTTGCAACCTGTTCAGTTAATCTGTACTAATCTAGTACAAATAATTGTTGTTGTTGTTGTTGTTAACTGCCTTCGCATCAATCTCGACCCATGGTGACCCTATGGATAAGACATCTCCAGGCCCCTTGTCCTCTACTATTCTTCCCAGCTCCTGCAAACTCATATTCATGGTCTCTTTAATAAAGTCCATCCATCTAGCACAGGGGCAGGCAACCTTTTTGAGCCGGGGGCCGGGTTGCTGTCCCTCAGACAATTGGGGGGGGGGGGCGAAGCACCAAAAATAAATTAATAAATAAAAATTAAAATTAAAAATTAAAAAATATGCATGCGCACTCTCTCAGGCCCAGAAAAGCCATGGCAAAACCCCTGCGGCCGGTCCAAAGGCCTCGGGGGGGGGGGGGGCGCATCCGGCCCCGAGGCCTTAGGTTGCCTACCCCTGATCTAGCATGTGGCCTTCCTCTCTTTCTACTTCCTTCCACCTTTCCTAACATTATTGTCTTTTCCAGCGATTCATGCCTTCTCATGTCCAGCGATCCATGTCCAAAGCATGACAGTCTATGGGGGGAAGCAGAGGGGCGGCTGTGGGCCGCCCCGGGAAGCTGTGGATCGGGGCCGAGGCATCCCCACACCTCGGCCCCGCGGCGCAGCTTCGCTGCCCCTGGAAGGAGCGCTAAAATAGCGCTCCTTCCACAAATCGCCGAAGGTGTGCCGCAAAAGGCTGCTGGCGCACCTTCGGCAGCTTTTCCACTGCAGCGCGTGCGGACGCTGCAGCGGGAAAGCATCCTCGGAGCGTCGGCTGTGCGGAGGGCCGGCTGCTCCGAGGACATTTTGGGAAAGGGGTTGGGGCGCCCAGCGTGTGGCTGCCCCTCCCCTTCCTTGCTCTGAAATCAGCGCTTTGCGCCATCTGCTTAGCCCCTAAGTCTTTTCATCTTGGCTTCTAGGGATACCTCTGGGTTGATCTGCTCTAGAACCCATATGTTTGTCCTTTTGGCTGTCCATGGGATCCTCAGCACTCTTCTCCAGCACCACATCTCAAATGAGTTGATTTTCTGCCTATCTTCTTTCTTGATTGTCCAGCTCTCGCATCCATACATGGTAATAGGGAATACAATGGCTTGCATGATTCTGACTTTTGTGCTGAGTTGTATGTCTTTGCATTTTGGATTCTTTTCTAGTTCTTTCATAGCCGCCTTCTCCATTCTTAATCTTCTTCTGATTTCCTGGCTCCAGTCCACATTCTGATCAATATTTGATTCCAGATATGAAAACTCTTTTACTATTTCTATTTCCTCATTCTCTAGTTTGAATGTGTGTATGTTCTCTGTGGTCATTGTTTTTGTTTTCTTTATGTTCAACAGTAAGCCTGCCTTTGCACTTTCTTCTTTGATCTTCCTTAGTAGTTGTTCCAGGTCTGTGAGGTTCTCTGCTAGTATTATGGTGTCATCTGCATATCTCAGATTCTTGATATTTCTTCCTCTTATTTTCACTCCTCCCTCTTCCATGTTCAAGCCTGCTTTCCTTACAATATGCTCTGCATATAAGTTGAATAGGTAGGGTGATAGGATGCAGCTTTGTCTGACTCCTTGGCCAATTTTGAACCATTCTGTTTCTCCGTGTTCTGTCCTGACAGTAGCCTCTTGTTCTGAGTACAGATTCTTCATTAGGACTGTCAGATGTGTTGGCACTCCCATGTCTTTAAGGGCCTTCTGTAGCCTTTCATGATCTATGCCAGGGGTAGGCAACCTTTCCCCTTTAAGGGCCAAGGGACTTCAGCTCCCAGAATCCCAGGAGCTATTGGCCAACATGGGACTATTGGCCAACATGGCTGAGGCTTCTGGGAGCTGAAGTCCCTCGGCCCTGATCTATGCAGTCAAAGGCTTTACTGTAGTCTATAAAACACATGTTGATTTTCTTTTGGAACTCCCTGTTACACTCCATTAGCCATCATATATTTGCAATGTGATTCCCTGGTGCCTCTTCCTTTCCTGAACCCTGCTTGGACCTCTGGGATTTCTCTCTCCATGTATGGTTGGTGCCTATGTTGCAGAAATTTGAGCATGATTTTGTTTGCATGGGAGATAAGTGCTATTTTGTTTTCCATATCTGTTGACATATGTTGGTTAGCACTAGAGTTGACTCTGTCAATGTGAATTGCGACAGTTCTATTGGAATATCATCTGTTCCTGGAGTCTTATTTTTTGCCGTTCCTTTATTGCAGCTTCCACCTCAGTTTTAAGAATTTGGGGTTCATCTTCATATGGCTCTTTGTTCCATGTGTGCTTCATGTTGTCATCTCTTTTATATAACTCTTCTATGTATTGCATCCATCATCTTTTTATTCCTTCCTGGTCTTGAATTATGTTATTTTTATTGTCGTAGAGCATCCTGGTCCTTGGTTTGAACTTTCTCTTGATTTCTTGAATCTTGTGGAATAGGTCTCTCATTCTTCCCTTTTTGTTGTTCTCTTCTATTTCTCTACATTTATTTAAAAATAATATGATTTATTTATTTATTTATTGGATTTATATCCTGCCTTTCTCCAAAAATGGGATGTTTATTTTATTCCTTTCACTTATTCTGAAAGAAAGATGAGGTACAACTGGAAACCATTTATAGCCTTGGGTGTATTATCCACTCAAAATAATTTGAGGGAATAGTTTAGGCAATATAGAATTTTCACCCAGAAGCAGATGAAAAGCCCTTCTTCCATATCAGTTGCCACTGCTCTGGCCTTAGAGGGAGAGAACCAGAAGTATCTGCTGGACTTAATCTCCTCTCTCACTGCCATTCCCTTTTCCTTGTATCGGGTGTCTTATTTAGATTATAAACCTAAAGGCAGAGAACTGTCTAATTAACAATTTGTAAGCCTCTCTGAGAGTCTTTGTGGCTGAAAAGCAGGGTATAAATACCCTAAATAAGCAAACAAAGACAATTTCTTTCTCAAGAATGCTCCTATGTATCAGTTAACTAATTGTCACAAGTGCATGCTGCAAATGTTTTCAAAGAATATTTGATATTTTATCAGCACATGATATCAGTGTTAAAGCTGGGTTGAGTTTTCTCTTGTCTTTGTTTCAAAGACGATTAGAATAATTGTCAGAACCATGCCTGTGTGCATGGATTCTGTCAGGTTTTTGTTGTTGCTTATTTGAATATTGTAGTTAATATATATAGGTTAAAGATGATAGGGGATTATGGATAAGCTAGTAGAAATAGCAAATAGGTTAGTTAGTATGACGGGTTAGGAAGAGTTGCAACTGGCTAGGATAATTTTGAGAATGACAGGCTTTGGAATGTGTGAGATGTCGGATGTGGAGAATTTGTAGAAATTTGAGGGGTAAAGGATGGAAATGACTGAGTTTGAGAGAGATAGGGCTGATAGGAAGGTTTAGAAAGGGGCGCCTGGCTTGATGGAGGAAACAGACTATGGGAATTAGAAGTGTGTGCTAGTTTTGGCACCAAGGGTGTTGGGAGGGTTTAAAGGTTTTGGAGTTTTAAGATATCGTTTGGCTTTGACTGGTGAATTTCTGACTATGTGTTCTCAATAAAGTCTTTTGTTGTTTCAACACACTGGACTCTTTGATACACAAAGTTTCTGAATTTGCTTAAATCTGACAATAATAACCTACCCCAGACACAAATATTATTCTGTATCAAAAGCCACATTAAAAAATGTTTCAGCTGTGCATCTAAAGTTTTGTTTCTTCAACAGTTTGTGGGGGTAAAGTTCATACACCATTGGACAACTGGCCAAGTTAGTGTTTCATCAACATGATATCAAGAATAGAATTATGGCACACTACCCTCCTGCTCTAATGTCTTACAAATCACCAGTTAAACTTACAGGTTTGAGAATACAAAAAGCACTACCTACTCCACAAATGGATGGTGCAAATGTATGCTCTTATTCGGGGGGGGGGGGGGATGGACCACAAGCTCCATTAAGTTCAGGTGGGTTTTGACAAACCGATTTATTCTGATGTAGCTCAACAGTGCCCTCTAGGGAATTTAGGCTACAGCACTCTGCTGGAAAATATGAATGAGTCAAATCTTTATTATGGTTCCCCAATATATAGTAAGCTTAAGCTGTTAGATTAAATGTTGTGTTCAGTTAGAACTGGACACATCATTTATAATTCAAATTGTAGATCATTAAGAAGATGGGCTGAACCCACCTTTGGTAATTTTCTAATCTTATGCTAAATGGGAAGGAATATGGTTATGTGTAATATTGATGACCTTTCTTGTTATGTATTTGTTAGAGAAAAACATCTAGACTGTGATCACCAGCCATAGGAGGACAACCACAAATTCCCCCAATCCAGTCCTTTCAGTATGTTAGCTCTGGATCATTGTTTTACTAGGAACTACTGACATTGCAGCATCGTGCAAATAAGCTGAAGCTGGGACAGTGGGTTGTATCTTTTCAAAGTCCAGAGCAGGATACCAGTGTGGAGATGAAAATAAATGTTTCCCAATCAGCACGTGCCAGAAGAAAATTATAACCTCCTTCTTTTGCATGTGTAGGGATTGCAATCAGATCATATTATATGTTAGTGGTTCCTCTGTCCAATGTTCGGGGGCTTTCCAGCATTTAGCAAGTTCCTCTAATCCTCACCAAATATTTTTCAGAGAGGGAGTCATGTTTCACCATCTTCCTTCCATGTGCATTTATTTGGGTCTATTCCTACATATTTTCAGAATCTGTTAGGACAGCCAAGGAGTCTTCCACAACCTGCACTACTTTTAAAGGAGTTTCCACTATACCTCAAATAATATTTTTCCCATTGAATGATGGCTATCAGGAAGCATATCCAGTACCATCATTTCCCTTTTTATTGTGCCACTTTTGGCACTTTCCATATGCTGCAGGCCTAAAGCCGTTAAACATTAAATCCAATTTGTTGCTGCAGTTGTTGCATGCCTTCACGTAATTTCTGACTATGGCTACCCTAAAGTGAACAGGATTATGGGGTTTTCTTGGCAAGATTTGTTCAGAGCAGGTTTGCCTTTGCCTTCCTCTGAGGATGGGAGAGTGCAACTTGCCCAAGGTCACCCAGCAGGTTTCCATGGCTGTGCAAGGATTCAAACCTTTGTCTCCAGTGTTGTAATCTAATGCTTAAACCATTACACCATGCTGGCTCTAAGTCCAATAACAACAACAACAGCAACAACAACAACAACAACATATTTGATATTCCTGGATTAAAAGAACTGATGGGTCTCCAGATTTGATAAATACAAATACCCATTATCAAATCTAGAGACCCATACTTTCTTTTAATCCAAGAACATCAAATCTTTATGGTAATGTAATATTTAGTCCAGGGGTAGACAACCTTTCCCCTTTAAGGGCTGAGGGACTTCAGCTCCCAGAAGCCTCAGCCATGTTGGCCAATAGCTCCTGGGATTCTGGGAGCTGAAGTCCCTCAGCCCTTAAAGGGGAAAGGTTGCCTACCCCTGATTTAGTCCTTTCTGTGCATAGAAGAGATGTCTGTGTATTATTATTATTATTATTATTATTATTATTATTATTATTATTATTTACCCACCACTCCCCATAGATTGAGGCAGGGGACAACATCAGTTAACAAACAAACAACATCAGTTAAAACATACATCAATTTAAAATGACAAATATTTAAAAGGACATATTAAAACAATCCACATCTAAAATTCATCACAAAATGAACTGTGAATTTAGCAATTTAACATAAATGAACGGGGACTTGAACCCTGTTCATCACAGTGGTAGTCCAACACTCAACCCTACACCATGCTGGATCATGTCTGGAAATACCCACACCAAATCAAGAAATAAACTGATATGTGAGAATAGGGATACATTTGTCTCAATCTGAGGCAATCTTCAGTTTATAAAAGTCTATGAGGATATTAAAACAAAAAGTCAGACAACACTGAAACTGCTAGTGGTGGTAAGACAGAAAATGAGACTGATTAGTCAAAATGTCAAGAAGCAAAACTGCTATTCAATGAGACTTAAGCTACTTCATTTTTTTTTTCCTTTTGGCCTTCAACTCTCTTTTTTATGGTTTCCTGACATTGTAGGAGAGACTAAGGGTCTCTACAGACGGGCCCTTTGGGCCATCCTGGAGGCAGGGATGGGGAGGGGCAGCCGTACACTGGCTGCCTCAGCCCCTCCCCAAAAACGTCCTGACGCCACGTGCCGTTACGTACGGCGCACGGCATTAGGTTGTCCTTCTGGTGCAGCCTTTTGATGTGCTGCACCAAAAGGCGCCCTTTTTGCTGGCTCTGAAAGGAGCAGCAATTTTCTGCTCCTTTCTGAGGCAGCAAAAGGGAGGATTGGGGCCGAGGTGTCCGGCAGCCTCAGCCTCAATCCTCTGCTTCCCAGAGCAGCCCAGGGCCGCCTGTCTGCATCCCCCCTAAATTCAAAATACCTAACAACTGTGTTCATTGCCTTGCTTTTTCTGTTTCCATCTTAACCTTTTGTCTGCTTCTTGTTAACTGGCAGAAATTAAAAGATGCTAGATTTCTTAGAATTCAGCCATTTGGAGTTTTATTTGTAACATTTAAAAGTAAATTCAGGGAGTAAATTTCTTTTAAAATGTATTGTTTAAAATATTTGTTTTAAAATATTGTTAAGCTTTTTTTCAAATTACAATAACATCCAAAATCCATAAAACAGCAATTGCAACCAAAACACACAAAACACACAATGCATGTTTTTGAATAATCTGAAAGCTTGCCTCATCTATTTTGGACATCTTGGTTGGTATCACTGTTTTGTAGATTTTGGATGTCATTGTACTTTGTTGTATGTACAATGCAATTGGATATGTTTCCCTGGATATGTTTTCTATTTTTTCAAGTTACCGTACACGTTTAATTTTAATATATCAAGGCATAATATATGTTGTTAACTGCCATCAAGTTGACTGACTTATGGAGACCCCATGAATGAAAGACCTCCAAGCCATCTTGTCATCAACAGTCCTGGTCTCGCACACACAGGGCCATGGTTTCCTTGATTGACTCTATCCATCTGTAATGAGGTCTTCCTCTTTCCCTACTGCCTTTCCCTACCAACCATTATTGTCTTTTCTAGTGAGTCATGTCTTTTCATGATACATCCAAAGTATACCAATATATACAGCAAGCCAGATTTTATGTTGTTAGATATTGAGGGGTCAGCTATCAGTCCACAAGACACCTTTTCACCCCCAGGTGGGCTGTACCATGCCTAAACATGCAAAAAAGAAGGAAGGACAGAAGTCATCCACAAATGACCAGAGAAGATGGGGAGCTCCCCACATTCCCCCAGAGGGAATACAGGACAGATGGAAGGAAGGACTTTGTCACTCAGCAAAACTGTGGGACTCACTGAAACAAGATACAGTGGCAGCTCCCAGCATGGATGGGATTACAAAGGGAAGACAGAAGTTTTCTGAGGATGAAGCTATGAGTGGCTGTATGTTCTCTGCTCCCTCCATCCTCAGAAGCCCTCACGCATCACTCCCTGGAGAGCATGAGTTAGCAGAGAGGGCTGTTCTGCTTTTGTCTTGTGGGTAGGCTTATTTCCTTTTGGGAGGAACTGGTTCCCTGTTGTGTGGACAGAATGATGGACTGGGTGGCTCTGTGGCCTGATCTTGCCCAGCTCTTTGGGTGTTCTTCTGCATCTTGCTTACTTTTCCCTTCCTGCCACACATACAAATACACCTCTGATTTCAGTGGCACCAGCTGTCTGTACAGGCCAGTCTCAGACAACCCCACAGGAGATTGAAACAGCTTTTTCATTTATTTTATTTCAGGTCAAGGAGGCACTGGGAAGGCTCTAGGGGTACATGGACCACAAAAAACACTTGGGCTGCATATTTAGCTTGTGGGTCACATTTTGCCCAACTCTGCACATGTCATTATGGGCACATCAGATTGAGGCTGAGAGTATGTGACTTGCCTAAGGTCACCCAGTGGGTTTCATGGCTGAGCAGGAATCGAACCCTGGTCTTCAGAGTCACATTCCAACACTCAAACCGCTATGCCATGCTAGCTCTCATCAGCTCTTTAGTTAGCTAAGTATACTTAAGGGCCTTTACAGACTGCCAGAAATAATGCAGATTGAGTCCACTTTAACTGCCCTGGCTCAGTGCTAGGGAATCATGGGAACTGTATTTTATTGTGGCACCAAAGCTCTCTGACAGAGAAGGCTAAATGTCTCAGAAAAAAACTACAATTCCAATGATTCCCTAGCACTGAGCCAGGGCAGTTAAAGTGGACTCAGGCTGCATTATTTCTGGCAGTCTGTAAAGGCCCTAAGTCACCTCTCCTGGTCTGACACACACACCCCCTCAACCAGATGGAAATGTCATTCACATGTGCTTCAGTTGCTAGCAGAATGGACTTCTTTCTCCCCACACAAAATAATTAACTGAAGAGTCTGTGAGAACACAGACCCAGATTTTTTTAAAAAAAAATAAGGGACATATCCTATATACTCAAAGAAGTAAAACTTTGCTTTCCCAGCTCTCAGCTGTACAAAATGCCCTCCCTACCAAAACCTGTCCTCCTGCAGATCTAAATACAACATAAGGAAAATATTCCCTTGGCTTTCTTTAAGCCCCTCTACATTAAGGCCAAGCCTGTGTTTTAATCTCCAGCATTAATGCCACAGCATTAGCTGACTTCATTACTGCTTCCTGTTCTATAGCTCAGTCCTGATCAAAGGGAAATATCCTGCAGTCAACCCCAAGCTCTCTGGAACTAAATGAATAATATTCTGCCTGTGAACAAATTTTCCCAATCCTAACAGTCACCTTGTTATCATTGAACTTTGAAGTTTGACAACTGTTTATTTTTTATACAATATACAGTACTTACTATTTTCTTTTCCCTGTATGTTATGGAGGGGGGTGTTTTTAAAAAGGCTTGCTACTGCTGCCCCTCAATGGTAGCTATTGCAATTGTTTTCTCTTTTTTTAAAAAAAAAATATAACAATTTCCACAAGGAAAGCAAAAGAAATTTTAAAAGCCTATAAGTACAGAATTTGCTCAGTGATGCCTGCTTAACTTCTGCAAACCTCAGAGAAAACTAAGTGCATATAATCAAGCATTGCGTGACAGCTAATGTAAACAATAATCTATAGAGAAACAACAGAAACATCTTTACTGTTGTGTTAAGTCTGGCTTTAATATGTTAACTGATAAAGCAAAAAGGGAGCCATGCAGCATCAGACAAGATGCTTTTGTCAGACCATACACTTGGATTCTCTCTGGTTATAGTTGTAACAGAAAGCAGACTAGACATAGCATCTCTTTTGTGAATGAAACTAAAGAGCAGGATTTTTTTTTTAATTATGCAAGCCACAGCTGCAGGGATGCCTAAACACCCTCAGGATCAGTGAGAGTGGGGAGGGCAACTTTAACTTTTTCTTTCCCTGCTCTCCATAATCCCAACAAAAATCATATCTCTTAAGATACTTGCATTTCAAGGGAAGCCTCCACTATTGTCAGTATACAGCTCAAGCCCAAGGCCAACACTATCTTACAATATGAGCCTGCTTGAGCACTAAGATCCTCAGAGGAAGCACTTCTTTCTATCCCACTGCCTTCACAGGCACATTTGGTGACAACGTAGAAAAGGGCCTACTCTGTGGCTGCTCCCACACTTTGGAAATCCCTCCCTAGGAAAGTTAGGATGGCTCCTGCCTTGTTATCTTTTGGGCAGTAAGGTCAGCAGTTTGAGGCCCAAGTGATGTGTGACAAAGTGAGCCACTCTGTCACTAGTTCCAGCTTCTGCCAATCTAGCAGTCTGAAAGCATGCAAATGCAAGTAGACAAATAGGTACCACTTTGGTGGGAAGGTAATAGCGGTCTGTGCAGTCATGCTGGCCACTTGACCACGGATCATCACTGACAATGCTGACTCCTTTGCCTTAGTAATGGACTGATGAGCACCATCCCCTACAGTCAGACACAAGCAGACAAACTTGTCAAAGGGGGAACCTTTAGCTTTACCTTTTCAAAACTCTTTTTATTTCAGCAAGCCTTTTGGAATTGATTGTTAACAAGAGAAGGGTTTTTATGTTGCTATATCAGCCAGCATGACATAGTGTTTGAGTGTTGGACTATGACTCTGGAGACCAGGGTGTGAATCCTCACTTAGCCATGAAACCCACTGATTGACTCTGACAAGTCACATGCTCTTAGCCTCAGGGGAAGGCAATAGCAAACCTCCTCTGAACAGATCTTGCCAAGAATATCCCTTGATAGGGTCACCATTAATCGGAAATTATTTGGGGGCACATAATAACAACAACAAACTCTTTGTAATCATTGTTTTACAGTAATATTTTACATGGTTTTAATCCTCTTGTTAATTTAACACTGTTTTAATCTCAACGTTTGTATGTTTTTAACCATGTGTGCTTTTATTGTGATTTTATGGTTTTTGTAAGATACCTTGAGTCACAATTTAGGAGAAAAGAAGGATACAAAGTGATGGTGGTGATGATGATGATGATGATCACAAAATTCTTTGGCAATGCCAACAGCAACATGAGAGAGGTTACAGCCCGCGGGCTGTAGGTTGCCGACCCCTGTTCTAGCCTCTAGTCTCCAGTTATTTACACAGACCCCCAGAGTGCCCAAATTTTCACACAGAGTGCCCACACACAGGGTGAAATGTCATTTGGCAAGTGCAATTCCCATTTAGTGAACAGGATGACAAATGAGTTGAAAAACCTAGAGTAGTCCCAATAACTGCTAAGGGTTTCAAATGGCTATCATTTACTTTCACTTTAACTGCATTTACACATTTTTGGTACTTTGACAGCACCAGTTGGCAGGAAAGAATGGACTCTGGTAGACTGCTGAAAAGTTGTGAAGTTTTTGGACCACAGCTCCCAGAACTCACCCCCCCAGCTAGCATGGCCAGAAATCATGCTGTTTGGGGGTGCTAGCAGTAGTCATGCAAAAAAAAAAAAAAGTACATTTGCCAAACTGTCTTTTGCCGACTTTAATATTAGTGCTTCTATAGCTAATGTTGAAAAATCATACCCTAGGTACTAGTATATCTTAACAAAGTAAATGTTCTTGGGCATTACTTCTTTAACAGAAAATTTGGTATCAGAACATGGAAAGGATAGGGACAGATTCCTACACCACAACAAGAAAAGCAGTTCCAACACATTTCACCAAAATCTTCATTCAAAACTAACAATATGTCCATGTGAAATGAAACAGCCATGTCAAGCAAGCCTTGAATATGTAAACTAGGGGTCGACAACTTTTTTTGCCGACGGGCCGGGGGGGGGGAAGAGGCCCGGCGCTGCCACGGGGCCCCCCCAGGAGGGCTCCCTTGACCGCGCCGGGCCTCCGAGAGGCCCAGCGCCACTGCAGGGGTCCTCCGAGGCGGCATTTTGGATTCCAAAATGGCATCCCGGAGTCTCGCGAGACCTTTCCCGCGATGGGAAAGGTCGTGCGAGACTCCAGGTGCCATTTTAGAATCTAAAATGGCGCCCCAGAGGACCCCCCGCGGCCGCAAAAGGTGGCGGCGGCAGCAGCGGCAGGACCGGGCAGGGGCCGGTCCGAAGGCCTCCGTGGGCCGCACCCAGCCCGCAGGCTGTAGGTTGCCAACCCCTGATGTAAACAAATACATTTTGAACTTCTTTCAAAATGTATCCAAGGATGACTTTTTCTTTACTAGTCTCCACTATTCATATGGATCTGTGCTTTAACCTGGTGGGTGAGTGGTGAAGCAAACTTACCTACACTCCCCTTTTCTCTCTATTTTAATGTTTATACATGCTCACTTAGATTCTGGAGGCAGCTGCTATTTCCTTGCCTGTTGTAGGCAGGCACATAGCTACAGTAGAATCGATGGAATAAAATCTCAGTCTTTCCTGCTCAAGCTTTGTTTATTGCATTGTTTACTGAGACACACTATTGCATCTTGACACCAAAAGCCTGTGTTTCTTCCAGTGCGAATGCTGCTAAAAATGTCAAGCTAGACAGAAGACGTGGAAGAGGAAGAAGAAAGCTGCTCAAGTGTACAAAGACTTTGTAAAAAGAAACTTCATTGTCAGAGACTTTACCAAGTCAGGTATACAGCCGGTCCTCCACATTTGTGGCTTTGACTTTTGTTAATATGATTATTCATTGATTTGATTAATATGCTCTCTCTAGGAAACTCTAAGCCAGGGGTAGGCAACCTTTCCCCTTTAAGGGCCGAGGGACTTCAGATCCCAGAATCCCAGAAGCTATTGGCCAACATGGGACTATTGGTCAACATGGCTGAGGCTTCTGGGAGCTGAAGTCCCTCGGCCCTTAAAGGGGAAAGGTTGCCTACCCCTGCTCTAAGCCCTCCAGTACAACTCTATGGTCAATGTCCACCAGACGTCACACTAGAGGACCAAGAGATTCCAAGAGAGAACACTTCTTTAGGTATCTGTATGTCCTCCGGTGCAATTATATGGTCAACTTACAGTAGATATTGACCACAGACCTGCACTGGAGGACCTAGAGATTCCTAGAGAAGTGTTCTTTCAGGCAAAAGAAAAGTAGGGTTTTTATTTGTAGTTTTTCCACTTTCGCAGGGGTCCTGTGCCCCTAACCCCAGCAAATGTGAAAGACCCACTGTACTGTATATGTATGTATATTCAAGAAATGGCACCATTATGTCCTTGTCCTCCCTGCCCACCCATTCCAAATGCGCAGAATACATCATATGCAATCACAATCTGGTTATGTTATGTTTGTTGCATGCAATATTATTTCTTCATGTTGCATTTGAAGGACGAAGCTCTGAGATCTGCTGAGGAGACCCTTCTCCCTGCTCCACCACCCTCACAGGTATATTAAGTGAGAATACAGGAGAGGGCCTTCTCAATGGCTGCCCCAAGACTCTGGGACTCTCTTTTCAGAGATGTTGGACTGGCACACTCCCTACTTTCTTTTCACAGACAAGCAAAGACTTTTGTATTCTGACACACATTTGATAAGTGATTCTATAAGGGCTATCTTATACAATGCGGTGGATATTACTCATTGCTGAGCTGGTGAGTGTATGGGGCTAAGCAGATGGCGCAAAGCACCGTCTTCAGAGCAAGGAAGGGGAGGGGCAGCCACACGCTGGGCGCCCCAACCCCTTCCCCAAAACGTCCTCGGAGCAGCCGGCCCTCCGCACGGCCGGAGCTCCGAGGATGCCCTCCCGCTGCTGTGTCCACACACGCTGCAGCGGAAGAGTCGCTGAAGGTGCGCTGGCAGCCTTTTGCGGCGCACCTTCAGCGATTTGTGGAAGGAGTGCTATTTTAGCGCTCCTTCCAGGGGCAGCGAAGCTGCGCCGTGGGGCCGAGGAATGGGGATGCCTCGGCCCTGATCCGCAGCTTCCTGGGGCGACCCCGTGCCACCCGTCTGCTTCCCCCCTATGTGTGCTTTAATAATATATGTTTTAACCTGGTTTAATTTTTTTTGTGTACCTGTTTGTGTTTTAACTATTGTGTCTTGTAGAATTTTAACAATTTTTTAAAATCATTGTAAAGCACTTTGAGTCCCAGTCTGGGAAAAAGGTAGGATAGAAATAACAACAACAACAGCAACAATAACAACCCAGATGCCAATTCTGCCCACACATGTACTCAGGAAATGTCAGCACAGGACCTAATCACATAACCCATAATATTAGAGGCACTTTCAGTTGCTCATTATCTAATGTGATATATGTCACCTCATCACAAGTTTTGCACTTCCATGGCTATTCATATAGTCTGATTATAAAGGTCTTCCTGGGCATCAATTCACCCCATACATTTGAAGAAAACTGATCAAGTCTATGAAAGCTTATGCTAAGGGCCTTTACAGACTGCCAGAAATAATGCAGCTTGAGTCCACTTTAACTGCCCTGGCTCAGTGCTAGGGAATCATGGGAACTGTAGTTTTTTCTGAGACATTGAGCCTTCTCTGTCAGAGAACTCTGGTGCCACAAAAAACTACAGTTCCCATGATTCCCTAGCACTGAGCCAGGGCAGTTAAAGTAGACTCAAGCTGCATTATTTCTGGCAGTCTGTAAAGCCCCTTAGTCTCAAAGGTGCTGCAAGAGTCCCCTGCATACTGATATTCCAGACTAACATGACTACTTCTCTGAACAACAACAATTTGTGTCTATTGTAAAAGCTATGTAGCATGATTTATAATATTTTGGGGTATTTGCATCCTTGCAAAATTTCACTAAAAGGCTGAGGGCTACTAGACATTTCGAAACGTCAAAGGAAGCAAGAGAAAATGCAAAAGGGCCCTGGGTGAGGAAGAAGTCACACCCATTTAGCTTTGATTGTAGCATTACCTGAATCATCACATGTCCTTGGGCCATTGTTCCTTTCTCATGGGAACTTCACCTAGTGTTCCAAAGGTCATTGTGACCTCTTAAGAACATGCTGGCTCTAGACATGAAAATATGGAGATCCCAAATACAGCATGGAGTATGCAGGGTGTACTAACACACATGGCACAGTGGACATTCAACAAAGGTCCAAAACACACTGCAAAAATAATCCAGTTTGAGACTGCTTTAACTGCCCTGGCTCAGTGCTAGGGAATCCTGGGAATTGTAGTATATTGTGGCACCAGAGCTCTCTGACAAAGGGCCTCTGCAGCCTTCAAAAATATTGTCTTGGCGTATAGGCTTTTGCAGCTTGAAAACAGCAGAGGAAAAGAAAGTATATGCACAAGAGATATTGTAATGAACAGTGTCAGAGAGGTTGGAAAGGGCAACTGGCCATGATAGTTGGGGATTCTAACAATGGAGTTTATCACACGGGGAAATCCCGTGCAGAAACGAGATTTAAAAGATGGGGAAACCCGCAAAAGCGGGCAGGTTTTCACACACATTGCTGTTAAAATGTGGTTAACCCGAACGGAAAGTAGTCAGAAACTGCTTCTTTTTACTTTTGGGATTTTCGAATCCCAGCTTAGTCATGTAAATCCACTGGGTGACCTAGGATAAATCACACTCTCTGAGCCTCAGCAAATGGCAACAACAAACTCCCTCTGAAGAAACTTACCAACAGGGAGTTAATCCCATGCCAAGAAGCTTCTTCCCAGGTTCTGTTGGCATTTTTAACACTAACAGAAGAACTTTGCTTGTTTGCCACCCTCAATGGTTTCTTTCTTTTGCATTGTGCTCATGGCACATTTTAATGCACATGGCACTTTAAATAAATATATTTAAAGTTTCCCAAAATAACAGCAGAAAAACATAAATAAAAAAGAGTCTCATTTGAAAAATGTTCACAGCAGAATTCGCAAACAAGATAGAAAAACAGATATGCCTAAAATGTACTATTACTTGACTGATATAATGGTACTTGAGCAGCAGAGAATGGAGAAAACACTTAAGGTCAACAAGCAACATCTATAGTGGTTGAGTATGAGGCAATCTCTCCATGTCTTTTTGTAACTTTTCTTGGTTTTTAACCCAAACACTTGTCCCTCGCAACTTAAATCAGGTGCATGTCATGCCCTTCCTGGACAAGGACTCAGAGGACTTGGAGGATGAGTCAGAACGTCCTCCGGACCATGAGCCTATGGCGGAGGAGACCTAGCCTGTCCCTAGCAGCTCTGCTTTGCCAACTCCCGCAGAGTCTCCAGCAGAGTCTGTGGTGTCTCAGGAGGTCGCATCACAGCCAAGCCTTCCATCAACAGAGTCGTCGGAAATGGAGGAGGATTGGGGACTGTGCCTACCTTTAGTAAGTGTCAAGCCAAAAGGGCGGGCCTCAGGCACTCGAGGAGGCTTTATGAAAAATGCCAAAGTAATCAAGGTGATCAGCCCCAGATGAACTCTGGCAGCTTGGGGATTTAAGCAAGTGTGGAAACACTGCCTCAGTGCCAGAGGTTATCTGAGCTTCCTGGCAAAAGCCTCTGGCTCTGGCTCTCCTTGTTCTGTGCCTTGAACCTTGACTCTTGACTATCCTGGACTCCTGGTATCCTTGACCTTCGGACTGCTGACGACTCTCAGACTTCTGCATCCCTGGACCTCAGACTGCCTTGTCTCTCAGCTACTCTGCAACCCTCGACCTACGGACTGTGTTTGACTCTTCGCTGACTGCCCCTTCGGATTGGTAACGAGGACTTAGTTTGGGGGACTCCCCCTTGCCTTGGCTATCAGCCCAACCGCTGGCTTTCCAGGACAGTGCACATAATTTTGCCACTGGCTCAATTCAAGCCTGCCAAAAAATGGTTTGCAGAAGCAGGTTGTGGCATAGTGGTTAAATGCCTGTACTGCAGCCACTCAATCACAAACCACAAGGTTGTGAGTTCAATCCCAGCCAGGGACTCAGGGTTGATTCAGCCTTTCATCCTTCCAAGGTTGCTAAAATGAGTACCAGGCTTGTTGGGGGCAATTAGCTTACACATTGTAAACTGTTTAGGGAGTGCTTAAGTGCACTGATAAGCGGTATAGAAATGTACTTGCTATTGCTATTGCTATTTATAAATAACAAGTTACTTGTACATTTTTATGATAACCAGCCGTTTTTGGGGCAGGGAAGGGGAGGGGCAGCCGCACAATCGGCGCCCCAACCCCTTCCCCAGCTCGTCCTCAGAGCAGCCGGCCCTCCGCACGGCCGGACCTCCCGCCGCAGTGTTCGCACACGCTGCGGAGGAAGAGTGGCCGAAGGTGCGCCGCAGCCTTTTGCGGCGCACCTTCGGCGACTTGTGAAAGGAGCACCAATTTGGCGCTCCTTTCAGGGGCGGCGAAGCTGCGCCGTGGGGCCGAGGTGTGGGGATACCTCGGCCCCGCAGCGCAGCTTCCCGGGGCGGCCCATGGCCACCCATCTGCTTCCCCACCAAGTTATAATAGGATAATGGCTGAAGAAGGAAAAACTTCATTCCTTTTATAGTACAATTGTACTTTTTGTTATTTTCTGTATGTATAGAAGTGTGGCCCCACTAAATGTGTTGCAGGAATATCACATGTCCTGGAGTTGTGTCTCCTGATGTTAAGAGAAAAACTAAAAAGTAACTATTATAATAACCAGTAACATTTTAGAAACTATACTGCCACTTTAAATTGGAATTTGAACTAACTTCTTTAGTGCTCTTGAACCTATAACTACAACTGAATATTTTCTTGAAGTAACTTCCCAAGGCCAAGTGCTAATATTTACAACAAAAACCATGCTGTTACGCTTCACACCACACAATGTGTCAACTGTGGTTCAAGCTTCTTATATACTGTACTTTCATTTTCTGGCTTTCTAAACTCAGGGCCTCGGCAGACAGCTAATTGAGCTGTCTTCCGGGCCTGGAAGAGGAGGGGCAGCCGCACAAGCAGTGCCCCTTCCTCTTCCTGAGGTCGCCCTCGGAGTCGCCGGCCCTCCGCACGGCCGGCGCTCCAGGGATGACCTCACGCCGTGGCGACCGGACGCGCTGCGGCGTTTGAGTCAGAGAAAGTGCGCCCGCTGCTTTTAGGGCGCACTTTCCCTGACATCTAAAAGGAGCACCAATTTAGAGTTGCCGGAGGAGCGCCGCGGTGTGGAGGCTGAGACGCCCTGGTCTGCAGAGGGGGTCAGTTTAGAAAAATCACTCCTGCTCTTCATAGTGTGTCATCTTCTACCAGAAAGGTGATAATCACTGCTTGTCAAATCAGACATTACATCAAATGTTTAAGGCAAATTATGGTATGGCAAACCTATTTCAAACCACCATTTCCAATTTCGGTTTGGTAGCTGCTCACAAACCATTGTCTATTTCAGACATCTCAGAAGCCCATCTTTAATTGTGTTTTAGTGTAATAAAACTGAGGTAAAGATTCCCTGGTGTTTTTAACCAGGATAGCTGCTATTCCAAATATGTTTAGCTGGATCCATCATAACACTCTAAGGAATTTTGTGAAAAGAATGGTGGGAAACCGAATTTTACTGTAAAGAGCACTTTCACACTTGAGGCTTTAAAGCCTTCAATTATGCTGCTTAATGTCATTGAGCATTTTGATCAACACAGATTTTACATTTGTATATAGACCTGATTGGTACAAGAGTTGCAAAGCATAGCCAATTTTTATTTATGCATCATCAGGTCATTAGTGTTAATTTGCATCACAGTCTTATAATGAAGATGGTAAGAGAAACCAACCTTCCCATTTCCCATTTCCTAGCACCTTCTGCAGCAAACACAAATAAGTATCCCAAACTGTTCTTTTCTTGAAGCACCCTCTACACTAGTTATTTTGATAACATCACGTCAACCTTTCATCCCTACAAATGTGTTGGATTACAGCTCCCATTATTCCCCAACCATATAATTACTGAGATACTATGCAGGCAGGTAAACCCTATTTTTGGAAGCTCCTGAACAAAGTCAGGGTCATTCTTTTGCTCTGTATATAATAAAGGATTTAGAGAAGAAGGATTAGTAGTGACTATAGATAATGTCTGATAATTAAGGCCTACAAAGAATATTGAACTTAAAAGGTAATCCAACAAAATATTAAGAGGAATGTATATTCTCTACAGTTCACACATTTTCTCTCTCAATCAGTCAATAATTTATTACAGTTATAGACTAGCACAAAAAGAAAAAAGACTATTTTATATTACTTCTAGCAATGGGACTTCCTCAGAGAGATGAGTCTCAGCAACAATTCTTTCAATTACTAATCACAAAGCTAAGTATATAGAATATGTCGATGATGGGAAGTATGCACTATGACAAAGAGATGTCTTCTGCCACTTAAGGAAGCACCTCTTCTAAATATATACTAAACATATTAATTAGTTCGACCCTCTGTCTACAAAAAGAAGCTTTGAAAAGAAAAAACAAAGTCCAAAACACAGTGTAAAAAGAATCCATTTTGAGACCACTTTAACTGCCCTGGCTCAATGCTAGGGAATTCTGGAAACTGTAGTTTTGTGAGACATTTAGCCTTCTTTCCCCCTTTGCAGATGGCGCAAAGCGCCGTCTTCAATCCCAGGAAGGTGAGGGGCAGCCGGACGTCAGTCGCCCCAACCCCTTCCTGAGGACGTCATCGGAGTGCCTGTCGTTGCACATGATTGGCGCTCCGATGATGTCCTTCTGGCTCAGTGTCCAGATACGCTGAGCCAGAAGAGACGGCAAAGAGGCGTGCGCCGCCTCTTGTGGCGCCCTTTCTGCACCTTGCGGAAGGAGCGCTATTTTAGCGCTCCCTCCAGGGCCGGGAAAAAGAGTAAATCGGGGCCGATGCGTGTGGCAGCCTCGGCCCCAATCTGTGGTTTCTCAGGGCGGCCCATGGCCGCCCATCTGCAGAGGCCCTTTGTCAGAGAGCTCTGGTGCTACAATAAACTACAATTCCCAGGATTCCCTAGCACTGAGCCAGGGCAGTTAAAGCAGACTCAAACTGGATTATTTTTGCAGTGTGTTTTGGACCTTCGTTGAATGTCCACTGTGCCATGTGTGTTAGTACACCCTGCATACTCCATGCTGTATTTGGGATCTCCATATTTTCATGTCTAGAGCCAGCATGTTCTTAAGAGGTCACAATGACCTTTGGAACACTAGGTGAAGTTCCCATGAGAAAGGAGAAATGGCCCAAGGACATGTGTTGATTCAGGTAATGCTACAATCAAAGCTAAAAGGGTGTGATTTCTTCCTCACCCAGGGCCCTTTTGCATTTCCTCTTGCACCAAGAAACAAAGGAAGTCTCATCGCATTAAAGTAGCAAGACAGCTCTTTCTGTCTAGTCCCTGTCCTACTCCCAGCCAGCTTCCTTAGCCATCCACCCTGGGATTATCCGCATTCAATCACTGTTTTTGATGCTCTAAAGCAGGGGTCAGCAAGGTTTAGGTACCTGGGGCCGGTTGCTGATCCCCAGGTCTTCCGCCGGGCTGGGGGGTGAATGGTGGCGCCGCAATGCATGGCGGCATCGAGGGTCGGTGGTGGCAGGGATTGGCGGGGGTCGGGTGGCGGGGGTCGGCGGGCCGGGTGCGGCCCATGGGCCATAGGTTGCCCACCCCTGCTCTAAAGTTAAAGCCATCAACCAATCCAGAATCCTATTGTCGATTTCTGGGGAAGGGAACAGATCTTTGTTTTGTTGCTAGAGATAGCAACAACAAGACTTCCTCTTGGGCAGGTCCCAGAGGGTGCTGCTCGGGGGCAGCTGCTCGGCAAAAAGAGAACTCACCTGTGGTGTTCCACAAGGTGCCATCCTGTCCCCAATGTTATTTAACATCTATATGAAGCCGCTGGGTGAGATTATACGGAGTTATGGAGCTGGGTGTTATCAGTACACTGATGACACCCAGATCTATTTCTCCATGTCTCGTTCGTCAGCCTCGAATTCCGACGGTGTCTCCTCACTCAATGAATGCCTTCGGGCAGTAATGGGCTGGATGAGGATAAACAGATTGAAGCTGAATCCGGACAAGGTGGAGGTGCTTATCGTAGCGGCCCCGAAACCAAGAATTGGGCTGCAACCTCCAGTCCTGGATGGAGTCACACTCACCTCCAGTGACTGTGTTCGCAGCTTGGGGGTGCTCCTTGACTCGTCGCTCCTGATGGTGAATCAGGTGAATGCAACAGTCAGGAGCGCCAGTTATCAGCTTCGGCTGATACGCCAGCTGCGCCCTTTTCTGTAAGTAAGGGATCGCGAGACTGTTGTGCACACGCTGGTAACCTCATGTCTAAATTTCTGTAATGTGCTCTACATGGGGTACCCTTGTGCTTGGTTCGGAAACTGCAATTAGTACAGAATATGGTGGCCAGAATAGTGTCGGGAATATCTAGGAGGGACCATATTACTCCAGTACTAAGATCCCTCCACTGGCTGCCTATTAGTTTCCGGGCCCAGTACAAGGTGTTGGTTATTACCTTCAAAGCCCTAAATGGCTTGGGTCCAAACTATCTCTGGGACCACCTTCTCCCTTACAATCCTCCCTGCGCACTCCAGTCTTCTGGGAGGAATTTGCTGCAGCCACAAAGCTTTCGACTACCTCCCAGAGGGCTTTCTCTGTAATTGCCCCCAGACTATGGAACGGCCTGCCGGACGAGATCCGCCAATTGACATCTTTAGACAGCTTTAAAAAAAACTGTCAAGATGGATCTCTTCCGGCAGGCCTTTCTAGGATAGATTACGCCGGCCTCGGGAACTTTTTTCAGAGAGTTCTCCTAGAGTCTCCCTTAATGTGGTATAATGCCGCCGTTTTTCTTTCTTTTTCTTTTTCTTTGTTATTACTATTGTTGCAGCTAATTGCTGCATCCCTATTCTGTTTTGGCTTTTAACTTCTATCTGATTTAATATTCTTTTAACGGGGGGTAGGGACAGGATTGGGATGTATTGTATTTTAACCTTGTTAGCCACCCCGATTGATCCTAGAGGGGTGGGGTATAAATAAATTTTATTATTATTATTATTATTATTAAGTACATTTCTATACCACTTATCAGTGAACTTAAGCACTCCCTAGGCAATTTACAATGTGTAAGCTAATCAATTTATCTTATCTTACAATATGTAATTATCTTACAATTATCTTACAATGTATAAGATAATCAAGCACAATCCTAGAGGCTAGCTATTAGATATAAATACTAGTCCCCAAACCTAGCTTCCTTGCACAGCAGGAATACACCCAGGCACACATAGTATGTACACCATTCCCCCCCTCAATCTGTGCTTTGTGTACACAGAGAGCTTCTTCCACTCAATGTGTTACCCTCAGGCCCCAGTCTGAGTCGCTCCTGCTTTCCATGGTCTACTCTTTGGAAAAGTAATTATTACCCTTCTTTGCATCCCTCAAACTCTGCTATCCAATTTCCATATTCCCATTTCAGTTAGCTCTGAATGATGTATCTGTTTGAATTACTACCATGTGACTGATTGCACTCTTGTATATTTCCAAATAAAACCTTCTTAATTCACCCAGACTTGGTGTTCTTCTCAGTGAATACTGGTATACATAGATGCCAACGGTTCTAAAGTTAGCCGCTCTCTTACAAAGCTTAAGCTAATTTCCCCAACATTTAAAGTGAAACTGATGGTTGGTGGGGACCTCCAGCCCTCCCCCACCTTTCTTTGGTTAACATGTGGCCCACAGATTATGTTCAGTGGACACTGCTGAGAGTACTAAGTATCTTCCTTTCTCTACAAACAGCTTTTTAACCACAGTTAAATAGTGTTATGCTTGTCATAACCCTAAAAAATGAGAGTTTTAACAAGCACTCCAATTAGCACATGCGCTGACAGTTTAAACCAAAGGCAAGACACAGACATTCACACACAGAACTCTAGGCTGGTGCATTATTTCTAAGCATTGTTTACAATCTTTTATAACCTCCAACATTGTCTGTCAAAATAAGGTTCTAAGTGATGACAGCCAATCATGGGAATAAAACACACCACCCACTAAGCATTACAACCATCCATTCTGGTGAAAGACTGAGAAACCAGGTGATGCTCCTTTTTCTGGATATCCAACTCTTCCCCAAAAAGAAGCAGCAAAATACTGCACTGATATTTCGGAATTCACTAACCAAAAGATGTCCCAATCACTATAAATGAGAGCTATTCTGTAACTGGTGAACTTGGAATCAGGCTGAAGGCTGTCCCAAGAAACAAAGCTTGAGAAAGAACAGATTCTTCTCTTTCCATCTTTTTCAATCTTATCCCAAGCAACAGTTATATATCTGATAATGAAATGCCACATGCAAGAACCATTATGTCAACTGCATAGAGTCGTGTATCACTGAACCAAAAACCTCAGCCAGAACTGGGTCCCTGGATCATTTTCAAAGTCACCTGCTCTCACAAATCAAAGACAAAGACAATAACAGCAATGTTCCCTCACCATACAAACTCCAGTGTCTCCATCAAGATAGCAATACTACAAACAGAAAGAGATCCAGTCAGTCAATACATGTTACTTGCCCCTTAGCCCCAAAGCAAGCAAAGAAAGGGTTCTTATCAGTGCTTGGAAAAGTTGGACTACAGTTCCCAGAATCTCCCATGGCTAGGCTGATTGGGGGTTTCTAGGAATTGTAGTCCAGAGGAGGATGACTAAAATGATGAAGGGTCTGGAAACCATGCCCTATGAGGAGAGGCTTAGGGAGCTGGGAATGTTTAGCCTGGAGAAGAGACACTTAAGAGATGACATGATAGCCCTGTTTAAATATTTGAAGGGGTGTCATATTGAGGACGGAGCATGCTTGTTTTCTGCTGCTCCAGAGAATAGGGCTCAGAACAATGGATGCAAACTATAGTTAGTAGTTGACTGGTTAGTAGTTGACTGGCATGCCCCTGGTTAGTAGTTGACTGGCATGCCCCTTCATCTCCACTCCCTGGGAGGGGACAAGGTAGGGTACACAAGAGGAAACTGAGAAAAGGAGAAGCATACAGACCCAGCAATACCATTATCTATTTAAAAGAAGAAGAAGGCAGAACTACAATGCAGGCTCCATGTTTTGAGGAACCTATCATATGTCCTTACTACTGCAACCGATTTGTCTCCTCTGACACACTGTCACCGCTCCACACACTGACATCCCCACCTGGACCCCTTTTCTCAATCAGAGGGCATATGGGCATGGATAGGTTACAGCTCCTCCTCTTTTCTCTTATTACTAGTTACAGTTGCAAAGAAGACAGGTGAACAGACTGCAAAAAGGAAGAGAAAGAACAAAAAGCTATTAGGTGCTGGTGAGTCTTGACAGTTTCCCAACAATGTTGGCTCACCGGTGCCAGCTCTGCATAAGACACAGATGAGGAAATGGGGAAGACTGATACACACATTTTTATGTGGAAGAGAAGAGAGAACCAGGATGGAATCTATTAGTCTTTATCCCTGCCAAAAATACCACATGCAAACAAATATTCATGCACACAGAAGAACACAGAGCACACATTATGCATAGAAACAGAGATAAAGGAAAGAACCTTTCAACATGCACCCACCTCTTCTGCATGGCAGTAGTGATGGAGGAAATGCACACACCCACTCCTCATGGCAACAGAGGGGAGTTACGTGTTTCCTCTCTCTGTTGCCATGCACATACTCTGTATGTATTTATCCACGTGATGCACTCCCCAGTCATCATTTAGCATGTAAAAGACCATTTTTTCCTGTTTTTCCCCATGAATTGGCAGGGTTAGCTGATATAAAGCAGAAAGTGCATATGTGTTCAATGTTCTAAGCAACACATGCAGGCAGCTATTTTTGAAAGACTTTTGGAATCAAAATAAAGCTAAATATAATGGAGAAAAAGGCAGTGATTTATACATAACATAGGAAGGCTAGCAGCAAAGGCTACTTCACACATTTACTTTTTCCATTACATAAGTGTAGGCATTGTGTTACATTGGAATGGCTGCAGGTGAGGCTTTCCTTCTGCAGAGGTGTGGAATGAAGTTTAGAAATGCATTTGCTTGCCAGAATGTAGAAAGTGTACCCACAAAATTGCCAATGTGCCTGCAAGCTGTACACACAAACAAGCTGTCACACAGGTTCAAGAAATGATAACCAATCAAGTCCAGAACACACAACCCAGGAGCACTGGGTAAGGGACCAGGTGATGTTTCAATGCCTGTTTGTTCATGGACAGCGTAAGGAATCTGCACCAACACAAAGACAGTACTTATATTTCTAAGAAAGAAGAGTCTGAAGCCTATCAAGTATTGCTGCCTTACAAATATTTCTCTGTAAGACCCAGTGCCATACTGGCTGGTTAGTTTAGACTATTTTCATGTGTGGGCAAGACACATTTCCAACACAATGACAACTATAGCATTTGATAGGTATATACAGTCAGCCCTCCATATCAACACATTTTTTATCCACAGATTCAAGCATCCACAGATTGAAAATATTACAAAAACATAAATTCCAAAAAGTAAATCTTGATTTTGGCATTTTATACATGGGACACCATTCTACTATGTCATTGTATTTAATGGGACTTGAGATCCAAGGATTTTGGTACACACAGGGAGGTCCTGGAACCAAACCCCAGCAGATACCAAGGGTCCACTGTATATGCCTCCCTTGTTGTTAGTCCTGCCACTGAGTTCCAAACAATACACACTATGAGACAATTTGCTCATTCCTGAGATATACTGCAGATCAAACCCAAACCCATATAAGGCATGGAGCAGTCCTCAGGCCTGAAGATAAGGCACTCTATGTGTGCTCGGAGACACTCTCATGGCTATGACACCATTGCAGTTTCAAAGTGTTAGCTGATTGGGGAGGGATGTCAGGCTCATTTTTTTCTACTTTTAACAGTAGCTTGATTAACTGAAATCAGCAAAATCAGGAGTTTTTCAAATCATTGAACACAAACATAAACACAAACTAAAGCAGCTACTTCGGGTAGCTTTTTTGGGGTACCATGAGAGGGTGGCAAATTGTGTAGTCATTATTGTTTAGTTATCAAAATGTACTGTTACTGTATTTTTACTGCCATGGATGGAGAGGTATGCTTGTGGATTCTCTGGCACAGGTATCAAATTAAATTGGCTGAGCCCTTTGGTATTATCCCCTCTAACCTGAAGGGAACAGAACTTCATTTTATGCACTATACCAGGCAGCAAACCGTCTTGCAGTAATCTTTCCACCTGACAATATCAACCATATAGAGGGAAATAGCCCTTTCACACTACAGTCGACCCTCCGTTCTCGCGGACTTGGAGTCCACGTCCCTCGCCCATTTGTGGGCAGCAAATGGAGGGGGAACAAAATGGGGCACGTGCCCGTGGTGCATGCCTTTGGGCACCCACTGCCATTCAAGCCAATGACACTTGAATATTGGCATTTTTCTGTTTTCATGGGGGAGGTCTGGAACGGATCTCCCGCAAAAACAGAGGGGTGACGGTATACTGTTATAGCACTATGATTCCACTAAGTGCCATGGCATCATTCTATGGAATCCTGGGGTTTGTAGTTTGGAGAGGCACTAGAGCTTTCTGCCCAAGAATTCTAAATACCTCTCCCTAAATGTCAAATCCCAGGATTCCACAGAATGGAACCATGGCATTTAAAGTGGAATCATAGTGCTATAACTGTGTAGTGTGTAAAGACCCTTAGATCCTGATTGCACAAAAAAACAAAGCTGAAACAGAACCAGAGAGTGGTGGCTTTCTCCATGCCTTACCACATGACATCATAGTGGTTCAGTTCTCTTCCTGCGGGATACGATTGTACAGATGAGTCTTTTTTTCTAGACAGAAAAATCTGTTCAACAAAACACTCATTTTGACAACCATCTCCCGCAGGAAGAGAACTGAAGTACTATGATGTAATGTGATAAGGCATGGAGAAAGCCACTACTCTCCAGCTCCATTTTGGCTCTTGGTCTATCACAAACTAAAATAAAAAGGAGTTCACTTCATGGCACTGAACAGGAAGGCTGGTTTCACTATGACGTAAGGAAAGAGACTGTTTCAGGCACTAAATTCTGGCTATCAAGAAAGAGCAGAGGTTGCCAGTAATTTCATTGATAGTTTTTGTTATCTATACTACTAAGAACAGTGAGAAGTGCCTATAGGATAGGCTGCTTCCTATGCCAAAATAATATGACTGATTTGTAGTGCTATGACCCTGACTTGGGTCCATATGGAGGTCACTATTTGCCACTCTGATAGAAAACACACTGCAGAAATAATCCAGTTTGGGGCTCTTTAGCTGCCCTGGCTCAGTGTTAAGGAATCCTGGGAATTGTAGTTTATTATGGCACCAGAGCTCTCTGACAGAGAAGACTTAGGGCCTTTGCAGACTGCTAGAAATAGTGCAAATTGAGTCCGCTTTAACTGCCCTGGCTCATTGCTAGGGAATCATGGGAACTGTAGTTTATTGTAGCACCAGAGCTCTCTGACAGAGAAGGCTCAATGTCTGAGAAAAAAATACAGTTCCCATGATTCCCTAGCACTGAGCCAGGGCAGTTAAAGCAGTCTCAAACTGGATTATTTCTGCAGTGTGTTTTGGGCCTCTGTCTCAATGCCTTAGATTTTCCTAGCTTATACAGATTTACCCAGACTTTTGCAACCAGAGAAATCATGTCACATGAGCAAGGCTCTAGTCCACAGCAAAAAATCCTAAGGGTGCCACAAAGGTTCCTTTTTCATGCTGTTGTTAAAAGAGCCAAGTAAAATATCTGGGGTTGTTGTTCCCCTCCTACCAAGACTTGGTAATTCTATTTATATTCCTTGGAGATGTTGTCACATGGGGGCTAAACTAAAGGCACTGCCCCCACAAATGAGAATTTTTCCTCTCCAAATGAAATGTTCCTTTAGTCCACAAATATTTAGCATTTCAGTAACTTAAAACTTTAGAAGTCCAGTCTGGGCATCCAAAGAAAAGGGGCATTCTCCTTGGGAATGAGAACATGGCAAATAAGAGCACAGGAATCACTGAATCATAGAGTTTATCACACGGGGGAAATCCCGTGCGAAAACGGGGGCTTTAAATTAGAAAAAAAAAACAATGCAAAAGCGGTAATGATTTCACACGACGTCGTTGTTAAACTGATGTTAAAAGGAGGTTAATCTGAACGAAAACCCCTCATTTACACTTCTTTTTACTTTCGAAAAAACCCGAAAGTAAAAATGAGGGGTTTTCATTCGGATTAACCTCCTTTTAACAGCGCTTTCACATTTTCACACAGGGCAGAACAGGAGAAATCCCGTTCATTAAAAGCTTCCGCTTTTGCGGCTTTTTTTTTAAAGAGCGATTTTGCACAGGGCTCCCCGTGTGATAAACTCCATAGAGTGTGAAGAGATCAAAAGGGCCATCAAGTCTAACCCCTGCCATGCAGGAAGATACAATCAAACCACTCCAAACAGATGACCATCCAGCCTCTGTTTAAAAGTTTCCAAAGAAGGAGACTCCACCACACTCCAAGCTGTTACTGTCAGGAAGTTCTTCCTAATGTTGAGGTGGAATCTCTTTTCCCGTAGCTTGCATCCATTGCTCTGAGTCATATTTTCTGGAGCAGCAGAAAACAAGCTTGCTTCATCCTCATTATAACACCCCTTCAAATATTTAAACAGGGTTATCCTATCACACCTTAAAGTTCTCTTTTCCAGGCTAAAAATACCCAACTCCCCAAGTCAGTCCCCACAGGGCATAGTTTCCAGATATTTCACCATTTTGGTCGCTTTCCTCTGGACAAGCTCCAGGTTGTCAATATCATTCTTGAACCATGGCACCCAGAACTGGACACAGTATTCCAGGTGAGGTATTATCAAAGCAGAACAGAGTGGCACTATTCCTTCCCTTGAGCTAGAGAAGACACTGCTATTGATACAGCCTAGGATCATATTGGCATTTTAAGCTATACTGTATTCCCATGGAGTCTAGACATTTTAGTCAAAAAATTGACCCAAAAAAACTGAGTCGACTTATCAATGTAAGTCAATGTAAGTATTGTACTTTAACTTTTATAAAAAAGGAACTATCCCCTAGTGAAAGGCGAGAGTGATCGCACCCCCTTTACTCTCTCATCCATTCAGCCTTTAGAGTGAGGACAAAGTTATGCCTCCTGGAATTGTGTAAATTATTCGGCATTTTTTCCTTTGCTTTATCCTTTAGATTTTTTGTTATATGCCCTTAGGTTTTACCCTTGACTTATCTACGGGTCATACCAAAATCCATAATTTTGACCCCAAAACCTGTCCTCAACTTATACATGAGGTTGACTTATATATGGTAAGCATGGATGGTTTTCAGTGTCCTATCCTCTGCAAGGGTAATACCAAAATCCATAATTTCAATGAGAAGGCAGTGCTTTCATGGGGGAGATGTCAATGCCCTCATTTTGCCCTCATCCTCCTGTACCTACACTCTGGGTAAGGGGGTTCAACCAGGCTCAGGTGGGCTCTGAAAAAGACCCCCTTAGGCCAGAAGTAAGAGAAAGGGGAAAGGACTGATATGCACCCATCTTTCTCAGAAACACAGCCAGGAGTAGTGGCATCACTAGCAGGTGCAGGGGAGCAGACCACACTGGGTGACACTCCAGAAAGGAATGACACTCGGTCACCCCCCTGCTCCCACCCCTCCTTGCCGTGGCCCGTTTTTCCTCAGAGGAGAACTGGGCTGTGGCAAGGAGCTAGACCAAGTGTGCTTGCCCCCCGCACCTTCTTGCTGCAGCCCTATTCTCTGAGAAAGGAGCCACAGCTAGGAGGTGTGGGGGTGCACACTCTCAGCCTTGGTCCTTGTCACAGCCTGGTTCTCCTCTGAGAAAAACCAAGCCGTGGCAAGGAGGTGTGGGGATGCACACATGTGCTCAGCCTGACTCCTTGCCGCAGCCCGATTCTCCTCTGAGGAAAACTGGGCTGCAGCAAGGAGGTGTGGAGAGGCACACACACACTCGGCCTTGGTCCTTGCTGTGGCCTGGTTCTCCTCCTAGGAAAACCGGACCGCAGCAAGGAGGTGCAGGGGGCGCACATGCACACTCAATCTGGCTCAACTTGCCCCCTTGCCCCTCCTTCCAGAAGCCCTGCCCTCCCCGTACCGGGCAACACCAGGGCCAGGAATGCCACTGGCCAGGATCACCCCTAAAAAACTGTCTTGCCATGGTATGGGCTGTCTGCACCTGCTGGGCTGCCAGGTGTGGTAGTGCACAGCCCTTGTCCCTCTCCTTTTTCCAGCAGCAGGAGAAAGGCTAAACATACCCAACTCCCTAAGCCACTCCTCATACAGCTTGGTGGTTTCCAGACCTTCACTATTTTGGTTGCCTTCCACTTTTCAACATCCTCCACATGTTGTAGTATTGAACAGCTCTTATCATCAGAAAGTTCTTCCTAATGTTTAGGTGGAATCTCCTTTCCTGTAGTTTCAATCCACTGCTTTGTGTCCTAATCTCTGGAGCAGCAGAAAACAAACTTGCTCTATCCTCAGTATGACATCCCTTCAAATACAGTCGGCCCTCCGTTTTCGCGGGGTAGCTGTTCTGGACCCTCCCCCATGAAAAGAGAGAATTGTCAAAATTCAAGCCCCATAGGCTTGAATGGGGTACACCCCTATGGCGCATGCAGAGGCGCACCATGGGGGTGTGCCCCATTGATTTTAACAGAGGTCACCCCTCTGTTAATATTCAAAACTGCGGACCTCAAGTCCACGAGAACGGAGTGGCAACTGTACTTAAACAGGGTTATCATATCACCCCTTAACGTTCTTTTCTCCAGACTAAACATATCCAGCTCCCTAAGTTTCTCGTCATAAGGCATGTTTTCCAGACCCTGCACCATTTTGGTCACCCTCCTCTGGACACGCTCCAGTTTCTCAACATCCTTTTTTAATTGTGATGCCAAGAAATGGACACAATATTCCAGGTGATGCCTGACTGAAGAATAACAGTGGTACTATGACGTCTCTCGATCTAGACACTGCAGTCCTATTGATGTAGAATAGGATCATATTGGTGAGCCAGTATGCTGTAGTGTTTTAAGCGTTGGACTAAGGGCCTTTGCAGACTGCCAGAAATAATGCAGCTTGGGGCCACCTTAACTGTCCTGGCTCAGTGCTAAGGAATCGTGGGAACTGTAGTTTATTCTGGCACCAGAGCTCTCTGACAGAGAAGGCTCAATGTCCCAGAAAAAAATACAATTCCCATGATTCCCTAGCACTGAGCCAGGACAGTTAAAGTGGCCTCAAGCTGCATTATTTCTGGCAGTCTGTAAAGGCCCTATGACTCTGGGGAGAGGTATGGATGATTTTCAGTGTCTCATTCTCTGTAATATTAAAAATTTGGGGATAGATGAAAATTTTCATTGGGGAAGCAGAGCTCTTATGAGGGGGGATGTCAATGCCCTTAATTTCCCCCCATCCTCCTGTAGCTACAGCCCTGGTGAGGAGCTTCCACCTGGTTCAGGTGAAGCTCTGGAAAAGGACCACCTTAGGCCCAAAGCAAGAGAAAGGGAATGTATTGCTGCATGGCAGGGGTTTGGACTGGATGGCCCTTGTGGTCTATTCCAACTCTAGGATTCTATGATTCTAGGAACAGAGCACACCCATCTTAGAATCACAAAATCATAGATTTGGAAAGGGCCTCAGGGGCAATCGAGTCCAACCCCCTGCTTAGTGCAGGATCTCCAGCTAAAGCATCCCCAACAGGTAGCTGTCCAGCCTCTTTTGGAAGACATCCAGAGAAGGAGACCCTCCCCCCTCACACACACACACCTCTCTAGGCGACTAGTCCATGGCCAAAACAAGTCCTACTGCCCAGATGTTCCTCCTAAGGTTCAGTCAAAAGCTACCCAGAATTGTGGTGCCCAGAATTCCAGGTGAGGCCTGACCAAAGCAGAATACAGTGGCACTATTACTTCCCTTGATCTAGGCACTCTACTTCTATTGATGCAGCCTAGAATCACACTGACTTTTTTTACCTGCTGCATCACATTGTTGACTCATGTTCAACTGATGGTCTACTAGGACTCCTAGATCCCTTTCGCATGTACTGCTGTCAAGCCAGGCGTCCCCCATCCTGACACTACTTTAAACTGCCTAGGCACTATGCTACAGATTTCTGAGATTTGTAATTTTGTGAGACATTTAGCCTCCTCTGTCAGAGAACTCTGGTGCTACA